>CM072995.1:275798134-277048134 GCA_037038555.1 Rhynchonycteris naso | reverse complement strand
GGGGGGTAAATATGTAACACCTCTTTCTCTTGCTGAGTCCAGAACCACTTCAAAGATAAGCCAAGAGCCAGAAAAATGGAGAGCCAGGCATCACCTTTATTACTGATACTATTACACGGGAGGGGATGGGTCTCTCTCACAGCCCTGAATTGATCTGACCACCTGAAACATTAAGCTCTCCTGGTGGGGGTAGAGCCTGCCACACTAATCTTACCACACGGCTGGCAGCAGAGACTGTGTGTCTTCTGAAGGCAAACATATTTCAAAGGGGTAGAGGAGGAAGAGAGTGGGCCACCCATAAACTCATTGGTGATAAATTGCCCCTTCTTGCTGGGAGAGACCAGGAGTGTTAATTTAGGGTGGTCCCTCTATGTGGAAACTAGAGAAGGAGGGACTAGGAACTCACCAGCTGTTTGTCTTCCTAACCAATTGGACCGAATATTTAAGCCTCTGGTCAACCAGGTATCTATCTGTGCTGCCCCAGCACCACCCTCTGCTCCTTCCTATATGTTCCTAGGAACACGTTCGACAGTGTTGGTTCTCCTCCCAGGAGGCCCTGAAATGGGTCAGAACAGTACATTAATTAAACCAACTTCTCCTTTATACTGCACCCAGGGATGAAAGTTTACAGTTTAATTCTCTTTCCAATCCAAATTTATGTCCAGCCACATGGCCCAATAAATTTATCAGAGGTTTTGTAATGAGATTTAAGAGCAGCGTGAAGATATTTCAATAATAAAATGCATAAAGAGCTAATACAAAATGCATAAAGATTCTTCAATAATAAATGCCAAAATTAGATGCCCCAAATTTGGATATAAACCCTTTCCATTATCAAATTCCTAAAGAAAATTTAGAGATTAGAATTCCAAAGAGATTCAAGTCCAAAGTCAAAGTATTTAGCCCCTGTGAATTAATATGCAAAGAAAGTTCAAATTACCCAAGTTAAATTCATGTGCAAAGAAAT
This sequence comes from Rhynchonycteris naso, assembly GCA_037038555.1. Classification (NCBI taxonomy): domain Eukaryota; kingdom Metazoa; phylum Chordata; class Mammalia; order Chiroptera; family Emballonuridae; genus Rhynchonycteris; species Rhynchonycteris naso. The sequence goes on along the minus strand of CM072995.1, from coordinate 277,047,167 downwards.
GGGGTCCTTCCCCTTTTCTCACTTAGCTTAGTGTCAGCCAGCAGCATTCTTGATGTCTGAGCGGAGTGGGGTTCCTCCAGTAGCTGGACCCTCAGTTGATTCACTGGAGTGTGTGTGTGCTTCCTCAGTTCCCCAGAGATAAGCGTTCAACCCCACATCCCGTGTGCAGCCTCTTTTTGAAAAGCCCAAAGAACTAAAGATGATCAAAGCTCTGGCTTCACACAAAATAGAAGATATGACAACATACAGTCCTTAGAACAGCTGTCCTAGACAAAATTACGTTCCCAACATCAGAGCTCAGTATGGCCAAAACCCACAGCAGAGCATCATGGTCCCTGAGGGGAGAAGGGCAGTCAGAGGTGGTCCTTGTTGAGCCTCAAAACAAGTTGCCTCTGGGCACACCAGCAACCCGGAGTCTACAGTTTTCCCCCTCTGAGACACAGGGCTAATCATGGCACTCTTCTAGTAATACCCTGCTTCTCCCTCCATCGAAAGTCACCGAGTCCCCACTGTTCACATCCTTGAATCTCCCCAGCGAGAATTAACCTCTGCCTGATCTAACCTCCCAAACCCAAGATGGCAGAGTATGGGATGCTCACTTGAGCTGTGACAGGTCCATTGAGGAAGACTTCCCTACTCCTCTCAGCCCTCTTTCCTCTCATTGCTAGCCCATTTGAGAGAGTCATAAACAGAAGACAGAGAGTGGTGGGGAGGAGACAGGAGAGAAACCCATAACTTTAACTCTTCACTGATGACAGCAGTCAGTGGGCACATGGCTATGGAGAAAGGAAGTATCTGAAACTCTAAGTGAAATTGGAAGTTTTGAGCACTACATGGGATTGTGCAGGCTCAGTATGAGTTAAGTCTAAATGTACTTAGCATGTCATCAGACTGTTTATTACTGAAAAGTTTGCTCATCAAAGTCATGAATCTGCCCAAGTACATATCCAGGGGAAGAAGAAACAAGATATGCGCCCCAGGAGTAAATGCCAATGGGCAGTGGGAATTAAAATAAAATTGCTTTGTGATTTTATTGATTTTATATCACACATTGTCGCTGTCCCATAGTCCTTGATGTGTCTCTCTTACGGAATCCTCTCTGACTTGCTTGCAAGATGGTTTTGGTGGGTGCATGTCATCTCTGGCCAGTAGACTGTAAGCCAGGGGTCCCCAAACTTTTTACACAGGGGGCCAGTTCACTGTCCCTCAGACCGTTGGAGGGCCGGACTATAAAAAAAAACTATGAACAAATCCCTATGCACACTGCACATATCTTACTTTAAAGTAAAAAAACAAAACGGGAACAAATACAATATTTAAAATAAAGAACAAGTAAATTTAAATCAACAAACTGACCAGTATTTCAATGGGAACTATGGGTGCGGATGCATCCTGTGCTCCTCCTCTCACTGACCACCAATGAAAGAGGTGCCCCTTCCGGAAATGCGGCGGGGGTGGATAAATGGCCTCAGGGGGCCGCATGTGGCCCACAGCTGTAGTTTGGGGACCCCTGCTGTAAGCCTTTGTGGGCAAGTGTCTTCTTTATCTCACTCATCTAAGTCTTATCAGAGTGTCTGGTGTCTGGAATATGACAGGTACTCGGCATATAGCTGAGGGTAAGAGGAAGAAAGGAATGAAGAAAAAGATGGAGAGAAAGAAGTGAGAGACATCAGAGCATTCATGAGACTCTTGTGCAGCAAAGACCATTTGTCTTCACTGGACTCAAAGGGCAGCAAGGCTAAACTTGAAGGGAAGCTCCCCACATTCTGCAGTATTTCTGGTCTTTGACTCCTTTGCTACAAATTGTCCTTTAGTCTAGACCTGCACCCAGCTACCCTGCCTCTGGCCATTAGTCACTTAAGCCAAACAAATAGAGATGCTATTGAGCTAGTTGACAGAGGTTGACTAGGAGTCTGGAGTTCCTGGTACCAGGCCTGGGATGCATGGCCAGAACTCTTAGTTGTCTCATCTAGTAAGTGGGGATGGCAACGTCCTCTCTGCCAAGCTCTCAGGGTTGTTATGGAGAGTATTTGGAAAGAGCAGTTTTCAAAAGTGAATGCCAGGTGCAGGCACCTGTCCAAGGTTTCCGCTGCCCTTTGAAAGGCTGCTGCAGCCCAGAGAGGTTGGGCTCTTTCCCTTGGCTCTGGATACTTATTCCTCTATCAGGCTGTGAAGAGGAAACCAATGTGCAGACAGCCAAGGAGGTCCTGGACCATGCCCTCCCTTTTCTTCATAATTGCAGCTTTCCTATGTCTGAGCTATTCTCCTAAAGAGAGAGTCAATTAATAGAAACAGAAAAGTGGGATTTCAAAGCCTCCCCTTTCAGAATTCCCCACTCTGCCTCTCTGAACCTGACCTCCTACTCCATTCTATCAAATGTGTGTGCCCCGAGAGGCACGCCATTCTCGTGCTATTCTAGCCGGTGGTTGTAAGGAGGTGGTGTGTGTGTGTGTGTGTGTGTGTGTGTGTGAGAGAGAGAGAGAGAGAGAGAGAGAGAGAGAGAGAGAAGAGAAGGAGGATGGAGGTGGAGGTAGAGGGAGGAAGTAGAAAGAGGAGATAACAAAAGGAAAAAGGAAGAAAAAGACTTACCATCTATATATATTTTAATTATGTAAATTACATATGCTCCTTGTCACAAGTCAAATAATAAACAAATGTGTTTTTGAGTGAATAAACTCACCTATCCTCTCGAATCCCAGTGCATTGACATTCGGCCCTCACAAATACTTTGCTTCTCACCTAAGCCCTCACCGCTACCATGGAGTCTGACACACACACACACCCCACTTTCTTATCCCTCTATTTCTGCTGCCCCACTAATTACTCCCAGACACACTGTTCTATACTGTTTTCTAGTCAAAGCCTAGCAGCATCTTAGTTGCTACTCCAGTCCAGGATCCACTAAATTCTTCACTGTGTCTTTCACTTTGGAGACTCCTGAAATAGCCATAGCAAAATTCCCTGGGCAGCCATGTCTCATCCATACAATATGGAATCCCTTCCCCAAAGAAGAGGTCCCTCCTGCAGGCACTGTCAGAAAGGTCATAGAGCTGGCTAGAGAAGGTGCAACTTCGAGACGAACGTCACTGAAATGCATCTGAACATTTCTAGGGCTGAACGAATCATGTGCCTTTACGATTTGACTGTCCCGGTCCCAGAGGAAACCTCAGCTCAACTGAACACAGATGGAGTTATTTAGGCTCATAAATAATATTATCAAAGAGGGTCCGCTGGGTAAACAGAGTCAGTTCACAGTTGTGAGAACGTGGTATTGATTGTTCTCCACTGACTAATGAATTATTCTGTCTGAGAGCCCACAGAAATGGTAGGCTACGTTTCAAGGCAACGTGGCCCTAGCAGGATTTCCTGGACAAGCCATAGCCGAAAGAGAGGGTCTCCTTAGCCGCTCTTCCAACATTTTTCCTGGAGGAGCTGGTAGTCCCACACTGTGGGGACCGCGGATGAAGCCATGGGGTCAAGTGCAGGAGGCAACTGCCAAGTCCTGCCAATCCATCCCCTTCTGTTCCTGGTTCCTTATACAGTACTGTCTCCACAAAGGCCGGAGGCTGCAGATTTATTCCAGAGAGTGACCAAAATGTGGACTTCTAGGTAGGGGCTTCCTGGCTAATAATTTTACATATTGTCTACAGCTATTCTTTCTCAACTTCTTGGATGACCTCCCCGTGACACACTAAAGCCATATGTTTGATGCATGGCTATTGGAAGGAGTCTCAAAAGGTGGAGGTTGCTGCAAATCTCTGTAGCTGCTCTCTCTCCTTTTTTTTTTTTTTTTTTTTACAGGCACAGAGAGAGAGTCAGAGAGAGGGATAGATGGGGACAGACAGACAGGAACGGAGAGAGATGAGAAGTATCAATCATCAGTTTTTCGTTGCAATGCCTGAGTTGTTCATTGATTGCTTTCTCACATGTGCCTTGACCGCGGGTCTTCAGCAGACCAAGTAACCCCTTGCTGGAGCCAGCGACCTTGGGTCCTAGCTGGCAAGCTTTTGCTCAAGCCAGATGGGCCCACGCTCAAGCTGGTGACCTCGGGGTCTCGAACCTGGGTCCTCTGCGTCCCAGTCCAACGCTCTATCCACTGCACCACTGCCTGGTCAGGCTGCTCTCCCTCTTAAAAGCAGTGTCTGTCCACATGTTTACCTCTCGTTCATTTCCTACCATGCCCCTCCACCTGGTGTCCACCCAGGTCCTAACTCGTTGCCAATCTTTATTCTGTTTTCTGTGGAACCTCTTTTCATATGATTCTCCCCCCATACACACACACACACACACACACACACACACATTTAACTGTTGCATTATTTATTTTTCCCTTAATGATCTTCTGAAAGCTTTTAATTTCAGGTGCTAATCCTTTACTGACTCTATTTGCTGCGAATCTATCCTTCCCATCTGGTTTGCCTTTTCACTTTCTTTATGCCATTGTTTTGAACATACATTCTTAATTTTAATGTAGCTAAATCTGTCAGTCCTTTAATTCATTATTAATGCTTTTCGTGTTCTGTTTAAGAAGTCCTCCACACCTTGTCGTCACAAAGATAGCCTCTTTTATTTCCTTCTGAAAGCATTAAAGTCTGACCTTTCACATTTCAGTCTTTAGCTTATGAGGAAATTATTTTTATGATTTATGCATAAGCATCTAATTTCACTTGTTTTTGATGAGTACAGTCAGTCATCCCAGCCCCGATGTTAAGTTGTCCTTCCTCTCCCCAGCGGTCTGCAAGGTCACCGTCCTACATGATGTTTCCACATGTGAGTGGGGCTGGTGCTAATTTTCTATTTTGATTCATTGATCGGTTAGTCTATCCCTCTATCATCAATACCATGATATCTTAAATGTCCACATGACAACTTTCCTCCTCACTAGCTTGCCCCCAATGACTCTTTGAGCCATCCAATCTTCAAGACCCCCCCCCCTCAGCCCACCACGAATTCTTCCCTAAAACTCTGGCTACCAGTTCTCTCTCCTGCCCCGTATACTGTCTCTCTTTCTTCCTTTCTCCTTCTGTTCCTCCCTGCCTGTCTTCTTCCCTCCCTCGGTCTCTCACTTCTACCATTCATTTACAGTTTATTACACAGGGTGGGGTCAAAGTAGGTTTACAATTGTTCGTATGGAATATAATACAGAAATAATAATACAAGAATAAACTGTGTTTCATGTAGGCATGTCTATAAAACTGCTTTTACCTAACCCTGCAGAGGGTCATATACATATATACATACATACACACACACACACACGTATATCTTTATGCTTCACATGCTAACTCCAGTGAACAGAAATACTTTCTTTTGTCCCTGCCCTGCCCCCACCACAGCCCCAACACCTCGCATAACACCAGACCCCCAGGGGGTGTGTAATAAATACTCACAAAAAAAATTCAAAAGTCAGCCTCAACTTTGATCTTCAAATCTCAGTGGATTTCCCCATCTTGGAAAAAGCCATCACTTGAGCCCTCCAGGATACATTACACCTTAACCGCAAGTTGCTTTTTCTGGCTTAGCTAAGGAACCTCAGAGGAGTGGGTGAGGCTGAAGACACCTCATTGCTGAGGAGTGAAAACCTCCATCCAGAAGCATGGGGCCAATGGCTGCAAATGCAAACATCTGCGAGGGTGAGGGTGAGGGTGAGAACTGGCTCCATTCTGAAGCCCAGGGCAACAACGTTAGATCTCCAGCCCAGAGGACTGAGGTCCATGACTCATCGGCCCACACCCCAGCTTGCGACATTGCCTCTGTCTTCCTTTTCATTCCGAACCCTGAAGCCCTCCAAGGAGGCTGCTGGAATTGGACTCCCAGCAACAAGGAGTGGTACGGACACAAGAAAGTCTTGCATAGCCCCTTAAGAGAAGTAAACTTCCCAGACTAGCTGATGCCAATGGTGCTAAAGTATAGGTTCCAACTAGGTGAGGGAAGTAGATGTAAAATGTATAGGGAAAGGAAGAGAGAAGCGGGAGGAGTGGAGAACGTACTTGGTGGTTGAGAAAGGATGTACTGCATCTCATCATTTATTCTACAGATAATTATTAAAAACCTGATTGTATCTATTGGGGCCTCTGCTAAGTGCTTAAGACTGAAGGGTGAAGCAGACCCTGTTCCTATCGGCATTCCTGCACAGTGCCGCCCCCCGAGGGGCAGCTGGCACGGCGGCTATAGCATACATTCCTTAGCCCTCTACTCATTTGCCTTTGTTTTCTGAGTTCAGTCTCTAAGTTAATTCAGAGCAGAAGACAGTTACTTAAACCCAGATATTTTATCTTAATGTGGGTAATTCCCATAATATCATACATTAAGATGTCTGATTTCAGCTGCCACCGAACAGGCGGCAGGGACGTCGTTTTGGATCTGTTTTATCGCTGCCTGTGCATATGTTTCTATTTCGTTTATGGCACGGGAGAGGCTGTCACTACACTGTTCTCACATTCAAAGTGTGGGAGGTAGAAGCTGTGAGATCCTGGCCTCTGCATAATAAGATCGTCTGTGTGCTGAGTGCATGTGTGTGCAAGTGCATGCACACATGTGTGCATGTGTGTGTGTGTGTGTGTGTGTGTGTGTGTGTGTGTGTGTGTGTGTGTTTATGGCCAGAAGGAAGGCAGAGGCAGGGAAGAGAATAAAATTTTTGACCCCATCAAGGACCCGGGTAGTGCATCTCTATCAACAGCAACTGGAAAATGTGGTCTTAAGGAACCAATGGCCGCTGCATCTTAAAAGCCCCAAAGAGGTGAACCCAGCAGCGTTCTGCAAGCCCAGTTCATTGTTAGTAAAAAGGTAAACTGCAAGGAGGGCACTTTTCTGCTCTTAGAACCTCCTCACCCCACCCAGCCATCTCAGCCAAATTAGCAATGCTTCACGGGGCTGTTTGTTTGGGGCTGACTCTGCTGCCTCCACTCCGTTGTTCACCGAGATAGGCTGGGAAGCTGCCAAGTGATTAAGTGATCGTGGTTAGCCTGTTACTTGAACTGCTATCTTCTGGAATATTAAAAGTTTTACAGCCTCGAGCAATGCACTGTGGCTTCTAGTAATTAATACCGATTTTGCCATAATATCTTATTTTTATGGGCATTATCTTGTTTTCATGAGCTGCAAAAACATCGCTGCAGCTGATGAGACACGTTATAATATCTCGTTTTGCATGATCATATTTATGTCATTATCTGGCCCCTGGAGCAGCTAATTTAGCCCACATGATACAGAACAATATTTATTTTCCTACTGATCATTTGAGGGGCACTTTTCCTATGAAGATGCACATATGTGCAGGTCTAATCTTGGTCACAAATGCGTCCTTCAAAAGGGGCCACCTCATTTGACTATACATGATATCTCCTAGCAAACCTGGGTTCTCCATCCATCTGACTTTTAAAAAATATTTTTACCATACCTTTTAATGCATGATATTACATTTGTGTTTGTCTCCCCATAAGACCATGAACTTCTTGAGGGCAGGAATCTATATATTTTTTTCACTATTGTGGTTTGGTTCCTACTTCAGAGCTTGGTAAGTTGTGTGTGCTCAATAAATAGTTATTGAATGATTGACAGTAACCTTGTATAACATGGTAAGTAATTTTATATAGGCAAAGAATTTAACAAAGGACTTTACACAGAGCCGACATCCAATATATATTGGCAGTTATTATTACAGTAATTAATGTGAAGCTAACATCTGTCTCCCTCTAATTTCTACCTGTTGGCCCTAGTTTTCTCCCTGGGGTTATGAGCCAGCACTGAAAAACCTAAAGGTTTTGCTCTTAGTAGTCCCCTGACTGTGCCCCTACTATTTGTCCTATGGCCAGTAACTGGAGTGGAATCCCTAGGCTCTGTGGTGGGTGGGGGTAGGGTCAGTTGAGAACAACTCACTATGCCCTCTGCCCCAGGGAAAATACTCATGCTTGTGCAGTACATGAGAGTATATGAGTGTTTATGAGGAATTTTCAGAAATGTTCTTTTGTCCTCTTTAAAAGGCCATTGATGTAGACAAGATATATCATTCTATCTCCATTTTACAGATACTTTCTGGTATTCTGTCCAAGACCTTGTATGGGTGTAAGTGGTCCTGAATTCCAGGATTTCTGAGTCTCCGGCAAAAGTCTCTGGGTACCTGCCCCTAATATCCTTTGAGGTCACCCTTCATAGGGGTGGCTTCACAAGATAAATGGCGCAACCAGACCAGGTTACCCACAGCAGCTCAGCCCAATGTGATCAGAGAAGAAGAGCTGTGCACCCCACCCCCCAGGTAACTGAGGCACAGAGCTCATCTTCCTCCCTCTACCCCTTCTGTTTACACCTATGTCCTGGCTACAGCCCAAAGTCTACCTGATGCTGTCTTCTCTTGATGCCTTACCAGTGGTCGGCAAACTCATTAGTCAACAGAGTCAAATATCAACAGTACAACGATTGAAATTTCTTTTGAGAGCCAAATTTTTAAAACTTAAACTATATAGGTAGGTACATTGTTATTATAACCTGTGCGCCCACGCGTAATATTTTGTACAAGAGCCACACTCAAGGGGTCAAAGAGCCACACGTGGCTCACAAGCCACAGTTTGCCGACCACTACTAATCTATTGTGGAGTTGACAAGCATAAAAGATGGCACACCTCTCTCCAGCTGTCAACTGATTGGACTGTTGGGATCAGTGGATCCACACCACACTAGCAGTCAGGAGGGATGTTGTGTGGGGCTGGCACTGAGGAGGCCCTTGGAACATGGGGATGGCATTATTTTCTACACCATCATTGGGCAAAGGGAACTTCACAGTGCAGAGAAAGAGCTCTCGATCGTCTCTGAGCCACAGTGCCTAACATGATAGACTTTGCGGTACAGAAGAATAAGCATATTCCAGTTCTGCCACTGATTGATCATGGTGCCTTAAGCAAATGACATTCCCACCTAGAGACTCAGTGGTTTCTTCAATGAACTAGGTGGAGAAAATAAGAGCCAATGAGATAATGTATTACAAAGCATTTTAGAAACATAAGTACACACAAATGGAAGAAATTCTGTCTGAATGTATCTCTTATGAGCTGTTGAGGTTCATCTGTCATCCTTCGCAGGCTTAGCCCTACAAACTTTACACACCCTGACCATGTTTTAGCAACAGAACCATGATGATTTGCAGTGGTAAGGTACATAAAAGGGCAACCCGTTCTGCAGGATGGTGTTACCTGTTGGGGCCAGCATAATCTGGGATTTGGGATGCCTGCTGGACCACTGTGTATAGAAATAGGCTGAGTACAATTTAAATAAATGGCTCAATTTTTAATATTAGCCATAGAACTGGTTAATAACTCAGTAGTTTCATGAAGCATTTCCTATTCTAACCTATTTTGAGAAATTTTGTGTATTTTTTTAATTGTGCCTTACAGTTCAACTTTGTAGATTTTAATAAGCGATACTTTTAAGAAAGTAGTCATCTTCCAAAAACTATTTGTCCACCTTTCCTGAACCCACAAACTGTATCTTTAAATCCATAAATAAGTTTCCTTAAGTATCATGTCTTTCTGGCTCTTCAGGTTTAGAGATAAGGGGGAAGCACAAGAAAAATTTCAGTACAATACAGTTTTTATTTTGTAAATACTAACGTATTAAATTTGCCATACATTGAAGAAGAAAAAAGATGCTGAAAGCAGCATCTGACTCAGTGATCTAGAAGCTGCTCAGTACCCAGAGCAGCCCAACAACTTAGCTTCCAGATAGTAATCCACTTAAAATATACCTTCTTCATCAAGCTTTGAATTAAAAAGTGTTTAGTTTTAAATCTCAGTAACTTCAAGTTGTATGGATCATGGTAACTATCTGAAATCAACACTTGAACCATGGAATCATTGAATCTCAGAGTTAAGAAAACCTGAGAAGTTATCTTTCTAATTGAACCCTCATCCAGTTGTTATATTTGGTCAGGCATCTTTCCACGACACAACCATAATTATAACTTCTCTAATGATGGGAAATACTTCTTTGTCCATCTTTGTGTCTCCTTTAATGTGATTTCATATCTCCCATCACAGTGACTGGAACATAGGCAATGCTGGATAGTTGTTTTTTGAATGAATGTATAAGTAAATATATGAAGAATAAATAAATAAAGGACTGAACTTTTCTTGCATAGCTAATATGTATTTCAGTTCAACTAGTAAGAAGCTGCCTTACTTGCTAACAGTGACTTGAAATCAACTTACTCATTTGGTCATTTTCTGAATATTCATTGAGTGCCAAACATTGTCCTGGGCACTCAGAATACAGCAGTGGATAGACCAGAAACAATCTGTTCTCCTGAGCTAACCTTCTAATGAAGAAGAACAAATCGCCAATCCAACTGAGTGATGCTTAACAGAGCAGAAAGGCTGAATAGTTCACTATTGATTTAGCTGTTTTAGCGACATTTAGGCACAACATTATAAAATTAATGTTTGATGCCTACTATTTCCAGATACTCTTCTAGGTGTTTTGAAGAGTAGAAGATTGATTATATACATAAAGGAATCAAAAATTTTACAACACGAATGAATGGTCCAGTTGCCACAAACTTGAGTTCATTTGTTTTAAAACACTACTTACAGATTTTTTCCTACCAAACCTATGACCTGGGTTATTAAACTTTATATTCCCCCAAGGACTTAATAAGATAGTATGTCTATGTGTGTGCTACCCAGATTTGTATTTATTTGTCCTTTTTATTTAGAGAATGGTATTACTGACGATAACCGTTATCTCTGTATACGGCTGCAGATGAAAAGACCGTTCAGGGACCAACTGTCCTTTCTACACTGTGCACACAAGGAGATTATGCCTTGGTTGAGAAAGAAAGTGCTATTTGCAAAGTCAATGATTGTTTGCTGCTCAACTCGGCCTCTCAGCTCCAAGGAGTCTTTCCCTCCTGATGTCTCCCACTCTGCACTCCCTTCCTTGGCACAGAGCCCTCTGCGGCCCTTCTCTGGGAGTTCATCTCATCCACCACTCCTCAGTTACAGTGATTTTGTTACAAGGTTGGAGTTGGGTCCTCTGACTCCTTTACCTGTGAACATACTTGTCGGTCTCCAAAAACCATATTTTTCCCACAGAGATATTCACTTGGTAGATAAACTACTTATTTTAATACAAAAAAACCATCTGCAAATCAAGTTGATTTCTTTGTTTTACTAGGTTAAGGAAACAAAAAAAATTTTATGGCTTATTTGACCATCTAGGTATGTGTTTGCAGAATTAATTCAACTAGAATATAATACATAATAATAATAATTGATATGATGTAAATTAATATATCATATATACCATCAGCTGTCCATATCCACAGTTTCATGTCTTCTGATTCAACCAATGGCAAATCAAAAATAATTTAAAAAAATAACCCCAAAGAATTCCAAAAAGCTAATCTTGAGCTTGTCATTCTTCCAACACCATGCTGAATGCATGTTAATGAAGTGATGTGTAGGCACACACTGCTATAACCTATATGAAAATATGTACAAACACTGTACCATTTATATAAGGGACTTGAGCATTGGAAGGTTTTATTATCCATGGGGTCCTGGAACCAATCCCCATTGATACTGAGGGATAACTATATGTTTAATATATAATAAATATTATATATCTCATTCCTTACATAAAGAAGCATTTATTTCTTCTGTTATCTGCCAACCTTATCTCTTTCACTGAAGTAAAAGATTGTAGGGCATGGACCACAGCTTAGATTTATCCTATTATTCTTAAGCAGTAGTACAATATTGTACCTACAGTAAGTACTCATTGCATATTTACTAAATAATAAACACATTTTTAAAATATTAATTATTATAAATAATGTAAAAAAAATAAAATCTGAGTCCCAGAGAGGTGTCTAAAAGTCTAACCTAAACCCCATGTGCTTGAAAAACAAAAATCATAATTTGACCAGCAACTAAAATCATTAATTTTAGCCTTTAACTTTTACAACAACTATGTCATAAAATAATCAAGGCTGGCTTCCCTATCCCCTCTATGACAAAGAAAGAAACTTAGGCTATAAGGTGAACTCATTTGTTTAAAATCACACAGCCAGCAGGAAGCAGGAGAGATAGCACTGTAGCCCAAGGGGCTGACTCCTACTGACCATGCCGTGTCTCAATAAAAGAATGTATTTACTAAATACCTTGCCAAATGGACAAAGGATCTAATGAACACCTATTTTGTATTACAATAAAAGCATAACAATAAAAGACATGGTCCCTGCTTTCATGAAACCTACCATCTACCTAGAAAACTCTGGTAGCCACAAGTAGACATTTAAACCATCATGAGAAGGGCCAAAATAAGCAAGAAAGACTATAAGCAGTGGGGAGTTCAGAGAAAGGATAGACCAGGTGGCAGTAATCAAGGAGAATTCTACTAGCATTCTTTATTTTTTTCTTTTTGACAGAGACAGAGAGAGGGACAGATAGGGATAGGCAGACAGGTAGGGAGAGAGATGAGAAGCATCAATTTTTTCATTGTGGCACCTTAGTTGTTCATTGATTACTTTCTGGGGGGCTACAGCAAAACAAGTGACCCCTTGCTCAAGCCAGCAACCTTGGTCTCAAGCCAACAACCTTTGGGCTCAAGCCAGCAACCCCGTGCTCAACCTGGTGAGCCCATGCTCAAGCCGGAGACCTTGGGGTTTCAAACCTGGGTCCTCTGTGACCCAGTTCAATGCTCTATCCACTGCGCCACTGCCTGGTCGGGCTCTACTAGCATTCTTAAAGGGGTCTGGAGCATTGATTCCAGAATTGACAATGATGCTGTCATCAGGACTGCTGAGACTTAAAAGATGCCTGGGGAAGTAGATGTCTTTGGTGCCGCTGTTTATTTCCCCCTTATCCTGTCTGAAAGAAATACAAGCAGAGCAGCCAGTAGAGAAGCAGGGAAAGCCGTGCTTTCTGAGCAGCCCCATTTGGGCACCAATGCCTTCTTCCTCAAGGAGAGGTGGGGTGTCCCTCTATGCAAGGGGCCTTATACACTCAGAGTGTCACTCCCTGGAGGACCCCATGGAGAAAATGTTTAAGAGGCACACTCCCTCATTTCCAGAAAGTTGTCCAGACCATTTAATTAGTGTCCCCAGCTTGCTACAATCTGCCACTGTTTCCTCCCAAGGGATACAGCCGGTCTCACTTGCAGTGACTGTTATCTTTCAAGAGCTCAGAGCAGAGTGCTTTTTCAGTAACCTCATCAATGAAAAGCTAGCATTCAGATAAGCTTTTCAAGGAGGAAGTCAGGGTTATAATTTTCAGAGACTTCTGAATGTCACCTCCAATTTTCAACTCTTCAGTTCAAATGCCATTTTGGGGGAGCTGGGCAGCGTCAGATATTGAAACGGCAACCTCTGACCCCAGTCCTTCTGCACCCCTGGTCATCTCAGAGCCTGGAAGATCCAAGAGTTGAAAGTGCTTGAGATGTCTAACTTTATAATAATTCCGCTTCTCACAAGTGCAAATTACGCAGGAATTGGTGCTAAACTCTCCATTAACAACGGAGTCCAAGGAACCTTTAGTTTCCCAAATTACCTGTCAGTTTCTCTGCAATGCCATATAATTCTGTCGTTTAAGGGGGGAAATGGTTGTAATTTGAAATTACAGTAAAATTTCTAATTGAATCTGCATTTAACTTTGAAGGCTTGATGTTTCGCCATGGCAGCAAAGGGTTGGAAAAGGGTTGGATCCCGTTAGAAACTTCAGTTTCAGCTTCCTCTGAACCCCACAGCTAGCTGTCTCTCTCCCCCCCGCCCCCCAGGCAGGACCTTGTACGGCTGAGCCAGGTGCTCATATTTTGCTATGCAATCTTCATCCTGAAACAAGATCTTTGGATATCATCTAATCTACTCCCCTGTCTCACCGTTGGGAGGGAGAGGGAAAGAGGGGAGGACTGAACTGAAATAAGGTTTAAAAAAAAAAATGTTTTCCTTTTTTAAAGTCCTGTAAATATACAACAATCATTCTTGGTAATGAATTCTGGTGACTCAGTTATAATGACCGAGGTATAGAATATTCTGGTGTTGTGGTTTTTTAAACATTTTACCCAAGGAACATTTGGAGCCTACACAATGATTGGGGGGTGTCTTAGATTTTCTATCCTCATTTCAACCAGAAGAGCTCACTTTAATATAATTAGTTACTATAAGTAAAAGAGGAGCTTTTCTGTTTGAAATTGTTTATTTGATTTCTGCTTAAGAATTCACATAAAAGCAGAATTTCCCAGCTTGGGGGCCAAGGGGATAGTTTGAAATCCACTAAACATGTATGATATTGTAAGTGGGGACATGGAGACCACAGAGATAATCTTAAGCTTACATCAATGCCACCTGCTCATTAATTTCACAAATATTTATGGAAATTTTCTGTCTTAGAATATTTCTTTGTTCAAGGCATGTTCCAGGTACTGGATTATCAGTTAACTGAACAAAAGCCTTATCCTCATGGAGTTTATATTCTGGTGGGAGGAGGTAGACAATGAACCACCGATCAATGCATACTCTGCCAGTAGTGCTAACTGCTATCCAAAAAAATGATATTAATAAAATAGAAAAAGGAGGGCAAAAATGTGTGGAATGAGGGACATGTTATTTTATAAAGGATGGTCAGAAGAGGCCTTACTGAGAAGGTGTCAGAGAGGACCTACGGAAGCAGGAGAGTGAGTGTGCATATGCTGACTAGGGAAGAAGCAGCACAGCAGGGAAAACGCCAGACAGAAAAGGTTCTTGCTTGAGATGTTCTAGAAACAACCAAAGCTGTGGCTGAAGGATAATGAGAAAAAAATATTGAGAAGGAGCTCCAGATACCAGAGAGGTCTGATCATTTAGGAGTCTGTTGACAAGTGGTCTCCAACTATTTTACATTTGGGGATCTGTGAAAGTAGGAGAATTGTTTTGGGGATTGCTAAGGCAGAAATCACCCTGAGCATAAGCAAATTTGATTAAGATCACTGGGTCTATAATCTTCATACAACTCAGAAGGGTTGACTCTTTCATCGACGGGCACTGATCTGTGAAGAGAAGGTTGAAAAATACTGCTGTAGACCATTGTAGATTACTGGGACTTTATTCTGAGTGACCTTAGAGCCTCAGAGGGTTTTAAGCAGAGGACTGACATGATCTGACATATTTTTTTTAAAAGGATCACTTTGGCTACTGAATAAAGAACAGACTATCATTGGGAAAAGATAGAAATAAGATAAAAGTGAATTGCAGTAATCCGGGCAAGAGAGGATGGCAGCTTGGACAAGGTGGCGGCAGTTAGGGTGATATAAAGTGACCAGGTCTTAAATACTTTCTATGGGTTGAGCCGAAATGATTTGTCAGTGATTTGATTTGGGGTGAGAGGGAAGAAAAAGTCCAGGTGACACCAAACATTTATGGCCTGAGCAACTAGAAGAATGGAACCATTATTTTTTGAGATGGAGTAAACTAGGAGAAGAACTGATTCAACTGGGAAAATAAAGGGTTTGCTTTGGATAGCTGAAGGTTAATATGCCTATTGCATATCTATTAGCCTTCAGACAAGAACAAAAATTTTAACAAAAAAGTGTTTGCTCCAAAAAGCATTTTTCTGATATTTCCTTTTACCTTTCGGGATAAAAACAAAAAGTAAAATAATTTTTTTTTTACATGTAACCTTGTCTACAAGCAGTAGTTTATCCATAAGTTGATTGGCCCATTAATGTTCCTTTCATTGAATAATATATGCAAAGGGATAGAAGCTCACTTTAATAACAGTCTATGCAAAACAGTAGTCTACTGAAATGTGACCATCACAAAGACTGCCTATATCGGGGAGAAAGCTTGCTTATCAAAGTTGCAGGTGACACCCAGCTGGGAGGGAAGGCTAGTAATGCTGGATAACAAAATCTAGCTTCGAAAGGCAGGGGGTGAATGATGGGGCAGAATACAGAAGATGAAATTTATCAGACTACATTTAAAGTCCCACACTTGGATCCAAAACTATTTCTGCAAGTACAGAATGGGGGAAGCCTCAGTTTCCAGCAATTTATGTAAAACAAAATCAGAGGGGATTAGTTGACTATAAGTTCATTATATAATAGTATAGTACATGACTTTCAACAAAACTAATGTAACATTAACAGAAATGTAGTATCCTGAGTAAGAGAGTTAATAATGCCAACATATTGTGCACTGAACTGTCCATTCATATCAGAATAATTTTGCTCAGTCCAATGCCATATTTGAATCAACAGGGAGCATCAACAGGAAGGGGGTCAGAATATAAGGGGCTCGCAACTCTCATGGCTTCAGACCACATCTCTAGTGGTTGCTTTGGAGAGACAAGCATTGAGAAAAATGGCTTTCTATCTCTCAAGTTAGGTGATTATTCCTCAATTTTGACTATTTTAAACTGAGAGATTGGGCTGATGCTTGTTACCAGACCAAGAGTGGGGTTACCCTTGACCCATTCTGAACACCACTCAGCCTCCCTTTCTTAATCAAAAGACACTCTGGATCTCATTAATATTTCAAGAGTTCTTTTGTGAAAGGTTCCAGTTACCTGCCCCAAAGCCATAAGGAGAAAGAAAAGAGGTCGAGAGGAAAAGGGAACTAGGAGTTGACTCATCTAAGCTTATTTGGTCCCTAGCACAACTCAGAGGGGTGAGACCTTAGCCTTCAGAAGGCATCTCACCTGATATTCTAAATTTCCTGCGTTCACCCCTTCATTCATCTTCTTTCTCACAGTTCTTGCCCTTTAATCCCTCTCTGACCTGGTGTTTCTGTCCCATGTGCCTATCCTAGGGCCCAGAATAAAGAAAGGCCAGTCCCAGTTCATTCTTGGCTCTCAAATTCTGCTGGCTCATACATTCTTCTCTGCTCGGTTTCTGCTGTCTCCACAAATGTGGGGAGAAAGATACAGTCTATGCTGCAAATGTAGTGCAAGAGGACTGAGTATTAAACTGTTAGATGAAAGAAAAGAACACATTTCTACTGTGCTAAGTTAAATTGGAGAGGGGGCGTTATTTGTTACCCTGACTATTACATTATTTCTTTGGAAACAATAACTCTAGCATCATATGCAAATTTCTTACCTCCCTAATTTCCAGGTGATGGAAGACAGAAAAAAAAAAGCATACTTTGCTCATCCTAACTCATGTATCTCATGAAGAACAGTTGAAGGGAGCTGAAATTGAGAACTCTTATCTCATATGTGAGTGTACAGGACTGACCAATGGTTGGAAGTTATAGGAAATTCAACTCACTTTGATGAAACAAAGATCGTTCTAGAGCGGCACCGTATGTATGCTCCATGCAGCTGGGCACCACGTTTGGAGTTCACGGCTATGGCCAGGAAAAATCATGGTGGCTAACAAAAATAAAATTAGTACTCAATAGTTGTTAAATATATTTTTAAAATATTTTTTTAAACCTTTGCATTCGCCCACAATGAAGCAGTGCTATCTCAAAAAAATCCAGAGAGTGACTTTTCCATTATTAAAAGTTCTGGTGGCGTCTCAATGAGCAGGAGAAGATAGAATGGGACCTCACAGCAGATCCATTCCAGCTCAACATCCCACAATCTTGCCACCTATCAAAGTACATCCCTATCCATTGTATCTTTTGATCCTCATACAAATATGTGATATTACCATTCCACTTTTACAATTAAGAAAAAAATCTAAAGATTAAGATGAAATGACCCATCTATGATCACTGTGCTAGTTTGTTATGAGGCTGGAACTAAAGTTTCACTCACTCAACTCCCGGAATAGAATTCTCCAATGCCTCCTAATTCAGAAAACAAAGAAATAAGGGAAAATAACATTCTCGTTGAGTGCTCACAGGGCTGAGTACTTTGGAAGCACACACACATGGTCAACCCAGTTACAGAGAGCATCAGGGACCGATAGGGGTAAGTAACTTGACATAGCTCAAAGGTTGCAGACTTTGGGCTGGAGCTCATCTGTCTCTCCCAGGCCTACATCCCTAAGCTCTATAAATATGACCTCCCACCAAGTGCAGGAGAAAGCAACAAGAGCCAGGGTGGTTTACAAAGGCCTCTGTCAGGAGAGGGAGCTCAGGCAGGGTGCCCACTGGGATGTCCTAGCTGGGGATGGGCCACAAAGCATTTCTAAGGAGCAAGGCCTCACATATATTTCTTTGGGATTTTGATGGCCAGATGATCTCCAAGGAACCTAGAAAGGGTACAAGGTTGGGGGGAGAATGGAAAATGTATCTACCTCTGTCTTTCTAAGATTCTTAGGTGCTCCTATAGGCAAAGTAATTCCATAAGGGAAAAGAAATCATGCTTGAGTTTAGCACTCAAGAGTTTTTTAGCAATATCAGCAGAGACAGCTAGGGTTGCCTAGGATAGTTTTTAGGAAGGGATTGTCTAAATTTTGAAGACTGCAGAGTAGTAGATCCTTAAGGTAACAGAACCTGACTAGCCTGTGGACATCAGGCTTCAGAAAAATTTTCTAACAATTACAGCTTACCCTGGCCCTCATGGCCATGACCCCAGTGATCTTAACCCCTGGTGTTCTTTCTCCTATCAAATTCTTACATTCTCGGCAGCCATGTCCACTTTGCCTCAAGCAAAGATTTAATATTTCATTGCATCCTTACCTGGGAGTTTTAATCTCCTACATTTACCTAAAATTGAAAACAATTGTATTTTGAGTAGGGAGGACGTACCTTCAATAGCAACCCTGGCCCTGCCCTCTGCTTCTCTAGACTAGGCCACAACTGCTACAACTTATTTTCTTCTCGGTCAGATTCAGGCCTCTTCTCTTAGACACTGGGTCCCATCCATTTTGGTTAAGCGACACTAACTATATTGTAAGTAATAGCCCGCCAGCAGCAATGTTGCTAACGGGTCTGTCTGTGTCTGGGTTATGAATGGGTCCGTCCACGGCGGCAGTCATACTGCTCTGGGCTGGGAGCTCATCCCATCTTGCAAGGTCAGACTTCATTGGTTTTTGGATGGTGGGGAAATCTGAAAAAACCTGTAATATGGCTGACTGAGCAGTTTTAAAAAGGTTTTTCTCTTCGGAAAGGTGGTGCCTTTTTCCTCTTTGGTCCCAGGGTCACCAGTGCCTTAAAAGACCAAGTTTTTAGATACTTAAATGCAACACTCAGTATAAGCCCCATTGGTTTCCTTCTGGCCTTAAACAGTATGTCTAAGAAAAACAGATAAAGGGTGACTCTACTCACCCACACCTATGACTAAAGCCTTACTCTTCATGTCCCCCTAACCTAGGAAAGTGGGGGACATAGGGTCTGGAGTCCAAGAATATTTGTTGACTATAGTTTTCTTTTATTGAGTGCCAGAAACTATACTAAGTGTTTTACACATTTTATTTAACATTCCCAGGAAGTCTATGCGTTAGATGTTGCTATTCAACAGTTAGAGTTAAAAAAAACTGAGGCTCCCGTAGCTTCCCAATCATGGGGTTCTACAACTGCTGGGTGGGGGGCCAGCAGCATAGACGGTCTGACTCGAGAACTCTGTCCTCTCACACACTCAATAACACTACTTCTTTAAAGAAAAATAAAATTGGTCTTAACATTGGCTGCATTTTAAAGTCACTGGCTTCTTCACATTTGATCTTTAAAGTCTGACCCAGGTGGTCCATACATAAGTGTGTGTGACTCTGTGTATGTGTGTGCGAGTATGCACATTCAAGTTTGCACTAAGGAAGGGAGAAATAAATGACTCTGAATCATGGTGTGGGGGACAAAACAATCACTTACTTCTCTGCCTCTGCTCTAGTAATCCCCTGATTTCTGTCCCTATGGCAAATGGCCCCACAACTTACAGGTCTCCCAGCCCCGGGGCCTGTCTTGCATCTCACCCAATTCCTACCCTTTTTCCTACTTCATATTTCACTCCACGCCATTCATTTTAGGGCCCTTATCAAACCTTCTCCTTGTAGATGTGACAACCCGATTGCACTTTCCAAGCTGCAGACCCTTGTCATTCTCTAGGGATCCTCCCACCCCAAATAGGCTTCACCTTCTGTCAGGCTCAGGTGCACTCCTGCTTGCCTTGGTACTGGCCCATAGGAGCCCTGAATTCTCTCATTCCTATGTCATTCATCCAACAAATAGTCATTGAGCATCTACTTTGTGTCTGTGGTTGGCCCTGAGCAGACATTGGTGAATGTGACCATGTGAAAACAGCCCCCAAGCTGCTCACTCTCAAATGGGGAGACAGATAAGTAAATAGGCCAAAATTACAGGTGGCAGATTAAAAAATAACTTTTATGTTAAAGCTTGAGGCAGAATTCTTGACAGTGGAATGATGTCTTCTGTTTAGCAACACACCTCGATGGGTCATGTGGGGCGACAAGTCTGGCCCCAGGGTTTAGGATGCCAAAAGGGGTGATTCCAGGAATCACTCTGACTTATAAAGAGCAATTTCTGTCTGCGTAGGTAGCCTGAGTTGGAAGAGCAAAGGAATAAAATTGGACACATATTGGAAAAGTCAAATGCTTTCGAGGGAAAGACATAACCTATTAACTCAAAGAGGCCAAGGTCAGAGAAACTGATGTTGGTGGAAACATCCAAAGGGCTTTTCTAACCCAGCTCGAATTTATGTTACATTCTTTGCTCTGTGCTACCCCTCTGCATTGTCCTATATCCTTTCCGTAAAGTAGGCTAGACAAAACAGCTTTTGTTTGTGGCTTTGTGTAAATTATTGGACAGGGTAACAAAGAGAAAACTCACCTTCTTCATCTCACTTTTGTTGAGACCAAAGTGACAGGAGAACTATAGACCTCAGGAGAGGAGAGTGACCCTGGAACTCCGGACCATGGCTGGTCACAGAGGGAGCAGAGACTCAAGGGGAAACGAAGTACAGCAGCAGGTGTGGATATCAGGGACTTCCCCTCATACATCTGTTCTCAAATGTACTACACTGGCAGTGGTTCTCAGTCCTGATGAAGCATTACCATCACCTGAGTGCTTTGAAATGCCTGGTGGCTCAACCCCATGGTTTTATTTGTTTGAGTTAGGATGTCTGAGTTAGGATACCAAGTATCAATAAGTTTTGAATCAGAGAACAGTGGTTCTTGAAGGGAGGAGGGGCTTTCAGACCTCAGTGTAATGGGCAAATGTTCAAGAGGCATAGAGAGAACTGAAGAACAGATGCACAGTGGTGATAGACAGAAGTGGAAGCTAAGCCTGAAGATTGTAAAAATTAGCTTGGCAAAAGGAAAGGAGGTAAGAACTGGGACTAGATACCAGGAAGGGGAGAATGTAGAAGTCAAAGCCAGATTTCAGACTGCACAAGGAGCTCACAATTAGGCTAGAGCTTGGTAAGTGTATGGGGAAAGGGTGGCGGGGAGGTGAGGAAAGGTATCACTGGCCAGAAGGTCGGCCAAAGAAATAAAAGGAGTCTGGATTGTGGAGATTATTTTGTGCAACCAAGAACAAGATTCATCCCAACTCCCTCGGGAAGACCACACCTCTTCCCTCCACTCTTTCATTCCCTGCATCAGTTAAGTCTTGCTGCAAAGAAAACAGCCTCAAGACTTAACGGCTCAAAACAATGAACATTTAGTATTGCTTACCAATCTGTAAATTCAGCAGTTGGTTCTGCTGATTTGGGCCGGGCTTGGCTGATCTTGATTGGGGTCACTCATGCTCATAGTCAGCTGGTGGGTATCTGTGGCAACTACAGCCAGTGTGATAGGGCCACACAGTTCTCATCTGCCAGCACACCAACTCAGGTTCTCACACAGCAATGCCCTCTCCCAGAGAGGGGGCACAAGCACACCAGAAAGCTCCAATTTCTAGGCTCAGAACCAGCATACTCTCACTATTGCAGCATTGTTTTGGCAAATAAGAAAAAAAGAAGGCCTGATAGAATAGATGAGGAAATAGACTCTTCCTCACGATGGTAGGAGACGCAAAGTCACATTGCAAGAGGACTGGGGACAGGAGCAACACCATTGCAGCCATCTTGGCAGTGAACTGTCCACACTCTCTTAAGCCTTACTGCTCCCATAGTTTCCCCATGATTTGGAAATGGTGGCAGGTGTGCGGGGAAGATTCAGGGCCATGCTGTCTCTCAGGAGCCCTGCAAGAACTCTAATCCAACCACAACTCCTCCTAACCAACCAGCCACAGGCAGGAGCCACTCTCCCAGGCCATACTGCACCGCCCAGTCCGCACAGGCCATCGATTTCCTGTTTCCGTCCTCTGACTTTCAAACGCTGTTTTTTCTTAACACTGCAAACTGTTGGTTTCTCTGTTTATCCCTCAGCTCTCCACAGGCATTTTCTTTCACATTAGTACACAAAGAAGCTGCAGCACACCCCCAGGCAGCCAGGGGAGAATCAGGCCAGGCCAGCTATCACAGGCCTGGCTGACAACAGGAGGTAGGGATTTCTGAAGAAAAGCTGGGGTCCTTGCATTCCAGTCCTTCTGAAAGAGAGAATGCTGCCACCCCAGCCCCAGCCCCAGCCCCTCCACAGGACCATGTGATAAAGCTTGTCAGCCCCATCCCGGCTCCCAGCAGCCACAACACTGGGCCAATCCCCCTTTTGACGCCATGTCCAGTCTGGACTCTGCATTTGAAGAATGGAAAGGAGAGTGAGGGGCAATATGAAAGAGCAATGAGGCCTTAGCGGGCAGACTGACAGGAAGAGACTCACTGAGAAGAGCGCCAAAGGGCTGAGAGGGGCTTTAGTCATTGACTGCATGATTAGAGTGTCCAGTAGTGGTGGGAAGCAACTTCCTGTCTATCTTCCCTGGAAATAAAAAAGAGTAAAAATTCCCAGACTGAAATTTCAGCAGGAGGGAATTAGGTTCTATGAAATAGAAAACTCTCTGTCTGCAAAGGTTGCAGTAAACAGAATATTGGACAGGAGCCAGGCACCTTCTCTGGCCTTGAGGAGTTTCCAGTGTCATTAGGGATCCCACCATGATTCACACAAACTAATAAGGAAGCTTGGGCAACACAACTTCACGGCACACACACAAGTGATTTGGCAAGGGCTCTAATTGCAATAAAATTTTAAAGAAGAAAAAACAGCTAAGTAAATCTGGTAGAAGCAGTAGGACTTGAGCTAAGAAGGATTTGTATAGACAGAGAAAATTACACCCCAGATAGAAGTTCTGTGAACAAAGGAAGTAGGGTGGCCAACTTGCCCTGCACTGCTGAGGAATCTCCTCTATCCTGGGCAATCTGCACGTTGGTTACACCAAAGAAAGAGAAACGTGAAGTAGTTTGTGGGAACAGCAGGAGACCATTTTGACAACATGGTAGGATTTAGCTTAAGGGATCCCTGAAAGCAGAGGCAGAAACAAGACAGTCTTTGAAGGCTGCTCTCTACATAACACCTGTCTTCAGAAGACTTCCAAACATCCTCAACTTTGGTCATAAAGGTCTCACTGAGCACACATTGTTTACAAATAAAATTTGCATTTTGGTTCTTAGGTGAGTCAGAGGCAGTGCTTTCTATCAGGGAGCCTGTTTTGGCAGAGTGATGTTACTGGAGAACACTTATTTACCCCACTTCATGTCAGGTAGGGCTTCAGTGAATGCTTTTTGGATGGATGGATAGATGAACGGATGGATGGATGGATGGATGGATGGATGGATGGATGGATGGATGGGAGAGAGGAGGAAAGGAAGGTGAATTTCAGTAATAGCTGTGCCAGTCGAATGATAAATAAGTGAATGAATAACTAGAGGAATTAAAAATGAATTATGGTGGTTATAATGTGCTAAAAAATAAGTATGTAACACAGTTGTATTTTCAAAAATACTTTCAGTTTGACATTCTAACAGTGCCTTCTTACAGACATATTATATAGACATGTCTCATCTACCTGCCCGCCACTCCACACCACCCTATAGGTACCAACACTTCCTAACTCTACTCCAAACTCCTCTACTACCTATTCTTGGCAAAAAAAAAAAAAAAAATTAGATTGAACTTGAGTCACCCCACTATCATGATGTGACCTTGGGCACCTCGCCCAGCCTCCATAGCCTCAATAATAGTGAATGTATGAATGTGAAGGTTGAATGAGGTGTGTGGGAGTCCCTGTTAGTGCTAAGATCATAAACCATGGTCTTCAGTATTTTAAAAAAGGGAAGAAATATAAGACATTAGATAACACAAGAATGATAGTTTGGGCATTGTCCAAAATTTCCAGACTGAGAACTACTGAAATGATCTCGTCTCTTCCACACATATGATGGTTTGGTTCATCTTCTCCCATGAAAGGTGGGAGGGTAAAAAGAAGTGGGAGTGCTCCCCTCCTGGTGCCAGGTGCCGGCTACAGGACCTCTGCCCTCACCCCTCCCACCCCTCCCAGGGTGAGGAAATGAGGCTGGCACTAGAGGATGTGTTTTCCTCATTGCCTCCAATCCGGCTCCATGTGGCTGGTGTGAAGTTGTACATTTTGCAGCTGAAGGCAGTGGGCTCCCCAGGATAATAGCAGCTGTTCAAGTGCATATTAGCACTCGAGATGCCTGATAAGAGGAATTAGAGTACCGCCCGGTTTCTTTATTTTTTGCCTGGCTGAATCAATAATTAAGTGTATTCTAATAGTGCAGTTTTGCTCGAGACTCTCATTTGGCTCCGGCATTAGGTCTAAATGAAATATTTAGTTGACAGGATACAGTTATGAAGCAAAACCACATTTCTGTCTGTATACTTTAATTTTTCTAATGATGAGAAACCGCAGTCTGTCTCCCAGCCCTGGCTGCTGTGGCTTTCCTGTCATTCCCTCTTCCAGAGAAAAGATAAAAAACCCTCTTCCTCCTGTAGGAAAAATGAGAATGTCATGTCCTAGTGGCCACCGTTATATGGGTCTAGAGCAATGAGAAAATCCTACTTCTACCCATTTTGTCCTAATGCAAACTGACTCATCAAAAAAACATGGTGGGACCTTTACCCTGGAATTAGTCAGGACCATGTAAGCCCAGGTTGGGGCACTGAGGGACTATATAAAAGTAGCCAGCGTTTTGACACACGAGTTTATGTACAAAGCATAGTAGAGTGACGGCAGGCTCAGCCCAAAGTGTCAGGCATGGGTCTGGGCCACACATATGCTCCAAGTTAGAGAACGGGTAACTCCTGACCCAGGAACCAGTCTGCTCAGGGCATGACCAGCTTGCGCTGGGGACTCAGAGACAGCAATCTCAGCCTCACCACTCCCTGGCTGTGTGACATCAGAAAAGCCCCTTCACCTCTCTGGGCCTCGTTTTCTCAACTGTTGATAAAGCACCATAACCTCAGACATACCATTCAGTGCTGGCTCGTTATGATTCTGGTTCCAGCAGATGAGGACATCAAAAGGTCATGTAAAGACATTCTTGCCTCAAGACAATCTTGCACCATCTCTGACTCGTGACCTTCTCCTCCACTTGCTCCTATTGTACCTGAGGAGGTCACTCTACAGCTTTGTTTAGTCACTGGATTGCAGACTCGAACATTACACACGAGAAAATGTTTTCTAACATTTATCCTAAACCCACTTGCAAATGCCTAGCTCTTTCTTCCTAAAAAAATTTTTTTGAATTTTGGAGGGGTGAATTTTATTGAATTTGGGTTAATAAAATTATATAGGTTTCAGGTATAGAATTCTATAAAACATCATCTGTTTGTTGTATTGTGTGCTCACCACCCCAAGTCAAGTCTCCTTCCAGCACCATTTATCCCCCCTATACTCTCTTCTACTTCCCCCACCCCCCTTGCCCTCTGGTAATCAATACGCTGTTGTCTGTGTGTATGAGTTTTGTTATTTGTTTGTTTGATCCTTAGCGCTTCCTTGAGAGAGTGCATGCCTCTGTGCTCTCTGGTGTCCTGAATGCGCAACTCCTTACTCATGCCCTTCACCCCATCACTGCCTGGAGACATCAAAGGGCTCCAGGCAACATCACCTTTAAACCAGGGCAGTGCCAGGAGCCTTCCCCAGGTGCTTCTGCTGCGCAAGCCCGGGTTGCGGCCAACACGGGTGCAGCCCACAGAATGCTCAGATTGGGTCTCCCAGATCGGTCACAACGGCAGCAGGTCACAAATTATTTGCACAGCTTGTTTTCCTGAGTGCCTCTATTTTAAAGAAATATTTTGTACACATTTGCTCTAGAAACTAGGAAAGAAGGGAGTAGTAGAAAGGAAAGAAAGCCAGCGGTGTTGATCTTTGATCCAGGATGGCTGGTTCGCTCTGTGGTGTTTGAGAAGTCAATTCATTTGTGTCCAGCAAAGTGGGCAATGCAGAGAAGAGGTATCTGTCCAATATTTGCTCAGCCTATTGTATCTCACTGTGTACTCCCAGGTGCGCTGGCTTTCGTAGAAAGTCCATCACTATGATTTGAGACCTCTTTGGCTGTGCCATATCTGAGCAAAAGGTGCAGATGTATTTTTTAGTTTAGTTTAGTTTTGTTTTGTTTTTGTGACAGAGACAGAGAGAAGGACAGATAGGGACAGAGAGACAGGAAGGAAGAGACGAGAAGCATCAATTCTTTGTTGCAGCATCTTAGTTGTTCTTTGACTGCTTTCTCATATGTGCCTTGACCAGAGGGCTACAGCAAACCGAGTGACTCCTTGCTCAAGCCAGTGACCTTTGTGCTCAAGCTGGTGACCTTGCGGTTTTGAACCCGGTCCTCTGCATCCCAGTCCGACACTCTATCCACTGCGCCACCGCCTGGTCAGGCTATTTGTTTTGTTTTAAATTAATATTTTCTCTCCTTCCTTCCTTCCTTCCTTCCTTCCTTCCTTCCTTCCTTCCTTCCTTCCTTCCTTCCTTTTTTCTTTCTTTCTTTCTTTTTCTTTCTTGTTGCAGCCGGGCAGGTTGCTGTCTGTTAGCACAGGCACAAGGCACTAAGAGGCAGGGACAGGGTGCCCAGGCCTGTGGTCATGGAGAAGGAAGGGTTTCTTCTGAGCTTTTCTGTGGACCACAGCCAGGAAGCATATGAACCTAGAGGTGGCCCAGGACCAGTCTATGGAGGCGAAGCTCCGGAGCCTTGAATTGTTGCCTTATCGGGCACCACTGGGTATCACTGGAACAGTCCTCTGCAATATTCACTGCTTGCTGCTTGTGTTTCTTGTCCACATCACTGTAGCATGTTGATCCTCACAGCAACCCTAGAAGGTGAATAAGGCAAACAGCTGAAACCTAAGAAGAGGAAGAACACAACCAGCCGGGGTAGCGTTGTGACATCCTAGATCACAGATTTACAGCTACTAGGAGGAAGAAGTAGAAATTAATCACTTTAGAGTTGCCAAATTTTTATCGAAACATACTCCAGGAAGGGGCAAAAAGAAAACTAAAACCACATTGCTCTTCCACACCCCACTTCATGGTACATCACAGGTACCTCACCCCCATTAAACATCCTTTATGCCCGTATGTGCTTGTGGTCATAGTTCCCACCCCTGAGCTTCCTTCCCCATGAAGAAGTCTTGATTAGCATAACAAGCCCAGCCCTTCTCCCGTTCTCACCAGGAAGGGGCTGATGCTGTCAGCAGGCAGATCTCCTGAGACCAATGACTGGTTTCTTTGTCCTAGAAAAAGGATCACTGTTTAGAAGCCCATTGTTGTCACATATTTAAGTCACACCTTCCAACTGACCTTTATCAATAATCAACATGTCTGCATTGACCTCTTTATTCTCTCTCCTGGATGAAAGAGAGGAAAGAGAGAAAAGGAGGAAGGGCAGGAGGGAGGGAAGAGAGTAAAAACTTCTGCAGGTTGTAGAACCTTACAGTGTCTGTTCCTCTGAGCTTTGTTTGATCTACATGAAGCCATGGTCTCTTCATCTTTCTCTTCTTTCCAAGGAAAGAGGAGACAGGTCTGCTGGGGGTCTCATCTCCTTCCCCTGTCCATGGCCAGCAGCTGAGCAGAGGCCCATTAATCAGACAGCTGCCAGTCCCAGTTGTTATTGGTTATGTTTCCTCTGACACTACATTTTCCCCTGACTTGAAATATATGTCATTGCCTAATCCACCTAGATGAAAGGTCTGATGTATAACCGTCTCCCCGATCCCACTGCCACTTTATGAAAATGCCCTGCTAAGTCTGACAAAAGGACAATGCTGTGTTTCGAATGCCATAAACTTTATCAGATAAAATCCCAGGACAAAGAATTACTGGAATTTCAGGCCAGTTGCAGATTATGGGAGAGAAGAACCTGTGTGGTACATGTGATATCTCTCTTATATATCATTACAAAAGCCCTTCGAAGATGGAAAGCCTGTGTCTTAGAGTTATTATGAGCCAGAAATAAGAGAACACGGTGCCCGCCAATACAGTGGCAGCCTCACCTGTTCCACTCCATGGCCCCCAGACAAGCTCCACTGTCTCTATGTTGTTTTGTTTTTGTTTTTTTGTGTGTCTATTTTGCTGTTGTAGCTTTTTTTTTTTTTGTATTTTTCTAAAGCAAGAAGCTTTTAGGGGAGGCAGAGAGACAGACCCCTGCATGCACCAGACCAGGATGCACCCAGGAAGCCTACCAGGTGGTATTGCTCTGTTGCAACTGGAGCCATTCTAGTGCCTGAGGCGGAGGCCATGGAGCCATCCTCAGCGCCCGGGCCAACTTTGTTCCAATGGAGCCTTGTCTGCAGGAGGGGAAGAGAAAGACAGAGAGAAAGGAGAGAAGGAAGGGTGGAGAAGCAGATGGGCGCTTCTCCTGTGTGCCCTGGCCTGAAATCAAACTTGGGACCTCCACATGCCAGGCCAACGCTTCACCACTGAGCCAATCAGCTAGGGCTTCCACTGACCCTGCTTTATTATGGTACAGCTGAATAGAAACAATGTGACACTGGATTCCTAAGACGTGGGTTCAATTCCAGCTCTGCCATTTTACTCTGCATACTCAGGGGAAGATCAGGTAAGCTTATGAAATAGAGGAAACTACCCTTACCTTATACAATTATTCTAGCAATTCAACAAAACACAGCCAACTATGTCTGTCCTTCCTTTTCCATTTCACTTCCCTTTGTCTTTTGTTTTCACTTTCTGGGAGACACACTCCCTTTATTTCACCAATATCACACCCTTTTTATTTCTAATTTTGGTCACCATAGCTTTAACTTTCAAGAGCTCTTTCTTATTATCTCATTGTTCCTTAAAAAAATCAAATAGTATCCTGTTCTTATTTCTGAAGTGTAAATCTTATCTCTCCACAGACTTTACAGGGAACTTTTCTATGTATTTTTCTTCTGCTCCCTGTGTTGCTTTCCTTTTCTCTAAACCGTCTTCCCTGACAGTTGGGTCGCTGCTGTCACGCGTGCCCTGGAAGGTACCTGCCCTTCAACAGGCCCCAGAGTGGAGACATGCGGGGCAGCCCTGATGCCGGATCTGACATCAGGAGTCCAGGGGAGCCAGAGGAGCCCAGCCAAGATCACCTGCTCACACCCACTAGCACAAAGAGTTTGTTAAAGAGCTGGGGGTTGGTCCAGAAAAGGAAGTTTGAAGGGGCATTATCCTCCCATTCCTGTTAGAAAAGGTGTGCCTGCTAGGAGGTCACCAGGGCTCGGATGCTCGGCTCGGATGCTCAGCCTAGCTGGGAGCCATTGCACTCAAAGGGAAAGACCAGCCTAAACCCTCCAGAGGCTTCTGCCAACCTTCATGACTGACATCCCTTTTTGCCTGTTTACACGCCCTTCCTTCCATCTGGCCTGACTTCTGTGCTCACAAACGTCAAGCTGCCCTTGCCCGGGAACCCTGCACTTGCTGTCTCCTCCATCAAAAACACTCTTCAGGAGTCCCGCCTCTCGTCATGCATGCCCTGTCTCAAAGTCACATCCTGGAGAAGCCTTCCCCATCATGCTCTCTGCCTTTAGCCTGTTTTTTGGTTATGATGACAACGGAGGACTTACCATCTCCTTGAATGATATTATTTATTAGCTTATAAGTTCATTTTTGAACTTCCTCCACTAGAATTAAAACCCCATGAAGTCAAGGATTTGTCTGTCTTTTGGCTGCTGATGCTACAGTATCAAAATGCTGCTATTAATGGGTCCTCGGGTCTAAGTGAAGCACTAAAAGGATGACCAGTAGAAGACAATGATGGAAAGACAAGTTGGGCCTTACTGAGTGGGCTCTGGTGCCAAAATGAGAGCTCTGGACTGTATTTGGTGTGCAAGGGGGAGTCACTGAGGGCTGTGGAAGTGAGGATCCAGTCACCCACGCTGACCTTCAGGAAGGGTCATCTGGCAGATCTGCAAGTTCAGATGGAGATGGAGCTAGAAAATAGAGTGGAAGCCAGGGGTCCAGTTCAATTCAGCCAGGTCCAGGTGGGAGATGCTGAAGACCACAGCTCAGGGAAAACCACCCAGTGATGGACGAGCCCTCCCTTGCCTCCTTCTACTCCTAATACTTTGTGCATGTCTGCACGCCCTAGGAACTGAGCCTGGAGCCATGGGTGGCAGCTTTGGTATGAGCTTTTCTCTCTTGCTTCTGCCTCTGCTTGATTGCTGGTCAAGGAATAGCCAACAACTGTCAGTTTAGTGGCTTCTTCTTTCTCCTCTGTTGGATTTTAAACTAGGGGTTTATAGTGCTGGCCACAACCATTGTGTTTAATCCCCCAAAGGTAGATCTAAATCCAATCACAGAGCTAGGGAAGACAGGGGGCCACTATGCAGGGTTTGCCTTCATTAATAAGCTTCAATGACAGCAAAAGGAAGTCTTTCCAGTCAATTCTTTGTAGTCGATTCCTGAGCGTCATCCTCCTGTTGTTAATATTGTTGTTAAACTCCTGAAGCCGCGCTGAGTGAAAGCTAATTATAATAATTAACAGAGAACTCCTGAACTTGTCAAACTGGTAATTATAAACCACGGGGACTTTTATCATTAATAGATGCCGTGGAAAGTGAAGGCACCGGGGTGCTGGCAGAGGCAGGCATGAAAGAGAGATGTTCTAGTCCACAGCCAAATCCACGTGCCACCACGATGCAATGACCAGGCTTCCCTCGGCTCTGTGCCCGACACTCAGGCTGCTTCTGCTAACTTGCACACCAACCCTGACTCTCTCCACACACACACCTTCCACCACCACCCTCCACCTACACACACACACGCATACACACACACATGCAAATGCTCTCTTATACATCTACCTACTTACACAGGATCTGTTTCACTATAATTCATTATGCAACAAAATTGTTTTGAGCATGTACTAAGTACTAGAACTTACTTTAGGCACTGGAACTAAAACTGTGATAAGACTCAATGCCCATCCTCAAAGAGTTTATCCTCTGGTGAATGAAGAGGTAATTTTTTCATTGTTCTGATAAAGTCATTTGTCAAGTGCAATGAGAGAATAAGAATAAGGTATCTAACCTTGCCAGGATAGGGAATGACCCTGGTATCAAAAAATACAGCTCCCAAAATCCTACTCTGAAAGCATGGCTCTGAACCTTCCATAATTTCTAAATGCTATGAAGACCTTGGTGGAAGTCCAGACCTTCACTCCAGAAACCAGCTCAGTCCTACACAAATGCCAAATAGTTCCTGAAATTTCAACATTTCACAGACCTTGAAGTTCCTTCTAACTCCTTCCGCAAAAAAAAAAAAAAAAAACCCAAAAAAACAAAAAACTGTCTTCTGTGTAAAGCACCGAGCACTTGGCATGGCCTGTAGTAGGTAATCTATAAGACATAGCTTTTATTAGCATTGCCAATACCTCGCACTCTTGTTGGAAGGACAATAGAGGGTAAGGTACGTGGCAGCACCAGCTTACCTCCAAAGAACGAGATGCACGCTGGCTATTACTATTAAGAAACACTGGTTGGTTAAGTCTGGTGGATGTCCGGTCACTCATGCACACGCAGGACGTGCACGGCCAGCTGCAGTCCCTGCTGTGGCTTCTTTTTGCATCACCCGCACAGGTAGGGTTCTCAGCAGCTCCTTTAAGAAATGATTCTTTCCTCTGTCCAAGGCCTGAGCCCTTTCCTTTGGGAGCCTTGGAAATAGCCTAGCTTTCCAGCCGCCTTCCTCTTCCAGAGAGTAGGTGGAATTAATTCTACTCTGCTCCAGGGTGTGGTCGCTCCTCCCTGGCCACAGATGTGTTCACTAATAGGAACAGCTGCAGAGGGCTGGTTTGCAGAGGTTCTGGTGTCCTCTGCCCTCTAGCAGCCTCTACCAGTTCTGCTCTCCCCACAGACCATCAGAATCAAACCTGCAGTCTAAACAAAAACAACACTTTTGCTATGCCGATACAGTCCCCAGAACCCTCTTCTAGCCGACTTACTTCTCCCAAGTCCCACCTAAATACAAATTTGGGAACTCTCCTAAAAACCAACTCAGCAAAGTCAGCTTAAATTGAACTACAGACTCAGGGCTCAGGGAACAAGGGGAATTTGGGGCTATCAGACGGACCCCTGGTAGTCTTGCAGGAGGGCCAGCTGCTGGCTGCCAGCCTGCTGCATGCCCAGTTATGCTATTTCTGAAATTTGGGGGCTCTTGCTGGCAGGGGGAGAAGAGCAACACGAGTTCAAGTAAGGGCAAGGCTGGGCCTGCTTCAAAGTCCCAGGCCAGTTTATATTTTTAGCTTAAGTTCAAAAATTGTCAGAAAAACTTCAGAGGCCTCTGGCCCAACAGCTGCTTTTGGTTTTGGCTGGAACAAGAAAGGGACAGACCACAGGCCACAGAGGGACACTGAAAGGGGACTCAGCTGCTGGTTGCCAGGACGTCCTGGGACCACCCTTGCAGAAGAGTGCGGGTCTCTGTGGAGGGTCCAAGCAGCAGGAAGGTCAAATGGAAGTCTAGGCAGCCTGGCTGAGCTGCCCCCCACTCCCTGACACGTTCGGTGTCTCCTTTGTTTGAAAGGAGAGGGTCAGGCCAGGCTAGCTTTATCTGGGTGCTTCTTGCCAGAACCACAAAAGACCAATTTCCTCGGCGACAGCTTTTGTTTTCAGAAGGGGCTGCAGCTCCTCCCGGGAGGAGCCATTGTCTCTGCAGAGGGTTTTAGATCAGCGGCTGGCTCCTGGAGCCTTCTCCTCCGAGTTCGCCACTCTTTTTGTGCTGCCCTGCTTTCCTGGACACGAACAACAAATGGTCCTATTCACCCTGGAGATAAGATTGTGCTTCTCCCAAAGTCACCGCTGTCCTCTCACTGCCTCTGGAACTGTTTGAATAATGAGGTTCCCAGAGAATTTGCGTTGTTTTACGCTCTTCTTCACGGACATTGTAGACTCCCTGGGCAGACTCGGTGGGCGGCGCCTTCCGGGGGTACCCGGGGATGCTCACAGGGCAGCCGCCAAGAGTGATTTTCATTTGCAGTCCACATCTGGGCTCCATGGAGCTTTTTAAAAAATGTTTATATAACTGGTTTCTCTTTCTTTTAATTTTTTAATTTTTTTTTCTTGCCAAGGCAAACAGTGGCTCTCATGCAAAGTACTCCCCACCCTCTAGGAATGGTGGAAAGCTTCTGCCTGTGATATCTTTACACCTCCAAGAAACTGCAATGACTCCTTCAGACTTGCCTGGGGAACCGAAAGGATGTCTGCCAGTGAATGGCTAGCTATTATTTCAAAGCCTTCCTCCCTTTGGGATGCTGTCCTCCTCACCTTCCCTGCTGCACTTAGAGCAAGAGGATCTGGATTTGAGTTTCAGCTGTGCTGCTCTGCTCACTGAGACCGTGGCCTTGGACAGGGCGTGTAAATCCTCAAACTTTATGTTCTTCGTTATAAAGTTAGAGCCAGAATATAATTCTGCCAATTGCCTGTGTTTGTGATGAGACTCAAATAACAATAATGAATGAGAAAGTACTTTGTAAACTAACAAATGACATAGACGTGTAAAGTGTTAACGATCATTTTATCAGTATACAATCATCATCATCATAATTAGTATTATTGTTATTACAATAATCTGTTTAAGGGTAAACAAACAGGCTTGCTTCCAGACTTAGTTTTAGTTCCTGGCTTTGCCATTTATTAGCTGAGCAAATTATTAAATTTCTCATTCATGAAAATGGAAATAATCTCACCTAATTCATACGACTGTTGGGAAGTTTAAAAGAGCTACTATAGGTAAAGTGTCTGGTACATGGCAAATTCTTAACAAATGTTAGTTGCCTTTTCTTTTTACCTTTTATTAATTCTTTTTGATATTTCTTCAATGTTTATTAAGCACCTATTATATACCAGACCTTGTGCCAAATCAAATGCTTGGGATGCAAGAAATACAGATTTGAGAAATGCATTGTGTAGCTAGGGTGAGAAAGAAGCGGTAACGACTCAGTGGGCTGAGTGGTTTGTACAACCAACAGAGCGAGGGCAGGTTAATCCCGCCTGGGATCTCAGAATGGCACTTGACTCAGGCCTTGAAAACGTGCACAGGATTTCACCAAAGTGGAGAAGTCAGGTGAGGGCATTTCAAACAGAGAGACTCTGAACAAAGGCTCTGAACAAAGGCTGAGTGGCAGGAGCTGAGGCTAGAGAAAGCAGGGAGCAGGTTAAGAGACCCACAGAAATGATGTGAAGGGGCTGGACCTCATCCAAGAACACTGGGAAGCCTCTGAGAGGGGTAAATATGGAAGTGAATGGTTAGATTTCATTTCAGAAAGACTGCCTATGGTATGAAGTATGGGCAGAGGTCAGTGGAAGACAGGGAGTAGGATCAGAATAGAGGCAAGAACAATCAGTCAAGATGGAAGGAAATAACACCTAAGACACAGAAGGCTCAAATGTAGCTTTGTGAAAGAAAGGACTAGGAGTTGACTTGGGTATCTGGCTCAGGATAGAGGAAGAGGGGGGCAATGCCATTCACCTGGAGAGGGAACACGCTTCACACAAACGATCCCCCTACTGTGCCTTCTTCACATCACAGAGAAGCTGGGAACAGCTTCACCCTGTCCAACTAGTGGGGCCCCTCTGATCAGGCATGAGACTAAGAAGCTGTTGCTCAATGACGTTTAAGGCTGTGAGAAAAATGCACTTTCTTTCGCCTCTAATTCGTCTGTGTGTATTGCAGAACCCTAAATAAAACAGAAGAAAACAAAATAGTTCTGAACAGAATAAACGTAATTACTATATTATATTATAACTATGTTACAACCCTAACTACTCTATTATATGGTATAATGTGGTAAAACTATAAATGTTTAGTTACTTAAATAGTAATAGAATTATACATTTTTATTTTGTTTTTATACTCATCTGTGTTTTCCAAATCTTCTATCATGAATATACATTATTTACAATGATAAAAATAAATATTAACCCAACAGAGAAAAATAAGCAAAAGACTTGAATAAACACAGAAGATATTCAAGTAGCCTATATGCATACAAAGATGCCTGCCTTCATTGAGACACCAGGAAAATTCTATTTAAAAAACCTTTGCAATGCATCTACACATGCAGCCAAATGGTGGAATGAAAAGGACAGAAACTATCAAGTGTTGGCATGGAGGCAGATCAAACGTAACTCTCATACATTGCTAGTAAAGAGTAAGAATCACTCTGCAAAATGTTTTCTTTCTTTCTTTCTCTTGCTTTCTTGCTTTTTCACTTTCTTGCTTTTTATTAAAAGAGAGGCAGGGAGACAGACAAACTCCCACATGTGCCCCAACCAGGATCCACTCGGCAAACTTCCTACCCAGCAAAGCTCTGTCCATTTCGGGCTGCTGAGGCAAGGCCATGAGGTATCCTCAGCTCCTGGGGCCAACTTGTTCAAACCATTTGAGCCATGGCTGCAGGAGAAGAAGAAAGAGGGACGGGAGGGGGTAGAGAAGAGATGGTTGCTTCTCCTGTGTGCTCCGACTGGGAATCGAATTCAATACTTCCACACACCAATGCTCTACCACTGAGCCAACCAGCCAGGGCCACTCTGCAAAACTTTTTATTGGTATGTTATTTATACCATGGTAGAGTGTATGCAAAACATGACAGCAGTTTCACTCTTAAGTATATATTCAAGTGAAATGCATGCATATATTCACCAAACTATATGTATAAGAGTGTTCATAGTAGAACTATTTGTAATTATACCAAGCTGGAAAGCATCCCAATGCCCATTAATAGTAGACTAGATAAATAAGGTATGTTATATTAACACAATGAGAAGGAGCATCTACTACTACTATATGCAACAATAAGAATGGTTCTCAAAGACCATTCTTTTGAGAATGGTCTCTTACTCTTTGAGTAAGAGAAAACAGATAGTTACATAAAGGCAAAACCAATCTATGTTGTTTGAAGTCTGAATAGTAGTTACGCGTGTTGGAGTTATAACTAGAAGGAAGCATGAGGAGGGTTTCTGGGGTGCTATTAATGTTTTGGGGTGTTTTTAATATGTGTGCTGATTATACAGGCATGTTTCTGAGAATTCATTAAGTTATATAATATGTATGCATTTGTGTATGCATATCATACTTTAATGAAAGAGTAAAATATATAAACTTTTGTCTAAAATTAAACTAAAATGGAGCTGCAGAAGTAAGGGATTGGTGTTGATGGCTGTAAAACTTAGGGAGACTCCCTCTGCCTTTCTTAACCTGGGGAGTTGGTGTCTAAGGGATGGTAGGAGGTCAGAAGTAGAATCTGGGAATAGACGCTCAGGTGAAAGTTACCTGAACTAGCATTTCTACATCCATTAAGTCCCAGGAGCTAAAAAAAATCCACTTCTAATTAAGTACAAGAGAAATCATCTGATATTAAGAATGAAAAAGTGATATTACTACTGATTCTACAGAACTAAGAAGGACATGAAGCTATTATAAATAATTTTTAGCCAATACATTTGAAACTATTGCTGTAGTGAACAAATTCCTTAAAAAAACACAATGTACTAAAACTAACACAGGAAGACAGAGAAAACATGACTCCTTCTTCTAACGGGGAAGTCAAATCTATAGTTACGAGGTGAAGCTGGAGAGGAGAGAGAGTAGGGACAAGGAGAGGGTAAGGAAGGGCTTCTGGGGTGCCAGAGGGATTTTATTGACCAGTCTGGTGGTGGCTTCACAGGGTTTGTTTTAAGATAATTTATGCAGCTATGTTTTGTACATATTTCTATACGAGCGTTATGCTTCAATAAAAGTTTTTAATTTTTATATATTTATTTTTTCTTCTTGTTTAAGTGAGAGGAGGGGTGATAGAGAGACACACTCCCACATTCACCCTGACTGAGATTCACCCAGCCAACCCCATCTGGGGCTGATGCTCTGCCCATCTGAGACCATGCTTGCAACTGAGCTATTTTTAGCACCTGAGGTGAAAGCTCCACAGAGCCATCCGCAGCACCCAGGTCCAACATGCTTGAACCAATCGAGCCATGGCTGTGGGAGGGGAAGAGAGAGAGGTAGAGAGAGAGAGAGAGAAGAGAGAGGGGTGGGGAAGCAGAAGGGCATTTCTCCTGTGTACCCTGACAGGGAATCGAACTAGCGAAATTCACACACCAGGTTAGTGTTCTACCACTGAGCCAACCAGCCAAGGCCAAAGGTTTTTATTTTTTAAGAACTATAATCACAAACATTCATACTAAACTAGAAGTAGTTTAAGCCCTGCACTACCTAGGTCAATTGGGAAGGAAAGGTCAATGGAGTGTTTTGAAAAGAGGATAAATTAACAAAACTATGGAGGTACTTCAAATATCAATTACCCAGAAAAAATAAAGATCCTTATTTTTTTTTTTACAAAGTCAACATTCACTGCTTTTTCCTTTTTTTAATCTTCATAAATCATGCAAAGCGGGCTGCGTGCCTTAGCAGTTCCCGACTAAAATTACTCTGCACAGATTCACGTCTCCTCCCCCATTTGAAAGGAAACAAGTCTCAGCGAAGGCAAGATTGTAAAAATGTGTAGAGTATTTCTTTTACCGGTTTCTTTCCTTAGCTTTAGTGCATTGTAAAGATCTCTGGGCTTGCAGTCAGAACCATAAGTTCAAGTGCAAATGGAAGATCTATCATTAAGCAACCACTGGTCCGGGGAATGCTCTGACACGACTGAGCCTCAGTTTCCTCTTATGCATGATGGGGAGAATATGAAATGCCTGCCTCTCAGAATTGTGAGTAGTGGTAAAAAGTGTAGTATCTCTCCCTTTCCCTCTCTCTCTCTCTCTCTTCCTCTCCCCACCCCAACCTTAAGGTGTTATATACCAGGAAGAAATTGCTGCTCCTCTGCCCTCATCTCCTTGGCAACCCCCCATTTCAGGTGTCAATATCATCCTGCTCTTTTATCTCTCCTCCCTCTATCATACCAGAAAAGAATCAGATATTAGTAATTTATAGTCCAGGGACTGA
This sequence comes from Rhynchonycteris naso, assembly GCA_037038555.1. Classification (NCBI taxonomy): domain Eukaryota; kingdom Metazoa; phylum Chordata; class Mammalia; order Chiroptera; family Emballonuridae; genus Rhynchonycteris; species Rhynchonycteris naso. The sequence continues at coordinate 277,008,988 of CM072995.1, read as the reverse complement.
TTGATTATTCTCCGACTAGAGCTCAGCCAGGCGTTTGCATTTTATGTCTTTTATCCCTAATTGTGGCATGAAAGACTTTCTCCCTTGTTAAGAGAATTTGAGACATCAGCAAGTAGGTGAAGAGCTCAGGGGGCAGGGAGAACGGGAGCCTGAAATCACATTAGTCAGATTCTGCTAGTTCTGAGAGTGAATCTGATTTTGCAAGTGCCTTTTATTTCGCCAGAGTCAGAGTAGAGCAGAGTCAGAGAGACTGCCCCACTAAATGGTGCCTGCTGCCCTAGATGGGGTTGGAGAGAAGGCAGATTCCATTGGAGGTTGTTGACATCCCAAGCCATAGAGCCGATAAAAGAGATTGCACCGCTATCTTTAGGGCCCAAGGTCTTCCTGACTCTGGGAGAGGTTGTGCGGCCCTGCCCCCCTGCCATCTCCGCCCCCTTTTCTGGTTTGACTTCAGCTCTGCTTTTTCCATCTGCCAGTGCTCCTAACTTTAACCTAATCCCTGCCACATCCCACCTCCCTTTGTCCCAAGACACCATATTGACTTTCGTCTTGACTTTATTTTGCTTTTAAAGATTGTTCATATCTTAACCCCCTTTATCTGGCATCCTGCCTTTACTCCTAGACCTTATTTATTATTCCTACGTCTGGTTATAATGTTTCAAAAAAGAAAAATGTTTTCTGTAACGTTTCTTTCTGCTTAATAAAGATGCTGCTGTCCCAAATATATTCAAAGGAAAGGGGAGTTGAGAAAAATATAAGAAACTGAAGAGGAATCAGCAGAATGAATTGATGTAAATTAAGTACCCAAAACAGAAAGGATCATGTTGTCTAGAAAAACCCAACTCAAGTGGAGAAAGGGGAATTCCCAAGATCTATTCCAGACCAACAGGAAGTGCCTGAACCCATGGCTTTGACAAGCAGACGCTGGGCTTAAACCAAGGAAAGACAGACTCTCTAAGATGGGATTCCAGAGGCTGTGAAGGGAGTGCACTGAGTGGCCGAATTTGGGCAGCCAGCAAGAAATGAAGTTAATTAGAGGCCGAGTTGAATGGATGGACTAGGTATGAAATATGGTGAACAAACTTGTGAAGAGCCTGGCTTCAGAAGTGACACAGTGCACCTGTAACTTATGCACCTGTGTGCAGCAGCAACGCAGTGAGGGGCGCTCACACTGCATTTTGCCGGGAAAAGAGAAAAGCACCGGGGAGATTAGGACATGGGGACCCAGTCTCGAGGACTGGGGCCTCAGAAAAGAAAAGCCCAGGCAGGTGGAAAAAAACTGTGGACTGAACAAAGGGAGCTTGCTCCTTCATCTTGGAGGAGATGGCTGTTGGTTGTTTAACGGAGAAGTGTACCCAGTCTATTCGTGATCTGAGCTCCTGCAAACTCACATGTCCTCTACTTCCCTCTCACCCCCATTCTCCCCTACCCCTACCTCACCCCCTCATCTCCCAACATACATCTGACCTCTCAGGTCCCACATGCTGGTCTAGGCCTCCTGGTTGCCACCCCCTCCCCCTTTAGGTGATGTGAATGCTCCTTGCCCAAATTATCCTGTTAGAAGGGAATGGCTTCTTGCTGCACTCACATTCAAATTTGAAGACAAGGAAGAAAAAAGAGAGGGAAAAAAAGTAGCTAAATTAGCAGTGTTCACTCAGCGTGATTTTCTTTAATCCAGACCTATGAGCTGACAGGGCTCAGAATAAACCCAAGCAGATGTGTCCATCACGCCAGCAGATATATTACTGCTAATCCCAAACAAGACGGCAAAAAAAAAAAAAAAAAAAAAACAGAAAAAAACCCACATCATGCCTGGCCCCCTGCACTGTCTCTGCCTTAATCCGCCTCTAATTGCACTGGGCACAGTGCCTGCACACCTCTGTCCTGCTGGCAGTGCCCCGCACACCCCTGGTTCCTGCTCCTGCCCTAGAACACAGAGGCCCAGTGTCCAAGTGGCTCTTGGTGTAGGAGCCCAATTAGAGCAGCCCCAGGAATTTGCGGTTTGCATGTTGTTGGCAAAGGGGAAGTGCGGGAGTGTGGTAGGAAGAGGACCAGTGGAGGGTCAGGAGGTGAAGCTCTGCTGTCAGCTCCCACATTTAGCAACCAGGGAGGATTAGATGGGATAAATTCTGTGAAAGTGCCTAATCTCGCTCCTGACACATAGGAAGCTCAGTGAGTGCTGCCTTCTCTCAATAGTAGCAAACATTGATTGATGGCCTGCTCTGTGTCATGCTCATCTATTTTTTTTTAAGTATGAATAAGTAATGCTTGCTAGCTGTTTTTTTTTAAAAGTCCAACAGTAGAGAAATTTATAATTTTAATACACAAGTATCCTTTCTGGAGGTATAATTGGCATACAACATTATATTAATTTCAGGTGTTCCACGTAATGATCCGATATGTGTGCATATTGAGAAGTGATTACCACAATATGTGTGGTTAACATCTGTCATCACATATGGCTTAAAAGTTATCTTGTTTTGCACACACCCACTCATAATACTATCTTCAGGACTAATCATTGTTAGAAGCGCGCGCGTGCGCGTGTGTGTGTGTGTGTGTGTGTACATGCTTATGTGTGTTTTATATAATTGGTATCATATTATACATACTGTAATGCTGCTGGTGGCCGAGGCCAGGCAGGTCCACATTGGATTCAGGCAGACGGTAGATAAACTGCAGAGCCAGAAAGCGTTGGGCCATTCTGTTTAATAAAGTCTCACAACGGCAGACTAGCACACAGTCAGAGGAAAGCTGCTTCTCAGGCAAAGAAGCAGCAAGACTGGCCCCTCAAAGTGGCGGGCAGGCAATCCGCCCTCCGCAATCCCCCTGAGCACAAGCACTCCTAGCCTTGTATAGGACATACACACATGGCGCAGCCACACATTCACGTACCAATCAGGCAAAGTGCTTGCAGCCAGTAAACCAGCAAGCAAGCCTAACTTGCTTGCTGCTGTTAGGGTTGCTTGCCTCACAATAGGTACATTGCATACATACTAAAAATGACAATTAAAAAGGTGCCCTTCACAATGTCTCCCTGAGCACGTTGCTCATAACGTCAACTGGAGGCTCACATCTAAACTCCCTTCTGCATTGTAGGTGGGAAGGCGTGTATAGTCCAGGGCTGTGTCTTTTGAAAAAAGTGACCTTGGTGCATCTCTGTAACTGGGTGAGAGGAGCTTACTGGTGCAGGAGGACCTCCACAGGTGCCACCCCACCCCCATCAGGGTCTCTCATAGTCGCAATCCAAGATCAGTCCACAATAGACGACAACCCAGCTGTCTCTGCAAACCACAGAGTTAAAAGTCCATTACAGGCAACTAGTAATATAGCTCTTTATTAACAAACCTCAATACCATTCCATAAGTGCTCTGTCCATTGCCACAAGCCCCATCCAAACACCTCAGCAAGCTGAAAGGCATGGTGGGTTCTAGCACATTCAAGTCCTGTGCTGCCTTGACAGTTCTCTTAGCTGAACATGAACACAGGCCATTTTCCTGGCAGATGCCAGGGCCATCTGCTTTTCCTGCTTTTTCAGCTGCTGGAATCTCTGTTCTGACTCAAGGTGCCACCAAAACTCCAACAAGACTTTATTAGGCTTGCCATCTAATTTCTCCCTGTCTGCTCTGACTGCAACAACTCTGCCCACATCTGTATTTGGATAACCTTTATAGGCCCATTTCTTCTGTTAGTCAGGGAGACAGCATGGGCAGCAGCCCTTACAGCCTTATGGTTCGTCTCTGTTCCACAGAGCATGATGCCATCCACCCCCTATGTCCTGCAGCTGCACCAAGCAGGCTGCCAGGGGCTCAGTGGGTTTCTGCCTGAATTTCATCCCAACTCTATCAGCTCTGCCTGGATGTAGGGTCAGACCACAGAGTGCTCCACTACAAGGGTCTGTGCCTACCCCTGAGGGACTCTTGGCTGCTGGGTTATTACCCTTTGGGTGACTAATAGCTGGGCTATGAGTCTGTGGATGGCAGTTGCAGCGAAAGCCTCCCCCTCAGAAAAAGAGGAATCAGAAATGCCTGCTCTTGCCAACTCAGAGCCACTCAGCTGGCAGGAATACAGCTCCATCTTCCATGCCCACTTAGGCCCTTGGACTGGCTCTTGGATCTGACTCCTGAGCTGACTCCTGAGCTCCTGAACCAGCAGCCATTATTGCCAACGTTCTGCTTCCAGGGCAAACTGCAACTCGCGAATCTATAACTCCTTGTCCAGAGACTGCTCCATTCCAGGCGCCGTTGGTGCTCAATCTGCACACCACACTGCAATTCTCAAACCCAGTGTTCCTCCTCTCCAGCACTTGCTCCAGTTCACGCCATTGTTGATGCTTGGTCTACATCTCACCCTGAAACTTTTGACCTCTCTCAGCTTCTTGCAGAGCTCTTGGTTTCTTCTCACAGGATTGTAAAAAACACCCAGCCAAAGGTCCCCAACAGGAGAGCCACTGGGAATAGCCACTCCTCTATTCCACCCCTCAAGGGTGTCAGCTCCATACCAACCTGCTCTGAATCCTACCCATTATGCCAGATGTACTGCCAGTGGCCAAGGCCAGGCAGGTCCACACTGGATTCAGACAGACAGTAGAGAAACTGTGGAACCAGGAAGCATTGGACCATTATATTTAATAAAGTCTGAAAATGGCAGACAAACACACAGGCAGGGGAAAACTGCTTCTCAACAAGACTGGCCCCTCACAATGGTAGGCAGGCAATCTGCCATCCACAATTCCCAATCTCTCTCAAGCACAAGCACCCATAGCCTTATATACGTCATTCGCGTGGTGCTGCCACATGCTCACACACTAATCAGGCAAAGGGCTTTAGATTTTTTTTCCTTCTTTTTCCAAGTGAGAGGAGAGGAATAGAGAGACAGACTTCTGCATGCACCCCAGCCAGGATCTACCCAGCAACCCCATCTAGGACCATGCTTGCAACTGAGCTATTTTTAGCACCTGAGGCAGCAGCTTCACAGAGCCATCCTCAGTGCCCAATGCCAACGTGCTTGAATCAATCAAGCCATTACTGTGGGAGAGGAAGAGAGAGAGAAGGGAAACAGGAAGGGGAAGAGAAGCAGATGGCACTTCTTCTGTGTGCCCTGACCAGGAATTGAACCCAGGACATCCACACGCCAAGCTGAGCTCTATCACTGAACAAACTGGCCAGAGCCAAGTACTTATAGATTTATTTTATTTTTAAGTACCTTATAGTATTTCACATGTCAATATATTAACATCTATTATTGTAATTATAGAACTATATGGGGTTTGAATTTATAGCCACATACCAGATTATGGAAAAAAAGAAAAAAAAAACTAACTCTCCCATTATTTGTAATTCAAATTAACCTGTATTTTATTTCCTCATTATATTTGAACACAAAAAACATAATCTTGTCAACTCTAATAAACTCACTTCAGGGTCTTCCCAGTCATTTCAGGTTTAAATTCAATTAAATGAACATCTTACTTTTGAATCTAGCTCCCCAGAGTGGCATCTGCATTCTGAGACTTATATAGCATTATGGTTGGCCCAGAGCCTGTGGTCTGCGGCCAGTCTTGGTCCTACACTCTCTGAAGTGTTCCTCATCTCCCTGGACATTGGTCATTATCATTTGTTCCCGTGATGGCTGCTGGGATGTCCACAGTTCCCCCTCTTCAGCTCTCAGACATCCAGTACTCACCCAGGTTCAACTGACCCCAGGAGATTGCACAGGGGTAGGGGTGGTTGGAGCTTCTCAGTCCCTCTTTCAGGCCTGCATCACACCTGCCATCACTTAAACTGCATGCTGGCTCAGGGAATTTTCCTCCAAACCTGTATGAGGTTTCTGTCACACCTCCCTCTCCTCAAGACATGGTCTTTGGTGGCATGAAGGCTGTGTGTGAAGCCCCGCTCTCCAATCCACACAACTAGCTCTGCCCTGCTCCCTCTCTGTTGTTCTCTGGGGCTATCATAGGCCCTCTGGGAACTTCTTGGTGAATACTGCCTTAACAATTCTTTCTTCCTTGATTACTATTGTGCTGCTAAATAACATGCTCATACATTTGCATTTTGATTTGCCACATTTAAGCCTTATTTATTGACCACCCTCCCCTATGAAATAGGGGACTTGTCACTCTCTACCCCATCTCCTTTTCCCTACTTCAACTACAACTTTTGGTGACTATATTTTTATCTATATCTGTCTGTCCGTCTATCAGATAGACGGACAGACAGATATAGATATAGATATTTGTTCTTTCTACTGGCCGCCTCTCTGACTACACACTACATTTAAATACTTCATTTTGATTTATTAAAGTAGACTTCATTTATTGACTCCCTATTATGAACTTTGAGGCTAATAACTCATTTTATCTTCTACTTTCTCTTCTCCCTCCACATCACAAGTTTCACTAATGTTATTATTATTTTTATGTTATCAAGGTAACAATTACAGTCTAGGTATAACTCTACTTCATTCTTTTTTTTCTATTATCCTTTATGAAATAGCTAATACAAAACTGGAGACAAGATTATGATCATACAAATGTTATTTTAGTAGAACCAGTGGGGTGCTTGGGCCCCTAGAATAGGAAATGTAATTAAGTGTCAAGGTCTAATGGCTCCTGCTCCACTTTCTCTCTACCTCCTTCACTCTTCTGAGTCATAATTCTGACACGTCTAAGAATAATCTCATTATTTCTTTTACCAACATTATGGTCTCAATCCTGGTTATTTTTTATTTTCCTTGATCATGTTAAGGTGTTTTTTATAAGCACATATGATCTTGCCTGTCCAGAAGGTCTGTATTTTGCCCTAACACTTGAATGTATTTGGCTAGTTATAGAATTCTAAGTACAAAAAATGTTCCCTTCAGCTCAGGCATTTGGGTATGCTCTCCTCAGATATTGCTTCGGTGTATTCTGACATCCAGTGTTGCTAATGAGGTCTGGTATCAGTCTAATTTCTTTCCAGATAATGTCATCCTTTCTACTTGTGGTTTCAGATATTTTTTTCTTAGCCACAGTATGCCAAAATGTCATCCAATGTCAAGCTGTGGGTCTTCCCCTCATCTATTTTTTTTAATTGAAGTATGACTTGCATATGGTAAAATGCCCAAATCTTAAATGTGGCTTGTACATATAAACCCAACCCATTTAACCACAACCCAAATCAGAACATGGACTATTTATAGCATTCTAGAATACTTTCTCAACAACTTCTTTCATCATCCCACCACCAGGCATAACCATTCTTTTGACCTTATCAAAATATATTTTTACTTGGCTTTAAATGTCACATAACTGGAATCAAAACTACATAGTACTTTGCGTCTTGTTTCTTTAACTCAGAATTATGTCTCTAAGATTGATTCATGTTGGTGTATCAGCCTCCATTTTATTGCTATGTAATATTTCATTGCATGGATGTAGCACAGTTCATTTACCTATGTACCTGTTGATACACATTTGGGTTATTTCCAGTGTGGGAATAGACATAGAACTTCTATGAACGTTCTTGCACATGTGCATTTGTAGACATAAGCATTTATTTTTCTTGGGTATAGACCCAGAAATAGAATTGCAGATTATAGAGTAAACATGTGTTTAGTAGATACTGACAGCTTTTCTATAGAGTTGATAAACCCATCAATAATATGAGAGAATATCACATGCTTTGTATCTTCAGTAATATTATACTCTTTTTCATTTTAACCATTCTGATGTACATGTAGTGGTATCACATTGTGGTATAATTTGCTTATTTTGAAAACTTTGATATTGAAAACTTTGTTGTGTGTTTATTGATCATTTGTATATCTTCTTTTGTGAAGTAGTTGAGCTTTATGTCTTCTGCTCATTTTTTAAAAAGTTGTCTATTTTTTATTGACATGTAGTTCTTGATATGATTCAGGATATAAGACTTTTGCTAGGTGTGTTCCAAACATTTCCTTCCAGTCTGTGGCTTGCTCTTTTTACTTTCTTGATGTTACCTTTGATAAAGATAAGTTCTTAATTTTAATGAAGTTGAACATATCAATCCTTTTTTCTTCTGTTTGATACTCTGTGCCCTGTTCAAAAATATTTGAGTCAAGATGGTGGTATACATAACTGTGATACCTGAATACTCCCATGACCACATAAAAATTATAACCAAACTACAGAACAGTCATCATTCAGAACCACCTAAAATCTATAGAAATGGAAGTCCTACAAGGAAGGATTTAAAGAAGCCACATAGAGACTGGTAGGAGGGACAAAGATGTGGAAGGGAAACATCCTATATCCTTGTATGGTGTATAAAAATTGAAAGGGATATCTCGGCAGTTAGGCTCCCCATGAAAAGTGAGGGTCCCAGACCCAAGCCCAACTCCCCAGTCTACAGTTCTAGAACCAGGAAGAGAAGTCCCTACAACTTCTGGTTTTAAAAACCAGTGGGAATTTAAGCTGAGAGAGATGAAAGCTGCTGGAGTCCCAGGCAGTTCCTCTTAAAGGGCCTGCACACAGACTTACTGGGACTCACTCCCTCTGAGCTGGAAACCTTGGATCACAGCTTGCCCTTGCCAGGGCACCTCCATGCCCAGCTCAAGTAGCAGCCATTTCAGATCACTTCGCAATTCATGCCAGGTGGCCACAGGCAGAACACAGGCAGCAGATGACCTCAGCCTACACCTCCCAGGAGAACCCAAAGCAAATGCACCTGGTGGACAGCTTCAGACTATGTTGAAGCACCACCCAACCACTTCCAATAATGACAGACTCAAGAAGTGGACTCAGTGGGAGCTAGAGCCCCACTGAAATAAGTCCTGCTTTGTGGGGTGGGCCCTTGCACAACTGATCCTCCATGGTGCTCAGTGGTCACAGCCAGTCCTTAAATACAATTGACCTGGGAGTAAATCCCTCCCATTGACATACCAACAGCAATCAAAGCTCAACTACAACAGGAGGGTTTACACAGCCCACAAGGGGTTCAGGGTGAACCTGTAGTGCCCAGCTAGGGAGGTTGTACCACTGGACCCTAAGGAATACCTGCTATATAAGGCCACTCTACCAAGAACAGAAGACATAGCAGCTCTACTTAATACACAAAAACAAAGACAGAGAGGCCGACAAGATAAAGAAACAAAGAAGCATGATGTCCTAAAAGAAAAAAACAGAACAAAACTTCAGAAAAAGAAAATAGAGACAAACAATCTAGTAGATGCAGAGTTCAAAACAGTGGTTTTAAGAATGCTCAATAAACTTAGTGAGAATGTCAGCAAAGAGACAGGAAACATAAAAATGGAGATAGAAAAGATAAAAAAAAACAGTCAGAAATAAAGGAAGGATACATTACAGAAAATCAGCAGTGGAGCAGATGAAATAGAGAATCAAATTAGGAATTTGAAATATAAGAAAGAAAAACACACACACACACAATCAATCAATCAATCAGAAGAGCAAAAAGAAAAAGAAATACAAAAAATAAAGACAGCATAAGGAGCCTCTGGACAACTTCAAGTATATCAACTTTCAAATCATGGGTGTGCCAGAAGGAGGAGAGAGAGAGCATGAAATTGAAAATCTATTTGAAAAAATGACAGAAAACTTCCTGAACCTAGTGAAGGAAATAGACATACAAGTCCAGGAAGTATAGAGAATCCCAAAATGATGAACCCAAAGAGGCCACATCAAGAGACATCATAATGAAAATAAAAAAGCCTCAAGGCAAAGAAAGAATCAAAGAAAGAAAGAAAGGGAGAAAAACAGAAAGAAAGAGAAAAGTAGTTAGTTAGCTACAAAGGAGCTCCCATAAGACTGTCAGCTGATTTCTCAACAGAAACTTTGCAGGCCGGAAGGGAGTGGCAAGATATTCAAAGTGATGAAAAATCAAAGACCTACAACCAAGAATTTACCTAGCAAAGCTATTATTTAGAATTGGACATATAAAGAACTTCTCAGACAAGAAAAAGCTAAAGAAGTTCATCACCACCAAACCAGTATTACATAAAATATTAAACAGTCTTCTTTAAGAAGTAGAAAAATAAAAGATCAAACATATTAACAACAAAATGGCAATAAATACATATCTATCAACAATTGCATGAGCAAAATAAATAAACAAGCAGAACAGAAATAGACTTACACATATAGAGACAGCTATTAGAGGGGGTTGGGTGATAAAGGTGAAAGGATTAAGCAAAATAATTCATAGACACAGACAACATTATGGTGATTATCAGAGGAAAAACAGGCTGGGGGAGGTAGAAAAGGATAAAAGGGAATAAATGGTGATAGAAGGTGACTCAGCTTTGGGTGGTGAATGCACAATATAATATACAGAAGATGTATTTTAGGTTGTACACTTTAACCTATATACTTTTATTAACCAACAAAATTAACAAAAAAGAAATCTTTGACCCAGAATCATGAATATATTCTATTAATTTTTTTGCCCAGAATCTTGAATGTTTTATTTCCATATTTAGTTCTATAATCCATCTCAAATTAATTTTTGTGTACATTTTAAGGTAGGGACCAAACTTTTTTCCATGTAGATATTCATTCAATTAATCCAGAATCATTTATTACAAAGAACATCTTCTTCTTCTTCTGATTGGCCGTGGAGATTCTGTTAAAAATTAGAGAACCATATATACCGTATATTTTGCTCCATAAGATGCATCTGACCATATGACACACCTAGGATTTTAAGGAAGAAAATAAAGAAAAAAATTTCTGAACCAAATGGTGTGTTAAAATATTTAATAAAACATGTATTTTTCGCTCCATAAGATGATGCATGGGCATTTTTCCCTCCACTTTATTTGGGGGGAAGGGGGAGTGCATCTTATGGAGCAAAAATTACGGTATATGTTATAAGACTGTTTCTGGATTTTGGATTCTATGCCATAGGTATATTATTCATATTTAAATACCCTATTGGTTATTTTATATTTATAGTAAATAATGTCTAGTGGCAGCAGTACTCTGACTTGGTTCTTTTTACTAAAAATAAAAATTTAGAGTTGCACTGCATCTATAGATCACTTTGGACAAATTTTTTATCTTAATATCAAGTTTCCCAGTTGATGAATATGATATATTCTTTCATATATTTAGGTCCCCTTAAATTATTTTGGGTAGTTTTGTAATTTTCAACTTGGAAGTGTTATCCATTTTTTACTAGATATTTTGCTGTTTGTGGTTGTATTATAAATTATTTTTATTTTCCACTATTTTTGCTAATATACAAAAATTCAATTGAGTTTATGTTCTTGTATCCAGAAAATTTGCCTAAGTTACTTATTACATATGTAGAGGTTTTAAAATACATTCTTCGGAATTTCTACTCACACAATTATGTCATCAGTGAATAATGAATGTTTCATTCTTCTTTTTCAATATTGATTGCTTTCACACCTATTTGAGTAAAAAGGAACCACTGCAATGTTAAATAAAAGTGGTAGTTGGTTCCCTGATTTGGAGAAAAACATTCACTATTTTATTATTTAAGTAAGTTGATATTGCAGAGTTTTTTGTGAATATTTTTTAATAATTTAATAAAGTTTCCTTCTATTTCTAATTTGCTGGGAGTTTTTAAAGTCATAAATGAATATTGGGCTCTATCAAATATTGTTCTACAACTATTAGATAATACTATAAAATTTCTCTTTTTTCTGAAATAAGGTGATTTACATTGTTTAATTTCAAATGTTAACCAACTTTTTATTCCTGCAATAAATTCCATTTAGTCAAGATACATTATTATTTTTATATACTAATGGATTTCTTTTTGCTTTCTTTTGTATTTTTGCTTCTATGTTCTTAGGAGATAATAGTATATAATTTTCCTTTATTGAAATGTCTTTGTCAGATTTTCATACAAGACAACTCATAAAATGAGTTGAGAAGTATTTTCTCTTTCTCTATTCTCTGGAAATATTTTCATAGAATTGGCATACTTCTTTTTAACTGTTGATAGAATTCACTTGTAATGCAATCTGAATCTGAAAGTTTCCTTATGTAAATGTTTACAATTATGGATTCAACTACTTTAATAAGTATAGTAAATATATAGTAAATAAATAAGTAAATGATTTCATATTTCTTTGCATGCAAGGTTTGATAAATTGTGTTTTTTAAATCATTTATACATTTTATGAAAATTATAAATGTCATAAAAATATTACTAATATCCTCTCTTTATGTCTTTAATGTTTCTAGTAATATTACTTTTTATTTATAATAATGATTTCTGTTTTCTCTCTTATTCATCTTATTATTTATTATGGGTTTATCCATTTTATTAATTTTTCAAAAATCCAACCCCTTGAGTTTATTGATTTTTCTCCCTTTATGTCTGTATTCCTTTTTTGACTCTTTCTTAAATGATTTTCTTTCTTTTTTTTTCGTCTGTTTAACCTTATGTTCTTTTTCTGCTTATTGAATTTAAAACATATAATTGGTTTTTAAACATAATATTTCACTGATAAATACTTTTGAAGCTATAAATGTTACTTAAAACACTGTTTTAGCTGCGTTTTGCAAATCTAATTTGCTATGCTTATTATCACTCAGCTCAAATTAGAGTGTGATTTTCATTGTGATTTTTCTTTGAATAAAGAAGGATATATTTAGAAGTATTTGTCTTCTAAAATTCCAAAAGTATTTGGAGATTTTATGATCAACTTTTTGTTGTTGATTTCCTATTGAATATCCAAGGATCAGAGAAAACACTCTGTATTATCTCAATCTTTTAACATTAATTGGATATGACCCAGGATAAAGCTTATTTTACTAAAAACCCATGTTTATTTAAAATAAAATGTATGTTCCCCATTTGCTGATATTGTCTCCTATATCATCAGGTTGGTCACTTTGATGAATCATGTATATCAAATCTCCTATATCCTACTGATTTTGTTTATTTTTTCACTGAATTACTTAGAAATATATGTTAAAATCCCCAACCATCACTGTATATTTGTCTCCCTCTCTTTTTTAGTTCTGTCAAATATGACTTTATATATTTTGAAATAGCGTTATTGAGTGCACACAAATTAAACAATACCATATTGTTGAGTTAACCTTTTTATCATTAAAAAATGTACCCTTCATATTTTATAATATCTCTTGCCTTGAAGTCTACTTTACTTAATATTAATATATTTATATCAACTTTCTTTGTGTTTGTAATTACATACAATATTCTTTTTATTATTTTATTTCAGTGGTTTTTAATGAAGAGTACCATTTACAAAAGGCATATAGTTGAGGTTTATTTGTTTATCTATTGTGACAAGCTTTTTCTTTTAATTATAGTTTTTAATGCTTTGCATTTATAGTATTCTCTTAAAATTATTTATATTTAATATTATTGGTCTAGTCAACTTTAAACCTTCTATTCTATTTTGTGAGTGTGTTTGTGTTCTATTTATTTCATGTTATTTTTTTATACTTACTTTCTTGCTCACTTTTAAATCAATCAAGTTTATTCATATTTTTATTTTTCTCCTCTTCTTTGCTTATTTAATTGTATCTTCTCATGTTCTTTTATATGAAGGTCTTTAAAATTTATTTTATCATATAGTTCTTACTATTTTCTTATTTAATCTTCAGAAAACTAAGAATAGAATTATATATGACCCAGAAATCCCTTTACTGAGTACCTACCTAAAAAATTTGAAAACATTGGCACACAAAGACAGATGTACCCCCGTTTATTGCAGCATATTTACAGTGGCCAAGACATAAAAACAACCAACATATCCCTTAATAAAATTTATTTTATAATCTTTTAAATACTGAAAAGTTTAATATTTATACTTAATTTATTATAGTATATTGAATTAATAATTATACTACTTTTCCAAGAATGTGATAAACATATAACAATTTAGCTCCATGAATTGCCCCTTACTTTCTTTGTGCTATGTTGTCTAATGGTTTATTTTTATATACGTTTAAAGTCTGAGAAGACATTTTTATTACTATTGTTTGTTAAAGTCAATATGAATTTATATTTGCTTACTTATTTATCCTCTTTAATGCTCTTTATTGTTTCTTGATGTTTTAAGCTTCTAAACATCCAGACACATGTTTAGCCTTTTATTTTTCCTCAGTATTTACTATAGTAAAAGTCTGCTGAAAATGAACTCTTTCAGTATTTTATGTTAAAACATTTGTATTTTGCCCATACAGTCATACCTTGCCATATCATGGTTCACTTTTCGCAGTCTCACTGTATTGCAGACTTTAAAATTGTATATATCTAATTTTGTATTGCGGAATTTTCGTTATGTCATGGGTTTTTGTGGTATATAAGTATTTTTATATATTTATTATTTTAATAATTTTGAAATAAAATAAGCATTTTCTAGCCTAAAAAGCAAAATTGGAAACAATGTAAAAATATTTATTAAAACATTAAAAGACTATTAAATTGAAATATGTATATTCACTGGTGAGTACCCATATAGAGTTTTATATGTTGTTAAAATTACATAGGTTTAAGAGTGTAGAAAGTGTTTAAAAGCATAGGAAGTGTTTATAAAAGTGTGGGGAAGGTTTATAAAACCTTAAAATACAAATAAATAATAAAATAAATATAAGGTCACTACTTTGCAGATTTTCGCCTATCTCAGGGGGTTCTTGAACCTAACCCCAGTGATAGATGAGGGACCACTGTATTTTAAAAGGTTATGTTTGATGGAATATGTGATTCTATGTTGGCAGTTCTATTTATTTGTTTCAATACCTTTAAATATGTCTTTTTATTATCTCCTGACTTTTTTATTTTATGTTAAAAAATCTGCAATCTTATTTTTTATTTTTTGTTCTTATTCTTATCGGTCATTTTTCTTTAATGTTTAAGATATTTTTCTCTAATTTCAGCATTTTGACTATTATGTGTCTGGACATAAGTTTTTAAATCTTTTTATTCTTGAGCTTTATAAATCTGTAGGTTGAGGTCTTTCATTAGATTTGGAAAAATCTCAGTTGTTATTTCTGAAAATTGTGTCTGTTCCATTATGTACTCTTACATCTGACACACCAAGTATATGCAGGGTAGGGCCAAAGTAAGTTTATAGTTGTGAGTATACAAAACACATAATTTATTTTTATATTATTATTTATTAATTTTCGTATCATTTCCATGCAAATACCTGTAAAGACTTTGTTTTTGCCCCACCTTATATATATTAAACCAGACAGTATGTTTTACATGTCTCCTACGCTCTATTCAACCTAACCGTCTGCCAGAAAATGACTTCTAGACTTTGCACTAGGAAAAGAAGCTCAAGCAGATAAAGGTTGTCCTGCTGAGTGGGGAAGGCATAAGTAGAATCTCTGGGAGGCCAAGGTGGCTGGATATTGCAGGACCTAGGAGTAGAGAGGCTAGTGCTGTGCAGAAGAAGCAATTTTATAATAGGCATAAGGGTGTTACTGATTTCTTAGCTGAATACCAGTTATACATGTATGAAGTGAAACTCCATGAGGCTGGGTAAATGACAACTTCTAAGTTGTCAAAGCTAAGAAGATAAAACAAAAATAGCTAAAAAGCTTCCAAAATTTACATAGGGTTTGGAGATATTCAAATTATGACCAAGAATAATGGAGAGACCTTATTGAACCCTGGAGATACTATGTAGAAATCCCAAAACAATTATGCTTGCTAGAAGGTAAAGGTTACTTTACTTATTAAGTGAATATACTTCCACATGTGGAAATCTTTTGAAAGCCTCAATCAAGTAAGCCAATCAACACAGAATTAACCTGCTTCCCACTCCAAAAAAAAAAGAAAAGAAAGGACACTTTTAGGATGCTAACAAACTTCAGACATTGAGCAAATACAAATTATAATGCTTAGCATTTGATCATAATTTAACAGGCATACCAAGAAGTGGGATAATAGAACCCATTGTCAGAAGAAAAATCAGTTAACAAAGCAGACTCAGAAACAAGAAAAAATGATAAAACTAGCAGACCATTTAAAACATATTCTATAAAAAAGCTCAAAAATTTATAGAAACCCATCATCATAATAAGAAAATTAATTGAAACTATGAAATAGAACCAAATGAACCATTAAAAATTCACTGGGGAAAAATATGTATGTTCAATTGATTTGCAGTAAGGTAATTCAGTAGGGAATTTATAATTATTTTAACAAATGGTATTGAAACAACTAGATTAATTTTTGGGTAGAAATGAACCTCAGCCCTTACTTCACAACGTAAACTAATATTTACTCAAAATGGATCATCGACCTAAAAAAGCTAAAATGATAAGACCTGTAGAAAAAAACAAACACAAGAGAAAATTTGTGTGATCAACATCAAGATAAAAGATTTTTAGCTGGAACATAAACAAATGATAAATAGAAAAGATTTATAAACATTACACCATCAAAATTTAAATCTGCTCTTCAAAAGGTTTTATTAAGAAAGTTAAAAGATAAGTCACACACTGGAAGAAGATATTTGCAATATATAATATCTGATAAAGGACTTGTATCCAGAGTATATAAAGAAGTCTTACAACTCAACTATAAGAGTACAGACAGCTCAATTTTTTAACATGGGTAAAAAATGTGAGCAAACCTTCATGAAGGAAGATATACAATAGCCAGTAACATTTAAAATATATTCAATATCATTAGTCATCAGGGAAATGCAAGTAAAAACCTAATGGGATAGTATTCCATATCCATTAAAGTGATTAAAAAGTAAAAGTCTGACAATACTAAGAGTTGACAAGAATGTGAAACAACTGGAATCCTCACACATTGCTAGTAGGAGTGTAAAATGGCACAACTATTTTAAAAAACAGTCTGACAGTCTCTTGTTTAGTTACACCTACACCTACCCTATGACCAAGAAATTCTACTACTAAATATTATATAAAGTAAGTGAAGCCTGACTGGTGGTGACATAGTGGATAGAGCGCCAACCTGGAATGCTGAGGTCCCAGGTTTGAAATCCTGACGTTGCTGGCTTGAGTATGGGCTCATCCGGCTTGAGCATGGGGTCATTAGCTTGAGCATTGTATCATCAACATGATCCCACAGTCACTGACTTGAGCCCAAAGGTTGCTGGGTGAAGCAAGAGGTCACTGGTTTGGCTGAAAACCCCTGGTCAAGGCATGTATGAGACACAATTAATTAGCAACTAAAGTGACTCAACTACAAGTTGATGTTTTTCATCTTTTTCCCTTCCTGTCTCTCTCTTGCTCACTCTCTAAAAAATAAAATAAAATAATTTAAATTTTTTAAATGAAAATACACGGCCACAAAAGTTTGTATATTAATTTTTAAAGCTGTTTTATACATAATAAAAAATGAAAGCAACCTAAAACCAATCAATGGATAAATGATTGTATTACATTATATGATAAACACTACTCAGCAACAAAAAGTAACAAACTTCTGATACACACACAATATATATGAGTCCAAAAACATTATGCTGAGCAAAAAGAAGACAGATACGAAAAGATATAAGAGAACAGACAAAACACAACAGATGAAAATCAGATCAAGGTTTTCCTCGGTCCAGAAAAAAAAAACAGTAAGGGTCATTGTCTGCAAAAAGTCACAAAGGAAATATTGGGGTCATAGAAAATAGCTACATTTTTACTCAAGTGGTGGGTGTCATGTGAACTTGTACAACTTTACAATTACTATAAGTTGGTAAAATGCTTCATTATATGTACATTATATCTTAAGAAAATTGATTTAAAACTTGAAGAAAAATATTAGTGGAGGAGTACTTTTATCCTGCAGAAGCTGAGTTTTAGCATTTGTCACGCAGGTTAACCTCAGTTTTGCATTACTCTTAGGGTGTAGGTATGACTCCTAACATTTGACACTTGCTACAATATTAGGACATGGACTTTCTTAGATTTTGCTGAAATTCAATGAAAGTCACCAAAATATTTTCATTCTGTCTGTGTCAGAATCCCAACCTTTACTTCCCAAACTGAAACTTTTCTTTGAGAGTGTCTCACTGTGCATGGATAGTTTAGAAATTGTCCAAAGAACAAGGGGTATTTTATTTAGATTTCTGGGATTTGGCTGCAGGTCACTCCTTACCTCTAACCCAATCTCTCAATTGCCAATTCTCTTGGCAAGTCTAAATTCTGATTAATGTCTTTTCTGTTCTAATACACTACCACCCTCTGCCTGGGCTCTTTGTACCTCAGTTTGGGAAATGCCTTCAAGGAGGAAGTTAGTAGAGATGATAGTCTCACATCCTGTGTATACCTTCTTCCCTGAATTTTGTTTCTGCCTTGGTTGTTCCTCAATGCCAGCAACAAAAGGTTTTACATGTCTTTGTTCAGGTTTCACAGTTGTTTATGGCAGAAGTATAAGCCCAATACCATCATGATTGGAGCTAGATTGTTTTTTTTTTTTTAATTTTAGCGAGAGGAAGGGAGCAGAGACAAACTCCTGCATGCACCCTGACCGGGATCCACCTGGCAAGCCCACTAGGGGCAATGCTCTTCCCATCTGGAGCTCTTGCTCTGTTGCAACCAGAGCCATTTTTAGCACCTGAAGCAAAGGCCATGGAGCCATCCATCCTCAGCATCCGAGGCCAACTCACTCTAATCAAGCCTTGGCTGCAGGAGGAGAGGAGAAGACAGAGAGAAGCAATAGGGGAAGGTGTGGAGAATCAGATGGGCACTTATCCTGTGTGTCCTGACTGGGAATCAAACTTGGGACATCTACGTGCTAGGTCTACGCTCTACCACTGAGCCTACTGGCCAAGTCCAGAACTAGAGGTTCTAAGTGGATCTTTTAAAATCTATTTTGCTCACATTTAGGAAATAAACAGAATTAACCACAGAAGAAACAGATAATTAGGGGAGTAGAAAATAAGAATAAGGTATATTCTTATCAGGTACCCGAGGTCTTTCAATACATTCACTTTATTATTAACTTGTAATTTTTAAGTTATTAAAAATATAGATTACCTAGTTTCCCCTTATTTATTTTTTGATTGCATCTTTTTTATGGTTGCAATAAACTCTCAAAGTTCTGTTCTCTCTTGATCATCTCTGTTTCATCAGTGGTCAGCTCTGGTGGTTCACCTTGCACCTTCATTTTCTAGTATAGGTTTTACTCATGTATCTAGTGGCTACTTATTGACATGTGTGAGTGAAGAACTCTGCACATTAGTTTAGTAAGCTGGTGTAAGTTTCATGAACCCTCTCTTCACATTTGCAATCAGGCACTAGAAAGACTGGCTGCAGATGTTGGCAGGGAGAGTTCTTTCTAGAGTCTTCAGGTAAAGAATGAGCAAGCAGGAAAGCTAGCAAGAAAGAAACTAAAAAAATGAAGAGAGCAACACTCTGCTTGACAGAGTAATTTGGGAGGTGTTTTTCTTTTAAGTGGAATTGCCTTTCTACTCAATATCTACTTCATTTTTTCTTCAAGTTTAAATACTCTCATCAGGAGGTTTCTAGACCTCTGGATGTTGTAGTGATCTGTTGTCAGCAATGTGATTCATGGTAAAGTCAGACCCCAGTTCATGGCAGTTTCAGTGAATTTTTAAGGTAAGAGATGTTTGAGCCCTAGGATAAAAAGAAACCAGGCATTGAAAAATACAATCAGTAATTCTTCACCCTACAAATAACTAATTACTTTAGCACTTTGCTATCTCTTACAGAGAAAGGCAATTTTACAAAGAGAAGAGGATGGTAAGGGTGGAGGAAAAAAAGCCCAGAGTTTGAGTTCACACCTGTTTATATCAGCTCTTCGCAGGCACAGCTTTTGTGATTTCCTGATTTTACTCCTGAGAACAAGTGGCCCAAAGCTGTGAGTGGTCATACTGTTGTGCAAGAGTTCTCTAAGGCAATGGTGGAAAGAAACAAGAGTGGAACTCTCTTAATTATTTTCCTATCTTTTCTGCCTACAGCATCACCTGAGTCTACTGTCCTGCTGTTCCTTGTTATATAGTTCTTCCAGGTTGATTGGGGTAGATAGGAAGAAAGTGCAAGGGATCTAGGCAGTTGGCTTTTTCTAACCTCTTCAGTAACCCAGAGTTTCTTAAGAGCTAGTTGCTGACTAGTATATCAGATTTTGTCTGAAAGCCAGAAGGGCTGAGTTAGATGGTTTGGGGATTGGGTTGGGACCACGAAAATGTGGGTAACCAATACTATGGGATGTAAGAAATAGCTTCAAACTTAAAATAATCTAGGGTGTGTTGCTGGTTTGCAAACCCACTGGGGAAAAAATAGCCCCCTTAAATAAACTGAGCCTAAAATTTGCATCTAGCCTGCTGTGTTTCAGGGATGAGGGGCAGGGACAGTTGGTTTTGCTTCTCTTTACTACAGTCTATCCAATTGTACATTGGAACTGGGAGAGATTTGGAAGGTGGGATGGCTGAGCAATATCTCTTTTGTTCCTTATATATTTAGCCACAAATAAGACTATAGGGTCACAGGCTCTTTAGATCTTTATAAGTTATAATGAAGAATTCACATTTTGATGTCTATCAAGCAACCTCTGGAAATTTATAAGATTTCCTTGTTGTATTTCATCTCATTGTGAAGCTGTATTTCACCTCTCTCCCATTAGAGAAGCCAAAAATGTCTAATCCTCCGTATGTCCATTCTTTGGCAGCCAGGGCACAGGCAGGTGAGCAAACTCAGCAGATCAGAGACTTCTTCTCTGGAATTTGACATTTGGATAAGTGGCAATATGATGACGAAGCAGTTAGAATTCTATCATGATGGTGGCAATGTCCAAGCCAGACTATTTCCCCTACAGAATGCTTATTGTGTTTCCCTCCTCTTTGGACTACCAAAGGGAATTCAGTGCCTGTTTGTTACCCGGTTTGCTGGGCTTCTTCTGCCAATTCTGACACCTTCTAATGAAACGTCATTTTGTTAAGAGAGCAAAAGTTAGTTTCTGTTTCTTGTAAATGACAGGATACCAACTGATAAAAATCTACTTCCCACAGTCGTTAAAACATGGACTCAGGGGCCAGACTGCCTGGATTTGAATTTTTAGCTTTGCCACTTATATATTGTGTGAACTAGCCTCTTTGTGTGTCAGTTTCTGATTTTTAAGCGTCAATAGATATAATACCGTTCTCATGAGGTTGTTTGAATGCTGAGAGTTAATATGTGAAAACTGCTCAGAACATTTCCTAGAATACAGTAAGCAGTTATAATGAAAACATCTCTGGTAAATTGTGGGAAAGCTGGGATTGGATATCTAGCCCATGTCAGGCAGAAAGTAATGAGTGTCCTGTTAGTATTCTAGGTTAGAGTTCTAGTTTACGACATACAGTAGCAAATTAGTTAAAGTATTACCTTTGGTCATCTGGAATAAAGTACTCACAGAGAGCTTTGGAGACTGTTGTTGCTGCCAATTCAAGGACTGCAGGGTAAAAGAACTACTTATCTTGGCATGCAATGATTTTTTATAAAGAAAATAATGCACTTAAATTTTTAATTTATCAGGGTTTTGTGGACAGTATAAAAAAATCTCTTTGCCATTACATCTTAAAGATTTAGGCAATAAAAAACAAATTTATCAGAAGTATTTTTTTGCTTTTTTGTTTCTTGTCTTTTTCCCCCTCAGATGACCAAATTGTGCCATCTGTTGAATTAGCCAACTTGTAATGTCTCTTTAGTTGAGCCCTTGTTTGGGAAAGTAAAGGACGTTGAAATCCTGGATTAGATAATTAGATATATGTGATAGGATTTGGAAACATCTTGTAATCCAGGACCCCATCTGTCACTGAACTTCCTATACCTTAGAAACAACCTCCTTGCCCCTATGACTAAGAGAATCACCCTACTACAATGAGCCAGCTTCCCTTTTGTTCTTACCCATCTACTTCTGCACCCCCCCCCACACACACTCCTTCTTTACTCCAAAACTGTAATTGGGTTAGATTACAGCATACTCTAAGGAGGAAACAATAAATCAAATCAAGGAAGTAAGGCCTTATCCCAAAAGAATTGTAGGACTGTTCATTTATATCTGCAGAAGTCTTTTGAATGTGTGGGAGTGAATTTCAAAGATCCTCATCAAATTGGAAGAAATATAACTGTAGATGAGACTAATTTCTCAATATAGATGAATCTATCAAAGATCTCTGTTTTTATGCGCTTGCTGATACGGGCACTAACAGTTTGTATAACTGGTTAATATATACTTGCATTCAGTGCTGACTTCACTAAATAAAATGGAAGTAGCAGAAAATATTTTGGCCTAACATAGATAAAGAAATTTGAATTTGGAAGATACAGGAAGTCTGAAATGGATCAATCACAATGCACCTACTCACTCCCTAAGTCCCTGTGGGGAGGGAAACAGAAGGAGGGGGAAAAAAACAACAGTGAAAACATCTTTGAAGAACAACTTGGTGGCTGTTCTATGTCTTCCAGAGGAGTTAAGGGAAGGTTGCTGTGGTTAAAATAAGCTTCCTGGTTTCAGTGTGGTGGAGGGCTTCCAGGATGGAGGAAACCAAGCAGAGAAACTTAACTGGCAGAGGCAGAATGAGCTTGATTGTCATTAACAAAAAGAACTATCGTCATGGTAAATGGAACAGTGGTTGATTGCTCGTGGGGTTCTTTGACGGTAGGGCTTGGCTCCCAAGTGAATTAGACATGTTGTGCTAATAAAATGACCTCCAGTGTCAGAGGCTTAGTACTTAAAAGTTTATTTCTAATTTACACCAAGTCTGCTACTAGTCTGAGTAACTCCCTGGGGCTATTGTTCATGCTGTGACTTAGAGGCAGCGCCTGCTTCATTCCTGCTAATTTCAGTTTCCATGGTAAGGGAAGGAACTACATGGTGAACTCTTACCGGCTCTTCAAGGCCTCGGGCCAGAAGTTACACACATTCCTTCTGCTCACAGCCCACTGAGCAGAGCTCTCATGTGGCACCACTTCCTTATGGGGGCAGAGAAAGAGAAGGACCAGGTGGAATATTTGTGACTTACTTTCCTTGCCATGCATATTGATATTAAAGGCACACTTTATGACTATAACTGCATAAGCGGAGGCCTGACTTCAACTGACACCGTGTTATAGTAGTTATCATCCTTTACTCAATTCTATTCAAAGAAACAGAAACCATTGGATGAAGGAAAGACTGGGTACACTTGATGAAAGGGCCCTCAAAAATATCCAAGTACATACTTAGAATCTTCCTCCTATCCTTTTCAAAAGGTACCTGTGGACATCTAACCTCTGAAAAAGGCCAAGGTCTAATTCTTCCTGTGTATTGTGTCTCAGGTCTATACTGATACTGCCGTCTGGTACTCAGACACCACAGTGATCTGACAGTCAGAACAGAGGCTCAAGCAAGACAGCTAACAAATGGAGTTTTGACATGGGTATGGTAGCGGACCCCCAGGAATCAAAACCCATGGCAGTTACTGAACTACATCTACTCAGCAATAATCCTCCTTAGTTCCTTGGCCCAGTGGAAGGAGGGATGTCATGGCAGGAAGGGACAAGAGGAAGACTCCACACTTTCTGCTTCCTACTGAAATAATAAGTCAAAATAGAAACAGCATCCTTATGAGAATCATGTAAATCAGTGTACCATCAGATACTTGGAAAAACACAGAAGTGATTATTTTAATTCACAGGCTTTTTTTTTTGGTTTATCCTGCCAAGGGTAGATGAACCTTGGAAAACAGCAGTGGATTATTGTGAACTTAATAATGTATGACTGTATTGCAGGTGCTCTCCCTTTCATGGTCTTCTTATTAGAACAAATCAGCACAGCCCTTGATATTGAGTGTGGAGTTATTAATCTGACGAATGCTTCTTTTCTCCTCAATTTCCAACAAATGGAGGGCACTAGAAACAATTTTCTTTCACTTGATGGGACAGGTATACACGCTTATGACTTTCTCAGAAATGTCTTAACTCTCACTAGTACATCTCTTATTCCCCATTGTCTAGAAAGACTGGTGAACTGAGTCAAGGGTCTGGGTAATTGCCAAATGGTTAAGAAACTGGAAGGAGCAAAGTTTGAGTATCGGTGTGATAATGTTGCGTCCCATATAAATAAGCATCATTTCCCACTGCAGAGCATCAGATCAACATTTCTTTGCTTTTCTCTCCAACCACTGCCGCACGTGCTCATGGTACGGGAAACAGTGGCCCTCCAGAGACATCCACGCCTTTGTCTCTGGAACTGTGGCTGTTATGTTACTTAGCAAAAGAAACTTCACAGATTTGCTTAAGGTTTTGAATCTCAAGATGGGAAGATTATCTTCTGTTATCCTGGTGGACCCCATCTAATCACGTATAAGGCCTTAAAAGTTAGGAAACTTTCCTGGAAGAAGAGTCTGAGTTATGTAACAGAATAGTCAGGACCAATTTGAAGAGAAAGGAACTGAACCCACAATTGCTGGCTTTGAAGATGGGTAGCTTGGGGCACAAGCTGAGAATTGTAAGGACTTCTAAATGCTGAGAACAGCCCTCAGCTGACAACCAACAAGGAAGGAGAAACTTCAGTCGTACACCTCAAGGGATTGAATTCTGTCTACACCTCAAATAAGCAAGGAAGTAGATTCACCCCAAAGCCCCTAGAAAGAAATACAGCCCTCTGACACTTTGATTTTAGCGACATAAGACCTGTGTAAGACTTCTGACCTACAGAACTGTGAGATTATATGTGTTGTTTTAAGACAGCACATTTGTGGTAATTATTTATGGCAGCAATAGATAACTAAAACATTGCTCAGTGTTCTCATGAACAAAGGGAAGTCGATGCTGGAGTCCTGTTCTTCGGGGTACAGTCATGTTCTGAAGCAGTGAACAATATATATAGTGCCATGTCACAAGTGGAACACCAGGTCCATTAACCAAGAGCTGACAGGAATGGAGACTAAGAATAAGAACTTTCCTTCATCAATTTGTAGAAGCAACAACCAATAGTCCCATATTTCAAAGTGACCAGCTAGCCTCCTGTTGGCAGGTTGATTACATTGAACCTTTCCTCTATGAAAGGGTGATGATTTACCTGCCTCTCGGAAGAGAAGTTATTCTGATTTAGGATTTTCTTTCTTTCTCAAAATGATGTTGTCACATGCCATCTGTAGTCTAAATACTGCCTTATACATTATTATGACAGTCCACATCACATTACTTATCAAATAATTCAAATATTAATAATATAATAATGTTTTTACAGAAAAGAATAAAAACAATGGGTTCAAAAACAAAGACAATTGGTCAATACCCATGGCTTGGTTGGTCCTATCAGGGCCCATCACCCAGAAATAGATGGTTTTATAGGACAAGGATTGGACCTTTGTAAAAATCAGTGCAGTAGTGGGGAAGTCTGGGAGATTGGAATACATTTTAGAGGGTAAATTGTATGCTACAAATTTACAACAAATATTTGGCAATATTTTAAGCAACAAATATATAGTGATATTTCTCCCATTAATGTAATTTCCCAGCCCAGAAATGAAGATGTGACTGTGTTCATGCATGGATTGGTGAGGGCTTGGACAAGGCTCACAGTTAGATCTGGTAATCTACTTAATTGTTTGTTTGTTTGTTTCCTGTCCTCATAACTGTGCTCTGCTTGCTTAGTGCTCAGTGAAAATGGCTAATACTTAATAAACACTCATGTGCCAGACTCTGTTCTATATGATTTACTTAGACTAACTCATTTTGTCATCATAACAACTCTATAAGTAAATACTATATTGTCCACATTTTGCATATTAAAGAACTGTGTACAAAAAGTGGTAAATGATGGAGCTGGAATTTGAACACAGGCAGTTTATGTTCAGTGCCCATGCCTTTAATCCGCCTATATTACCTCTCCATGGAGGTGTGTTTCCGTGAGGAAACACAAAAATTATTCAACCAAATCAGAAGTTATAACTGCCTCCTAGATGTTTTGGGCTTCTCATGCTCTTGTGAGACCATGCATTTTACAGTGTTATGTGGGATGGTTAACCTTCAGCGTGGAGAGAAAATAAGGTTGCTGCCACAAAATGGGATCAGGGAAGAGAAAGGAATAAATTCAGGGCCTCTCCTGGGACACATACTAGTGAGCAAAAGTTCATGGGAGTCTCTACAGGCAGGACCATCAGCAGCTTAGCACTTCGGAGCTGAAGGCGTGGCTCACAGGCACCACCTCCCCCAAGAAAGAATCCCAAGTAGCTGAGGTGCTATCTCAAGTCAAAGGAAACATTAAATGGGTAATAGAGAAAGGAAGTCATAAAAATTAACTACAGTGTCATAACCAGCTATAGAAAAAAATTTGAAATAACCTTTATCTGTATTTCTTTCCTTGTGGGTAATAAATTTCTTTTCTTTTTTTTTTTTTTTTCATGGTTTAGTACAATGTACACTGGTGGTGTTGAAATTCACAATGTGGATGGCCACATGCTAAAGCATCACCAGGAATCTTGTATGTGGCTATCAAGCAAGAACGGAAAGCTTTTAGGCTGTCTCCCTTTGGTGAAAGATTTTTTTCAGTTATATGAAAGATGTTTGCATTTTATTTTTTTATTTTCTTTTTCTCTCCTCTTTCATGTTTTGGTAACTTGTAAGATTTAAGAAAGAGTAAGTGGATTTTAGTAGCCAGGTGGATGAGTTGCAATAGAAACTTGTCTTCCACTCCCTCTTCCCTTCCCAGTGCTTAACCCTTTCCTGCTGCAGAAGAATTGCCTCTTCTGTAGTATCATCTCACAGACAGCTGACAAGGAAGCACTAGTTCTGTTCTCTACTTCCTGCCAGGAAATCGCAGGAACCATCCTAGACTGGACCAGTAAGTTGCACCTAACCTTTCCTCTCTCAGACCTTAACTTTTGAGTTAATGATGAGAAGATGAAAGATGGTTAGAATTCCTTAACATCGTTGATAGCAATGTTCAGCCTCTGTTTGTACTAATTCCACTGGAAGCACTTAAAACAATTTTTTAAGAGAACAAAAACATCATTTGTTTTTCACAGAAAAAAAAATGTAGTGGTGGAAAGGGACTGTGTGTGGCCCTTTGGGCAGAGTGAAAGACAGACCAAAAATGCAAATAAGTGAGGGTGCTGACTGGTTGATGGAGGGATACCTGCAAACCCATTATTGTTCATGACATCAAGACTTTACAAAGATCTTTTTAAAAAGACTGGGAAATAAATTCAGAGTCACAGATAATTTTCTATTTATTTATTTATTGACAGAGAAAGAAAGAGAGAGAGAGAGGGGAACAGATAGGAACAAACAGAAACAGAGATAAGAAGCATCAATTCGCCTGACCAGGCGGTGGCGCAGTGGACAGAGCGTCGGACTGGGATGCGGAAGATCCAGTTCGAGACCCCAAGCTCGCCAGCTTGAGCGCGGGCCCATCTAGCTTGAGCAAAAGCTCACCAGCTTGGACCCAAGGTCGCTGGCTCCAGCAAGGGGTTGCTCGGTCTGCTGAAGGCTCGAGGTCAAGGCACATGCGAGAAAGCAATCAATGAACAACTAAGGTGTCGAATCGGCAATGAAAAACTAATGATTAATGCTTCTCACCTCTCTCTCCCTTCCTGTCTGTCTGTCCCTATCTATCCCTCTCTCTGACTCTCTCTCTGTCCTTGTAAAAAAAAATGAAAAAGAAGGATGAATTCTTCGTTGTGATACCTTAGTTGTTCATTGAATGTTTTCTCATATGTGCCTTGACTGGCGGGCTACAGCAGAGTGACTGATCCCTTGCTTAAGCCAGTAGGCTCAAGTCAAAGACCTTGGGCATCAAGCCAACAACCTTTGGGCTCAAGCCAACAATCACAGGGTCATGTCTATGATCCTATGCTCAAGCCAGTGACCCTGCGCTTAAGCTGATGAGCCCGTGCTCAAGCCAGCAACCTCAGGGTTTCAAACTTGGGTCCTCTGTGTCCCAGTCCAAGGCTCTATCCACTGTGCCACCACCTAGTCAGGCCATTTATTTGTTATTTTTAAAACTGATGGTAGCTTGACCTGTGGTGATGCAGTGGATAAAGCATCGACCTGTAATGCTGAGGTCACTGTTTCAAAACCCTGGGCTTGCCCTATCAAGGCACATATGGGAATTGTTGCTTCCTGCTCCTCCCCCTTCTCTCTTTCTCTCCCTTTCTCTCTTTCCTTTCTAAAAATAAAAAAGATGGTGACAGTGATGGAATGGTTTTTATTTTTCCTTAATTTCCTCATTGGAAAAAAAAAATGACCAAACACCTAGAATGTCAAAGCCAAAGACTCGTGTACAACATGTTCAACAGAGCTAGAAACCATGGAGTTACAGTGAGCGCCCACGTAGGTAGGCACAAACCACCAGCAGATCTCAGCGTCTGTGCTGGAACAAAAAAGAAAAGGCAACTGGGCTCTGATAGTCCCGAGAATGTGACAACCTCAACAT
The DNA here is from genome assembly GCA_037038555.1 of Rhynchonycteris naso. NCBI lineage: Eukaryota > Metazoa > Chordata > Mammalia > Chiroptera > Emballonuridae > Rhynchonycteris > Rhynchonycteris naso. Next base: position 276,980,663 of record CM072995.1, on the reverse strand, counting down.
GCGAAGAGGTTTTCACTGGAATTTTGGGGACCCTAGAACTTCAGCCAAAAATGGAAAGGGGTTGTACAGGACCCAATGTGTGCATAAATGCAAGGGGACAACAAAATATGTACAATACTGACTGTGCAGTGTGGGTGAGTGCAATAATAGCAGATGGTACTGGGCTAGCAGGGACCCTGAAACCTAATGGAACTCACCAACTAAAGCTTGCTTTCAAGGCAAAGCATTAATCGCACTGAGGAAAAACTTACAGGAGTTCCACCAAAATAGGGTGGACAGGGATGATGGGACAATTAGGAAGGCAAAGCTTCAGATAAAAGTGAGGGAGAGGATCAGAGGTGTCACATCTCAAAAAGTATGATACCAGAAAGTCACTTTGCGAAATAACAAAGGAGGGAACACTAGTGCCCTGAAGCTAGAAAAGCTACCCTGGACCTTCTTCCTCAATAAGTCCTATTTTATGTTTGCACTTTCTGTGCCCCTTTGCCCAGCACACAGCCTTATATGCCATGCAATGGAGTTAGGGTTGCATACTGTAGGCTACGAAGAAACTTTAAATGGTTTTAAACAGGACAATAGCAGGAGTTGATATACAACTTTAAAATACAACAAGTTGTTCTGGGCATAACCAATATGGTAGATAGGTACACACATTTATTATACCCTTATTCTGGTGACCCTTCCTGTGTGGAAGTAATAGAAAGTTTAAAACTATATTTCCAGACTCTGTCACTTGGATTTTGAGAGTTTTGGTTCAGGAAGTCATATATGCCCATGCAAAATCTAGAAGGGCAGAGGTGGGGCAGCCTTGCAAGTGTCTGCTGTCTTCTACTGGCTGTTGTGACCATAGGGTATGATGTTTGTGCAGCATGTTCCAGAATCAGTCATTAGATTCTGGGATACCAAGATGTTGGGCATAGTACATTCTTTTGTTTCCTCCCCTCCAGTGTACTCCAGTTTGCTTTAGCAGGATTGATATGGGTCTTAAGACAAAAGCTGTAGTGTAGACCTTATCTAAAATATTATGTCTCTAAAACAAAATGATCTAGGGTATTTTTCCCCTGATTCCTCACCTTTTTTGGTTGGGTCTAGGGAGCAGCTTCCCAGGCAGATGAGTCTTGTGATGTTTAGTGAGCCTTTTCAGATGTTCGACCTAGAGCATGCAGTTCCAGTCTTTCCAACACCACCCAACTCTTTGTAGCTCTGCTATTCTTTGGTTAAAGAAAGACACCATGGTTTCTGTCTTCTGCAGCTAACCCAAGATTTCTGATAAATCAAGAATTGAAGTGTCAGGAGAGAGAGGTCAAGGTAATCACAAAAAACTCCATAGTCTATAAAGGACTAGTACCACATCTTAAAAGACAGATAGAAATGAAGTAGACAAGAGGAGGAGGGCAGGCATTTCAGACTGTTAGAATAGTTTAAACAAATGCTCAGAGATAAAATTATTAATATTTCTGTGTGAAAAAACAAGAAGACCAGACTAACTGGAATGAAGGTTATGCATGGAGGACCTATGGGGTGTAATGGGCAAAGGAGGGAGAAAGAGAGATTATAAGGACCCTAAAAGCCAAATTGAGAATTTGAAGCTAGATAGAATGGCAGCTAGGTGAGTGGTAAAGTCATGAGAAAAACACATAGCAGAGAAAGATGAGCACATTCAGAGTGCAGTGCCAAGGGAGACATTCACTTCTGAAATTTTTGAATTTATCTTAATAGAGCTGATACTTTTTGCTGCAGTGGAAGGGCTATAAAGTATCAGCAAAAGATAGGGCTATAAAGTCCCACCACCCACACCAATGACAAACACTTTGTACCATATATGACTCCCTTTCTTGCTATAATCTGACTCAGTCTTAGAATCCTTCTCACAATGTTCCAAGCAGTCATTAAGAGAGAGTCAGTAGGAATTGGCATGAGAAGTAAAATCTACCAGTTGTACCCAGTGTAATGAGTGCTGTTTTAGCAAATCATAACAGTTATAATAAAATATTAATGTCTTTTGTTTATTTTTTCCTATATTTTATTACAAATACAATTAACAATCTCATTTTCTCAGACACAACAATGATTTCAGTGATTGAATTCTAAAAGCAACTTATAGTTGTTTGTGACTAAAGACAGGTTTAAGAAGGTGAGCAGATTGGGCCAACAGTCTGTCTTCATGACAAACTCTGCAGTGCCTCTAATTCTTATAAACATTTCCATGAATGGCAATAAGTTCAAAATAAGTGACATGGGTTTAACTTTACATGCTGTAGAATTTCTAAGATTAATTTCAAATATCAAATAAATAATTAGACACATGTAATTCTTATAAACATTATTTCATTCTTGTCACCTGTCACTGCCAATATTTATAGCTAAGCCAATGAGAGGTTTGTGATTTCATTGGTGGTAGTGAGTTCATGAAGATCAACCCAACCATCCTTGAGGAAGTATACTTCATTATTGCAAAATGATAGATTTGTCATCCTAGCCTGGGTTTCAGTTCTTGGGATAATAGATGATAAAATATATTATTAAAATGGGCTTTGGAGTCAGAGTGATCTGATTCCTGGAGCAAGGGAACTGATGGTACCTAGGGGAATAATGGAGTGCAGACATTGAAGTGTTAAACTCCTTTGAATGTGTAGGTATAAGTATGTTCTACACACACTGAAGTACTCAGAGTAGTTTTACTAAGTGAGAATATGGTGGTATTTCCTTACAAAATATCCTGAAGTCGAATGCAGGTGACAGAGCTCAACAAAGTGTGAGTACAAAAATGGGAGCATCTTCTCTGTGGAAATTACACCAAAGTCATGTCCTCAGCTCTAAAGAAAATAATTCACATGGAGAGAGGAGCCTGTGACATTCAGTAATTGTCCCCCCTTTTCATCTCCACCACTGTGACCAGAGACCAAGTCTCCCACAGATCATTGTCTTTTAACTGGCCTCCCTGTGATCATGCTTGCTCCTTCTACTTTCAACATAGAAGCCAGAAGGTAAATCTGGTTGTATTATTCTGCTCAAAGCCCTCAGACAGTTTTATGTCACTTACAGCAGTATTTCTCAAAGTTTAGTGTACATCAGACTCACCTAGAGAGCTTGTTATCCTTGATGAACATATCTCTGATGAACGTAGATGTTAGAAATCTCAACAAAATATCAGCAAACGGGATCCAGCAATACATTAAAAAGATTAAACATCATGAACAAGTGGGATTTATTATGGGGAAACAAAGCTGGTGCAATGAACAAAAAGAAGGATAAAAAACACAAGATTATATCAATCAATGCATAAAAAGCATTTGATCAAACCCAGCACTCATTTATGATCAAAAGTCTAGGCAAAGTAGGAATACAGGAAACATACCTTAACATGATAAAGGCCATATATGACAAACCCACAGCCAACATCATACTCAATGGGCAAAAGTTAAATAAGATCAGGAACAAGACAAGAGTGTTCTTTTTTCATCACTCTTATTCAACACAGTACTGGAAGTCCTAGCCACAGCAATGAGATAAGAAGAAGAAATAAAAGGCATCCAAATTGGAAAATAAGAAGTAAAACTGTCATTATTTGCTGATGACATGATACCACACATAGAAAACCCTACAGTCTCATCAAAAAACCACTAGACCTGATAACTGAATTCAGCAAAGTGGCAGGATATAATATTAATATTCAGAAATTGTGGCATTTTTATTTGGCAATAATAAACTGTCAGAAAGAGAAATTAAGGGGGAAAATTCCGTTTACAACAAAAAGTAAAAAAATAAAATACCTAGGAGGTAAAAGACTTGTACTCACAATATTATAAGACATTGAAAAAAGAAATCAAGGAAGGCAAACAAGTGGAAGCATATACTATACTCATGGATAGGAAGAATTAAAATGTATACACTATGCAAAACAATCTATAGAATCAATACAATTCCTATTAAAATACCAATGGCATACCTCACAGATCTAGAATATTTCAAAAATTTATATAAGACCAAAAAAGAACCTGAATAGTCTCAGCAATCTTACATGAAGAACAAAATGGGAGGTATCACACTTCCCCATATCAAGCTATACTACAAATCCATTGTAATCAAAACAGCTTAGTATTGGCATCAGAACGAGCTTACAGATCAATAGAACAGAACAGAAAACCCAGAAATAAACTGACACCTTTATGGTCAATTAATATTTGACAAAGGAGATAAGAGTATACAATGGAGTAAAGATAGTCTCTTTAATAAATGGTGTTAAGAACGTTGGACAGGTACATGCAAAAAGAAGTAAAATTAGATCACCAACTTATAGCATTCACAAAAACAAACTCAAAATGGATAAATAGCTTACATGTAAGTTGTGAAACCACAAAAATCCTAGAAGAAAAGATAGGCAGTAGACTCTCAGACTTCTCTCAAAGCAATAGTTTTGACCATATATCTCCTCGAGCAAGGGAAATAAAAGACAAAATCACAAATGGGACTGTATCAAACTAAAAAGCTTTTGCACAACAAAAGACACCATTAATAAAATAAAAAGACAACCCACTGTATAGGAGAACATACCCTACGATAAATTTGATAAGGGTTAATAACCAAAATTTATAAAGAACTTCTAAAACTCAGCACCAGGAAGGTAAACTATCCAATTAAAAAATGGGCAAAGGAACTGAATAGACACTTGTCCAAAGAGGACATACAGATGACCAATAGATATATGAAAAAATGCTCAATGTCACTAGTCATTAGAGAAATGCAAATTAAAACCACAATGAGATACCACCTCACACCTCTCAGAATGGCACTCATTAACAAATCAACACACAAGTGCTGACAAGGGTGTGAAGAAAAAGGAACCCTCCTGCACTGCTGATGGAAATGCAGACTTGTGCAGCCACTATGGAAAACAGTATGGCGTTTCCTCAAAAAATTAGAAATGGAACTGCCTTATGACCCAGCTATCTCACTTGTAGGAATATAACCTAAGAATCTTAAAACATTAATTCAAAAGAAGATATGCATTCCCATGTTCATTGCAGCATTGTTTACAATAGCTAAACTCTGGAAACGGCCTAAGGGTCCATCAGTAGATGAGTGGATAAAAAAGCTGTGGTCATATACACAATGGAATACTACATGACCATAAAAAAGAAGGAAATCTTACCTTTTGCAACAGCATGGATGGACCTGGAGATTATTATGTTAAGTGAAATAAGCCAGGCAGAACAAGACAAATACAATATAATCTCACTTCTATGTGGAATATAATGAACAAAGTAAGCTGAGGAACAAAATAGAAACAGAGGCAGTGTCACAGCAAACAGATGGACATTTGTCAGAAGGAAGGAGGAAGAGGGAATGAGATCAAAGAAGGTGAAAGGAGTAGCCAAAATCATATATACATAACACATAGATACAGACAACAGGGTAGCAATTGCCAGGGGGAAAGGGGAGGTGAAGGTAGGGAGCTGGGGGGGGGGGGACGGGGGAGGAATGGGGGTAGAAAGAAACTTTGCATGGGGGTGCATCATGCTGCATGGAGAGGGTATTATACTGAGTGGGACACTTGAAACCATGTCAACGCAATAAATTAAAATTTTTATTTAAAAAGAAACCCAGATTGCTAGCTCTACTTCTATAGTTTCTAATTCAGCAGGTATGGGACAAGGCCTGGGGATCTGCATTTCAAACACGCTCCTGGGACTGGTCAGAACCACACTTTGAGACCAGTGATATATAATAAAAGGAAGTACTCACAGTGGCCATCATGGCACCATCACAGGAACTTGGCCTCATTACCACATCACGTCACCTCCTGTTCCTGGTCCTTCACTCTGCTCCATACAAATTGGCCCCCTGGTCGGTCCTTAAGCAGGAGAAACAGACTCCTCCCTGGGAGGCCTTTCCTTGCCCATCCCCGCTGATAGCCTCCCAGCACATCCTTGACCTCCTTCAATGCCTGGCTCAAATCACTCCTCCAGGAGGACCCCACTAACTGCGCTGCTGATAATGGCACACCCTGTCTCTCTCCCAGCATACTTAGTCCCCACTTCTTTGTTTTTTTCCATAAAAACACTATCACCAACTGACATTTATACATTTTTTTCTTCTCACTCACCAACTGGCACTAAACTGTAAGCCCTGTCAAGATAGAGAGCTTATCTGGTTGAGAATTCTGTTTTGTTCACACTGTATTCCACACCTGGGAGAGTCCCTGGCATGTAACTATTGTTTAGTGTTTGTTTAACAAGTAAATAAAGAAGTCTGAGCAATACAAGGAAAATTTAGATAGGTTCAAGTACCATAGAAGTCAAGTTGAAAATGATTTTCAAGTGAGATTTTAAGGTAAATAAATGGTACAAGGAGTTTGTGTACAATTGAAAACTGAGTACATGTCCTTTATATCTAAAATTTTTTGTACTTAATTTAAGAAAAATTTCCCTACCTTGATATGAGGATATTCTATTTTATTATCTAAAAGCAATATAATTTAATTTTTTTGTTTTACTTCAAAATAATTATAGAGTAACAAGAAGGTGTTAAAAAATGTGCAAGGAAATCCCATACATACCTCACCAAGCCTCCCCCAATGTCAATATCTCGCATAACTAGAATAAAATATCACAAGCAGGAAATTGTTGCTACAACCTATAGAGCATATTCAAATTTCATCAATTATACATGCACTTATGTATACATTTATATATGTGTGGGTGAATATTTGTATCACACTATGCAATTTTATCACATGAAGCGTATTATGGAACAGCCATCACAATCAGTACACTTAACCGTATTGTCATCACAAGACTCCCTCATGCTACCCCTTTATAGCTACCTCCGCTCCCTCAGCCCTTATCTCTGGGTAACCACTCATCTGTTCTCTATTTCTATAATTATGCTATTTCATGAATGCTACACAAATAGACTCGCAGTACCTAGCCTTTGGACAATAGCTTTAGCGCAGCATAATTTCCTTGAGGTTCATCCAGGTGGCAGTACCAAGTTCACTTTTCATTGCTTATAGTAACTCATGATGTAAATGCACCACTGCCTATTTACTCTCCACCTTGTGAAGGACATGGGGTAGTTTCTCGTTTTGGCCTCTTACAAAAAAAAAAAAAAAAGCCGCCAGAAACATTCTTATAGTACAAGCTTTTATGTGAAAATTGTTTCAATTTTTTGGAATAAATGTCTAAGTGTGTGACTGTTGGGTCCTATGGTAAGTCCATTTATTAGTTATGAAGGAAATGCCAAATTATTTTCTCAAGTGGTTTTCCCATTTTACATTCCCACTAGCAATATACAGTGTGTCCGTAAAGTCATGGTGCACTTTTGACCGGTCACAGGAAAGCAACAAAAGACGATAGAAATGTGAAATCTGCACCAAATAAAAGGAAAACCCTCCCAGTTTCTGTAGGATGATGTGGCAGCATGTGCGCATGTGCATATGATGACGTAACACTGTACAGCAGAGCATCTCACAGCCATGCCAGTCGAGATGTGGACGGTACAGAGGGAAGTTCAGTGTGTTCTGTGGCTCGCTAAATTCGAATCCGTGACCTAAGTGCAATGTGAATATCGGCGCGTTTATAACGAAGCACCACCACATAGGAATAACATTACTCGGTGGGATAAGCAGTTGAAGAATACAGGTAGTTTGGTGGGGAAACCCCGTTCTGGTAGGCCATCATTCAGTGACGAGTCTGTAGAGACTATACGGGATAGCTACCTAAGGAGCCCTAAAAAATCGGAGTGTCTGTGTGCTCGACAATTACACCTAAGCAAGACTACATACAGTTCATAAGGTGTTAAAGAAACGTCTCTGTTTTACGGGGTACAAATTGTGGCTGTTGCATGCTATCAAACTGGCTGATAGACCCACATGATGCGCGTTTGCTACAGATATGCTTCATGAGATCAACAATGATGCAAGATTTTTGCAGAAGATTGTGTTTAGCGATGAGGCGACCTTCCATATCTGTGGAGATGTTCATTGCCGTAACATCCGAATATGGGCTGCTGAACATCCTCATGCCTATGTTGAGTATGAACGTAACACCCCTAAAGTGAATGTGTGGTGTGGCCTGATGCATGATAAGGTGATGGGCCCATTTTTATTCGCGGAGCAGTCTGTGACGGCAAACACCTATCTAGACATGTTGGAATTGTATGCAGTGCCACAATTTCCAGAAAGTGTCATCTTTCAACAGGACAGTGCTCCTCCACACTACGCCACCATTGTTCATGAGTTTCTGGATAGAACATTCCCCCGGCGGTGGATAGTTAGGGGTTCTGTCAAGCCATGGCCGCTATAATCCCCGGATCTGATGCCCTTAGACTTTTATTTTGGGGGTTATGTGAAGCAACATGTGTACATTGAACGTATCAACAACATTAATCACTTGAAATAGAGAATCACAAATGTTATTCACTCTGTTACACCAGACGTCCTTACCCATGTGTGGCAAGAACTTCACTATTGTTTGGATGTGTGTAGGGCAACACATAGAACCCACATCGAACTGCACTGAATAGGTATGAAACTGGGAGAGTTTCCTTTTATTTGGTGCAGATTTCACATTTCTATTGTCTTTCGTTGCTTTCCTGTGACTGGTCAAAAGTGCATCATGACTTTGCAGACACACTGTATATCTGAACGAGTTTCTTCACATCCCTGTCAGCATTTGGTGTTATCACTATTTTTTGTTCTACTTTAGCCATTCTAATAGATATGTAATGTTATCTCATGGTAGTTTTCATTTGCATTTCTCAGATGAATGATGACATTTTAAGGTGACCAGATTTTAAAATTGGTAAAGCGGGACACCATTGATGGGGGGGTTCTTGATTAAAAATTTGGTCTAGATGGAGCAAAAAAAATGTTTTCATAGAATGCAAAAATAGTATTGTGATATATTCTTTTAAATCAGGACTTTTTTAAAATGCAACGGGACGCGAGACAAATTGTTAAAAATTGGGACTGTCCTGCCAAAATCGGGACGTCTGGTCACCTTACATTAGATATCATGTGCTTGTATGTACTCTTTGGTGCATGCATATCTTTTGCCCATTTTCTAAATGGACTACCTGTACTTGGCTTTTTTAATGTAGAGTTTAGTAGTTCTTTATGCATTCTTGATACAATTATTTTGTTAGACATGTGGTTAGCGAATACTTTCTTCTAGTCTGTTGTTTGTCTTTTTGTCTACTTAATAAGGTTTCTTTTGCCAACTAAAGTTTTTCATTTTGATGAGGTACAATTGATTCTTTTTATTTTACAGAACGTACTATTTGGTGCCAAATCCAAGAGCACTTTGACTAGCCTTGGAACCCAAAGACTTTCTCTTCTGCTTTTCATTTCCTAGAATTTGGTATGTGAACCATTTTGAGCTAAATTTGTACATAGGATGCATGGTTTAGGCCAAGATCCATTTTACACCTGTGATTAGCTCCAACTATCTTGCTGTTTCTTGAGACTCAGAGATGCCACTTCTTTTCTGAAAAATGTTGTACAATTTCCATCTGGACTCGTGTTTTCAGATGAGAAATGCCCTGTCATTTAAATTGGCGATACTTTTTATAGTGTAGCATAACTCTCTGGATGTTTTTAAGAATTGTTTTCCCTGCCGTTAAATTTCAAGTTTAATTATGACATTTTTTTGATGTGTAATTAATTCTCTTTGGTTTATCCTGTTTTGGAGTCACTCGGTTTCATGGATCTGTAGGCTTCATCAATTTGGAAAGTGTCAACCATTATTCTATCTGGGACTCCAATGATATGTTAGATATTTATTATAAAAATCCCTAAGAGTTTTTTTTCCACCTGTTTTCTCTTTATTGTTCAGATTAAGTTTTATTGATTAGTCTTTAAGTTTATGGATTCTGTGCCCTGCCATCTCCACTCTGCTGTTGATTTCATCCAGCAAGTTCTTAAATTTTAGCTATTGCTTTTTGAATTCTATAATTTCTGTTTGGTTCTTTCTTATAACTCCTATATACTCATTGAGATTTTCTATCTTTTTCATTGTTATAGGACTTGTAATTTATGACTAGAACATTTTTATGAGAGTTACTTGTCAGATAATACCAGCATCTTAGAGTTAGCATCTATTGATTGACTTTTTCCTTTCAAACTGCTATTCTCCTGGTTCCTAGTATGAAAGATATTTATTGTAATGATGTTAATTTTGATAATTATGTTAAAGGGCTCTTGATCCTATCTACATCAATTTTAGCATGAAGTCATTTGTTTTAAGTTTGGCATATAGGTTCTGCCCTACATTTTTGGCTTTAGTTTTAATAATAGTTTAGTTATCTGAGTTCTTGCAAAGTTATTTTGGCCTGCTTTGTTCTTCAGTACCTGCTAGCTCTCCCTGCAGTGACAAAAGGGACTTCATTAAGCCATTTGCTAGCTGAAAGACCTTTGGTGAAGAATAAGAGAAAAAACCCTAGCCTGGGTCTCCCTGTACAATTAGGGGGAAAGCAGAGGAAAACAGTGCTTCACTTCTATTACTACTTTTGTTAGATGTGATAATTTGCCAGTGTCCCAGTTGTACACCAGAGCCTGGATAGTCTAGGACTTCACTGCTGCCCATGGATTAGACCTATGGAATGAGTTTGTTCTGTGAAACAGTGGCTGAATGGCCTGGGGATTTTCTGCTGCTGCTCCTGCTGCTGCAAGCAGATCAGACTACTCACTGGGGTCCTGTTAAGGTGACTGTGTCTTCACTGCTGCCCTTGCTGAGTTCCTAGGTATAGAGCAGGAATTGAGAGTCACTAGATCTCTGTTGTACTTTCCTTTTCTGGTCCTTTGGCCGGAGAAAGAAGGCTTTCCTTTTCTCTCTCTCTCTCTGCCTGTCAATGGTTCTGGATTGTAGCCTCTTCAGTGCCCCGTTCAAAGATACATTGTCAGTCCTCAAGTTCTAAGACCTCTAGCTCATCTGCCTTTTTATTTCCAGCTTTCAGAGTTCCTTTATTATTATTCTGTTTAATAATTGATGAGTATTTAGTTATATTTAGTCAGTCTATGGTATTTTGTTCTAGAAATAAAAATTTAAAAAGCAATATAATTTTGACTTCATAATCAGATCATTAACCTATATGAAAGTGATTTTAGTGTATGATGCAAGATATCCACCATCATTTTCTTCCTTATGGATACCCAATTGTCTTGGAACCATTTTTCAAAAGTCCGTTTTTATCTAATTCTCTGCAGGCCTCACTCTGTACTGTATGAAAAAAGTCTATTATTTGGCTTTTTATTCTATATCATTGCTTTATTTTATTATCCTTGAACCAATACACACCAACTTAATTATCATATTTTTATATTATATTAAGTCTTGACATACAGTGGTGCAAATATTCTAACAATATTTTTATATTTATTTTGTATCCAAACACTAATTAAAACCCTGTTATTAACTTTATAAATGTATTTATGAAAAAATTTGGACAGTCTATGTGCACAGTTATATCATTCTTAAGAAATGGTACTTTTAGCTTTTGAATTATGTAGGGGGGTGGAAGATACTCTTTCTGTGCTAGCCAAATCCTCTAGTACAATGTTACATTGATAGAATTGGGAGTTATGGACTTCCTTGTCTCGTTCTTACTCTCAACAAAAAAGCTTGCAGAACTTCATCAAGTATAATGTTTATTATAGGTTTTAGTAGATATTTTATCAACATAAAGTGGTATCCCTTTATTCTTACTTTACTAAGTGTTTTTCTTTTATCATGAATAGAGAGTAAATTTTATAAAATATAAAATGATAGAAAAAGACATATTATATTAACATTAGTTAAAAGGAAGCTGAAATGCAAAAAGTATTAGCATGGATAATGGCCATTGTGATATAATTATTAAGAGGTTCTAGTTATTTAAGATTGTTAAGATATAACAAATGTTTATGTACCTGATAATAGATCTCCAAAATACATGAAACAAAGAGGGATAAAACTAAGAAAAGAAATAGACAAATCCACAGGTCTACTTGGAGATTTTTTTCTCTCTTAATTCTTAAAAAAGCAAGCAATGGAATATTACCAATGATACAAAAGACTTGAACAACATTATATACAACCTAATCTAAGTGATATTTATAAAATATTTTATTTTATTCAACGACAGTAAAATTCACATTTTTTTCTATGTGTTTTTGGAATATCTATGAAGATAGGACATATTCAGGCCCATAAAATGTAGCCAAATGTATTTTAAAAGATATAAGTTGTATAAAGTATGTTTTGCTACGAAAATAGAAGTAAATAGAAATCAAAACCAGAAAAAGATCTGAATTTTTTTGAAAATTGGGCTACTAAATAACACACTTCATTAAAAGTCAAAGAAGAAATTAAAAGATAAAGTGAAAACATTTTAAATTAAATGAAAATAAAAATGCAACATATCAAAATCTGTGGAATACTGCTAAAGCAGTACTTAGAAACAACTTTATACCACTAAATGCCTATTTAAAAAAAATCTCAAATACATTTTGTCAGCTTCCACCTTAACAAACAGAAAAAATATTCAAATGAATCCCAAAGTAAATAGAATAAAGGAAATAAATATCAGTGGAAATCAATGAAATATAAACATTTTTAAAAATCAATAAAACCAACATCTTTTAAAAATAAATATCTGTATATATTTTATATGTAATAATAAATTAATATATATTATTTAATAATGATTAAATTGATAAACCCCTAACTGGGCTGATCAAGAGAAAAACAAGAAGACACAACTTACCAATATCAGATATGCAAAGGTGACATCACTACAGATTCTACAGATATTTAAAAGATAATAGGAGACTATATGAACACTTATGCTAATAAATATAATAACAAATTAGATGCAAAATTCCTTTAAAAATCACAAACTATGAAAGTTCATTTAATAAGAAATAGCCTGAATAGCCTTATATCTGTTAGAGATGTTAAATTTGCAAACAGAAACCTTCCATCAAAGAAAATTTTAGTGTCAAAAATTCTGTGAATTCTGTTAAATAATAAAGACATAATAATAATTGTATTTAAACTTTTCCAGAAAATTAAATCGAAAGAAACAGTTCTCAACTCATTCTATAAAGCCAACAGCGCCATAATAACAAATCCAGACAAAAACACTACAAGAAAAGAAAACTACAGAACAATATCCTTCATCATAAATGCCAAAATTATAAATAATATTGTAGAAAATCAAATCAACAATATATTATATCCTGACTAAGTAGGGTTTATCTAATAAATACAAAGTTGATTTAAAATTTTTAAATAAATCAATATAATTTACTATATTGATAAACTAAAAGAGAAAAAAACATAAGATTATCTCAATAAATGCAGAAGAAGCACTTGACAAAATCCAAAATTTATTTCTTATTTCTAATAAAAGGATTTATATCTAACTGATAATTAAAACATAATCTTCTCAAACAGATAAATTGCATCTACAAAATATTTCGATGGACATCATAATCATGAAAGAATGAATTCTTTTCCTCTTAAGAGTAGGAAAAAGACAAGATATTTACTCTCACTACTTTTTTTCAATATATTGTAGTGTCTAGCCAGTGCAATAAGTTAAGAAAAATAAATGAAACTCATCTAAGATTGCTAAGGAAAAAGTAGAACTGTCTTCACATATACATATGGTTCACATACAATATGATTGTCTACCTAGAAAATGGAATATAATCTACAGAAAAGTTACTAAGATTAATAAGTGAGTTTTTTAAGGTTGCAGGACCAGTATACAAAATTCACTTGTATAGTAGCAATGAGCAATCAGGAATTAAGTATTTTAGAAAGATCATAGCATCAAAACATAAAATACCTAGGTATAAAACTGACAAATTTATGCAATACTTGTCTTTAAAAACTAAAAGATATTACAAAAAATTAAAGAAGACTTAAATAAAAGAAAAGACATACCTTGTTCATAGATTGAAAGGCTTGGTGTTGTTAAAATGTCAATTATCCTCAATTAGATTCAACACAATTTCTACTTAAAATGCCAGAACCTTTTGGGAGTATGTGTGTGTGTTGGGGGGGGGGGGGGATAAAGACAAGCTAATCCTAAGTCACATAGAAATGTAAAGAATGTAAATAGCCAAAATAAATTTTAAAAAGAGGAGCAAAGTTGAAAAGCTAATACTACCTGTTTCGAGACTCAAATTGTCTAAACTTTTAAGGCAAAAATGTCTTCTGTGTTACCTTTACCTTTCACCTTTTCTCTTAATTAATTTTTCTGGTAATTTTGTACTATTTTGTTATCTATTTGATGCTTTTAAGGGGATTTATAGTTTTTTTTCCCCCAATGGTTAATTAGATACAAATAACCACCCCACTTTTATGGAGAGCTAGAAGCACCTATCTAATCCACCTTGTGCAGATAGTTTTGAGATAAAATATAGCCAAGAATGGCAGGAAAGGGATGCAGATAGCCAAAATATAGCAGGGGCTACTAGTGCACTTTGTTCAATAGGACTTTATGCTTCTTTCTGGGCTAAAAAAAAAAAAAAGAAGGTCAAAGATGGGTGGGTGAAAACCATAGGAGGTGGTGACCCACAGGAAGGACAATCCTTGGACTAGATAATTCTGAATATCTCTTCTAATTCTGTGAGCCTTTGAATTTATAAATATAAATAGCCACTTATACCCTAAACTTCAGCTGACCCTCTCATTTTACAAAATATCCAGCCTGAGTTTAAGGTTTCCATGCTCCTCTCTTGTCTCTGCATTTTCACATTCTTTCACAGCTTCAGGATATGTATGACAAACTATAGCCAATCAGAGGAAGCCGATTGTCTTTCTCTAAACATCCTTCAAGGCTTCCATCCTCAGCATCTTGACTTGGAGTTTCACTGCTTGAATTCTTGCTTCCCATTTCTACCCACAGAACTTTTAGGTATTCTTCTAACCCAGCTCAAATGCCACCTCCCCCTTAAAGTTTTCTTTGGTCTGCCCACTGGATCATTCCTTCCATTGATCTCTCAGAGCATCTGAAAGTTTCCCAGTTACCTTTGTTTTCCTGCCTCTTTTTTTCATGTTGTTTAGGTCTTTGTTTCATCTCTTGTTCTATATTATTAGGTGCAAGGAGCTCAGGCTTGGACACCTCGTTGTTATACCTTACATCACTTAATACTCACTAAGTGTCTCCATCAAGAGTGGAAATCTCTGATGAAAGGGAAAAGTCTTATTCCTTGGTGTCATTTGTCCTTCAGACTTTGGCAGAAAGGGCTGCATACATCCCAAGGGGTAGCTGTAAATCTTCTGAGCTATGCCCATCTCTCCGCAGGGCCCTGGACACCTGTTTGAAGGGCTTCATACAGAAGCACCCAAGGTAGGACCAGGAATTATGTTCATTTTTTGGAGGCCAGGACATGAAGGCGGGAACAGGGGGCACCCGGGTTGCCATCACCCACCTGCAGCAGAGTTGGCCAGGCCAACTGTAGTTGAGCATTTAAAATACATTAAAGGCCAGTTCCCTTTGAAGTTGGAAACTATCTCTATTTAATCAGAGAGAAACAACTTTTCAAAAAGATTTTTTTCTTCTCTTTTTTACCTTCAGCTTACTGGCTTCTCCTGTGGTTAGTAGCATGAATAAAACATGCATATCCCAATTAAATCTTGATTTAATTTCACTTCTTTGCAAAGCTGATGAACCGGAGTGCTTTCATAAAGACACTGAGCATTAGCATTCTTTTGTTATGCACAAACCATTCTGAGGAACAAGGGACTAAAAATAATCAGCTGCCTCTCTCCTGGCCTTGCCAAGCTCTCAGTGAGATAGGGAGAAAGAAACACACACACACACACACACACACACACACACACACACACACACACCTCCAGCCAAGCTAATCCTCCCTATGGGGACCCTCTGGTAATTGTAGAGAGCGAAAGCAAGTTGGACCATGAGGAACATCTCAGGGTCGAAAGGCAAACACATTCTGCACAAAAGACACCTTCCTGAGCATTCTTGGGCACTTCACCTGGAATAGCCAGTAGCACGGGTGATTTGAGAGTCCCTCCAGTCCTCTGCTTCAGCGGAGGTACCAAGAGCAGGAAAGTCTGGACCGAGCTGCACCATCCCCAAGAGTCTGACTGGGAGTCTTGGTTACCAATTGCTTTTGAGTTTGAAAAACACAAAATTCCCCTGCAAGTTTCTCTTTATTTCAAAAAATAAATATGTATTGAAAATGAAAAAAATCAAGAACATGTTTATCAGTGGTTATTTCTCAGTGATGTGATAAGGGATCATTTTTATATCATTCTTGATACTTTGTAGTTTCTAAACTCTCCTTAAGCAGAAATTTATTTTACATATCAGAAAAACTTATCATTTTAAAGAGATACATTTATTAAGCCCTTCTGCTATATTCAGGAAGGGCAATTATCCAAGAAATGGTCCCTAACTTCAATGAGTTTTTAATCTACATTGGGTAACTAAGGGTAGACAAGGTAATTAATAATAAGAACTAAATATAGAGGTCTTGGTTCTAAGTTGTCCAGAAAAATAAATCTATGTGACTCTAGCAGTGGGTAAAGGAGGCCGTCTAGAGGAGATGACACTAGAAACTTTGGGTCTCAGTATTTGAGGGACTCACAGAGTCATGGATACTGACCCTACACTTGGTGCTTAAGTTTTATTTCTATCAGCTCCAGTGGAAGACCTCCTGGTGAACATAGTGAGTATCTGACCAGAAACTTGACACTGTCTGAGGCAGTCTGTTCCATATTTGGGTTTCTCTTACTGCCTGGAGGTCCTTTATTGCATTGAGCATAGCTAGACCACCTCCTGGGGTCACAGACACCAGTCCTGCTGCCTGCTCCCCAGAGACCCTTCCCACATTTCACTTGCAACTTACACGCTGTCGTCTTCCTTGTCCTCCTTTTCCTGAGTAAACAACTATAGTTTCTTCAACCACACTTCCCAGAACATGACTTCCGACCAAGAAGGGCTTTGAAAGATGAATAAACCATACACAAGACAAGCATGAGATGAGTGTTCTCAACAAAGAAAACTGTACAAGCAAGAATAGATTTGAATGCCATTGGGTGCATGGAATGGTGTATAAGGAAACCGGCCTAACTAGGGCTGGGTTTAACTAAGGAGTTAGTGGAAGATATAGAAGGAGAGGTGGAAAGGAGCCCCTGGGGAAGCCCGAGTATAGGCTGAGTCAGACTGTATACACTGGATGACATTTTTCATTCCAAAAAGAGCCTGCTCTGGAGTTAGGGATCTCCTTGTTGCTGGGTGCTACAGCTTTACGATTGCCCCAGGGACTGTGGACCCTACAGGGGATGGCCAGAGAGAGGAGGGCCCACTACTTCTCTGTGACCTGACCGGCAAATAGAAACTCTGCAGCCAGCCAGTAGAAGAAGACTCCCCGAGGTCTTCTGTAGGGCCCAGACCTCACCTAAGGTCTGCTGACTTGCCCTACTTTCAAAATGCCAGCCATTGGCTAGCTGTCAGGCCTAGCATGGACACGAATAGACCCTGGGGAGAGGATGCTGCAGACACTGGATGTGTGCTCAAGGCTACTTAAGGAGGAAATTTGGGCTTCCTAAGGACCCAGAATTTGGTCTTGAAAGAGGTATGTGAGATTCAGATGGTCATGTTCCACAGGTGCCAGAGATGTGGGGACAGCAAGATAGGAAATGGAGCCCAGAGCCAGGGCCCTAGTGGAATAAGGCTAAAGAAAGTGCTGATGACAAATCTGATAACCTTCAAACAATGAAGAAGGAACCCACAGGCCTGGTCTCAGATGCTACCTTTACAATTACGTGTATAATCATTTATTTAACCTCTGAGCTGCGGGTCCTTCCTGGACAAATCGGAAACTGCAGTCCTGCCTTGTGGAGTGGTTAATAAGATGATAGTAGAAAACTTCTGCCATAGAAGAGGTTTTCAACAGTGATTACTGTGGTCTTTAGGACAAGGTCACTTATCAAGGGAGACTAGACTCAGAGCAGTGGAATCTTTGGGAGAGGGCGTGATCACAGAGAGTGGGGAGAAACAGGGAAGCTTCCCTTTGGTTGAAGTCACTTTGGATGGCTTTGGAAGATCCAAATATGTCCAACCTGACTCTGGGACCACAGTTGACAGGACTTTGAAATTTTGTGTGTGTGTGTGTGTGTGTGTGTTATTTCATTTGAGCCAGCTCCTGTCCACTGTTCAGAAAAAGAAAAAATGTGTGCTGATTTTTTAGAACTCCCAGACTGTCCCTCACCCTCCACTTTGCATAAGGCTAGACCACATTGGAGCTTTCTCCACACAGGCTGCACAACCAGAGCTTCTAAACAGCTTAAACCGATGAACAGTTCCCTGAAACCCAAAAGGCATATGGTGTAGAGAAATTGACACACCGGTAAGGAAACAGGCCTGCTAATATGCTTACAGGTTGGGGTCTTTTGCCGCAATAAAAGGAGAAACTGCTCAGGCCTATCTCACAAGCATGGACCAAGGAGGCATCCCAAGACTTAGCTGACACAGCTCATAAATCTTCCTCATTTCAAATTGTCCCAACTTCCGCCATTCTGAGCAATGTGTGAAGTTGTCACATTGAATAAATAAATAAATAAATAAAATGAAATTATAGATTTGCCTTTGAGGTCCTGATGTTCAGATTACATGTTATTACGGGATGGCTTGCACACCCCTCGATGCATTTGCTCTATGGCCTGATGATTTGATTTTGATGTATTGCCAACATCAAACTTGAATAAATATTCTCCACAAAGTGAGGCTGGGAAGGAAGGCACTTTGTGTGTACTTTGTGTGTGTGTGTGTGTGAGAGAGAGACAGAGAGAGAAACAGACAGGGACAGACAGACAGGAAGGGAGAGAGATGAGAAACATCAATTCTTCATTGCAGCTCCTTAGTTATTCATTGATTGTTTTCTCATATGTGCCTTGACTGGGCACCTCCAGCCAAGCTGGTGACACTTTGCAAGCCAGTGACCCTGGGCTTCAAGTCAGCAACCTTTGGGCTCAAGCCAGCGACCATGGGATCATGTCTACAATCCATGCTCAAGCTGGATGAACCCATGCTCAAGTCAGTGACCTTGGGGTTTCAAACCTGGGCCCTCTGCATCCCAGTCTGGTGCTCTATCCACTGTGCCACCACCTAGTCAGGCAGGATGGCATTTCTTAAACATAAAGCCTAGTTAGGTGGTTTACTAGGAAATAAAAAGGAACTCAAGTGAAGGAGTGTGAACATGCCAGCTCTGCTCCTCCATGACTTCTTACACATTGAGTTCCCTAAACCCTGGGAGAATAGAGATAGAGATGGAAATCAGCCTGTGGGCTGCTCCAGTTCTAAGTGTGATTTATGCACTTATTCGGCATATGTTTACTAAACATCTACTACGTGCAGGGCCTTGTTCTGGGCATCTGGGGTAGGGCAGTGATAAAAACAGAAAAATAAAAACTCCTGTCCTCTGCATTATAGAAAGAAACAGAAAATAAACAAGCAAAATGTATAGTATGCCAGTGGATACGTGCCTTGAAGAAAAATTAATTTAATAAGGAGGGTAGAAAGTATGTTTGATACCAATTTTAAATAAGTGGTCAGAAATGCCCTTATGGGGAAAGTGGCTTTTCACAAAATCCCAGTAAAAAGTGAGACAGTAAACCTGGAACTCTCTGGGGGAAGTGCATGCCAGAGACGAAACGGCCATGCAGAAGGCCTGAGGCAGCAAGAGGCCTAAAGTAGTCAGGAAACAGTAGAAACCTGGACCACCATGAGGGTAAGCAGGGGCAGTAGAGTAGGAGTGAGGTCCAAGAGGTAATGGGGAACGGACTTGCCAAATTGGTAGGGATTTACAGGCCACTCTAATGATGTCAACTTGTTCTAGGTCTATTGTAGGTATCAGATAACAAATGTGGTTCCTGCTTTCTCAGAGACTGTTATGGTTGAGAATATGTAGCCAATATACAGTGGAGACGGCTGGAGAATAGTGACTTATAAGTCAGCTGGAGGCCCCTGCCAGCCCACTCTACCATTGCCACTGTTCTGGAAACCTCTCTCCATATGGTCTCTGCTTTTCTGAGGGTGGCACTCAGAAAGATGTCTTTAGGAGATACCCTAGAAGGCCAACGGTCCTTTTGGAGATGGTTAGGATCAAAAGGAAAGAGTGCGGGAGTTCTGTTCTGGCCCTGAAGACTTCCCAGTGGAGGATCTGCTGATTTTGTCTCATGCCCACTTTCTCCTAGAAATGCCAACCAGAAAGACAAGAAAGTAGAATGGGCAATGGGAGCAACATGAGAATGGATGATATTATAATATCATGTCATGTGGTGAAGAGGAACCTTTATTGGAGACACTTACAAGTGAAAGACAACAAGAGAAGGTTCATGGGTCTTACAGGTCAAGCACCTGGGGACCAGACCATGGAGTTAGGCTTTGAGGAGAAGGATTTTACTCCTAATGTAAGCTGAACATCTTGGGAATGACAAGCACAATCCAGATGCCAGGTAGTGGCATGCCATTGCCAGCTGTGTGGGTAGTTAGGTGAGTGTGCCTGCTGTTAGCACCTGGAAGCCTTGAGAAAGGTGGGTGCTGGCTGCCAGGAGAGGGGCCCTCAACCCCACAGAGAGCTCAGCTGATACCCACCCTCCTACTGGAGTGTAGGAGCACCTGTCACATTCAGCCCATTGCCGGGCCATCTGCCTCAGGGGACATCTCTGCACAATGACTTGTCTGTCCCATTGGGGTAAAGACAGACCCTGAGCAAAAATAATAGACTGAAGCATAGTGGGGAAAAGGCTGGTGATCCACAGGGTCCTAACGGGGTATAGACAGCCTGGTGATGGAAGACAATTTAGGAGGCTCTAGCAGGGCAGAACATGTAGTGGCTTAAGCATTCCTAGTTTTAGCACCAAAACCAGTTCTTGGACTTTGAGAAAATCATTCCACTCTCTAGCCAGCAATCTCCAGGCCTTGAAAATAAGATTTTTTAATCTCTGTGTCTGGAAATCCAAGGGACTTAAAAGTGCTCCAAGGCCACCACATTCTAAGTGGGGAACCCCTCCGAAGGGTCTGTGGAAACCACACCCTCTTCTTCCTGGGACAGCACCACAGAGGCTTCATTTAAAGAGAGCATTATATGGGGTTTATAAACAATACTTTGAAAACCACCAAGGTAAACACTTCTGGTCCAGGCTGCCTCAGCAGGCCCATGGCCTCAGCCAGCACCTGGCCCACCCATCCTTTGCCAAGTGTCTTGACAACAGCGACTGAAGACAGACAAGAGATAGATAAAGCTGTAACACAGGGCAGAGAGGAGTGGGTCTTCAGAGAGCTGACCCTCTGAAGTCCAGGTGAGATGACACTGAGCTGGCCGGGGCAGACTGTGAGCTGGCCAGCCCTGCCTGCAAGCATGGGAGAGGTGGACGAGGCTGCAGGCGAGGCTGGAGCACGGGGTAGTGATCGCACAGGGTGGAAGCTAGACACAGCATAAAGCAGCAGGCCAGGATGGACTGGAAGACCTTGTGTGCAGGCCAAGGGGGCTGGGCTTCCTCTGCTGCACTGGGTCCCCTGAGCCGTTCGGAGGATGGTACATGACGTACGAGTCTTAGTGCTCTGGTCCACAGTGGTCAGGTTGACACAATATCAGGAGACCAGGCAGGGACCCTGATTGGTAAGCTATCACAACAGAGTACGAGGCGCTCATGACAGGAGAAGGGCAAGCAAGGGAGCGTGGACATGGCCTGGGGAGTGAAATTGTGGTCAAATCACCGAACTTAACAACCGAGTGTGCAGAGCAGGAATGTGGGTAGAGAATGAAAACTGCACTCTAAAGTTTAGCTCTGCCCGCAGCTGGGACAATTGTGCTAGACACAAAGGTAAGGACAAGTCTGGACAGGTCCTAAGGTGAGCTGCAACAAGTTTGCTTTTAGACACATAGACTTAAAGCTGCTAGTAGACCATTTGACTTTGTCACTGACTAGCTATGTTAATTTTATTCTGTATGCCTCAGTCTCTTTATCTGTTAGATAGGCATAATATAGGACTTACATGATAGGGTTGTGGTGGAAAATTTTATATACAGTATATATATATATATATATATATATATATATATATATATACACACACACACACACACACACACACACACACACACACACACACACACACACACACGCCTGGCAAAAAGTAATCAGACAATCAGCCAGTACTGTTATACTGTTAGCATTATTATTATCTGGGTGGAAATGTCCAGCAAAAAGATAAAACTGCAAATCTGTTGCTCAGGAGCAGAGCAATTCTTTGCAAAAGGATTTATCATGAGATTGCTTTAAATAGAAACTCTCTCCATGCTTTTAAAAGAGGATTTTTTTTTTACTTGCAACCTTTCAAAAATCTATTTAGTGTGTTAAGTGAGGCACCCCCCCCCCCATAGATAAAATGAAACCACTTCAATTCCTCAATGAAGACATTCTTTGAGAATAATGCCCTCTTGAAATAGTCAACCTGAGCATAGAGAACTCTGGAGGAAGGTATGTCCTTCCTGAGGCTGGTGGCTCAGAGCAGGGTATCTCGGGCAGGGGCAGGAGGCCAGAAATGGATAAAAGTCCTTGTTGCAGTTAGGACCTGGAAGGTCCAGTGCCCGTGAGGGAGGGTGGCACTGCCTGTACCAACTTTACGGGGCAACTGGTAGGAGCCTGTCCCAGAATGAATGTCCGTGTTCCATCTCCTGCCTTGCTCTGCATAGAATTGGATGTATCCGTCTCCATATAAACACAAAGTAATCCTAAAAACACAAGCTTCTCTTTTATTACTTCATCCTCTAATAAAGTGTCTGCTTCATTGTTGCTGTTTATAGAGACCCTAATATGTTCAGCAATACTCACTTTTAGGTAAGGAAGACTTCTTGGAGGAGGCGGCCTTCTAAGGGAACAAGGGCAGGAAGGGAGGGGACTGGTGCAGTAAGTAGCAGGGATATTTCTTTCCTTTGCAGGGCCCTAGAAAAACCTTCACCTTGGGAAAGAGAGCACCTTGGTCCAAGACAACAGCAAGTAGTCTGGGACCTTCAGGGAGTGAGGCTCTGTCAACCTGTGGAGCCTGGAGGCACTGAAAGGGTTAACATAGGTAGCCCAAGAGTCCCCATGAATGGTGTGTGGAGGTCTGAGGTCCCTCTGTTCCCCCAGGGAGCTAGGCAGGAAATTGCCTAATAAACCAGTTCCAGAATCCATCTCCTGTTGCATATTTTATTGACTGGAAACATTTTTTTTAGATTAGTGAACTTCCAGAGCCAGATAGGCTATAAAATAAATAAATAAAAAGAGTCCAAAGTGAAATGGGGAACAAATGATTCCTGTGCTCTTTAAAACCCCCTAGCCCAGCCCTGCCATTGCCTCCAGCCTCTCCCTTCCCTCCCCCTCTGTATCCTCGACCCCGCCCTGCTCACTCCCAGGTCTCCTGCCCCAAGGGTGCAAAGAGTGTAAGGTCTGATTGATCAGGAAGGATTGCAAATGCCAGATTTATAGAAGAAAGGAGACAGTTTACATCAGAAAAATTTCTGTCTGAGACGTATATGATTTATAAGTTTGATTTTTTAAGGACCAAGCATGGAAGCCCTTGTACATAACAGATTTATATATTAACCTTCTGACGCAGCATCTCACCCGTGAACGAGTGAACGGCAGTGAGTCTCTGTTGATGAAACAAGAGCCTGACTTGCTGCACTGGAGTCCCTGGTATCGGACACAGCCTGTTAGCATCCATCGGAATCCAGGTCCAGGAGCCAGTGGCCATGTGACTATCCACCCTAGTCTGCAGTTGCCTGTTTAGGAGGTATCACTTACCTTCATCTTTATTTCCAAAAGAAAAAAATAAATGTTGCCACTGATTGAAATGACTGACATATATGTCAGTGCTGAGATCTGAGGATGGCCCAGCTTCCAGGGCTGCCTCCTTACTAAGGTGACCAGATTTTAAAATTGGTAAAGCAGGACACCATTGACGGGGGTGGGGGAGGGGGGTTCTTGATTAAAAATTTGGTCTACATGGAGCAAAAAAAAAAATTTCATAGAATGCAAAAATAGTATTGTAATATATATTTTTTAATTGGGACTTTTTTAAAACGCCGCGGGACTCGGGACAAATTGTTAAAAATCAGGACTGGCCTGCCAAAAGCGGGATGTCTGGTCACCTTATCCTTATCCCACCTCTCAGAAGATGTGCAAATGCCCTGCTCTATTCTGCTCTCCTTCTAAGCTGTGTCTCTGGTCAGATCCTCTCCTCCCCTGGAGTCCTCCCCAGGGGACAGTCCCAGGCTAGCCCTTCAAAAATTTTACCCTAGAAGGGATGGCTGTAAGAGGCTAAGAGCCCTAGATCTGTAAAGGGCCTGAAGGAACTCATTATTTCACCAATAGGACTACAGGCCAGAGAGGTGGAGAGGCTGCTTAAATTCACACAGGAGCCAGAGGCCAAAGCAGGACCAGGAAACCCACGTGTGCTGATGGTGTGTGCAGTTGTCTTCTTCCTGGCTCTGCTCCACCGGGAAGCACTTGTTTCCGCGACTAGGAAGGAAGCTGTGTTTCGTGAGACTTTCTCCAGACGAATAATAGAGACGGAGCTGAAGCCTGAGTTTTGGGAACTGCCAGTGATCCCAGTGATATCCTTCTTTGCCCCCACCCTGATCTCCGGTGACCATGGTTGGGGATGGTCAGGATCATTATTACCCCAGGAAGTCGGCCCCTCTGTTCATGCTGCTTTAAGAGGGCACCCCTCCGTCCACATGGCTTGATTCTATCCATCTTTCTCAGTCTTATTCGCATCCTGGGTCCTTCAACAAGTATTGTTTGGCCCTTTTGTCCTTTTCTTATCTGCCCTTCTCTAATCTCCAATCTCCAGCAGCACTTGTCTAGACCCCTCATTGGGCCACTTAATCACAGGCTGTTGCACAAGGTGTCGGTCCTGCCCTTAAACCCTTAATCCTGTGCCGCCTTATAGCAGGCACTGTGCTCAGCAGGCCTCCTTGTGGCAGCCCACACTCCCAGCACTCTTGGGTGGGGGCCAGGTAAGTTAGGAGCTGGCCCATCACCTCCTCCACTCCTATCTGCCCTGCAGTGGAAGCCTCGTAGCCCCTGGCCCCCAAGCCACAGCTACAGAAAGGAACAGAGGCCCCTGCCGGGCTGCTGACTTCACACAGTTGGTCGGTGTTGCATATTGTGTCATAGCATTAGGCTTCGGAGATTTGTTACTGCAATGCAGCCTGTGCCTTCTCCTATCCTGACCAAATTAGTCCCTGCTGCTCACCCCAGGTTGACTGCTCACTGGTAAATAGTTAGTTTCCCACTTCTGGGTCTCAGTTTATTCATATTTAAAAAGAGGCCAGTAGGCTCTATGATAAAAATAATAGCTATTATCTATTTTATACTTGCTATATCGCGGCAACGTGTCAAGTGCTTTTTGAACATCAATCTATGAAATAAATTTCCTCTTACCCTTAGAATGAGGGACCTGAGTTGGGGTGGGGCAGGGTGGGAGATTTTAAGCAACTCTTCCAAGGCCACACAGCTTCTAAGTGGTGACCCAGAGTTTGAACACAGGCCCTCTGACCTTGAAGCCACTTGTTCCTACACTGTCATATGACCACACCAAACCCCTCAAGCACAAGTCTTCAAGAATATATATATATATATATATATATATATATATATATATTGGTCTCTTACTCTCTGCTTATACGCATAGCATCCAAATCAAATTACAAGTTATTTGAGAAAAGAAGTGATGGACTATTGTTACTCATAAACCTCTGCTTCCCTTGGGCTCCAGAACCTACCATGGGGGAAGTTCTGAGTAGAGGTTTTATAAATCCTGCTTGAATTGAACTCCGCAGCTTGGCAGTAACTGAGAGAAACATGTCTCCTGTTTGGCAAACCTGACTCAAACAGTGGGATTTATTAGGACTAGAACAATGGGGACATAGAGTCATTCATCCTGATGATCTGATGTGTGTCCTCCACTCCTTCAGCACACAGTTGACATGCAGCCACTGCACAAAAAGTGCTGTGTGTTGGGGGGTGCAGGTCACAGCCTCTGTTCTCTGGAAACCAACATCCTGCCAAAGAGTGAGCTTCCCCTGAAGGCACTAGAGTGAAGTGTACACAGACAATAGTTGTTACCCAAGTTCCATGAAGGAGTGCTATGATACACAACCCATTGTGTGCTGTTAAATGTACCATTGGTTCCTTGGGGGAAGGGATTGATTTGCAATGTCTGCCAATTTCCATGGTGTAAATACTTATAACCCTGGCAGCTAGAAATGTGATGTCTCTGAACCCTGAATGCACACCATTGGCTCTGTGGAGCCCATAGGAGCAATGCTCCAGAACCCCACTGCATACATCTGATGGGTTCTTCAGCCCATATCCACTCATATACTAATCAAAGAGCCACTGGGAGCAAGAAGAGTACAGATAATCCCTAAGGAAAAACCATCTCAAGGCTGATGAATATTAGATGCTAAAGGTATGCACAATACATCCTTCTGGGGGGTGAAGGTTTTGGAAGGCAGAGAAAGAGAACAGATTCTCATCTGTCTAGGCTGATTTATGTCCAGGTTTACCTGAAGGCAAGTTGGATAGACCAGGTGACTTCTAAATGTCACATTCAGCCTAAGGATTCTGTGATGTAGGCAGAAGTTGCTCCTAGCTTTCTTCTAGGGACATGTCAGGTTTTCTGTGGACCAGAGTCAACAGTTCCAGTACATCCGGTAGAATGCCATCAGCAAACATGCTTTGTAAAGTTGCTGTCCTAGGTTCATTGTGGCCAGTGGAATGTGCAGCTAGCTGCCTGGGAGATTTCTAAGACTCTAGAGTCCACAGCTCTGGAGAATGCAGACATATACATGCCAGCTTCTTGCTCCTAAGGATGGCACGTGGGCTTGCCAGTGCTAAGCTCTACAAGGGTGCTCAGACCCTGAGAAAATGTTCCTCCTCCAAGCCCAGCCCTGTTCACCTTGGTCTGCCTGGAGGCCCGGCCCAGCCAACCACACCCCCTGGCTGGCACACTCTCCCTTCCTGCATATCCATCATTCTCAGGGCTCCAGCAAGATCCAGAGCCTCTCCTGGGAGTTAGCAGATAATGTCACAGGCTCCTGGAACCTCAAAGAGAGAGCAGGAAGCAGCCTGCCAAGGAGGAAGGAGGGCATGGAGGGGAGGAGTTCATTTCCCACACACAGGAAGCTTGGGGAGAAAGCAGACAAACTGTCTGTGAGACCAGCTCCCACTCCGAGGGGCCATGTCCCCCGCCCTTGGGACAGCCACGCTGTCAAGGAAGAACTCTGGTGAGGCCTGTGTTTAACAGACAGAATACATTTTCACAAGCAATCTAGAAGGGTCCGGGTCTTCTCCTATTTCTAAGGGGTACCACACCTACATTCAGGGCTGCTGGCTCTTGTGAGGTAACCGAGGAGCAAAAAGATGCTCTCATTTTTCTCAGGTTTGGCAAGCGTCGCCACTGCAAGGGGCAGATGGAGAATTAGATGCTCAAGTTCACCAGCAAGTCACTTGTGAAGGCAGATTTAGGAATCAGGCATCCAATTCTTGGTTCACTGCTTACCTCGCCTCAGTGAATAATACAAACGATGATCCATTAGAAGCAGTTTTTCATGGAAGAGCCTAAGGATTAATTCGGTGACAAGAGGAAAGCTGGGCTCAGCAGTTGTCTGGCTTTCCCCTCCTCCTCCCCCTATGCAGCCAAAGATTAGCATGCCACAGAGGCAACTCTGCTTTTGTGAAAGCCTCTTACGTCCTCCCCTGACCCTTTTGCTCTCCATGTCTCCCAGGCTTCTTATTTGTCCACCACCATTTGTCCACTCACCCACCCATTTCTCCACCACTCAGCTATACAACCATCCATTTATTTAATTACGATTTACTGAAAGCCTCCTACACAACGAACACTCAGTTGGGAACTCAGGACACTTTAGATACAGTCGTGGTTAAGAGCAAAAACTTTGGAGTCAAGCTAGTTGAAGCTCACGTAAGTGGTGTTATTTTCTAGCTGTGTGGTCTAGGACCCATTACTTACCTTGCGGAGCCCAGGATTCCCTATCAGCAAAATAAAAATAAAGCTCTTTGGTTTGGAGTTATGTTGAGTAGTAAGTAACTCTCACAGGCATAAACAATATTACAGTGCATAGGTGCTTGGTGGCCTATCTTTAAATGCTGAGGAGGAGAACAGATAGCTATGATGTAGCCCTTGGCCTTGGCAAGGTACAGTGAAACTCTAGAAGGGCTGGCGAATCAGACAGAACCTGCTGACCAGGGAAGCCGGATTCCTAGCCTCGCCTGTCTATTTGGCTTCTCATTTCCCTCCCTTCCCTCTCTTTCCCTTCACTTAGCCTTGGTGCCTTTATAAGTGTCAGATCGTCTAGGGCAAACAAATTACATTTCCCAGCATCCCTCCCTGCCTGGATCTGGTTAGGAAGAGCAACAAGAGAAGTTTTTCTACAAGAATGGGAGAGGAGTGGAGTGAGAGTGAGGCAGCAGCCAATTGTGTCTTTTTCACTCTCAGAAGTCGGGACAGGGGCTGTGCTAGCTCATGCTTGCTGTCTCTGATCAGTTCCCCCAGCTCTTTGGTGCCGGGCACCAGCTGGGCATGCATCTGCTGGCCTTTATCCTGGACCCCTCAGCTTCTCCAACTCCCAGCCAGATGCACCTAGTTCCATGAACGGTACCGCTTTCACTGCAAGAGATGTGTGCATTTTGTCACATTTGGAGGTACTAAAAACTGGCCCAGATTCCAGTCCACCCTCATGTGTTCCCGCTCTCCTTGGGGGCTCAGCTTGTCCTTGATCTCACCACTTCCGTCTTTCTTCTTTCCTGACTGCCTCCTTGTGGACTTTAGGTTTCAGCATCAGATGAAAGACGGCAGGTTTCCAAAAACTGTCTGAGTAGTTCCCACAATCATGTAGGGTCCAAATCCTGTATCAAATCACATAGGTACCGTAAGTAGGAAGGTAGGTAGGTAGGTAGGTAGGTAGGTAGGGATGGAGGGAGGTAAGCAGATATGTAGATATAAACATATATATGTATATAGTCATGTGTATATATGTACAGGTTGTACACACACATAAAAAGTGCTCCTAATGGTCTACTTAGCTGGTTCACCATCACCTTTTAGAATATTTTTCCACAACTAATGTGCCTCTCCTCCCCTGAAGGTGAGGCATATCAGTGGACTCACTTCTCTCCTAGGACTCCACTGAAGGAGTTCTCAGGGAGACATGCTTCTTAATCTTTCTCATTCTCCAATGTCATCCCCCCCCTCACACCACCTCTCCACTACCCTGGTGCTCCCATTCTAAAATGTGTCTAGCCTCTCTGCTGACTCTGGATATGTTGTTTCGAGTCTTCTCTTGTTCCGTATAAGAATGACAGTGGCAAAATCAAATCTTGACAGTGACTAGATATTCACAGTGCTGGTCAAAAGATCACCAGTCATAGGAGCCACCGTTAGGTATAAAAGAAGGGAACCTCCTAATCTTCCTTCTCCTGAGCTGCCCTTGGCCTGCCTCTCACTCTGCTCTCCCCTTTCTCATAGGTCTCATCTACTTTCCTATCTCACAAATACCTACCTCTGCTCTCAGATTCTTGCTGGAGTTCCAGTCTTTTCATCACTGGGATGTCTCCTGAAACTTTTCATTTAGCCTGCACACTCATCCCCACCCTAAAGTCAGTATTATTCCTGTTCCAGGCTCAGCCCATGGTGCCAACTAATGGGGCTAACAACACCAGCTCCATCTTTGACAGCCTGTCTCGTTAGTGACCCCCAATACTCCTGCCATCATATCCAGTCCTATGCCTGTGGTCCTCCTGAGTGTTCATCTTCCCTTCTGATATCTCTAAAAGGCACTTCCTTTCCATTTCTACTGCTTAACCCCTAGTTCAGGTCTTCCTTCTCTCTCTTGTGTTTTACTTCAATAACTCCCCATTCTTTTTTTTTTTTTTTTAATTTGGTGAGAGGAGGGGAGGCAGAAGCAGGTTTCCACTTGTGCCCCAACCAGGATGCACCCGGTAAGCCTATTAGGGGACGATGCTCTTTCCATCTGGTGCATTCCTCTGTTGCTCAGCAACCGGGCTCTTCTTAGCACATGAGGTAGAGGCCATGGAGCCATCTCAGCACCTGAGGCTAACTCATTTACAATTGAGCCATGGCTGCAGGAGGGGAAAGGAGGAGAGAAGCAAGAAGGGGAGGGGTGGAGAAGCAGATGGGTGCTCCTCCTGTGTGCCCTGACTGGGAATCGAACCTGGGACATCCATATGCCAGGCCAACACTCTACCACTGAGCCAACTGACCAGGGTCAATAGCTCCCCATTCTTGCCCTTTGTGTACCTGCTGCCAGATTCACTCTCTTGAAATGTGACTCTTACCTTATTCTTTCTCTGCTTAAAAGCTTTGAATTATCTCTTCATTTCCCACTGGGTTTGTTTAAAACTTCTTACCTTAGCATTCCAGGTCTTAAGCACTTGGACCCCTATCTACCCTTCCAGATTTATTTTCCACACCTGTGCTCTATGAATCCAACACCCTCATCCACTGGACTGTCGTTGTACCTTGAAAGGCCCTTGTTTCCCTATCTCCCACCTTTTGCTCATACCTTTGCTGCCCCTGCTGCAAGTTTCCAATCTCTGCCTATGAAATACAACCCATTTTCCCAATGTCCATCTCAACTGACACTTCTTCAAAGAAATCTTTTCTGAACCCGCCCAATATGGGCCCCATGAGACTTTTTCTTTCTCCAGAACACTCGCCTCAACCTCTGATTATTACCTTGACCTTGTCTTATCACCATGTCCACATTTATAAACACTTTGACAAACAGAGTTATTGCTTTCCTTATTTTTTTGTCTCCACAACGTTGTCGAGTACAGTCATTTGCACAAAGATATCTGTTAATTCAACCAAGCTGCTGCCCCCACCAACGCTATTCCCACTCAATCTCTCTTCATCTGTCAAGGTTGTTGATTTTATTACCAGAAAATCATCTGCATATTTCTACCTGCTTTGCTCACCATGCTTTATATCTCAGATTTAGAGGTAAGTTAGACTTTAGACTGGCTTTTAAATATCCCCAGCTGATTCTACGACTGCAGCTGATGCCTGTAACATTTATTTATAACTTTGCAAAATTGACCAGTGGTTAAGATATATAAACCCGAAGGGGGCTCGTGCATTTCCAATACATTAAGGTATATTTAAAACATGCTGTGTCTTATCAGAGGCTTTAAAATACACATTACCACAGGAGCTGGAAGGATGGCAGCAGGGTAATTGGTTAATGAGAATTCTGAACAGTGACTGGAAATATGGCAGGACTGCCCTTTGAGAACTGTGCTCGCACCTATTAATGAACTTTATCCACGGCTCTGAGACACAGCCCTGTGGTTCAGACACAAGCCCGGGGGCTATGCAGCACAGACATGGTGACGTTAATTCACACCTACTTATGACCACTGGCACCAGCCTTCAACACCGGTCAGAAGAAAGCTGCTGCAAAGTCCTAGAATAATTACCAAGCCTGGGCTTATTTTATACCAGGTGCCAGGTGTTAATGTGGAAGGACATGTTTTTCTTACTCGAAGCATGTGTGTGTGTTAGGGGAACAAGGAGATGCCTGTTCACATCCATGTGAGAGCGGACATATCCCGCCGTTAATGAGGTACCGTGACACAGTAGAAAGAGGCATGATGTGGGAAATCCAACAACCTTCAGGCCTGGACAGGAGTCTAGAGCCTAGATAGACCCTATGGTCTACAGCCCTGCAGTGAGTATAGATTAAGACTAGTCTAGCCTGACCAGGTGGTGGCACAGTGGATAGAGCATTGGACTGGAACGCGGAAGACCCAGGTTTGAGACCCCGAAGATGCCAGCTTGAGCACGGGCTCATCTGGCTTGAGCAAAAGCTCATCAGCTTGGACCCAAGGTCGCTGGCTCCAGCAAGGGGTGGCTCAGTCTGCTGAAGGCCCACGATCAAGGCACATGTGAGAAAGCAATCAATGAACAACTATGGTGTCGCAACGGCAATGAAAAACTAATGATTGATGTTTCTCACCTCTCTCCGTTCCTGTCTGTCTGTTCCTATCTACCCCTCTCTCTGACTCTCTCTCTCTCTCTGTCCCTGTAAAAAAAAAAAAAAAAAAAAAAAAGACTAGTCTAAGTTTAAGCCCGTAACGATTGTAAAGTTGGTGAACAGGTAACCTTGTGTCCCGAAGAACAACTCTTCTCTTAGTGGTGAGTAGGAAACAGGCAGCTTCCCATGGAGCCTCTTTGTGGTGTTTATGCAGAATAGGAATATCATGCTAGATGGCAGGGTTGTAGTTGCCTCATTTGGGGCTGTTTGTTCAGCTTGCAATGACCTCCTGCTGCCTATATGAGTGGGCTCCAACAGCCATGTCTGTGCTTCTGCCCAGCACTTCTGTCAGAGATCATTGGATTAGAGAGGACACTCCTCTACTGAGGATTTCAAAATCTCTATCTCCGGCCTATTTCTCAGTTCATTTGTCGATCCGATAGTCACCGGGCAGGCAGATCTACCCTGATGTCCCACAGATGGCTCCTGCAACAGGTCCACACAGAAGGTCTTTTTCCTTTAGCTCTCAAGTCTAGATACCTAATTCTGCTGAATTTATGTTGGAAATATTTTTAACCCCTAACCTTTATTTTCCAACCCTGGTTTAGTCTTTTGGCCTGTACTCTTGCAAAAACATCCTGGCTGATGTCCTGCTCCGAGCCTTGTGTCCCTCGAGTTTGTCTTCCACAAAGGATTTCAGTGCAGTCTAAACTGAAATACAAGGTGGCTTTTCCCAAGGGGTTGTAATCTGAATATTAAAACTCATGGCCCTGGCCAGTGGCTCAGTGAATAGAGCATCGGTCCAGTGCATGGGCATCCTGAGTTCGATTCCTGGTCAGGGCACACAGGAGAAGCAACCATCTGCTTCTTTCCCTCACTTTCACCCCCCTTCTCTCCCTCTTTTCTTCCCACAGCCAGTGGCTCAATTGGTTTGAGCATCAACCCTGGGAGCTGAGGATAACTCTGTTGGAGTGTGACAGCCTAAGGCACTAAGAATAGCTCAGTTGGTCCAAGCATGTCAGCCTCAGACACTAAAATTAGCTTGGTTGATTCAAGTATTGGCCCTAGACTGGGGTTGCCAGGTGGAGCTCAGTCAGGGCACATGCAGGAGTTTCTCTCTATCTCCTCTCCTCTCACCTATAGCAAAACAAAAGACTCATTGTCCTACTCCTCAGTGTCTTCTATTTCAGGCTTCAGCCTATTTCTCCACCCTCCTCTCCCTGCTTTGTGTTTGTCACTCCAGCAACACCCGACTGCTTCTACTCCCGGCAAATTCACTATCACTACAAAGCGATCGGCCTGTGAGCCAACTCCCATGTTGTCCCCTCTCCCCTTCTCCCTTTGTCTAATTCCATCTCAGCCTGGAACACTCTCCATTCAGTCATCATCTCCAAGGGCCTTCATGACTCCCGCTCCCAAGAGGCTGACTAGGGGCTGAGAGCTAGGTCACATCTTCATCACCACACTAAGCGCATTGTAATCCAAGGACTCTTAGGCTCATCTGACCCATTAGACTCAGTAACTTGGGAATAGAGACTGTATATATCTCCTTCCTCTTTGTAACTTCTGGTAGATATTTTGAGAGAGTGTATGAATGAATGAACAAAGGATGTGTATGCATATCAGGAATTGTGCCATAGGTATATGAGAGAAGAAAGTGCATGTGTCAATAAACAGAAATTGCTGACACTGTTGGGCTTCATGAATCTTGAATTTGTACCCTGAATAGAACAAGGAGAAAACAATGTAATTTTTTTCCAATTTTATAGAGATATAATTGACATATTACATTGCATTAGCCTAAGGTGTGCAACCTTGTGATTTATATATGTATATAGTGCAAAATATTTACCACAATAAGTTTAGTTAACATTTATAACCCCATATAGTTATGATTTCTTAATGCACTCCCCTGTGTATAGACACTTGGGTTTTTCCATGTTTTGACTATTGTAGTAAATAATGTTACAGTGAACATGGGGTATCTCAAAGAGATACCTCTTTGAGATAATGATTTTATTTCTTTCACATATTATACCCAGAAATGGAATTGCTTGATTATATAGTAATACTAGTTTGTGAAGAAACTCCATACCATTTTTATACTGACTGACCCAATTTCCACGCCCACCAAGACACATAAGGGTTCCCCATCCTCCACATCCGTGCTAATGCGTGTTATCTCTTGAGACAGTGTTCTTGAATATAATTTTCTGTGGTGATCCTGGAACCACAGAATTCCAAAGAATTCAGCAGAATTCCAAAAAATTCTGACCATCTAAAAATTGACTAGCTAATTATTCTGTGCTTGGTGCTAGCCAGGCAAGGCAGAGTTTCCTGTCAGTGTTATGCTGTAGGAAGCCTGCAAAGAGACAGAGACAGGAGAGGGCCAAGGTGGAGCAGCACAGGCTCTGTGACTAATTTTGTCATTTGCTATTTGGCAACTTATTTGGCCTCCCTGAGTCTTATTCACCTCATTTCGAACTAGAGTCATAAAACAAGTCAAATAACTCAG
Source organism: Rhynchonycteris naso (assembly GCA_037038555.1). Classification (NCBI taxonomy): domain Eukaryota; kingdom Metazoa; phylum Chordata; class Mammalia; order Chiroptera; family Emballonuridae; genus Rhynchonycteris; species Rhynchonycteris naso. The sequence continues at coordinate 276,946,050 of CM072995.1, read as the reverse complement.
GGTTGTTTTGAGGACCAAGTTGATGAGTGTGAAGTAACGTAGAATTGAGCTCAGTAAATATTCAACAAATGACAAATGTTATCATGAATAGTCATGTGACATCAGTTTTTGAAATCGCCAGCTCTTCGCACAGTTAGTTGTATGCCCTTAGATCAGGGTTACATCGCATTAGCCTAACGTGTACAACCTCATGATTTGTATAACAACCTCCAGGCTGTCGCCACGTTAGGACAGCTAATTCTTTGTCTTGGGGAGGCCATCTTGTGTGTAATAAGATATTTAGTGGCATCTCTAGCTTTTCCCTCCAGATAGCAGTAGCATGCCCTACCCCCATTCAATATGGCAGCAAAAATACCTCCTGACATTTCCAAATATCTCTGCCTGGGACAGGGGGCAGGTACAACCACCTCTAATTGGGAAACATTGCCTTTTAGAGGGAGGGAACTCCTGTTGTTTTAGCTCTTTTACCTGTAAAAGAGGGAGAATTTCCACAAATGCCACTTAAAATTGGTATTTGAATCAGGTGTGATAACGGATACGATATTGTTTTGAGAACTTCAAAGTACTTTTCAAGTGTAAAGTAATTTGCTCTGACAAATTTCACCAACTTGAGACTTCCCAGAAAAGCTAGTGCTCCAAGCCCGCCCACAGGTGCCCATGAGACACTCGGTCCATGGGGCCAGTCCTGGTCCCAAATGCCTGGTGGAGAGCTGAAGTGTGAGGTCACTCAACCAGCCTTATGTGGTGGTGGCTTCCAGGAGGTGCCAGTATTGATGGCTAGTCCTGCACAGTCCTATGGACCTGAGATCTCAGCGGAACCTGCGGGCTGCCAGATGGTATTCTTGAATTCTTCCTCAAATGCAGGCAGCTGATGACCCTGGTGGATTTAGAAACCCAGGCATTGCACGCTGCCCCTGCAGGGAGGTTTCCACACTCAGCACTGCTGTTGCTCCTGCTAAAGTTTGCATTGGCAATGAAAGTGAGTATTTTAACCTCAGTGGAATTAAGATCACTTTCCAGAGGCCACAAGCAACCAAAATCCATAGGGTGTACCAACTATCTACTAAGTTCAATGTTTGAGTCCTTTTGCCACATGGTGTTAGTGAGATCTTTCTGCAGCCAGAACTTCCTTATCCCAGTGTGCGGTGGGGAGAGACTGCACCCCATGTTTGGTGCAAATGATGCAATAAGAGTTGCCTTTTGTCTCCCTTTTTCTTGAAGCTTATCAACAAGGGGATATTGTAGGACAGAGACATTTAGACAAGTGCCCTTGAGTGATGAATGTCACATTTTAAACCATCTTTACCAGGGCTCCTGCCCTCACCCTGATCTCTTTTAGCTTATTCTCAGATGCCACCGTCATTCCCAGCACATCACCAGGCAAATGCAACTACCGGCTTGCTCCAGGAACCCAGGAGTCTGGGCTCAAGCACAGATCGGTGACCGGGCTGCATTCCCTCCTGGTGCATCCCCTTCTGCTGCTTTTAGGGTCCTTTCCTTCAGGCACAAGACCCTTCTGTACACCTAGAGATTTTCTCAACTTCAGATCTAACAGAGCATAGGCCCTCTATCTCTTCCTTCCCAGAAGATCCTGGGATCTCATAAGAATTGGCCCAGCCCTCTAGAGAGACCTGCATATGCAGTTTGGGGGACAGCCAGCTTTTACCAAGCCACAGAAGAATGTGTGATACACTCCTTCAATAATTTTTTGTTTCACATTTGCAAAATGAAGAGGAACCATGCAAATAATTCCACCTGTAATAAAAATCTGCGCACTGTGACTTTATTGATTAGTAGATTGGAAGTGTCTCAGATAATTTTTTAAACCCTTCCCTCATGTAAGGCAGTGTGACAGTGCATTTGACAGTGTCTCTCTTCCTATCCAGAGATAGCATCCCTAAAACTGAAGGCAGGGCTTTCAGCCAGACAGACAGCCTCTCTGGACCTCAGTTTCTCTGTCTGTAAAGTAGAAAGTCCAATTTCAAGGCTGCTGCTGGGGGGTGGGGGAACAGAAGGAAGATGGCCTGGTGAGATAGTACCCGGGAAATGCCTTGCCTAATGCTAGGCCAGCTGGTCTGCACGAGCATTTCAGGGGGAGAGTGGGCAGGGGAGTTTGGGGGGTGTCTCTAGATACAAAAACAAAGACCAAAGAAATACAAAACAGGGATTTGGCAACGAGTCTAAGTACCTCAGCTTTTCAATTACATAAACCTTCAGCCAGCCTAGAAGCACTTCCAACCCACGACACCAGCCAGAGTCTCGAAGTGTGGACACGCGGCCTCCAGCGCTTCCACTTGGTTGTAACCACCGGTACAGTAGGGCCTTCCTGCTCCAGGCGGCATCACCCATTAGAAAACAAAAAAGGTACAGTGAGTGCCACTGAGCTCCTCCATTAATTGCTAAGTAAGGGGGAAAAAAAGAGAAGAATAAAAGTGCTTTTACCTGCTCGGCTGGATAATTAAAAGCTGCCTGAAGCACTGCTAACCTTTTTCATTATGGCAGTGTTCATTATAAAGCCAGAAAGAATTAACTACACTGCGTTATCAGATATCGAAAAATATTAATAGCAGAAGTGAGAAAGGGAAAGGAGGAATTTTGGGCGAGTTAATTAAACCACACGTCCTCAATGACTTATTAAGTGACTGGCCGAGCTTCCTGGCACTGGGTGCGTCCCTGAGAGCGTGCAATGTACCCCTTCTCCTCAGGAAATGAAGTTTCCAGCCTGGGGAATGGCAGGGGTTTTTTCTTCTTTCTTTCTTACTTTCTTTCCAGATATTGCCAAGTGAGTGAAGTCCTGGATTGGCCCTGTCTTGAAGCCAGTATAAGCAAGTGCTAACTGAAAGCTCTTAAAGGTCACGTCTGCGGATGGCTCTGGAAGCCCAGCCACCATATTGTTCAGCAAAATTCTTTCCATTTGTATAATGAGATAGCTTTGCTGCTTCTCCAACCAAAGCCAGGAATGAATTCAAGTGGACCCACCTTGCCTGTGGGAGTCTGTTCTACAACGCATGGTTCTGCAGCCCGGCATAGAGCAATGAATCGGGGTGTACCCCTGGGACCTCGGGAGCTGTTTGGAATAAGTGTGCTAGTGACTCCTCATCTACAAAAATCAGAACAGCCAACAGTCCCCCAGACCACAGCATGTGGAGGGTCTCTGCTGCAGCAGCAGGAAGACCTGCTGAACAAGGACCACCATACTTTGTGACCCTTAGGTGCGTGGACAGGACATTCCTTGCAATACTCTTCAGTGCTTGTACAGAGAGCACGCTCATAGTACCACGGTACATGACGCTCTTCGCACATGTTCAAGCAATAGTACAGGAAGAGGCGAAGATACTAACATGGGCAAAAAGCACTTCTTTGATGGCAGAGGGAACAAGAAGGGGAAATGAAAGCATTTTCATTTAGCAAAAAGCAAAATTGATGATGAAGAGAATGTAGTATTGATTTCTTTTTTTCTTCCTACTGGTAATGGGGACTTTCCATGAAGTCACAGAGGCAACTGAGACTTCAACTTTGATTGGTTGTGCTTCCACCTAATCTCATGTTAAGAATGTAGCTTGCATGATTGGTGGTCACGTGCAGAGGTTTCTCCTTAGGCAGAGTAAGGCAACCATTTTTGTAACATGCCACAGTGACAATCAGACAATGTCCTGGAATGCTCCCATCCTGCCCTTGTTGATGAGTTTCTTCCCCGTGCCACATCTTGGTCCAGCAATAGCACTGCTCAGAAACTCAGTGAGTGGTACCACTTCCCCAGGAAAAAGACAGGTGTGAACAATGGTTGATCAACCTGCAGCCTACACAGAGTTCATGGGGACAGGAAAGCTTCGGCTAGTGTGAGAAAGAATGCCGAAGTGATTAAAGGGCAGAGATGTGAGGTTGAGCAAAATGAATGAAGTCATTGAAATGCTCCCAATGGTCATGTCTTTTCCTGACCATTATTATTAAGAGCGTTATTTACCCAGATAGTGTTCTGCATTGGGCCAGCCCGCTATTCCTGTGCTGCAGTCAGTGGGAGCTTGGCAGCAGCGGCAACACAGCCTTCTCCCCGTTAAGTGAGCTGTGCATGTAAAGCATTGAGAACAATGCTTGGCACTCTCTAATCACTCAGGACATATTGATTCTTTAGCATCCTGTATCTTTATACAGAACTTTCCATGAGCTTTCTGTATCTTTAGATGCTCTGAAAAGAGTAATCTAGAGATAACATAGAGGAGCATATAAACGTTGAATTTTAAATAATTCTTATAACTGCATTGCCATATGGAACAACACTGGCATTTCCTCATCTCTGACAAAATTATTAACTCTCTGATTTTTAATCTATCCTTTGGGTGGGGATGCTAAGAATCCTTCAAGTACTTTCCAGATTTGAGACTGGGGTTAAAATGGGCCACCAATCTCTTCCAGCATTTGAGTGTCTCCACAGGGGCTCTGTTCATTCTACCTCTCTGTTAGGATGGACACAGAGGATGGGCTCCTTTGCTCAAAGGTCAAGAGGAATACCTAGGCTTACGATCATGTGAGAAAACTCTTTGGAACTTGATGATTGAGAGCTTGAAGAGATGTTGAAAAAGGGTTGCCTATGGGCCTTTGACACAATAGGAAGACTTCCAAATGTATCATGCATGCTTTCACCATCTTGGCGTGGCTCAATTCCCGCCAATCCCTCATCCCATCCTGTGTTCTTCTTTCAAGTACAGTCTTCCAAGTTCCAGCACAAGGTCACAACTCCAATAAGTCTTCTTTGAGTCAGACCAGTCCTGGCCAACATTTTCTCCTTTTACCTTCTAACAGTTTTATTAGACCTCTCATGTTAACAAGCCTGGACCGTGAGCTGGACTGTGTGCCCAATTGGTTTCCTCACCCTGGGGAGTTTGAGAAAATCGTGCTATAATCTCTTTTTTGTTCTGTTGAGCTCCAGAATGGTCAAGTGAAAAGTGCTCCTCTGGTTGGGTCCACCAAACTCTTAGGACCTTTCATTTATGTCTAGATTTCAGTAAACATTTCAGAGTGTTTCGCTGTTTTTTTTAAATTATTATTTATTCATTTTAGAGAGGAGAAAGAGAGAGAGAGAATGGGGAAGGGGAGCAGGAAGCATCAACTCCCATATGTGCCTTGACCAGGCAAGCCCAGGGTTTCAAACCAGCGACCTCAGAGTTCCAGGTCAGTGCTTTACCCGCTGCGCCCCCACAGGCCGGGCATGTTTCTCTAACTTGTCCACACTGCAGCCCAGTCTGCTTGTGAGCGCTGAGAGGGAAAGCACCTCACGTTTATCTTTATTCATTCATCATGCCTGGAGCAAGCACACTCAATACGTGTCTCTTGGGTCAAGCTGAATTGAGCTGAGTTGAATTGAATTGAATTGCACTAATTTTTTAGTTATCACAGGGTCTAGATTGGTGCTGGGAAAAGTGTGGGCATACACCAAATACTGGCTGCTAGATCTGAACTAACCTCCTCAACACCCCCAATCTCCTCAGCCCCCTTCATACCACGTCCATGTTTCATGACTGCACAGTGAATAAACACATGGGTTTCTGGGCTCCAGAGAGCCTGCTTACCCAACCCTTCCTGGCCACCTGCCAAACAGTCAGCTCCTCAGTGGCCACTACCCTCTGTTTCCCCCTCTAAATCTGGAGCTTAATTTATCTTCATATTCTAGAGATCAACATAACTATTTATGTAGAAACTTCAGATAGGTTTCCAGGCATTCTATACAAGGGATTTTTCCTCAAATGCCTCATAGTCCATGTGAAACATGGAAATAGTCTATTCATGTTCCTTTGAAGCACAGTGGTCCTGCCCACTGAATTGGTGGTTTGGGGCCAGCAATAACCACTCTGGGCATCACATCTCTTTCTGTGAGGTTAAGTCATATCATCTTCAATGTTCCTTCCAAGTCTAACATCACGTGCCTCTGATGTCCTGTGGAAGAGCCCACTGATAAGCTAACACATGCACTTCTAAGTCCCGTCTCCCTTGCCATCTTCCTGCTTTTGAAAATGTAAAGTCAAATGAAAAGACAATTACTTTCCCAGGTCCCCACACAACACAAGTAGCCATGTGAACAATTCTGGACAGAGGCTTCAGAGAATGTTTTTTTCTTTCCAAGATAAAATGGACAGATGTTTCTTATGATGGCCCTGCTTTTGCCTCCTCTCTTGAGTTGTGAGCCATTCACAGTAACAAGGTGGTGAGCATGCAGACAAAGCACCAGCACTCCCAAGGTTGAGCAGCCTAGCTCCTTGGTGACAATACAGTGCTGTGGGACCGTCCCAGTAAAAGAATTATTAATGCCCTCATGTGTTTAAACTATTATTAGGCAGCAATTTTGTCAAATGTTTTCTGAAAAAAAAACCATAAAAACAACTTTTGCTGAAAACATCCCTGATACACACCTTTCTAATTGCTAGTCAAGCGAGTTCATCACATAAATCACTCCATTCCCGTGGGTGCCTCCATGAGCATAACTCCAACTGGATCAAACTCAAGGAACATACACACAATTTGTACAAGGCTTTCTGTTGCCCAAGTTTCCACATACACTCTCACATTTGATCCCTCTGTCAGTCCTTTGAGGCCTGTTCTACAATTCTTCATTTTATACATAAGGAAACTTAAAGCAAGTTCCCATAATCTCACTGACTCCAAATACAATAGACTCACACAACTCAACAAAGGAAGCAGTCAACCTTATTCCCTCATCATCCTGGGCCTCAGGCTGACACCAGGTCTTCCGAATCTTGGGGAAGCTGTCAGACCATAAAACTGCACGGGAGGCTATGTCGGGAGAGGTGTGTCTCCTGCCCCTGGGAGCTCAGCGACCCTTGGTGGTGAGAAAGCAGTGACCATCCCCCAAGCAAGGCCCAGAGAAGAAGTAATTAATAGGTGTTCATGGGCCTGGACAAATACAGACTGACAGCGGGCTTACCTTTCTTACAACTTGTGCGTTGGCTAACATTAGTTCTACAGCTAAACCCTGGGCTTGTTGACATGTTGTTCCTTTTCATTAATAAATAACTGCCTGAAACAATTACACTTCAGGAAACTACCTTATTTTTCTCCTTCCTTCTGAGAAGTACCAAAAATTAAAAGCAAAGATGCTGAAGTCAGCTGGAGTGCTTCTGGGCAGATGTTCCTAAGTGCAGTCCAACTGATGGAAAAGAGACTCCAGGGGATGCGCAGTCACCCTGCAGCTCTGTCTGGCCCAGGCCCACTGGCTGGTACAGACAGACACCGGAACCCATGTTTCTCCATGATAGCTGCCTCTGTGTAGCTCAGGTCCCTGCCCAGCACACTCCATTCACCTCTATGGGGCTCCTCATGCGGCTGCAGGCATGTGTCAATCATTTGTTTGTTTTGTTTACTTTGCAAGAGAGGGGGTGAGAGAGAGAAGGAGGGATGAACAAGGACAAACAGACAGGAAGAGAGAGAGATGAGAAGCATCAACTCATAATTGCAGCACCTTAGTTATTCATTGATTGCTTTCTCATACATATTTTGACCAGAAGGCTCTAGCCAAGCCAGTGACCCCTTGTTCAAGCCAGAGACTTGGGTTCAAGCCAGCAACTTTGAGGTTCAAGCCAGTGACCTTTGGGTTCAAGCCAGCAATCATGGGGTCATGTCTATGACTCCCCCCCCACACACACGCTCAAGCTGCTACCCTGCACTCAAGCTAGTAAGCCTGCACTCAAGCCAGTGGCTTCCAGGTTTCTAACCTGTGTCCTCAGCATCCCAGGTCGATGCCCCATCCATTACACCACCAACTAGTCAGGCATGTCAATCTTTTTTAAAAAAAAAAAACAATGTAGTATCCTGAAAAGATCATGATAATTTAAAATCAAACAACCCCAAATTTGAGTCTGTCACTTATTAACTTTTATTTGACCATGCTGTGTTATTATTTATTGTTGAATAAAAATACTCCAAAACTTCGTGGATTGAAATGATACACATTTATTATTTTAGTTTCTGTAGGTCAGGAATCTAGAAGCTGCTTAACTGGGCCCACTACTCAGGGTTTCCCAGTCTGCAATTTTGGTGTCAGCAGGGGCTGCAGACCTCCCAAGGCCCAACCAAGGAGACATTTCCAAGATCACTCACGTGATTGTCACATTTTCAGTCCCTACTGGGCTGTTGCCCAGAGGCCTCCATCAGTTCTTTGCCATGTGGACCTTTCCACGGGTTCACAACATGGTAGCTGCCTTTCATCAGACTGAGTCGGCAAGAGGCACCGTGGAATTACAGCCTTTTTATAACCTAATCTCAGAAGTGACATCCCACCACTTTGGCCATATTTCATTTGTTAGAAACAAGTTCCTAGGTCCAGCCCACACTACCAGAGAGGGCACTGCTCAGGAGCATGAAGACCAGGAAGCAGGGACCCAGAGGGGCATTACAGCAACTACCTACTGCATCTGCTGTCTCTTAAATCGCAGTATCCTCAAGTGGAACTGAGCATTATTATGACCACCTCAAGGGCTGGAGAAAGAGCCAAATGCGACAATATGGGGGGTCACTGCCCGGAACTATGCACAATGCACGGCACGTGGTCAGGACTGCAGAAGATGATCTCTCCTTTCTTCTCTGCCTGTCCTGACTCAACGATAAGTTCAGAGGTTTGTGTGAAAAAAAAGGAAAAAGAAAAAAAGAGCTCGTCTCCTTTCCCAAGAATGAAGCAAGGTGAGCAAGTCGGAGTCCAGGGAACTGAAATGATAGCCAGGGGCATTTGTGTTCTCTGGACTGTGTCACAGGCGGGCCTTCCCTGAGGCAAGGGGCTGGAGGGACTTCTGTGAAAGGACTGAGACCTCAAAACCTGTGTAATTAAGGACAATGCTAAAAACAGACAACCTCAGGACCCAGGACCCCTGATTCCCTAGCACAGGCCGATGTCACCCTTCCCCCAGTGGCTTCTGACAGCCCCATGAACAACCCCAGCGGGGGTCCATAAATCAGGAGGTCTCATTTCCCCCCAAGGTCAGTGGACTGTGAGGCCATCTCTGAGCATTGATCACTTTCACTTTCTTTTCCTAATTCTCACCAGTTCATTAAAGCTTGACCTTCTGGGCTTCCATGGCTACTGTGGGTGTCCAGCCAGAGAGACCATTATATTTTAAAGGCTGTTAAACTGTCCAGTGATATTTTAGCTCCTTTTTTTTTTATCTGATAGCAAATCATCAATCACTTGTGTAAACTTTCAAGTAAAGACTAGGGAGAAAAAATGGAGAATTATATGAAGTTATAGTAGAATGAAGCAGTTAAATTTCTCTCTATCAGCTGGGGTGAGGCGAGGCGAGGTGAGATGATGGTCAATTATCTTTTTCCACTCACTGATAAATCGCCCGGCCAATCGAGACTGTCAGCGTCTGACTCATGACAAGCAGAGAGGGCCACCGCCGTGACCAGAGAACTGACAATGCAGTCTAGCTTTGCAGGTGGTGCTGGGGCTTCTCCAAACCAAGTCTTGATCCGCTAGCAAGAGTATTAGCACGGCCCTGACCATGGCCTGGGTCCTGGGTGCCCTCTTCTCTTCCTGCCACAGCCCTGCAATTCCTTCTCCTCTCATTATGTTCTTCACACACACAGCCATCCCCAGCTCCAGGATATCCAAGGCTGACCTCATTATTCTCCTACTCCTTATCTGAGCTAATGGGACCATCATTCACCCAAGGTATTTAACTGGAAACTTCATCCCTGTCCCAGACACCTCCCTTTACCTCGCCTCCCCCTCCAGTTAATTCATCTCTGAGTCTGATCTGCCGTCTAACACAATTATTTCTCAAATCCACCCACTCCTCACCTTCCCGCTGCTGTCGCTCGGTCCAGGTTCTTACTATGTTTGCTATAATAGGTAGAAAAAGCCTCTTAATTGGTCTCTATGGCTTTAGTGTTTCTACACACACACACACACACACACACACACACACACACACACACACACACTGAGTTTTTGTGTTTCTGAGCTTCATTCTTTACCTGTAAAATAAAAATTATTGCTACACGCCTGTGAGAACAGTACAAAGACAATAAAGAGAAGTTTAGAAAACAGCTAACTGTTCGGAGAGTCAAGGAAGAGAAGCTGTCTGGGATGAAGCTGAGGTTCCGAAGCGTGAATGCAGGACAAGGGACAGTGCTGGAGACAGCCGGACATAAGACAGACATTCCATTTCTACTTTCCCAGGGAAGTCTAACAACTGGTGGATGGGAGGAAATGGCAAGCGAGAGATGCCCACCATCTCATTGTTCTCAGTTACTACAGTGAGAAGGAGAGCAGGCAGCCTGGTCTCCTTCCCAGGAAGGCAGCCTGGGCTAGGAAGGCAGATCAGAGGGGAGGAGCCCTGTCAGCCAGGCAGCACTGTTCAGAGACCTTTAATGACCTGGATAGGTACCAAGGCATGAGATCGGAGGCTAAAACCCCTCTATTTGATGTCAATCAATGTCCCGGACAGACTAAAGCAAGCACACTGAGAGGTCTCATCATCCCTCTGAGTGGCTCTGAACTTGCCCATCTGGCAACACATCTTGTGAACACGCAAACACAGCTGGACAAGCAGGTAGGGAGAGAGCACCCTTGCAAGGCAACCTGTGCCAACATGGCACCAGGGGACCCTGCCCAGATAGGAGGACTGGGAGGCAAGCTGCTGGGTGACAGTGGCTCATCTTAGAGCCCTCCTGTTTCTGACCCTGACACAGCTGGTCCTCCCCCTGAGCTGGGAATGTTCCCTGGGGTCAGTGCAGAGGAAAGCAAGAAACATGAGCTGGGAAGGCAGGAGATCAGAGCAGAACAACCCCGTGAGCCAGGCACTGCTGTTCAGAGACTTCCAGATAGTAGGAAAAAGAGAAGAAAGGACAGAGCCCAGGTGCCAAGGCCCAGGGACAGGAGGGAAACAGCAAGACCAGACTAACCCAAGAACAGAGAGGACACATAAGTGACATAAAGTATTTGGCAAAGAAACAACCCAAAGGCAGAATTAGGTGGGCTAGAATGGGTTTGGGGATGCTTACCTAGGGTCAATGTTAGCACAGTGCTGTCTAGTCTTCCACAACAGCCTTTCTTTTCAAATCAGACAACCCTGCCTGAAAAGTGATGAGTCGGAGTTCACGGGCTGAACAGGAAAAATGGTGGCACCTCCACCAATGAGGGCAAGTCCCATCCTCCACAAACATTACAATAACTGGGGCATGTCAGTCTCCACCCAGATCTGTTACCCACATGCACAGAACAACTGGCCTAGAGGCTTCTGAGCTCTGCTGCCTCCTAGCTAGAAAGGAGCAGTTAGGCTCGCTTGTACCTGGTAGCACTGTCCCAGTCGCATCCTGTCTTACCCCTAAGTAAGCAGGAAAACCTTAGGGATAGAAGGTAGAATATAATTTATTTCTTTTTACATATAAAGTTTCTGGAAAGGTCTAATGACTGCTGGAGCTAATAGGACCTGTCAGTGGTAGAGAAAGCTGATTTATTCTTCTAACCACCAATAGAAGAGTCTGTCCTCTCTACTACATAGCCATCCACATGTCAAAGGGAATCCATTGGTGACTAGAATTTAAGTTTTGGGGAATAAAACATCATCGAAAGAAACATTTCTCCAATGCAAACCTAGAGCAAGGACCTGAGGAAGACCCGGCAGCTGGGCAGGAAACCAAATGTTGCTGCTTCACTTGGAGCCTTCCCGTGCCCTGTCTAATATTACACATTGAGAGTTAGCTATTGTAACCAGGTGTCTATGTGTTTAATTGGAAAATCTTTTTTTTTTTTTTCTAAATCTAAATTTCAAGAGAGATCAGCCTAAAGCTTACTGCTGATTTTGGAGAGATGTACCCATGCCTTTGTCTTCTTGTTGAATGATTTGCTCCCTGGAGATCAAGTGTGGAGATGGGAAGAAGGGAAGTGTAGACTTTCACTCTGAGGTGAAGAATAGAATCAGACTACATCTGGCATAAGGCACTATTTATGCCAATATATGACATTAGCTAATATTGAATAAAATATAAACTCTTGTTAATGCCCCTGGGTCCATTATAAGGATGTTTGAGATGATGCAGTCAGATACAAATTTGGGGATGCATTCAAGTTTCCCCTGAATGGAATGGCTATTTCCATCATCAGTCATCCTAGGGCAAAATTAATCTTGGGACCAAGAAGTATGTATAGACATATGGTGTTGAAAATATCTACTTTACATTTGGGAATCAGAACCAGTTAGTCTGGAATTGGGAGAGATGGAGGAGAGATGGCATCTGCCACGGGGAAGCGGAGATATAGCTGGGCAGGAGTCTACCCAGTAAAGGACTGCAAAGTGGGGTTCATCCCATGGATTCTAAGGATAGCTAATGCTGGGAACAACAAACTTCTGTTACAGTCAAGGTGCTAGTAAAGGCTTAGTAACAGTCATAGTCTAACCTTAGTGGAGCTGAGAAGAATACGGAAGGCTAACCCTCGTTTAAGAAGGGGGAACCAAAGGAAGAATGGGTGTTCCTCTCCCTGAAGCCAGCTTTGGGGTCCTCAGGGCAGCACTTCCAGCTAAAGAAGTTAGGCCCAGACAGGCAATAATCACTGTGAGATCAACGGCAACAGGGATTGTCATAAATCAGAAAGGTTAGTGGACCAAAGAGACCAGAGAAAAGCCTGAAGTGCTTAGTCCAGAAGAGAAATAGAGCTGGGTACTTTGATGGGGCTAATCTGGGGACAATTATGCTATTGGGAAATTCTACCAGATATTAAACTTCTCTTGGTCAACAGTTAACTCTGGCTAGCTTAAGAAAATTTTCTTTAACAAGCAAGAGAAAAAAAAGGTTTATTGGAGGGATGGGTGGGACATCTTTTTGAACAGGAGGAATTAGAAAATTAAAACATGGAGGAAAAAAAGGATTCTCAACCATAGGAGTTGATGGAACCTCTATATAAGGTATAGACACAAATGCAGTTTATCTCTGATTTCTAATCATACTCTCTTTCTCTTTTTCAAAAGAGAAAAAATCAGAATGCCTTGAGGGGAATACAGAGACCTGCCCCATGTGTCATTTTCTCCCTCTTCCCACACTGCCCATGTCCCTAAAATAAGAACTGCTTCTTTCACAAGAACGTTACTCTTATTGTTGTCACCATTTACCCTTGCCCTCTCTCATTTCTCTACAAGAGGACAGTATTAATTTTCCATTGTTGCCTAACAAATCATCAGAAACTTAGTGACCTAAAACAATTGGCATTTGTTACTTCACAAGTTTCAGTTGGTCAGGAGACACAACTTAAATAATTCTCTGCTTGTGGTCTCACAAGGAAGTATAGTCAAGGTGTCAGCTGGGATAAGTTCTCATCTGGAAGCTCAACTGGGGATCCATCAGCTTCCAAGCTCAATCAGACTGTTGGCCAAACTTGTGTCCTTGTGGCTGTAGAACTGAGGACCTGACTTTTTGCTGATGTTAGCTGCAGGCTGCCTACATTTCCTGGGCACCACCTCCATTTCTTGCCATGTGGGTTCTTACAACATAGTGGTGTATTTCATCAAGACAGCAAGCGGGGTCTCTCATGGCACAGGCCAGTCTGGCTTTTAAGAGCTTTTACCTGATAAAGTTAGGCCCACCCTGAATAATCTCCCTTTTGATTAACTCCAAATCCACTGATTTGAAACCATAATTACATCTGCTGCAAAATCCCTTCCTTTGTCATATTCTATTGTCGGGAAACAATTTACAGATCCCACTCATTCTTCAGGGGAAGGGATTGCCTAGGGCCTGAACCTGAAGGGGTTGGAATCGCGGGGAAACCCAATGAGATGTATACCTGGTAAGGCTTTATTCTTCTCCTTGACATGTACACTTTCATTCTCTCTCACTACCTCTCCCTCTTTCTCACCTGCCTGCACAGGCCACAAGAATTTTTCTTTTCTTCTCCATATAGCAAGCTCATCAGGGCAGGCCTGCCTTCACTCAACTTCTCTGCCTGTGACCAAGTAGGGACTTTCCATTCAGGAAAGAAGGAAGGAAAGTCTGTGTTTCAAAACCAATGAAGCTTCAGACCCAGAGCCTATTTTCCTATACAACATTACCACCTAAAAGCTGATACATGAATCCTTTCCAGATACCAGTTTATTTTCTACTTAACTCAGAACTCAGACTGGAGAAGTCTGATTAATTAGAGCCTCTGTCACTTGGTGCTCTGCGGACTAGTGCCAAAAGAGTAGGAACTAACTAACACCAAACAGGCAGCCACCCTGAGGCACCTCACCATGCCCTAACCATCTGGATATAGCAGGAACTGAAAACTGGTTTTGGTAGTTGCAGGCTCCTGAGACCAGTGATATTTCAGTATATGGGAGAAAAAAGCACAAAGTCTGTCACTTGCCTTGGAGACTAGATGGGTTCTTCAGAGGCCATGCCACCTTCACCTTGATTTGGAAAACATATAGCTTCTATGGCACACTGTTAGAGTGTTTATTAATTGCAAAGTCCCTTCACTCCATATCCTGTGGCAGCAAACGCCCTCCACCATCACAAAAGTGAGGACTAGGATGTGTGGCAACGAGCATGCTTTGCCCTACCTGCATATCTGCTCTTTCCGTGTCCCTGTCTTTATTCAATCTTCTTCAGTCTTTTCTGGGGCCAAAAGTCTCAGCATATTATAGTGCCCCACAGGTGATAAACAGGTAGATTCAGAGTGGGCAGTCCAGAAAGGAACCCCGCCTCTGTTCTACCGTTACACCCTACCACATCCTGGCAAGGAAGGAATGATTCACAAGGGCCTTTACTCAGAGATGTCTAGAGGAGAAGCCAAGGCACAGAGAAGGTAAGTACCTCTCTTAAAAACACACAGGAGTCAGCAACCCAATAGTTACACTCTTTTCTTTGTCGCTCCCGACATCACACTGCTACCTTAATATAGAGCCAGGATGAGTTCACCCCTCCTATGTCCAGAGTCTCTTGAGAAATAGACTGCTGGTGTAAACAAGCCCAGAACACAGGGGCTCAAGGGGGTCAGTTCTGGGGCATCTCAGTTAAGATGGCTAATGACCACAGCAACATGATTTATTACTTACACTCAAAGGAAGCTGCTGTCACTGTAGGCACCTCGCACCAGCCCATCTCCATTCATTTGCATAGGTAATGGTCTTGTTATTAACAGCTCATTAGTGTCAGGCCCAGGTGACCAGGAAGGCCAACTCAGTGGATGGGAGGGAAAGAGCTCCTTGTATTTTAAAGGAAAACCCGACTAGGACTCTGATTCTGGGGCCAGAAGGAGGTCCTTACAACCCAAACATAATGGGGGAGTGTTCTGTAACAGCAGACCACTGCCTTTCTTTCTTTCTTTCTTTCTTTCTTTCTTTCTTTCTTTCTTTCTTTCTTTCTTTCTTTCTTTCTTTCTTTCTTTCCTTCCTTCCTTCCTTCCTTCCTTCCTTCCTTCCTTCCTTTCTTTCTTTCTTTCTTTCTTTCTTTCTTTCTTTTCTGTATTTTTCCAAAGTTAGAAGCAGGGAGGCAGTCAGACTCCTGCATGCTCCTGAAAAGGATCCATCCAGCATGCCCATCAGGGGGTGATGCTCTGCCCACCTGGGGTGTTGCTCCCTTGCAGCCAGAGCCATTCTAGCGCCTGAGGTGGAGGCCTTGGAGCTGTCCTCAGTGCCCAGGCCAACCTTGCTCTAATGGAACCTTGGCTGTGAGAGGGGAAGAGAGAGACAGAAAGAAAGAAGAGAGGGAAGGGTGGAGAAGATGGGCACTTCTTCTGTGTGCCCTGGCTGGGAATGGAACCCAGGACTTCAATACTCTGGGCTGACGCTCTACCATTGAGCTCTACTATTGAGCCAGGGCCCCACCGTCTTTTGTAATGGCAAAGTGCAACTCTCAAATAACATCAATACATACCATGCAAGTCTGGTATGGGATGGACGCTCTATATGCCATGATAAGTAGGGCCCTTGATCTCTGCAGTCTTCCTCCCCAAAACTCAGATCCTCCATCTCAGCATGAGCAGCACAATAGACAAATCACATTTGAAGGTCATTTGACAAAACATCTGAGGCACTCCCCTCATAACTGTCAAAGTCATCAAAATGGAAGAAAGCCTGAAGAAGAGCCCGAGCCAAGAGGAGCCTGAAGAGATGTGACAGTTCCCTGGATGTAGCCACATGGGACCCTGGCACAGAAGAAGGACAGTAGGTAAAAACTAAGGAAATCAAAAGAAACTGTGGGTTTAATAATAATAATTTATCAATGCTGGTTCATTAATTGTAACAAATGTACCATAGTAATGTCCGATGCTAAAGATAGAAGTAACTAGGTATGGGTTATGTGAGAGCGCTCTGAACCTTCTTCTTCTGTAAGTCTGACACTGTTCTAAAATTGTTTATACTTTTAAAACCTTTATACATATGTACCACATCCTAATTTATACCACGTTGTTACTCAACTCTCAGGGTTGGTCCCGAATGCCTCAATAAAGCACAAAGATGAGGCACCTTTACCCTTCTTTACAAATAAGGTTTTAAGAGATTAAGTGATTTTCCAGGCCCATCCATGCTATTGCAAAGGGTAAGAGTTCCTTCTTTTTTATAGCTGAGTTGTGTTCTGTTGTATAAATGTACCACAGCTTTTTTTGTCCACTCATCTACTAATGGGCACTTGGGCTGATTCCGGATCTTGGCTATTATAAATAATGTCACAGTGACCTGGAGAGTATTGTGCTAAATGAAATAAGCCAGTCAGAGAAAGACAAGTATCATATGATTTCATTTATATGTGAAATCTATTGAACAGAATAAACTAACAAACAAAATAGAATCAGACTCATAGATAGAAAACAGACTGACAGCTGTCAGAGGAGATGGGAATTGGGAGGTTGGGTGAAAAAGGTGAAGAAATTAAGCAAAAAAAATAATAATAACTCATAGACAAAGACAACAGTATGGAATGACATGAGAGAATGGGGGGGTACAAGAAGGTAAAGGGGGGATAAATGATGATGGAAAGAGACTTGACTTGGAGTGGAAAACACACAATGCAATATACAGATGACAAGTTATAGAATTACACACCTGAAACCTATGCAATATTATTTTCACCCCCAATAAATTCAATAATTAGAAAAAAAAGAAATTAAATTACTTGCCCAAGATTACATTGCTATAAAGTATGAGAGATAAGTTTCAGTCTCTGTGCTCTGACTCAGAGCTTTGTCTTCCCAAAGTGGATGTTATCATCTCAGAGAGGACAGGGATAAAGGAAAGAAAGTCTCTGGCCAATAGCCAGAACGATTGGCAGAGGGGCTGCTGACAGGCACAGATTAGAGGTTAAGGTCAGCCATGGATCATGATCATTCATGGGGCAATTCTTATGAGTCCTCTTGGTCTCATTATTTCAAGTCTTAAAGTAAGAAAACAATAAAGGTTCCACTTTCTCTCATTCATTTATTCCCAAATCTCCCCTACTTCCTAGATGTGGAACCACAACCTACGATTCTTGTGAAGTATATTTGCCCACCCAAAGGAGCAAAATGACATGAAGATCCTTCTTTCTCTCTTCACTTGACCTCAGACGCTTACCCCACAGAATGCCAGTACAGACCTGGCCTGGACCTACACTAAATGAGTCGATGGTAATGAGAAAACGAAATCCAGCTCCTTTTCTGCCACATGCACTTTCTTTAAACTCTTGGTATTTTCAGATTCATGTAGAAGCGGATAGCAGAGAGGAAGAAGAGCTTTCTGTAACTCAGGTGGTGAGTCTGGGAAGGTGGGGAGAGACGTAAGTGATCAGGACCTGCTCTTCCCCAAAGGAGAAAATACAGAAGGGAAAGGAGACAAGTTTTGCATGAGGGGTGTGCACTGAAGTGCTCTTGATTTTAACCCAAACCAGCTATTGGCTTTGGGCAGGTCATTTTAATATCTCTGGCACCCAGTTTTCTTCTCTAGAAAGTGAGAGATTTGGACAAGGCATTCTCTGGGCCTATGTTACAATCAACATTCCCGAAACAGAGTCCTGAATGTTTATCAACTGGAGGAGAAACAAATGGAAGTTCAGTCCTAGGACAATTTAGCAAGGGAGGCAGAAACTCACACCTGTTTGGGTGACTAGAGAAATCCCTGGTCACTTCACAAGGAGAGAATGTGCAAATGATCTTTAACTCAGTGAGGATTATTGAGCAAATAAATGTCCACTGGTTTTCATGTTCCACTACATGGTGAGTTAGAGATAAAAAGGAGAATGGGAGACATCAAAAACATATCCTTGCTTTTATTAGGATCTCATAGACTACTATTAGCTCACCCACATAGTCTAATCCAACAATTAAAAACACCATTCAGGTTATCTGCTTGTCCCTCGCAGACATCCTATAAGGTGGGTACACATGTGGGTGTTTGTACGTGGGCATCTGAGTCCACATTCTGCCTTCCCAGACCCTCTCCCCTCCATGTGCCTTTCCAGGAAAGCTCTCCTGGGGAAGCAGGCTCTGAGTGATGAGAAGACATCTTCTGGGATGCACCACGACCCAGCAAGGCTACAGGGCTGTGGGAACTCTGACGTCAGCTGGAGTCCTCATCAAATCTCAGCAGCAGGGAGCACAGGTCCGCAGGGGTGTCCTTCCCTGTCCCTGCCTTTCTCCCTTCTTTCCACCTTGCCCCTGACCTGCAATTTCCTCCATCTCTAGCTAGACACATGCCGCCTTGTCCCTAGCTCTCCTAAGGACAGCAAATTACTCCAGCCATTTTAAAAAATGTAATCAACTACATTTGATCCAGCAGGTGCTTTTGTGAGAATGCGTTTAAAAAAATAAAAAGGTTAAAAAAGGTGGATAAAATATAAATTAAAAAAGAAGAATGGGTCTGGTTACAATCAATAACCCCAGAATTATTGACTCCTTTTCCCATTACACTGTGATGCCTCTGTAATCTTGCTGGCAGATTCTATAAAGGACACATCTGTGCAAGATGAGATGTCCATTGTCAAAAGTTATAATTCTCTCCAACACAACTCCCATAACAGCAGCTAGGCAGCTTCTGCAGAGTGGTCTGGTGCCTGAGAACTGCATGACATCACTCTCGGAAACCCATCTTGCATCTCTGCCCTGAGGCCAGCTCTGTCCTTAGTAAGTTGGCAGGAGGAAAGGAAGCTGAACTTGGCCCAGCCTTGTGTCCTGAGTTCAGGCATTCTGGGCCTTCTTCTGTCCTTCCGAACACTTTCCTGGAAAGGTCCACTGCTCTGCCCTCAGAAGAGTTGAGGTCCTATTAGAAACCAGTGGACAGTTCATTTGGAAGAGAAGTTGGAGCTCACCTCCATTTTTTGCACACATTCTCCAGCTGGGTTTGCTGCTCCCAAGAATGTTTTGGCTGAGAGACAGAGTTCAGAGTCAGTTTCCAGAGGTCCCCTCAAGAAAAGCCAAGGTAGCTGACAGGCTCATATCAGCTAGAAAATCAACTTGTCTGTACAAGGCCCCAGGAAGCCAGGCATCTTGGAAGTAGGACCCCAGACCTACCAGGAGTAGAGGGACTCTCTAGATGGGACCCTCGGACCCTGGCAACCTGCAGCCAGTGCAGTTGTCCTGAAGTCTCTGACTTTTTGACAAAACTGATTTTCTCTGAGCCTCACCTTCCCCAGTTGCAGAATGAGAAAGTTTGATGGGACACAAGTTTACAGACCCTCCCAAATTGGCAACGAGTGATTGGCTCTTTCTCAGTTCTGAGTTGGGGCAGGACTTGTAACTTCTGTCACTTCTCAGCCCTTCCAGTGCTTGCTGGCTGACAACCCGTTCCAATCCCAGGAAGAGTCCCTGTCTCACCAGAGCAGTGGTTCTCAAACTTTTTGAAGTCGAGGCACATTTAAAATTCTACAAATAATTGTAGACACACTATATATAAATTTCTGAGAAATATGTTATAATAATTAAGTCAAATATTAAAGAAAAAAACATAAAGTCCAAGTGTGCTTTTATGGTAATTAAATGAAATAAATACAACAAAATTAAATTTATTCTGACATTAAAAAACATTTTTATGTTACATTTTTTGAGTTATGCTTTTTAGAATTTGTAGAAAAGAGGGCTTAAAAAGTAAAAAACAAAAAAGAAAGTTATCTTTTTAAATATATAGATACATTCTTAGTAAGAGTTAGTAAATACAGCAGGTCCCGGCACAAATGTGTTAAGTTTTTTCACTCTTGTGTTTATGAGAAACATGAGCCTGATGTGTCCTAGCGATTTCTTCAATATTTCATCATATATTTCAAAGGCAAACTCTCATTTCCTCATCAATACATTGAAGAATTCCTCTCTTTTTTACTCTTAATTGTGTTGAGGGTAGAAAATCCTAATTCACATAAATAGGATGTTGAAAATTATAGTAAAACGTTCAAAGCTTTTTTATATATTGCCCACATATTCTTCTTTTATAGAAATCCAAAAGAATTCAAGAGACAATTCCTTATGTTTAATCATCAATACTAAACCCCCACCATACATATCATTTTAACATTACACCAAACAAAGGATAGAAGAAACTTGCCTCCAGTCTTTCCAGGGAACATGGGGGGTAGTGTAAACAATCCAGCACTACAGTTTTACAGCCTTTTGCAACCTAATCAGGCAAGTGAGGTGGGAGGTTGGGCAGACTGTCAGCTTACAGCCAATTTCCCACACCTCTGTTCCCGCAAAATCTAAACTTCAAAAACCCTGTTGATTTTTTGGTCCCCAACAGGCACATATTTCTCTGGAATACCACAGGGCGCAGCTGGAAATCCTCTAGGGTGCACCAGTGTTCCCTGGCACACACTTTGAGAATCACTGCACCAGAAGGTACTTAAGAGTCTTGTTGCCAAAGGAGGAAAATCAGAAAATGGGTGTGGCCCTGTTCTTGGGGACACTTTCTAAACTGAAAATAAAGCTCTGCTGGTTCTGATTATGTACATTTACAGCCTGGAGTGAGTTTCCTTGGCAATCCTGTCTGCCGCGTTTATGAGCAGCAATTAGACACACAGCATTTGGTACCTGGGTAGGCAATAGGCAGGGACTATCACTCTAAGGAGCACAATGCTTTTGGTAATAAATATTGACGTTCATTAAGACAAAGCTGAAATTCAATCTATTCCGTGGAATTCTCTGCTTCTGGTCTCAAGAATGGCCCTTATTTGTAAGCTGTCCCTGAGGGAATGAGACAGGTAGGCTCACCTTGCTCTCCAAAATACATTTTATTCAACCAACTCATCCTAAGCGAATGTGTATCTATCTGACAAGCCAATTTGAAAATGAATTTGGTACATTTTTTGAGTTGATTATTAGCACTGAAAATGAATGCCCATTCTGGTCAGGCTGACAGCTCTCAAGATGGGAGCACTGCCCCCAGCTGTCCCCGCCCTCACGCCTCCTCCTCTACGATAGACAAACATAATCGAGAGGACCAGCCTCCCAGGCTGGGGGCTGGCGAACCCTTACCCCACTCACCAGTGCTTGCCCAGCATCTTTTCAACCTGATGATGAAAAGCAAGTATGCAACACCTGTGCCTGAAGGACTGGACAGTATGAACACCAAGGACGCCCTCTACTCTGCCCTCAGACGATGTGACTAGACAAACACCTGATGCCCGATGCCCAGAGTCATCAGGGGGTGCTAGTAGTTTAGGGAGAGAGCCAGGGACAGGGAGGAGGGGTCAGGGAAGGAAGGGACTTTCTACCCTATTTGACTTTTAGCCTCCTTGCTTTTACTATCTCCTCTCGACTTCCATCAGATCAAGAGGATAGCTAGGCAAATTTTATGGAAAGGAAGTGCATGTAGAGGGATGTGTTCAGAGAGGACCCCCTCTTTCCCTTCCCCTCCAGTTGGGGTTCCTCCATGGCTCACCTGCACAAGTGCTCAGGGATCCTGGCTTTCAGGGTATAGTCCTGGAAGGCTTCATGCAGGAAGAGGACTGTGGGAAAGGTGTGGTAGTGTTTTTTAAAGTACTGAGTTGCCTGGGGTCAAAACCACATAAAGAAGAGTTAGGAAAAATAAAAAAGGCCCAAATTCTAAGCTAAGAAACCTAGACTTTGCCAAAGTGATTGGATTGCTTCTCTTTGGTAGTTTTTAAATTACTTTGATATCATGAGCCTCTTTGTTCTAATGCCTCTTGGCTAGAAACTAAACGTACAAAACAGGTAGAAGTTAAGCTACTCTGATTAAACAAAGACGAAAGCCCAGAGCCCTACCCTTTTTCCTGACACAGACTTTGGTCCCTCCACAGAATCTGTTCCCACCAATATCAGAATTAACCAAGCTGTGTGCTACACAGACAGAGCTCTGGAACCCCTCACTCGTCCTACTGATCCATATTCTCTGGAACGTGCATTTCTTTTCTACCACTCTGGAGGTTGAGAACCTTCCTCAAGGGCCTGGCAGTGCAGAGTGCGAAGACAGATGCATGTCCCCTTTTGACTCACAGGTAAATCCCCTGCTTGGCTGGGCTGTGTTCCCACCTGTCTTCCATCTGTCTGCAACATGCAGCCTGGTCGTTCTGTTTTGTGTGAACACTCCCTAAACCAGTGATGGACAATCTTTTGAGCTTGGTGTGTCAAAATTCGCCAAAAAACTGAGCATAACTTGGGTGGTGTGTCACTTCGATAAAAACGGCCTAACCGGAAGTCCCAGAACTAGAAGCTCTGTGCCAGAGTTCTCTTGTTTTGGCCTACAGACCTCCGGCACAGAGTGTCTACACTACAGCAAATGTTTTATCCTCGGCTCCTGCACCTGGCCGTGCAAGAGTGGAGGATGAAACGTCCTTCTTGGCATGTGGCCCCATACTTCTCTGGTATGTGGCCGCATGCGGCCGCATGTCATCGAAAATGGTTACGCGTGTCAGTGCTGACACGTGTTGTCATAGGTTCGCCATCACGGCCCTAAGCGCATCGTGCAACTGTTCCTGGTACTGAATGCCAGGAAGAGGTCCCAAGGGGACAGGAGCTAAGAAAACCCACCATCCCCCAAAACCCCTACACCTCACTAGGGCCTTTGTGTACTAGAAACCCCAACTCTGAAAGCAAATGTTTTTAAGCACCTTGACCACCACACACTCACTCTATTAGTGTGAAAAGGGCCATTTATTTCCTGGCTCAGCTGCAAAAGCTATGTGGTTAAGGAAGTTCAAGTCAGAAAACCTTAAGTTGCAAATACTAGAGACCTGCATTCTAGCCTCACAGGTTGGGGTCTCAGGCCCCTAAGCCTCTGGGGCTCCAGCATGGACCAGGAGCTGTTTTTCCTCAGCCCAAGCTCCAAGCCAGCACACTCCCACACAGGCACACTCCTGCCAGTTCATTCCTGTCATTATTCCTGCTGCCAGATGGGAGAGTGTGGGGAAGTAGCCCTGAGCAATTAAGTGTCTAGCCTAAGGTCACAGAGCAAGTCAGCGCAGGCTCCCACCAGCGCAGAGTCCTCCTGTGGATTCAGGCAGCTAGTAGGCACCCTGCCCTCGGGCTCTTGTGTCGCAGCACCTTCATCTTGCCTGGCTCAGCAGCCTGGGTGGGATCTGCCTCTGCTCCCACATGCCTCAGCCCTGATCTAAGCCTCCCCTGCCAGCCAGCCTGGGGCCTCTGGAATTCAGGAGATACCTGCCCAGGTAGGTGATGGCTGTCACAAAGTAAGCCCAGAGAGCAGGGTGGCCCACTAATTGGAGAAGTGATGTGAGGGTGAGAGATACAGGCAGTCTCACTAGGATGACAGAGAAGCAGTAAACCAAGTAGCTGGAGTGTTAAACTGGTTCTGTTGTTTTGAACTGACCCCCACCACTATCACCTAGCACGTTCCTCCTTCCTTTGGGAAGCCACTTCTGCCACGTTAGTCATGTGATTCAAATGGGATGTCAGTCATCCATAAGAGCAGAGATGGTGTGCAGTCCAGGTCTAGCCAATGATTGCTTCTCATGCCCTTGGGCACACCTGTGGGCCTGGGATTATGACTGACCAATGAGAGTTCTTCCCTGCGATTTCTTCCAGTCCGAGTGTTGTGGAGGAAGCTAGAGGTCTAAACCCTCCCTGACACCTGGAGAAGGCCTCTTCTTCCTGACACCTGTTGGGAGGAAGCAATGAAGCCAAGCAAAGACTTGCAGATTGTGCATGTGCTGGGAGAAAACATCCTGATGACCTCATCTGAGTCCTTTCATCCAGTAGTAGATAAATTTACTCAATGCATGTGCCAGTAATTCCCTTTGTTACAAAAGAGAGAATTCAAGTTGGGTTTCTAATATTTGCAACTAGAGTCCTGATAGAGAAGTACAAAACCAACTGTCAATCATAAAACAAACTGTTTAAGTTGGCATTGAACTCAGGGTGAGGGTATAAAGGTAATCTGACCAGAAGGACAGAAGGCAGCAGGTCTAGAAGAAACTCATTTTGGGCTGCATCTGCTTCCCTTACTTGAGGTAGAATTTCATAATCATTGAAGTTTTATCAAAAGCCAATTGCCTCTTAAAGGCATTAGGAATAGGAGGAGGAGCAGACAGATCTAGTCAGGAGCCAGCAATAAAAGGAACAGGTAGAGTTAGGGCAAGAAAGAAGAGAAAAATTCTAAAACTATGCATCTAACCTGGGGCCTGATAGATGGAACTAAAACACCCCCGTTGCTTTTTCCAAGGTCAAAAGTAATAACCCAAGGGCTCAATCTCACAGTGCGCTCTGAGCCCTGCCATTCCCTTCCCTGTCCACAGCCAAAGGTACTGTTCTCCGTACTTCCTTCTCTAAATACTCCTCTCCCTTGAATTCCAGTCTCTGTCCTAACTTAGTTCCCTACACTTCCACATTCGTGCTTGTGTCTCCCAGATGGTTCATGTTTGTTATCCTAAGTGTGGGCACTGCTCGAGATTGCATCTTCTAGCTTAAATTCCTACAGAAGCCCCTCCTACGAGAGCACAATTGCTATCTCTGATATTTCTTGTAAACTCCAATTTGCATACCTGCCATCTTTCACAAAGTCTGGGGCCTCCTCTGACTTCCTTGGTGTGGGGAGTGGACCCATAGTTCTCCTGATAGCTCAGGTTCCAAAACTACCTTCTATCCCCCTGCCCAGCAGGTCTTCATGGTCTGCAATTTCTTCTTTATCAATGGCACGGCATCCTTCCCTTGCTCTTTATTTTTTATTGTCAGTTCCTTGATAGCTTTAGCACTTCCACCTAGACTTTTGCCACAGCCTCTTCCTTATTTTATTCAAGCATTTATTTTTCAACAAATATTTATAGGGTGCTGTTTATGTACTGAACCCTGTGCTGTCTTCCTACTCTCTAATCCATTCCATACACTACTACCAAATTAATCTTGTTCAAGTACTACTTCGGTCACATCATTCTAGGCTCTAAAACCTTCAATGGCTCCCCATTGCCTACTGAGTAAAGCTCACACTCATCAGTCTAGCATTCAAAGCTCTTCATAATTTGTCCCCAACCTGCCTTTCTGGACTTATCCCGTACTATTTCCTCTACATAGACCTCACAGCACATTCACTCTGATCTGTCTGCTTCTCCGTAAAGAAGAGGTTTGTCTCATTCGTTGCCTCTGCATGGACGTGTGTTCCACTTATTCTGGGTCTGCCCTCACTCACATCTCAGAGCTCAGCTCTAAAGCTACCACCATCTCCTTCTGCTAGCATGCCTGCCAGACTGCTCCACTATGTGGGCCCCTGTTAGCCTTTATTTTAGCCTGTGAGGGATAGCTAGCACAGGATGCCTGGTGCTGTGTATGACCCATGCTCTGGTTTCCCATCCCCCATGTCATAGTTCTTACCTGAAGCTCTTATATCCCAATCGTGAAGTGCTGACCAACAATGCAGGCTCTGGAGCCCTGCCCCAGGGATACACATCACCTGCTTGTATCCTCATGGCTGTGTTATACATTCAGATCTGAGAGCAGCTGCCCCATGGAAAGGAAGTCCCTTGAGGACAGGGACCACATCCAGTCTGACCTATAACCATCAGTGCACCTAGAAACTTTTGTAGAAAGGAAGCTCTAAGATCACTGAGTTTAAACATCAGTCCAGTGCTTGAATACCCCCTCCACATTCCTACTGATTTAAAATGTGGTGAACTTTTCTAGTAAGAAGAAGTCTGCACGTTCATCAGCATTAGTTTAAGATGGCTATAGAGAACCTGCTTTACTAGGAGAGCCTACCTAAGACTCAGAATGAAAATTATTTTCTAATCCTCATACCTTAAACATTTGCATGAGAAATTCACACATTTGTTTTTGTCTCCTGGATACTGAATTTTGTAACTGGTCCCATTCCCCTCTGGTGGTAACCATGGGACAGCCTCTGGTGACATCCCTGGTCACCAGGAGCAGGTAGATAGCACTGCGCCCATGCCCACCGTGCACTCTAACCTCACTCATGTTCCCACCGCCTTCTCCTAGCCTTCATTTCCTTTGTTCTCTTCTTTCTTTTAAACTTATTTTTAGTTTATTTTATCTCACCATATTGTTTGCATCTTTGAAAACAGTTTTAAATCCTTTTACTGTAAGAAGGAAGGTTATAAATAAAATAAATCCATGAGTCTAGGGATGTGCAAATCTTTTATGATCATTCTTTGTCTTTATTCTGCGGAGAAAAATGAGTCTGGAGGATGAGTCCTAGACGGGGACTCCTGATGGAAGGCGGGGCAGGAGGGAACAGGTGCAGCATGATGCTCTGAGGCCAGACCATTAACAATTAGGACCTGCAGAGAAACATGGATTCAGAGAGGTGCCGAAGTTTTAGAACAGGAAGAGCTGAGAGTGGTTTTAGAGTGTGGTCGTAAAAGGCAGAAAGCAAGAAAAAGCTTTTAGGGCAGGAAGAAGTAGTTCAGACAGGGGCACTTTCGAGAACAAATCACGGGGTCTTTATCCCTGGAGAAGGGGCGGTCTCATTCATGGTGCTTCTGAGGCCCCAGGGCGGGGGGACCCCAGCTGGACTCAGACGGCTCTGTGGACACATGTACCTGTTGTCCAGAGAGAAAGGATCTCACCTTCTCAATGATCAAGAAAACTAAAGAGAAGCATCTGGGGTGGAAGCAGACATTGGAAGGAGAGAAAATAAGGAGGTGAGCCAGAAACAGTTCTGGAAGTCAGCCCTATCATGAAGGCTTATGAGAATGAACTGGATAACACAGGCCTGCTCACCTGCAGTTTACTCAAGATGCATGTCTTTGACATGTGGAGGCCCTTCTCAGTGAAGCAGTATACCGAGTGATGTTTAAGTGCTAGAGTAGAGATGGAGCTCCAGGGAGCAAACCAGTCAGAGAAGATTTGACCTCAGAGGGGCAGGCCAGGGTGGACTGTGGTCTGGGAGGCCGGAAAACGGCCAGGCTGAGGAGCTGCACTCCCACTGACGCTGGTAACGGCTGAACACAGTTGGGCTGCCAGGATCACCCCGCTTTAAGGAAGCAGCACCCCAGTAGACAGAGACTTCAGGGGACCTTCACAATAGTATCCCATGCCAGCTCAAAATATCATTCAACATAAAAAATAACAAAGTATTTATTGGATAACTATTTTTTCACTCAAAACTTACTGAATATTTAATAATTACTGAGCACTCTACTGGGAAACAGAGATATAACAGATGCTAACACATCCTTCTTACCCTTAATAAGCTCAAAGCTCAAGGAGAAAGCCAATATACAAATAAAGTATTATAGTATGTGGCATGATTAACACTATAGCTGAGGGATGTACAAAATGCCACAGAGATAGGATCCAAGAGGATGGAACAACTAACCCTTCCTTGGGTACATGGAGAAAGGGGCCAAATTTGACCTGGGTGTTTAAAGATGGGTGGAAGTTCCATAGGCAGAACAACAGGAAGAGCACAGGGCAAGCGGCAAAGGCCTTAAGTAGCAGGGTATGTTTTTGGAACCGTGAGAAGTTTGAGGAGACTATAACAGACTGTGTACTATGGAGTGGCAGGAGATATGGCCAAGGGTTTGGAGCTGGACAGTGAAGTGCCCTAAGATGATATCCCAGAGAGTTTGGATTTTGTCTTTCAGACAGAACAGTATCCTCAGACATGTTAAAGAAAATGAACCCTTGAGTAATCCACAGTAAGGGCCAGGAAACTGGAAGGTCCTGATATCTCATGAGGGTCCAGTCTCCCAGCAGGCATCTGATGCTGTTAGAGAAGGTAGAGGGGCTTGGAGGGCATTGGCTAGCTGACAGATCCAACTGTGGGTGCAGGGAAAGCCCTTGGGTGGGCTTCAGAAGCTCTGTGTGACCTGGCAGAGGACCAGGACTGGGCTGCACCGTTCTCTATTTCTGAAGCCCGGTGTAGGGCCCAGTCACTTCCCACAACAATAGTGAATTCATGTGCCAGAAAAAAAAAATTGAGAGGCTGTACTTCTTTGAAATCAAGTTGTTATTGTTCAAATGTATTATTAATGATCAGGGCTGCAGTCATTTATAACACGGTCATCACAAAAGCAGCTGTAACCATTTACACACAGCTCTCTGTGAGTATGTTATTAAGGTAATATTTTACCATGTGTGCAACTTGCTCAGGGGCTGCATGCCTAATGCTTGGCTTGCCCACAACCCCCACCCCCTTCTTGCATGTAATCACTCCTTTTCTTCCTTTCTGAAGATGCCAAGTGCTGGGGCAGGGGAGCAGAAAAAGATGATGGGAATAGGGAGCTATGACGAATAAAGTAGAGATACAGGCGATACTTCCGCCCCATCCTGTTTTCTCCCTCGCATTTATTTATTTATTTTTAATAAACCTGAGGAGACTCATAACTTTCCAGTTTTTGTTTAAAAATAAACCTGCTAGCACGGGTTTCTCATCATTCCTGCAGGTGCCAGTTCCAACCCCATTGCCCAAAATTCGTATAGGGGAAGTTTAATATCCTAAACAGAATAAACCAGGCCAGGTTCTACAAAAGGAGTAGCGAATTTGCCAATACACAGGATTTAGTAGTCAGTATAGTCCTTTAAGGACTGCCCCCAGCTGTCAGACCCAGGGAGACAGGCACAGAGGAGCAATATGGTCCACTGCTCCCATGCCTCCCTTCTCTGGCTGGAACAGCTTTCTGTTCCTTTACTTCACTGATAGGACGGTCCTGGGAACCTGCACAGGTAGCATTAGGACCACTTACATGGAAGAGCTATACATAGACTGAAGACTCAGGAAGCAATTCAAGGCAGCAGGGAAAATTCTCGAGGGACCCATAGTTCTAAGAGCAAAACACGGGTTAGAAGTGCTGGATTCACAAGGAGTTTTCACCTGACACTGAAAGGGGAACCTCCTTTTTGGAGCCAGGAAAAGGGAGCATCACAGGAGGATCTGATGATTGAGTGTGTAATGAAAGTTTAGTCCATTCAACGAAGCATTGCATGGTGGTATGCAGGGGCCAGAACTGCTATAAATACTCACTGGTAGCCTCCTGCATGGCACAGACCTCATCTGAGCTGAGAGGTTGTGGAAAGCTTATGCAAAGAAGCTTTGCAAATTGATTTTTAGAGGGTGAGTGGCAGGTTAACCCAGCAAAGGGTAAAAGAAGAACAACATTGCAGATTCAGCAGCATGTGCAAAAATCCTAGGCAAAAGGGGGCATGGATTAAGAAACTAAGGGAGCCTGACTAGTGGTAGAACAGAGGATAGAACGTCAACCTGGGATGTTGAAGACATAGGTTCAAAACCCCGAGGTCACCAGCTTAAGCGAGGGCTCGCCAGCTTGAGTGCAGGGTTGCCATCTTCAGAGTGAAACCATAGACACAACCCCATGGTCACTGGCTTGAGCTGAAAGGTCTCTGGCTTGCAGCCTAAGCTTGCTGGCTTGAGCCCAAGGTCACTCTTTTGAGCAAGGGGTCACTGGCTCACCTGGAGCCCCCGCTCCCAGTCAAGGATAGTATGAGAAGCAATCAACAACTAAAGTGATGCAACTAAGAGTTGATGCTTCTCATCTTTTTAACATCTTCTCTCTTTCTCTTTCTCTGTCTCTCTTGCAAAATAAATAAATAACTGGAAAAAAGGGAACTGAGGGACGGATCTGCTAGATCTTGGAAAATGAAGGCTAGTACAAGATGACACCAAGGCAAGAGTAGAAACAGATAGTGTAGGGTCTTGGAAAGGATTTTAGTCTATACTTTAGGCGCAATGGAAAACCAGTGCATGTTGTCAACCAGGAAGGGCAGCATGGCCAAATTTAGCAAAGAGTTCCCAGACCACAGTGTGGAGAACACACTAGGGGGACCAACATATGTAGGTAAGTTTGGAGGCTATAACTGGCAGGAGAAGATGGCACTTTGACCTTGGGTGGTGGCAGACAATAAAGTAAGAGAGTTGAGAAATAATTAGGAAGTCAGATGAGCAGGGATTTGGTGATGGATTGGATCAGGATTACAGATGAGAGGTTGAGTCCACCCACACTCAGGTTTCTAGCCTGTGCAAATGAAAGTGAAGCCTTTCTGTGCATGGAGGAAAAAAACAGTGAAGGTGGCCTAGTTGAGACTGAAGACAATGATTTCCGATATTGAATTGGAGGCAGCCGTGAGGCAGCAGAGTGGAGATAACAGGTATACCACTGGAAACAGAACCCAGAGCATGCAGAAGGGGTCTGGATTAAAGTGTGCAGGAGGGGTCTGGATTGGAGGCTCGGGAGGGGTCTGGATTGGGGTATGGGAGGGGCCTGGATTGGGGCATGGGAGGGGCCTGGATTGGGGCATGG
The DNA here is from genome assembly GCA_037038555.1 of Rhynchonycteris naso. Lineage (NCBI taxonomy): Eukaryota > Metazoa > Chordata > Mammalia > Chiroptera > Emballonuridae > Rhynchonycteris > Rhynchonycteris naso. Next base: position 276,915,420 of record CM072995.1, on the reverse strand, counting down.
GAGGGGCCTGGATTGGGGCATGGGAGGGGTCTGGATTGGGGTATGGGAGGGGTCTGGATTGGAGGCACAGGAGGGGTCTGGATTGGGGCACAGGAAGGGTCAGGATCAGCAAGTGATAATAAGATCACTTCTGTACAGAATATAGACTAAGAAGACATGAAGGCCGACTCTTAAGGAACTCCAAAGAATAGACATCAGATAGTAGAGGAGGACAAGCTGCACAGGAGACTGGAAGAAGCTCCAGACAGGACAGAAGAAGCCAGGGGAGCACAGTATCACAGAGAACAGGGGAGAAGGGTGTCTCCACCAAGAAAGGGGTCAAAGTAAAAAGTATCCAGCAGACCGATACACCCACAGCAAGGTCACTGGTGACCCAGGCCAGGCCTTGTCTATATCTGTGCATATATGAGGAGCCAAGACATGTAAGGCACCCAACAGGGTGACTGGCATATAGCCAGCCCTCAAAAAATGTTGGCTCTTGTTAAATTCTTTCTTTAAAGTCTGCAAATGTAAAATTCTCCTATTCTATTGAAGAAGAAAAAAAAATGAGAGACATAGGCTAACATTTTAACAGGGGAGCTTTAAGATTAAACCCAAAGAATTTCCCGACAGGAAGGCCTACCCATAATGGCTATTAAAGAAAGATAATAGAATCCTGGATGAAATGAGGATTAGGACAGATTCCAACATATCTGGTACAGGTTTGATGCGGCCCTTCCTTTAAGCAGGGGACCAACCCCAATCATCAGGAGGGGTCATTTCCACCCTGGGTGGCCTCTGCCCTTTTGTCCCTGCCCCCATGGAGATGAGAGAAAACCTCCTTATTTCAACAGGCTGGGCAGCCAAGGTTAACATGAACAGAGCCATCCAGCAAAAAACACACGGAGGATAAGCACTGAAAAATACGCTTGAAGGGCCAGAGGAGGGGCGAGGATTACAGAGTAATGCCCAGCCTCGGGTCAGTAATGGGGAGATATTAGTCATCTCTTCAGACCTCAGCTCCATTATTTTTGCCGGAAATGTGAGAACAGCTCTCACTAATAACGTGTAGAATGACTTCCAACTATTTGCCTTTCAAGTCGGCCCCCTCAGGTCGGGTGACATATCTCGTTTAACAGGGGGTGCCATTAGAGGGAAGATTCAACGTGCGGGCTGAAAGCATTTGTAGCAGGAGCTGTGGGTGGGTTCCTTTTTAAGCTTCTGTGGCTGGTAACTTGTATCTCTTCCCTTGTGCTGTTCGGGTTTTGTTATTGGAGCCTTTTTCTTTCTTGAAGGAGGTTGGTTATTAACTCTCCCCTGCCCAAAGCATGCCCAGCATGGGCTGAGCAGGTGGAGAGCTGGGTTAGAAAACTCTCCTGCTCTGACAGCCCATGTAAGGCTCAGCAGGCTGGCTGATCACTCGGCATTGCGTCACCTGCGGGCATTTGCCCCTCACTCTATTCAGGTAAGCTGGAGAATCCTTAGGCACTGATGTTTTGCAGAAACAACTATAGTTTTTGCAAGCAGAGCTACCAATCTACTAGCCCATGGAATTTTTATATCTACCTACAATATGAGTTCTGCCTCTTTTCATGTCTGAGAGGCCCAGCGGCCATGCCAAGAACAGTAGGAAGAGAAGGGCTGAGGCTCCAGAATCAGAACTTGTCTTTTAATAGAAATTTATTTTTCTGACTCAAGTGTGGGTTTTATTTTGTTTTTGTTTTCCCTGATTGCTAGGATCCTTTAAGGCCCTGCCTGAGCTCTCTAAATCTTTGCCCCTGAGTAAATTTCCCAATGCCTGGAGTCCTAACCTCTCTGGTTCTTCATAGGAAAGATAGAGACAGTAATAGCCACCTATCAAATAAGAGGCTATAGTTAAAGCACTGAGCGTAGAGCTTTGCACATAAGAGGGACTCCATAAGCACCTATCAGATACATTTCTTCGGTTACAAGTTACAAGTGATAAAATTCCCAACTAAAGTGCCTAAATAAAGGGGAATTTATTGGACTGTGTAACTGACAAGTCCAGAGCTAAGGCTGGCTTAAATCACCTGAGGGTAGTTCAGGAAGCTGTCCCCTGGAGTTTCTCTCTTGCCATCCTTTGGCTAGGCTGATTCTACCCTGGCCTCCTGATCCAATCTCAATAAAGAGCTACTCTTCTCCCTTATGACTCACCTGAGTCCTGAGCCAGATACTCACTGGATGAGTTAGGCTAATCAAAAATTGAGTTGAGTGAGGTGGTCACCCCTGAACCAATCACTACACCTTAGGGTTTGGAATGTGATCCCTGATTTAACCCTGAATCTCTACCTGTTTCTTCACAAGAAGAATAATGAGGCATGGGGAGGAGCCCTACCTAACTCAAGGCACTGAAAGTTTCATGAAAGATGTTATGTCAAATAAAAAATTTTGTACCATTACCAAAAACAGAGTGGGCAGGGAGGATGTTAGGTGTCCAAATATAGGATGGCAAGTAATAATTTCCCATTCTCACCATATGTAAGATAATAATTTTTTTTATAATAATGTGTAATAAAGATGTGTAACAAAGGAAAACTTCATTAAGTTGCCCCAAAACTTTTTGGCAAGGTACCCTATTCCCCATATATTAGTACTATATTGATTGTACCCATTATAGCACTTTTCTCAATCTACCTTCTATTAAAGCAGTGGTTCTTAATCTGGATTCTATCGAACCCTAGGGGTTCGATGAGTCAGTCTCAGGGGTTTGGAGAAGCCTCTGCCGCAGAGGCCAGAATAAAGTAATACCATAATTTGTTATGAGTTCATGCACTTTGTTGGTTTTGTTCTTTGAGCAAGGTGATGTTCATGCACGGCTCATTTTGTGCACCAGTAAAAACACATATACCTATGTCTTGAATTTGGGGGGAAAAATCATATTTTATTTATCACTAAAGAAGGGTTCAGTGAATGCGCATATGAAACTGGTGGGTTCGGTACCTCAAAAAATGTCAAGAACCACTGTATTAAAGTGACTTACTGAGCTCCTTAGAGGTTAAGGACTGGGTCTTATTCGTCTCCATGTCCCACACTGCACCCAGCACACAAGGGGAAGTCCATTTACTTAGAAGGTACTTCCAGACCCATGCTGGCTCCTGTGTCCAGCTCAACTCAGTTCTTCATTTCCCTTGCCCTGACCATTTCATTTGCTTCAGGGTAGGCGGGTAGAAAGTGGTAGACTTACTAAACTCTAGGCAAGATGTTCCCTGTAGCTCCCTCTTCTGCTAGATTCTTCCTCCGTTATAGTTCCTGTCATATTAGCTTATCTGGTTTTCCTGGGTCCCAACCACAAAGATAGTCTCTGAGAGGACTTTATCTTTTCATCTTTGTTGTCCTTGGCAGCTAGAATAGTATCTGGCTCAAAAACAAAAACAAAAAAGCACCCAATGAAATAGTGTAGTTACCCTAGAGCTTACTCAAAATCATCTCCAGATTCTCAAAAAAAAAAAAAGAGCCTCATTTTTCAGGACTACACTTCACGGTGAGGGGTTAAAGAACGAGAGAGTCATACCCATAACACGAAAACAGAAGAAGAACAGCAGGGCCCACTGACCATCTTTGTTCTCTGTCAACCCTGAGAAGATATAGAGAGGGCACAAGGAGCCTCACGGGAGCCTGAACTAGGGAAAGAGAGTGCGGGGGCGGGGGGGAGGCTTGGGCTTCATTCATGGTGTGATGGGTACCTAAGGGGAAGGGGAAGGTCCAGTCATTAGTGGGGAACTAGAAGCAGAAACCTTAAAAGGCAGGTAGACAGTACATCTGTGGCTCTGGGCAGTCAGCCCAGTCAGAGAATGACACCAGCGGCATCAGGGAGCCTAGAGGGATAGGCTCTACTTCCTTTAATGGGGCAGGAAAGAGCCAGAGGGGAGGCACCTCCATCCGGTGAGGCTGGAGCTCTGGGGCTAGAGTGCTAGTTAGGAAAATGAGGCAGAACTCCTAAGGTAAGAATAGGTGCACTTTAAGGAAAGGTGTTTGCCCCAAATGTACTGACTCCTGATCTGTAGGCAGACACTGGAGCACAGTAGTGCTCCTACAGATAAAACGGGATGCACTGGCCACCGCCTACCTTGGTTAAGGCAGGCTCAGTAACTAGGCAGGGTTTAGCTTGTAAGACAAGGAGGTGACCATGGGGGAAGTCTTTCTGGCACACTTCCACACTGCACCTGTCTGCAGGCAGGGGCTAAGCCACTGCCAGCACCCCCTGACCTCCTGATCCCCCTAGTCAACAAGCAGCAAGAACAGGAGACTCCAGAGGTTCCTTCAGCTTTGGAAAAAGCTCTGCAAATAACTCTGTTTTTAGGGGTTAATCCTCCACCCCAGGAGGAGGCAGCAGGCTTCCTTTGCAGGGCAGAGCCAGTGAGTCGGCTGAGACCACAGAAAGGCACAGGGCTGTGCGCCTGAGATTAGTCTGGCAGCCCCCAAAGCACTGCTTGCCCCACCAGCCCAGCTAACAGGGCTGAGCTCCTGGGCCATGACACTGTCTTCCTGGCTGGAGGTCTACTGCTCTGAATCTCACTTCCCCAGCCAGTGGGAGGACCAAGGACTCTGCTCTGCTATGCCCTTGCATGTTGTCTGAGTACCTACTAAATGCACTGAATCACACTTCCTCATTCCCCAGCCTCCTACTACTCTCCCCAGCAGGGGGGCGGGGGGGGGCGGCACATGATTAGTCAGTTCTTGTAGAGGAATGAGGGTGAGGAGGGGTGTCAGGGAGTGGGGTGCCCGGAAGGTGGTTGGTGAGAGAAGAGGAGAGGACGAGAAAGAGGGGCCATGGCCTGCACTTTCTCCCAAGCCCTGAGTCCTCGAGTCTGTCTCCACCCCCTCCCAGGCAGAGGGAGGGCACATCTGGGTAGTGCCCATCTGGGAGATCACACACACTCAAAGCCATTGGGCTGCGGAGGGTGGGGAGAGGGGCTGCGCTCATATTTAAATGCACATTTCCTAACTGGCAAGGCTGGCCCTGGCACTGTGGGTTCTGGACTTCTGGAAAGCTAAGGGTCTCCCTTGCCAAATGGGATTTCCATCCTTCCTACCTGAGCCATGCCAACCCTTCCCCACTGGAACAGCGCCACCCCCACTGCCATGAGGACCCGCTGCAAACCTCCACAAGGTCTAGACGCCCTAGGAGAGTGGTGTGGACACGGGTCTGGCAGGCTAGGGGAAGGTGCTAAGTGTAGTTGTGGGGGTGCGGGGTGCGAGGAGGGTGCTGCTTCGGTTCTGAAGGTGTCTGTGAACCTCACCAGGGGGAGAGAGATCTCTGAGAAAAGAAAGGGAAGAAGGCACGCCAGTGAGAACAGGGCAACAGAGACAGTTCGGCTTTTCTGGAATGAGCAGGTGCTCCGCGGGTGGGCCCATGCCCCGCAACAACTCCCCAAGCCAGGGCAGGTGGCTCTGACACTGCCTGCCTCGGGCTTTTTGGGGTCCAGCTTCTGCCGGGCCTGCTCCCTCCATCGGGCCTCGACCTTCCTTCAACCTGGGAAGTGGAGCCCCCCACCCCACCCCTGTGCCTTCCCTCCTGCCTGCCTCCCCAGGGAACATGAAAATGCACTGCACCCTCTCGGTAGAAGAGCATGGGGGCCAGCTGCAAGGCAGAAGCCTCAAGGGCAGGCAGGAAGCTAGGAGAAGGGGAGAGGAGTGGGGCACCCAGTTTGCTTCAGAAGTGGGCAGGAGTTACACCCCAGCCCTCCACACAGGCGTCCCCACTTGTTTCTGTCCAGAAGCCCCACAATAGGAACTCCCTGCCCCTGGTCCATCCCGGGCTCCCAGCCTGTTCAGCTGGACTCCCAACCCCCCAGGCCCGCCCCTTGGCCTTGGGAACCTCTAAGGCCTTCACCAATAAGAACCACCTCTCAGGTTTGGAGGGCTTGCCTACTGAATGCTCAGAGTTCCCAGAAGGGGGAGGTTAGTGATCCTGTTCAGTGGCTCTCTCTAGACAAAGATAGAAAGATACTCTCTCAAGACTATATAGAGCACAGCTTCTTTTAAAAAGTGTACTATTCGTCTACGACCATACCACCCTGAACGCGCCCGATCTCGTCTGATCTCGGAAGCTAAAAAGTGTACTATTCCCACCTTCACTCCAGATTGCCTGGCTTCAGCTCTTGAAGAAATAAAGATATCACTGTGGTGCCCATTAGCCAAGTCTCCATTGACCTTGAGGAAGGACCCCAGGCACCCTGTCTTTAGCTCACTAGGTTATGTTTGAGGTTGGTGTATCCCAGGAACTCCTGGACTCCAAGGACTTACATCATCACTCCAGGCCACACTTACTCTCCTCTCCACTGAACCTATGTATTTAAAATCTGCTGCCTATAATCCCATGCTTGCTACGTGTCTGGCTTTGTTCTCTAATAGTTTCAAGTGACTCTATTTGACTCCGCTCAGGAAGATAGGGTCATCACAAGCAGTAACTACTACTTTGCTTGTTTTGATTCCCATGGAGCTGAGGAAAGACTGATGTAGCATAAGTACTCAATAAATGTCCATGAACTTGGCTAATGGATGGATGGACTTGCAGGGGACACTACCCCATCACAGAGAAAAGTGGCTTTCCTTTTCTCTTTCTTTCCAAGAGGAGCGCTTGTGTTCTGGAAGTGCTTCCGAAATCAGCAGAGCCCATCTCTGCCCTCATCCCTGCCTTCCTGCAGCCCCTGAGATCCCTGTGGTTTGGAGAGGCCGATGCTTGCCCCTCTCGCCAACATCAATTTGCAGTCACCAGGATGCAACTTCACCTGATGCTGCGTTCACAAATTAATCTCCTGGGATTAGATTCTCTGTTTTGGTAACACTCCTGAGGCATTGTATTTACACATTAATAACAAAAGGAAAAAAAGTGAGACAAGGTCTGACAACTTTAAATAACATTCAGAAACGAAGTGTGAGGCAAGGAAGTGTCCAAAGTTAATTAAGACCATTGGTGCTGACAGGGGTGGTGCCTGCACTCTCCCACGCGAGCTATTTCTGAAACCCAATTTCCTTGTCTGTGATGTACCTAATGCCTGCAGAAAAGGGGACGCTGGAATAGACTGAACTAGCATGAGCTTGAGCTTGTCTTTGTTCTGTTTCACAGTGCCATGGACATTTTGTTGGAATTTGTGGAGGTGCTGCAGGGGAAGGAGCCCTTCGGCCCTTCCCCATGGTTAGCAGTGGGTCCAGACTATTTATATTCGCTCTACCCGCGTGGATCCTGGAGGAAGTTCCAGACGCCCTATTTCTTAGAGAGGGACTGACAGCTCGCCTTTCCACTAAACGTTGAAAGGACCTTCCAGATGTTAACCTGACTGGAGCTTCATCCCAGAACCAGAGGAAAACATCTCTGGAACCAAAAAAGAGGGACTCCCGGCAGACTTTGTAGACAGGGTATGGAATGAAGCCAGGCTAGCACATTTTATCACACAAATACCTAAATTTCCAGCTGCTGCACGTGTTTATGCATGTTTCTATTTTTTTAATTTTCATTTTAGGTTCTCTCAATTTTAGAATAGTTTCTTTAAAAAAAAATGCAAAGCCTTTCTCAGAGGAATTAGAAAAGGAGGAAGAAGGAAGAAATCTTTTTGTTTCTTTCTTGAACCACAGTGGACATCAGTGTGTTGGGCATGACTGAGATAAACAGGAGCCGCTCGGGGAGCATTCTGGGTGCTACACATAGGCTCCTTCAGACTGCATCTTCTCAGAGCTCTTCTTGCGTATACCCCAGAGTGGTTTGGTTTGGTTTTGGGTTTTTTTGTTTGTTTGTTTGTTTGTTTGTTTGTTTTGCTTTAAGGAACAAATGAATCCCTCCCTGCCCCACAACATCTCCCTTGATTTTTATACCAGAGGTAGAAATGGAGTTGGCAGCACCAGACTCTTCAGCTGCAGCCCAAACTGGATCTAATCTTAGTGTGTCACTCTCTACCTTTAATCAAGTCTGTTCATGTAAAAGAGAGAAGGCCCAAGGGCACACCGAGCTGGGAGTTCGGAAGGAGAATGACCAGCCAAGTTCGCACCCCAGCCTGAGATTTCCAGCCAATTAAGATTTCAGTGGGTGACTGTTGGTCTTGCTTTCCACTTTGGACCTCTTGACATCAGCTCCTAAGGTAGAGCCCTTCTCAGTACCCAGGCAGATTTCGCCTCTCTCCTGAAGCACCCTATTCCATAAGGCAAACGAGGGTTTGAGGCAGCCAGGTGCTTTCACTGCACCTCTCATCTCAACACTGTATCCAGGAAAGAAATTTAAAATAGAAAGAAATACTACACACACAAAAGCACTCACGGTGTAATTGACTTGGTCCCTCAACATGGCCTCATAAAAACTGACCCCTCTCCCGAGTCTTCTGTTGGTCATAATTGCATGTCTGTTTGCTCTAGATCAAAGGAAAGTCAACTGACCTTCAAATGAAGGTTAGACAGGGAGATGCTGCTTGCTCCATGGCTAAATTGCAAGAGAAAGGCGAAGCATTCAGAAAATGCAGGGATGGAATGTAAGGATAGATCCATCAGCTGAGTTAAACCAGCAACCTGTCAGCCCAGGGGGTTGGCCTGGGGAGAAAACCAACCAGAAAGAACTTTGTTTTTCTCTGGAATCAAGGTGAGCAAAATGATTACCTTATGCCTGGCGTGAACCCAGCTAGAGCTGGAAAGGCAGACCTGAATGTCAAGCCAGACAAAGTCCTATATAACTAAGCTCTGCACCGGAAAACTTACAGTAGTTTAAACTGCACCAGTTAGTTCATTCATTCATTCTAAACAGCTTACAATAAGTGTCAGTATTCTTTGATCCACCATGGGGAGAGGCTTCTGAAAAGAATAGAGGAATTGCTATATGTCGAGGTTGTTATTTATTTATTTGCTAGTTTGTTTATTTTATTTATTTACAGAGACAGAAAGTCAGAGAGAGGAACAGAGAGGGACAGACAGACAAAAAGGGAGAGTGATAAGCATCAATTTTTTATTGTGGCACCTTAGTTTTTCATTGACTTTCTCAGATGTGCCTTGACCAGGGGCCTACAGCAGAGCGAGTGACCCCTTGCTCAAGCCAGAGACCTTGGGCTTCTAGCCAGAGACCTTTGGGTTCAAGTCAGTGACTATGGGGTCATATCTATGATCCCACTAACAACCTTAGCCTGGGCAGGCAATGGTGCAGGGGATAGAGCGTCGGACTGGGACACAGAGGACCCAGGTTCGAAACCCTGCAGTCGCTGGTTTCAGCACAGGCTCATCTGGCTTGAATGGGGGTTCACCAGCATGAGCTTGGGGTTACTGGCCTAAGTAAGAGGTCACTGGCGCAGCTGGAGCTCCGCCCTCTGTCAAGACACACATGAGAAAGCAATCAATGAACAACTAAGGTGCCGCAACTATGAGTTGATGCTTCTCATCTCTGTCTGTCTGTCTGTCTCTCTCACTCAAAATAAAATAAAAATTAAAGAAATCAAACAACACACATTACCTTTGACCTCTGGAACAATAAATGCAGGTGCCATCGCCACATCTGTTTCTTGGAGACCAGAAAGGCTGATGGTGGGAATTCAGTAGTGTAAGCTGCCATGTACCCAGACTTACTGTGAGACGTGGCCTAGTGAACCCAGATAGCCAGGCTCACCTCCTGCCCTGCCATCCTCCTCCAGATGCTGGCCCTCAAAACCTCACTTCTCAGACATCAGAAGAACTATCCCTAGCCCTGCATTGTCCTCCATCTTCAGTTCCCCCTCAAGAGAATTGAAAGTTTTCTTAGGAGGAAAGGAAAATAAGATGGAGCTAGCTGAATTTAGCGGATTTTTTAAGCACTTCTACAAACCAGCCCTTGAGAACTTGTAGCTTTTTTTATTATGTTCAATATGATATAGACATTAAGCATGAAGGTCTGGAGTAGACTGTCTAGGACTGACTCTTTGTTTGGAACACTCACTAGCTATGTGACCTAGAGCAAGTCGCTTAACTTCTCAGCTGTGTGTCAGTGTCCTTACCTGTAAAGTGTGCTTAATTATAACTGACTCCCCAGAAGCACTCTGAAGTTATTGTGCTAATTAAATTAGTGAATTCATATAAAATGTTTAGAAGAGTGCCTGACATTATTATTAAAAGGAAGAAGTTTAGCTTAAGTCCTGCCACCTGATAAGGATCTGGACTGAATGACTGCTAAAGATTCTACTTCTTGGTCTTCTCTTTTCTGGACCAGCTGACCCCAACTTTTTCTTCACCCCTGAAAAATGTATCATAGCCTGGTAAGGAAGAAGAGCACATGTGTGCATAAGCACGCATGCACACGCATGTGCACACAACTGCTCTCTCTAGAGGTTTGACAGAGCTTCTAGATTACCTAACAACTGACCTGAAAGAGAGAGAAAATGCTGTTTATCATAATTGATAGGTTTATATTCAGAAAGCTCCTGATCTTATTACTGTGAGCCCCTGACATAGCCTGCCCACCTACAGGTACTAAATACCTTTAGCTTGTAGACTCAAACCTGCCGAATTTCTGATCTGTCCTGACCAAGTCCAACTGTTTATTAGGATTCCAATCTCACCTGAAGTTGAGGGTCTGTGATTTGTGTCATTTCCTTAGGCTGGGTATCCAGTGGGCCCAGAGCTAAGCCCCATGCAGCTGGCAGAGGCCCACTGAGGGCCTTTCCTACCAGCACTCTCCTTGTTTTCAAAACTGGACAGAATGGCTGCACTCAGCCCAGTTCTGGATTTGCACCCTAATCCTCCTCTGGGACTGTCAGCCTGTCCAAAACCTCTATTTCTACCTTCCAACTGATCTGTCCTATACCAGTTCTTTCTCCAAATAAAGAGAAATTTATCTGAATGCCCATCACATCCAAGGCCTTGGTCTGGATCACATCTGAAATGTCCAAACTGCTGCCTGTATCTGCATCAAGTTTACTATGACCTTCACTTTCTTTAGAATCTCCCTATACTGAGCTGAATCTACCAGCTTACCCTTATTTTCTGGAACACTGATTTGAACCACGGGATAAGACTCCTTCACATGAGAGCTAGCCTTCCTACTGGGGTGGACTCCAGTAGTTCCCACCCTGACTGTAGTTGGCTTTCCTCTCTTTCTTATTGATCATGGATTAAGTTGCCACATCTACCTGGGCAACTTAGTAAAACTCAGTATTATACGTGCAATCCGTCTGAGCTCACTTGATATCTCTACTCGTATGCCTGTCAGACACATTAAACTTAGTACTAGTCCAACACCAAACCCATGATCTTCTGCCCAAAATCATACCCACCCCTTCCATTCTGAAGTCCCTCTAATTGTTTTCCACACTGCAACCAGAGTGATCTATTCAAAATGCAAATCTTCCCATCAAACACCTTCACACTGAAAACCCTATATTAGTCTCTCATTGTTCCAAGGACAGCAGCCCCCATCCCTAACAAGGACTTTCAACCCTTTGTGTCCAGCCCTAGCTGCTGTTCCAGCCTTACCTGGTCTCCCTCTTCCTTTTTTGCAATGCTCCCCTCACTGGGGTCATAGCCCTTACGGTTCTTTGGAGAGAATTAGATACAGGTGCTTCTTTTAGGAAGCCCAACTGAAAAATGATGCCCTTTCCGCTGGGTGGATGCAGCTTCTTCTAGGGGCTCTAGCTAGGCTAGGGGAGCAGAGCTGGATTTCAGTTCTCTGTACGTGTTCCATCACCTTTGTCCACAGCGTGGGCCATGCCCATCATCCTTGCTCCCTCCGACTGCTTGGCTGGGGCTCATACCCCTTGCTCTGCTTGGGATTCTTCTTCTGCCCTCTCTCTTTACCCAGTGATCTCCTACTTATCCCTCAGATCCCAGGTCAATAATCACCTCCTCAGAGGAGCCTTCCTGATATCTCCACCTCTCTAGTCTGTTAGGACAGTTCCTTTGAGACAGCCTTCATGAGGTAGTGTGTTCCCACTCCTCTCAATACTGACCTCCTATTGTAAGCCTACACTCCCTTGTGTATCTAATCCAGTGGTTCTTAACCTTTTGTGAGGTACCGAACCCACCAGTTTCATATGCGCATTCACCGAACCCTTCTTTAGTGATAAATAAAAAATATTTTTTTTCCAAATTCAAGACATAGGTATATGTTCTTTTACTGGTGCACAAAATGAGCCATGCATGAACATCACCTTGCTCAAAGAACAAAACCAACAAAGTGGTTTTGTCATGAATTCACAACAAATTACGGTATTACTTTATTCTGGCCTCCACGGCAGAGGCTTCTCCGAACCCCTGAGACGGACTCATCGAACCCCTAGGGTTCGATAGAACCCAGGTTAAGAACCACTGCTCTAATGTCTAACTCTCATCAGATTAGGAGCTCCGTTAGAGTAAAGACCATGTCTTTTTCTTCCTCTCATTTGCATCTCCAGAATTTAACACTGTGTCAGGCACAAAATAAATGATCATTAAGTATTTATTGAGGACCTACTGAGTGCAGGCTGCTCCACAGTAGATAGTAACGTCTGGATTTTATAATTGAAACAACTTGAGCTTCCCAGAGGCGTGATTAAGCAGTCAAAAAAGGAAAAATATTCTGTTCTACTTAATTATGCATTTTTATTTAAAAATAGAAGTCTTTATTAAAACAACAAAGCATAAATATTAAAGAATGTATTTAAATAACTGGTGCAATTTAGTGCAAGGCTTTAAAGGTGCATAAACACTGAGATGCAATTCAATCCCTTTTAAAATCATTTTCCATCATTATCTCTACTTTATCTAATCTTGTCTCTTAACCTGGGTTGGAGAAGAACTAATTCATCCTGACTCTTCTAATTTTGCCTCAAAACCTGCTGAGGCTCGTCCACACATCCAGCAGAGGTTTTTGGCCTCCCAGGCTTTAGATCAGATTGTAGCAAAAAGCCTTTACAGCTAATTTGCATCTTTGCTCTGTTGTGGGGGAGCCCTTACAGTTCTAAAGGAAAAAAGGTTCTTGTCATGAGAGTAAACATTTTGGGTATATATCACCCATGCTCTTTGCCTAGCCCAGCTCACCCTGGTTCTGCAGAAAATGTTTAATCACTCACACATGCAAGAGCATGGCTCTCACATCCAGAGCAGGGACGGTCCCTATACCTGAACCTGCCTTTTTGTTTGTTTCCCCACGGGGAAAAAGCCTTTGCGGACAACTCTACTTCTCCATTTCCTGACAGCTGATCAACAGCTTGGTGCAGACACTTGTTAGGTACCTTCCTAACAATGACAGACCCTGCCTCCCCCAAGAACTTGGTGTTGCAAACAGAACTGAGCTCAGCCAGAGGAGACTCTCAGAGTGGAGGTGTGGCTGCCTGCCCATCTGGAGAAAATGTCTCCTGCCTCCAGGTGGATTTGCCCCACTTCCCTACAATATTTGCCCCTGTTGTACCATTTCGTGGCACAGGGAGAAGGCAGCCTTCCTGGCGGTGAGAGCTGGGAAACAGGCAGTCCACCCATTGACAGGGTTGCAGAGAGGCCATTAATGCTAAGCTTCAGCCATGGAACACAGAAAACGGCATTAAAGGATTTACTTTTCATGACCATAATTCACAGTTAATGTACATTTGATGTTTAATGTATGAACGAGAGGTGACTTCAAACTTGCGGGCCTTTTCTAAATAGTGTTTTAATCTGTTTTTTTTCTTTTTCTTTTTTTTTTTTTTAAGCAGAGGTTCATACACTCAGTCTGTCAGACAAGAGGGAGGGGAAAAGGCAAAGCTAGGTGTGAGAATCCAGTATGGGAGCTGGCTTTTGTTCAGTCCTTTATTGAGGTTTTACCTCTAATCTCTCCCTTTTTGATGCAATTTAAGATTAAGGAAATGAAAGGCAAGGCTGACTGTGAATAGTTTTACAAACAGGACAGCTGAGAGGCCCTCAGAAGACAGTTTTGTCAAAGGCTTTGGTCTTCAATACCCAGAAAGGACAGAAATGGGGGGGCAGTACCCCTGGCTGCTCTGGAACATGGCACAGGATGGCCAATCTGTCAGAAAAAGACACTCACCTTCAGGGTCCAAATAGAAGGCCATGGTGCTCACCACACAGCCCCCCAGGAGCCAAAGTCAGGCTACAGAGGCCCAAAAGCAGGATGGCTAGAACAAGAGGTACCACGCTCTGGTGGGAAGAGCCTGAGTGATTAAACCTGGGTGGGGCAGGCTGTGTGACCTCAGGCAGGCACTCCACCTCTGTGCACTTGCCCTCGCCTGTGTGTCAGCATGTTCCTTAGGCTAACTGAGAGATTTCAGGCGGGCTCTGCTGACTCCCCAGGAACAGGAGCAGCACCACTTTTATCTATTTTACAGATATTCATTCTACATATAATTCCTCTTAAAGGTATGTTTTCCATGTAAAGATAAAAAAGGTGAAAGGTACAAGAGCAGCTAGCTGACCCCTAAGATGCTCTCCAGCCCAAGCCCAGATAGACAGCAAAGTCACCCACATGAAGGTCCTCCAAAAACAACCTTCAACAATGGACAACAGAAACAGGGCAGAGCCCCGACAGGAAGGACCTGCACTGCAAAAGCCACATGGCCAGAGGTCAGTGCGGGGTGGGGTCCAGCTGTCTCCTCCTGAGCTCTGCTGACTGATTCCAGGGGAAGAAGACATTCTCTAGTAACACTAAACTGCTTCAGAGAAGGTGCCATGTGGCCAGAGAGGTGGGGTCTTCCAGGTGAACACAGAGGAGGGAGATGCAATTAATTAATTAATTAATTAATTAAATGAAGAAAAGGGTGTTGGCAAGGAAACGGCTCTGTAGACCTGGAATGTAGAAAGAAAGACACTGAGGGAATTCAGTGAAGTCATGATGCAGGAAGAACATCTTTTCCATATAATGTGGGTGATTTCTAAAGTCCTCTTCAGCAGAAATAATTTTATGTTTCTGATCCTTTGCTATCTTAACATGGCCAGACAGTGGAGTTCCCTGCAGAAGGAGAAAGGCAGATGCCACTGGGCAAATGAGTCACAGGAGCTTCCAGGTAGACTGCCAGTAAAGACCGCAGCAAGCATGACTACAGATTCATTCATTCATTCATTGTTCATTTACCCAACACATTTTTGTCAAGTGTCTGCTCAGGACTAAGTGCCTAGATTAAAGGTCATAAGAGAGAGAAGTAGGGACTTTGCCCTCAAAGCCTAGTGAGAATATCCAAAGCTGGACAAGCAGTTCCATGTGTGATTCATGCTGTAGGCACGGGGGACCAGACCATGCTGATCTGGTATGCAAATGCGAAGCGCACACTAGGCCCAGAAGTCCTGTTCTCTCTGAGAGCTTGTCATATCCGAGGTTGACGTGGGTAGGTTTGGAGTGATCCCACATCAGTGGCACACTATGTCCGTAAACCCAGAGCTGGTCTCCTGCTCATCTTCTGCTGCCTGATTCAAGTCTGGTTTTCCTGCTCTCTGATAGGGAAGCCCCCAAACACTGGGGCAAATGGACCTTCTGCTCCCTCCCTGTGAAGCTCTCACCAGCCTGTGGATCATTGTTTCTCTGTGATTCCCTTCACAGATCTATTCTTCGGGAGGGATTACAAGGTTTTCTACCAACTACACTTCCCACCCACCCTTTTTTTTTCTCATTATTTTTCTTAGGTTGCAGTAATAAAACAATATTTTCTGGAAGAAAGAAAGAGATATATATCTACACCACCCTGTGGTAGTCAAACTAGACTTGAGTACCGTGTGCAGTTTTCGATACATAAAACAAGATTTGAGCAAAGGAGGGTGACTAGGGTGGCAAGGATACATAGCTCATGAAGAACAAAGAAGTAGGAGATTTAGCCAAAAGGTGCAGAATGGACGTGACTATAAGAAGCCTGCAGGGCTGTGCCAAGGAAGCGGACACACACAAACCTATGCCAGAAATGACAGCCAAGGCCAACGGGCAAAAGTTATAAAACAGATTTTTTTAATCTTGATTTTTTTTTTTTTTTAGAAAAAGGGACTTTTATAAAAATGGCTAAAAATGGAGTGGGGGGCCTTAGGAGAGTCTGAGGAATGGGCATTGTATGAATGGTTTTGGTGGTCATTTAGCAGGAATCTGTTTAAAGGAACACAAAACTGAAGTGTGGGGCTCAGCCCAAGCTCTTTTAAATTTTTATTTTTAATTATAGTTGACATACAATCGTATATTAGTTTCAGGTGGAGAACATAATGATCCAACATTTATATATCTTATGAAGTGATCACTATAATAAGTATAGTAACCATCTGCCATGATACAGTTATCACAATATCATTGATTCTATTTTCTATGCCATACATTACATCCCCATGATTTATTCTATAACTGGAATTTTGTACTTCTTAATCCTCTTCCCCTTTTCTGCCCATCCCCCAACCCACCTTTCCTCTGGCAAGCATCAATTTGTTTTCTGTATCTATGAGTTTCCTGTTCTGTTGTTTGTTTTGTTCTTTAGACTTTATGTAGAAGTGAAATCATAGGATATTTGTCTTTGTCCAACTTATTTTACTTAACATAATACCTTCTAGGACAATCTATGCTATTTCATATAGCAATTTTCTTTTTTATTGCTATGTAATATTCCATTGTATATATGTGTGTACACCATATATCTTCTTCATCCATTTATCTATGGACATGTAGGCTGCTTCCATATCTTGGCTATTGTAAATAATGCTATAGTAAACATATGGTACATATGTCTTTTTGAGTTAGTGTGTTTTTATTCGTCAGATAAACACCCAAAAGTGAAATTGTTGGGTCATATGTTAGTTCTATTTTTAATTTTTTTGAGAAATCTTCATATTTTTTCATAGTGGCTGCAGGAAACTTCATTCCCACCAACATGCAGGAAGGTTCCCTTTTCTCCACACCTTCATCAGCATTTGTTTGTTAATTTATTGATGATAGCCATTCTGACAGGTGTGAGGTGATATCTCATTGTGGTCTTTATTTGCATTTCCCTGATGATTAGGGATGTTGAGCATCTTTTCATGTGTGTGTTGGCCATCTGTGTGTCTTCTTTGGAGAAATGTCTATTCAGGTCCTCTGCCAATTTTTTTATTGGACTGTCTGGAGTTTTTTGATGTTGAGTTGATCCAAGCTCTTTAAGACACTGCCTGAACTCAACAGTGTATGACTTTCTGTGTAGGCCAAATTGAGCCACCTTCCTTCTCTAGCCTCAGTCCTTATCATTTCTCCCTCC
Source organism: Rhynchonycteris naso (assembly GCA_037038555.1). Taxonomy (NCBI): domain Eukaryota; kingdom Metazoa; phylum Chordata; class Mammalia; order Chiroptera; family Emballonuridae; genus Rhynchonycteris; species Rhynchonycteris naso. The sequence continues at coordinate 276,898,318 of CM072995.1, read as the reverse complement.
CAAATTTTCTAGCAAGCCCCCCAGAGTTCCCTCAAGTCACAGCAAAGGCAGGGGGACTCCTCCGTGGAGGAACTCAGAGCTTCCCTGAGCTCTGAGCCTCTCTGTTCCATCTTCTATAGCATCTGCAACCTGACTGGTGCTCAGTCCTTCTGAGTGACAGCTGCCACAACTCTCCCAGGTACCCAGGGCCATCCCCACATTGACTGAGAGACATTGTCATTCACAATAAGAAATAAATATTTGGGTTCTGTGCATGGCACAAGAGCTCCTAAAACCCTTGGAATTCCTTAAGTGACCAGAGCCACAAAGGTTACTTTTGTTACATCAATGAAGTGATTTGGGGGATTTTCAGTCTTGTCCCCCACCTTGAGTTTAGTAGCCAATGGCCAGCCAACGATTTAATCAACCATGCCTATGTAACAAAAGCCTTCATAAGAAATGGACAGTTTCTAAGAGCTTTCAAGTCAGTAAACACATTAAGATTTGGGGAAGTGGTGCCCTCAGAGAAGGCATGGAAGCTCCAAGTGCCTTCCCCATGTTTTGCCCTACACATCCCTTTCATCTGTAACTCAGGAAGGCCCAAGTTACATCTTTTCATAATAAGCTAGTAATCAAGTAAGGAATACGCTTGACTTCTGTGACCACTCTAGCAAGTTAATTGAACCCAGAAAGGAACCTCCAATCTATAACCAGAAGCCCAGGTAACAAACTGGATACTCGACTGGTGTCTGAAGTGAGCTGTTGTGGGGGCAGTGAGCAGTCTTGTAGGATCAAACCCTTAACCCATGGGATCTGATGCTGTCTCCACATAGTGTCAGAATTGAGTTAATTAATTACTTGGTGGTATGCAAAAATAGCCCCTGCCCCCAACCTCACCTCATCCGGATTGGTATTAGAAGTTCTACACTCTCAAGTATAAATACAGTGTGTCCACAAAGTCATGGTGCACTTTTGACCTGTCACAGGAAAGCAACAAAAGACAATAGAAATGTGAAATCTGCACCAAATAAAAGGAAACTCTCCCAGTTTCATATCTATTCAGTGCAGTTCAATGTGGGCTCCATTTGTGATTCTGTTTTAAGTGATAAATGTCGTTGATACGTTCAACGTACACATGTTGCTTCACATAACCCCAAAAGTAAAAGTCTAAGGGCGTCAGATCTGGGGATCGTGGTGGCCATGGCTTGACAGAACCCCTGCCTATCCACCGCCGGGGGAATGTTCTATCCAGAAACTCACGAACAATGGTGGCATAATGTGGAGAAGCACCGTCCTGTTGAAAGATGACAACTGCTGGAAATTGTGGCCTCTACAGACTCGTCACTGACTGATGACCTACCAGAAGGGGGTTTCTCCACCAAACTGCCTATTTCCTTCAACTGCTTATCCCACCGAGTAATGTTATTCCTATGTGGTTGGTGCTTCGTTATAAACGCGCTGATATTCACGTTGTACTTTGGTCACGAATTCAAATTTAACGAGCCACAGAACATACTGAACTTTCCTCTGTACCGTCCACATCTTGACTGGCATGGCCGTAGGCTGCTCCACTGTATACACGGTGTTACGTCATCATCTGTGCATGCGCACATGCTGCCACATCATCCTACAGAAACTGGGAGGGTTTTCCTTTTATTTGGTACAGATTTCACATTTCTATCGTCTTTTGTTGCTTTCCTGTGACCGGTCAAAAGTGCACCATGACTTTACGGACACACTGTAGAAGGAAAAGTTTACTTTCCCCCTCTCTCCTCTCAGTAGTTGATGTGGGAATCTGCTTCTTGCTTCCTCTCAAACTTCAGCTCTCAGAGGTGTTTCTTCCAGAAACCACTGATGACTTCACAAACACACACGTCCCTCAACACTGGGGGTTAGTCATTTGCCCCAGACTGAAAAGAACCCTTGTGTCTAGCCTGCCTGCCGAAAAGTTCTGCGCGTCTATTATTTCCATACAACCCTGGCACGGGCTGTAGAATGTGGTACTTTTAAACAGTAAACTTCTAAAATGGCAGAGAACAGAATGGATTCCATCCAGGAAAACTAATCCCTAAAAATCATAATCTTCCATACGGCGCAGAAGGGGGGGTGAAAAACAGATGCTTTTCATCTCAACAAATGGAAGCCCACTCGCAGACAGTGCAGAGTAATTATTAAATAACTTCCCCCATTTGTTTAGGATCAGTAGCGGCCTCATTACCTGGATCCGAAGACAATACCTCTAAGTCCTGGGCATGGATCCAAAAAGGTCATTAATAACAGGAAAGTCCCCAAATTAGCAGGAGAAGAAAGACTAGCTCTAATTAAGGAAGCAAAGTATTGCAGACCAGCCCTTTACATCAACAGTTTGCATGGTAATAACAACCTGCGTTTCTGGGGTGCCGGCTTTTACAGCCCCTTGACAAGCAGCAGCCAGGCGAACCACGCCTTTTCCTCAGCAAACTGGATGGAACTTTGTATGTCATAGGAAGGGTATCAAACCAACTACAGAGTGATTCTCTTATTTCCACTCCTCAGGGCTTCAGATTAGAGGCCAGTGACCAGATGCAGACAGAGACCCAGATTCCTGGCTCTTTGCCCAGACAACTGGACTTTAGAAAGAGACATGAATAAGTGAATCAGTTCATGGCAAATAATTACACTTAGTGCCTTCCTGGGTTCCCCAAGCACCTACAGTGGGAACAAGCATACCCTGAAGCTTGGACTTAAGAAGGCAGCTCCTCTTCATAGACTGCTTTAAGTCAACCAGGCATCTTTAAAATGCTTCTTCTAGCTGGGTGTTCCTGACTTCCAACTAGGAGCCTCTCCACTTCCAAAGTGAGATTAGATTTTACTAGCTATCGGAGGAGTGCTGGAACTGTTACCAGTGTTAGAGTTCCTAGTTTCCCCAAGACAAAAATTGAGAGGAAACCCCAGAGAAATTTCCAGACAGATTTTATTAAGCTTACTCTGAGCAGAAACTTGCTCGGGGCTGACTCTGCTTGGCTGTTTTTATAAGTTGGGGACAAAACAGGCATGCATGAAAAGGCGGGCTTAAAGAATTTTCCATTTTGTGTTTGGGTGACTTTCTTTTCTAGATGCAGCAGCCTTGTAACTATGTTTGCACCTGTGCTGAGGGGCAGGATGGTGGACTGCACATTACCGCCACCCTAGGAAGGTGGTATAGCAATCAAACCTTAACTGCCCCCATGGGTCAGTAGCTTTAGCAGGCAATTAGAAGGGAGATAAAATCAGCTACCTCTGCATTTTTTCATAGGGAAGGGGTGGGTTACATTTTGGGGTCCAGCATTCCTTCTGGCCATCTGGCATTCTTGGGGTCCTGGGCCCAGGTCCTTAAACTGTCTCAGAACCATAGCAATCTCCCCTTCCACCTCGTTTCCCTGCCTTTGTCCTTTCCAGCAAACCAGAAGCAGTATATAGCACAGCAGTAAATTGTTCAGGCTTCAGACAGAGCCTGCATGAAACCGGACCTTTCACTGAACCAGCTGGGAGGACTTAGGCAAAGCTCCAAGCCTCATCTCCTCACCTACAAAATGGGTACAATACTTTATGGTTCATATAAAGACACTTTTGAGAATGAAAGGGAATCCTCTTAACAGTTGCTTGAGACAACAGGCATACATCAGAATGATCTGGACCAACCACGATGCACGGTTTCCCTAGTGAGAAGCGTTATTATGAAGATCAAATAAGAAAATATGTGTAAAATGCTTAGTAGAATGCCTGCTGCATAGCAACCATCAGAAATCCTCATTTCATTATCATCATTATGTCACCTTCCCAAACTCCCAGACTGTCACAAGATACAGAGTCGCCCAATGGATGGAGATGAGTTTCATTTCCTTGAATTCACCCACCTTTGGAGCCTGTCACCATCCTCACTCGAAACCCCACAAAGCTGGCAGCATGTGAGTTCCCGCAGCACTGTGGTAGCTGTCTGTCAATGTGCATGCTGACTCTCATAAAGGACAGCCATTGGTGTTATGGCATGTCCTTGGGAAATGGGCTGACACGCCCCATGGTAAGTCTGAAGGACCATCACACAGCAGTCTCAGGGTTATTATAATGACAAAATCTGATGAATCTAATTAAGTACTGAATGTCCCACCCCCCCCCCTCAGCCCCATGCTCAGGGGACATCAGGCTAGATCTAGGGTGGTCCCCAAATGTGCCTGATAATTAAAAGAATTTCTGTCCTTGCTGATTGCTTCCCTCATTACTCTCTCCCATTACTGGGAGATGCAAACAATAAATAATTTTTGATTGAATTTATTGGGGTGACATTGGCTAATAAAATTATATAGGTTTCAGGTGTACAATTGTATAATACATTATCTGTATATTGTGTTCACCACCCAAAGTCAAGTCTCTTTCCATCACCATTTACCCCCACTTTACCCTCTTCTGCCTCCCCACTCCCCCCTTTCTCTCCGGTAATCACCATACTGTTGTCTGTGTCTATGAGAATAAATAATTTAATAACCCAGATTGAGTAGAATCTGATTCCAAAACAAAGTGTTTTAATTCTCCAGTGTGCCCGCTTTCATCATTACTGTAATTCCATTTCCCTTCACTTCACTGGGCCTTTTGCTGCTTTTTAGACTTCTCGTATTTCTCCCCAAGTTTTCCCCACGGGGGCCCTGACAGCTGCATTATAGCCATGCTGGGCAGCCAGCATGACATCACTCACCGCTCAAGTCCAGACAGCAGCAGCACCGAGGCCTGGACTCATTACCCTCACAGTCTGCCCTTAGTCTTGACGGTCTGTCCATGTGGCTGCAGGCAGGGCACCTGGGCCCTCCCCTCTCCCCTGTGTTCTTCTCTTTCTCTTGCCCTGATTCCTGTCAGCCCAGGCTAGAGGAAATGACTGCGGGTGGGGGTAGACTGGAGGGGGTGGCAGGGGAATAGCTTTTGCCTCTTCCACCAAGTGAAGTTGGGTCTGATTCCTCATCTTACTTCCCTCCTGGCCTTGAAGGATAGAGCTCCCCAAACCCTGGCTTTTGCCAGAGATCAACCCCCAGAGAGATTAGAGTTTGCCACCTCTCAGGGAGAGTGAGGACCACAACAATCTCTGGTTTAGGCCAGAAAAAATCTCCTTTCGGTCCCCCCAGCCCTGCCCTGCCCTGCCTACCCACACGCCACGGTTCTGCTCAGAGCAGCAGCAGGAATACGCTGATGCGAGACAGCCTGCTTGGAGGCAGGGGCCATGGTGCAGCAGCTGCAGGGGGAGAGTCGGGGAGTGGAAACACACCACGGAGCTTTCTTCTAGGAGTGGAGCTGGGAAGCATTGTGCTCCACTGATTACAATTTTTTTTTCCTGAATGTTGTGACATTTGCAGGAAGGCTAATTTATTCAAGCATGGAAATCTTTAAAAACTTAATTAAGTTATTTCTGTGGTTTTCCATGCCTGTTTCGAATTCACATTTACTTTCATCCCTGTTAATAAAAAATAAAAAAATGTGGGGAGAGCGTGAAAAGGAGAGAAAATGAGAAAAACATTCTCACAGAACCTTCCAAGACTGTTTGTTAGTGAACCTCCCGGAACTGCTGTTGAACCTACCAGGCCTCCTTTAAGAGGCTCCAGAGCTCTGGGACACACAGGGTGAAAGGGAGGGAGGAATGTATTCTCCCATATCAAGATCCAAGCCAGGGCCCCATCTCCATGAAGAATGGGACAGAACTAATGCAAAATTCTTGCCTAATCCTTCGGGCACTGTGTCACCTGTAACAAATTTAGGTAAGTGTAAACGGAGGCATGATTTTCATATAAATTGTTGCTGGCTGCATAATTTTTGGTGACTTTCCTCCAAAACAAACATGACACTGCCTTTTGTAGGGTATCATGAGGTGGAGGACGGGAGAGCTAAGGAGGCAAGACTGGAATTCAGAGATCCAGGCCCAATCCTCAGAGCCCAGTTCTGAGGGCGAGACGGCTTCCCGAGCAGTTGAGCTGCTTAGAATGAGAGTTTAGGCCTCATCAAAGACCTGGTTTTGTCCAGCGTAGGCCCCAAACTTGTATCATTAGTGTTCAAGTCTTTCTTTTGCAGAGAGTACCAAGGACACTCCCATACCCTCATTTAACTATAGACTACTAGTGGCCCCCCTGAGTCACTAGTCTGTGGTGACTAAGATGCTGAGACAGAGGTGGGACTGAGCAAGGAGTACAGTGAGTCAAGAAACACAGAACTGAGAATTCCAATTAGAAAAATAAAGCTCATGCTCTCCAGAAGGACAAGGAAAGCTGTTCTGTAGTTAATCTTACTTTATATAATGGAACTCTGTGGTTAAGTTGGTTCCCACGGTGGATAAGTGGCTTGGTGGGCTGTCTGAAAGGTAGGTGGGAAGGAAGAAGGCACTGGATCTCAGGGTAGGACAGGTATGGTTGGGGCAGCAACACCTCTCAGCTGCTAACACAGGAAGGCTGAGCTTGTGAGATTCAAAAGGCTGCCTAAAGGATAAAGGATAAATAATTTCTCTGACCAGGCAGTGGTGCAGTGGATAGAGCATTGGACTGGGACGCGGAGGACCCAGGTTCGAGACCCCGAGGTCGCCAGCTTGAGTGCAGGCTCATCTGGTTTGAGCAAGGCTCACCAGCTGGAGCCCAAGGTCACTGGCCTGAGCAAGGGGTCACTCGGTCTGTTGTAGCCCCCAGGTCAAGGCACATATGAGAAAGCAATCAATGAGAAACTAAGGTGCAGCAACAAAGAATTGATGCTTCTCATCTCTCTCCCTTCTGGTCTGTCTGTCCCTATCTGTCCTTCTCTCTGTCTCTCTCTGTCACAAAAAAACAAAAATGGATAAATGATTTGCTAAGTGAACTTATTTATAGAGAAGGAAAAAGAATAGTTGAAAGAGGGAAATAGAGAAGACAGGACCCATAGGCTGGTCAAAGGTTTCCAGAGCAGATGAAGAGGCCACAGAGGGGACAGGGATAGAGAGGGAGAAGGAGGTCTTCCCCCAGGACAGACAAAGGAAGGTAGCTGGAACTAGTGTGTGTCTGGTGAGCCCACTGCCTTCCTTCCTGGGTTTCCCGGCTTAGAACCCTTCCTGCAGTTAACCTCAACCCAGATTAGACAGGAACCAGAGCCCTCATTGAGGGTCTCCATGAATTTCCTTTTGTGGTGCTTTAGCCTTCTTCTCAGCTGCCTCCCAGAGGAAGCACAGTCCTTGCCTTCCTTCGTCTGTGCTGGGAAAAAGACCTCCTTCTCCCTTGCTATCCCCATTGCCTCTGTGCTTTCCTCATCTGTTTTGGAAGTCTTTGACCTATGGGTCCTGTCTTCTCTATTTCCCTGTTTTGACTATTTTTTATTTCCTTCTCTATAAATAAATTCACTTATTAAAAAGAAAACCTTCGGATGGCATACCAGATGCTAAGTGACCTGCTCCGACCCCTAAACGAGCTCTCTTTGTTCAAGACACTAGACAATTTCCCCTGCTGGGGCCACTGCCCAGGTCATCTATATTCTGATGGCATTTGAACATATTATTTTTAAGTCATTAGTCTCTGCCTGATATTATGAGTCAAGAACATTAATAGGAGAAATTGATGGCTTGTCTCCTCCAATCAACACAATAATTCATGGTTGTGTTGAGAGTGCCGTGCTAATGGATATTGCTTTCAGTTGGGTGTCAGGGTGGTTTTCTTTTTCCTCCTCAAATTCATTAGCTAGTTCCTCCTGTTCTATTAACAGGAGCAGCCGCCATTTCCTGCCGCCCCTGCTGTCTGCTAACACAGTGGGTCTCCAAGGGTGGTCTTTAAAGAGGCCTCCAGGTGGTCTGCCAGCTACTCCAAACAGAAAGTCACACAAAAGCGCCTTTTCCTGAATATACAGTCTTCAGAACAGATTTGAATCTCTGTTAAAGAGGCCCAAAATGAACATATTGAAAACTGTAAGCGCTATAATGGTTATTTACCTAGGCAAAAGCTCCCCTGGGCCATGATAAGGTTTTTGTGGTAATAAGTGAGTAGGAACAAGACGCCTGACTCTTCTGCTCCACCACTGAGGCCTGGGCAGCGGGGGAGCCCTGTCTGTGCAGACTGTTAAAGCATAAGCCTTAAGTAAGGCAACCAAAATGTCAGGGTTCTGAGAGAAATGTCTCCAGCTGTCGGTCCATCCATCTCATTGCAATATCAGGATTGGACAAAGAAGTAAAATAAAATAATCAATAAAGCTGGAGGAGACATTTATCAACTGGTTATGTAGAAGCAGAAACATGGCAGGCTGAGGCCATATGGCCACCTCTGTCCCCTGAGCAGGTTTCTCCTGCACAGGTCAGCACCGACACGAAGCCTGGGCCCTGTGCGAAATGTCACAGTGCCCAGGACACAGTCACTATGGTTGCCCAGACCCTGATTTTTCAGAGTTTACCATCTAAGGGAGAGGGGCTCAGAGCATCCTTTGGTGAGTGAAGAGGAAAGGGGCAGCCTCCAAACAAAGGAGCTCTGGGCACTCCTTTAGCTAATTCAACAATTAGCCATTGGTTGAATTTCTACCATGACAACAAGCCAATGGGAGTGGAGAGCACTCCACAAGTCCAAAGGAACCCTAGTTCTCTGCTAGGCCCCTGCTGCTAGTGTTTTCTGCGTGCACACATGCTCTTTTGCATGTCATTGGAAACCTGAGGTCTGATGTCTGGAGAGGACAGTTCGAACTCTGACACAGTCAAGGCCATTTGTTGGCCTTTTAAACATTTCATTTTCTGGGCCAGCTTATGAGCCAGCCTTCTGCTAGCATGCCCTGCCTTCCTCTACGTCCCATTCTGTTCCAGGAATGACCAGTGGACTTCTATGGTCCCCAGGCACTGTCCACTTTTTTCACTAGAACAAAACTGTTGTTCTTTTTCTTCCCCACTCCCCAATACTTGAACTCTAAATGTCAGCACCTTCCTGATTTCATCTGCTCATTTTCCCCATCTCTTTGCAAAAGTGGTTCTCAAACTTTAGTGTGCATCAAATCACCTGATCAGCTTGTTAAAACATACGATGAGGCCCTGGTTGGTTAGTTCAACCAGTTAAGAGCATCATCCCAAAACAACAGGTTGCAGGTTCAATCCCCAGTCAGGACACACACAGGAAGCAACCAATGAATGCACGACTGAGTAGAACAATAAATGAATATTTCCCTTACCCCTCCCCTCTCTCTCCCTTTCTCTCTGTCTCTCTAAAAATTAATCAATAGCCTGACCAGGCAGTGGCACAGTGGATAGAGCATCGGACTGGGATGTGGAAGACCAAGGTTCAAGACCCCGAGCTCACCGATTGAGCGCTGGTCCATCTGGCTTGAGCAAATGCTCGTCAGCTTGGACCCAAGGTCGCTGGCTCCAGCAAGGGGTTGCTCGGTCTGCTAAAGGCCTGTGGTCAAGGCACATGTGAGAAAGCAATCAATGAACAACTAAGGTGTCACAACGGCAACAAAAAACTAATGATTGATGCTTCTCATCTCTCTCCGTTCCTGTCTATCTGTCCCTATCTATCCCTCTCTCTGACTCTCTCTGTGTCCCTGTAAAAAAAAAAAAAAAAAAAATTAATCAATAAATTCAATTAAAAAAATTAAGCCCTGCCTGGATAGCTCAGTTGGTTGAAGCATCGTTCTGGAGCATGGAGGTTGCTGGCTTGATTCCCTGGTCAGAGCACACATAGGAGCAGCTCAATGTTCCTGTCTTTCTCAATAAATAAATAAATAAATAAATAAACAAACAAACACAAAAGCAGAGTTTCTGTTTCAGAGGGTCTGATTTGAGACCTGAAATGAATGTGCATTTCTAACCACTCCCTGGGTGATGCTGGTGCCTCTGTCCCAGGAAGCACACGTAGAAAGCCACTGTTCCTCAACTGTGGTGCACTCAGTCCTCTGCAGGTGGCCCAGGGCACAGAGGAGCAAGCCTCTTTCTATACCAGACACATGTCCCCCTTGGGTTGCCAGTTCAGCACGGCCGTGCCCCCTCATCCTGCAGCGACAAAAACCAGGCGGGCTCCTCTCCCTTCCCTCTGCCATCTCTGCTGCCCGCTGCTGCTGCCCCACAGCCCGGCCACCCCGTGCATCTCTACACACACACACACACACACACACACACACACACACACACACACACACACACACACGTGTGGCTTTTGGCCTTCTGTTTTTCTCTTCCTCGCTGTATTTCTTCCCATCCGTCTCCGTCTCCATCTGCTGATTTGCCCATCCAGGCCTCCTCTGGCGTCCATCCGTCCTCTTCATCCCTCTAACTGTGCAGATATTTACATTTCTAAAGCCCAGGGTGTTTTTCTGATTCCTCTTACCTCAGCCAAACAAGGATTTTCCTCTCAGATCTACTCACAGTTAGACTATGTGGAGGGGGAAGGGCAGACACTATGCCCATCGATTGGAGTGACCCCTCTTGAGGTTGTTTATTCATCAAAAACAAAGAGGGCTTTCAGCAGGGATGCTAGCAGACAAACCAGTACCATGTCTCAGGCCACCTGTCTCACTTGGGGACAGTCGAGAAAACAGGATTTTGGATGAGTCCTACACATCCTTTTTTAACCACTTTGAACTGACCTAAAAGCCCCTCCCAGAGGCCTTGTCATGTGTATGTATTATCAATATTCAAGGACCAAGAGGGAAAAAAAATATATGTATTCCTTCCAGAAGCATAAACCCTCAGTCCCAGCAGAGTAACAAAGGACAGGTGATGAGCATGTGCACTCTGGTCTGGGAATGCCTGGTTTAAGTCAGCCCTGGTTCTGATTAAACATGATTGTGAGCAAACTCCACACCTCTCTAAACCTCAGTGTGCCTGTCTGCCAAATGGGGATGATACCGCAAGGCAGTGTCCAGAACATTCAACGGGGCATGTGCCCACACTTAACACCCACAGCTCCCACAGGAGACTCAGTAAATACCGTTACATCACCGTCCTCTGGGTGTACCACATCTTAGAGCAGAGGTCCCCAAACTACAGCCCACAGGCCAAATTGCGGCCACCTGAGGCCATTTATCCGGCCCCCGCTGCACTTCCGGAAGGGGCACCTCTTTCATTGGTGGTCAGTATGGAGTACTGTATGTGGCGGCCCTCCAATGGTCTGAGGGACAGTGAACTAGCCCCCTGTGTAGAAAGTTTGGGGACCCCTGTCTTAGAGCCTCAGAATCAGGGTATAGAGATTGAGCAAGCTGTGAAAGGTCACTTCTACTTGGGACTAATTCCACACTGGACTAGCAAACCCCGGTTTTCTCCGCTCGACAACAGCCATTCCCCATTTTGCTCCGATCAGTCAGTCCCCCAGCACTTAACTTAAAAGCTTTGTACTTTGCTTTTGTCTTGATTTGTTTTTTTAAATAGGAAAAAAAATCTATTTTTCTGTCCGATGCTTTTTTTCCAGCAAAAGAGCAAGTCAGCACTAAGAATTGTGCTTGGTCAGCAAAATGGGTGTTGCAAGTGAGAGAATTTTGGAGAGTTTGAGGCAGCCCTAATGAGAGGGAATTTAGGGGTTGACTGGGTGCTAGCTAATTTCCCAGGTCTCCCTGAGATTCTTTAGGAATTTTTTTTCTCTTTCCTTCTATACGCACTCCATCCCCTGCCACCAGAGGCAGATTTAACAAGGGGTGTACCAGGCATGCGCCCTGAGCCCTGACTTCTGACAGGGCCCACAAACCCCCAAGTTTACACGCTTTTCTAATGACACCAAGTTTCGTTTCATGTGTGCAATTTTAACATTAATAGTGCGTAATATTTTTTATTTATTTAAAAATATGGTTAGCATGTATTTTTATTTTCTTTCTTTTTTTTAAAGGGCTCAATATTTTCTTCTGTGCCTGGGGCCTCAACCTACCTTAATCCGCCTCTGCTGCCACCTGTAGACTTCATCTGTAGGACAGGCCAGGGGACTCAAGAGAAGTCAGATACTGGAAGAGCTGTTCTTCCAGCCACAGCCTAGCATCTGCTCACCTGAAAGTTCCAGCCCTCTCTGGACACTGGTACCATGTATCTGAGGACCTGTGTTCTGTGCATGTGGCTTTTCACAGCAGGGAAAGGGTAGGTCCTCTCACCGGCAACCCACCCACCCATCACCAAGGTGCTGTCCAGTAATGTCCCACCCAGGACTTGTCTCACCAGCCACAGGGAAGACATGCCAGGACCTGCTGGCCATTCGTCACCCTAAGGATGACCTCTTACCTCCACCATGTCAGCACTAGCAGTGTGGCAGACCCATGCTAAGCCCTCTGTCGCCTCCTATCAACTAAGGCAGCCAGCCTTCAGAAGTGTGTCTGTCACTGGAGCTGAAAAACAAAAAGTCAAATCCAGCACTCTGAGTACCTTCAGCTAAAACTGACCTAAGAGTGTCAGAAAGCAAGTGCAAAGTTACTTGCTGCTATCCTCGTTCCCCGGCTACTTTCCAAGTGCATCTGTGTTGCTTTGCTGTGATCCGGCCTATGCATACAAAATCCATTTTCTCTGGGTGTCTCACCATTAGTGTTTCCATTTCTGCTCAGTATCAGGGGCTCTGCACATCACTCGGGTTCCAGAGCAGTGGCCCACCTCTGTGTGGGTTTGCTTCGTTCTCTTACTTCCTGGGGAAGCATCTCAGAGCACAAGCTCAGGGAGGAGGGTTTGTGTACCACAGTCCAACAAATTCTGAGTTTTGCAGAAAGACAAATTAAGCCCCACCTCACACACAAGTCTCTTCTTTCCCTCCCTAGAACCCACCTATAATTGCCTGAGGTCAAATTCGGGCTTCTTTCCTTCCCAGGTGTTCTTTTCTTTTTTTTTAAGTTTATTTTATTGGTTTGAGAGAGAGAAAGAGAGAGAGAGAGAGAGACAAGAACATTGATCTTTTCCTGTATGTGTCCTGACCAGATATCGAACCAGCAACCTCTGAGCTTCGGGACAATATTCCAACCAAACGAACCATCTGGCCAGGGCCCTTCCCAGGCTTTCTAACTCTGCCTATGTGTGGATTTACTGGGCTCTGCCAGTCAACACAAAGAAGTTAGCTGCCATATTTGATGTTCATGCTCACAGTAGGCTGAGCATGATTCTGGGAAGATGACCTTCTACTTAAAAGAATGTAATAACTCATAGTGTTGGCAAATGGCCAGTGAAATGGGTATTGTCACAGCCACTGATTAATGAAAGTACAGATTGATCTAACATGCCAGGTGGAGGGTAAAAAGAGCAATTAGCCAACACACAATAAGGACCTTTGAAGCACTGATTTCGCATTAAGAACGTATCCTAAAATGTCACCAGATGTGGCTCAAATATTATTGTGATGCAAAGATGTTCATTACAATAGTGTTTACAATGGTACAAATTTGCAAACAACCTAAATATCCAAAATAGAATTAGATAGTGTGACTGTGAGTGGTTTGCTACTTTCTTCTGTAGCTTTTCTATATTTTCTATAACAAACATGTATTCTATCAGAAAAGAAGGACAACCACATAAAAACGAGATGCTTTCTTCTCCAGGGTCCATGACCACAGCAGGTAAGGCAGGCTTGCTCCTGGAACCATCTTCAAACTTGACTTCTTAGGGCATGGCCAGGGAGGTGCTGTCTGGCCCACACTGGCCTGGCTCCACTCCATGACAACCATATGACCAAACATACCCAAGCCTGGTTGTCCAAGCAGAGAAAGCTGACCTGGTCATGGTCTCCTGCAGCCTGGCAGTTCCTGGGAGCCTTGCTAAGCTTCCTGCCAGTGGGCTTCCCTCCTCTCTATGAGGTCATTGAAGATTGATTCATCTCACTTTGCTGTGCTTTACAGTCTGCAGTTCTTGACCCTCACATTCTCCCTTCGTGCTGAAGCCATGCCTCTGCAACACCGACAAACCAGTGGCAGCAGGCAGCCTGTCAGCAGCAAGCCTTGCCCTCTCCCATCCTTTCTGTTCCCATCTGGCACCCGCACCACAGGCTACTTCTTTAAGAAGCCCAATAGGGTTCTACCCAAGTTACATCGGACAAGGAAGGGCAGGCTGAGACCTAGTCAATGGGGATTCAATTCTGGGTGGCAAAGTCTTCATGTCCCAGCAGGCTACAAAACAAGAGGCTCTGCCTGCAGGGCCCACAGGGTCTGGATCTCACACCTTACCTTTCAGCGTAGAGCAGGGAGCTCCAGCTCTCCGGCTCAGGTTACCCTGCTGGGTGAACTCAACCAGCTGAAATACTCAGGACCTCTGATTTAAGGAAGGTGCGCTGGTAGAACAATATCAACAGAATAACTCCCCTGGGAGCAAGTGAGAAGTTTATCCTTCTTTCCCTTGTTGCCATTTATGAAAACCCCTCAACTTTTGTCCACTCAACCTTCAAGGGTTTTGATCATATGGCACCCCACAATATTACCTACCCAGGTTCTCACTTCTCCTCAATATAGACTCCTGTCCATCAAACCCACACACCCCATTCCCTTCCTCTGACATCTTTTTCAATTGGCCCTTTTTCCTTCCCTTCCAGTGTGAGGAACAGCAACAAGTACAAGAGAGGGAGGGAGCCTGAACTCCTCCAAACTGGCTTCTAACTGCAGGCCAGGCGTTAGCTCCTCTGGGCCTCAGTTTACTGTCTGAAAATATACAGGGTGAACTAAAAATGAAGTACCTTGCCAGGTCTAAAATTTTATAGCACTTCTTATCACCGACCCAGACCCCTTTTCTGAGCGAGCCTGGCTCCGGCTCTGGTGAGCACGGGCTCCCACAACAAGCTCACAAGGCAGAGGAACTCATCCTACAGTTCCTTTCCCAGTTTGCTCAAGGTTTGTGTGTCTGCCTTCTCCTGTCTGGGTGCAGAGCACCTTTGGAGCAATGACTGTGTTTCCTCATGACCTCTTCATGCCATGTGCAAAACACAGGGAACAACAGTCAGGCCAGGGTATTTGTTCTCTGACTAATGCCTTACCCTTCAGGCAGACTTGAAAAGGAACTCATTCAAATTTGGTTTCCCTGCCAGAATTGTCAGGCCTCAGTGGCCTTGGAAAATCACCATTTATCCTAAAAATCTCTGCGATCTGCAAAGGCTGCCACCATCTCCAAACCTCTGCCGGGTCCTCGCATGGCAATATGACTTGCCCACGGTTATGGTCACTTCAGGAGAAGAGCGGAATCTGTGCTCCCTGCTGGAATGAATCATTGCTGGAATCACCACACTCATTAAAACCCCAAGCCTGTATTCTCCAACACAGGTGAGCTGAGGAAGCACTTACCCTACCTGGGACACGCATATATTCCAAGAGCTGCAACTGTCTCTGCTGTGTGACCCTGAGGAAGTCATCTGACATCTCTGAGTTCCACACTATATTTCTCTGGAATACACATAATACTTACCTTGCTGGATTACCTGAAGACTTCAGTGTCATCAATTCTGTAAGCATGTTTCTCAAAAATGCAAAATTTTATTCTCTTTATATTGGCTTCACTGGTGTTCAAATGTATCTGGCCCAATAGTACCCTTTTCCATCCTATTAAACACCCCCTTTCCAGGAGGCCACTTTCAGGTGAGATACATCAACAACGAAGGAACATTTGCCCTGATACACAGAATTGCAACTCACTATGTATTTTTCTGCTAGAAGGTTGGCAGTGTGGCATTCGGGGGCTGGGGACAGAAATGGACATATTTAGCACTTTAGTTATGTGTGAGTTAAATAGATTTTCAAGGACTTCCCTGAAAACCTCCCCCTACATTTAGCACTTTTCCAATGGGAGAAAAATATTTTCCAGTTCATAGTAATAGCTTACAAGCAAATCTTTGGAGCTCTGCCCAACTGTAAGTAGCGTCTACCTGTGTTAAATCACCTTCAGATGCAGCATTCTATGCCAACCTAGTGGGCTAATGACACATTTGCAGATCCCAGCGTGCCTGTAATATCACCGACACAGGTGTGGTCTCCTGCTTTCCCTGCAGGAGAAGGGAGGTGTGAAAGAGAAGAAAGCACAACAATCTCTTTGGCCCTCTCACTTGTCCTGCAGTAGGTAAACTTCCCGCATGGGACCTCCAGCAGCAGCTGAGAGCTCTTTCCTGGTTAAGGAATGTCTGCAAAAAAATACATTTTAATTGTCTCAGCTGAAAGGCAATCTCAGAATAGACACGTATTTCTCAGCCAGGAACAGGAACCCAGACTCCCATCCTCAAGGCAGGCTTTAGAAGGCAAGAGGAAGGGGTTCAGGAACCCCAAACCCAGCAGTGGATCACCCAGTGGTCCTGGGGAAGCCAAGAGTCTTTAAAGAGGGATTTGCATGGCTTAAAGAGGTTAGCAGGTTCTCAATTCCTCTTCTTGCCCAGCATAGATACCCTACAGGCCCTCCAACCCAGTTTTTTTCTTTCCAAAGGGTTAACACCAAAGGTGCAATTTACCTAGTTATATGCTGTAGAATGAATTGTATATCTCCAAAATTCATGTGTTGAAGCCCTAACCCCCCAGAAGGTGACTATATTTCAAGATTTGGGTCTATAAAGAGATAATTAAGGTAATATAAGGTCATTAGGATGGGCGCTAATCTAATATGACTGGTGTCCTCATAAAAAGAGATTAGGTCATGGATCAGCACCTAGAGAAGACCCTGTAAAGATGGCCGCCTAAAAGCCAAGGAAAGCAGCCTCAGAGGGAACCAACCCTGCAGATGCCTTAATCTCAAACATCTAGCCTCCAGAAATGTGAGAAAATAAGTTACCATCCTCTAAGCTCCCCAGTCTATGGTACTGTGTTAAGGGCTAGCCTAGTATATAAACTGCAGAATACACCAGAGGTTAATCAGAAAGGAATTGAGCTGCAGACTCCAGGAATCAAGATACCAACCAGACTTAAACAGAGGTGGTCAAACAATTCTAGCTTTGAGATACCATCAGGGCTGCAGAGTTTGCCCCTCTCTCGCATTCACACATAGACCACAGGCTCCTGGCTTCTTCTTTCTTCAACCCCAGAGGGCCCACCCTGACGCTGTCCCACCAGGTTTGCTCAGGAGAGCATCTGCCTACATGCTTGCTCTCAGGGCCATCTCACACCACCAAGGGAGTCCTGTGCAAGCCAGAGTGATGAGGAGAGAAGGACAAAGCGACAGCACCAGGTCAACTTGTCAAGGCTCACTGTCTGATTTCCAGATGTGCACCGCTGTGTCCTGACTGAGCATAGCAGCTTGGGTGGTTGGAATTTACTCCACGAGACTCCTTTCCACCACTCCTCTCCACCTGCAAGGCAAGCAGGTTCTAGTCATTAAGGGCCATGGGGAGCCTCACTGGAGAGTGAAGGCATTTGTTTGTTTCTTTAAGACTGTTTTTAGAGCAGTTTTAGGTTCAGAGCAAAATTTAAGGGGAAGTAGGGAGGTTCCCCACGCACTCCCTGCCGGACACACTGCACAGCCTCTCCCTGATCAATGTCTCCCACTGGAGTGAGACATTTGTTACAATCGAGCTGTTTGTTTTCAATCCAATTTTCTTCTAGGGCGGGAACTCCATCAGTTTTTTCCTTTCCTTGTCTGCTGACCTATGTCCTCCACGGGCAGTGCTTTCAATCAAATACTTTCCTCCACCCATTGCAGCACCTGCTCTTAAATAATCATAAACTAAGAAAACCCAACAACAGTACCGTTTTCAGAATACCCACTGTGAATTAAGCACTGTGCTGGCTGGTCATTTTACTCACATGGCCTCTAATTCTCACAATCACCCTCACAGGTGGGAGGACGACTCCCTTCTTACAGACGGACAGGGAATCTGAGGCACGGCCAGGGACAGGCAGCTGGTTGGAGGTGGAGCAAGGACAAGAAGCTTCACCAGATCCATTTGCGCTGCACTTTCTGTGACGCCATTCTGATGAAAAAAATATATACCTGCGAAAGCCCATTTATAATGTGAAACGCTATACCATAAAAAGTGCTGGGGTTTTTTTTCCAATTCTTATTGTTAATAACTGGGAGACATTAAAAGAGAGAGAGAGAGAAAAATAAATCTACAACATGCATAGAAATTCCGTGATATCTAAAACCAAGGTCTGATCTCCAATTTCAAAACCTTCCATGTCTTCGTTTTGCCTGAAGAGAAATCTAAATTCCTTCGGAGACTTTGGCTGCTCCCTAACGCATGCTGTAATAGTACTCTGCCTCTCCCTTTCATACCACCTAGAATGACTCGAACTTATATATCTGGGTGAGTGTTGAATTGATGTCTGTCTGCACTAGGCTGAAGCCCTATAGGTACCATGACCATATAATTTAAAGTGTAAACAGGAATACTTTGGAAAGTAAAAGGGGGTGCTAGTGATAGTCACTCCAGAACAAAAAGGGACCTGGGACACTGGTTGGCTTGCCATTCTCATCACAGTGCCAGACTCCATATTTGGCACATAGCAGCTGCTCAGTAAATAAATGTGTTGATTGATTTAGCATGTTTTCCAAAGATTTCTCACAATTTTGTCCCACGATGTCTTTCATGTTATATCTGTAACTTCCCACATACCCCAATCATAGACACATATGGGTCTCCATTTAGCCTATCTTGAACACACTGTATACTGTCACTCCTCCAAGCTTTCACGAAACCCCCACCTCTATTCACCATACCTTCCCCCACATGCCTCCATCCAAATTCTCCCACCCTTAACACCTCCGCTCTGATATCGCCTCTTCTCTAAGGTCTTCCACTTCCAAGAGTACTTGAATACACCTCTCTCATGACGTACACCACACTGTGTCATAGTTATTTAGGTGTCCTTTCCCCTCACGAGACTGTGAGTTCCTCCAGGTTTTACAAGTTCCATTCATTTCCCTGGGGCCTATCCTGGTGGCACACACAGAAAAGGCATGGGATAAATGCATGTTGGAAGAGTCAGGAAAGATGGAGCAGCCTCCTGGATGTCGGCAGTCAAGAAAGGATATAAAGGAGTGAACTTGCATTCTGAAACAATCATGTTTATATTGCTAAGATTAGAAAATGGGTCGCCTCCTTACATCACGTGACGCTGAGCACATAGCAAGCATATCATTATTAGTATCAACATCATCACTATCATCATTAACATTATCTATCTTTTATGTTGGTGTGTCCCTTCATGCTTGTCCTTGCTGTCTCTATATCTCTAATGCCAAGCCTCTACAACTTCCTCAGTCTCAGTCCCCCAGCAGCAGTTTTGTTCTGTTGGAACCAACCTTCTCCTCTGCCTTCTGTCAGGCTGGATCTATTTGAGGAGTCCTTCCTTGACAGGCAAGTCTTCCTGGAACTTGAGCATGCTGTTCCTCAAAGCATCTCATACGACAGCTGCTATTGGCCTTCTTGGATCCTCCATCTTCCCCTTAGCCAGGCTGTTGGTATTCTATAAAGACCTTCCACGTAATGCCTGTGCTGATACTTACACCCCTGCTTAACTAGGCTGGCCTCTACTGCCCTGGGCATTTCTTTGACTCAAGCAGGATGGAATTATAATCATTCCAAGCTACTTAGTAGCTATTTCCCACTCACAGCACAAAGCACGCTAAGAGCTGAACATGGCTTAGTATGCAGGCTGCCCGGAGGTTGGGATATATCCAGTGAAAAATGTTCTGGGCCCAGCCTGTTGTGTATAGCGATGGGCTTTGGAAGCTCATGATCCTGGGCTTAAAGCAATGCACAAACACTCATCAACTATGTGACCAGTCAATGATTTAATCAGTCTGGAGCCTTACTTTCCACATCTATAAAAAGGAAGTCAGAATATTTCTTAGGATCAGTATGAGGATTCAATGTAATTATGAAAAGAGATAAGTATATATTAATTGCTCACCAAATAGTATCTATTATTATAAATATACAACAAAAAAATGTATTGCATACCAACTATATATATAAGATGTATATAGTGCTAACTCCAGGATTGGAGCAAGAGAGATAAGGTAACAAAGACATAATCCTTGCCCTCGATTTCAAAGTCAGAACACAAAGCAAGCCATGATGACAGCCACCAGAGATACAAACAATCACTGTGGGCAGAGAACAAATAGGGTGGCACTGAATGGGGCAAGGTTGAGATCTGGGCTGGGCCTGAAGGATTAAGAGTCTCGGTTTTCAGCTATGATAGCAGAAGCTTTTACAGAAGCAATAACCCATGCAAAGTCTCAGAAAGAGGCTGGAGGGTAGCAATAGCAATAACCAATATTTTAATTGATTGTTTCCAAGGTAGGCACCGTGTGAACTGATTTTAGATCCTCTCATTTAATCTCCTCAACAACCGTGCGAGACAAGGTAGGTGTACTATTATTCTCGTTCTATAAATAACTCCGCATCTCCAAAGGTAAAGTGACTTGCTCAGGACTGCAGGACTATCAAGAGGGAGAGTGGGACTTGAATTCAGGTCTGTCCGTCCCCAAAGCAAAGCTCTTAACTCTACAGTGTGTATGCCAGGAAGGGATGTGTGGGGCTTGAGGGAAAGATCAGTGTGGCTGAAGTGCAGGTAGGACACGGAGTAGGGCATGTGTGCATGTGTGTGTGTATATGTGTGCACAGGTGCACATGCACGTTACAGGCATATGGTGCAGGGGAGACATGAGAAAGAAGGTTTGTAGGAGCAGAAAGGGAGAGCACAGAAGATTCTGGAGCCCAGGATGAGGGGCTTAAAGTTTTTTTGAGGCCAACTTCAGTTCTTACTGCTCACTGAACCCCAGTAGGCCTCAAAGGTTATTAATAACAGTGATGATCATGCTAATAATAATAGTGGAAACCTCCCCAAGAGGGAGGTTGGGATGACAGGGCATGACTGCACCCTACAGGAGCAAGGATTCTGACTCCCACTTTGCGAGCTTAAGGGCCAGGCTCAGGCCTCCAGATTGGCTTTGACTCCATCGAGGGCTCAGCAAATGCTACAAAAGCAAAATACCTGAAGGAATATCTCTCCTCCTCTGGAGTTTTGGCAAACTTATCATCCCAATCAATATCTGAGTAATTACAGTCCCCTGTGATCAAGGGGGGTGATGTTTTTTTCCTTTCTTTGGCCTCTTTACAGGTCTCTCTTATCTGGAAAAAGATTTCTTAATCTACTTTCCCTAAATGCCTGGAAGGTCTGTATGCCACAGAGGCCCCAGAGCTCCCTAATTGCTTTTCACTATTTAACTGCCACCTGGCCCAGCTCACAGGTAGCACTGGGAGGATGGGCCTTTCAGGTCGGGGGCCCCCACAGAACCCCAGGGAAAAGAAGTAAAGGAACCTAGATGAACAGAGGGAGGGTCCCACCACCCACTCCATCTAAAAGGAAGTGGGGAGGGGTCGGAGGGCAAGGCCAAAAAGAGACAGGGCAGCCTCGCCTGGTCCATCCTATTGCTGACATGGACCCCTGCCCCCTGTCAGGCTTCCTGCCAGTTTTGGGTCCAAATGCTGCGCAGGGTAGGGAGGACCTTTGGGGAATTCAATGGAAGTAGACTGGAAGTTTTCCTTTCGATCCATGACGAGGAATCACCAGGCTAAGGTGAATTTTTGTTTAGTCATCCTGCCATCATTCTGCCAAGAACCTTCCCCAGACAAAAACCATCTGTCTGGCTTGTCCCCTCCCACTCGAGGTACGAGGACTAGACTCCTCAGCATCTCCAGGCCTCTCCGGAGCAAATGTGATTTTTGTTTGTTTGTTTGTTTATGTGAGTCAGGTAGATCTCCACAAAGGTTAGATCTAATGTACCAACAGGAGAGCATGGGCTGCCACGTGACTCACCTCCTGCTTACTAGAGGGAGGTGAGAGAAGTGGCTCTCAGGGTCCAGCCTGGCCTGATGTGTGATTCAGAGACCGGGTCCTCTCTTGACTCTCAATGATTTAAGAGGTTTCTGCACTCCTGAAACCTAATTACCCCAAAGATATTCGTTAAGTCTTCTCAGCATTGTTTCTAAAGAGGCCCTTCCAAGAACGCCACTGAGTTGGAGCCATTACTCTGCCGACCGCTCGCAGGGCCATTTATTGTATTTTTACGAGGGGAATGCTGTGCTGCCGGATGCAGTTTCCAGAAAAGACTGTAGAGGCGGCTCCCTGTGCCTCAACTGCTAACTGGAGAAGTGTCAAATCCACGTGGATGAAGTACACACACAGGTTTGCACATCAGGAGGAGGTATGTGCCCTGTGAACACACACAACTGAAGCCAGGTCATGCACACTTAGGAGACAGACAGATTAGCCAGCTGAATTCTCCCCACTTGGGACATGTTGATAAGCATTCCAGAAGCCATCCTGTCCAGCCCCCTGCCTCCAGGCAGGCAGATCTGTTCCAATTTACCCCAGACAGCATGGGTCTCTACATATCTGTAGCAAGCGATTCCACCATTCCGATGATAAACATTTCTAGCGTTTAACAGCCCTCATCCTATGGAGCCTTTTTCCTTGTGGAATAGGCAACATTCTTGCTGGACGGGAACATGGAAATTCTACAGACAAAGCCTCTCATTTTCTGAATCGTAGAATCCAAGCATCCTCGTTCCCGGAGAAATCACTGTGCACTCTCCTAAGTACAGACACTCTGAACTAGGAAGGGATCAAACCTCCTGCAGTCTTCTTCAGCTCAGCTCAGAGCTGATAGGGTCAAGCCCAGGTCCTAGATAGGTCCATTGATTGTCATATGAGAGTGACAACCCTACCCTGGGTTAACAAATTCCAACTGTCTGCATGTTTGTAAGGCTTATGGGTCTTTATTTAACTGGCAACCCAATAGCTGCTCTTCAGGTATTTGGCAGAGAATATAGTCTCAAACCCACTGGCATGCAGGGTCCATCAAAAACCCAGCTGAGAGAAAGAAAACATAGAAAAGATTGCCTGAAGGGTATGCGGTCCATCCATCCATCTAGAAATACTAACTAATTCCCCAGGATTCTGCCAGGTCAGCAAACAGCTGTCTACTGGACCGCATCCTTCTGGTCCCCTATTTTTCTGAACTGGTTTGATCTATGTTGAAAGTTAATGCCACAGGGAGCAACCAAAGAAGTGAGGAGGCCTGATCTGTGGTAGCTCAATGGATAAAGTGTCAACCTGGAATGCTGAGGTCACCAGTTCAAAATCCTGGGCTTTCCTAGTCAAGGCACATATAGGAGTTGATGCTTCCTGCTTCTTCCCCCTTTCTCTCTCTCTCCCCTTTCTCTCTCCTCTCTAAAAATAAATAAATTAAAATATAAAATTAAAAAATATATTTTTTTAAATAAAAAGAAATTAAGAAGTGAGGAGCTGTGTCTATGCTGAGGGTTTTGTTCATGACATTGCTCATCAGGTTACAAAGAGCTCTTGTCGGAAGAGTCTCCAGGAAGGCCCCTCCTTGTTCAGCCTGGGACTTTCCACTTTCCCTCCCATCCTCCCTTCCCTCTTCCCCTCTTTCCTTCATCTTTCTCTCTCTCTCCCCCCTCCCTTTCTTCTCTCCTCCTTTCCTCTCTTCTCCTTTTCTTCCTTCCTTCCTTCTTTCCTTCCTTCCTTCCTTCCTTCCTTCCTTCCTTCCTTCCTTCCTTCCTTTCTCCCTCTTTTCCTCCCCTCCCATCTTACAGGCACTCTGAGTTGTAAGACTGATCAGGTTACCTTGCCCAAGTTGGCTGCTAGAAACCCAGACTTCTAAACTAGGGCCTTCCAGGAGAAGGTGAACAGGTCTTTGAGGTCTGCCTGCCTGTGTTGGCCTCATTCTCGATGCCCTCTGACATCTTTTCTTTTGTCTGTCTATGTTCCTTTCCCATTTGCTTCTAATGTGGATCGTCTCATTCTATTTTACATAACTGTGTAAGCCACCATAATTCTACTTTGGCATGGGCAGGTATAAGTAAGCACATTAATGAATTAATTAATATAGATCAAACTGTGATGCACAAGCAGATTATATTTACAAAGGAGCGCATTTACCAGGCTGCTACTGGAAGGCCTCCCAGACCATATGGGTCTGAGCTAAGAGTCTTGAAAAATGTATAAGACACAGGGAAGCAGAAAGAAATAGGAAGGTAGTCTCAGTCAGAATTCTGTTTCTTCTACTGTAATCTAAGACTGCACCTTCTCATTCTTCTCTAAGCACTGGTGAGCCTCTCTCCAGTAATTTTACCCAGTCTAATATCTCTTCCTGAATTTGAAGGCATTGGATTAAAAAAAACGAACTTTTTTTTTTTTTTTAATCATAGAAGGTAAGCACCTGGGAGAATCTGAGAAACCATCTCATCTGACCCTTTATCTTAGCACGAAAGGAATGAAGGTCCAAAGAGGGCAAGTCTAGCTCCTGGATCACTTGGCCACTTATAGCAAGTTCTGGATCAAAAACCCAGTGCTGCTAGCTCCCTGCAGGTCTGTGACCTTTTTTGTGTCCTGTAAGGTTAAATAATTGCAGTTCCCCTTAGGAAGCCTGAACTTCATACTTACATTAGTAAATATACACATTACATACTTATATTCTCCATAAAATGGAGAAGTGGTGATGGGACTTTCATTTACCTTACCAAATCCTTCCAGGGTACATGAGTGGGTATATGACGTTGGGCACTTTACTTGACCACACTGTGTCTTTGCTACCCTGTCTGTGCAATGGAGATGGTAAGACAATCTCCCTCAGGTTGTGGTAAGGCCCAAATCAGAAAATGCACAGGAAGAGCCTGACAAAGAACACACTTACAGAAGTCACTTGTGGTGGCGCTGGCCCAGGAGGAATGCATCATGTAGCCAAAGAAACCTAGCAGAACCCTGAGCCTGCCAGCTCCAAAGCAGGTACATTTTCTGTTGGGAATGACTGGATTGTTAAAGAGCACAGATACTTGATTTTTCACCTTTCCCATTCAGTCCATCCCCCTTGCCATACTATCTCTGGTCCTATTCTGATCCACAGCCTCCGTCTGCCTACCAGCTAACTCCCTCTACATAGACAACACATGCCTAAGTACCAATGACCAGCACTTCATATAATAAACCAAGGGAGATTGCATCATCTCTTTTGGGATTTTCTAAATGGGAACCTTTATGTGAGATCCTGATGAAAGGCAGCAGAATGAGGGACAAAGTAAGTTTCCAGGACCCTACTCAGGCCGAGGACTCCAATGACTCCATTTTCTCTGACCCAAGTCAAGCATCCAAATCTTGTTCTAGTGCCTTCAGTAGAAATGTGAATATCGCGAGCCCTTGCTGAGTTCCTGCGCTGAGGCCCCGGAGCTGTGCCTTGAACACCAGCCTGAATCACTCTTTCTTTGCCTCCTCTGCCCCAGACACTGGTGCACAGGAAGGGAAAGGTGTGACCTGGCAAGGTGGGTGAACAGAGGGAGGGGATGGTGACACCACAGGCATTTCTCAGGTGCTGTAGGTCTGCTGTTTGCCATTACAGCAGGAGAGGGGAGAACGGAAATAGGACACTAATGAGAGGTGCTTATGCCTGCCCACATTGGCACCTATTTCTCAGAGACCTGAATCACCTTTAGTTCCTCTACCTTCCCTCTTTACCACTCAGAGCCTCAGCCTTGATTGAGTAGCAGCTCTTTTCATTACCAAGGACTCCCAAGGATAGCTGAGTTGTCCTACCCCAAGCCAGTACACACCATGACCAGCCAACTCTTACAGTACCATCCATGAGTGATCCACGAAAAGTCTGGACCCAGCACATCTTTCATGGACGTATCCCAACCTCCAGGCAGCCTGCATACTCCACAACTTCCAATTCCACGCATGCTCTCTGCTGTGAGTAGGAAGTAGCTATTGAGTATCTTGGAATAATTGTAATTCCATCCTGCCTGAGTATAAGAAAGGCCCAGGGCAAGAGAGGCCATCCTAGTTAAGCAGAGGTGTAACTATTAGCACAGGCATTACATGGAAGGTCTTTATAGAATACAAACAGCCTAGCTAAGGGGAAAATGGAGGATTCAAGAAGGCCAACAGCAGCCATCATACCTGAGGCCTCACCCGTACCTCACACCATATACAAAATGTAACCTAAAAGGAACATAGATCAACCTGACCAATTGGTGGCACAGTGGATAGAGCATCAGACTGGGATGCGGAGGACCCAGGTTCGAGACCCCGAGGTCGCCAGCTTGAGTGCAGGCCCATCTGGCTTGAGCAAAAGCTCACCAGCTTGGACCCAAGGTGGCTGGCTCGAGCAAGGGGTTACTTGGTCTGCTGAAGGCCTGTGGTCAAGACACATATGAGAAAGCAATCAATGGACAACTAAGGTGTTGCAATGTAAAACTGATGATTGATGCTTCTCATCTCTCTCTGTTACTGTCTGTCCCTATCTATCCCTCTCTCTGACTCTCTCTCTGTCCCTGTAAAAAAATAAAAAATTAAAAGAAACATAGATCAAAATGTAAAACCTAATGCTATCAAAGCTTTAGAATGAACTATAAAAAAATACTTGATAACTTCAGGTAACACAAAAATCATGAAATACAAAAGAAAAAATATTGACAAATTGTATTTCATCAACACTAAAAATTTGAAGAGTCTTTAAAAGACTCTTCAAAGACTTAAAGACAACTCACAGACCAGGGGAAAATATTTCCAAAACACACATTTGACAAAGGACTTGAATCTAGAATATATACAGAATTTTCAAAACAAAAAAATTAAAAAACAAACCACCCATTCAAAAAAAAAGAGCAACAGCAACAGACGTTTCACCAAAAAAGATACACAGATGGCAAACAATCATATGAAAAAATGCTCAATATATTTAGTCATTGGAGAAATATAAATTCAGACTGTAAGGAGATACCGCTGAGTACCTACCTACTAGAAGAGCTCACATTAAAAATAAATAAATGACTGGTATGTGGAGTGTTGGGGGAGGACATGGGACAACTGGTACTCTATTGCTGTGATTGAGAATGAAAAATGACAGCCATTTTGGAAAAGAGTTTGGCCATTTCTTATAACGTTAAATATATACTTGTCATACAATCCAGCAATTCCAGTCTAAGTGTTTCCTATATGAAATAAACATGCACACAAAAGTTGTGTGTAAATGTTTATAAAAACTTTATTCCTATTCACTCCAAACTGGAAATGACCCCAATGTCCTTCATCTATTGAATGGATATGCAAACTCTAGTTTGTGTCCGGTGGAATGTTACTCAGCAGTAAAGAAGAATGAACTACTGAT
Organism: Rhynchonycteris naso; assembly: GCA_037038555.1. Taxonomy (NCBI): domain Eukaryota; kingdom Metazoa; phylum Chordata; class Mammalia; order Chiroptera; family Emballonuridae; genus Rhynchonycteris; species Rhynchonycteris naso. The sequence goes on along the minus strand of CM072995.1, from coordinate 276,871,311 downwards.
ATATACAACAACATGGATGAATCTCAAATTTATGATGCTAAGAGCAGCCAGACTCACAGGGCTATGGACTACATAATTATATTTATAAGTTATTCCGGGAAAGGCAAGCTATAGGAACAAACAAAAACAGATCTGTGGTTACTGGCGTGGCAGGTGAGAGTATAGTTGACCGTAAAGGGACGTAAGAGAATTTGGGGTGGGGGCGGTGGATAGAATTGGGCTCTGTCTTTATTTTGGTGGTAATGACATGACTTTATGAATCTGTCAAAATTCAAAAAACTATATACTAAAAAGGGTTAATTGCACTGTATGTAAATTATACCTCAATCACAAAAAAAAGTATTAAAAGGACTCTTGCTTCTTGACAAATGACCTATAAGATCTGTACTAAAAAATATTGTCCTCATTTTACAGATGAGACAATGAAGGACCAGAGAGATTGATTAATTTGTCCAAGGTCACAGAGTCAGCAAGGGGTGGAGCTGTGATTGCAATCTGGGCCCCAATGTCACCCCAATAAATTCAATACAAATAACTGAAAAATAAAGTAAAAACATTATATCATGACTATGAAAAAATAAGAAAAGAAAGTATATACTTATATATACACATCATATGCATTACCAGCCCCTGCCCCATCTCCAGTCATGGAAGCAAACTTGACTTGTACCCAAAAGCCATAATAGATGCATACCCTTGCTTTGTCATAGACTAGTTGTGTGGCCCAACAGATGCTGAGTCATCTCTAAATACCAGTATTTTTCATGTCTAAAATACAAATAATAAACTAATTTTTAATAAAAATAGATTCCCTTATTAACATAGTTAACAATTTAGTAAATTCTGTTTTATGCAAATGTACAGGTAACTGAGTTACAGTAGATGACCGCTAAGACTAGGAATGCCTGTCTCTCTCCATTCAGTCTGCTCCACTGGGTGAGGGAGACTCACACTCAGGCTTGTCTGAAGTCAGCACCTTTTTTTTTTTTTTTTTTAATAATCCTCTACACAATCCTAACATGCAACATGGGCCCTCTTGTCCCTCAAGGTAAGACTGTAGGAATTGAGGGGATGGGAGGTGCTATCCTAGAGAAGAAAAGACTCTTTGGGGATGTGAGCATGGATATAAAAGATTTGAAGAGCTGTCATATGGGGAGAGAAGGCAGTTGTTCTCAGTTGCTCCGGGGCAGAACTGGAATTAATCTGGATGCAGATTCTGTATGATGGAACAAAATTGCCCACAACTGCTCTTAGCCGGCAAAGGAGAAGCTGCACGTGAGGTGGTGGGCTTTGCACCACTGTCAGGTAATCAAGCCGAAACTGCCTGATCACACATCAGGAAAGGTGAAGAAGAGCCCCAGGAAGCAGTTGTCAGGAGCCCATGCCCCTCAGTACAAAGGTGCACATCCTTGGAACATGTGGAGGTGCACGTGAATACTGAAACAGGCCAGTGTGCCTCGTCCACCTTCTCATCCTCCCTGTTAGTTGAGAGTCCAACAAAGGTGGTGAGCAGAATTTTGTGTACACAGGAACCAAGGCAATCCTTGATAGATGGCTTTCTCTACTGGTCCTGCATTTGAGAAGAGAACGTCCTGCCCTCTAAAACTGCAGACCTATTTGGATCCTAGCTGAGGTCCCTTGGCAGCTGACACACAGGCCCATCTGCCATGCTGGCACAGTGCCCCTAGCAAAGGGAGCTCTGCTTCCTTCTGGTAGGTGTAAGTGCCAGGTGGCTGTGTATGCCTCAGGGGTATGTGGGGGCGGGGGGAGGTGTCCCAAACAGCACAGGGCACTTGGAATTCCCATGCTCACCCTCTGCCCCAGTAAGAACCCACCGTCCTCACCAGGAGCTGCAGGGAATGGGAGCACAGGGCTTAGGCACTGGATGGGGTTGGGCTGCCAAATGAACAGCCTTTGCCACATCAAGCGTGTGTGGAGCCAAGACCACCCGAGGAACAGGCAAATGGACGCTTGGAAGGATGGCCAAGGCGCAAGGCAATACCAATTCAGAGGGCATCACAGGGGATTGGGGCCCGTGAGAACCATAGGAGCTCTTATAAGATGCCCTTGGCTCTGTCGTTCTCCTCTAAGAATGAGGAGGAAGAACTCTGAGGGAAGGATACCTGTGTTTTTCTACACCTGGCCTTGGTAGGGAAGCCCTTCCTTCTCTGTTGTCAGATGGGAGTGTCTGAGCCTGTGGTCACCTCTGCCAAGCTGCGTGAGACTGTATGCTCCCGGCCAGCAGTGTGAGTATGCGTGCGCATGCCGCAGCCATCCGGGGGTTGCAGAAATTGCATATTGCTGATGCCGCGGAAGCTGCGAGAGGCTGGGCTGCTGATCCAATCATTCATGCTTCCCTCGTCCCCACTCCTGGATCTGATAGATAAGAACACTCCAGCAAATGACCAGTTTCATGGACTGTTTCCTCTTTTGTCAATACAAGGAATTGTGAGCTGTCATCTTGTCCCTCCTCTCCAGAGAGAGAACTCAAATATTTATGACCAGCTTTTATAACACTAATTGTATTTCTAATTGTTTCTCCCTCCCAGCCACACCACTTCCCTCACCCTGGTGACGCTGGGCAGTTCTGGGGTATATTAAGAGCGGTCTGTCACACATGAAATTCAGAGGAGGTTTTGAATGAGACGGCTGCGTTTCCTGCCCAGCGGTTTTCCTCTGTTCTGAGGCTCGGGCTCTGGCCAGACGCCAAGGCTAGCATGAACCAGGCCCTGAGGAGAGACGGGGACGGGTCTGGCCTCCCGTCCCCAGAGATCAGGCTGTTTCGCAACCAAGATGCACAGCAAGTCACTGCCTCAATTTCTCCGCCTGGAAAACCCCTTTCCTCCCCCTCCTCCAAGCTGCTTCTTGTGTTTCGGCTCAGCCAAAGGCCCACTGCTGTTTTATTTTTAAGGTCTGAAAACTGATTTTTATATTTTCAGATCAATGAAAGAAAGCACAAGAAAGAGAGTGGCGTAGTGGGAGGCACATTTGAGTAGGAATCGGGAAAGCTAATATCTAGTCATTCAATTATTCATTCATTCATTTATCCATCAAACATTTACGGGGTCCTACTGTGGGAGAAGCACTGCCCTACATCCTGAGCATAGAGAGACCAGTGCCTCTATCACACCCTGAGACCTTTCACCTGGCGAGCTACAGCTGGTCCTTTTATAGAATGGAGGTGGACCCCTGGACACCACAGTCCCAAGAACACTGCAGCCCAAGGCTCATCTGTAAAATATTTTGAAAGGAAAGCTTCAGAAACAACTCTGCTCTAGTAGAAAAGGTCTGGACCAGGAGCTGGGAGGACTCTGCTCTGCTTCATTCTAGTTCATGACCTTGGACAAGCCACTTGGACTTTCTAAGTTCTGGCTTCTTCATCTACAGGACAGGAATAAAAGTAATCTTTCTACCCCACAAGGATATTGAGGATTAGATGAGAGAATATGGGTGAACTCTGTAAACAGCATGTGAAACAACCTGTATAAGTAAGAAATCACCATTAATCATAATCAGAAAGCTCTAGCTAACTCTTTCGGTCACCCTAGGCAAGATAAAACAATGGACATTAGGAGGTGATATTGGGGAAGGAGGTCCCAACTGGCTGCCCCCTTTTTCAAAGTAGGCAGGGAAATCTTCTCTCAAATAAGCCTTGGAGCATCTCCCCAGAGACTTGGCTCCAACTAATCACCACTCCACAGCTCAGTAAAAACTAAAATAATAAAAGTCAAACAGTTCAACTCTGTGGTGAACTCACCCTAGGGAGCAGTCTGGCTACTGGTGAGATGTGCAACCCTCGCCTTGAGGAGCTGATAAAGTTCATGGAGCACTGAATCCATTGCCCAGTAAGGGTCCCAGGGAGCTGGTAAATGAGCTCCGTGGACAACCTAGAGGCCAGTCGCAGAAACGTTGCTCCTTGAAGGACTGTCCCTTAGACCAGAAGGAGATATACGTGAACCAGGAAGGGCCAAGATGAAAGAGCAGAAAGACATGATCTAGACAGAATGTGGCTATTCCCAGCACCAACCCCCCCCACACACACACACACTTTTCCATGCCCCCTTCCCACTGCTCTCATTGGAGGTGATGGGTTTTCATTTATGATTGTGTTGGTATGGAAGAAAGGAATTCTGTAAGAAGGTGAGATTGGGGGGGGGGATTATAGTTTCATGGTATGTGTTACACAGAAAAGACATCATCTATCAGCTATTACAAATCCCTCTCTTGACAGATCTGGTGATCTGAACAAGCCAGGGTATTAACTATTGTAACTTGGACAATCTATATGACCTTGAGCCAGTCTCTTATTTTCCTTGATTGGTAAACTAGTAGTAACAATAGTAATGACTGCATGGGGTTAAACGGATCATGTGAGAAAATACTACATAAAGGGTTTCATGAAATGGTATGGCCTAGAGCAGTGCTCAGCAAACTCATTAGTCAGCAGAGCCAAATATCAACAGTACAACGATTAAAATTTCTTTTGAGAGCCAAATTTTTTAAACTTAAGCTATATAAGTAGGTACATTCCTTACTGAGGTAGTGCCCACACGTAGCATTTTGTGGAAGAGCCACACTCAAGGGGCCAAAGAGCTGCATGTGGCTTACGAGCCACAGTTTGCTGACCTGGGGCCTAGAGGAAATCTTACAGGACAGAGACCCTGTTGCTCTCTCTGCCTGTGTGGGCTTGGTGAGGTCAGGTGATTTCTCTGAGCTACATTTCCTTTGTCTGCGTAATGGAAATAGCGAGAAGGATGCCCATCTAGTAGAGTCACAAATATCAAGTGAGATATTAAAAGCCCTTGAAGAGCTGTGAGGTACATTTTAATATCAGTGACTGCTTTTCTGATAAAGAGACTGAGGGCCAGGGAGGTTCTCTGACTTGTCCTAGGCCAGGGGTCAGAAACCTATGGCTCGCAAGCCAGATATGGCTCTTTTGATGGCTGCATCTGGCTCGCAGATAATCTTTAATAAAAAAAATAATAACGTTAAAAATATAAAACATTCTCATGTATTACGATCCATTCATTTCCTACCTCTCATGTTCATGGTTGCGGGTGGCTGGAGCCAATCACAGCTGTCCTACAGGACAACACCAAATTTTTATTGGATAATGCATAACATACATGGGTCATTGTATGGCTCTCACAGAATTACGTTTTAAAATATGTGGCATTCATGGCTCTCTCAGCCAAAAAGTTTCCCGACCCTGCCCTAAGCCCACAGCAACTGCCAAACCTGAGCCAGATTCAGAATCCAACCAGGTCCTAACTTCCAGGAGGGCCTCTGTCCTCTGCTGCCCACCCAGGCAGAGTCCAGCTGCCCTGACATCCTTCCTGACAGCCACACAGGCCTGCCGACAACACCCTGGCCACGTGCAGGGCTGGGGGCAGGGTGGGATGTTACATCAATTTGAGTGCTGCTGCGTACACTGCCTTTCCTCAGGAGGGAAGGAGAGTCCTTCCAGCATTGATTAGCCCTCTCTGGTTTCCTGCTGGGGTAAACACAGGGCCCCTTGGATGTCCACTAGGATTTAAGAAATACACCCCTTACAACATCCAGTCAGCCACAACCCAGCATTTACATGCACTTTACATGCACGGGCCACTTCCACCTGTGCTCCCAGCAGGACTTGCCCTGTGACTTCCCCTCAGGCAGGGCTGCAGCCACTCTGAGCAGAGCTCATGAATCAGTGGGACTGTCAGATTTTTTCCTTTTGAATTTTGAGAGAGGAGTGATTAATTGGAACCTCATTGAGGCAGGGACATACCATATTCCCCATATATAAGACGTACCCTTTTCCAAAAAATTTGGGACCTAAAAACTGAGTGTGTTTTATACAGTGGTTATAGATTTTTTTACTTGAACTTCCTGCTTTTTCGTGCTTGTTTTTGCACTCATTGCTGAAGACAGTCATTTGTCATCAGATGCAGATGAGGACAAACTAATGGATGGGAGTTTTGACGGTGATGAGGAGTTGTATGAATTTTATGATGAATAAAACTTGAGTTCAATACTTTAGGTAATTCATTTTTTTTTTCAAATTTTGGGCCCCCAAATTAAGGTGCATCTCATACATGGGAGCGTTTTATACATGGGGAAATGCAGTCTATGTGTTGATAATGGCGACGCCTAAGCATGGCTGAGCTCCTGAGCAGGGAAAGCTCAGGTAGTCACCTGGAGCTGGGACTGAGCCCTTCACCCTACCAACACCTGAAGTAGTGGCATCTCCCCTCTGCAGGTCAGCCTGGACCCTGTCTCCGCAGCCCCTCATCCCCACTGCCTCCCCACACCCACAGGCTGGCCAGCTGTCAGCTCTCACTGCGGGCAGTGCCTCCTGACTTCAGCTCTGTGCTCCCTTGCAGGGGGAAACCCTGCGGCTGGGATGAGAAGAACAGAGGCCAGCCAGAATCAGTCAGGTGATGGGGGTGGCTTCCTCTCTGGGCTGCACTGCTTTCATGTGTCCTTGAGGGACATTCCAGGTTAGGCTCTGGGCCAGTGCTCTGCCCTCACAGCTTTCTGAAAACCAATCTTTTTTTTTTTTCACACCTTTGAGTTGCTGGTGGTGGGTGAGTGTGTGCATGTGTGTGTGTTTTCCCTCTCAGAATAGCAATAAAATAAACCAAAAAAACAAAAACAAAAAAGAAAAGAAAAAAAAAAAAACAGAAGCCCCAGTAACAGTGAAACAGTGAACTGGGCAAAATCTCTGCTTGACTCATTGATGTAGCACGGCTGGTTTGGGGGAAGGACTCTGCTCTCTCTTGGGGAGCAGCACTTGTACCCATTTACTCCAAGCCCAGGCTATCCAGGACCCCCTCCTCATCTCATCTGGAGCAGAGACCCAGAGCCTCACCTCTCAGCCTTCCCAGGGTTGTGCAGGTATCCGTGGCCCCCTTCTGAAAAGAGGCATAGCCTGAAGACAAGAGAAGGGAGGGGACCCCCAGTTCTCTGGCCCAGCAGGGGCCCCCCCTGTGCCTTCTGGAGTCCCACCTCTCCATATTTCTGAGAACATTCCACCCCCATGGCCTCCTGAGGAGCCACACAATAGCTTTATCGAACGGAGCTATAAATTTCAGTGAGGCTGACCCTGGGAGTCGGCAATTACCTTCTGAGGAGGCTTTCATTACTGCTCAGTGTTGGCCACGGGGTAGGGATGCCTTGCAGTGGGGGGTGCCGGGCACACCCCCTGCCCCCTCATCTCCGCACTCCCACACACCAGAATGCAGCATCCAGAGGGCACCAGCTCGGAAACAGACACCGGAGTTTGGAAATAGACCCTAAGGACTGAAGGTGGCTGCTTTGTTTCCCCCAAGTCTTTGCCTCGGCCCAATGTGGAGGGAAGGATGGAGGAGAAAAGCTGCATCTTGCAGACCTTCTCGAAGCTATGACACACCAGAAATGGAAAGAGGAGGGGAAAAGGAGAAAGGGGGGGGGGTGGGAGGAAGGGCCTTTCCTGGGGGAAAATTGCTATATATTCTAATAACAAGTAACTAGAAAACAGCTAAACGTGAAAACTTCAAACTTCAATCAAAGTCATTCTTAGAGAGGAGTAGGTGGTTTGCAAAGGCTAGGAAATGTTTTTATAGAAAACTGGTCTACGCTTAATCAAGATATTAATATTAGACCAACTGGGAGAGCAAACAGGCTATGCCCAGGCTCCTGGGTGGGAAAAGCCCAGAGCGCTCGGCTGGGCTCTGTCCTTGGGCACACAACCTCTGCCCTTCCCCTTCAAAATGCTTGTGCAAGAGAGACAAGACCGAGACCAAAAATGGGGAGAGCTCAGAGCCGTGTTAAAAGACCTACCTTTTCAGCAGCCAGCCACCCTGGCCTCACTCTCACCTACGCCTTCTCTCCACAGTGACAGGTCAACAGCGTGGGTGGGGACATCTATCCCCAGAGGCAGGTACCCATGGGGCAGTATTGATGTTGACGGACAGCTCCAGCCCACAGAGGGACTTGTTTGGTGGGAAACAGACACTTGGGCTCCTGTGGCTGTCAAGTCACCTCCAGCCCCAGCTCATTTACACTAAAACCCAACTATATTTATTCCCTTGTAGGCCTGACACACTCCAGTGCTCCCGCCAACTTGCTCTGCAACTCTGTACACAGCTGATCAATGTGTGCAATTTAGAAACAGAAAATGAAGACTTCTGTGACGACCGGGAAGGTGGGGTGGGTGGATGGGCCTTGGCTCCTGCTCACCATTCCCCCCTCCTCCTAACACTCTCACTTTCCCCTCACCCACTTGTAGCACCGCCCACCTCTGAGCCTATAAAGGCAAAGGTCTTTAAGGTGTGGGTGTAGAAATCAGGGCAGGTAACTGGCACCTCTCCTCTCCTGCGCCTCAGGTGTGCAAGGTGTGAGCATGGTCATCAGTTCACCTGAAATCCTGTCGGCATGTCCTGCCCTGAAGGACAGGACCTAGAGCTCCTGGCTGCGCCCCCACCCCTACCCCAAGGAACACCCAATGCTTCAGCAGACATAAGGAACCTGTGGGACAGGTGTCAGAACGTTGAACAAATACAGATGCTATTTACCTTCTATCCATTTTCCTGACTATTCTTCGAGATCTAAAAATAAAAAAGGTTTAACTCAGTTCTGTTATGGAAGAAGGTTGCCGAATTCGCTCTGTTTAAGAGGGGGACCTGGCAGGTCTGGAGGTTCCTTCTCCACATTCCCACCATTTGCTACCAAGGAGGCTTCTCAAGGGGAGAAAACAGACTCAACTTTGCCAGCTGGTGTTAAAATAGCAAACGTGAAGTTCATTTACATAAGGTTGGCCCCTAAACTCCCTCAACACCAATGCACGGCCTCCTGTCCTCCCTCCGTCCATCACACACACCCTCAAGCTGAACACTGCTCCTCTTCCCACTGATTTGCCCTTAATGGTCCCTTGCATCTGAATGTACTAGGATACTGTCACCTGGGAGGGGTGCATGGTCAGTTTCACTTGCAGCCTCACACACTGCTGCTATTCTAGGAAGAGTGTGAATGCCCAGTGAGGTCTAGATGAAACAGGAGGCATTCTGCATCTGGTACATGCAGGGCTCTGTAGACTTTGCGGACACTGTCGGCCCTCTCCCAGCGTCCCCCGTATACCCCACCCAAATCCTCGAAACCACAGGTAAAAATATCAAGAATGGGATGAGGATTCAAATCCAGATTCTCTGAACACCTAGCGCTCTTTGCTTAAAAGTGCCATGATGTGTGGAAACTAAGGAGGGCTGGGAACCCGGACACACCTGGAGGCGAATCCTAGGTTAAACCCACTTCTAGAGCTTGCTAATAATGAATGGCCTTGGACACTTCCCCATCCTGAGCCTCTGTTCCCTCATCTATGGCATGGAGTACCTACCTCAGAGGGGGGCTGTGAGGATGACAGGGGTTAATGCCTATAAAACCTGGCATGATGGCCAGACTGAAATAGATACTAATAGATGTTACTTCCCTTTTCCTCACTTTTCTCCATTTTATAAAAGAAAGTGAAAATATTTCACTGCAGTTTAATAAAATGTACAACTCAATACATTTTCACGAGTTGTACACATCCATATGCCCAGAAACCAGACCAAGAAATGAAACGTTTCTACCCCTACCCCCTCTCAGTGCACCTCCCCACACTTCTGTCACTTCCCAGTTACTCCCTCCCTTCAGCTATAACCACTATCCTGACTTCCAACATTACAGAGTCATTCTTTCTGCTTCTTACTTTTACATAAATATAATCATATGGAGTATTCTTTGTTGTTACTGTTTTCTCTCATTCAGGTTGCACCTGTAAGATTTATCCATGTTGCACTGGTTACAGTTCCTTTGCTCCTTTCTATAAAGTATGCCAGAGTGTGCATACACTTATTTATTACTCCATTGTTGCTGCCAGCTATTGAGCTTTTACTAAAATGCTGCTCTGAACATTCTTGTGTGTGTCTTTTTATAAGTAGACCCCTGCCTTTCTGTTAGCAATGAGGTGTGTGTGTATTTTGCATTCATAGATGTTGCCAGACTGATTTCCAGAATGATTGTTCCAATTCACAATCCTATCCATAGTGTCTGAGGGTACTGATTGCTCGATGTTCTCACCAATACTTGCTATTACCTGTCTTTTTGTATTTTAACCATTCTGCTGAAAATGCAGTGATATTTCACTGAGACTTTAATTTACAGATCTCTGATTACCAAAAGTGCTAAGCACATTTCTGTATGTTTCTTGGCCACTCGCAGATCTTCTGCCAAAGGTCAATTCAAATCCTTTGGCCATTTGTCTACCGAATTGTCTGTCTTGTCCATAATGATTTATAGAACCTTTGAAAATTGTAGACGTGGGTACTTTGATAGATGTACGCTTTGCAACTCTCATCCAACTCCTTGACTAGCCTTTTGGTTTCTTGTGTTTTTTAATTAATTGAAGTTATTAATTTTAATGTTGTTTAATTAATCACTTTCACCCTTTATGAATATGCTGCTCACATTTTGTTGAAGAAATCTTATCTAGCCTGCATCCTGAAGATATCTTCCTATTTTTTAAAAGCTTTTAGCACTTTCCCTTTCTCATTTGGAACTACAATGTATCTCTGTAGTAGGAGGTAAAAATTAAATTATTTTTTTCCAATTAAGGATATTTAGAAAACTTAGCACCATTTATTGAAAAAGCCTTTCTCCCACAAACCAGCTTTACCATAATGAGGTTACTGAGTATGTCTGGGGTCTGGTTCATGTTCATTGGTCTATGTGTCTATCCTGTCATCTATAGAACACTACTTTAATTATTACAGCTTTATGTATATCCTGAAGATACTTTTAAGAAAACCAGCACCAATATTGTCCCAATCGAGGAAGTGTGAAAACGCATGCCCCCATCCTTGTCCCAGGTAGAATATGTTAGTGCCGAACCATATGTTTAGTTAGTTGGGTGGGAACAGGAAAAGGCTTAAAGAGGAAAGAAATATGTTGTGAAAGTTTCTTTAGACTAAGAGAGATTGGGGTAAGTTGCCATGTATTCATCATGGTGGGAATAACCCAAAGATGTAAGAAAGGTCACAAAGCCATGGAAGGAGCCCAGCCTAGGAGTCCAAACTCCTAGGTTCTAAGCTCAGTCACGTCACTTACTAGCTATGTGCCCTTCAACAGACTGGTCTTTCTGTTGGGGCCTCTTTTCCTTGTGTACAAAGAAGGGATTGAACTAGATAGTCTCCAGCATCCTGCTTACAGTCTGAGAGTCTATTAACGTGACTCTTAGCCCAGGAAAAGAGTAATAAAATATATAAAAGTATTTGCTATCCTCCAATATATATAAAGGTATTTTCTACTAGAAACAACAAAACATTTTCTTATTCATCTCCTCCCACCCCTGCCACCAGGGCAATAGCTATCAGACTTTGTGAACTCTGCTAAGCTGGAAATCTCCTTAGCATCCAGGATAGGGTTGTTAATGCCTTCCTCTAGGCTGACATTTGGTCTAAGACAGTGGACGGCAAACCACAGCTTGTGAGCCACATGCGGCTCTTTGGCCCCTTGAGTGTGGCTCTTCCACAAAACACCACACGCGGGTGCAAAGGCCAGCTTAGGAGTACCCTAATTAAGTTAATAGCAACGTACATACCTCTCTAGTTAAGTTTTAAAAATTTGGCTCTCAAAAGAAATTTCAATCCTTGTACTTTGATATTTGGCTCTGTGTGACTAATGAGTTTGCCAACTACTGGTCTAAGAGGATAGATGTGTAGTTTTGGTACCAGATAGATATGGGTTCAAATCTTGACTGTGCAACTTGCTCACTGTGTCCCTATGGCATAATGGCTCAATCTTTCTCAACCTCAGCTACTTTCTGTGTAAAGTGGAAACTAAGAATATTTACCTTGTCATGTACTTTTGTCAGCCTAGAAAATCTCCCTAAGAGCAAGCTACTGTTTATAAACTACACAGTGTTGCCGCAGGGTTGAAACTCACTGTCACGTGTCTTATCACCCCTCACCTGTTCAGTTGCTTTACTGTTTTCATCCCTACCACCAATAAAGGTATCAGGAAATTAATAATTCACCTGGAGCCAATCCAAGGGAGTGTACACCTGTTCAGAGATTACCTGGGCTTATTTTCTATAAGTGTTCCCAGATGCTCCGGTCTTGGGGAATGTGGTTAGGAGTGTTTGCAGTGTCGGGGGAGATGAGTGTGTCAACTCTCGGAGTTACTGGGGATCAAATGTGACGATGTTCACAAAGCAGTTAACACAGTGTCTGGCACCAGCAAAGACTCAATAATGATATCTGCTGCTATCTCTATTATTCTTATGACACCAAACACCTGTTCCATTCTTCATCTCAGGAAGAGCCTACCGTATGGTGGCATACCCTTTTTCATGGCCAGAATACCCATAGGCTTGGATACCCCCAAGTCAACTCAGCTTTTCATCTAAACAAAACCACTGTATGTTATATCTTGGCAGGAGGTAGAGGAAAAAACCAACAGATAGATTGGTAGAGAAGGTGTCTTCTTCATATCTGCCTGGTGGCTCCAGGAAGCCCATCCCTTCCCCCACTAAAAGCAGGGTTCTCCTTGAGCCAGGCTCTGCTCACCTAAACGGCTGAAAGCCCTTGTGGCCAGAGGGCAGGCTTCTGGCCACTGGCCCCTCAGCTTTGGTTGGTTAAAAAAGGACCACTTTATCTTTCTTCTCAATCACAGTGCCCTATAGAGGCGACTGCTTGTCACTCCATGATGTCTCTGTGCTAGGACTGCACCCCAAACCTAGGCCAGCTGCAGTGCAGGCTCCATGAGCTGTTTCAAAGAGCTCTTCCCCTTTCTGCTTCCTTCCTTCTGTGTGGCTGGAGGGGAGCCGGCCGGCACACAGGCCCGCCTTAGGACACGCAGCAGTTCTGTGCATGCGTGCAGTTCCAGCACATTGGTTTGATCCGTGTCCAGGCTCTCTTAGACATCTGCTCCTAAGCCGACAGCTGAACATAAAAGCAGTCCCCAGTGGCTGTTTCCAGGTCTTCAACACTGGTTAGCCACAGTTGGGAAACCTTCTTCCCAGTGCCCCTAAGTGAATTAACACATGTTGTAAAGTCAGAGCTTCGGCATGGCCAAGCCTGGTTTCGCTGCTGCTCCTCCGAAGGTCCATCATCTGCTGAGTGGGTTATTAAGACGTTCTTTGCCTGGGGGTGTGCATCAATCTGCAGTTCCACAGTCTTTCCAAGGGGGCAGGGCAGAGGGGCACCTGGCAATTCTGCCCCTAGATGTTGGAAGCCCATACTCCACACCACTGCCTGACCCACTGAGAGATCCTATATCCAGTCACCAATTCAACCTCCAGCCCACACTTACTCCTTCCCCACCATGACCTCAGCACCCTCCAAGCCATGCCAGCAACAAATTCTTCCAATGTCATCTTTCTCAGGATACATAGGACTGGCTAATCCCACAATGCACCTGCTCAGGACAGACCCTTCAGCCCTTCTTTGTCCCTCTCCAACCAGCCCATCCTTGCTGCCCTCCACCTCCAGCCCACGTGAAGGATTAGATTGCATGTAGAAAAGCAATATTCCCTGGGCTCTGAGGGCCCAGCGTCAACCCGGAGCGGCTGTGCCGGGCCTGTGCGGTACTTCCCACTCCATCCACCCTCCTCTGCATCCCCCAGCTCTTATTGCATTTGAAAGCTTTTTTTCTTTTCTGGGCTGTGTTTGCAGGAGGGTAACTCTATTAGAACAACCTCATTGGAGCACAGCACTGAGAGCAGAAATGCAGATCCCAGGGAGCAGTCACTTGATTAACAACAAGGAGAGGTACCAAGGGGAACATCCCCACCCAACCACCCTTCTGGTCAGAGGGGGCAGATGGTCAGCCCTTGGCTTCCCACATGAGCTCCTGGACTGCTACTCACCAACCCCATCTGCAAAGGGGGAAACTTTCCAGAGGCTCTATGGGAACCACTGCAGTAGGAAGAGACCACCTGTGTGAGAGATCTGGCAAGGGAAGGCACTCTAAAGCAGTATGTCTTAGTCAGTAAAATACCACAGACCCAGTGGCATAAAAAACAGACATTCATGCTTCAGTTGTTGCAGACAGTTGCAGAGCCTAGGAAGTCCAAGGTCAAAGCCTGGGGATATTCCATTCCTGCAAAGGTCCACTTTCTGTCCCGGAGGCTGCCAACTTCTCCTTGTGCCTCATGCGGCTTTTCTTTGGTGTGCATCCCACTGTCTGCTCCTCTTACAGGGGCACTGATCCCATCATGAGGGTCTTGCCCTCGGGACCTCATCTGACCCTAATTACCTCTCAAAGGCCCCACCTCCTATTATCATCACACTGGGGATAGGACCTCAAGGTATGAATGGGGATGGACAGGGGTACAAAATCAGTCCATTCCAAGGTGATTGCCAGTAGAATATTTAGCACACACTACGGGGTCAAATCTTTCCCAACACTGACCAGTGGTGTTTCCTTAGGTGACAGACTTCCTCTCTCTGTGCCTTGTTTCCCTTCCCTGTCAAGTGAGAAATCAGCTCTTGGCGGGATGCTAGTCACGAATGTTTAGAACTGTACCTGAGACATACTAAATGCTTAAGAAACAAAAGTCATTTTTACTTCCATGCAATCCTGCCCTCTCATTTCCCCTTCAGAGCCAGATCCCAACAGTGATAGCAGGTCTGGAAACAGGGAATGTTTACGAGAGCACACGTACTTTGTTGTCTTGAAGAAGTATCCACCACCACTTATAATGGTCCTCCCTCAGGCCTGGGAAATGCATACTTAACGTGCAATATTTGTCTCTATCACAGGATACACAGGACAGGTGCTCAATGTGTTTTAAGAGAAGAAAGAGTCAGAAACATGAAGGAAGGGGGAGAAGGAAGAGAAGAAGAGGAAGAAGAGAGAAGGAGAGGCAAGGGAAAAGAGACAACTGAAAACTCAGTCTACAAAATTTAGCTCATTGTCTCTCTCCTCCCACCTGGCTCCAACATGCCTTCTGTCCTAAATTTCCTGTTCCTATCATCAGGGCTGTTATCATATTCTGTCTTCTGAAACCTAAAAGCTCAAAGTCAAATTTAACTCTTCCCCTTTGATTGTTCCCCTTATGCGTCCAGCTGCTGACTCACAGCACCTCCTTCATAACGTTGCTCAGACATACTTTGTTCCCTTTTCTGGCTATCATTTGCAGTTCATAGATTCACCTTCTCTCCTCCTCATGTGGTTCCCCACCTCCCATCCGTGTGCCCATAACCCATTCTGCTCACTTCATCCAGGCTAACCTCCCTCAAGCACCACCCACTTCATATTAACCCTTCTGTCTGACCACGGTTTCCCTTCCACATGGGCCAGACACCTCCCCAGTCTCCTGCTCCACTTCTTTTTTGTCCAGACAAAACGTCCTCTGCTCTCCTTCATCTCCTCTCCGAGCAGAATGCGTTAAGTGCGTTCGCGTCATGAAGAATGTCTCTGAGATGCTACACCAGCCCTATCTGAAACGGTAGCCACTAGCCACACATGTGGCTGGTGAGCGCTTGAAATATAGCTAATGCTACCAAAGAACTAAATCTAATTTTATTTAAAAAGCAGACACGATGTAAAATGTTTTTTTGTACTGGACATGCCTTCATTGTGTTGGTAGAACCACATTTCATAGGTTATCATCACTGTGCGGTGGTGTGTGGGCTGGAGACATGTCATCTGTAGTATTGAAAACACGTGCTGATGGTGTCATTGAGATGATTCCATTGGAATGGTTTCTTTTATCTATGACGTGATGTACCATTGTAATGTGATTATTTAAATATTTTATATGGACAGCATGAATTACAGCAGTACCTATTCCTTTTCATTAGTTTAATGTGCCTACTAAAACACGTAAAGTGCCTAAGTGGCTTGCATTGTATTTCCATTGGGTTTCTAGGCATCAGCTCTAGGTGATGGCACACTGGAGCGTAACCGGAAGGGAAGCATGAAGCAGCTTTTCTAGAGATGGTTATGAGAACCCCTATAGCGAGCTGGTCCTGCCCGGGGCACCTAGAAACCAGCAGCCCTAAGTGCACGGTGGACCTTCAGTAAACACTGCAGAAGATGGTAAAGCATGGGGAGTTGGAGGATAGGCTTGGGAACCAAATTAGCACTAAATTTAAATCCAGCTCCATCAGCTTGATGGATGACTCTGGGCCTCAGTTTCTGTATGTGCTATACTAGGAATGTTAACATTACCAAACTCAGAGGTTTGTTAAGATGATCACCTAATGCTCTTAGCATGTTACTTACAGATAATGAGTGCTCAATAGTTGTTAGTTATTAGGCAACTGGACTTAATGGAATAGAGGCAAGACATGTAAGAAATTACTTCTGGAGGCCCACTGACTCCTGTTTTCTCTGATTCCCAGTCACATGATTGCTGCAGAGGATGACCTTCTGACTCACAGAGATGAGGTTCATTGCAGCAATAAAATCAGCTCATTGGGAAGTATTTTTTACCTATAGACTCAGCACAAAATGCATTCTCAAATGTCCATCAACTAACCACAATGACCTGCCCTTGCAAATCCCATGATCAGCTCTTAGCTCCACCACCAGCCACCAGCTTTCCCAGGATGGGGTGTGGGGGTGGCTGGGCTGGGCTCTGTTTCTATGCAGTTACTAGGTTTGCCTAAACATAGTATTTGGGATGTCTAGCCCTTTTCCCAGACACATCTCTAGAATCTCTCAAGGTCAATCAAACCCCTAGGCTAGATGTCACCAGAAGTGTGGTATAAGTGACTGTCCAGAGTCCAGAGAAGTGCCCAGGAAAGCCTTTCTCCATATTCCACCTTGCTCTCTGCTGGTCTCTGGCACTACCCAAGCAGACAGACTAACAACTTGGAGGCCTCCCCTGGAGTCCTGCCAGGCAGGAGAGGAAGTAGGTTTTACAGCTTGAGTTACTGGAGCTCAGATCCTCGCCCAGGGCTTCTTATTGGGAATGAGAAACAACAGTGATTTCTGACATCATGGGAAGAATTGAGAAAACAGAAGCCAGCCCCAAGTCTTCTGCCATGTTCTACACCCATAGCCAAGAAGAGAGTGAGAGTCTTGGATTTGGGACCTAATGAAGCAGAGAGAAACCAAAAAAGCAAAGGGCAAACAAAGCACCACATTTGTTTTTTTTTTTTTCTGAGTGACTCAAAGTCTCTGAAAAAGATCACTGCGTACCAGTCAATCCCTCCACGTCTCAAGTCCAGTGCCAGAGGGACCTGTAAAAGGGCCTTGGAAGAGAGTACTATCAGGACCCTGATGGTTGTATGTGACTGATATTTTCTTAATGAAAAGAAACAAAACATTTGTTAAAAGTATCCTGAGTATTTCCTATCATCAGAGCTAAGACTGAATAATCTAACTGTGGAAAATGCAGTGATAATACGATTGACCAGCTTCCTCCACGTGGCAGAATTTCTCCAAGTAGCAGAGATTACTGGTATCTTAGTCCAACAGGCAGTCTTTCTTGCCTCCTTAGGGACAGATTCCATTTCATTGGGTAGCATTTGGTCCCAGCTACACGACTACATTTCCCAGCTTTTCTTGAAGCTAGGCTTGGCCATGTGACTAAGTTCTAGCCAATGAGATGTAAGCAGAAGATTTAGGGCTTCTAAAAAAAGAGGGACAAGTTCTTTTTCTCCCTTTTGTCCTTCTAAGTGCCCAGCAAACAGATAAGATCACTGAAGTCCCTGCAGTTTATAGAAACAGGAGGCAATGTGGAGGCTGGAGGTGCACTAGGGTAGAGCAGCAGACAGGCAAGAGCCAGACTTTGGCGCTCTCTGGTTAGCCCTGCACTTCTGACCTCTGAGCTTCTTTTGTTTTGCAAGCAATGTATTTTATTTAACCACTGTTCTTTGTTTAGTTTTTTCATGGCATGGCATGGCATGGCATGAGTGGAGCAGAGGGTTTCTGTTAAATGCAGCCAAACACAATCTTAACTGACATATTACCATGAGGCTATTTCTTATTTACAGCATCTTTAAGTAGAGAGGGTCTGACTGGCTTCCTCTATGCTTGCTTTTTAAAATCTTAGGAAAGTTATGTGATTGGCCCAGCCTAGGTTCGGTCCTATCCCCGAGTCAAGCAGCTATGGACATGGGATTGTGTCATGAGCAAGGCCAGGCATTGAGGAGACACAGGGAAGCTCCCATGTTGACCACTGCCTGCGAAGGAAGGGGTAGCAGGTCCTGGGTGTAAAGAAAGAGATGAACAGAGTATGCCCATGTGTCTATCATAAGGAGGGATGAACATAAATTGCCTTAATTTCCCAATTTTCAACAGATATTATTGTAATCTGTAATGATACTGTTTTGTGATTGTATAAGGCTTTACATTTGTGTGGCAAACCACAGAATACAATCCGTTTTCACAGTTATTACCTCATTGGATTTTCTCAAGAATCCTGTAAGGTGGTTACATAACATCTCCATTTTTCAGAAGCAAAAGTGAGATTGAAAAAGACTGTCCAAAATCTCATAGTCAGGGTGCATTGGAGCTGGATTGCGTATCAAGGTACAACCTCTACCATACCCACTAAAATATTAATTAGGTGGTTATTAAACTTCCCTTATCGAGAACTGGATTTAAGATACCTCCTCTTCCATCCCTACCTCCATTCCCTAAAAAGACACAGCTCTGTCATTCTGACACTTAGAATCTTACTGGGGATGGGGGAACAACAGTGGAGTTATTGAAAATTACAAAATAGGCCCTGACCAGTTGGCTCTGTGATAGAGCGTCAGCCCAGCATTTGGAAGTTCTGAGTTCAATTCCCAGTCAGGGTACACAGAAGAAGCAACCAGCTGCTTCTTCCCCCCTCCCTCTTCCCCTTCTATCTCTCTCTCTCTCTCTTCCTCTCCTGCAGCCATGGCTCAATTGGTTCAAGCACATTGGTCCTGGCCGCTGAGGATGGCTCTGGGGAGTCTCCACCTCACGCTAAAAAGAGCTTGGTTGTGGTTGCGAGCATCAGCCCAGATGGGCAGAACATTGGGCAGATGGGGTTGCTGGGTGGATCCCAGTTGTGGCGCATGCAGGAGACTGTCCTTCTATCTCCCCTCCTCTCACTTAAATATAAAAATAAATAAATAAAATTACAAAGCAGAAAATTAACCATGAATTAAATAATGTCTCCAAGAGAGCTGAATGTGTAAGCACTAGCTACCTGTGAAGTTGGGAGTGGTTAGATTGGGGACTGCAGACCCTCAGGACAACCGGCCGCAGGGCTGGTGTAAGCCCGGAAACTCTGACCTGGCAGCAAAGTTTGGAAGAGCAACAGCATCTTTATTGAAACTTTTTCAAGAGCTTTGATTAGCCTAAAACATTAGTGTGATTTATTTTCTCAGCTCCGGTAAATAATTATCAAAAATATTGGTGGTTTTATGTTTTTTTCTCAGTTTTCTTTTACCTTTTTGAATCTAAATCACAGTGAGAATGATACTAAGGCTCCCTTGTCAGAGAATGACATCCTAGTGTGGCATCTTTTAACTGACATCCCTATAATTAGAAGAAATAGTCTTTTCATAGCACAAATTTGAACTGGCTAATTACTCAATGAATATATAGCTTCTTGTGTAGTAAGCAAATATTACATAAAGAGAGAAACTTTATTGAATGAGTTTTCAGTTCAGAAAACTTCCCAGGAGCCAGCAGTGGCCTATTCTTCTTTAAGGTCTTCTCCACTGTCCCTCACCCCCCTATCACCCCCCACCTCAGCCACCTCAGACTCACACAGGGATGTACACACACACACACACACACACACACACACACACACACACACACACACTCCATTCTATCACTGGGGTAATGGGGTCCTTAGTTACTGCTGTTTGAATTTTTATATTTTATTTCTTAAAT
The DNA here is from genome assembly GCA_037038555.1 of Rhynchonycteris naso. Classification (NCBI taxonomy): domain Eukaryota; kingdom Metazoa; phylum Chordata; class Mammalia; order Chiroptera; family Emballonuridae; genus Rhynchonycteris; species Rhynchonycteris naso. Next base: position 276,851,481 of record CM072995.1, on the reverse strand, counting down.
TAAAACATTTTAATTATTCAAAAAGTTTAAAGAATAATATGATAAATACCCTTGAGCGCACTTCCCAGCATGAGAAATAAAACATGACCAATGTAGTTGGATCTCCGTGTACCACATCCCTTCCTCCCAACCCTCCCTCCTACCCCCAGTCTCACTCTGTTGAATTGGACCGTCTTGAATTTGGTGTTCAGATTCACATGTATTATTCATGAGTACTACATTGTATGGTTTTGCATAGTTTACAGCTTTCATCAGAGATAGCACAGTGTACATATCCTTCTCAACTTGCTATAGTAGCTCCATGATATGCTTTGTAGAATTATCCATGTTGATCCAGGGAGCTCCACTTTGTCCATTTTTATTACCGGAAAGAATTCCAAGAAAGGAATACACCTCAGCTTATTCATTCCCCTGTGAATGGAAGTTTAGGTTGTTTTTGGTCTTTGTTTGTATAGGTTTGCTATTACAATGATTCTGCCATGGTTTTTCTGTTATATGCCTCCTTATGCACTTACATGAGTTCCTCTACACTCTAGCATATGCCTAGGATAGAGTTGCTGGATTGTAGGAAAATGTATCTTCATTTTTGCTAAATATTGCCAAACTTTTGCTGCTCGGTGAACAACAGATAAAGCACTTGAGAAAAATTGATATTTTTTGAACCATCTCATGGTTTTTGGCATGAAGACCTGTATCAGAATCCCTTTTCAATACTCTCCCATGGCTCCAGTAACTTTTGGGAGTCTCTTTTGCGTTTCCTTTCCAAAGAATGCTGGTCTTAGTGAGCCGACAGTCAAAGGCCCAAAGCCCTGTCCCAACAAGAAGACTGAGAAGTCTTACATGCTCCATTTTTAAGCTGGTCTCCTCTGAGCTCTCAGAGACTGGCAGAGGCCGTGGGCATGAAGAGCAACTCTGCCCAACACCCACTGTCACCATGAATACTGAGGATCTGTGAATTGTACTTCAGCTTCCCAGGGACTGAGCAGGGATGGTGAGGCTTCAGGAAACTCAAAATAGGTTCTACTCTCCTACAGAGAGCTGAGAAATCTTAAGGATTTCCCCTGTCCAGGACTACCTGCATTGTAATAGGAGATGCTCAGAGTGTAAAAGACTCCCAGATAAAAGGAATGAACGAATCTGTTATGCAGGATGCACAAGCATGGTGGAAGAAAGAATGGGCAAAGATTTAGGGAACACAGGTCAGCCTGGTTCCCCAGGAGTCATCCTTTCTCTGAAGCTGCTGAGTCAATCCTTCCTCAGACTCTGAAGTATGGAAAGTGGGGCTCCTATGCTGAGGGCTCAGCTCTGGTCTCAGCAAGGACCAAGGGGAGCAGGCAGGGAGGGGGGGGACAGGTATCCGGGACAAGCTGGCAGCACCCCCCCCCGCCCTTCCAAGAGCTCCCTAGATCCCAGGTCTCACCAGCCCATCTGGGGAGGGCTGGTTCCTGGCCCTGCAAACACACTGCCAGGAACACGTCTCCCAGAGAACTCAGCCAGCCCTGGGGCTCTGCAGAGCTGCCCACCAAACTGGAGAAACCTGCCCTCGTGGCGGCACCCCAGGCAGAGTAGGAAATGCCAGGGCTGACTGCTGCTGAACCCCAACCCTGCCCACAGGGAGCTCTGCAGCCCTGAGAGCCTCCTCACATCTGCCGGGCCCCAGCCCCTCATCCTGCAGCAGGGCAGTAGTTTCGAAGCTGGGCAGTGATCTCTCTACGAACTTATGGCCTCACGGGTAGCTGCCTCTGGTAAACCCAGTGAGGCCTGCTGCAACCTCAATAACTGAGTCATCACTTCGTCCTTCCGACTCAGTGGGGCAAGAACCCTCCTGTCTGACAGGCCTGGGGAGGCCCAGAACAGAAGGCAGATCCCAAACCACTTAGACAACAGCAGAGTAGGAATCTGACACCAGAGCCTCATCTGAAGAGACAGGAAGGTGCCCAGATGCTGGGAGTGAAATCCGGGGCCCCAGGGGAGCCCTAGCTCTACCCCCTGCTGGGAAGCCTCCTCTGCCCCGCTCCCACTCCTCTCTTGCAACAGTGCCTGAACTAATTTCATCCAATTCTACTTTAAAAAAAGAAAACTCAAGAAATAATTACTTCAGTCAAACATTATTTACTTAAGTAATTCTTTACTCAAACGTCTTTAGGCTTTATTTTACTAATACTACATAATTACATAATTGTGTAATTAGGAAGAAATTAAATGACAAATGTTTGCTGAGAACAAATGGGAAAAAATAGATCCTTTATTTTCCTGAGTGCTCTCAGCTCAGTAGGTTCCATCTTCTTCCTCTACTCCCAGTTCTCCCCCAGGGTCCTCCTCCCAGTTCTCCCCCACACTCGCGTCCTCCTCCCAGTTCTCCCCCACACTCGCGTCTTCCTCCCAGTTCTCCCCGCCACTCGCGTCCTCCTCCCAGCTCTCCCCCCACTCACATCCTCCTCCCAGTTCTCCCCCCACTCGCGTCCTCCTCCCAGTTCTCCCCCAGCATCCTCCTCCCAGTTCCCCCCCCAGCATCCCCCCAGCCTCCTCCCAGTTTTCCCCCAGCATCCTCCTCCCAGTTCTCCCCCAGCATCCTTCTCCCAGTTCTCCCCCAGCATCCCCCCAGCCTCCTCCCAGTTTTCCCCCAGCGTCCTCCTCCCAGTTCTCCCCCAGCATCCCCCCAGCCTCCTCCCAGTTTTCCCCCAGCGTCCTTCTCCCAGTTCTCCCCCAGCATCCCCCCAGCCTCCTCCCAGTTCTCCCCCAGCGTCCTCCTCCCAGTTCTCCCCCAGCATCCCCCCAGCCTCCTCCCAGTTTTCCCCCAGCATCCTCCTTCCAGTTTTCCCCCAGCGTCCTTCTCCCAGTTCTCCCCCAGCATACCCCCAGCCTCCTCCCAGTTCTCCCCAAGCGTCCCCCCAGCCCCCTCCCAGGGGGCTCTAGCAGGTAGAAGCACATACCTGTTAGAGCTAACCTGTGTGTCTCTGTGCACAGCTTGACTTCCCTCCTCAAGGCAAAGGCAGGGGTCAAGCCTCTGGTTTCCCAGGACTGTCTCTAAGCTCAGGAGGTCTGTGATGCCCAACCCACAGCAGCCAGAGACAGCTGGTCCTAAGGATTACCCTCCTGCAATCAAAGGCCATTCAGCTCACCCGGCAGATGTGCCCCACCCTGGGTGGCCCCTTCCCTGGCAGCCTGCTTCCCTGGGCAGAAGGAAAAGAATGGAAGAGCAATGGGAGCACAGCTGTCTTACCTCCTTCACAGAGGCTCATAGTGCCTGCCTCAAAAATCTACCCACAGAAGAGGCATAGCACACACCTCAGGACCAAGCTGCCGCCCTGGGGAAGGGGACCCATTGACATGAACTATTCTGTCTCTTGCCCTTCCCAACTCTCAGACCTTAGCAGCTGGGGGAGCCAGCAGAGCTTCCTGCAGGTAAAAAATTTCAATCAATCAACCACCTACCCAACACCTGTGGAATGTATCTTTCGCTAAAGTTCTGAGGAGGACACAAAAGAGCAGGCAGACCACTGTATGCTCACCTAATACACCAGCTGCTTAGAACATGGCATGGAGAGCAGTGGTTTTCACAGTAGAAAGTTCCCTCCTCAACATACACACACACAAATCACTTTCAAAATGTCACCAAGGTCCAGTACTAAGAGCAAGTAGTTGATGTTGCAAAGGTCACTGTCTCCAGCACTTATAAATTATGCCCCTAGACAAATTACTAATCTTGCTTTGCCATTTGCTTATCAAGAAAATAGGAACAAAGCACTTCCTACCAGACCATTGTGAGTTGCAAATAAATGGATGGTAGTAAGGCGCTCAGAGTAGCACCAGGTGTTCCATAAGCAGTAACTACAGTTGTTGAAGTGGGACTACAAAAGCCAACCCAGATAGAGTGAAGGGCACGAGGGGAAATCCCCCAGCTTTCCAATAGGAGGAAATTCTAAACCCTTCTCTCTAGCATACTCCATTAAGCTTCGTATTTCCAGGAGCCCCTCTGAGGTCCTACTTTACAATCCAGAGGGGTAAGACTTGCTTGGTCTCTGTTGTAGACTGGCTTCAGAGAACTGCCTATACTGGTGTCCAGTAACCCTGGCTGCCCACACCTCCTCCCTCTGCTTGGTCATTGGGGCTTCTGCCCATGGGGCTTGGCCTGGGCGTGTTCTGTGTGGTGCTAACCAGAGCTCTTGCTCTGGCCATGACCCAACTCTGCATTTGCTTTAAGACTGGGTTGAGTGTCCTGTGCACACTCTCCCAGCCCCTGGCTCCCAGCCTGGCCCTCATTTTGCCTTTGCTGCAGCCCCTGACAATGTGCCAGCCAGCTCCCAGAGGCCTCGCCCACCCCCTAGCTGAGGTACATCCTTCCAACTCACCTTGTTCTCCTCCTTTCCAACCAGCCAGAGGGCCCCGCTACAGAGGGTCCATGAAGACAGAGGAAGAACAGCCACACCCCTTCTCTCTAGGTCCAAGGGATTTATAGTGTCTAACACAGGAGGGCCCAGAACCAAGTATGTGTGAGTGTATGTTTGCATGTGTATGAGTGTGTGTGTGTGTGTGTGTGTGTGTGTGTGTGTGTGTGTGTATATGTGGAGGGTGGTGGGTTCTCTAGTGGGACAGATGGAAAATCATCTTTCTTAACTTGTATCTTCCAAAAAAATAAAATTTAGGACTACTTTGAATGTTCTACAGAACACCCTGCAGCCAGTCAACATTGACAGGTAAGCTGCGTGTCTGAATCCTGAAGCTTTCTCACAAGCTGGGTCCCCAGGGTCTGGAGGAAACTCAACCCCACCAGCTATCGGCCTCTCAAGCCTCCTCGCTAACCCTCGGCTTTGCCTCCTGTGGTTTGTTGGCTGAGAGTTGATACTAATCAGGATAAGTCTGCAATTCACAAGGTCTTCCTCCTCATCTAACCTTAACAAGGACAGAAACAGCCAGGCGAAGCCTGCCCTCGCCGCCTCCTCCTCCTCCTCTGTGCTGTTTGTTAGCCCCGCTGATTATTACTAGAGATGCTGCAGAGCTAATCACCTCCCTGGTGTACAGCCAGCCTCCCTTGGCTCCTGCTTCCCCCAACTGTCTGCATTTGACCTGACTTCCTGGGTCTCCCATGCTACCTGCTCATGAATATTGGAGAGGAGCAGAGGTGAGCACCCCCTAGGCAGGGCTGGGAGATCATCTCGTCTCCCCCAGGAAGGGGACCTCTGCCTTGAACCCCCAAGAACAAGGACTGGCAAGGTAGAGGTGTGGAGAGGAGAGGGAGGTGGACTGAGAGGGAGGAAGAACTTGGGAGAACACTTGTAAGCAAATGCTGCCTTGGTGCTCCCTCTAATCTTCTGAAGCCTTTATTGGTAACATCCAGAGAGAGGCACACCAGGAAAGGAAGGGGACCAGGGGAAGGCAGAGATCCCCTCCCAGAGATCAGTGCCAGGAAATGGAAGAGAGTCATTAGCATTTCTTTCCTTTCCCCTAAAAAACTGCAGAAGAAGAAACAAACTGTCGTTCCAGTGGGAGGAATTCAAGTGGTCCAGAAGGAGAACTTCTCACCATGAGGCTCTGCTTCCCTGGATAATTTCCAAGCATCCCTCTGCAGCCCGGCTGGTCCTCACAGGTTTTTTACCTTAAACTCTGCTGCTCAAACCCTCTCAGTGGCCTCCACTGGGTGGGACAAAGTTCAAACACAGGGGCCTGAAGTTCAAGCCCTGCTCTCCCCACTTCAGAAAACTCTCTTGGCCAAACCAGCTTCCTGCAAAGCCAGCTCAGGGTGCTCCAGTCATAATAGCTTCCTCTGGCTTCATGTTCACCTGTCACCTAGCCTTGTTGTAGAAGTAGGGCCCATGCCTTACAGATTTCTGAGTCTCCTGGTTCCTAAGTGCAGTATCTCACATAGAGAAGGTGCTCAATAGATAACTATGTGCTTAACTCAAGCAACAATGTTAAGTCCCAGCATTCTTGGTGTTTGTTATTACTACCAGAGTTTTAGAATAGCAGAGAAGAGCACAAATGGGGATAATCAGTTACAGAGCCTTAACTACTTACCTCATTTCTTCCTCATTGGATAGGCATTAAAATTCCCATTTTACCTATCTACAAACTAAGGCATAGAGAGGCAATTTGCCCAGGGCCATGTAGCCAGTGAGTGGAGGAGCTTCAAGGTGTGAACTGATGTCTAACCCCAAAGCCTAAATTCCCTTCACTGTGAGATGTTCCCCTCAGTCAAGACTCCTTTAGATGTGACGTCACTTTGCCCATGTTCTTCTAATAAAGGAGTTGCAGAGGGTTTGTAAAAAGGTGAAGCAGGTGGGGTATCCCATTTCATATCACATTCATAGTCCCCTTTGGAAGAATCCCACCTCATTTAGTAATATCTGGAAATGAAATAAATGCATTAATCCAGCAAGCGTTCAATAAGTAAACTGAGTGCATACTATACATCAGGTTCTGTCTCGGGTGCCAGGAAAACAGCTGTGAACGAGACAGGTAAAACATCCTACTCTCACAACAAAAAGCAACCCTATTTAAAAAAAATGGGCAAGGACTTAAATAGAAATTTCTTCAGAGAGGCATACAGATGGCCAATAAGCACATGAAAAGATGCTCAACATCACTAATCATTAGGGAAATGCAAATCAAAACCACAATAAGATATCACTTCATGCTCACTAGAATGGCTATTACTAAAAACAAACGAAAAAGAGAAGAAGAAGAAGAAAAAAAGAAGTGTTGCTGAGGATGTAGAGAAACTGGAACCCTGGTGCCCTGCTGCTGAAAACTATAACACAGTACAGCCTCTGTACAGAAGTATGGCAGTTCCTCAAAACTTAAAGTAAAACCTGACCAGATAGTGGCGCAGTGAATAGAGCATCGGACTGGGATGCGGAAGACCCAGGTTCGAGACCCCTAGGTCACCAACTTAAGCACGGGCCCATCTGGCTTGAGCAAGGGGTCACTCGGTCTGCTGAAGGCCCACGGTCAAGGCATATATGAGAAAGCAATCAATGAAGAACTAAGGTGTCGCAACAAAAATCTGATGATTGATGCTTCTCAACTCTCTCCATTCCTGTCTGTCTGTCCCTATCTATCCCTCTTTCTGACTCTCTCTCGTCTCTGTTAAAAAAAAAAAAAAAAAAAAAAAAAAAACTTAAAGTTAAGATTACCATGCAATCAGCAATTCCAGTTCTGGGTACACAGCCAAAAGAACAGAAAACAGGATCTTGAAGAGTTATTTTCACATGTGTGCTTGAAGCAGCAGTGTTCACAATGGCTGAGAAGTGAAAGCAACTATGTCCATCCATCCACATAGATAAATGGACAAATGAAGCATGGTATACACATGCTATGCCACAGCATTCCATCTTAAAAAGGAAGAAATTTCTGATCCCTGTTAAACACGGATGGACCTTAAGGACATTATGCTAAGGGAAATAAGCCAGTCACAAAAAGTCACATATGGTGTGATTATACTTACAGCAGGCACCTAGAGTCGTCAACTTCATAGAGACCGAAAGTGTAAGGTGGTTGCCCGGGGCTGGGGAAAGGGAAAGTGAGGTGTTGTGGTTCAATGGAGACAGAGTGTCAATTTGGCAAGATGAAGAAGTCTGGAGACTGACTGCATAATAAGTGAATATGTTTAGCACTACTGAACTGTACACTTAGAACTGGTTAAGGTGGTAAGTTTTATGCTATGTGTTTTTTACCACAATTAAAAATTAAATTTAAAAAAATCTTCTCTTGCAGGGCTTACGACATTCCTGCACTCTGAAATGCCCACTGGTTTATGTCCTATTGGCTTCCCTCCTCTGCCCCACCCCTTCCATTGTGAAGGGCAGGGAAGAGAGCAGGCAGCTGGCAGGGTTCATTCCCCTGACCTGCACCCTCAAACCTGCCACCACTGTGTTTCTATGCACATCTCAAGCAGGAGGATCAGGCCTGCTCCTCTCCTGTCCTTCGGTCTTGCCTTGTTCTCACTGTCGCCCCCTGGAGGAAAGTCATAATGATGGTCGGAACAGCTCTGCTGGAGGCTCCATGGAGGCCCACTCAGGTTTCACCCCACGGAAGTCAGAGGCCCTGTCCTCTTTCACCCCCTACCCCAGACCCTCCTGGGAAAGGAGTGTGTTGGCTTGTCACAGACCACCAAGGGTGCTCGTGAGTGTGTGTGTGTGTGTGTGTGTGAGAGAGAGAGAGAGAGAGAGAGAGAGAGAGAGAGAGAGAGAGATGGAATGGGACCATAGATCCCTCCAGCAGCCTGAAGGCACCGTACAGCCAGGCCTCTCCCCCGAGTATCCACCTGATGCTAATTGTTTGTTGTTCTGCTGCAAATGCAGCTTCTCCACCAGAGTTCTCTCTGGCCAGATGTTGTCACCAGACAACCCCACCAGGCAGGGTTGGCCTGGGGTCTGGCTCTCACCTGTCAGTCCTGACATCTTCAGTGGGTAATGGAACGCAAGGATGTGAGAGGCAGAGCAGGTGCATGCTAATGAGGAGATCAATTTTAATTATGATTTTAATTAAACACCCAATCCAGAAGGAAATATGACAAGAACTGGGCTAGGGCCATGGAATCGGAAAGAAGGGAGATGCGCCTGGGAGGGACGGAGCCCCCAGGCCTCCTCAGGATGCAAAGGAAGTAAAGGGCAGCACTGCTGGGAAATGGGGTAACACCCATGTGACCCAAAGTCTGCACATAGTAAGCTTTTTATTTTAAAGATCTCTGACATCTCGCATGGGAAACTAAGGCCTAGAGGGGAATGTGACTTTGTCTCTTCTGCCCTCATAACACACTATCCATGCCTCTCATAAAGTACGAGTCACACAATGTAACCACTACCTCTTCACAGCCCACCTATTTGTTTACATCAAGTGTTTATCAAGTCAGAGAGTTGTTGGGGCATTGCAAGCCCTTCAAGCGCAAGGCTGCCTCTGCAGAGCTCTGTCTGCACAACAAGCAGTGAGGCACTGAGACGATTGCTTATGCTTATAGTATGATTCCCCTTCCACTGCAGAGGAACAATGCACAATGGAGAATCCTTCCCAAACCCCACACTCCACTCCTGCCCCTGACAATACCTGACACATTATGGGGATTCAGCAAAAGTGTGTACCATAAATAATAATGTAGTGTCCATAAACATTAATGAGGAGTCAGGGGCAACACCAGGTAGTCAGTTGTTCTTGACCAAGTTGTCAGACTTTTCAACACTTTCCTAACGGAAGAAAGCAATGTCTGTGTGCTCTGTGTGTGTGTGTGTGCACATGCACTCACCTGTACTACTATGTGTGTGCATGCAGTGTATGTGGTGGCAGGTGACAGCTGCTGGTAGAAGGAGGGAAGTCAAGGGGCCAAAGGAACTAATTTTGCGGAACTCTTAATGAAAGACAATTACACAATAATGCAACGGCAGAACTTCAGGAGTACTGATGAGCACTGTCCAGTAGAACTTCTGCGATGATAGAGATGTTCTCCACCCTGATACCAGAGTCACTAGCTACATGCAGCTATTAAGCATTTGAAATGTGGCTAATGTGACAGAGGAACTAAATTTTTAATTGAATTTACTTTGATGGATTTAAATTCAAGTAGCCACATGTCACTAGTGGCAACCATATTGGACAGTACAGGTGAGACCATCTAGTCAAATTCTCTCCTTGTTGAGAAAAGGAAACTGAGTCTTAGAGAAGCAGCCCTTGGACGTTGCTCAAGCTCCCACATTGGCCTTGAAGATTCAGTTCTATGATGACTTTCTTGTGCACACACAGAGTGTTTATATAGGGGTACCACTTCCATGAATGGTAACAGAGTTCCTCTATGAGGCCAGAGAAGGTTCTCCCCAGTTCCCCAGATAAGCTGGGACCAGGGGGACCTAGAGGCCAAGACAAGACGTTGAGTGATAACTCAGCTACTGCCTCTGCCTTATCTCTACCACCATCATTACCAATGCCCCACAAGGCAGGGCCCACCTGGTCTTCCCACCTCACTAATGTGAGGTCTTTCCAGCCTATTCATCTGCAGCTAAAGCCCTGTCACTGACCTGAATGGAAAAGCGGAGGCTGGAGATGGTGGCAGAAGTTAATTGTGATTAGATGCCCATGTTCCACAGTTAAGACAAGCACAGGTGCTCCAGAGCCACTTCCTATGCCAAGCCATCTTCTAAATAGTCTCGCTCCTCCCTCTCTGCATCCTCCCTACCCTACCCCCAGCAATACACCACTCCCAGGTGCTCCACAGAATTATTGATTGGGCTGTATCTCCTTCTTGCATGTATGATTCAACATCAGTTAAACCTTTTCCATAATGAATGAGGTCATTTGTGGGGAGAACGAAGAAAACAGGGACAACCAGCCTCATGTTGACATGCCCAGCTCCCCTTCTTACCTTCTCCCTGTGTCTCCTTTGCCATCTATTTGATTCTTCATGCTGCCAATGGAAGGGGCAGTCAGGGTAGCCACCAATCACCCGTCACAGACTGCAAAGAATGGCCCTTGTCAAAACCCAGCTCAGGCTCCCAGATTGACAGGAGCTGCAAATTGGGGGAAGACATGGGCTATGAATCCCCAAAGAATTCTCCCAGCCTACCTTAAGGCCCTTTATTGTTGGGGCCATTGCATTTCAAGTTTCAGACAAATTATGTTTCCGATTCTGGGAGCCAGTTCACCAGAAGCACCGTCTTAGAAAGGATGAGGTCAGAATGATCTGTTCCTTTCTCATACATGAGGGATCAAGAAGGATGGGAACATCAGTGATTTCCACCTATGATTCAGAAAGCCCTTCCCTCCCATCCCAACCCTCAGCAGGTTTCACATTAGCCACACTCCGGGGTGTGTTCATACTGACCCCAAATCCAGCTCTGATTTGTGCACTCAGGACCCTCTAAAGTGAACAGAGACAGGCTCACAGTGGACACAACAGCATTCCTAGCAAGGGAAAGAGTCTGCCTGTTGGAGACCTGTTAGCTGAAACAGACAGAAATGTAAGAGGCAGTCTGCTGAACCACTGGGGCACAGGGGGAGAGAGGAGCATGCTGAGCAAGAAGGCAGCTGCATGGTGAGGCAGGCTGTGAAGCCACCAGCCATGAGTGAGGGAGCAGGCCAGGGACAGACAGGGCGGGCCCTTCTCGCCCTAAGGGGAGCCTCAGTTGGAGAAAGAAATTCTCTCTTTGAAAGCACTGACAAGTTTTGCAGCTCCTAATCGGCAATTCCTTTTGCTCCTTTCTTTTTTCTTCTTCTTCTTCTTTTTCCAATTGAGAGGAGGGGAGACAGATTCCCTCATGCGCCCCAACCAGGATCCACCCAGCAACCCCTTCTGGGGCCGATGCTGCCATGCTCACCACTGAGCTATTTTCAGCACCTGAAGCAGAGGCTCCAGGGAGCCATCCTCAGTGCCTGGGGCCAATGCACTGGAATCAATTGAGCCAGTGGCTGTGGGAGAGGAAGAGAGAGAGAAAGAGAAAGAATAGGGGGAGTGGGAGGGGTGGAGAAGCAGATGGTAGCTTCTTCTTTGTGCCCTGACTGGGAACCGAACCCAGGACATCCACACTCCACGCCAACACTCTAACAATGAGTCAACAGGCCAGGGTCCTTTTGCTCCTTCCTTAAAGAGATCCTTCCAGTGAGCAGCCCAGAAGCACTCTGTTGGAGCCCATGCCTCATGCCTTTCTCAGCTCATTTTAACAGTCACCGAGGACCTACTCTGTACTTCCTTTCCCCTTGCCACTGAGGACCTCTCTGCTTACTAGAACAATGCTTACTTCTCTTTAATAGGATTCCACCTCTAGAGAACAATGGCTCTGGATAGTGAAGGAGGGGGAGGGAGGCAACAGCAGGAGCAGAAATGAGAACAAAGAAAGGAATAATGGACACCCAGTCTTTTAATTGGTATTCAGATTCTTGCCTGGCTTGGTTATGTCTTCAGCATTAGCTGGTCTCCTAGAGTACTGCTGGCACTGGGTGACCTTGAGGGTTCCTGAAGGTGAGGGCTTAGCTATGGAAAAGCTGGACAGCTCCCCCAGCTCACCTGCATCTACTTAATCAACTGGCTATGGCCCCAGGCCCCAAACAAACTCCAGGTGGGCATGTTGGTACATACCTCCAGGGCACAACAATCAAAGCCTAACAGACCCAGAATGCTGTGTTATTTTAAACTGCACACCCACACAGCACTCCAGGAGTATCTAGGATGGGAAACCAGCAGAGCAGCACTAAGTTCATCTGGACGGCCGAGGGGACCCACATCTTGCCCTGACTCTGCACAAACATGTTTGTCCTACTACCTCCATCTGCCTGCCCATTATCATTCTTTGCTAGCAATTAGCAAGCCCTGACCAATATACAAGGTCTTTATTAGCACTGATAACATCTCCCTGCATCCCAAGCCTCTCTGCCCAAGTCACCACACATCTGGTAGGCAAGAATCCTGTGGGGTAGATGAGGTGTGGATGGAGTTTCTTCTCTTCCAAATTGAAGATGTTGCAACCTAGGCTCAGAGCTTAAGAAAAATGCTCCCAGTTAGAGAATAAGTCCAGGTGGAGCACTGACATCCTCATCTTTGAGTTTTCTCATACTTACTGACCTTGGCAAATCCATCAATCTACTGACCTTAGCAGTATAGTATTTAGTGGGCACCTGTTATGAATGAGGCATCATGGCAGACTCAGGGATGTATAATACAAGATCCCTGTCCTCACTTGAAGATATTTATGCTGTTTTGAGGAGATATATTCAGGGCGACTCAGGTGCAAACAACACAACTCCAGGAAGTTCCTTCATGTGTAGCACAGCAGAGGGTCCCTGAGGATAATGCCCAAACTGTTTTAATCACAACAGGAGGAGGAATATACCAAGTACTGTAAGAAGTGGGGGTACTGCGGGATTGTGAGGCAGCTGTGTTGTTAGGCTTGCTCACAGGTTTTCCAGCTGCAAGCACTTTGCCTGTTTTGTGCATGAGTGCGTGGCAGTGCCACGTGTGTATGGCCTATATAAGGCTATGGGTGCTTGCGCTCAGGGGGACTGTGAATGGCAGATTGCCTGCCTGCCACTGTAAGGGGCCACTTTTGCTGTTCATTTGCCTGTGAAGTGGTTTTCCCCTGCCTGTGTGCTTGTTGTGAGACTTTATTAAATGGAATGGCCCAACATTTTGCAGCTCTGCAGTTTCTCTACCCTCTGCCCAAATCCAGTGTATAACTGCCTGGCCTTGGCCACCAGCATTACAGGGATGATGTGATTGGGAGGCTTCACCAAAGTCCTGAGGCTTGAGTTTAAGAAGGGTGACTTGGGTTTATTGGAAAGAGGATGAGTACAGAAGACATTAAGATCGAAACTTGGATTCCACACCCACCTCCAGCTGCCACCCTATCTCTGTATGTACTGTTCCAACCAGGAGCTGCCCCAAACGATTAGGTATAATGCTGTCTCCATTTTCCTACTTCAACCCACTCCACTGTGTCTTTCCCAGCTCCTTGCCACTCCCCCACACACCATTGAAACTGCCTTGCTCAGACCCCCAGCGGCTTCCAGTTTACTCTATCCCATGCACCCTCTTTAGAGTCTCCACCCTCCTCACTCTTCAATAGTATCTGAGTAGCCCAACCCTCTCTCTTTCTGGAAGCACTTCCCTTTCTGCACCTGCAACATCACATTTTCCTCGTCTTCCTCTTAATTCTTCTACTGTGCTTTTCTGCAGCCTCCTCTTTCTTAAGCAAACATCATACACCATTGACTCCCTATTATTTGTACAATCTAAGTACTTTATATTTTAACTAATTTAATCCTCAAAACAATCCTATGATCTAGATGCCAGTTTCCTCATTTCCAAGATGAGAGAACTAAGACACATAGAGAAGCTTTTTTAGGAAAGCTTAGCTGAAAATTGCAAAAGACAAGATTTGAACAGGCAGTTCATATCTTAACTGAGCTACATAGTGAATCACTTGTGTTATCCTGTCTTGTTTCCTGACTATATTAACAAGGATATGATAGAATAGGCTGCAATGATGAACAACCTCAAGATCCCAATAGCTTAATATAACAAGAATTGATTTCCATCTCATGCCATATATTTAAGACACCATTGCAGGGAATCTGCTCCACACAGTCCCTCAGAGACCCAGGCTATAAAGGCCCCATCTTGTAGCTACAGGAAGGAAAGAGAAAGCTTGAGAAGTTACATATTGACTTTTCACTGTCATTTACACTCATGTTTTTTTGACTAGAATGAGTCACATGACCCGACCTAACTGCAAGAAGGAAAATATTGTGGAGTAAATAGAAAATTTGATGAGAAAACTTAAATCAATTGTAAACTTTATTTTTTTAAAAAAAATATTTTGTTTTTTGATTTTAGAGAGTGGAGAGAGAGAAAGAGCTGAAAGCATCAACATGTAGTAGTTGCTTCCTAAGTGTGTGTTGACCAGACATTCCAGGTTGATGCTTTATCCACAGTGCCACCATAGGTCAGGTTGCAATTATAAACTAAATGTTGGAATTTCTTCAGCCTCAGTGTTAGGCTATCATCTTTTTCCACTCTTTACTCATCCATTCCTGTACCTATATACTGAGACTTCCCAAATTTAATCATCAGCCCAGATCTCAGCCTCATTTCTGAGCTCTAGTCTTGTCTATTTAACTGTTTACTTGACATCTTTAGAAGGGTATCTCAAAAAATTCTTCAATTTAACATATCCAAAATAAAACCCTTGGCATTCTCCCTTATCACAATTTCTCTCCTCCTCAACCTGTCTCATTTCAATAAAAGATACCTCCATCCATTTAGTCATTTCTGCCAGAAACTGGAAACTATTCCCACCTCTTCCCTTTACTTCCCATATTTGAACTCTCACCAAGTCTGGATGAAATCTACCTTCAAAATTATGTTAAAGATACCCAATTTTACCACACTGCCATTCTTGTCTAAGCCACCATCATCTGTTGCCTAGCCCTAGACTACTGCCATAGAGCTTCTCTCTTATCTCCTTCTAGAACATTATCCACACTACAGCCAGCAAGTTCTTTACAAAGTGTAAATCAGATCATGGCACTCAGTTGTTCCTATTGCTCAGAGTTGTGTCCAAGGTCCTTAAAGGGGCCTAGAACACCCCCTGCAGTCTAGCCCCTGCCTACCTTTCCTGGGTAGCAGTATCCCGTGCCACTCGTCCCTTCATGCACCACCTTCCCATCTCACTGGCCTCCTCTGAGTTCTTTGGATGTGCCACATTCTTACCAGATGCAGGCCTTTTAACAATCTGCTCCCATTCTTTGGACGGCTTTTATCACACTCTTTACCCCAAAGTTCTCTTCATGCATGGGTCTTAGCCTAAAAATCACCTCCCAAGAGACATTCCATGAAACTCCAGTGCAAATGAGGCCTTCCTGGTGTATAGCTCATCATTCTCTGCTCTTTTGCTTTATAGCATGTGCTACAATTTATTATTATATATTTATCTAGATTTCTTTTTCTGTTTAATATCTGACTCCCATTGAGGTTCCATGCTCCATGACAGCTATGGTAGAGTTCCTATCTATTCACCATTATATCTCCTGCACAGAGTATCTGGCCTATAATATGTCACCAGTCAGTAATTGTCAAATAGCTCCTGGCCTGTGGTTGCACAGTGGATAGAGCATTGATCTGAAACTCTGAGGTTGACAGTTTGAAACCCTGGGCTTG
Source organism: Rhynchonycteris naso (assembly GCA_037038555.1). NCBI lineage: Eukaryota > Metazoa > Chordata > Mammalia > Chiroptera > Emballonuridae > Rhynchonycteris > Rhynchonycteris naso. The sequence continues at coordinate 276,835,847 of CM072995.1, read as the reverse complement.
CCCATTCAAGCCACATATGACAAGTAACCAATGAATAGCTAGAGAGAAGCACCACATTCCTCCCTCCGTAAAATCAATAAATAAAATCTTAAAAAACAAACAAACAAAAATAACTGTTATATAAGTAATTCAATGAAAAAGTAACCTCTTACCCCAAAATATATGTTCAATGAGAAGCAGACTATGCCTGCAACAGAATTGGCTTACCATTTCCCCATCCCTGCTCTTCTTGTTGATGGAGTTAGAGTCAAGTCATGGTGATTGTTTTTGAGTTCTCAAAAAAAAAAAAAAACATGCAGATTGTGCTGGGCTAGAAGGACCTGGCTGAGCCTGGCTCCCAGGGGGATTTGGTTAGCATCTCCTAAGGCTAAACTTCTCTGGGTCACAGATAAGACTCAGCAGGGTTAGTCTCTTTATTGATTTTTTAAAACTTGATTGATTAATCAATAACTGGACTCAGTAGTCCAGTGTGAGGTCTTTCTCCAGCTGACTCATCCTGCTTTCCAGCTCTGCTGCTCCTACAACCAGTTGCTACAGCATCGTGGCTCAAGAACAACACAAACTTATTATCTTACAGTTCTGGAGTTCAGAAGTTCAGAATTGGTCTCACTGAGCCTCAACCAAGCTGTAGGCAGGGCTGCATTTCTTCTGGGGGCTTTCTGGGAGAATCTATTTCCTCTCTTTTCCAGCTTCTAGAGGTGCACTCCTTCCTTCATCTCCAAAGCCAGCAATGTCAGGTTGAGTCCTCCTCATGCTGCCTTCTCTCTGCTTCCCTCTCTTCTGCCTCCATTTTCCACTCATCAGGACCCATGTGGTTTCATTGAGCTCATTTCGACAAACTAGGGTAATCTCCCATCTCAAGGTCAGCCGATTAGCAACCTTAATTCCACCTGCAACCCCTTTGCTATGTAACCAGGTATATTCACAGAAGAGTTGTTATTCTGCCTACTGCCTACCTCCCTTCCTTCTACCTCTCCTGTCCCCAAACTCTACATTTCAACCACAAAGAAATGAAGACTTAGAACCATTGTTCTGAAAAACCAGGGTAGTAGAAGGGAGGGTCCGCAGGAAGCACATAAGTCACCTCTAAAAGTTTTCCCAGTATGCCCTGACTCTTGTACCTCTCTATTACCTTAGATCACCACCTCACATTCCCAATTTTCTAACCTGAAAATGAAATTGAAAGGTGCCTGTTTTTACTGGGTCGCTGAGAGAATTAAATGGTTTTTGTACCTGCAATGTACGTTTGTACATTGCAAGCCGGGATAGCGGGTATAAAAGAGCTGTGGTCTGATTTCTGAATTCAATTCTTGATTACCAACACTTAAGATTTGTGTGGCCCCAGAAGAGCATTTAATCTCTATCAATTTCCCCCAAACCTTCATTTCCTCAACTGCAAAAAGGGAGGGTATCAATAACAGCTGTCTTACAGGGTTGCTGTGAGGATCAAGTGAGAGGAGTTATAGAAAGTGTTCTGGCATAGAGCGATTGCTCCATAAGATTAGGTATTGTGATTATTGTACTAGAATCCCTAATAAACTGTCGCTGTTCTTTGTTGTTATGATGCTTTATTTCATTCTTTTATCTGACAAACTCTTACATTTCAGCTTAAGTATTCCATCTTCAGGAAGGCTTTCTCTTCTCTCCCAGCCAGAGGTAGTTGGTTCTTTCCCCCTGTGCATTTCTATAATACACAGCCCACACTTCCATTACAGCATCAAGAGAATGAATTGATCTAAGTGTCCGTGGACACCCCCCCCCTTCCACCGCACACACAAGAAACTGTGAGCTACTTAAGAGCAGGCTCCACATCCCATTCTTCTAAGTCTATCTACCCAGTACTTACTCCAGGGGTTAGGCAATATAGTGTTTAAGTCATTTATGTTGATTAAACAGACATAGAATTCCAAGTTACTATTTAGAAATGGCAATAATTTAGAATATGTGTTAATTTATCTGTCTAAACATACACAATGTCATTCTGTTTTCAGTGTCCTGGTTGGTAAAGTATACACTCTTTATTCCCTGAAAGCAGCATTCACTGGGGTTCAAGTAGAACTGGACCCCAGGAGAGCAGGAGAGTGGCAGCCAAAATATAGACCCCCAAGTCCAGCCCTGCTCTCAGCAGTGCCTGGACCCCTCAGAACACTACCCCCATCTGCAACTGAGGGGCTTCCATTCACAGTGCTAGCAATGAGGCCCTGCAGAGAAAGTTGGCCCCGAGCAGAACAGGGCCGAAAATCATATTTTCATGGGATGTCAAACCCCCTCTCCTGTTTTAAATGAAAGGTATTATTTCTGGGAGGAGAGTGTCACACTCCACCACTAAAATTTTGCTTCCTCGGCAAAACCCCCGACAGTTTCTCTGCACGGTTGGCAGCTCTCCGCCTAAGGCCAGGGCTGGGAATTCACCAGGCCGGATGCACATCATGGGCGCACATGCTCCTTGTGGTGGGAACAAGGGAAACAAACGTGGGTAGCATTCACTCTGCAGAAATAAATGGGGCAGGGAGAGGAGACACGGTTCAGACACCCCACCTCAGGGCCCACGGAAGGTCCTGACTCTCCCTGGGATATTTGCCCATCATTTTGCTGAACACATAAATTATCCCCAGCTCAGCAACTCTGGGCCCTTCCTGTAACAGATGATACCCTTGTAGCTTCGTCTTTGGTTTATATAAAAATATCCCCTTCTTACCTGCCAACAAGCTATCAGTCCCTCATCACTAAGCAATTCATGCTGAAGACTGAGACCTCTTTCTGATTCACCCACACTAAACCTGCCCTGGGATGAAAAGCTTCGTACAGAGCTGGGAGGTGGAAAGATGTCAGGCAGTGACTGGATTCAAATCAATGGGGAACTGTCTATATTTTTTAATGAGTGAGAAGGCGCTAGGGAGAACAGGTCAGAAGTGGCGTTCTGTCCCTTGAGCTTCCCATTGTGTCAACTTCTGTGTGTGTGGCCCGCGGGCTGATCACACTCTAAAGTCCCCGTGAGTCCCAGAAGCACTGGCTGCTTACCTCGCCGCCAGCTCTAAGTATGTACACGCAGCCACTGTGGTCACGTTTTCCCAGATCTGGAGAATTTGGCCCTTTCCAGCCATTCCCAGAGGCTCTACTTCCTGACAGAGATGTGAGTCTGCTCTGGGCAAAACCCAGATCATTAACTCAGGTGTGTAGTTCCTTCTGGGTGCCCTGTGGCTGGGGGCAGGTGCTGCCCTGTTCCATCCTAGCACTCTCAATGTAGAAGATCCAGCTGTTCTGATTCCAGCAGGCTAGATATGGCCTGCAAGCTCCCCTTGGCAGGGTCCTCCCTGTCCAGATGATCCCCCATACAAGACCTGAGCTGACAGGGTGTGCCATCTCCTCGTGGAAATGGTGGCCAGTCACCTCTGGAAGACTCCCAGCAACCACAAGTGTCCTCCTTAACAAGGGCTCTGCCCTCAGAAGTCTCCAGCCTGGTCCTCAGACACCTCACTCTGGTGCATGACAGGGCTGTATGCAAACATTTGCCTTGATTTGTACAATGATCCATATAATTAGGGAAAAGAGTTAAATAAAGAGACTGATTTCAGAGAGCAAGCTTATAATGACACTAATACCTGACAAAAGGGGTCATTATGATGGGCTAATGGGCCTTGCCTGGCGTTCAGCTCTCTCAGGACACAATCCAACACACTCAATTATCTGCTAATCAGGTCCATTTTGTCAGAGGTTATTGCCCTGAAGTATCAATTATAGGAACATTATTAATACTTTATGGAGAAACCACTTGCATGAAAGTGTTAATCTCATGGGGCAAGTCCTTCACACTCCCTTCTCCACATGGACCCATAATATGCTGTCTCTTTTTGTCCTCATTTAATTCCCCAACTGGGGCTTCCCATGACCCATTGGGTCAACTTGGAAGGAGCCAGGGCCATGATGATGTTCCCAATCGTGTCACCTGTGACTGAGCTGGCACTCTCAACTCTTAATGCCACCAACTAGCAACAGCGGGTTGCCCAAAGCCAAGGCTTTGCTGACTCAGGATGCAGGAGGAAGGCTGGGCACATGGAATAGGAACTGTAGGAGCAAGAAGTCTGCATGTGTACCTGAGTGTGTTTCTGTGTGGGTGTGACTATTTCTCTCTCTCTCTTCCCTTTCTCCTCCTTCTTCTTTTCTCTCTCTCTTCCTCTTTGCGTCTTTCTCTCTAGCTCTGTTTCCCTCTATCTCTGCCTTTTTTTCTCTTTCCCTCTGTTCCCTTCCTCTTCCATCTCTTCTTCCCCTCCCCCTCAACCATCTCCTTCTCCTTCTTCTCTCTCTCTCACTTTCTCTCTCTCCAATGTGGTCCTTTGAAGGAAATGGAATAGAGATGGACAGAAGGGCCTCACTTAAGGAAGCAGCCTCTTCAGGGTGCAGTCCATTGTGTTCCCTAGAACCCACTTCTCCTCCATGCTAGACACACTGATTTATTTGTTTGTTTGTTTGTTTATTTTTACCACTAAGGAGGTACCATCTAAAGCAGAAACTGGAAGAATAACTCTTTAAAATGCTGTAATTTAGAGGACAGACAGGAAAAGGACCATAGAGTCAGAACAATAAGAATTCAAATCTCTGTCCCACCACTCACCAGCAGTGGGATCTCAGGCTGGTCCCTGAGCTTCTGAGCTGTGCTTTCCAAATCTCCCGGGAGACAGTATGACTTAGAATGCCAGATGTGCCACTTCCTGGTTGCACAAACTGAGCAAGTGATTCCACCTCTCTGAATCTCAGTTTTCACATCTAGGATAGAGACAGTTATATTTCCATGTGCTAGAACTATGTATGGTAAAGGTTAGCTGAGCATGTGTACATAAGCCTAACATAGCCCATTCATGGGGGGCATGATAGTTACTAGGCTGCAGGGCTCAGGTTGAAATATTTGCTCTTAAACAAATAATGAGCATAAATGCTCAATAGAAGTGAGTTTTCTCTGCTCCTGTACCCTTAAATAATTAGATATCTGCCAGCAGGGGAAGGGTTAACTGATTTTTTTCCAGCTAGAAAAAAAAGTAGTGGGGACCCCTGAGATTCCCACCAGTGATCTGGCATCTTGGGGAAGTAAAAAAGCTTTAAAAAAGCTATCTTTGGCCCTGGCTGGTTGGCTCAGTGGGAGAGCATCGGCCCGGTGTGTGGAAGTTCCTGGTTCAATTCTCGGCCAGGGCACACTGAGAAACGCCCATCTGCTTCTCCACCCCTCCCCCTCTCCTTTCACTCTATCTGTCCCTTCCCCTCCCACAGCCAAGACTCCACTGCAGCAAAGTTGGCCCAGGCCCTGAGCATGGCTTCATGGCCTCCGCCTCAGGTGCTAGAATGGCTCTGCTTGCAACGGAGCAACACCCCAGATGGGCAGACCATCGCCCCTTGGTGGGGTTGCAGGGTGGATCCTGGTTGGGCACACACAGGAGTCTGTCTCTCTGCCTCCCTGCTTCTCACTTCAGAAAAATATATTTAAAAAGAGAGAGAGAGAGAGAAGCTGGTTTTGGGGGAATGGGTGGAACTGTCTACTTCCATGGCCCAGCAGGCCTGGACTGCCTCTCACAACTAGGGCTAGGGCTGACTCATTTGGCGCCTGACCAGCAGAAAGGAGAGTCAGTGCCCAGTGGGAATTTTCTACATTCCAGCTCACAGGAAGATTCAGCCTCATGAGAATAGGTTGGGAAAAAGGGATGGGTAGTTTGCACTGGTCCTTCAGGGTCTCTCTCATCCCAGTCAACTCAACTCTGTGGTTTAGAAAAAAAAGAAATTAAATACACAGTTGTGCTTGTGCATTTGCCAGTAGTTGCTTAGGCCCTACCAGGAGCCAGGCAGTGTGGTCACAGTCTGCAAAGGCAGAGGGCGACTCAGGACAGATCAATTCTACTGGAATCTGATCTTTGTTCTAAGATAAGTTATCTATCTATCTACGTCTATAGCTTCCTGTAATTCCTGCTTGGTTATTCCATCCGAGGAGGCAAAGCCCGAGAACAGGAGAGCATAAAAATGCTCAAATGTTAGAGAATTGTCAAAAATTGGTAATCATTCCATCAACTGAGTACCTGTACAAACATCAAAGAAATGAATTTCATTCATACCTGTGAGGTTTTAGGTGGAGAGTATTAACCTGAGAGAAGTTTAAAATGCAGGAACAATCTCTGCAACCTCTTTCCTAGAGACCAGAGAGAAAGCAGTCACGGCTTTGGGTTAGTTCAGGAGTAATCCAGTCCAGTGGCAGGAGACATCAGCCAGATGTGGCTGGAAAAGAGGAACAGACACTGAGAAGCCTTTTGCTCCACATTCTGCTAGGGAAGCCTGACCCCCTGCTCTGCGGTGAGCAATGTTGGTTGGAGGACTAAAGGTGCTGAGACCCCACCTTCCTGACCCTTGATCACGAGCGCCTTATAAATGTGCTGTTTGCTGGGCCTGAGTAATTAGCATTTGCGTTAAGCAGTGACGGGGTTAAGTGCTACCAGGGGTTTGATCTGGGCTGACAGTGTCTAAGCAGCAGAGTGGGGTGGTTGCCTAGCAACAACACCTGTAGCACATTAAGCAGCCAGTCAGCTTTGTCAACTTCTAGCTGAGGCTTTGTAGAGCAGAAGATGGGGGTGGAGGGAGGATTAGGAGGCACAGAAATGGAAAGCTGGACAATGGGTCTCAGGTTGGAAGAGAGGGGGAAAAACCTCATGTTACATGTGCGACCCTCCCCCGCAGCAGCTTTAGGGCTATTTTCCTCAGGCAGGAGGCAGGTAAGCAACCCCAGGTGTGAGTCGCTGGTAGGTACCTTCAGCATGGCTTGTTTCATCCCCCAAACCCTCACACCAGCTGCTGAGTGCTGGAGAAACCGTCTTCCTCAACCCAAGCCCTCTCTCAGATAAGGTGTCTCAGGATCTGCTGACCTGGGCAAAGGGCTGGGAAATGAGGGGAAGAGGTGCTTTGTGGCTTTGTTTTCAGATTCAGGAGGAATGGGGGCTCTTCCCCCTGAGTCCTTAAGGAAGCAGCCGAGGAGAGCAAAGGCAAAGACCCCACTGGACAGAGTCTCTCTCCCCACCTTCTCCATACCTCCCTGCACATCCCTCTTCTTGACATCTCAGGTACCCTGGAGACAGGACTGGAAATAAAGCAATTTGGAGAAGGGCAGACAGCTTCATAATATTGTTGCTGCCATCTTTTTAGAAGTCATGATCCAGCGAGCCCCTTGATTTCTCTGGAATTCCCAAGCTGCCTCTGAGGTGGGTATGGAGGGACAAAGCAGGGTATCCCTAATGGAAGAGGGGCGATTAAAAATGCAGCATCAGCAATCAGAAGACTTGAGATCAACCTCTTTTCTGACCTTTGTAAGCCTATCTAGCCTTTGGCCTACACCTGTGCTAAGACTTGAGGGGGGAGGGTAGTTATATCTACCCTACTTATATGTCAGGGATATAACATATATATCTCAGGAAGCAGCTGAGAGGCACATTACAGTTGCTATAAATCTTCCTAAACGTGTAAGGGATGGATTCACTCTACCAAGACCATGCCAACATAGCTGCCCTTTGAGACTAGCCTAAACTATTTGCTGTTTGACCCAAAGCAGAGGAGAGAGGAGCAGCCACGTGGCTATGTTGCTGGGTAACCCTGTGGTAGAATGGCTCTGAGAGGGGCCTATTCAACTATTCTATTCTGGGCTCACTGGTTCAAATCCAGCCCTAGGCCAACAATTACGGTAATCACTGGGTTTGGAATTCAGAGAGTCTGACTTTCAGAAGACCTTCGGCTTATCTATTACCTACTGAGTTTCCACCATACACTTTTGCATGTGGTTACAACAGAAACCCCTAAGAGGATGGAGAACGTGGCTTATAGTCCCAAATGTACATCTGCCTACCATCCCCTTCCAAAGATCAGGCTTCTCCTTCCAGATTATGTTAAAAGTCAGTCCAGTGATTGAGGACCACATGCTGTTTTGCCCTCTGGCTTACAAATAGCATCCGTAGGCTAAGCCATAGCTGAACATCCCGGCCCTCCCCGGGCCCCCTTCACGTCTGAGAAAGGAGCAAGCCTGCACTTCTACATAACACTCAAGAGGGTTCCTCCTCCGCCCTGTAAGTCACACCACATCTGTCTAGGAAAAAGGGAACATATGCCACAACCAGAAGATTTAAGGCCCACCCAGGCTCACGTCACTACTCGCCAGCCCAGAATGCACCACGGCCTCTGGGTGTTCCTGTGGGCTTTCTGTCTGTGTCACTGTGGGGGTCTGTAAACACCCTGCCACACCCAGGTGATAGGGAGTGTGACTGTATGAAAACTGCTCACTCTGTGGCTCCTCCAGTCCCAGCGTTGTGCTGTTATGTTCATGCTCTGAATTAAATTTAACTCAAGTCATAATATTTGGGGGGTTGGAAGCCTGCTGTTCCACCAAGAAAGGCATTTGAATATTCTCAGTTCCAGAGAATTCCAAGGGCTCCAGGAAGAGAGTGAGGCAGTTGCCCCAGATTTCTCTGACACATCGCGGTCACGTGGGCCCCATTAGTGAATGACTGGGGCGTAGAGCAGGCAGCCTAAAGGAGCGTTGTAGCAACAATGAAGAGGAGCCAGTGAGTGATGTCAGTGGGGTGCTGATGCCTCTGGGGCACCTAGGGCACTCACCCCACACAGCCTCGCACTATCGCCCACCTTGTCACCACCTCGCCTCTTACACCTGGTGTGTACCTGAGGGGGACACAGAACTAGAGAAACATGTGACATGAGAAAAGGTGTAACTCAGCTGACCCCTGACTGAGGCTCTTGCACCTGATGCCTCCAATGAGAAGAGAAAGCACACAAAGAGAGCCCCCTTCCTGATCCTGAGGGCCGTGTTTCCCCAAAAAAAGCTCAGGCAAGCCTGGCACAGGGCAAGGTACAGGTTGCCCATGAGATGTGGAGACATGAATGACACCATTTCATTCCTTACAGTATGAAGCACTCCTTTATAGATAGATTTTATGACATTGCATATACTTTTAAATTCTGAGTCTCTAAGTACATTTTTTGAAAGCACTTTCCTATCTTATATTCTGCAGTAAATTTCTCCAGGAGACTCAGGCTTACTCCTTTTGCACCACTTCCCTGAGCCATGAAGGGCTGTTTGGGCAGAGCCCCACATGCACAGAGGTGAAGTCTGTGTGTTGATGGAGAGTGACGACAAGTGGGACAGCTACCTGGTTTTCATGATGGAGTGTAGACACGGGCAGGCCTCCAAGCTCTGGGAGAGGAGGTGGAGTGTTGGATCCCAGCACACAAAACCCTTCAGAGGACACAGATTGCAATCCCCTCCCAGGCGAGAGCAGCTGGCCCAAGACCTGTGAAGTCTTCCACAAGCACAGGTTCTACTAATGCCTGCAAGAGCCCTGCCCAGTAGAAGGTCCAGGAGTTGGATGCTCGGAAGGCAGGGTTTAAGAGGACCTTTGCAATTAGGGACTCTCCCAGTCCCCAGCCGTGGAGGCCACTGTCTCATCTGCAGACTGAACCAGAGCAGTAAAACCGGCACTTTTTTCACATTCATGTGAACTGACATATGGTATAATTTTTTTTTAAATCTTCCAAGTTCCCTAGGCAGCTTTGACGTGAATATTAATACTAACATAATTTCATGATGATTAGAGAACACAATTAGGGGCTATTAATAATGACACAAATAATGACATTTAAGGCCTCGTTTTAATTTGAGTAATATTCTGTCTGGTGATATTTAAACAGCTCTGTCTAGCACAATTAGTACAGTGCTAGGGTGCAGTCACTGCTCACGTGATCATCAGTCCCACCTCACCAGCCTACCTCCATGGCAAGGGAGACAGATGGGGACATTGCCCCAAACCTGACATACTCACAGAAAGAGCTTGGCCATCAGGGACAGGTCCCTCAGACTGAGGGCCTTGTGAATGGGTTGCAAGAGAAGAGTCTAAATTGAAAAGATCACTGGTGGCTAAATTGTCCCCTACTAAGCAGTCAGTTGCTTCTATCCTTAAGTTCCACTCTTCCCCTAAAAGTTAGAGGAACAGTTTAGCTTTTCGTGTCCCCCAGCTTCTGTCAGAATGTGTCATCCTATTTCTTCAAAGAAGCCCCTCCAACCCCTCTTCCTCAGTTGCATTATTCTACTCTTGCCACAGTGGTTAATACACTGTATTGTAATCATCTGTTTACTGGTCCATCTCCCCGTCAGACTGCTCGCTCGCTGAGGGACTGGCCTGCGTCCCGTTTGCCTCTAAACCCTGAGCTCCTGGGCACATAGGAAGCTCTCAGTAAGTATATATTGAGTGACTTAATGAACAAGTGACTGAGGGTTCAGCCTTCCATCTGTGGGAAGCATGTTTAAGGCTGAATCCATCCTGGCATTAGACTTGCAGAGCTCTAAGCTGCACCTTGGGGTGTTTCTGACCAACAGGGGACACTTGGGAGATTGCCGAACTGGTTGGGAGGGTGCACAGAGAGGAAACATCTGTGAAATATGAACCTTCAGTGAGGACACAGGAACAGCCAATAGCCCTTAGGACTTAAAGTAACCCAAGGTCCTTGACCTGTCTATTAACCAGTTGGGGTCATGCACCCTCATTTCATGATATATTTTGAAGTTGTAGACTAAATTCTATATGAAGAGAATTCGTAGGTACGCCTAGAAGCTAGGTTTTCTCCCAAGTCTGGTTTCTGTGGCGGAAAGGAAGAGTCGAAACAACAAACTCTCCGGCAGGTGGGGATTAAAAAGGAGTAAATAGAAGGAGAAGAAAAGGAGAAAGAGGAGGAGGAGGGAGACAAGGAGAGGAAAGAGGGGGAAGGAGAGGGGAAGGAAGGGAAGGAAGGAAGGTCAGAACGTAACCAGACACATCAGGTACTTCATAGCCCATCTTCCTTGCTCCTCACAGTGATCCTAAGAGATACGCATCGGTATTTTCATGTCACAGGTGGTGAAACTGGAGTTTAAAGACGTTAACATGCCAGGTTGCACAGCAGCTTGTGGCTGATCCGGGCTCAACCCGTGTACATCCGACTGCAGAGCTTGGAGTGTAACTACCCACTGAACCAGGACAGGCGACTGAGGAAGATGAGGGCCGTGTGGCTCCAACCGGGCAGGAGGCCATCTGTCAAGTGGACATGAGAGATGAGACAGCCTCTTGAAGTCCTCCCCGCGTAATGATCCTGTGAGGTCCGCAGAGGGAGAAACAGAAACCCACTGGCCACAGGCCAGAGCAGGCAACCCTGGGGCTGACGAGGCAGAAGGTTGGGCCTTGGGAACTGGTGGCACCAGACATGTCCGAGGACAGGGCCACCGGCCTTAGCGCAGGTCGTCGGTGTTTCAGCCAAGGCCAGCAAAACTGCAGAGGCCAAGGCAAGGACTACACACAGTGGGGGAAGTTAAGTGGAACCATTCCGGGTAATTGACTCTGTCTGCCCACAGGACCCCCTGCCAGGTCCAGGCTGGCCCAGCCTGACATGCTGCAACCTGTCTGAAGTCAGTTCCGTAGAGGCATAGCGCCTGGTTGACAGCAGGCTGGTAATTTTGTTATAAGACTTCCCCTTTCCCTTCAGGCCTCCTTTTATCTGAACCCCTGATGCGTGACTCAGGGAACCATCTGATCCTACGGCTGTGGTGGTAGCAACAGCGATGTGGCTAAGAGGTGGGGTGAGATCAAACTAGAGATGGAGGGCTGGGGGCTCCAGGCTGAGCAACCCCGACCCAGCAGAGGCCACCCCTACACCACAGCCCTTGCAGGCAGTGAGCTGGTCCCTGCAACTCTCCACAATGTCATGTGCACTGCCTCACTCAGGCCTGGGGAGTTCAGAGGGGCACTGGGCCCACATCAAGGGATTCTTGTGGCAGCAGGAAGCCCTTGAAGCCTGAAGTTAGTCACTTATCATTTTCTCCTCCCAAAACACAACGCTTGCTTTCTATTGATACTGACCACCTCCCCAGAACTAGTCCCTTCTTCTCCTTGTCCACACAGCTTGGGCATGCTGCCTGCTCATCCTCCCATTCAGCCACCCAAGACAGCAGCAGGACACACAGCCTGCTGAGACATGCCCTACCATTTGGGGAAGCAGCTGCAGAGGGCACAAGGGCGTTTGGGAAGGAACTTTTCTGAGGAGACAGGAGCATAGGAGCAGCATGGAGATGAGCTTCCCAAGACCCAGTGGGGCGCCAAGCAGCAGAGTGGCCACGTAGAATCGTAGAATCTAGCCAGGGGCAAGGCTAGACTGCCTTCCCCTCTCCTCTTCTGACTCTGTAGTTGCTTCTTACTCTGGTTTAACACAGGTTTAGACCAAACTTCTCACCTTGTCCCACTTACCTGCAACTTCTCCCTGTACCCTGAGTCCTATGATGGTCACTGCTCCTCTCTGGGCTGAGAGTGATCTTAGAGGACTTCTGAGTGCACTCCACCACCAATCAGAAGCAAAGTAACACTGATTCCACCATCCCTGTGTGTCTCACCCACTCCTGATCCATTGACACCACCCTAGGCAAAGCTCTTAGACTCTTGCCCAGACTACTACAATAGCCTCCTATTGAATTACTATCTATGCCTTCTATCTCTCTCCTCTTCAACCCCTGCTGTAGACACTGTTAGCAGAATTTGATTCCCAAAGGGTAAAAATTGTATACAACATTCAGGAAGAGTTTATTATGTGCCAGGCATTATTCTAAACCATATATATATATCAGTTTATCAGATCCTCACAACAACTCCATGTTAAATACTATTTATCATTCCCATTTTTTTTTTTTCAGGGACAGAGAGAGAGTCAGAGAGACAGATAGATAGGGACAGACAGACAGGAATGGAGAGAGGTGAGAAGCATCAATCATTAGTTTCTCATTGCCATTGAGACACCATAGTTGTTCATTGATTGCTTTCTCACATGTGCCTTGACCGCGGGCCTTCAGCAGACCCAGCAACCTCCTTGCTGGAGCCAGCGACCTTGGGTCCGAACTGGCGAGCTTTTGCTCAAGCCAGATGGACCTGTGCTCAAGCTGGCGAGCTCGGGGTCTAGAACCTGGGTCTTCCGCATCCCAGTCCGACGCTCTATTCACTGCGCCACCGCCTGGTCAGGCTATCATTCCCATTTTATAAATGAGGGAACTAAGGCACAGAGAGATTAAGTGATCTGCTGGGAAATGATAGAACCAGGATTCAGCATCTCCACTTTTTCTCCTAAATCAAGATTAGCAGTGATCACACTACACTCCCTTTCTCCTCAAAAACTTTCAGAAGCTTCTTACTACCTATCCCACCACCGATCCTAACTCCTCAGCTTCTGTATCTTCAAAAGTCTGTTCTGACCACGTTCATGCTCTTTCGTCTACCCCCACATGCCAGCCTATGGAACACTCCCTACCCCAGCACTAAAGCACTGTCCAGCCTGGATAGCTGTTCACAGTGTGCTGTTCATCACTCCATTTCTGCCTGCTTACAACCCGCTTGCTCCTCCTCTAGCCCCGCCTAGAGTCAGTCTTTGCCCTTTTTAAATTCATCTTTGGGAAAGCAGGTTGTTACTGTGGGAAATTGCATTGGCAAACATTATAGGTTAACATGCCACCTTGAGAAAAGAAACTTACCTCTCTCAGCGTCGGTTTCCTGGTCTGTAAAAAGGGCAGTGATGATAGTCGTACTTATTTTCAAGAGTTGTTATAATGATTAAAAGACGTATTTTGGGGAAAATACCCAGTTCCTAATGGACTTCTATCAAGGTTACCTTTCCTCCCCTTTGCTTCCACCTTCACAACCTACACTGTGTCTCCCTGACATTGTAGCTGTTCAGGTCCTCAGAAAACTCTACATTACTTAGAGGCAGGCATTACCTGTCAGTCTCTGGCTTCCCCTACATACCTTGCCAAGTGCCAGACATTGTTGGTGCCCAGTAACTGTATAAATCGATTTAAGTGCTTGACCAGTGTAAGGATGTCAGAGAGGGGACTCACCTACCAAAGATGGGAGATTCCAACAACTTCCAAATTCCCTTCAATCTTGAGCATCTAGAACATGAACAGTCTGCTCCCTAAAGAGAACTTGTACAAAACACAGAAATCCTTTCCCATCTTATACTTGTTGCCACCCACAATATCAGCTTAAAGTCCCATTGACTCTTCAGATCTGTTTCTAACCCACTCATATTTTTCTCCTCCAGATTATTATTTTTCCCCAGCATCTGGCATTTCCAGTCCACACCTGGAAGCTGAAGTTCCCGGGCAGCCCCACAGCACAGGTGCCACTGGTGGAAAAGTCAAACCAGCAAATAGAAATGCCACTCAATCATCTCTTCATGCTTCCCTCTCATTGGCCTTTCCTGCCACGTATAATGAGAAATTCTCTTTGCCCAAATATTGTTTGAATTTCAAATACACAATCTCCCTGGGCAGGATGGGGAGGGGTGACCAGATGAAAAGAGAACTCTGGTTTGCAACATAGGACCTCTGGGCGGAATTTGCACTGAGAGAGCAGTGAAACTAAATTTTTATTGAGCTCCTTGAAATGACAGGGGCACATGAAGGCAACCAGGCTCCGTTCCCACTGTGGTGTGTGTGCTTAAATTATTTTAAGTAAAAACCAAGGAAGCACCCGCTCAAGGGGTGAAGGAAGAAGGGAAAGATTTAAAACACAGTGGGCAAAATGACGAATTTGCTTATGGTGTCTCACCCATTTCTGCAACAGTCCCAGCACATGCCTTCCTATGAGTCTCTCTGTGTGGGCAGGTTGTCCACTGCTAGAGCTCTTAATCTTGCCTGGTGGTGGTGGTGGTGGTGGTGGTGGTGGGGGGGGGTCCTAAGAAGTCCTGGACAATGGTTCTCAATCCTGGTTGTATTAGAATCTTTTACAGTATTTTAGAAACAAAGCACCAGTGTGTCCCCACTATGGACCAACTAAATCGGACTCTGTGTGCCTCTGGAATTTCCCAGAAGCTCTCAGATGATTCAAATGTGCAGTCAGGTAAGAGGTACACATAGATTTGGGAGATGCAAACCTTAAATGGGAGGTAAAATTTTTGTGTATGTGAGAATATGTTTGTTTTTCTGAGTGAGGGGTCATAACTTTCAGACAGTTCTTTAAAATATCTGCAACTCCAAAATGGTTTTAATAATAGGTCTACAGCTCAGTGTCTTGGGTTCCTTTCAATAAGAGGGCGATATGCATTAAGATGGTGTTGTTTAGGGTCAGTCACTAATGGGCAAACAACAGGCAGGTCTCTGGCTCCTTGAGGAATGACCTTGTGGATGGAGATCCCACAGGGAAAGATGCTGTCAAGGAGGGGCACAGAGACACTGATGGGGTTAAAGACCCACTGCATAGTGGAGGTATCCTTGCAGGAGAACCCTGGGCATTCAGCGCAACTTGTATCTAAGCAGCCCTGCTTGAGGCTTGACTAGCAGCTGTGCCCAGCTTGGCCCCTTAATCTGGACATCAGAAGTCAAGTACATAGAGAAGGGCAAATGCCCAGGACCTTACTGGTCAGGGTGGGACAAAAAAAGGCAGGTGCTGTGCTCACCAGCTACCTAGCACCTCCTCCAGGCACTAGAGGCCATCCTGTTATAAACATCACTTGCTACCCTTCCTCACTTCCCAGGGCCTGGATGCCTCTCACAGTCTGGGCTCTGCCAGGGTATAACCCAGCCTGCTCTGCGCAGTACCATTGCCAAAAGGCAAGAGGACTGGACCTGGGGCTTCCCAGCCCCAAATCAGCTGCCTAAGTGCTCAGCCTTGCTCATGAGAAGACCCCCTCTTCATCTACTTTCAATCCTGCACTCTAATTTATCTGCCCCTTTGATAACCAACTCCAAACATGCTTAGCCAAGGCTGGCCATCAGCGCACAAAGCCCTGTGCTCTCCAGGCTGAATGCAGCACTTCACTCTTGGGGGGATTACTATAGAAGGCAAAATCCACCAAACAAGCTATTACACTTAAATCAGACAATGCCTGAGGTGACAGCGAGGGGACTAGCATTAATGACTCGGCTAGCAGCAGGCTCCTCTGTTTGGAAGCACTATCACAGCATGAGACAGCAACCCGCTGCCCTTCCCGGCCTCTCGGCCTGATCCCTCTCCTCCTGCTCCCAGACTAAAAAGTTGACCCTCTGTGTCTGCTGCCTCTCTCGAGTCTGAAGTTTCACTTCCCTAGGCCCATGTGGACTGGCTCTTGACTCCCTCTTTGCCAAAGAAAAAGAACTGAGAAATTAATTTCGGTCTGCCTCAATCTCTTTCTGTCATTCAAAGACAAGAAAACTATGGTAATTATTGAAAGTCACATATGTAGGCAGGGGCAGCAGAGCTGGGCTGAGAATCCTTGTCTCTGGCCGCACTCAAGTCATACAAGAACTACGGTGAAGCAGATGACGCACAGGATGCACAGGAAGATCCTGGCATGTGAAAGTCCTCTCTTGGTGTCAGCTGTTGTTTGTCATAGTCGTGGCACCATTTTTATGTGTCATTCAACTGCTCACAAAGTGCCTGTCATGAGCCAGGCAGTCTTCTGCTGGGTATGAAAGAAGTCAGTATAATATGACCTCGTCCACCTGGAACTTACATTCTAATGGACTATTCAAATTAGTCCACAGGCAACTGTAACACAGAATGATAAGAAATAGCATCAGGGAAGTAAATGGGGCCATAGCGGTCCACAGGAGGAGCCCCTGATCCAGACTGTGGGGCTCAGAGAAGAGAAACCTTGTCTCGGATGGAACAGAGCATATGTTGGAGCTATCCAGGTGAAGGGGTGTGGGAATGAGGGGGAAAGGTTGGGGTAGGAAAACTTCTAGGAAGATTTATAACTGAATGTGCAAAGGTAATTAAGGAATGCAAAGGTGAACAAGATGCATTTTAGGAAGTGAAGACAGTATCAGCATGACAGGAAAATGAGGGATAATGAGGTGAAGGTAGGCGCTTCAAGGAGAAAGGCCAGTGGTTGTGGGACATGAGGCTGGAGAGAGAGGCACAGTCACATCATGAACCACATTGTAAGCCACAGAGGGGAACATGGACTGTGTCTGGGGACGTAAAGGAGTGAGATGGTCCATGGGCATGGTGGAGATCACAGAACGTGTTGAGGGACATGGAGTTGAGGAGAGCAGGGAGACTTAGGCTAGCATTTGCCCCATGTCCCATTTGAACACATTGCATGGTCCCAATCTGAAATCAGCAAATAGGGCCCACCATTAAGAGCACCCATGGAAAGAGGAATATGCTGGGAAAAGAGATCAGTGGCCCCAGGGAACAGAGAAGTCAAAGGAAGGGTCATTTAGATCATTACCCAACAAGTCTGGAGCACAGACAGTGGGAGTAAGTTCTCCACCAACCAGATGTGTGACCTTGGGCAACCTTCATTTCTCCATCTGTACAGTGAGGACGCTTACTAAGTAATTGGTAAACTACTACGCAGTCCTCCCATTCTGTGGTTCTATTGCTTGAAATACATATCATACATCTTTATCCTAAGATGCCTTCCTTGCTTCGCACTTTGATGTTTACAAAAACAAGACAAAATGGTTTGCCTTTTATAATAGAGAAAACACAGCTCATCAAAATCAAGTTTCTTGCACAATAATTACACACATTTTCTCTTGTGGGTTTCTCATCAAGAGAGGCCCCCTCTGATACTGGCCAGGAAAAGCTGGGTTGGGAACAGTCATCCTGAACTCTCCAGACCATTCCTTGCAACCTGAGAACAGACCTATAGCCTCAGGACACCCTCTTTCCAGCCTCTTTGCTCTCAGGAGTGAGATTCTGCAGGAAGCCACACACTGATTTGTCCAATAGCTCTGGCAGCTGCTAAGGTAGAGGCCAAAGCTGCAAAGATTTGGGGCAGATGAACAAAAAAACAAATTCAGTCTGGGAGTGGGGAGAAGAAAACGCCATCTCAGAGCTGTTTTTTGGCTGCAAACTGCTCTCCATCCTGTAGCTTTAGGACATAAGCGGCATAGCATCCAGAGGCACACAGCTGCTCAGAACAATTCAAAAATTGCCTTGTTGGACTACAACGTGCCAATTTTTCAAATCTAGAGCCATTTTCACTATTACAGTCTGTGCAGCCTAAGCCAGGAGAATTTTCTTCTGGGAGGGAAAATTGATTCCAAGGTTACCATTAACCCCCATTAGCACAGCACGCCCCATTCCAAAACTATTCTTGGGAACCGAGGTGGCCAGAGGAAGCTATAGAGGCCCATGGTGGGGTTGGTGCCCAACATCACAGGTGCTAACGGCCCAAGTCCATTAGCCCATGTCTCAGAAGGTCAAGAGAGTGAGTAAGATGGAGAAGCGTAGAGGGAAAAGGATAAGAGGATCTAGGCATATGCTTCCCAGGCATTCCAAGGTTCTGGAGGTTGCCTGTACATCTGACTTCATTTTGGTGGATTGGAAGCTTGCATAAGCTGGCTAGCAGGAACTGCAACTAACATCACATAAACCCTCTTTTTTTGACCTGCAGCCCTCACCTGTGACTGCCCTCTCTAATAGGGGTCAGAGTCTGGCAAAGGAGTATTCCCCCAGGAACTGGCTAGAGGTGCCCATCCCATCCCCATTCCTGGTACCCAGCTGTTCAAGGCCCAGGCCTTTGAAGACACACTGCTCAATTGAGACCACTGGCTTTGTCTGCCAGAGGTGCTCTACACAGAAGAGCACTCTAAGCCATTCTAAGCACAGCCAAGAGCCAGCAGCCTTAATCCTCAAGATGTGATCTCTGTGTAGCAGCCCAGCAGAGAAGACAGTGGTGACAGTGGCTGCTACAAAACAAGGAAAGACAATCAGGTGAAAAAAGAGAAACAGCAGGCGATGGAGAAGAGCAGCACACCCTCTGATCTCTCATGCTTATGACAGCAGGAGGTGCTGGTCTTGGATTCAGCAAGCCTAAATCTGAATACTGGTTCTGCCTCTTGACCTTGAACAAGTTACTTACTCTTTCTGAGCCTCTTCTCCTACAGTCTAAAAGTAAAAATAACTGCCTGGCAAAAGTTGATGTCAACATTAAATTAGATAACATAGGAAAAGAGTGATTATATAATAGTTGCTCAGCAAACATATATGTGTATATTTTAAGTATATATAACAAATATATACATATAAACAACTAAGGAAGTCCACCATTCATTCTAAAATGTCTCTCTTTTGTTCATAGAAGGGCATGGCTTCATTCTTCTTGCAAGAGCTTGCTTCAGTGTTGAGTACGGTAGCTGTGCGGTTTAGTAACTCTGAACTTCATAAGCCCCTGTCTCCCCATCCCTGCACCTCTTCCAGGACCACTATTAAGGCATCTCTCTTCCACCATTATTCTCCAGAGATGCCATCTGCTCACATGGCTGTTCTGTCCTCCTTGGAGTGACCAGTTTTCTGGAAGAGCATTGCAAAGGAAGGCCTCCGTGGTAATGAAGTTACTAGAGAGAGGATAGCACTCCAACATATAGGTGTCTTCCTTCATTCCAGACACCAGACGCATTTAGAATATCTACCATGTGTTGGGTCCTGTGCTAGTTACTGGGTCTACAAGATGAGCAGGTCCAAACCAGTCCCGGCCCTCTAGGTGTACCAGGGAACAGAGGCACCAAGTCCGTATGCAGCTCACTACAATCATACAAGGAAGAGGCCAGACAGAGGGGGTTCATGAGCTGGAGGCCCAAGGAGGGCGTCCACAGAGGTGGGCACGGACAGTGACTGTTTCTGTTCCCTGCAGACCCTGGGAAGTTGACCTCTCTTAGTCATCAGGCTATTTGTTTGGGAGGGGAGGAGAGCGCCCAGGGCTAAGTGCTGCAGAAAGTCCCTGTCAACACAATGTTCCGCCTGGCCGGGCCTTCATATATAAAGATATTTAATGAATTAGTTAATTAATGAGAGGAGTTTGATTGATAGATCATATGGCGCTCGCAGCAGGGTGAGTCTGACCCTCGGTATCACAGCCTCGGCTGCAGTCGGTCCCCCTCTTCAGTCGGGAGAGCGCGGTCGCTCCAGCAATTTGCATGCATTTAATGTAGCTCTTTAATAGGATGTAATGTTAGCGAAAGCCAAAAGCGCAGCAGCTGTAACTTAAAAGACAGCCCCATTACTGCAAGCCTTATAATTAGGGTAAGAGGGAGACTCGGTCTGCCATATGTTAAACCCTTTTGAGGTTAATAGCTCTGTAAGATTTTTGCAATTTTTAAAAAATTACACTTGAAGGATGATGACAAGGCTCATCAATGATGTGCCTTGCCACCGGAGGAAAGGGACAGGAGGATCCCATGTCCCCTAAAGGCCCTCTGCCCCGGGGACATGGCGAGGTGGCCCCACTCCTGCCCCAAGTCGCTCATGTCCCCTCCAGTTTCACTCTCCCAGAGGATTCCATGAGCTCAAGGCTGCAGTCTCAGCTGCGCAGTGCGGGAGCCCACCCCACGTGGCCCCTCGCAGCCCCTGCCCCTCCCCCGCCCCGCCCCTACCCTACTTCTGCAGACTGGAGGTGGGACCGAGACCGGGTGGGCTACACACACCCTGAGCTGGAGAGTGGCGCTTTGCTTACTGACCTTGTCCAGTCTTGGGCCCCGCAAGTGACCTAGCACGGACTGCACTACCGCCCTAGTTTGGGGACCATACGGCGGGCTCTCCAGGGGAATGGGGGGGGGGGAGAGGAAATCGCTCAGAATTTGCAGAAGGCCAGAGGGTGTTTGCCCCTCAGTGCCATAGCCCACGTGGAGGAGGTGGGGTCCAGAGTGGTGCCCATCCTTGACCCTGGGCCCAGGAAGACCGAGTGCAGCCGGTGGGCCCTGAGCGCTGCCCCCTGCCCCTCCGTGGCAACGTGTAACAATCCCTAAGCTCTGCGTGACCCCAGCCGCACCTTCCCAGGCCTGGTGGTGTCTTTCCCCAGTGGCCCCGGGCACCCGTTTGGGAGTAGTCTTGGGGGAGTCACAACAGAGACAGGAAACGTCCCTGGAGACCCTAGGAGCCACCCCTCCCCCGCAGCATCTCCGGACCCCCCTTGCTTCTTCAAGGAGTGTGTGGGTGTCGGACCAAATTCCCGATTACAGACACTCCAGACAAAACAAGGGGAGAAAAAAAGAAGAAATCTCGCTTATTATTTTATCGGGGGGAGCTTGTTAAAAGGAAATTGCAGGAGCGATTAAATTACTGCTAATTGCACAATTATCTGATTATCTCTGGTACCAAAAATACATGAGATCCTGTCCCCTTCCTACCAGCTTAAAGAATTCCCTGGGGCATCTCTTGAGAGTAAGACACAGACCTCTCTAGACAAAACATGGAAAGAATGTGAAGAAGGAACAGTCTTCATGTAAAGAAAGGATACAGGTAGCAAAGAGAAGGTTCAGGAAGGCAAATGCAGGTCCACAGAGAGAAGAAAAAGTTTAAGACAGGGTGCACAAGAAATGGAGGTGGAGAGGTAGCAGAAAGTAAGAATACACATTTCAGTGATTTCTGTGTGAGAGCTAACAGGGCTTGAGAAAGGTTCAGTCGCCTGCTCGAGGTCTCTGAGGTCTTCAGCGCTGGAAGGTATTGGGGGCAGGGCTGGTGTTAGGAGGGGGACTGGGGAGCTCTACAAACCCTCTAAGTGCTCATTGCCTTTCTGGGCAGATATTATGGTGGCTTCTGTGATGGAGTTGGAAAACCTGATTTGTATTGTAAATCTTGATTTGAAATGCTACTATTGGCAGCTGCTAAAAGTGAACAAAACTGTGGCAGCTAACTTTTTGTTAGTGCTTTATGGTTTGTAAAGCAGTTTCGCATCTGTTTTCTCTCATGATTCTCTCACCTTTCCTGTTCTGTAGAAATTCCCATTTTCAAATAAACTAACCAAGACTCAGAGGATTTAAAGCACTCCCAGTGGTCTCCCAGGTTGCCATGAGAACACCTGAGGCTCCAGGCCCTGCATCTGCAGCTGGGACCTCCCAAGCTTTCTTGGGGAGCTGAGCTGGGGCTTGAGGGATTTCTTTGTACCGGACTGAGGACATGTAAGTAAAGTGCTAAAGCTAGGTTTTATTATATTCTTTTTTTTTTTTCAGGGACAGAGAGAGAGTCAGAGAGAGGGATAGATAGGGACAGAAAGACAGGAACGGAGAGAGGTGAGAAGCATCAATCAATTAGTTTTTCATTGCCATTAGGACACCTTAGTTGTTCATTGATTGCTTTCTCACGTGAGTCTTGACTGCGGGCCTTCAGCAGACCAAGCAACCCCTTGCTGGAGCCAGCGACCTAGCAACCTTGAGTCCAAGCTGGCCAGCTTTTGCTCAAGCCAAATGGGCCCGCGCTCAAGCTGGTGACCTCAGGGTCTTGAACTTGGGTCTTCCGCATCCCAGTCTGATGCTCTATCCACTGCGCCACTGCCTGGTCAGGCAGTTTTATTATATTCTTTACACTTACTATATCAATATTTTTAAGTCAACAGATCAGGCAGTCTCTTTGCTTAGAGGTGACTGAGTCACCTGGAGCTCTTTTCCCAAGGGAAGAGACTTCGCTTGGCATACCAACCTGAATTGTCACTTTCAAGTCACCGCAGTGCCTCCACTCCCTGATGGGAAAAAACATCAGCAAGTTCTGGAGGAAGAGACTACTATCTGATCCCTCCTCTCACCTTGTCAACCAGTCAGGACAAGGAGTGAGACCCCTCACTTTGTTCTCCATCCTCTCTATGGCCACAGCTAGGGAGGATAGAGGTTAAGAGGTTCCGTCCCCAAGAACCTTGGCAGTGTCATGCAGAGTTGACAGCCACTGTAACTTCACAGAGACTCTTTGGCAGTCCAGGCCATTCCTCCATAATCGGCACAGCCCTACCACTCACTCCCCTGCAGAGCATCGATGCCGATGCCGGCTTCAGACTTTCCATCTACAGATCAATAGCAGGGCAATTACTGGGCCTGCATACTGCCGGGGAGGGGAGGGAAGCATGCAGGAATATAGGCTGCCCTCCTTAGGACAGCAGGCCTACAAGTGAGACCAGATTAGGGAAGGCTGGAGATGGCCAGTACCGAGCGTGAGGAGGCCTTTGTAGGCATGGCTTTGAACTGAAAATGCGTAAGGAAAAGAAGAGGTAAATTGGCCCAAGAGGGCTTCCTGGAGGAAGAGAGGCCTGCCTGGACTTACCCACCCATCCAGCCAGCTCCTAGCATCCTCTCCTCCTACACACAGCCCACTTGAGAGAAGCTAATGAGAAGTAAACAAACTAACTTTTCCCATCAACTCTACCTTGACAGAAGGTCATGGACTAGAGAGGTCACTCAGTGAAGCAGTTTATATGAGACCAGTGCAGGCAAAGGGCTTCTGCTTAGGGCTGTCTCCTAACCAAAGCCCAGTTGACAGAGGCTCCAGGCTGTTCCTTAAGGTCAAGCCCTCTGTGTGTGCTTTGAACATGGTTCCTGGGATACAGTTACATACTGAGAATTTAAGATGAGTCACACTGACCCTTCTAGGAGTTTGTAGTCTCATGGGAAAGATGGACACAGGTTCAACAGACTTGGAGAGCATTATATATCTCCAAGTTCAACACTCCCAAATTACAGAGAAGTGAAAACAGAGGTGGAGAATGGAATGCCTTAAGCAAGATTTCACTGCATGCTGCTGGCAGGGTCACAGCTGGAACCAACTGTCCTAATAGCCGGTCCAGACTCTCCCCACCACCAGAATTCGCAGGTACTGGCTCTGTCACCCAGGCCCAGCCAGAGCAGCAGGTCTTTCTTACTCTCCTCAGCGCTGGCCCCCTTCTTCACCTGTTTCTTTATTCCAGACTAAGGTGCTCCTCAATCCTTCCTGCCCAACCAAGGTGTCTGGTGTTTTGTTTCTGACAGAGTAATTGATAACATGTAAATAATTCAATTAATTTTTTATTGAATTTATTGAGTTGACAATGCTTACTAAAATTATACAGGTTTCAGGTATACAATTCTATAAAACATCATCTGTATATTGCACTGTCATCATCCCAAGTCAAAAAATATTATTCAATTTAAAAAGAAACTTCCTCAATGACATCTATTTTAGGCAAGACTACCTTGGCTAGGACAGGACATAGGGAGACTGGGGACAAGAGAACAGGCAGACACAGGTCAGAAGAGACATAATGCACCACAATCAGTGTGTGTCCCTGACCAGCTGACGGAAATACATTTCATACACTGCTCTTTTTTCAGTGAGGCTAAGGGTGGGTACTACTTTCTATTCTTTTGCCACATCAGATAAGCTCCTGCCTCAGGGCCTTTGCATGGCTGTCATCTCTATCAGGACTTCCCCAGATATCAACATGACTCACTTCTTCACTCCTTTTGCCCAGAGAGCACTATTATCAGTGGAGACTTGTCCTAAACTCCCTACTTAAAACTGGAATACCTTTCTCTTAGCATTCCTCATCCCTATCCCTCTCCCCCTGCTTTCTAGTCCTCCACAGAACTTCACATCAAGCCTTTTCTTTCATTTATCCAACATGTGTTGTGTGTGTTTCACTTCTGTCACTGCCATAAAGCAAGTGTCAAGAAGGCAAGGGTTTCATGCATTTTGATCACAATAAACAGAACACTGCTTAGCATGAATAGATACTCAATAAATAATGAGTAAAGGAATGAATTAAGCAATGAATTAAGAAGCTTCCAATGTGAGAGTTGGGAGAGACAGTGAAGATAAACTAATCCCAAATCCTCAATTTGTGGGTGAGAAAAAGAGAAGCCAGAGAGGGCAAGAGAGGGTTGCATGGAGAAGGTAACATTTGAGCAAGGATTTCTTTCTCTTTTCCTCTTCTTGAACTATTTTACTTTGTGCATTTGTTGGTTTATACGTTCACTTATTCACTCAGAAAGTTATTTATCGGACACTTTCAATTATTGAACACTCTGAAAAAATTAATATTTAACATGTACTGAATACTTTGTTATAGATATCCTGCCAAGCACTTTTATCTGCATTATTTTATTTGAACAACTGTACATTTAATAATATACTTATCCCTATTTTACAGATGACAAAATTAAGGCTCAAGGAAGTTAAGTGGCATGACCTGCCTAGGCCACACAACTAGACCATGGAGGAGGTGAGAGTTACCAAGGTCTGTTTGATCCAACTTTTATATCACACCAAATACACCTTTTTCTACCCTCTCTTTCTCTTTGTCTTCTTGTCCCTTAGGTCAGACCAAATGGCCTAATTAACCAAAGTAGGAGAAGAGTCAGGTAAGGTCACCCAGAGCTGGAGCCCATTGAAGGCAGCACTGTCCCGGTGCTCCAAGTAACCCACAAAGCCACCTCTCCCACGCTGCTTCTCCGGACCCACACTCAGAGAGCCCCACATACAGACACTGGCATGATTCACAGTCTCAAGATCAGTCCCTGGGAAGGAAAGAGGGCCCATAAAACCTCATAGCAGTTTTATAATGTATTCTTAGCTTTTACAGCAGACTGGGTAGCTAAGGCTGGCAAACAGCAAAGTGTCTTAGATGGATGGGCAGGCCGTGGCACCCAGAATTGGTGAGAACAGCTGCAATACTTTTGTGAAGACAGCACCATCTTTTAGCTGTGTGAATGGGGAAGGGCACTACAAGAAGCAAACATTTCTTCAGATCTCTGTAGTTTAAACAGGTAAAGGAGAAGTTGCGTCGAATTGACCAATGAGAAGCCCTGCACAGAGAGCTGTGTAGACCGAGAGATGGCAGATTAGGGACTTGGAGTTCAGCTTCCCTTCTAATTTCAGATCTGATGCTCTGTTCCTGGGGTTGCCTGGCATGGCACTAACTCTAACTCTCAGTGACCTCAGCTACTTCTGCCCAGAGACAGGTCCCAGCAGACTACCCCCTCATGGGGTCTCAGTCCAGGCTCCATCACCAGCATAGCCCTGGGCAGCCTCTGAGGAACTTCTTGCTTCCAATCCCCAAAGTTTGAGCCTCCGTAAAACTCTTTCACCTCCCTTCATACTTTTCCCTCTTCTATTCAGCAAGCCACACCTATCCTGTCATTTCCAGGGCATAGATCATGTCAGCACCAGACAAGGGGACTCAGAGTGATGACCATTCTTCAGAGATATAAACAGCTACACATTCTTACTCATTTGTATTATTTCTAAATTTCTAATGAAAAGTAAGATGGGTCTTGTCATGCCTTACTTTTACAGATGAGGAAACAAGTTCAGAGAAGTCAAGCAATTTTCCCAAGTCACACAGCTGGTGGCCAAGAGAAGTAGGATTTGTCTCAGCTGTCTTGACTCAAGTCCAGGTCTCCTTCTCTTCCCTAAGAAAAGTCACAGAGAGTCCCAGGTTGCTCCTAACTGTTCAGTTTGGCAGTGTTTCAGATTCACTGGCTATACTGCTTCCTCCACAGTTCAAAGCCAGAGCCGACTTCCTTACTACTTCAACCCAAAGAGTCTAGACATTTTTGAACTTGTGGTTTTGCAAGCACATAGCTGGGTGGTGCTCCTCAGTTATCAAATGCCAGCACCAGCCCCTCCCCCAGCCCCACACCCCCCGAACACTGTGGGCACCTCTAACACCACCTTCACATGGGCTCAAGCTAGAGACACAGTTAATCTCCTTAGACCAGGGATCATGCCTCTTGGACCACCAAGGAGAAGAGGTGTAATAACCTTGAAAATCATTATTATCCAAAACCGTGCCTCCTGAAATAGTCTGCCATCCTGTGCAGGAGAAGATCTAGCATGGTTTCAGTTCTTCTTTCTCTGGAAATTTTCAGGGAGACTTTCCCAGGCTTGGCTCCTTTACACTATGCAAAAGCTGCTTTGTATAGTAAACAAGACCCCATACTAATCTGGCCCCCTTCTGCCCCATTTCTCTCTATGCTGTCCCCTCCACCACCCCATGCTCAAGTCATTGGCACTTCCTGTAGCCTCTCAGAGGCCCCATGTTGTCCCTCTCTCCCATTTAAAATGCCCTCCCAGGCTGTTTGCCTGCCAATCATCTGCTGGCCTGCCATGAAACAGTCTAAATGTTGGCTCCTCTGTGAACCCTTTCCTGATACACACTCCAATATATCTCACCAGAGAAATCAACCACCTCTCCTCTACATAGCCCTTGCTGTGCCCTAACTAAAGGACTAGTTCCCTGACAGGTTTGTGACTACTGGGAGAGCGGGGACACTGTTCTTGTCACTTCTGAAGCTTATCAAGATCCTGTACACTAGACATGTTCCACATGCATGTCCCAACTGTAGAACATGTGAATAGATGTTCAAGTGTCTGTATGCAGTGGGGAGAGAAGGAGACCGCGCTGTCATGGTGCCAAAAACCTCATGTGGAGTCCATCGACAGATGAATGGAAAAAGAAATATGGTCTCTACACACTATGAGATCTTATTCAGCCTTTTAAAGGATGGAAATTCAGACACATTACAACCTGGATGAATCTTGAGGACATTAAAATAAAACAAGGAGAAATACTGTAGGACTCCACTTGTATGATGTACTTGGAAGAGTCAAATTCAGAGACAAAAAGTAGAATTGTGGTTGCCAAGGGCTGGGGTGGGGGAAGGGTGATCAGAAGTCTCCCTAGAGGGGATGATGAGACAGCAGAGGGGGCCCTCAGGTATTTATAAAAGCCTCTGTGGTAGTGTAACAGCCTGCCCCACCGAGCACATATACAACTACAGGACGTGAGGTCTTAAGTCACTTCGTGCCCAAGTAGGATGAAGCCCTACCTCACCCCTCCCCTTGCTCAGTAAAAAATTGCATCCAGGCTCTGCCTCACAGAACATTTTTGAAAGACATACATATACACTCAGTTTTGTTTCTTGATTTGCACAAAACTACAGCTTTTCACCAACGTGCAGGCTTTGCATTTCTGAAAGGCTGTCTTGCTTGCAGAACTCACACTCTCTGACCCAGAGAATGCTGGGAAGCCAACCTGACAGCCCCTTCCTTGGCCTGAACCCATACGAGGACCTCCTCACTATAAACTCTGTAACTGTCTGCAGTAGAGGCCAAGATGCTGACAGTTAACATTGTGAGAACTAGATGAGCCTCCTACCCAGGAGCCCCAGAGGGAAAGCTGGCATGATGTCTCTCTTTTCCAGCACAGACCTTGAGAAAGAAGGATATTTAAGGATGGAACCTCAAATGCCAACTGCTCATGAAGAATGTTTCACACATGGACCTACTGCCAGAAAAGTCTGACCCTGAAAATTCAAGTCCTTGTGGCAATGGAAGGCTCATTTATTGGGAACCAATTATTTGCACACTCTTGAGAACACACTTTGGGGTGTGCCACTGTGCCTACTGTCCAGTAGGGCAGATGCCCAGGACTCGACTGACAGTAATACAGGGAAGATGCAAACTGTCAAGAGATGCTTCTCAAATGTTATAAGGGTTCAAAGGATGAGCAGCATGGTCCAATCTTGTTGGTGTGACTAGTCAAACCAACCAGCAAAGGCTAATAGCCTGGGAACAAAGGCTAATAGCCTGGGATGGGGTTGGGGGTGGGGCTTGTTGCTTTTCCAGGAAAGTTGAGATCAAACTGATCAGTGGCAGGAGCCATGATTCTTCTAGAATAGAAAAGGCTATGACCATAGACTGACTGTTTTCCCCCAAACATTCAGCTGGGGCTGTTCCCAAGCCTTGGAATAGGAAGGAAAGGAGATAATGGTACCCCCAGTCACTCTGGGAAACAAGATAGAGGCTGGACAGAAACAAAGTCAGACTTCAGGGTCAGACAGGCCTGAGTACAACCTTGGCTTTCCCATTTATTCAATGTTCATCCCTGGGAACATTATTTAACTTTTCTGAGCCTTAGTTTCTCCATCTGTAATACAGGATTATAACCTTCCACAGATTTTTATACAGATGAAATAGAGAGGTGTATAGAAAGCCATTAGCACAAGCACAGGATGGAGTAAGCACTCAATCAATGACAATTGATGTTATTATTAGTGTTTCAAGCTAAGATTTACTCAGGTGTTCCTTTTGGGCCACTGGTTCATTTATTCAGCATTCAGATAGGCAATGTAGCCCTAGGATTGTCTCAGAGCTATTAGAAGATGACTTATTTCTGAGCTTGGGACATTGATGAAGATGTCCAGTGCTCCCATGTTGTTATTGGTACTTGATACAGTGCTGTCATGAGGAGTCAATTAGCTACCATATGTAAAGTGCATCTAGAATAAGTGAGAGTATAGTACAAGAGGGAAGATTACAGACCCTGAGCAAACTCTGGGGTTTGACCACTGGCACCACTAGTTTCTAGTGGTATGGCCCTAAGCAAGGTATTTAAGCTCTCTGTGACTTGGTTTCCTCATCTGTGAACTGATAGTGCTCATCTCATAGAGTTATGGGGATTCAATGAGACAACAGATACAGCGCACGTAGAGTAGTCCCTGGCACTCAGTAAGGGCTCTGTGAATGTTTGCTACCATTAGTATGTAGTGTTGTATTACTATTGTTGCTATTGTGGCAAAACACTGGATTTGAATCCAGAAAATCTGGCTTTGAGTTCTGGCTCCAACATTAAATGAATACCTAACAGTAAATAGGCAACTGACCTAACCTCTCTGAATCTGATAACCAAGACAATAACACCTATCTATCCCACTTACCTTGACAGGTTAATGTGGAAATGAAAGCCTTTTTGTAAGCTGTAAAGAATAATAAAATAATAACAGACAAATTAAAACATGAAGTTGCAATATAGTGTTAAAGTATTTTTTAATTTGGGGAAAATCTATGCAAACATGCTTGCCTATACAGTCATGGGAAATTTCTCAGAGGGTAATTAGGGGACCCAGGTGAGGAAAGAGGGGCTTGAGACTTTTACTTTTTACTTTAAAATTTTCTGTACTATATAAATAATTTTTTTAAAAAACAAGCATGTTTTCCTTTTATAACTTAGAGCCAAAGCTATATTTTTCTAAACATTATAAATTACACTGGGAAACAAAATTTTTGCTGCATCCACAAAAACATTTGTTCTTACCGAATTCGAGTGTGCTGATCTCAAATCTGACATTAGTCTTTCTCTGTAAGCTACAGTTTTTCTGCAATTCAAGATTTTAGGTTTTCATCTTATTGTAAAATTTTCAACATTTAGTTTAACATAATGAAGCAGAATGTCTTCTTGGGCATCATCTTTGTGAAAATATAATAATTTATATAATGCAGTAAATACACTAATACGCTAAAAGATATGATTGCATCACAATTTGTCTACAATTTCAAAATAGAACATATTAAAACACTTGCTTTAATATGAAATTTGCACAAAACTTATTTAAATTCTATTCAGGCAAAAAAATTGAGTTTGTAGCTCTTGTGTTTGTGTGCTTGTTGAGGACAATCTTGTTTGATGCTCCAGCAGTAATCTGCTCATCACTAACAGCCCCAAGATTTTTGAGAAACTTACCAAGGTGACTGTTCAGGAAGTGAATCTTAACACTCATGTTACATCCAATGTCGCAGAAAGCCAACAGCATCCTTTGAACCAGAATTTCATAGTTGTCATCTTTTTTTTTTTTTGCCAAGGAAGTTCTTTGTAACTGCCACTAAAGACTGCCATGCTGCTTTCTCCTCCTGATTCATCTTCCTGGCAAATTCTTCATCATGTATAAGGGTTCGAATTTGAGGTCCATCAGATACACCTGCTTTTATCTTCTCGAAAGACAAGGCAGGTAAAGCAGAAATAATATGTTGAAAGCATTCATTTTCTCTATTCAAAGCCTGAACAAACTGCTTCATTAAGCCAAGTTTGATGTGAAGTGGGAAAAAAATGATCCTGTCACCATTAACTACAGGTTCATTCACAATATTTTGCATCCCTACTTTCAGAGCTTCTCTTTTCAGCCACTCCTTCTGTGTCCAGTGTTTCTCCTGAGCTCAACTGTCCCACAAACACAGAATGCAAGGATATTTTGTGAAAGCTCTCTGTTATCCTAGCAGAAAATTTACCATTTTAAGATACACACAAATGATCCAGTTATGCTCCTCATATTTCATAAAGTCAAGGGCAATTTTTATGTCATTATAATCTTCTCACAGATGAGTTGAATAACCAATTGGAACTGCTGCATAAACATTATCGTTGTGTATGAGAACACATTTTAGACTCCATTTAGAGCTGTCAAGAAATAGCTGCCATTCTGCTGGACTGTGAGTGGTAACACCTAGCTGGCTGAGAAGACTACTGATAGGATGACACTAAGCCCCACTGGGGCAAAGTGTTTGTCTTTGGAAAAAAAGGCCACAAAACTTTGTTCACGCTTCCTGAAATGGGATACTTTAGCTGACCGGTGAAGTCCATTCTTTTTTTGAAGCCTGGAGACTAATAACTCAGCTGCTTTCTTTGATAGGCCCAAATCTCTTACTAAGTCATTCAATTCGGGTTGGCTAAACTGCTGAGGGGTTAATGACTGCTTAGCATCAGAAGAAGACCCTTCAGATTCTACAACCATTTCCTCATGCATCTTATCAAAATACACTTGATCACCATGTTCACTTTCTTCATCCTAGAAGAAATAAAACCATGGAAACTGGAACCGGGAGTGTCTCAGAGTATGGGATAGGTCGTATTGCTGAAGGAATATTAGGATATGTGATCATATGCCGTTTCTCTTGCCGATGCCCTTTGTATGGATCAGACAGAAATAATAGTCACTGCTGTGGTCCTTAGGTTCACGCCAAACAATGGGAATACCAAAAGGCATTCCTTTGTGTTTTCCTTTTGTCCAGTCACGAAGCATTTCCTCACAATTATGACACACAATATAAGGAACCCAATTCTTGTCTTGACTGCCAAGGGGAATTTGAAAATAGGCAATATATGCACGTGTCACAAATTATAAAATATTGTGCCTTTGACATTGAAGTATGTAACAGCCACATAATTAACAGAAGGTGTCAGGACTATTCTTACATTTACGCCTACTAGAAGAAGCCATGATTCAATCTTAAAACAAAATAAGAGGGTGTTTTTATCAGATAATAATTTTTTACATCTAAAAACAGCTACAATTATGTTAAAGTGATGTTTGGAAAACATTAATTGCCTTGTGGTTATGTTCAATCCAAGAGTCGTTGCCGTTTAACTTCAATTTAAAAACTAATGCATGCCATTAACTGTAACAAAAAGAAATTAAAATTGCATAAAAACTAGAGCATGCACTGAAAAATAGATTTTATATTTGGAATCAGTGATGTAGACATATATAGAAACAGTTCTAAAACCTCCTGCAACAGAAAATGGAAAAAAAATTGTTCCCCAGTGTTATTAGTTGATTGCCTAGAACTTCAACTACTTTGGACTCTAAAATAGAAATGAATAAACCAGAGTGATTCCCTCTCCAAGAGAAGCCTTCTTTTGGCTGCCTACTACTACTACTACTACTACTACTAATAATAATAATAATATAAAAATGAATATAGTGGGTTCCAGGCCACTTCACTTGTGGCCTCAGTTTTTTCATGTATAAATGGATGACCTTCCCCTTTTCACTTTCCAGATTTACAAAATAAAAATAAAGAGAGACAGAGAAACTTTTCTGCAACTAACTTATGATCTCATATTTAACACGTCCATGAACTTCTTGGCCCATCTCAGACATAGACATGGCTCTCACCCACGGCTGGAGGGGAAGGAGAAAAGACCATGGGTTTTGCCCTGAAGCTCTCCATTGGTGTTCACAGTGTGTTTGACCCTGCACATAGCCCAAGCCCGCTGGTCTCCACCCCCACCCAGACTACTGAAGAACTGACCCCATGAACATAGACCTGGAGTTCCAGGATCCAGATTTGAGCACTGTTAAAGGAGCAAGCCCCAGAAGAGTGATTGCATCACTTCCTGCTAAAATAAGGCATCCCTGCTGCTTCAAAGGGGAGGAAAAGAAAAAGTCAGATTGGTAAAGTGACCTGAGCCCCAAACCTCAACCCCTCCCCTTTGCTCTTTCCTCTTTCTTGCTTACTGACTCCTAGGAGCTGCCACACTCTCAAAAGCTTCACTTCTCTTCTTCAGGGGGCAGCAGCTGCTTGGTATTCACACCATGTTATCCTTGCCTGTCTCTACTTGGAAAAGTCTCCTTTTGACCTCTCTGTAACTCTCAGTTGCCTTTGTGAGGGGAAGGAGTGGAGGGGAAGGGAGAGAGAGATCGTCTCAGCATTTACCCAATTAGTAGTAATTAGAAGGCAAGGCCCGGGTACTCTCCTCACAGCTGCCCGAAGGACAGAGCTGGCTGGAGAGTAGCTACTAAAGAGACATTGGACATGCTCTGAGAACTCTGACCAGCCAGCTCCTGCCCTCGGATCCTTGTTTCACTTCCCTTGTGGTGGACATGCTCGTCTCTTTCTTTACAGTGGCTTCTCCCAGGACTTATTTCTTGGGTTTGCCCTTGATTCTCAGCCTTGGGCTGTTGGTGAGGCCCTACTCTGGTGCCTAAGCCCCACTGGGGCATGGTTTCCATGGTAACATGAGCCTTCCCCCCCACCCCGAAGAGTGCAACCGTCAATATGAGCATGCTACCTTCCCAGGACACCCACTGCTTTGGTTCCTAGTTATCCTTGAAGCACTGTGATCTGTCACAAAGACCCCTGCAAGACAGGGCAACTGGGTCCTAACTCCATGTTCTTTGGCTGGGTCACAATATCTCTTCACACACTTGAGCTCAGATAGCAGGTCTAGAACTGCAGTAGTGCCTCAAATCTGATGGCATCTCAGGAAGTCAGCACACCTCTCCCTCCTCAGCAGCTAATCTCAGTAGGTGGAGTGCCATTGAAAAGCCCTTTTTTAAGGAGCAGGGGGGCCTGATCGGACCCAGGAGATTAGGTGTCAACTGCTTAGAATTATCCATCTTGTCAACGTTTCCTAATGATTCTGATTAACCTCCTCTATCCCTATGCCAGGGAATATACTATTGCTATTAACTCCCATCTGCACCGGGTTTCTTATTATGAGTGCTTGGTACTTTTGCATTGTCTTACAACATATCTTAATCAGATGGTGAGTGGGTTTAATTAGCTGAAGTATAGGTTTGTTTGGGTTTTTTCCTATAACTACTTAATCAAATGGAAGTCTATTATCAGTGGCTTTTTGCTCGTGCAAAATTGTGGCTGTTTTTAATTGATGGTGCATCAGGAGTTGCAGTGACAATATGGCAGCTGGAACGCACAGACGCCTCTTCCCCAGAATGAAGGTTGAGAAAATGAGTTGTCAGGGAGGCATCAGCTTCCTCATTTTCAGAGAGATGTGAGCTCCCATGTGGAAGCTGCTGGCTCCTGCCAACAGACAGGAAATGCGGTTCTCAGCTGGGCAACCCATGGGCTTCACTGCTGCAAAATGCCCTTCAGGAGCCCTGGGGCTGGATCCAAATCAGGAACAGCTGGGAAAGATAGCTATTTGTCAATCCAACCAGATCATAAGCAAGCCCAGGGCAGGGCCAGGTCTTTTTCTTGTACTGCCGCCTCCATTTCCCAGGCCCTGGGATAGGCTCATGATGCACCCAGCATGCTCCCTGTATGTTTGCCATGAATTCAACTCAAAGCTGAGTTGCTGCAGGAAATCTGGATTCTCTCAGAGCAAGTCATTTATCTTGAATGTGAAGATGAACCTAAAGTTCTTTCTGCAGAGAAAGGGATCTGCTTTCGAATTTGGACAGGGTCTTTCGGCCGATCTACAGAACATCCTGGCTGTTCACATTTAGAAGTAAGACCCTGGTCTTCAGTGGGGTGGATTGCCAAAATCCCAATGACCATTCAGGACAGAGAAAGATCTCCAAGAACAATAAGTGTCCCATTTACTCATATTATAGAAGAGAGAAACAAAGGTTTCCATCCATCTCTAGAGCCCTTTGGCTCATGAAGATAAGCTGTCCTGAGGAGTTGGCAGAAAAGCTGGCAGCCAGTTAGCAAAGCTCTGGGATGGCCTAGAATGGAAGGATTCCGGGATCTTTGTTCAGTTTTAAGAGTACCTTGGATTTCACAGGACAGGGAGCCCCCTTCACCCCAGGGAAGCTGGGCTCTCACAGCCCTGCTCTCCCTCACTGCCCACCCCACTCTGCCTCTTTTTTCCAGCTCTCTCCTGACCTGTTAGCTCCAGTCAGACAAAATCTGCATAGCTGGTTCAAAGACTTACTTTCCCTCCTACTTGTCTCTTCCTGTTAAATAATGTGACACAGACAGGAAGCCATGGGAAACAAAGTTGCTGGGGCTTTCTGGTTGAACTGTCTTTGCAGAAGAGTCTGAGTTACCAGGGCAGGAGGCACAGACTTCTCTCTTAGACCACGGCCATAGTGGGCTATTGTTGACGATGGCATTGAATTTTTTCCTTCCTTCCCATTTTGCAAAAATATTTGTACAGAGGCTTCTGTGCCTGACCCACAGTCAGCAGCCGACAGGAGCCACGGATTCCTCTTGCAACATTTTACAGGGTGACGGATCAGATAATGTACACTTAGCGAGTGCACAAATAATGTGAATCAGGGTTGGCATAGTGCAGTGAGGTGTAAAAAAAGCAATTTGAATTGTTCTAGGAAAACGCCAAAGCCGCTCTGACATGCCTGCTTGCCAGAACGCTGCCCCTGCCCCTCCGGAGAGCTGAGCCCCAGGCTATGGCTGGAATGGCAATAAGGCCGCCCAGTGCTGCGGACTGACAGGGAGCTCCTCCAGCGATGGGAGAAGCTCTGCATCTGCACAGAAAATAGAGAGGGCATGAGTGACAGCATAGAACAGAGCTCCAACGCAGACCAGGAGGGGGATGACCTGCTGATCTGCCCAGGCTCTCATCAGAAAGAGGGAGGGGGAGAAAAACACTAAACTCTGTACCTGCAGGGATGGCCACACATGGGCAGGCAAGTCAATGTGTGTGTGATCTATTTGGGAAGATCTCTCCTTAGTCTCCTTGGACTGCCAGAAGTCATCTCGTCCATCCCCTGCCTCCAGTCAGAACAGTACCTCCTCTCCCACACAACAAATGGGTTTCAGATTCATTCCAAAGGCTCTCCAAGGGAAGGAGATTTCACATCCTCTCTTCGTCACCTGTTCTCGTGTCTCACAACGCCCACCCTCTGGAAGTTTCTCAAACTAAATTGAATCCTGCAGGCAGCCTTCAGCTCACATGTTTTCACAAGGGTCTAACCACACTTGATATGTTGATGGCACCTGGCACATGAGCCTGGGTGGGCCTAATCAAAGACCCAGCCATCATGCCACATCCTAGCTCTCTTGGTAGGAAATATGCACATGGGCAGGTAGCCAGCTCATCCCACTACCCAGCCCTCTCTTTCTCTCTGTCCTTTCCAATCCTTCCTTCCCTGAGCCTGCTTTGCCAGGCTGGACTTGCCTTCTCAGTGTGCAAAGCCTTACTGCCTTATGACACTCTGCAAGTTGATGGCTGATTCTCCTCTCCTGCTGTCCCTATCAGCCTCTGCCCTAGGAGCCCCTTCTCCCACCAAGCTGCTTCTATGGCGTTTTCTGTCCAGAGCAGGAGACAGGCTGTTTATCCCTGTGACACCTGCTGGGCAGCCTTAACTTGCAAAGCCACGGAGCCTCTGCAATCCACCCCCAGCCCTAACCGTTGTCTTCCAGCTCTTATGGGAACCAGGCTGTGCATACAGAAGACAGCCAATAAAATGGTTTGAGTTTATTTTTCAACAACAAGCAGGCATTGCTAACCTCTTTCATTAAGTTCCTTAGTCAAGCCAAGCCCCAACCCTGAAACTCATTCTGGTAATAGGGGAAAGTGGTAGGAACTCTCTGGATTGTTTCAAATGAAAGCCGATTACAGGGAGATAAGGGAGTTTTCTGGTGGCTTAGGAAGCTGAGAGGTTTTGGGATAATAGGTAGTAGCCAGGCTGACGGCTGCCCACCTGCGGCTGCCCACCTGCGTTACTGATCTCAGAGTGGTCAGGCAGGGAGCCCAGCACAGATTAAGAATCCAAACAAAAGGGAAAATAAGACAGGCCTGGGAACAGGCAGCCTACTGAGGGACATGTTGTCTTTGCATAAATGTGTGTGCTCATTTGCACACATTTGCATTATTGCCTTCCAAAAAAACACCCAAACTCCCAAAATAAATGCAATTAATAAATTAATTAATTGGTATAAACGATGGCAAATGCAGCCATACTAAAAATACAGGATCTATTAGGGACCCTGATCAAGGGACAGATTTTTTAGTTTGTCCCCCTAAGCCAGGACAGATCTGGGATACAGGGCAGCTTCTTCTAGAGTTGTCTGGCTCCTCCATTAACTGTGGGATGCGCCACGTACAGGACTCTTTGATCCCCAGGCTCCTGGGCTCCATCACAGGGTTCATCACATGTGAGACTATTAATGGCTAAGTAAATGAATGACTCCCTTGTAAACTTATGACCAGATGATGGGATCAGAAAAAACTGACACTCAACCCTCCTAGGAGCCAACTAGACAAGGTTCAGGGGCCCTTGGGGAGAACATAGAGGAAGAATTTCTCATCAACCTGCTGACCAGGGATGTAGTTCTAGGCAAACTCTTTGGGAGTAAGTTGAGAGCAAGCCCAGAGCTGTGGGGCTGTCCCAGCCCAGAAACAGGGAGGGGTTCTTGGACTTGAATAAATATGGTTCCTGTTATGGCAGGAACAAGAGGATGAAGTAAAGGCTATGGAGTCTGCTGTCTGTCTGACCGAACTCTGAGGCTTTATTGGCCTCCAAACCTGGAAAGAACCAAAGGAGGTTAGCCTGCCCACCCTTACTCAGTGCCTAGCACAAGGCCTTGCGCAGAAGACTCTCATCTAACTCTTCCTAGAGTACATTCTACAGAATACCCAACAGCATTGATTGATCCATTGATTGACTGATGGACTCACTGGCCATCTTTCAGAAGTTTTCAAGCCTATTCCTACTCAACAAATACCACCTCTCCCCCACGCTCAGAGACACGTAGCTTTTGCCGACTCATGAGAGCCACCATTTTGTGCCACCATATCTCATACACACAATAGTGATGGCTCTGCTGTTCATTATTTGAAACAGGTCATTCCACCTGATGGGCAACCTAATTCCACTTCCTACAACAAAAGTCTGTTCTTTTCTTATCCCAAATTTGAAAAGCATCAAGAATAATTGCTTTTCATCTTGTCGCATCTCCTCCATGTGTTGATCCACAGTGACAAATGGTCAAGACCATGGACTTGGTAGCTGGCTGCCCAGATTCAAACCCTGGATCCAGCCTCCAGCTGGTCATGTTGGTTGGAAAATGGGGATAATAATGATAGCCACTCCACAGGCTTGTCTTGAGGATTACATGAGAAGACTACATAAAGTGTGCAGAACAGTGTTTGTCACATACTAAATGCTCTTTGAGGGCTTGCTAGTCTTATTATTGTACAATGTAATCCCATGCCCTTGCTTTGGAGAAAAAGAGGAAACAAAAAATGACTGACTTAAAGTGACAAGGAAATAAGAGTTTCCCAGAAGTAATTCGTCAGGATGTTAAGTGGAGATTTAATAGTTTTCTTCTCTCTATTCCTCCCTCAAAATATAAACTCTGAGTCCAATGCCTGGAAAGAAGCCAGGATGCTGTTAGGAGGATAAAGCAAGGCGTTCTTCAAAGCTGATGCAAGCATCTTCGGCAGGCTGGGCCAGGCAGCCTATGAGGACACCAGTGGAGCCAGGGCTTTGGGGACCAGGCTGCAGTGAGGCCTCGGGAGAGGCTGCAGTGCAAATGAGCGGCCTGGAGGCCAGCAATCAGGGGACCCTCAGGCCTTGGGTGCTGGGGAAGGTGAAAGACAAGCCCTCAGGTAGAGGGTGCTGGAAATACTATAAGAACACTGATGCTGACCCTGTGTCTTCCCCGCCCTGCCCCCCACCTTTTCCTGGTTCTTACTACAGTTTGGACACGTGAGCAAGAAAGAGGAAAATTTGAAGAAGCAGCCGACTTATTCATATTCTAAGGAGAGCACCAAGTAGGGACTACAGAGTCTTAAAGCATTCCCCATAGTAGTAGGCGTCATACAGGAGAGAGTCAGGAACCGTTTGGTGTATCTCCTCGACTTCTTACTGGGGAGCCAGGTGCTTTTTTGCTATTTAATGTACTCTTTGCAACAACTCAGATATAGGTATTACTGCTCCCTTTTTATAGATGAGAGCAAGAAAAAGTTCAGATTTGCTGAAGCTCTAAAGATGGATGAACAGAGGATGTTGGAATGCAAATCTACCCAGATCCAAAACCAGTGCTCTTTCTACTACTTCGGAGCAAGAAGGGCACAAATTGGGGAGAAAAAATATGTGGGCAGAGGTGTTGAGAGAGGAAGGAGATGAAGGAGTTTGCAGGGGGTTGGGGAGGAGAAAAAGCAGGAGCTGGGAAGTTTTATGCATATGACATTAAGTAAATAGTATGCAGATGAAATGTAAAACCACATGCAAATGAGTAAGTGGAGATTGTTGGGGTTTTTTTTAGCCAACCACTCAACTCTATTTGGCACAATTGTAGCACAAGGCATACCTGCCCAAAGCTAGCTGTATCCATGCTTCAAGCAGAAACAGTGCCTGAGCTAGAGATGCCCCTTTCTCACTCCTGCTGGGGTCCCCTTCCTCCAATGTGCCACTCCTGTTCTTTATTCCTCTCCCTCACTCCCCCTCCTAAGATGGAGACCAATCACACATTCATCCCTCCCTCCAGACACTCTAGAAGACAGCTGGCCACGACAGCCTCCTAATGGAGTGACCCTTCACCTCTCGTTCCATCTCCACTTCTGTTTACCTTCACCAGAAACCTTTTCGGCCACCTGGGATCAACAGCTGCTGTTTTCCTGACCCCACTTGTCAAATGAATCTCCCAGCCCTGCGCCTTCCTTTGCCAAATGGCAGCAGAAATGAAACGTACCCTTTTAAGGGACTGCCTCTGACCCCCACCACCCTCAGCAGTTTCGTAAATTAAGCATGACAGCTGCTTCACAACCTTGTCTCTGGAATATCTAGAATAAATCTTACAAGGTGATCATACGATGTTCCTAAATTAGGTAGACAGTATAGCAGATCCTCAGATAATGTTGTTTCACTCAGTGTCCTTATAAAGTAGATGAGATGCCATAGTAACTAAACTCTTCTTTGGATCAATTAGCCTTTGTAAAATCAGTTTTCTTGTACATTGTTTCGCTGAAAATCTAGAACCTATGGATGACATTATGTGAAGTCTTAACTTTAGTTCTGTGATGGCGAACCTATGACATGCGTGTCAGCATTTTCGATGACACGCGGCCGCATACCAGAAAAGTATGGGGCCGCATGCTGAGAAAGACGTTTCATCCTCAGCTCCTGCACAGCCAGGTGCAGTATCCGAGGATAAAACATTTGCTGTAGTGTAGACACTTGGTGTCGGAGGTCTGTAAGCCAAAACAACAGAACTCCGGCACAGAGTGTCTAATTCTGGGACTTCCGGTTAGGCCGTTTTTCTCAAGTGACACACCACCCGATTTATGCTCGGTTTTTTGAGAATTTTGACACGCCAAGCTCAAAAGATTGCCCATCACTGCTTTAGTTGGTAGCCTCTCCCATCCTTAAAGCTACGTGAGAAAGAATCTAGGGTTGACTTCGCTATCCAGTCAAATTTTAATTGCTTCTTTTCTTTTTGGAAGTTTTTACCAATGTCTTTCTTATAGCCTTACTTTTGTAGTGTCAGCCTATTTGCTACTATTTTGTCCTTAGTGAGAATTTCCCCCCTTCTCACCTTTGATGTAAGAAACAAAAGGGTAATTAGAAAGAATTAACTGAGCAATACAGAGCTGAGACACTTATTGACAAGATTCAGGGCTTTTATTTTCTCCCACCTACTCAGGAACCATTGCTCATGTCCTGGGCTCAGTGTCGGGGGTCCATGAGACCTCCTCCTGGTCTTGGCATGAGCAAACCATGCCATTTGAGGAAGGTAGGCATATCTTTGCACTGTTTTTTATGTTTCCAAAGGGTTTCAAGATAATCACTTCATTTTTAAAGTCAGTATCAAAATAGCCATTTGCAAAATAAACTATCCATGATGGGGATGATTGAAAGGTAGCACTCTATTAGCCAACATATTCTGTGTGTGTGTGTGTGTGTGTGTGTGTGTGTGTGTGTGTGTGTGTGTGTGTGTCAGACAGACAGAGAGAGAGACAGATAGGGACAGACAGGCAGGAAGGGAGAGAGATGAGAAGCATAAATTCTTCATCGCAGCTTTTTAGTCTCCTTTAGTTGTTCATTGATTGATTTCTCATATGTGCCTTGACTGGGGGCTGCAGCAGAGCGAGTGACCTCTTACTTAAGCCAGTGACCTTGGGCTCAAGCCAGTGACCATGGGGTCACATCTATGATTCCATGCTCAAGCCAGCAACCCCACACTCAAGCTGGTGTGCCTCCTCTCAAGCCTGCGACCTCAGGGTTTAGAACCTCGGTCCTCCGCGTCCCAGTCCTACTCTCCAGCCACTGTGCCACTGCCTGGTCAGGCAACCAATATATTCTTAAGAGTTTACACAGTACAGCTTGGCAACCACCTTCTTTGCAAATACCTTCCTCCCCTCTCTCAGGTTCAGACTCAGATTCTGGCAATAAATTATATACCACCCACCATGCTAGGTGCCTTTATATACATTGTCTCTTCAAATCTAAATCTCATCCTCATAAACTCCTTCATGATAAGTATTCTTATATCCCAATTTAACCAAAGAAGAAACCAAAGGTCATGGCTAATTTAATAACTCCTCCTCCTCAGTCTCTTTGGGGACCTTAATAGTCAGGAAATCCTAAGAGAGGTCAACATAAATGCCTTTTTTCTTTTTAACATTTTGTTATTGATTTTACAGAAAGAGGAGGCAGGGAAGCGAGAAATATCAAACTCAGAGCTGCTTCACTTTAGATGTTCATTGCTTACTTGTCGAATGTGCCTTGACCAGGCAAGCCCAGGGTTTTGAACTGGCGACCTCAGCATCCCAGGTCATAAATGCTATGTTATTCCAGTCATGGAAACTAAATGATTGGTAAGCTTGAACTACTTTCTGTGGCCCAAGGTTGAAGATAGCCGCCAATGGCTTTGCTTACCACCCCCACCCTACCTCATACTCACCCCCTCCCTCCACCACTGTTCAATCCACACTTCCGCCCTGATGGGAGGAAGGCAGCTCTACAGGAAAGGTGAGTGGTGGTGGAAAGACACTTGAGCAGGATCACAGGCCCTGTGGCAATTCCTCCCCCACTTTCTGGCTGTACTCTAGATCGATTCACAATTCCAACTTCAGACAATCTCTTTCTTTTAATGTTGCCATTCCTGGCATCTTGAGTGAGGGGGCTGGGGAGACAGGCTACAATATTAAGGGGACACATGTAGGCTAGTAACTACATTAAATGCTAGGACTCCAGCATCTAAGTTGGCTGCTATTTATTTTTTTCTATTAATTTTAACTTATTGTGTTAATATGGATTCAAGTGTCCCACTGAATATAACACCCTCATTCTTCACCCCCATGTCCCTTTTTATACCCTCTTTGACCCCTCCCCCTATCTCTGTCCCCCCTTCCCTCTAGGATTTGCTGTCCTGTTATCTGTATCTATGTGTTATGTATGTATAATTTCACTAATTCCTTCACCTTCTCTGATCCCATCCCCTCATCCCCCTTAGTTGGCTGCTATTTAGCTGAATAATAGCATTTTCCTCATTCAAATCCTTTAGTCATTGGTTTTCTGCTGATCTAGGGCTTGGCCAAATGATGTATAAAGTGAGTGACACAAACATGGTGCTGCCCTCTGGGAGCTGAGTTGGACCCCTCCTCAAAGTGGATAACCTCCATCAGTTGAGTCAAATCTCCTTAAATGCCATGAAACTAGAAGAAAAAAAGAAAGAAATACAAGTTATTAGATTTGGGCAAAGCAGAAATTGCAAGGTCTCTTCTAGGCCATGGGAACAATTCCCAGTTTGCAGTGAACATTGTCCTACACTGATTCTTCTCTATACATGAGGTCTCAGGCGCCAGAACAGTATAAGGCAATGAATATATGTGAGATAGATGGTGAGATGAATGGATGTTAGATGATTAGGTAAGTAAAACTGGATCAAGAGACAATATGAAGAAAGACTTCTCTAATCCTCTAAAACTCAATGTCTTTACTTGAGCCAAAAGACCTTGTCTTATTGTTCGCCTCCCTCCACACTCTGCCTGTACAAGTCCCTAAGGGTCTGGGGTGTGCTTTTTTCATATCTCTGTGGAGAGGCACGTTAGACACCTCCTTCCACCTGGGGAAGCTACTCTCTAAGCCCAGGGACAGCTGGGACTCTGCTTGGCCCAAGTTCTTTATAAGGAAGCTTTAGAAAATAGAGGTTAGGCTCCTAGGAAGCCAAGAAGCTTTGTTAAAAATGACAGCTAGTTAGAGAGTGGACAGTATTATGCACTAGTGTGCTGAATAATTAAGCAAAAACTTTTATTTTCGTGGAAAAATTTCCTCCAAATGCTGCATTAAGCAGGGCACTGAATTAGCCACAGGCAGTTGTTGGCAAGATAGTGATACTGTTTTTCTTCCAGTCCAGGGAAAGGGAATTCAGATCATATCCTCTGGCTATGGCTCTCAACTCAAACAAAGCCCATTCTTTCTGATACAGAACAGTCACTGGGAAAATCAAATAAGGTCTTTCAAGGGTCATTAAGCTATTCCCTTGCTGAAATCACTTATGCTTTTCTCCTTGTCTAGATTTTCATAGGATCATAAAATTTTAGAGCAACCAGTTTAATTCCCCATTTTACAGAGGACAACATTGAGGACCAGAGTGGCTAAGAGATTTGCCAAAAGTCCCACAGCAAGTAGATGGCAGAGCTAATTATCTAAAATGCTCAATTTTTACTCTTTACTATGTTCTCTGCCAACCCAAATGCAATCCATCCTTTAATACCCTGCCCAAGTCTCCCTTTCCTTAAATATGTTTTTAATCAAACACCCTTCAAAAATCTCTCTTTTTCCAAATTCTCAAACCATTACTTCTGAGAATGTTCACCCTCTGTTCAATCATGATATCCTGCTGAGGGGTATTGTTACTTAATTATAAGTTGCCAATATCTTCTTGACAAACAGATTCCAAGGTCTTGGAGGGTGGGAATTCTCTCTTATTTGCTTTTGTATCTTCCTCAGGCTATAGCATATAAGTGATGCATATATGTGATGGACTGGATGATAAATGGTAGTGTTTAATGAGTACTTAATAAATAAAAAGAAATACAATAATAATTAATAAAACTATTCTGAGCAATTTAGTGTCAGTATTTGCTTAACATGCAGTAGCAGCTTAACACACACACACACACACACACAGATTGCTTAAGCGTAACAGTTCTCAGGACATTTCACTTTATTTTATTTAATAAATGATAGAACTGAGGCACAGAGAAAAGAA
Source organism: Rhynchonycteris naso (assembly GCA_037038555.1). Lineage (NCBI taxonomy): Eukaryota > Metazoa > Chordata > Mammalia > Chiroptera > Emballonuridae > Rhynchonycteris > Rhynchonycteris naso. The sequence goes on along the minus strand of CM072995.1, from coordinate 276,791,592 downwards.
AAGGAGCCAATCACTTTCTCATGGCCAGGAAAAGACACAGCAGGAGTTAGACACCCAGCTGGAGGCACACATATAGCCAACCTTGATGACTTCTTGTTCTTTTGATGAGGGATGAACCAGAATAACCTAGGACCCCTTGCAATGGGTACTCTTTGGCCCCAGGGAGTCAAGAGAAAATAATCCTGCCTTTCAAAAAAAGAAAAATAAAACACATAGTTAATGTTTCTTCTTCTTCATACACAAAATTACACATGTGACCAGTGGGTTATTAATTACAAAGCTGCCTTATTAAATTCTAAGAGAGGCACTGTTTTTTTTAATTATTATTATCTAAATACTTGTAGAAAATTCTAGCATTAAAAATTATTTAAGTGAAAATTATTTACCAGTATGGTAATTCTTTCCCAGACCACTCTAGACTTGAAGTCATTTTCTTGCCAGTACCTCCCGGTAGAGTAATTGGCTGCAATTAACGCTAACTTTGTCATTCCTCTCAGAATCTGTTTTCAGCATCCGTGAAACAGACACATCCTGTTCTCCTTCCCAACAGGGACTCAGAGCTTCTGCAGATCTTAGCCTTCATTTAGAAAGGAATAAGAAAGTTGTCCCCTGATACCATGGCACTGCAGAGATGAAGGGCCTGCCGTCACTTAACCCAGAGTTCCTCAGAAGAGAGCACCACAGCTCATTTTCAGTGATATACAGATGAGCCTTAAAGAAAATAAGCAGTTCTCTCTCTCTCTCTCTCTCTCTCTCTCTCTCTCTCTATATATATATATATATATATATATATATATGGCATACATACCAAGCCCATGGATTATGGATAGTGTATTTAGAGTGAGGACAAATTTTAAAAGTAAGCCAGTTAAAAGAAAAATATTTGAAGATACAAAAAAATTTCATAAAAATAGTACTGGAATAAATTAAAGTTTGGAAAATACTGATAACCACACACCTTCGTTTTGTGGGACTAGGAACTAAAGTTCAGACAGGCATCTCTGAGACACTAGCCCAGTGCTGGTAACTCCCAGACCACATGTCTTAGACCATTGGTTCTTAACCTTTTTTGAGGTACCGAACCCACCAGTTTCATATGTGCATTCACCAAACCCTTCTTTAGTGATAAATAAAATATGATTGTTTTTTCCAAATTCAAGACATAGATATATGTTTTTTTTACCGGTGCACAAAATGAGCCGTGCATGAACATCACCTTGCTCAAAGAACAAAACCAACAAAGTGCATGAACTCACAACAAGTTACGGTATTACTTTATTCTGGCCTCTGCGGCAGAGGTTTCTCCGATAGAACCCTGGTTAAGAACCACTGTCCTAGACCATGCAGCACCTTCCTTCACCCCTCCCCACTGTCAGGAACAACATGAGACTGGTGGTTTCTTCTGCATTTAGGAAGCCACGTTACAAGATTGTTCCTCCCTTCCCCAAGCCCCCACCCTAAGGCCCTGAATCCCCAGTGAGGTCACTGATGCTCAGATAAATTCAAAACCCACCTACCCCATCACTAGCATCTCACACACTCTCCAAACCACGCTTGTCCTGAAGTCCCATTTCTTCATGATCCCATTCTAAACCAGTTTATACCGGTGATTTAATACACTTCTCTTTGCTAGTTACATGTGTCTATTTTTAGAGGTACTTCCTAGGAACACGAGAACCATTCTAATGGCAGCTTCATGGGACATGGAGACAAGAAGGCCTCTTACCATCTTTTAAACATCAACTGGAAGATGTTTTCTTAACTAGCTAGCATTTGAGTTCAGGTAACCAATTCTAGAGAACAATTGTTCCATTAACACTGCTCTGGAAATAGTCTTCAGCTATAGGACCTCCTTGGTGACATTATCTTTTCTGCCCTCTGGCCTGAACTGCACAAAGACTGTATTGATAATATTTTGCAAGGTTTCTGGGCAACTGGGTCACTGGTCCCCTAGGACAGTGATGGGCAATCTTTTGAGCTTGGTGTGTCAAAATTCACCAAAAAACGAGCATAACTTGGGTGATGTGTCACTTCGAGAAAAATGGCCTAACCGGGAGTCCCAGAACTAGACGATCTGTGCTAGAGTTCTGTTGTTTTGGCCTAAGACCTCCAGCACAGAGTGTCTACACTACAGCAAATGTTTTATCCTCGGCTACTGCACCTGGCCGTGCAGGAGCCGAGGATGAAACATCTTTCTCGGCATGCGGCCCTTTCTTCTCTGGTATGCGGCCGCATGTGGCCTCGTGTCATCAAAAATGGCTATGCGTGTCAATGCTGACACATGTGTCATAGGTTCGCCATCACAGCCCTAGGACTTTCTCAGGGGCCAGAAGAAAGACAGCACTGCTTGGTTATCCCTAGCTATTAACTAAAAATGAGCATTATTCTTAGGAGTTGGGGCCTTAAGGCCATTTGCCCCGTTTAGAGTTTGGTTGTCTAAGAATGATGGCCTCATGATTGCACCTTCTTTCTCCATAGGCTTACAGCCACTGCTGGCTGCCCTCAGCCCCAAGTCTGGAACCTCACTGAGGGAAGTACCCAGCTCCCTAGCTGCCCTCAGCAAGTCCCCGTGTGGCTTCCACGTTTCTTCAGGAGATGAAGTAGAGCCCTCTGCGGCTAAGGCTAGATCAGTGTGTTTTAGCTGCAAAATGAAGGCAAGGCTTAGACCCACCCCTTCCTGGGCCTCAGTTTCCCTCACTGTGAATGAAGGGCTTTGATTTAGAGATAGTCCAGGTGGCCGTCCAGTAGTCCTTGACCTCTCCCTAGCACCACACTGTCAGAGAGCCTTCCCTTGTGGTTTTCTCTCTGTGTCTCACAACCCACATTCCCAGGAGTGATAAAGGAACCCAGGGTTCAACAGTTAGATACCTTCACAAAAGAGTCCTTCAGAGTCCCTTCTTGGCCTGGACAAAGGCATTAAAGCTGGAAGAGTGACAGTACGTCTTTCTCTAGAAGGCCGAGGTGAGGGGAAAGGAATTGGGGGCGTGAAGGAAGACTCACATGTTGGGAGGACAGGCTGTGGAGTTAGGCAGACCAGGTTCTGAGCCTAGCTATACCATTGTGGGCTGAGGGCTGTAAGCAAGTTAGTGTTTCTGGGCCTCCGTTTCCTCGTGGGCAAACAGGGAAACCACAGCACATAGGTTCCAGGATGGCTTCAGTGATCAATGAGGCCACTTCATGGCTGGCAGGTAGAGGGACTGGACAAGTGCCAACTGTTGGGTTTGAACCACTCTTTGCTGAGAGCTAAACTGACCCTCTCAAACCCTGCTTCCACTAATGACTTTCTCCTAAACTCCAGATTTAACTTGTGCGTTGGATTTTATCTCAAAATAAAAGAGAGGAGGGTGAAAGACTGGACCAGGTACAGAACAGCCAATAATAACAGCCAGTGTTGCCTGACCCAAGTGACAAGGAACAGACAGGGTTCCTGAAAGTCTGGGTCCCTGGTTCCAGAGGTGCTACATGAACGTGGAATCCTCATTCCCACCACTACCCCCCCACCCATCCCTTTTCATGCCTGCTCCTTTCAATCAAACACTTCAAAGAGGTGCCTGGAGAAGAGAACTGTGAATTCTCTGCTCACTGGTTTTCATGAGAGGAAACCAAAGAATATTTCTTTTTGAGGCTGTGTCTGCTCATCCAAGCCAATTTTACTAGCTGGGGGGACTTGAGCTCAAAGGAGGCTCAGGGGCTGATGAAATTCAGATGTGAGGCTGCAGAGGGACTGCAGCACCAACCAGAAATGAGAGGAGGCAGCCTGGCTGGCGAGGGACAGCAGGGGAGGGGTGAGGAGAAGGAGAGGGGCATCCAGCGGAGAGGCACACAGGGAGACAGGAAGGGAGGGGGCCAAGAAAGGCTGAAGGAGAAAAGAAAGATGAGACTAAGCACAAGAAGCATTTTCTTTTTCTTCTTTAAAGAACAAACCAAAACAAACAAAAAAACAAACACTTTGTTTCAACAGACAGGAAATGTTCGTTTGCAGAAGGCATTATTAGGATGAGAGATAAGGAAGCCACGGAGATAGGAAATAATTATTTTGTATCTGTCTTTATAAATGAAAATGAAGGGCATTAACTTAAATAGGACTTAGATTTTCAGGGACAGAAGGGAATGGATTAAGAAATATTCCAATAACAAAGGAAATGTTTATTAAAAGGGAGGGGAGAGGAGAGGGGACTCTTGAAACTGACAAGTTCTCCTGGGCCAGATAAAAACCTGCTAAACTGTGAAGGAGACCAAGGAGTCCAGGGCTGCAGGGTCTGGGGGCACCGCTTGTGCAAGATAACTAGGGTCAGGACAGAGGATGATGGAAAAGGTGGATGACCCCTTGGCCCCAGTTGGCAGTTGATGACCTAACAGCAGGTAGGATCCTGCAACTGTGCTGAAAGCAAAGCAAATGATGGCAGAGTCATCCTAGTCCTGACTCAGCCCTCACAAGGATCTCTCCTCCTCACTTCCACTCTCTCCCCAGCTCCTGGGACAGAACGGAGGAGCAGGGAGAAACTGTGTGGGAAGGAGGAGAGGGAGTCAGGCATCTGTGTGAGAACATCAGACTTACAGCCACTGAGAATCCCCATGCTCTTCCAAGGTTCACAAAGTCCTCCCCTCCCCAAACTCTTTGTCTCCTCGGCGTGTGCCAGGCCCAGCCAGCCAGAGTTAGCTTCTGCCTTTCTTCCTCTTTCCAGGGAGGCACAAGGAAGTATCAGGTAGAAGCCCAAGCTGTGGCATCAGATTGCCTGCATCTAATTTCTATATGCCAACATTGAGTATGTTATTTAACATATCTGACCCTCAGTTCCTCAACTATTAAATGGAAATCTAAGGTTCATACCTCTCTCAGAGGATAATTGGAAGGATTGAATGATATGAGAAAATTCTTAAAACAGTAGCAAATGTAAATAATAAAATGTAGTTGTTACAACACAATTTTTAGAAGGATCCTGGCTTACCTTCAAAACCAAGTAAGTTCTTCTTTACAGCTAAGTTTAGTCCCTCCTGCTGCCATCTGACCTTCTAATTGGAAACAATAGCCTCCCATGTTCACCTGCATATCTTCCTGCCTTGAACCTAGAGCTGTGTCACAGAAATGCTCTTCCTCACACTCCCCATCCAAACACTCATCATCTCCATCAACAGCCCAGCAGGCTGCAGGTGGGAAATTTTCAACAGTGGAAACCATGTCTGAATGGGTTTACGTTAAAGGTTCTCACAGGACAAGGAATCTGTGGCTCACGTTCAGGAGGGAGGAAACCGCTCAGTCTGTCACCTAATCTCCCGGAAACCTGTGGCAACCTGAAGCTCGGAAGATGTTTTGGCACTTCCACCTCTGCATCTGAATGAATACAGTAAGCACCCAGGACCATTTCTAGGGGCAGAGCTCCACACAAGGACCCCTCCGCGGGTGTCTAAGCTTAATGTTTCCCTGAGGAAATCTGAGACTCTTTGGACTTGCTGAAAGTTCTCTGCTGACAGAGTGAGATAATCAGCTAATACCCGAGCCTAACGTGTCCTGAGCCTTGGGATGGATACATAACAATGTCATCGGACCTGCCTTCTAAGAGCCTTAGCCAGCTTACTGCCTCTTTGAGCAAGTCTGCCCTGGATAATTATTCCAAGCTTGTGTCCGTGAAAAGAGGAAGGCTAAGTGTTGTGTCACGGTAACCCTCTGGAAAGGTCTGTCATTGGCTCCATCAAAGGGGTGCGCACACGGCCATCTCCTCTTTTAGCTCTCCTGAAGCTCTGTGCCCACTCATGGAGACAGTGGCTTACCCATGGCGTAGTTCCCATAGGTGTGTTTCAAAGAAATGGGTAAAAGATTGGCTCTGGGGTCCACAGGGGGTGTGGAGGTGATACACATCCAAAAAGCCTTTGTTCTAATAATCCCAAACTAGACTCAGTTTCTCATAGCCAGATTTGTGAATAGCTCCTGGCCCGCTAATTTAGGTCAGTGGGAAAATGGCACATACAGAGGAGCGAAGAATCTCAGGATATGTAATAGCCTTCAGTCCAAGGGCATTCTTGGGAGGAAAAATATTCACGTGGTGGTAAATCAATATCTGTGTTTGTGTGCAAAGCTAGCAGAGTGAACTGCTTCTCAGTTTGGAATGGGGGTGCAGAGGGTGGGCAAGAGTGGTATTTATAATAATAATAATAGCAACAATAATAATTCATTCTGTCAGTGGTGAGAGTGGAGGCTCTGGACACAGACGAGGCTTGCAATCCAGCTATGTCACTCATGAGCTGTGGGCTTTCCTTAATCTCTCTGCACTTCCTCAAAGTCTTCCTCTGTAAGCAAAAGGATAATAATGTCAACCTCACAGGGGTTTTTGTGAGGATTAAATGAGCAAGTGCACATAACATAATGGCCTGCACATCATGAATGCTCAATACATTTTAGTCTCTCTTAACTGCTTTTATATTAATTCAGCATTTTCCCGTTTACAAAATACTTTCACATGTACAAAGTAATGCAGTTCTCACAGACAGCATCCCTGTAAGGAAGTCATTATGAGTTTTAGATATGAAATATGACTTGCCAAAGGTCAATAACTCCCATTTTAAAACAATCAAATAGAGACCAATAGCTTGTGCAGTACTTTGAATATTTGGATCAGGAACTAAACAATACCAAACAAGAGTCCTTCCCTAGTGCCTGAAGTGTCTTCCCGAAGAAGTGGGACTTAAGTCTGATGCTTTACCTAGATTGCAGCTGTACCTGAGTGAAGTGAGACCACAGTCCTATCGGGGCTACTTGTGGTCTTGGGGGTAGGTCAGTGTCATAGTGTGAAGGATCTCAAAGCCAGGAGGATTTAGGGGTGTGCTGTAGCTCGATGGAGACTGTAGGGAAGGGGTAACAACATGGCACATGAATGATGCATAGAGGGTGCCCTGGTTCAGTTCCAACAAGATCCAAATACTCATTTCATCTTTGACTTTCTCTTTGGGCTGTGTCGTTCCCTACTGCCACTGATCCCAGGGACTTTGCTGGAGTGTGTGGCCAACTGCTAAATTGGCTGTTCTTGATGGTGAATAGAAAAAGGAGGTGGGAGGTGTGGGAAAGAGAAAAAGAAAGATAAGTCAAGGGGAGGGGACTGGGGAAGATGAAAGAGGGAGATGAGAGAAGGAAGCTCTTTCACTGGACTACTCTTAGACAAACCGCCAGGGACCCTGAGAACTTGGCGAGGTTTTGTTCCTAGAGAACTTTCCTGGTCTTCTCACTGTGTGGCTGTCACAGGCTGAACTCTCTTCTCCCTAAGATGTGGGAGTGGTGCAGGGCGGGCCCCTGTGGGAGGGGGAAACAGAAGAGAAGGCCTGTCATAGTGTGTAGGAGAATGAGAGGAGAAACACAGACCCTCCCAGACTGGGCAGGAGACCCTCTGCGTGACCCGACACCAGCCGCTGGAGCTGAGCGTAAATATAGACACAACATCCCAGATTCTGCAATGTGATCAGGCCACTCCCAAGCCTGCTGGGGATCTGGAAACACATGAAGGCTACAAAACCCACAGTTAGGTTTAGTGAGAGGCCAGGCACCAAAACAGCAAATGTCATCCTTGTCACCACCTGCGTGGTTCGGATTCCACAGAGGCCTCTGTGGGGTCAGAGGGTTAGAAGGCCAGAACCTGCAGCAGTATAGAGGAGGTGGAGGGCAAAGAAAGACTGTGAGTGGTGGAGGGAAAGAGTCTTCATGCTCTCAAGCCAAAACCCAAGGAAGGTGAGCTTTGACAATCATAACTGAAGATACATCCCTTTCTCTACAGTCAGGAGGCAGGCAACTCCAGAATGAACCACCAATTTCTTTGTTTTCTTTGGGGCCGCCAGCCGGAGCAGCTGCCGTGGATTTTAATGAGACGTAATAATATTCTCTCAGTTCCACAAGCTATAGACTGAGCCCACCAAGGGAATCTGCTCAACCCCCAAAATGATCAGGCTTGTCAAAATATGATCATTTTGTTCCTTATTATAAATGAAAAAAAGATATGATTTAAGTGTCATCCTCTGGGCGTGTGAGCCAGATTTCTATAAATCAATCATCCAAAATAAACTCTTTGGAGTGATTTCACTACAAATATTCTGGAAACGATTTCTTTAAACAAAGCATGAAAGTATTACTGCTTCTCTCCAACATCAAAATGGCTTTAGACATGCATTATTGGATTGCTGGGGTGTTTTTTTGCTAAGAATATGTTATTTATGGTTTTGTGCCTGACAGGTGAAGTCGATGACTTTTTACTGTGGGGGCCTGACAGGTTGGAAACCCCCTGCTCACGTTCCTGTCAGGCCCCCACAGTAAAAAGGTGGAAAGGGGGGGCTAGGGAGAGGTCCAAGGACTCGGCTGCAGTCCCTAGCCTTTGCAGATGTGACCAGTGGCATTTCCAGAGTGGGTCCCATTGTACCGAAGAGTGGTAAGCATATAGTGTCAAACTGCAGCCAGCTTGGATAGGATTCTGCATGTGTTACTCACTAGCTGTGAGGTTCAGGAAACTCTTCACTTCTGTGTTACAGCTTAAAAATGGGGATGATGGTGACAATCATAGCATCTAACTTATGTAGTTGTTGGATAGAACCAGCAAAAGTTAACATGGTAAAGCACTTTGACCAGTGTCAGCCAGATAGTAGCACCAGTGACATTAGCTATTGTTATTGCATGGCATTATGATGAAAGAACCAGGGGGGTCCTGTCCCCAGGAAGGACCATGGAGCAAACCTTTTCTGTGCTTCTCCAGACATGGTTGTGTCTTACTTATTTTTTTCTTCTTCTTCTTTTCCAAGTGAGAAGAGGAAAAATAGAGAGACAGACTCCTGCCAGAATTCATCTGGAAACCCCCATCTAGGGCCAATGCTCTGCCCATTTGGGGCCATGCTTGCAACTGAGCTATTTTTAGTGCCTGAGGCAGAGGCTCCACAGAGTTGTCCTCAGTGCCCGGGGCCAATGTGCTTGAACCAATTGAGCCATGGCTGCAGGAAGGGAAGAGAGAGAGAGTAGGAAGAGGGGGAGGGACAGAGAAGCAGATGGTTGCTTCTCCTGTGTGCTCTGACTGGGAATCAAACCTGGGATGTCCACACACCAGGCTGATGCTCTACCATTGAACCAACCAGCCAGGGCCACTGTTGTGTCTTAACGTTGTTGTTTCGCTCTGTCCAGAGAAATAGACTCATAGAAGACAATAAACGGCCTGATGCCATATGGTTTTGAACCCCCATCCTGCCCCGACGTGCCTGCATCATTCAGTGCTAGAAAGGACAGTACTGGGAAAGGGGTAAGGCACTCAGAGGTTTTCCTCAAAGTAGGTTCTGCCTGCCGCGCCCCAGGTCTCTCCCCACTCACCTGGAAGGGCCTTTCTGCTCTGCCACATTCCATAGTGCTCCAGTCTGCCTGCATTTTCACAACCTTGTACCTCCATCGAGATAGAGTCTAAAAAGTTTAATATTATGTCAAATGAAAGAAACAATAAAACTTGACATTATTAATATGATGTCAAGGTTTTGGGGTTTTTTTCCAAATACTTAGAGAAAAAACATTGTATCCCATTAAGTAGAGCTCCTTACACTGAGAAATAGTAAGTGCTGTTTCCATGACTGCCAGCTGGAGCTTTGAGTTTTTCTTCATAAGTGTTGACACTGTCGGTCCTGCACAGCTAGTGAGAACCTGGGATGAAGGTGTGGATGAACGTGTGCAGTCAGGAAAGCTTTTGAGTTCCCTGGGACTGCCCTGCAAGTCGACCATGTATGGACAGGGGATGTGAATTATTAAACCACTTAAACTCATTTGACCAAGTGAGAGTGAACCTTCCTACTCCTTCTGCCCATTTGTCCCCAGAGTTGCAGTGGCCTCTCAGGACAATTTGGTGTAGGCTTAGAGAAAAGGCCAAAGCCCCAGAAAGAGGGAAAAGCAGGGCACCCTTTCCTGACCCTGTGGCCTCTTCCCCAGCCTTTAGTGGCCTCTCCACAGGCACGAGGTCACCTGCTGGTCCTGCCTGACCAAAGAGAATGCTGGAGTGCTGACAGTTGTTTCCACCTCTGCTCCCACTGGTCTTCTGGGAAGGAGATTGTCAGGGAGCTGTAGGAGGCTTCTGTTCCCCTTGGGTCAGGTCCGTGGTCCCCTTCCAGCATGTGGCTTTCCATGTCAGATTCCCTTCCCAGGAAGAGGTCAGCATTTAAATAAACTGGGCAGGACTCGTATCTGAGTTGGGAGACGTAATGTACAGTGCTGGCTTCTTGGGAATGTGCCGCTGCAGCAACAGAGAGGGAGCTCCAGGGCTCCAGAGGGTCTTTCGGCAGCTCAAGCCCATAAAAGTCTCTCTCTGTTCCCCCTTCTCAGCTGCATGGAGACCAGCACTTCTCCTCAGCTGCCCTATCCCCAGGGAAGCCAGTGCTATACTATATACCCCCATTTCCCACCCCAGCCCAGCACCCTTTCACTGCTCACCCTCTTGTCTCACCACCTTTACTGAGGGAGAGGGACGAGTGACACCTTTAGTTCCTATAACACCTTCTTAGGGAGTGTACCTGTGTTTTCATTCTCTTTTTATTTAATTAATTTATTTTTATTTAGACAATTAAATTTAACAGGGTGACATTGGTCTACTAGAGTACATAGATTTAGAGAAAACATCTCCACATCACTTGGACAGTCAATCATGTATATCCATCACTCAAAGTTAGATCATCCTCCGTCACCTTATATTTGTTTGTTTATGCCCCTCCCCTCCCCCAACCCCCTCCCACTCCTCCTTTCCCCTCCCCCTGGTAACAACTGCACTCTTATCTATGTCCATGAGTCTCACTTTTGTGCCCACCTATGTATGGAATCATACAGTTCTTAGTCTTTTCTGATTTACTAATTTCACTCAATATAATGTTATCATTTACCCATGTTGTCGTAAATGATGCTATGTCATTTCTTATGGCTGAGTAGTATTCCATAGTATATATGTACCACATCTTCTTTATCCAATCCTCTATTGAAGGGCATTTTGGTTGTTTCCATGTCTTAGCCACTGTGAACAATGCTATGATGAACATGGGGTGCAGAAGCAAACAATCCAGTAAAAAAAATGGGAAGAGACATGAACAGACACTTCTCCTAAGAAGAAATACAAATAGCCAATAGATGTATGAGAAGATGCTCATCTTCACTAGCTATTAGAGAAATGCAAATCAAAACTACAATGAGATACCACCTCACACCTGTTAGATTAGCTATTATCAACAAGACAGGTAATAACAAGCACTGGAGAGGCTGTGGAGAAAAAGAACCCTCATCCACTGTTGGTGGGACTGTAAAGTAGTACAACCATTATGGAAGAAAGTATGATGGTTCCTCAAAAAATTAAGAATAGAACTACTGTATCACCCAGCAATCCCTCTACTGGATATATACCCCCCAAACTCAAAAACATTGGTACATAAAGACACATGTGTTTTCATTCTTAGGAACCCAGAAGGCTGGCTAATGAGGTGGTTATTTATATGAGACCAAAGTGTTTATTGTAGGGTGGTGCTTCTTTCAGGAGATCAAAAGAAAGGCAGGAACAAGAGCAGGGTAGTTTTTATTTACTCTCTGATGTTCTAGTCTGCATACTTCCCTGTGCCTTCTGCCCCCATCGCCCTACACCACCTGGAGGCATCTGACCCCTGAAGCTTGCAGATGGGAGGCAACTTGTGCTTCTTATATTTCACCCAACACGTGGGAGATGCCTAGGGAGAAAGCCCTTAAGATGACCTTCACTGGCATCTTGAGCATGCATCCTCCAGTTGGGGCTGCTGGTAGAGGTAATGAGAAAATTCCTTGTCCATGGAGTCCTCCCCTCCCCATGGAAGCTCAGGACAGTAGATTCGGCCAAGGGCAAAGAAACATGAGTGAGAAATTTGTCTTTCCCAGCATAAGTGACAGTTGCAGCTCCTGTCTGCTCCCACTGATCTAAGGACAAGAGGGAAAGAAGTGATTATGATTGTAGCAGAATTTAAGTCAAATGATAGTCTCTCCTGACTCACAAGACGGTAGCCTCAGTGAAGCTGTGGAATCTTCTCAAATGCTGTGGGTACTGTGCTCTGAGCTCTTACCTTCACCCAGTTCCTATCTGACAGTGCCCTCCTCTTCTGAGACATGGCCTAAGAAGTACCAGTAGCTGACCTGAGACTCTAAGGTAGTAACTCCAAGAAGACAGGACATAGTAAGTACACCTTGAATTAGGAATAAAACACAACCCAGTCTGCAAACCTGGGATATTGTGGAAGCAGTGGGGCAGGAGATGGGCAAGAACAGCCTCCACACGACGGGTCAGGAGCAAAGGCAGCTCAAGCTTCTGGCCTTTGGTTTTACTTTTAGTGAAATGGGAACGACTAAAACTGTTTGGAACTACATTAGAATTGTCATTATGAACAAGTGAGATAATGGATACAGATATCTTTGGAAATATGAAAATTACTTTTATAAAATATGAAAAACGTCTACTCTCATCAGCACACCTTTCCACTCAGAGGGGACAGCGAGGGTGTCCTCTAGTGCTGGGAATTAGAGCCCAATGGTATTTAAGAGTCCTCCCAGTTCTAAGAGTAGGTGTGCATAGTTTCATCTTTCCTCCAAGTCTACTTCATCCGCTCTTCATGTGAGACAAGGCAAGGAACCAGAGCGTAGAGCTGGCAACTCTCGATATGCTTAGAATAAACAGTGACCTCAGGGGCACATGCCACAGCATGGATGTACCTTCAAGATATTATACTGAGTGCATTAAGCTGGCCACAAAAAAGAAATACTGTATGCTTTCACTTACCTGAGGGCACCAGGGTCATCAGGTTTATAGAGAGAATGAAATGCTAGTTTCCAGAGGCTGGGAGGAGGGGGCAATGGGGAGTTGGTGTTTAGTAGGTACAGAGTTTCCATTTGAGAACATGAGAAAGCTCTGAAGAGGGATGCTGATGTGGGTAGCACACCTGTGTGAATGTACTTGATGCTGCTGAACTGTACACTCAAGATAGTCAAGTTTATGTTGTGCGTATTTTGCCACAGTGAAAACAAAATCAGAAACTGACATCCGGACACACCGCTATTAAGTAATAAATCCTTACTCAAACCTAGGACTAAGCTTTAGCCACTAACATGTGCCGTTTCTCCTAGCAAACTGCCTCGGGGCCTCTCTGAGCTGGGAGGCCATCCTGTTTGATGCCCAGCTAGTGAGAGACGCAGCAGGAATTAGCACCGGTGTGCGGTGTCAGCAGTTACCCCTGCATACCCAGATGGAGCACATCACAGCACCCGGGCTTCTGAGAAAGCACCGAGGCTGCACTATTGCAGCTGGGACAGCTGGTGCCATCTTGGCCCCAGCACTTGGAGCCTTTCTTCAAGGCGAGTGGAGGACAACTGTTTCTCACTCCCTCTTGCTGCAGCTCAACCTTCCCTCACCTTCCTGCTTTAATGTCTTAATCAAGTGGCAGATGAGAGGAACTGATCCATGCAAAGGACAGAAGGCTCAACAAGATGTGTGGAACCCACTGCCGCTCTTATCCCCCACCCGAGTCGCCACCCCAGCAAAGAGGAAGACAGGGGAGACAGAGAAAGAAAGAGAAAAAGGCGAGAGAGATTTTGTACCCTTAAGCCTGCACTGCCGCAGTTCAAAAGACCAATCTTTACTGAAAATAAATTTAAAGGGGAATTTTTGATGTATATTACGGTCTCTGGTGGTAGACAAGAGCGCTGCCGGCGGTGTAGGAGCTATGCAAAGCCAAAGTGGGATTAGTTAAAAGTGTCTGTAGTGCTTTGATTAACGGGTGTGTATTTTATTTTTTATATGACACCATGACAGGCCTATATTGATAATATCTTGCTATTATTGTTTGACACTTGAATTTCCCTCTCTCTTATGACTTGGACGTAGGCTTTGTTCAGTCTGGAGCAAAGGGGCAAAGGATCAGGATGATTCCAAAAGGTATAAGAGGGAGAAGTGCCCAACCCTGACTTTTTTTTTTAATGCAATGTGTAAAAGCCCTAGTACCTATCCTAGAAGCTTTAAAAATAGGCGATCAGACATGGTAACTCAAGGGGCTAGCTGAGTGCACGTACTACAAGCGAGCCCAAACAACCGTCTTCTGAAATTCCTTATGTCTGTCTGGAAAATATTCCCCATTAATACACCCTCTGGGAATAAGGTTCCATGCTGGATATTAAACTCCAAAACTACCTTTCCATTTTGCTTTGGAATGCCAGGCTGGGACTGTCCAAATTGCCTTTCTCTTCGGTTCTCTGGCTCCTGTTTGGTTGTGCCAAAAGGAGGCATTAGAAGAAGACTAGAAAGCTGGAAGAGGGGAAAAAGGGATTGCTCCCTCCTGTTCACCTGCTGCTTCTGCCGGTGTTCCAATGTTGCCCCAGTACAGAATCCTTTTGCCCAGAGGCACAGTTGTTTGCAGACTCCAGCTTCTTCTGTCTCTCCCACAACCAGCATCTCCGCACCATCTCCCCACTCCCCCGGAGGTCCCAATGCCAGCCAGGCAGTGTCCCCTTCTTGGAAATATATGAGTCCCAGCTCTAGCCCCTCCGTCAGGCCCCAAGCATATCAGCAGCATCGCCTCCTTTAAAGTCTGGATCCCAGATTTCCAAGGCCCATTCTGGGAGCTCCTAGGTTCCTATCTTTGTTCTTCCCTTTCTAGGTAATCACTACTTGCTTCTTCTGTGTAAAATCATTTTTTAAGACATGCCTAGTGTGGCTCCTGTCTTCCCACCTGGCCCCCAAAAGATATATGCTCCTTGAAATAACTATCTTGAGCACAGAAGGCTCCATTCTCCTTCTTTCCTCCTGAGGCAAAGATGATGGGAACCATGGTTTGGAGGGGCTGGGCTGCATTCCTGAGCTTCACAGACCCAGAGGGAGATTTAATGGCGGGCACACAGGGTGCGCTCTAGGCCCCGACTTCTGAAGGGCCCTGCAAAACCCCAACTTTACACGTTTTTCTAATGACACCAAGTTTGGTTTCATGTGTGCAATCTTAACGTTAATAGTACATAATATTTTTTATTTATTTAAAATTATGGTTAACATGTATTTTTATTTTCCCTGTCTCTCTCTTTTTTGTAAGGGGTCCAATATTTTCTTCTGCATCTGGAGCCTCAACCAACTTTAATCCACCTCTGCACAAACCCCAAGGGAGCCCCGTGGAGCCACATCAGAGAATAAATGAAAGGGTGGTAAGGGCACTGGCTTTGGTGGCTGAGAACTGCCAAATCCTCACCACCCCGCTTGAAAGAAAATGATAGAGTGACTGCACCTTTAAGATTTAGCAAAGGGAAAATCCATCCAGTGCTTTGCTTGTGGAGCCCTTGACAGTGAAATGGGCCACTGGAATGTATCTTCCTTGTTTTCCTTACTGGCTTTCTGTGGCTGGGTTTCCTGTCATTGTCCTGTGGCATTTACAAGACACACTCAGAGGCATCTCCTTTCTAATTTCCAGAGGTCTCTCAAGGACCAGGCTGACCCCCCCCCCCATCCCTAACCTGCCCCATGCTAGTTCTTTAGATGCTTGCTAGAGACACCCATGAGCTCATGGGCTATGCCATAGGGTCTTGCCTGAAGCTGGGCAGAGAACCCATTGTTGACCTCACAGCCCTCATCCACTGGTGTCTAGAAGTAGGAGTGATGTCTCCGTGAGCACCGTGCTACTAGGATGTGTATTCGTACAACACGAGCACCACATTCCTGGTCTCATGGCTATGGTTTGTCTGCCTTCAGAGCTCCCCTAGCATGATGCTGGGACCCTCATGAGTCATTTCACTCCCCGCCCCCACCCCAAGCCAGGTTTTGTCTAAACCGTATCCAAACATCGAGAGAAGTCCTCTATCCTTGAAACACACCTGTTGAATCCCTTTAACACTGAGCTGTGGTCGCCTCCTCATTTGCTCAGTTAGATCTTCTTAGCATAGTGACATCCGAAGATTGGCCTCTTATTAGCTGTGTGACTTTTAGCAGATTGATGACTCTTTCTGAGTGTCAGCTTTCTCCCTCGAAAATCCGGGCAAAATCTGTTTCACAAGGTCATGGTGAGGATAAAATCCTATATGTGGAAATATTTCTTGCATAGTCAAGTTTCACACAAATAGGAGGTGATACTATTGCAATAGTTGTTACCCCAGCCACTCACTCTGTTATTATTATCTAAGTCCTCCTTCTGGTGCTTTAAAATCATTTTTTTTTTTGCTCTGTCTGGTTAGATAATGGCTGTAGATTTCTCCCTGGGGTTCCAGCTGCACAAACAGAAGGTGGCTAAAGCAACCCTGTATCTCCAGCTTCTATCTCAGAACCCCCTCCAGGGCCCTGGCCTGCCTCACTCCCGAGCGCATGGCTCAGCTGTCTCTGAGGAGCCATATTTTCAGTCCTAACCAGTTCCGACTGTGGAGCCTCTTCAGGCTACACTGGCAGGAGACCAACCAGCATCTGCATGAATCCTAACTGCCTAGGGCCCATAATGAAGGTCAGGGTGTCAGCCAGAGGAGGCCAGGGCCTTGACCTCAGAGGTCCCTGGGTTATTAATTGCCTTTGGCTTCATGGACTAATTTGGGCCTTTGCCCAGCCCTGAGGAAATAGCTTCTTCCCCCTTCCTCTCTAAGAGCTGGGTGAATTCCACTTTACTTCTACCTCACAGAAATAAATGATGGAGAGGAAGAAAAAAATTAAATGCTGCTATATACTACATCTTATATTAAATTCTGCAGTTAAGAAAACAACAATAGGTTAAAGAGGAGTCTCCAGCCTTCAAGGAGCTTATAAGGAGAATGAAAATCTTCACCTGTGGGAACAATGCTAGAGCCTTACAGTCACTGCAGTCCAGCACACATGTGGAAACAGTATCAAGCAGAGGGGCCCTCAGATATGGGGATGACAGTTAATGGAGGTCAGAGTAATCAGTATCTCTTAGAGAATGTTTATCTTTATTTTTAAACATGTGCTTTGCAGAAAATAAGAAATTGCATAGTAAAAAAGAAGAAAAAATCACTCATAATTCCGATCTGAAAATAACCACTGTCTACAGGGTGATATATGCTTTTCCAGACATTTTTTTGGTGCATATATTTATGTTCATGCAATTCTAGTAAAAATCAAATTATTCTGGGTGTATTATTTTATAACCTATTTTTTTCACTTAATTTGCTACGTAAATATATATCTATATATATGTCTTCATTATTTTTAATAGCTAGTAAGGATCCTATTGTATGAATACAAAAGAGAATGTGCCGTTTTCTCTTTTACTGGTCCTCTACTATTGTATATTCCAGGGATTTCCAGATTTGCACCACTGTTGCCATAGTGAACATCTTTGGGAATCACCCTTTCCTGTACACATGTGATTGTTTCTTTAGGATAAATTCTTAGAAATAAAATTACCAAGCTGAAGGATTAACATACTTTGAAGGCATTTATTACACTCTGTCAAATTCCCCCTTAAATTGTACACCCAAGTGCACTCACAACCAGGGGAAGGTGATTGAGCTTCAAATTCAGCTTTGAAGGTAGGGAGAGGTGTGGATTGAACAATGGGTGTGGAGAGAGAGTTAGCATGGGGACAGCAAGTGAGAGGCATGGAGAAGGAGTCTAAGCAAGTCTTTTCTTTATTCAACAAACAGGTGTTTAACCCGGATGGGGCCAGGCACTGTGCTCGGCTCTGAGGGAGAAAGACAACAGAATCTTTGAGAAACTCACAAGAATGGGAATTAGAGGGAATACAGCTTTGGGTTCACTGAGCTTCTGTGTTGGGAGAACAGAAAGAAATGAAGACATGCCCCTTATGAAGTGATGGGCTTTGAAGACCTGGCTTCATGGTGGATAAGGGAGTGGTTCTGACAGTCTTTAGAGACTGACCTGTAAAGGTTAAGCATGAGTCCTGGTGTCACAGATGTCTGTCTGGATGGCAATCCAGGTTTAGCCATTCTCTAGCCAAAGAACGCAAACAAGTGGTTTAACCTTTTGAGTCTCATTTCTTCAATTATAATATGGGAAATGCAATTGCTACCTCCTTTGGCTGCTGTGAAGACAAAATATGCAAAATAACATGAAGTAAGTGTTCAGTAACCATTACTCATCATTCTTATGTTCAAGGGAGATGCAAAGCAGATTGGTGTGGGCCTGAGAAGATGTAATGGTCCCCAAGTCCTTGGCCCAGTTTCAGGCTAGGTTGTGGCCAATCTGCACTCTGTACAGCCTATGGGCCCCATTCATGGGCACTTCATAAGGGTTGATGTGGGGTGGCCCAATTGGCTCTCTGAAAAGGTAAAAGAGCAAAAAATATAAATAAAGCTGAGAAAAAAATAAGACTATCCCTACCCTAGGTGACCCAGGAGGTCTGAGGAGAGGTCACTACTATTTCACCCCAATAGTCTCATACCCAGCTATGACAATGTCAGACAAGCTCTGCAGAAGCCTCCCCAGAGGCTCACCTTGTGTTTTCCATGAAGTAAGGGCCGCCGGGCATCTCTGTGAGCCTGTGATCTGCCTATGTGTCCAGTGACTACCTGTCAATCTCCCTCAGTGTCACTTTTGATGAACAACTTGGAGAGAGTGACACCTTGATACATCAATTCCATCTGAGATTCTGTGACAGGAATCCTAGCTCCTGAATCATCCAGGGTGACTCACGGCCAGACATAAGTACTGATGGGTCCTTCCTACCTGGATGAGCTCCATGTCAGCTTAGGCTGTCAAGCAAACTTCAGGCTTCTTCTCTTCAGACCAGGCTTGTGTTACATCTCTTTGCCCACTTCACAAGGAGGAGGAAGATCCATTTGTTTATCCATCCACCCCTTCATCTAGCCGGTGTACCTGGGTCAATTCCAGTGTTAGCAAGAGGCACAGAGTGGAAGGCAGAGATCTGAAGTCAGTGTCACAAGACCTGGGTTCCAGAACTGTTTTCCACCAGTTTTCCTGTGGCTTTTAGAAAGTGATTTAACCTCTTTTCGGTGCTATAACTGCAAACATCCTCGTTTCACAGGTACGAAGATACATGAAGCATCCATACAATGTTAACCTAAAAGGGAAGATCTTCAACATCCTTAGGTTTAACTGTATTTATATTTATCCACTGAACAATTATTTGAATGTCCATTATGTGTCAAGTACCACTGCAGTGTTGGGAATACATCAGTGAACAAATACGCACACACCTAAATGAAAAATATACTCCTGGGGCTTACAGTCTAATGGAAAGAAACAGATAGTCACAAAATAAATAAGTACAACATATAGCATATTAGGTACTGATAAGAGCCGGGGAGCAAAATAAAGCAGAAAACAAGGTGTGAAGAGTATTTGAATGTAATTTTAAGTGGGGTAGCCAGAGATGATGTGGTGGAGTAGGTGGTGTCAGAATGCAGTGAGGGGGCAGGCCACAGGGCTCTGGGGAAAGAGTGTTCCCAGAGAGTAAGTGAGGGAAGACCCTGGTATAGGGATGGCCTAGTATGTGCTAGAAAATGTGAAACCCATGCAACGGGAACAGACTATAAATGGGAGGGTACAGGAGGTGAAATCAAATAGCTCCTTGCAGGGGACTCACTTGGGTGTCTCTCTTGAGGGAGACCCTAGAAGGTTCTGAACAGTGTAGGGATATGGTCTGATCTATATTTTACACAGTCATTCTGATGCTGAATTGAGCATAATGTCAACAATAACAACTTGTGCTCACATAACACTTATAATGTGCTAAGCACCATTTTAAGTTTTTTTTCTTCTTTTTCCAAGTGAGAAGAAGGGTGATAGACAGACTCCCTCATGCACTCCAACCAGGTCCACCTGGCAACCCCCGTCTGGAGCCAATGCTCTGTCCATCTGGAACCATGCTCACAATCGAACTATTTTTAGCCCCTAAGGCAGAGTCTCCATGGAGTCATCTTCAGCACCCAGGGCCAATGTGCTTGAACCTATCGAGCCATGGCTGTGGGAGGAGGGGGGGAGGAGGCCGAGGAGAAGGAGGAGGAAGCAGCGGCGGTGGAGGAGGAGGAGGAGGAGAAGGAGAGAGAGAGATGGGGTGGAGAAGCAAATGATCGCTTCTCTTGTGTGCCCTCACCGGAACCAAACCCAGGACATCCACATCCTGGGTCAACACTCTACCACTGAGCCAACTGACCAGGGTCTCATTTTAAGTTCCTTGTGCATCAAATTATTTTTCACAACAATCTTATGAAGTAGAATTGATTATTATTTCCATTTTACAGATGAAAAAGTAAAAACACAGAGATATTATAAGTAACTTGCCTTGTTCGCACATCTGGTAAGTGACACAGTCCAGCTTGAATGGAGGCAGGTTGGCTCCAGATCCTGTAACCTCCCCACATGCCTCTGCTGTCACCTCAGGCTGAAGGTGAGAGCACTGTGGAGGGATATCCCTTATCTACAGCCGGGCTTGTGATGGTGTTGGGGAGAGAATGGGTCCAATTCTGGCTGCATGTGAAGGTGGAGAACAACAGGTTTTGTTGTCAGATAAGATGTGAGTGTGGAACCTAAAAAGAGGAGTTAGCATTTTTGTTTTTGTTTTAACTTGAGTAGCTGGACAGAGGAAGCTGCTTTTGACTGAGGCAGAGACCCAGGAGGAAGAAGGGAGAGTAGAAGCCTGGGTCATGCTATATGGAATTCCTATTGAATATCTAAAATTGTAGTAAAGATGAGCCCGGAAGAAACTGAGGACCTGAGAGGCTCAAGTCCTTGCTCAAAGTCATAAAGCTGATGAGTGGAAGGAGGCTCAACCCTTCAAGTATGAGTTTTCCCCCTCTTTGCCCTTCTCAACACATTTCCATTGGTAGGGGCAGGGCAAGGGAGCAAAGCTACGGGGACACATCATGTATCTTGCACAATGGCAGTGCAGGAGGACCCTTCTCTTTCCCTCCCTTCCCATGCAAGGGGTACTGGTGTTTGCATGCTCTGGTCCGCAGAGGGATGGAATGCCAGAGGGAGCTGGTAACCCAGGTAACCCCCTCGCAGGTATTAGGGAGGAGGTGGCTTTCACTGTTTACAGATTTCTACCATTTCTCCCTCCTCAGAGAGAAGGAGCCCTGAGACCCTTCTCTAGTTAGGGTGTTGTTGACTGGGAGAGGGGAGACTACAGAGGGACCACTGCAGCCTCTGCCCGCAGAGCCAGAGTGAGCGCCGGTGTTTATTTCAGTGGTGAGCTGCTATTTAAAATCAGGCTTTGTTTCTGAAAATGAGACAGCTGGGGCTACATTTGGTGGATAAAGACATTTTGTTGAACTTTCAAAATGGGGTATTATTTTCCATTTACACTTATTTCACGGAGAATTGTAAGAAGATGAGATTGTAACATGTCTGTGATATGCAATAATGAGTGATGGATCTTTGAAGGTAAAAATATCTCTAGGATATTCTGCTCCTTTTTTTTTTTTTTTTCCTCTCCTCTCTCTCTTTCTCTTCTGGACCTCAGGTTGGGTGGATTTAGGTTTTCTTCTGTATTGTTTTTTTAATATCGAAATGGAGAGTGTCTCTAGTGGGAGTATAGGCTGTTCTCTGTTCAATGTTTGTCTTATTAAAGGTTAAAAGAAATGAAATAATATTAAAGAGGATCTCAGGAGACAGGAGTATCAGAAGCTTTTGGCTCTCTGGATTATGAGGGAAGAAGGCAGGATAAAATGTTGGGTCTGGGGACCCACAGGGCATACTGAGCACCTCATCCCACCAGACCATTCACCCCAAGGCTGAAAATCTCAGGGAACAAAGATACAAGGAAAGACCAAGAGGACTGGAGAAAAAGAGGATAAGGAAAAAAAGGAGAGAAAGTCAGATTCCAAGCAGATGCTGCCATCTCTGTCTCTCCACAGCCAAGGCCCTGTTCTCTGGGGACCAGTATTGCAAAGTATGCATCCCAGAGGACTCAGAGTTGACATCTCCCCCTGTTGCTCTCCACCTCCTCTTAATTGCTTTGGAAGGAAACCAAGAAGAAAGAAACTAGAAGAAAGAAAAACATTAGCTTGATTTTCTTGAATAAGGACATAGGTAAGGAAATCAATTCAGTGTTTATTGAATAAATTAATTAATTAATAATTAGTCTATCAGCTACTATATCAAAGTACCAATACTTGAATCAAGTAATGATTTAAAGAATTAGTAAATTTGGCATAAACACTCAGATTTCTTAACCTCCTGCTTCCAAACACAAACTCTTTGTCTATTGACAAGGTTAATATAAAAAAAACCCAAAAACCATGGAATTTATCCCCATCAAAGGCCTGTACCATGCGAGGCTTGCATCAAGATATGTCCTCATAAAAATATGGGAAAACCTGGACACTTTGTGCATAAATACTAGGTAATAGAAACAAAACTTTTAAAGGAAGGGAAGAAAATAGTTTCCAATATACTGAGTTCAGTCCAAACACTGCATAAGTGTAGGCTAACTCAGCCACAGGGCAGGGTTAGAGTATTTAAGTTTCACAGGCTCTTTCACCTGCGCTTCTCTTCACAGCATGTTTCAGGTACCAACCGCTACCTTCCAGCCTACCATTACTGGCTGATGTAGTGAAGTATGTCCTTTTTCAAGGTGAGCGCCTCTGTGGACAGATCTATGTCTTTTTTCCTCTTGGCATCTCCCAGCATCACTAGTGCCCACCAACATGGCAGGAGCATTGCGGCCATCAGTAGATGACTCTCAATTTGAATTCAATGTAGTCCTGTCCAGGGTTCCAGTTTTGCTCCCAAAGACCATGTTTCATTTGACTACAGAAGATGTCAATCCATGGTCATTTGTAAATAGCAACTTTGTTGTTTAAGGACAAACACCCTGGAGTCATCCTTGACTTCTCCCTAGGATGTAATTCATAAACTCCACTGGCAATGGTGAACCAGCTTGAAAGACACAACAACTTGCCAATGAACTCTTCCTGATAACTTGAGGTAGCCAAGAGCTACATCAGATCTGTTAAGAGTGTTCTGCATTTTGACCTGAGGGCAGTAAGAGCATAAGGAGCAAGAAAGTTAGGAATATTTGACTCTGAGAAAGTAATTTATATTCAATAAGTTGAGTAGGGCCACCTGGGGGTCAGATAGGGAGCAGGAAGCCAGAAGAAATTCTCCAACCTGGGAAGAAAGGCTACACTGAAGCAAAAAATGAGCCAGAGGGCCTGGTGGCCCAGAGGAGATTGTTTTTGTGGGCTTTCATGGGCAGAGGATCGGTGATCCACTTCAAGACTTTAGTTGTCTGAATGGAAGAAAAGAATGGAGGAGAGGCCACGGGCTACCTATGTGAGAGTGACCCCTAGGGTGCCCCAATTCCTTTTCCTTACCTAGAATCAGAAATGCCCTTCCTTTGCCTGACCAGGTGGTGGCGCAGTGGATAGGGCATCGGACTGGGATGCGGAAGACCCAGGTTCGAGACCCCGAGCTCACCAGCTTGAGCGCGGGCCCATCTGGTTTGAGCAAAAAGCTCGCCAACTTGGACCCAAGGTCACTGGCTCCAGCAAGGGGTGGCTCGGTCTGCTGAAGGCCCGAGGTCAAGGCACATGTGAGAAAGCAATCAATGAACAACTATGGCGTCACAATGGCAACGAAAACTAATGATTGATGCTTCTCACCTCTCTACGTTCCCGTCTGTCTGTCCCTGTCT
Organism: Rhynchonycteris naso; assembly: GCA_037038555.1. NCBI lineage: Eukaryota > Metazoa > Chordata > Mammalia > Chiroptera > Emballonuridae > Rhynchonycteris > Rhynchonycteris naso. The sequence continues at coordinate 276,768,003 of CM072995.1, read as the reverse complement.
ATCCCTCTCTCTGACTCTCCCTGTCCCTGTAAAAAAAAAAAAAAAAAAATTTAAGAAATGTCCTTCCTTGACATCAGGCCATGGGGGGAGACATTTGGCCTGAAGACTAGAGAATCCTTTATTGTCAGAGAGGAAAGAGACCCAAGGAATCCTCTGGCCCAGGTTCCTCCCATACAGGTAGAGAGACTCATGCTCAGAGAGGAGGAATGAACTGTTTTGACTGAAATTGCTCTTCTCCTACAGCACTCCATAATTCTTGTCTCCAAGCCCATCTGCCCTCAGAGAACTAGACAGATGTTCTAGAAAGATACAACTGCCTAGGACCATTTCTCTTTTTTTTCCTACCACCTTTCCAACAAGTTCTGGAATTTGAATGCATAGTCTCCAGCCCTGAAAACTTGAAAACTGGGAGGAGAGTTAATGGGAGCAAGGGCTGAGGAGGCCTCTGTGAGGTAAGGGGTTGGTCCTTCCCCCACTAAGAAAGTTATAAGGACAGTAAGCCTGGTTCGGGGTTCCCAAATGCCAGTCACCTAAGGGGCACTTGAAAAGCCTGTCAAAATTATGGATAATTTGCCCCACACCTGAAAACTCTTGGCTCCACTGCTCTGGTTTGGGAATCTGTGTTTTTCCTTAGCATTTTAGGTGACTCTTGTCCCCTGGGTTTGGGACCCTGTACTATAGGAGAGCACCAGACAAACCAGGGAAGCTCGCCTCTCACCTGGTATGCAGACATGTAGGGCTGATGTCTCTTGTCCCACACAATGGAAAGAAGTCCCCGCCAGCAGATTCCACCCCCCTCACCCTGCCTGTGAGTCAGTGAAGAGAAACAAGATCAATGGACCAAAAAAGATACCATGCTCCTCTAAAGATGCTCCACCAGGGGTATTATTGATTAATATTTGAATTATTAGCAGTTCTATCGTTCTGAAACATCACAGCGCATGCCCAAGTGACCCTTCATCCCTCATCCATCTTCAGCCAGCCCACCGGGACATGTTCCTCAGCAACTGACCCTCACTTTGTATGAGTCCTTGATTTAAGGTCGCGGGAGGAGTATTTAAAGACGATGGAGGCTGTAGCTCCTAAATGAAGACATACTACCACCCGGGCAGTGGGCAGTAACAAATCACTTCTTCTGCCTTCCCTCTCTTCTCCCCCACCAGCATTTGGTTCGAATCAAACTGGGCCTTTAAATCCACATTCACAGGCTAACTTCTAGTCCCTCTCCAAATTCTCATGGTTGACATTCTTTAACTGCCCACCACACCTCAGCCACAATTCTACCCACTTAAGATCCCACATTGCCCCCACTGAACACTTCTGTTGATGTGCACTGAAGGCAGCTGAGGCCCCCAGCCCAGGCGAACTCCCCCAAGTCCACTATGGGACATTCCAAAAGAGATAAAGAGCAATGCTCCCCAGTTGAAAAATGTCAACCATTGAGGTTTTCCACACAAGCTCCGGGCTTTACAGGTCCCGTACTGTCCTGAGCTGGTAACATAGATGACTCAGACAGTTGACTGGCCTCCCTCCGAGGTGGGCAAGAGATCATAGCTGTCCTAACACTGGGAGACTAGAGCTTGTAAAGGGCCTGTGCTCTGAACATGGGGACACTTTAGGACAGTCTGCAGAGCTCTAGAACTGCAGGACAGCAGGCTCCAAGTAGTATCTAATTACATGGAGGCTGATGGCTACAGCTGAAGATATGTCACAGAACCCAGGTCTCGGCCTGCTGATGGCTCTCCAGCATTTGCACTAAAATGGAAATTAACTATGGTGTCATGGTCATTTAGGGCATTAGAAATGGAAGGCGCCAGAGAGCTGCTGCCTGGCCTCTTGCCCGCCTTATTAACAAGGTGCAAACAAGGACCTGTTCTGGGAGAGAGGAACAGCTGGAGAAAAGAGACCTTCTCTGCAGGCAGAGAGACAAAGAGAGGAAGGGGTGCAGGGAGGCTGTGTCCCAAATCACCTTGGCTGTGAAGAAAATTGGCTTGATAAATGAGATAAAATCATCAACCTCTCAGTAAAACTCTGTAAGCAACATTCTCTAGGCTGCAAACTTTCTGCGGGCTCTTATTTTCCATGCCAACCATCCCCTCCAACACCTCTAAACCACGCACATACAAGCATTGGGGGTCTGGGGACAAGGATAGGACCAAATCAGCTTTCTTCAACACCCACCTCCCATCATTTGTAACTTGCTTGAGGCCTTCAGGCTAGCAGGGCCCTGCAAGGTGTCAGCAGCCTGCCAAGTTCTCTAGTTCTGAATCTGGGGAAATCCTTGCCTTGGCGGCCATCCAGCCCTGGATACCAAGGCTATTTGCTAAATAAAGGCCACAGGCCCCCCATGTGCTTGCTGCTCACCTGCCACCCTGCGCCCCCTCCTCCCACCCTGAACACACATACCCTTTATATCCTCTACTAAGTCACCCTGACCTTTATTTCTAGCCCTTGTCCTAGCATGCTAACTGGCAAGCTCCTCCTGTAAAATGTAGTCAGACAGGTTGGGTAACACAGCAAAGAGAAGTATGCCATGCTGCCCCCCTGCCCCCTCTTTTTGAAATGCATGCACATGTGGGTGCTTTTCTCAGCCCCAGACCAAGTCAGGCTGGGTTGGGAGGGTCCCCAGGAATGTCCAAACAGCAGCCCTGACCTTCCCTTTAGTGCCCAGCTTTCGTATTTCTTTGCCAACAGCTATAGCAGAGGTGAACTGGGACATGGGAAACACCAGCTCCCCTTGAATGGGGGGAAAAAAATTAAAAAGCCCGTTTTTCTGTCCTGTCAGGTCTATTTAAGTATTTAATGAGGTGAGATAGTACCAATAAATTTAACATGGCACAATAACTCTGATGATGTGGACCACAGGCTAATAAGCTTCCATTCCAGGGACAGAAGAGTGATCTTGCCTTCCCTAGATCTTATCGAGTTTGATTGCCTTGTTCAGATATTAAAAAGGTTGAGCAAGGACTTTCGGGCACTGCCAGAAATTGGTGCGTATCCTCCCAGCCAAGAGAGATTGAAGCCAGGCCTCGGAATGGAAGGCTGTTTATTTTAATTGACAATTGAGAGGAGTGGAATAGGTGGAGGGTGGGTGGACCCAAAGGGGGCCCTGTAATTAGGTGGCTGCTTTGTGCATGCATTTTCTCCTCTTCAAAAGCTTGTGGCCCAGCTTAAAATATGAGGGTCTATCCAACTGAGCGTCTGCTCCTGAGGCTTCAATGTGTCTCGTTGCTACTTGTCTTAAGCAAGGAGACAAGCCATTGACCTGTGTGTCCCCAGTGATTTTGGTCCTTGCCTCTCACAGGGGGAGATGTGTTACAGACATTCCCCAGCCACTTAGGTCCTACTGGGGCTGCTGCTCCCATTGTCATGGTCTATCCCCTCCATCTTCTGCAGATCTATGGGGCTGTCCCTAATGCGCTTTGAGATCAGAGACCACATGTCCCACTTTGAACTCCTCCATAGCATATGACAAAGATCAGAGCTTCCAAAGTGTGCAATGCATACTTTGCGAGTAAGTGTGATGACTGTACAGTTGGCACATCAGTGAACATTTTTAAGTTCATGTTTAGATATTTATGTTAAAGTGTATTGCATGTATTATAAAAAATATATATATAACTAATACATTATACATCATTTCAAAGATATTATTCCTCAGGATAAGATGAAAGTAGACTATAAGTTTTAAAAGTGAGTCAATTGGCCCTGGCTAGATAGCTCATTTGTTTAGAGCATTGTCCCGATATGCGAGGTTACCAGTTCAATCCCCAGTCAGGGCACACACAGGAACAGAACAATGCTTCTTTCTTTCTGTCTCTCTTCCCCCCGCCCCACCCCTTCTCCTCTCTCTAAAATCTATAATTTTTTTTTTTTTTAAAGTGAGTCAAGGTCAGGTAAATTATTTAAAACAATAATAGTACAAGGAGTATACAAATGAGTAAAGTTTGGAAGGAACAGTATTAGCTGACATGCTTACTGGTTGGTTGGCTGGTGGCTTTGTGAATCAGAATTTTTTCCCCAACATTTTATTATGAAAATTCTCAAGCACAGCAGAAAGGTAGGAAGAGTTGTACAGCGAACACCCACATGCCTACCACTTAGATTCAATTAACATGTTGCTGTATTTGTTTGATATGTACCTGTCCAGATAGCCTTCTCTTCTACCCTCCATCAATCAGTCTTATGTTTTTGGGTGCATTTCAAAACGAATTGCAGACATCAGTGCACTTCACCCTTAAACACTTTAGTATGCACATCATTAGAGTTCAATATTTGTTTATGGTTGGTTCATTTTGGAAAAGTAAAATGTGCATGTTATAAAATGCACAAATCTTCAGTGTGTCATTCAGTGAGTTTTGATAGATGTATACACCTGTATAACCCACCATCCCCCTGGAAAGTTTCCATATGTCTCTCCCAATTAAGCTTCACTCCCATGCCATAGAAACGACTGTTGTGGGGGGTTTTTTTTTGTTTTTTTTTTTTTTTTTTGTGTGTGTGTGTGTGTGTGTGTGTGTTTTGCACTATGCATTAGTTTTCCCTCTTAATAGAAGTTTATATGAATGGAATACTACAGGATGTACCTTTTTTGTAAGTCTTCTTTCACGATGTCAAACAAAATGTTTTTGAGATTCCTCTTTGTTGATGTGGGTCTCAGCACTTTGTTCTTTTTTGTTGTGACGCTCTATTTCTCCGTCTGCTCCCATGCTCCCATTGTCAATGGACAACTGGGCTGTCTCCAGGTTGGGGTCGCCAATCAATAAAGTTGCTACGATCATTCTTCTACAGAATTTTTTGTAAGTATATGTTTCTACCTCTCTAAGAAAAAATAACTAATGGTCGTATTGTTGATTATAAAAGAGCTTTATGTTTAGCTTTTGAAAAAAATCAACAGGTCTTTCTTCAAAGTGGTTACACAATGCCACCAACAAAATGTGAGAATTATAGTTGCTCTTGATCTTTGCCAGCATTTGATGTTTTCAGCCTTTTAAACTTTAGTAATTCTAATGGATGTGTACCGGTACCTATTTGATGAGCTTTTTTTTTTTCATGTGCTTATTGGCGATTGGTAAACTTTCTTAGTGAAGTATTTGGTCAACTATTTTCCCAATTTTTTTGCTTAGGTTGTTTGTTTCTCATTATTGAGTTGTAGCAGTTCTTTATATATCCTGGATCCCGGTTCTTTGTTAAATATATTTTGCAAATATTTTCTTTCAGTCTGTGGAAGCTTATTTGTTTACATAATCAAGTTTTTTGGTGAACAAAAATTTTCCATTTTGACAAAACCTTAATTTCTTAAAATTTTATGGCAAGTGCTATCAATGTTCTAAGATGCCTTTCCCTACTCCCAAGTCCTAAGCTCTCCTAGGTTTCCTTCTAGAAGAAGCCTTATAGTTTTAGCTTTTATATTCAGGTCTATCATCCATCTCAAAATAATTTTTGTATCTGGTGTGAGTCAGAGGTGAAGATAAATTAATGTTTTATATAAATAACGAGTTGTTTCTGAAAAAAGTTGTTGAAAAACTTTTTTTCCCTGTTAGATGGATTTTGGAATGTTGTCAAAAATTAAATGACTATTAAGTGTAGGTCTGTTTTGGGGCTCTCTGCTCTGCTCCGTTGATTGATGGATCTTTAAAAACAAATTCTTAAAATGTTAGAACTTCAGCCTGACCAGGCAGGCAGTGGTGCAGTGGATAGAGCGTCGGACTGGGATGCGGAAGACCCATGTTCGAGACCCTGAGCTCACCAGCTTGAGTGCAGGCCCATCTGGCTTGAGCAAAAGCTCATCAGCTTGGACCCAAGGTCACTGGCTCCAGCAAGGGGTTTGCTCAGTCTGCTGAAGGCCCTCGGTCAAGGCACATGTGAGAAAGTAATCAATGAATAACTAAGGTGTTGCAATGGCAACGAAAAACTAATGATTGATGCTTCTCACCTCTCTCCGTTCCTGTCTGCCGGTCCCTATCTATCCCTCTCTCTGACTCTCTCTTTGTCCCTGTAAAAAAAAAAAAATGTTAGAACTTCAAGGAAACTTAGAAATTCTTCAATGTATCAATTTGTAAGCTTTCTTGGATCACAGACCCCTTTAAGAATCTGATGAATATTTTGGTCCATGTCTAAAGGTATTTCACATAGATATAAATGTTTCTTATAACTTTAGGGGGTGTCATGGACCCTTGAAACCTTTATCTCAACCCTCATATTTTCTAGAAGAGAAAATGGAGGCCCAGAGAAGTTATGTGATTTGTCAAAGGCTATAGAGTTTAGCTAATGACCTTAACTCAAGCTAGAACCCAAGCCTTTTCTTTACTCTGCTACTCTGAGTAAAATGAGTAAAGCCAGTCTCTATTAGTCAAGAGCTTACCTTTCAGTGAGGAAGTCAGACATGTTCACAACTACTCAAAACAGAGCATTATCAGATAAGAACCAAACCGGAAGTGTGTGCATAAACAAACATGAAGATTCTGATAATCATGGAAGGCTCCAAGGAAAAGGAGGCACTTCAGCTAGACAAATAAGATACGTAGGAAGTCTGCTCCAGTCCAGGGTATTCCAGCGTGAGCAAAAGCTCCAGAGTAGAAAAGACTAAGTTCCTCAAAGTTGAAATCTAGGTCTGTAGGTGTGAAGAAACCGACATGGCATATTCATGAATGTATTTTGATGGTTATAACAATACTCCTCATATTCCTGCTGGTAGCTGGGGAAAACCTCCTGTCAATTGGTATTTTTCACCCATGGTGCCTGAAGCTATCACTATGAATTGAAAACTCTGTTTTTCTGAGTGTTTTTCGCATGGCAGACTGAACCAAACTCCTGGTAAGAAGAAAAGGAGGAACAAGTGGAGGCAAGCAGCTGAGCCAAAGAATTTGTCAGCAGACCTGAAATTGAAACCAGTGTCTGAAATTTACTGATCGTGTGATCTTGCACAAGTCACATAACCTTTCTGACCTCTCATTTCCTCATTTGTAAAATAAGACTAATCATAACCCTAACCTCGCTGGGTTGTTGTGATGTAGCAAAGAAATAAGATATGTGAAAACACGTCACCCTGGGCAGAGAACAGTGCAAAGAGGAGAGTCATCCTTATTACAAAGAATGACCTTGAACCTCAGCCCTAGGAGCCCAGATGACTGGTACTAGGCAATGACTCAGGAAGGCAGTGATGCCCAGAGAAACAAAGGCACCTGTACTCATAGCCAATGTCTGAACAATAACTTCCCATCCCAAAAGCAAAAAGTTAAGCAGAAACTGCAACTTTACACACATCAATAGGCTTCATTTTTTTAAAAATGTATTTCCCTTTCAAAGCCCTTGAAGTTTATTTACCTTTATCTCTTATATCTTCTACTCTCTCTCTGTCTTTGGAAAGCCTTGTGAGAGGAGGGGAGAAAAGCACATATTACCACTTCCCCAGACTATATTTACTCTATCAGTCAGGCTAGGCTAGCTTATGCTGCAGCAACAAACAACCTCAAGGTCTTACTGACTTATAACAATAAATGATATGATTTTGTGAACGGTACAATAGAATAGAAACTAGCACTGGAGACCTGGCTCAGTTTCTCATCACCCCCCAGATTAGACTCACAGAGTGGCCCCTTTCAAATATTGCCAAGTCACTGTGATAAAAGAAAAGACAGTTTGGGAAGATCTTTCATAGATAATAAGAATGCTCTGGCCTGGAAGTGGCACTCAAGACTTCTGCTTATGACTCATTGTCACATGATGAGACAGTCAAACCCAACTCCAAGGAGGTCAAGAAGTGCCATGGAACTATATGTTCAGAATGTGGGGTACTAGAAATGAGATGATGCATGACTTCCCTCCTCCCTGGGCCCATCATGCTGTTCCACACTTGGTGGCTTTGTGCGTTTTCTGTTTCCTCTGCTGAGAATTCCATTACCCCTCCTTATAGAGCCACTATTCATCTTCTAAGACTCATTCAAACACCTTGCATCTCAAAGAGAAATGTAGAAATTATCTATACACTTTCCTACTACGCTGAATACTCCTTTAAGGAGACACAATTGATGCCTACAGGCTGAATGAATGAATTCTGACACTCCTCACCCAAGATGGCCTCATCTGATTCCATTGCTTTATCAGTGTCCCCAAGCATCATGGAAGGAGAAAAACAAATTTGGCCACACCCTTTTCCAACATCTTCACCACAATAGTTATCATGTAGCAAGCATTTACTTGTACCTGGCATAATTAAGGGTGTTATTTATATTATCTGGTTGAATCATCACAACAATATTATAAGGTCTCTTGTGTTAGAGATTATGATAACAAAGTTTAGAGAGATTTGGTGACACACAGAGTAAGAGAGAGAGAACCAGGCTTAGCGCCCAGGTTTATCAGAGGCTAAAATCTATGCTTTAACCACTCACTATGTTGCCTCTACAGGTTACAGAGATAAGCCACTGATACAGGCTCATCCTTGCCTGATTTAGGTGGTTCCCTTTCTTGAAGCATACCACTGATAGAAAGACAGAAGAGTCCCTCTGTCCATAGTCCCTAATCAAATGTGTGCACATTAGAAAACTAAAATATTCTAGAACAGGCAATCTTTTGAGCTTGGTGTGTCAAAATTCACCAAAAAACCAAGCATAACTCAGGTGGTGTGTCACTTCAAGAAAAACAGCCTAACTAGAAGTCCCAGAACTAGACGCTCTGTGCCGGAGTTCTGTTGTTTGGCCTACATACCTCCTGCACAGACCATCTATACTACAGCAAACGTTTTATCCTCGGCTACTGCACCTGGCCGTGCAGGAGCCAAGGATAAAACATCCTTCTCGGCATGCGGCCCCATACTTCTCTGGTATGCGGCCGCATGCGGCCTCATGTCATCAAAAATGGCTATGCGTGTCAGTGCCGACATGTGTGTCATAGGTTCGCCATCATGGCTCTAGAAGCTCCATGACAACACAGATCCAGTTTGGTCAGAGCCCAAAGCAAAACCCATCAAGGAAACTGGCCTTGTTCTGATCATGACAAAGAGAACACCGGTATGAATAGTACATTGAATTGGGATTATTCAGCCTGGGGACAAGGGGATAAAACTAAGAGTGACTTAATAGTTGGTTGATGACCAGATGTTCACTAAATCCACTGAGGATACAAAGGACAGCACTTAAAATTCAGGCTGGGGGATTTCAATTAGGTGACAAGAGGACTTTCTTAACAGGAAAGAGTATGAAACATATTTGACTGATGAAGGGCGACAATGACTTCTTCTCAGTCTAGGATGCCTGTCTGTTCAGTTATGTATTTGTTTATATCTTTAACCCCTTGTTCTTTCAGCAATCATTTGCTGACCAGTCTCAGAAAAAACAAAAAAATTACTCTCTGCCCTTGAGACTCTTCCTGGAACTTCTTATTAAGATGTAAAATTTATTGGAAAGATACATAACAACTCATAACACTTTAATACAGATACATCTTTACATTTCCCAGGGAGGCCCTGGTTACGACTTGGTATGTATTGCTTGGGATGGTAGAGGTCGAAGTGGAAGAGAAAGTAGGGATATTTTTATGGTTTAGAATTTCATTGGTTACCTATTACTGATGTAACAGATTCCCACAAACTTATGAGAAAAAGTATATGGCTTAAAACAATACATGCTATTCTCTGTTAGTCTTAGAGCTCAGAGATCTAAAGTCAGTTTCACTGACTAAAGACATCAGTAGAACTGATTTCTTCTTTCGGCTTTAAGGGGAGAATCCTTGTTCTTAACATTTTCAGATTCCAGTGGCTGCTGGGATTCCTTGGCTTGTAGTCCCTTTCTCCATCTTCAGAGTTTATCATTCTAGTCCCTTCCGTCTGTTGTCACAACTATCTCGGACTCTGACGCCTCCTGTTTCCCTCTTAAAAGGACTGTTGTGATTATATCTGGCCCCTCCAATTAATCTCTCCATCTCAAGATCTTTAATTACATCTGCAAAATTCCTTTCACATTAGGACATTCACACAGTTTTCAAGGATAAGGGCATGGACATATTTTGGGGTGGAGTGGGGATTATTCCACAAGGATAGAAAGACTATTACAGCAACTTTCTCTATTTGGCAACTGTATCCTGACACTCTGCATTGCTGAGGTCATTACAGATGATGGGAGTGTCTTGGCTGCGGTCAACCAGCTAGTTGATACTGGCAGAGTCACTGAATTTACCCTGTGATGTGACCAACCCTGTGGGGAGTTTAGGTACTGCGCTGACTAAACACAAGAGAATGACAAGATAAACCTTCCCTATCCACTCCAGTTCTTTAACGAAGGATAACACTTACTAAACATTCATGTGCCAAGTACCAGGCTAAGCACTTTAAATGTATTATCTTTTAAAGTTGCTTGTCAAAGTAATCGCATGCATCACTTTAAAAATTAAACAGTACTAAAAGACTTACCATATATCAAACAACAGCAGCCCCTGATTTACCCTCTTTGCCTCTCCAGACCCACAGAGGTAACCTCTCTCACCTCTCAGCAGTTTCTACTGGCTTTTATCTCCACTTCTAAATAACCGCCAGGCTGCTGTTTCTTGCGTTACCAGTTTTAGACAGTTTCTACTAAGTTCCTATGACTGCAGTTGAGGACTTTGCTCTCTAACACACCGCCACCTTCTTTCTACTATCTCTCCCCAATCCTTGCATTGTGACTATACCATAATTTAGGGTTAAATCAATAGTCTGTGTTTAAACTATAATGACTGTGTAAGTGCAAGAGGGAGGGAGATTTCCCCTTTTATCCCCACAAAGTTCTTCTGGATGTGGCCACAGGTCAGGCCACAGAGAGGCAGACTCTGGATGCACATGAGACTGGCAAATAGGAAAAAATAACCAGATTGATTACATATTAACATATTGGGTTCTGTAAGAACGTGGGACCAGAGGACAGATCAGGCAGTTAAGGCTGCACACTGTCTTGAGTTAGGAGAAGGTTGGGGGAGCATACTGATTTAAGGCTTCAAAGGACAGAAAGGCAGTTCATATGGAGATAGATGCAGATGTTTGGTAACTAAGTATTTGCTGGGCCCTCTTGAACAACTGGACACAGAGAGGACTTTAACCAAATGGCTCTATGCTAGGCACCTCCCTGTCTACCACACTAGTTCATATTAAACTATGGTTGTCTACAATAATAGGTCATTCCTGGAGCAAATCTTCTATCTAAATTCTTTTAGGCAGTTGAGGTGGGGGGATAGGTTCTTTCTGAATCATTTGTTTCTTAGAAATAACCAGCTTAAAATAATCAATGTCCCAAAAGAGGCATATTTGGGGATGCCAACCTCTGCTTTCCTCATAAGAACAGTTCACTGCTGAGCCAAGTACTTTACCATGCATTGTTTTTCCTGTGGTTTATAATTGCTTGATTTTTAAAAAACATACTTGCTATTTTATGTGAACCAATGGTTCTTATCTCCCCCCACAAAGATTCCAATGTATTGACCACCTGGCGATGATTTTTAAAATATTTATACTGATTATTTCTTTCCTCTCCACAGTCTTCCATGCTGTCTTTCCAATCTGGACGTTTCCCCTTGAGACCAAGTACAGAGCTGTTGCCCCAGAACCTCACACTTGTCATTTTCCTTTACTGAACACCCAAAGGCCCCAGAGCAGGTGTCAGGCCTCAGATTGGAACTCAAGTCTGCCTGCATTGAAATCCCACACCTTCACTGCCATGCTGTACGGTTTCTATACGTCAAGCACTTGAAATAGTAGCTATGGCGTCTGAGTTGGAGGGAGTGACATGGTAGTTCCTATTGATGGTTGCATTGCTTTTGAACTCAACATTTGCACACACTTTCAAAACAGATAACACTCCTCAGAGTGTTGAGAGTTGCTCTTCACACCTGGAAAATAAACAGCATACAAACGGGAATTATTTTTAACCTCGCCGACATTTCCATGTGGGTTTGTTGCCACTTTGGGAATTCTTTTCCGCTGTAGGCTTTGTTGGAAGCAACATCTGGTGGCTACAGGCTTTTTTTTCTCTCCAATTTATTTATTTTCTCTGCCTTTCCCCTCTAAGTCTGGAAAGACTTCCAGTCCCTATACAGCCTGCCCAAACAGAGGGGCAAAGTGGCTTCTACCTGAACCGCATACCCCTGTACCCACCTACCCCCAGTCTCACATGCATACACAGACTCCTGGGCATTTTGCCCCAACCTTTTGAAGAGGAGCGGAAGTCCTGCTCAGTGTCCGAAGTTACAAGTCTATCAATCTGTTGGGTTGGAATCATGAGCTCAAGGGAGCCAGGAGGGGGAAAGAGAAGCAGGGTGTTATGAGGAAGTTTAAAGCTGCTTCAAATAGTCCTAAATGCCATTTTGCATTGTCTTTAACAGTCCCAACTCCTTCAAAAACATAGTCATAGACCATGGAGAAACCAAAATTACAACCAGATTTTACCAGCTGCCCAGGGGAAGCCAGAGAGTCCCCAAAGGGCATGAATCCTTTCCGATGCCAAGCCCCACTGAAGAAATTCACCGAAGTGGTCCTGAACCCACAGCTCTTGCTCTTCTTTCTCCCTTTTTTACCTCTTGCATTTTCTTTTGCCTCCATTTTCTCTCTCTCTCGTTTTTCTCTGAGACTCCTTCTTTAAACAAACAAGCAAACAAAAAAACCCAGCCACCCTCTTGTTTCTGTTCGCGTTCTGTGTGCGGAGCTCAGTGACCTCCCCAGAACAGTCAACTGTGGCATTCCTGTTGAGCTCCAGTGCCGCACAGCAGAGGCTATCCCATCATGCCTCAGCTCCGCATGCTCTCTGAGGCAGACAAGCAGAACCACCTCTGCTTGGTTTGTGTTTTACTTATGGTCTTATGTGAGCCACACAGGGCTGCTGAGCTGGGCCCCTCCCACAGGACAGATCGGAGGAGCCAGGCTTCATGTCGTCTCGCCCCACTGCCTTCTGCTAGCACGCACGCAAACACGTGCGCGCACATGCATACACACACTCCACAAATTCTCAGAGCCTGGTGGAGGATAATGATGCCACCCAGAGAACATCAGAGGGCGCACAGGGAAGGCAGTGTGGTGGGGAGGGTGGAGGTGAGGAGAAGGAGGTCAAGTAATACTGGGGCAGGCAAAAGTTTAAGTTTACAATTGTGAGTAGTACTCTTCTGAGTTAATAAAACTATCATAGTAATTATAGACTGCATGTATTTTTATATAGGAAGAACTGTAAACCTGCTTTTGCCTACACTTGTACTTACCAAGGGGTTCACATATTTGGCTAGAAGACACTTACATCACCCTCATGTGTCTCTTTGTAACATTTATTGTTGGCCCATTTTCTCTCAGAGAAAACTGAAGTCAATCATGTACGTGGCCTTTTGCCTCATATGTGTAGACCGGAACTGAATTCTTACCTGTTTATTTCCAGAGTCATTCATGGTCTACCACAGTGTCTTTGTCCACAGTGTGCAGACAGCTTTTCTGGGCAAAGAGCCTAGCACTACAGTCCGTGACACAGACTAGATTACCCCCCCCCCAAATTTGAAACAGAGTCTGGTTCTGTAAGGTCACAAGTATTTAATATCACCATTAGACACACTCCCAGCAGGCCTGTGTCCCCAGCCTTTGGAGCAAATGTGGTACTTATCTCAAAAGCATTTTGAAAATGGTGAGATTTCAGTACAGCATACTTACAAGGGGTGTTGTCAATGCTGCAGCTAAAATAGTGAGGTTTTCCCTAAAGTTGCAGGGGTGATGACTTGGTGGAAAAGAGTCAGGAATGTATTAGAGCTAGAACAATGGAAGACCCAAGCCACAAGTAATTATTCAGTATGTTTAAGGTGCTGGGTGCTAATACATATTGTAGACAGATCTACTGACCAGGTAGCTTAGATTTTTCTGGAAAATTCCAAATCTAAGTAATCTCTTTAACAAAAGAGAACCAATGATAGGTACTAAAAGTTTCATGATTTTGGCATCTAAGCCATATGAAGTAACAATAGCTCTTCTTAGCTCCTGAGGTGGAGGCCATGGAGCCATCCTCAGAGTAGGGGCCAACTCGCTCCAATAGAGCCATGGCTACAGGAGGTGGGGAGAGAGAGAAAAAAAGAGAGATAGAAGTGAGAAGGGAGGGGGTGGAGAAGCAGATGGGTGCTTCTCCTGTGTGCCATGACCGGGAGTTGAACCCAGGACATCCCCAAGCTGGGTCAATGCTCTACCACTGAGCCAACCAGCCAGGGCCAACAATAGCTAATATTTGTTTCATGTTCTCTAGAAACAAATTCTTTTAAATATTTTTAAAAGATTTATTTATGTATTTATTTATTTTTAGAGAAAAGAGAGAGAGGAAGGGGGTTGAGAAGGAGTGGGAAGCATCAACTCATAGTAGTTGCTTCTCATATATGCCTTGACTGGGCAAGCCCAGGGTTTTGAACTGGCAACCTTTAGCATTCCAAGTCAAATGTTTTACCCACTGTGCCACCACTGATCAGGCTCTATGAACAAATTCTAAGCATGATTCATTCACTATCTTATCTAATCATTGCAACTACCCATGATGTAGATGCTATTATTAACAGTATCTGACACACAGAGGTAATCAATAAATATTTGTTGAAAAAATCATCACCTTGTTTTCATTTTGTTGTTGTTATTGTTGTGTTTAGAGCAGTGGTTCTTAACCTGGGTTCTATCGAACCCTAGGGGTTCGATGAGTCGGTCTCAGGGGTTCGGAGAAGCCTCTGCCATGGAGGCCAGAATAAAGTAATACCATAATTTGTTGTAAGTTCATGCACTTTGTTGGTTTTGTTCTTTGAGCAAGGTGATGTTCATGCACGGCTCATTTTGTGCACCAGTAAAAAAACATATACCTATGTCTTGAATTTGGAAAAAAAATCATATTTTATTTATCACTAAAGAAGGGTTCGGTGAATGCGCATATTAAACTGGTGGGTTTGGTACCTCAAAAAAGGTTAAGAACCACTGGTTTAGAGAAAGAGAGACAGGAAGATGAGAAACCTCAGTTCATAGTTGCATCACTTTAGTTGTTCATTTATTGCTTCTCATATGTGTCTTGACTTGGGAGCTCCAGCCGAGCCAGTGAGCCCTTGCTCAAGCCAGCAACCTTGAGCTCAAACCAGTGACTTTGGGCTTCAAGCCAGCAACTTTGAGCTCAAGCAAACTGTCATAGGGTTATGTCTATGATCCCATGCTCAAGCTGGTGACTCCACACTCAAACTGGTGAGCCTGCACTCAAGTCAAATGAGCCCAGGCCCAAGCTGGTGACCTCAGGGTTTCAATCGGGAACCTCAGCATCTCTGGTTGATGCACTATCCACTGCACAACTACCAGCAGGCTCATAACCCTATTTTCTAGACTAGAAATCTAGCCCACCAAGATATTGCATAACATGTCCCATATCACAGAGCTGATGAGGAATTCAGTGGGAATGTGAACTCAAGTAACCTAACTCTGCTACCTGCCCCCTGGACCACTGCCAAGCACAGCCTGCATTTTAACCACCTCATTCTACTGCCTCTCCACTAAGCTCTAAAACTGACTTTTCTACCTCAAAGCAAAACCAAATCTTTCATCAGCTCATGTGATGCAATTTCTAAGTTTTTAAAAAGATTTTATTTATTGATTTTACATAGAGAGGAGAGGGGGATGGGGATTGAGAAGATCAACTACTAGCTGCTTCATTTTAGTTGTTCATTGATTGCTTCCTGTATGTGCCTTGACCAGGCAAGCCCAGGTCTTTGAACTGGCAACCTCAGCATTCCAGGTCGTTTTGTCCATTGCACCAACACACGTCAGGCCAATTTCTAATTTGAAACATATGACCACTGTGTGTGCGAAAAAGTGGCAAAGGTAACTTTGGTGGCTTTGGATACAAGGGGACCCTCCAAAAGTTAAAGAAGCACTAACATGGTGAGACAGATTTCTAGGGAGAAGAAAGCAGTCTCACCGGAGAGTACTGAGAACAGCCCAGCCTATGGGCACCCCCTCCTAGGGAGACCCAAAGATGGATCTCATTTACTTTGGGCCAGAAGAAAGGATTGGTCGAGAAGCTCTCTGTTAACAGGAGGTCCCATCTCAGTATAGGAAATGTCATGGTCCCAGCCATGAGCAATGACTACTTCTCCTTTCAACTTCTCCAGGGCTCAGGGCTGAGTCACCCTAGATTCAGATTTGTACCTAGAAGCTGTCATCATTTTTTGTCATGGCAGTGGTGATAGTTAGCAGTCATAGAGTATGTCTTGTGTGTTCGTAGCTTTGTACACGTTTATGCATTAATTCTTTTTACCTTCTTTATGAGAGCAATTTTATGAACCCCATTTTGCAAATGAGGAAATTGATGTATTAGATATTAAAACAAAGACTATCACAAATAGCCAGCAACTAAATATGAATAAATAAATGTTATGGGTAGCCTTGAAGAATAAAAGGGGGCATTTGTAACAATCATGCCTGGTAGCTTATTCACAGGAGGAACTGACGAGGGAGGGTTTCGTTCTTTCCCTTAGAAACAATCCAGGGTTATGGAATGATATGTATATGAGCATCTGTATTTTTTAGTAGAAGCTAATTGAACCACCTGATTCTTCTCCACCATCTGTCTTCTAGATTTATGAACATCTCCCCCCGCCCCCAGCAGCTAGTCACTATAGCAGCCTGGAGCTCAGAATAGTTCCTAATTTCTGTTTCTTTCTTTCTTTCTTTCTTTTTTAAGTGAGAAGGGGGAGGCAGAGAGATAGATTCTCACATGCACCCTGATCAGGATCCACCCGGCAAGCCCCCTACAGGGCAACGCTCTGCCCACCTGGGGCTGCTGCTCAGCAGCTGAGCTATTTTAGTGCTTGAGGCGAGGCCATTGAGCCATCCTCAGCTCCCGCAACCAGCTTACTCGAACTATTGAAGCCATGGCTACAGGAGGGGAAGAGGGAGAGAGAGAGTAGGGATAGAAAAGCAGATGGTCACTTCTCCTGTGCTCCGACCAGGAATCGAACCCAGACTTCTACAAGCCAGGCCAATGCTCTAACACTGAGCCAACTGGCCAGAGACAATAGTCTCTAATTTCAACACAGCTAAGAAGAGATGAGATGGCTTTACACTCTATGTACCCATGACAGAGTACCTCTAAAAAAGAGAGTGCCTAACATTTATTCTAAAAGAAATATGTCACAGCAGGCACATTTCTAAACATCAGAACAGACCAGTGAATACAACAGATAGAAAAAGAAAGAAAGAAAGGGAAGTAAAGGAAAAACAGAAAAAAAGAAAACCCTGCCCTCATGGAGATTGTTTTTTGCCCAAGAGACTTACAGTGTTCAGAACCATCAGTCTACTCACCTACCTCAAAGAAAAGTCAATCCACCCAGGAACCCAGAAGGAAAGACAGGGTTCCACAGTGATAAGTTCCTCAATTGGGACCTGTTGTCACATCCTCCCAGCATCTGTCCTTTCCCTGTTTCCACAGTGTAAAACAAACAGATGAGTGACCAAGTCTCCCTAAGTCAGACTCCATTCCCAAACTTGTGACTTGGCCCTTCTCCAGACCCTGTGCTCTGAGCTTTTGCCCCTTTACTGGTTTACATCATAAATGTGTAATGCCCGTCTAAGGAAACCACCCAGCCCAGCCCGCTCTACCTTGCGCCTTGCATCCATAACAACCTTATCAAAGCATTTCTTCTGAGCATGGAGAACAGAGAGCCCTCCAGGTTTTGATTCATAGCAGGTGAAGACTGGATGTGCTGAACGCTGATTGAAATCAGCAAGGTCAACAAAAGACAGGCAAGAGTGCACAATAATTGGGAGAGAAGCATCGCTTCCTCGTGTTTTTGTGATCCCCTGCACTTTCTATCTCCTGCTTTTAAAGGGAAGTCTTTGTCTTACACAAAGCCTTTATTGCATTGATATGTGTGTTATTTGTATAAACTTCTGGTTTTGCTGACCCAGAGTTTCCATTTCTTTTGTCCTGTAGCAGACTAGATATTTTGAGGGGGAGTGGAGATAGAAGGGAGGAGGCTTCAGGCTCTGGATTTTCACATCTGGAGGAAATGCATACACTCCCTTCCATTTTGTTTCAGGAAAGGAAAGTCTGCTCTCTACCTTTTCATGTTGATAAGAGCACTACTTATCAAGAGTACAATTCTAACGAACTTGAGGGCAAGTGACTATACTGTACTCAAAGTGTGCATCTGCACATCCTCACACACATTCACTGACACACACACACACACGCTCTTTATGAAGGATCCACCCAGACTGAGTTCTCCGAAAGCAGGAGCTTTGTCCTGTTCTATGCGCCCTGAATACTTACCACAGAGCTCAGCACATGGTTGGGGGTTGATTAAATGTTGGTTGAATGAATAAAGGCTCAACTGAGATTTAGTCGTGCTACTAAGAGTCTCCCAAGCCTCTGCTACGTGTGGAGAAACAAAATCTGTAGGTGAACTTTAGCTCTCATCGAAAAAGAAAAAACCGCCATGTGGCATGAAGGAGAGACCAGGACTGACCTAGAGCTTTGGAGAATACTGGTGAGGCAGCAAGGATTGAAATGGAAAGTGATGTTCTTTGAATCTTCTCAGCAACTTGGTAGGTCAGACAGCACCTTGGTTCGTTCAGTGTTGAGTGTGTGGAGGTGGTGCTGGCTTGAAATCTCATCTGAAAACTGGCAGGGGAATTTAATCCATTGGATTCCATTCCATCAGAGGTTAGTTCTGCCTCCTGCTCTCTGCCCAAAGTGCTGATGATTGCTCTCTCATCTCACTCTCTGCTCAAAGAAGCTTGCTGTCTACTTTGAGCCTCTTCCTTCCAAGATCAGATAAAGTACTCCCTGATCACATAGCTGAATTAGGGACCATTTTATCCAGGAGATTAACAACTGAAAACACCAAAAATGTATTACCTCTTGGATTGAAAGTCATTTCTGTTAGCTTGCGGGGGTCCTTGAAGGCACATGTTGCCACCCATATAAGGGTAGTTGAGACTTCTTTGTCGTAGTAGAATGTTCACCTCCCCATTTGTAAATTTATAAGAGACTAAGTCAGGAAATTGGTAGAGTTGGTAACAATACTGGCTAGGTAAGCAGCCAATTCTGCCATCATCTTCCTCATGGACCATTGCAGTCTTCCTCATGGATCTCTCATTATGATTATCTTTCAAACTGCTACCCCAGAAAACCTTCCTGAAAAATAAATCTGACAGATAATAACAAGTGTTGGCAAGGATATGGAGAAATTGGAACACATACGCATTACTAGTGAGAATGTAAAAACAGTGCAGCTGTTTGGGAAAAGGTTCAGAAGGCTAAACGTGGAGTTAGCACACAACCCAACACTTCTCCTAGGTAAACACCCAAGAAAAATGAAAACGTGCTCACACTAAAACTTGTATATGAATGTTCAAAGTAGCACTGTTCATAACAGCCAAAAGGTGAACACAGCCCAAAAGTCTATTAACTGATGAACAAGTAAATAAAATGTTGTATGTCCATACAACAGAGTATTATCCAGCAACATGGAGGGATCTTAAAAGCATTATGTTAATGAAATGAGCCAGTCACAAAAGGCTGCATATCATGAGTCCATTTATAGGAAATGTGCAGAATAGGGTAAGCCATAAACACAAAAACTAGATCAGTGGCCGTTTAGGGCTGGGAGGGTATTGGCAGCATGAGTAGTCCAGGGCGGATGTTAGTGCTAAAGGGTATAACGTCTCTTTAGGGGTAATGAAAATGTTCTACAATTGATTATGAGATGGTTGAGCAACTTGGTGGGTATACAAAAAAAATGCATTGTGCACTTTAAACAGATGAATTGCATAGCATGTGAATTCTATCTCAAAAAAATAGAGAGAGCATATGTTAAACTTGCTTATATTCTTAACATAGACTTCCGTTGGTTTTCCCTCACCCAAAAGTGAAGCCCAAGCTCTCAGGCCCACCACAAATACATACCCTTGACAATAAGTTTCTACCTTATTTTCCTGATTTTTCTCCCACCCATCCCCTTGACAAGCAGCAAAACCCCGAACCTTAAAGCTTCTCCTGTTCTGGAACCTCATAATATTGCCGCCACTGAAACCCTGGCCTTTGCATTGTGGTGTTATCACCTAAAATGCCTGTTCCCTGATTTCTACCTGGCAAATGCTGGTTTATTCTTCAGGATCCAAGACAGGCATTACCTCATCTTGTGAAGCCCTTCCTGGCTTTCCCGGAGAGAGTTTCCCTCACCTCTGGACCACCACGGCATTCTGCTTATAGTCCAATCCGGTGCTTATCACATTATATATTCATTACCTCTCTACAGTACCTTCCCCACCAGCCTGGACCCTGGACACTTCAAAGACGAAATCTTTACCTTAATTATCTTCATAGCCTTCCCTCCACCCCACTCTCACCAGGTGTCACCAAACAAGTGCAGAGAGAGAGATACCCAATTAGGACTGTGCACAGCTTGTTGTCCAACCCATAAGACGTAGTTAACAAAGGTGAGAGGGAACATTTAATGTTGCCAGACATTACAAGGAGGGAGAAGGGAAAACGAGCAAAGAAGACAGACTCGGGCATCAGAGGAAGCAGATCTGAATCTCATCCACGCCATTCTGACTTGGCATCCTTGGTCAACAACTTTAGTTTTCTCCCTCACAAAAGATAATATGTAGCTGGATGGTCTGATCATCACATTAAAGACAATAGCTGAGTGGTCACCTCTGGTGGTTACCGGTGTTAAATGACTTCACACACATTATCTTATTAACACCTACAACCATCCAATGAAAGGTATGATGGCGCACATTCCAAGGGGAGGGACAATGAGGCCTCAGGTCTGTCTCTTAGATCCTCCCTCCTGCCAAGCCTGAGCTGTCAGTCACCTTGACAATTTGCATGTGTAAACTGATAGTTGCTACTGATTAAGTTTCTTTCAACTTTCAAAAGTCCCTGGAGGTAATTAGCTTCAGGTACAACTCTAAGAAGATCTTCCTGACTTGAACTGTATCCAAAGTGCTCCCTCTAACAATTTCCACTTACTAACCTGGGGGTTTCCAGATTTTGCCACAAGGCAAATGTACACATGTTAACTTCCATCCACTGCCCAGTGCCCAACCAAGTCTCTCATTTTTAGAACACAGCACAAATCCAGCCTCCTTTAAGACAGCTGCTGAAACAACATTTTTCTGTATTCTTTGGAGACTTATATTCTGAACTATTTATTTTAACTGCACACTTCTAAATGTTGCCTTCCACTTACAGACAACACTGCCAATTTAGATGCCTACTTGCATCTCTTCACTGCCCACTGACTTGGTGACATCCTGCCATACAGATTCTGTCCTCACCACTCCACCAGAGTCGCGTTCTTGGATGTTACCTGCAGCCCCACCTCAGTGCCAGGTCAAGCACATTTCTGAGAGTCCCATTCCCTAATCTCCCACAGCTTTTGACATTTGATAGCACTGACTCTGTCATCTTGGACACTCTCCCCTCCCTCCTGTGGCCTCCTAAACAGTGTCCTTTTTCTTCTCCAACCTCCCTTGCCCCACTCCCTACCTGGGTCTGCTTGAGGCTCAGGTGTGGCCCAGGCCTCTCCAGCCTTCACACTCTACCTTATAGTGTGATGTCCCCTGATCACAAGCTGTAGCCTTGACTGCTTTCCTTTGCTCCACGTGAGTGTCTCCAACTACCTCTAACATTCTGCTTGGACGCCTCGCTGTCACTTAGCATTTGGCCTGGCTAGGCCCTCTGAGGGCTTCTTTTGGATGACAGGAGCTATACGTGTCTTGGAAAACTATAAAACACTTCTCCCATTCTTCCACACCCCCACATAACCTGATTTCTACCGGAATGTCACATGAACGTCTTTATCCCACCAATTGAGTTAGCTAAGATGGGAATGTTCTCTTAAATATCTGTATTTATATCTATCACTAGATATATAGATATTTCTGTATATCTCTATCTATATAGAGATAACAGGACCTGGTTGTTGTTGTTGTTGTTTTTATATTAAGTGAGAAGTGGAGAGGCAGACAAACAGGCTCCCGCATGCATCCTGATTAGGATCCACCCAGCAAGCCCCTTACAGGGTGATGATGTGGGGCAGCTGCTCAGGTGCTCAGCAACCAAGCTATTTTAGCTCCTGATGCAAGGCCATGGAACCATCCTCAGAGCCCAGGGCCAACTTACTCAAACCGTTCAAGCCATGGCTGTTGGAGAGGAAAAGAGAGAGAGAATGGGAGGGGTAGAGAAGAAGATGGTCACTTCTCCTGTGTGCCCTGATCGAAAATCGAACCTGGGACTTCCACATGCTGGGCCAACACTTACCACTGAGCCAGCCGGCCAGGGACCCTGTGTTTTAATACTAAGACCCTTTCAACAAAGACACCAAGTCCTTTGGTATGTACTCTGTTCCTAGCACCGTGCTAAACACTTCTTGAAATACAATGATGATTGCTACATGAAACCTATCATCAAGCAGATTACAGTATGTTCCATGTCAAAAAGAGCACAGCATAAAACAAGGCTCATCTTCTCCCCACTGCAGCTGATAGTCATTTTAGTCATCCATGTTTCTAACAGTTTAGGAGGGGGAGGGGGTTGCTTCTTCATCTTCTCCCCTATTGTCCTGAATCAGAGCAACCCCCAAATCCTGCTGGCTCTTCCTCCTTAGCATCTCTTGTGCCCATCCTCTTTGCCTCTTGGCCTCAGTGCACACACTCAGACTGTTATTCCTTCGTGCGCAGGCCTCCACCATGAAACCTTACCCTACAAGCCTCTCCACACCTCCTTCTCATCTGACGGACCTCTCAGCCCTTCCAGTTCATCCTCTGAAGATGCCAGTTCCAGGAACTCGCTCTCTGTTCACAGTTGTCTTTACCTACAGCGACTTTTACAAATTATGGAATCTCAAAGCCAGGAAAAACCATGACGTTTTGTGTCAAAATTCCTACTTGCTGTTCTCCCTCTACAACACCCTCTCATCTGGCAATGGGAGCTCATTCCATCTCAAGCTGTTTCTTCCACTGTTGCCCTAGTTGTTAGAAAATCCTTCTCCAGCAGCCTTGACTGTGGGTGCTATTGTTTGTACCCATTGGTTCAAATCATCTGTTTTATACTTCCTACTATCTCCTCCACCACTGTTACTCCCATTCCCTAAAAATCCAGTCTTCCTGTCCTCAATTTCCACTTCACTCAGTCTCCCTGCCTCCAGGAAGCTTTGGTCCTCTCTGTCTCCCTCTGCTGGGCAAAGAAAGGGAGAGAACGGGAGGCTGATTGTGACAAGGCCCCTGTCTCTGCAAGACCTGGAAGTAAAACGCTGCCTCACCCCACCCCACCCCACTGTGTTGCAAGTTCTACACAGCTCAGGGAAGTTGGCTCCAGCTTTCTGTGTTCACTCAGTGTTTCTGGAGGATGAAATCACACGTAAGCAATGCAGATTTTGCGTTATGCTTGAATTGTTCACAGATATACCAATCGTTTTGCAACAAATCTACCTTTAATTAGAGAAAACTTCCAATCATTTATTATTGCACACACAGAGTATATGAAGAACAAAGTTAAAAAATAGACAAACAGGTAGGTTGACACAAAAATAATGGAGAGATTGAGCTGATGTTTACATTGCTGTTTTTACAGTTGAATATGAACTATTTGGTTTAGGGGAGAGGGGGGCAATTAACTTTGCCCCCAGGGGACAACTGGCCATGTCTAGAGACATTTTTAGTTATCCCAACTGTGGAGAGCGCTATTGGCACCTCAAGGCCAGGGATACTGCCAAAGATCCTACAAAGCAACTTCATTAGCTCAAAATAAAAGTTACTGTAAACGCACTCCTCTCTTTTCATTTTCCCCTTCTGGTCACTCAGATTTGAAAGCCTGGTGGGACAGACCAACAGCAGGGAGGCTACCAAGGGAACGCCCATTCCCCTGTGGGCCTGGAGGTTTGTGGTGTGGCCTTCTGGCAAAGCCCTGACCCCCTGTGCCCCAGGCAAGCCCAGGAAGATAATTAGGTCACAGAGCAGACACTTGGCTGACTACCAGCTGCTGTGTCCGGCTGAGTTTCCCCTGGGAGCGGGGACAGAGGAAGAAGGAAGAAACCAGAAGCAGGGAAGATAAACTGCAGGCAGGGAGTTGGGGGTACCGGGGGTGCAAAGAAGTCCAGGCAAGGACATGTGGATGAGCTGGTCTCGTTGTGGCCAGCCCAAAGGTTTTTACCTTCCATCAGCTAATGATTAAAAACATTTCTCCTCATAGCTCAGTTAAAATCTTACAGCTTACAGAGTGTTGTGTACTTGTTATCTCATTTAATTCTCACAACAACCCGGCGACAGGGGTAGGGCAATTTTGACTGGCCTCTGTATTGAAGGGAAAACCAAGTATCAGGGAGACCCCAGGCCTCAGAGTGAGCACAACATTTAGTAGCTTCTTGAGAAATATTAAAGAGAGAAAAGAAGGAACAGAGTGTGACAGACAGAAGAGGAAAAGAAAAGGCATGGCAGAGTTTATGTGGAATCAGGATAAATGGACATTCTCTAACTAAGAGGTGCTCGTGAACACTTGTGTATTCTCTCGTTATGTGTCTTTAAGAAAAACTCTTGAGTTAGAAAAATGAGAACATTATCTTAACATAGTGCAAAAGAGAAAACTCTAGAGTAGGACCCCACCCTCCTGAGGTACATACCCACTTCTGCCCTGCCTGACTAGGCTCCTCAGACAATGCAGAGGTTGAGGGTCTATGATTTGGAGGACAGTTTCCAATTCTTTTTTTTTTTTAATCTTTTTTTTTTTAATTTATTTTTATTTATTCATTTTAGAGAGGAGACACAGAGTGGAGAGTTAGAGAAAGAGAGAGAGAAAGGGGGGAGGAGCTGGAAGCATCAACTCCCATATGTGCCTTGACCAGACCAGTGCAGGGTTTTGAACTGGCGACCTCAGTGTTCCCAGGTCGACACTTTATCCACTGCGCCACCACAGGTCAGGCTCCAATTCTTGAATCTCTAATTTCCTTGTTTAACTTCCCAGGCTGCTCAGCCCCAAGCTCATGGTCACAAGTTCTAGCCAAAGCCTGTAGCAGCTGAGCAAGAACTAAAAGTGTTATCACTTATAACGCTTTCTTTTCCAGGCTGGCCATTCCCTCTCTCTGGGGGTCCCCACAAAAGGTCCACATGACCCAGACCCTGCCTCTCTTTCTGACTTTATCTTCTATCATTCCTTGCTTTGTCACTCACCCCACTGGCACTGGATCCCGCTCTGCTCTTGGAGCACACCAAGTTTACTCCCTCTGTAGAGCCTTCACCCGAGCTGTCCCCTGTCTAAAGAGTTCTTTCCCCAAATGGTCATGTGGTGGCTCTTTCCCATCATTTGACTCCAATCAAATGTCACTTTCTTAACCACTCTGGCTAAGTAATCTTGAAGTTCTATCTCCTCACCCCTTACCTTATAGACTCTGATATTCTATTATTTCTTCATGGACTCAGGAGGGAACCCTGGGCAACACTGCTGATGTTTCTGTCAATGTAGAGGCTCTTCCATGAGACAGGCTAACACTGCCCATCTCTCTCAACCCCACTTCTCTACAGGTTTGGTGTGTCTTATCTGACTTTCACTTTTAGACAAGTTGCTGAGACCATGGCTCAGTCTCTCCTTCTTTTTCTGAGTTCTGCTTCCTTCAGAGAGCATGAGCCTGGTCTGCTCTAGGTCATGAAGACAGGCTTTGTGATGAAGTGTCTGCCCCTCCAGGGGAGGCCTGTGATGGACCCCCATTGCCTGGGACAGGATGTGCAAGGTTTCTAGTTTCAGGGTACAGAACCCGGAAGCCCACTGCTACTGCACTCCTGAGCTGCATCCTACAACCTAGCTTTGATGAGCCATGAATCTCGTGTTTGGGTCTCCACTGTCTTACTCATATGCATACCTCTCAGTTCAGAACTCAGGCTGAGAACAGCAATGTCATTAATGGGCTACACTAAACCATAGCATTTACTTCTTTCTGAAATCATCATATTCATTGACTGATTCATTTCTTTACATGTTGGCTGTCTGCCCCTCCCCCACATACATGTACCTCTCTCTTGCTACCATCCCCTGCAGGTTGTAACTCCATGGGAGCAAGAAGTCTACCTCTTTTACACATATACCGATATCCTATGCCTGGGACACTGTTTGGTTTGGTTCAAGTAGGAGTCACATGGTATCTGTTGAATGAATAAAAGAGTGTTCTAGATGCCTTTAGCACTACATAAGACCCCTGGACCTTTCCACAGCCTTAGGGTGGGTATCCCATTAATGACTAAGTCTAAATTTTTGACTTGCTCAAAAAAACAGGAATTCAGAATTGGATTCAACTTGCTTTATTTCTTTCTTTTTTGCACTCCTAGGTTGTAGGTAAGATTCATATCCATGAAGTATGATTTTCCTAAGAAAGAAACGGAGGCATACCAAGGTTCAGTTATGTCCTGAGGATGCCACAAGTAGCCAGTGGCAGGGCTCTGGGTTGCTGCCACTTTACTCTGTACCCTTCTCCACCTACAGGGGCAAGCCCAGCTCCTGCCTTCTCTTCATTTGGAGATCCACTGAGTGCCGGTTTTCCCAGTCCTTGTCTTCCCTTGGGTTGCTCAGTCCCGGACAGGCTTCCAGTCCATTTAATATGGGCCCTGAGGACATTCCGTCTGCAGGCTCTGACTCTCCTGGGCTCTAAGTACAGGCTGCCCGCAGTGTGGGGCATGTGAGAGCACCATCCATACCGGGAGGCACAACCAGAGTTTCACTCTCCTAGTCTCAGGTCTGCTGGGCCTGGGTCTCCCATATGCTCAGCACACTGCACTTGGTCCCACTCATGACGGCCCAGGCAGTAGAGATAGGCTCTTGCTCAGGTTTCCTGCCAGAGTGTGGGGGTGGAGAATGACCCTGTACCCTTTCCCCTTAGCCAAGCTTCCATCATCTTTCCCAGCCCTCACCAGCTTCCTCAGTCCTGAACCTGAGCCACGGCAGAAGGTTCTAGGATGAACTCCAGGAACCTCCCCAAAGCAAAGCTCTGCCTCCTGACTGATTTCAAGAATCTCTAGTCTCTGCAAAGTCCTGCTTGGATGTTAGATGCTTAGTCAGACTTCACGCCTTGAGAGGTGGGTCTGGGATTACTGCCCCAACCAGTTCTCAAAATGAACGTCTTCAGGTCCACCCAGTCCACCTGCCAGCCTATCTTCAGGCCCCCTCCTGCCTGTGGGCTCCTGCCGGGGTCTCAGCCTGGCCCTCCGCAGAGCCTCTCCCTATTAGGGCTTGTTGTTTGATTAGCCATACCGTAGGAGCTGCCCTCCCTCTGGGCTGGTGTCCTGTCTCAAGACTTGACTGGCCATCTCCCAGGAAGGCCTTCTTCCTGAGCATGCAGGCAATTTGCCTCAATTTCTCTCTCTTCCCCCAGATCCTTCCTGTAAATTTCACATTTGAAACAAATTTTCTTCACTAATGCCCCTTGCCGGGGTTGTGAGCCACAACACAAACACACACACACACACACACACACACACACACACACACACACACACACACGACACAGAAAACAAAAAGCATGGACCTGAAATGAATGAGGTGAGAAAAGGGAAATCACAGAGAAAAAGGGTGTGCTTTCTGGGTGACCTGGGCCACTGCTATTGTTTTATCTCTCTCCCTGACCCTGACCCTGACCCTGACCCTGAGGTAAGAGCTCCGGGCATTGGTGAGTGTTTACAGTGGCCTTTTTCAAATTAACAAAAAAAGTGAGGGAGGTGAGGGAAGAGTGTGACAACATTTCCCCCTTGTTACCAGCAAGGAGAGTAAAAGGCTGGAGTCTGAGGGCCTCTGTGGCTGGACTCCCAGCCTCTTCTCCGGCCCAGGCTCTCCCTCCCCCTCCCCGCCCCGTTTCCTTGGCTAATAAGTAATCCTGAGAAGGTCTGTGCACTTTGCTTATTGTGTTTGGCTCAGAAATACATTCTCTTTACCACCCCCAACCTCAGGCAAATGCTTTCTGATATCCATTTGTATGCCTGAACACATAAAGCAATTGGGTTTAATGCCATTTTCTGGGTAACTGCAGGAAGCGGAAGGTCACTGGGCACGGCAAGAACTTGGCTCCTGGGCGACTTAGATGCTCAAGGCCTGGTGAGCTCCTTCCTCAGGCTCAGCAACCTTCTCCCACACCCAGTGACAGGCCTTTGAAACACCTAACTAGTTTTTCACCCTGCTTCCCTGTAGGGGTGATTTTTGAATCCACCAAAAACCATGCTCACATTCACAGAATTTGCATGTAGCAGTGCAATTTACTGCAACTTTAATGGAGCAGAATAACTGACTCAGAAGTTACCTATGTCTTGTTTTTCTCTGCAGCAGGCACAACACAAAGACATGAAAGCTGTATTCTTCCCTCCTCCCCACTCTTCCTCATCACCCTTCTTCCCCACCTCTCCTCCCTACCCCTCCTTTCATCCCTTCCTCAGGTTTTGGTGTCCTTGAGATCTAAGTTGCTTCACTTGGTTAATGACCTTTACCTCTGTTTCACAGCACAAAGGAGAAATTGCCAGGTGTCATTATTTTTGTTAAAAACTCAAGGACAATCAAGCAATTAAATAGGGTTTTCCGGCCGTGGTCAGTTGCTCAGTGAATAGAGCCTCAGCCTGGCATTAGAATGTCCTGGGTTCAAGTCCCACTTAGAGCGCACATGAGAAGTGACCATCTACTTCTCTTCCCCTCCCTCTCCTCCTTCTCTCTCTCTTCCTCTCTTCGGCCAGTGGCTCTGTTGGTTTGAACATCAGCTTCAGACAGGTGGGTTGCTGGGTGGATCCCGCTTGGTGAGCATGGGGGAGTCTGTCTTTCTATCTCTCCTCCTATCACTTATAAAAAAGAAGGCTTGTCATATGGGGAAGGAGCTTGGTGACTTTGAAGTGCAGGGTCTGAAAGAAAAGATCTGGCCCAGGAGGAGGACCTGCTTCTGGTCCTGGGGAGGACGACTGGATGGATCCCAAGAAGGGGGAGGAAGGGAAGGAAGAGGCCTATAATTTCTAGAGAGACAGCGACCTGAGCCCCAGGAAACATAGCACCTCTGAGGTGCTATATTGAGCACCTAAGCACCTCCCTGAGAAGAGGACCCGGATGGGGAGAGCTGCATGGGTGGCTGTGCAAACGGAGCACCCCGGCCATGACCTTGGGAACTCGATGAAGGTCTCCCATGAGTAAGCTAGAGCAGACAGCATCAGCTCACCTGCATGGGCCTGAGCAAGGAGGACACCTAAGTGACCCAACAGACCGAAGACTAGACTGAAGATACCTCACCTCCACCTTTTGGGAGCTATTAAGCCCAACCAATTTTTTACTAAGTGAGAGGATGTTCTGCCTGACTGGTGGTGGGACTGTGGATAGAGTGTCAACCCAGTTCGAAACCCGGAGTTTGCCAGCTTGTGCGCAGGCTTGTCAGCATGAGCACATAGTTGCTGTCTTGAAACTGGGGTCCTCGACATGATCCCATGTGGCTGCCTTGAACTCAAAGGTCACTGGCTTGAAGCCTAAGGTTGCAATCTATAAACAACTAAAATGAAGCAACTATGGGTACTTCTCATCCCTCTCTTCTTTCTCTCTCCCTTCCTGTCTTTCTGTCTCACTCTCAAAATCAATAAAAAAAAATTTTTAAATAATTTAAAAAAAGGATATACATGTGAGGATGTCCTGAAAATATGCTGACATTGTCTACCTTGGGGTCCATTCGGGGCATGTTTTTGTCACATCTTCACCAACCCACTGGTGGGTGGCAGGCTGTTTGACTCCAGAGAACTTAGCAGCCATGGTTACCCTATAGGGACATGATGGGCTTTCAAGAGCCCATCCAGGCTCCCATGAGCTGCTTACAGATGTTGGCAGCAGGGCCCATCAGGCATTTAACTGGATCTTTATTAGTCTGATGGGCCTCATCCAATTACTGGACCTTTCTCCCTGCTTATTTTATGACTGTCCTGTTGCATTCTCTGCTTTGCTCTTCTCTGATCCTCAGTTCATATCTGTGTATGACCCAGTGACCTCCCAATTAGATCAACTGACTCACTTTTAAGATCGAGTATATGCTTTTGGTCCTCCTTATATTAAATTGTGGGTATTCTGGTTTACAGGCTTTTGGAGCCTAGCTTCATGTTGAAACAAATAGGTATATTCACCTCTTTTCCTCTCCTGAAACAATTAAACACATGCACCTGGGCTGCCCACTTCCCAGTCCCACTGCAGCCTTGTACAGCTCCTAGTCACTTTCAGACTCCTGTAGACCTTTGACCCCTGACTCACATGTTTCCTCCCCTCTGAACCTCTGTCATCATCCCAAATGGCATTAGTCTCCAAGTGGATGACTCACCGAACACGTTGACCTCAGTGTCCTGATTTCTTTTACTTCAACAAATTTAAGCACCATTCCAATAAAGGACCCATTGCCACGCGAGAACTTAGAATTTGTCATCACCTAAAGCTGCTCCGTTGCCAAACTCTTGCGTTCCAAATCCTACTTTCCAAACTCAAATTCTTCTCTTTCCACCTGTGACTTCTTTAGAGCTGCTCGCCGCCCTTCCCAAGATCTCCTGTTTCTTAAACTCTTCCCACCTCTCTCAACCAGTCTTCATGACTTTCCCTCCCGTACCTCCAAATTTAGCCTATGTTATAATTTCTCCGGTAAGAGCGGCAAACATGAGGCGTTATTTGTGCAAGGCCCTATTGAAAGCTTTCTCTGTGCATTAATCTTCTTCTTCTTTGTCATCAGTTTACACGTGAAGAGAATGATGTTGGGTAACTTGGCTTCCCAGCCAGAGACCACACGTAATACACAGGGCCCAGGGAAAGATGAGAATGCAGGTTTCTTATTCAAAAATGGGGGGATGAAGTGGGGGAAAACGCTCTTAAAGTACTTCTATATAAAGCTTTTTCCTTTAAAAAATACTTTATTCGTATGTCATAGGAGAAATCATCATTCTAAGTAAAGTTAAAATTTTGCTTTTTTTTTTTTTTCCAAATGATAGGAGAGGAGATAGAGAAGCAGACCCACATGCACCCTAACCAGGATCCACACAGTAACCCCCGACTGGTGCAAATGCTCTGCCCATCTGGGGCTATGTGTCCAACCAAGCTATTAGCTCCGGAGGCAGAGGCACCTTGGAGCCATCCTCAGTGCCTGCGGCCAATGCACTCGAATCAATTGAGCCATGACTGTGAGAGAGGAAGAAAGAGAGAGAAGGGGAAAGAGTAAAGAAGTAGATGGTCACTTCTCCTATGTGCCCTGACCAGAAATCATACCCAGGACACCCACTTACCAGGCCAATGCTCTACCACTGAGCAACTGGCCAGGGCCAAATTTTTCACTATTAGTCTAAGTCTTAAGGTTCATCCTCACATTGTGCAATGCCCATCTCAAATGCGAAGGGCACTCAACTCATGTGCAGAATCCCCGGCATTTGTATTTTATTCTTACCAGAACCGTGGAAAGGTTGCACAAAACCAGCTGTTTCCATTTCATTATTGATGTACACACATTTGGAGAATGCTCCTGATCTTCAACATACGGTGAGCAAGGAAAAGCTAAATGGAAAGGGAACTACATGTTGCCATATTTTTTCCTTTCCTCGTACATCATGGTTTTCAGCATGGCTGATGTGATGCTCAGCTGATGTGGGAAAGTTACACCCATAAGAAAGGCAGTGGCAGGACTTCCTGGTTGGTTGTGTTTCTTAGAATGCCCACTCTCTATCACTCTGTATTTAAAGCAGGTTCTGGTTAAAAGGAAAGTGCAGCCTGACTCCACTGTCCGTGCCCCACTGACTCAGTTATAGACATGTGAATATTAAATAGGAGAGCAGAATTTGGTGGATCCACAATGCCTGAGGGTTCAGCAAGACTCAGAGTACAAATTAAGGACATTATGGCCTCTTCATAGCTTCCTACATGCTATATGCAAATGAGGCAGCAAGGAGTGAGGGTCACGCACACGTGCCCATTTATTTCCTCTGCTCTAACACGCTCTGTTGTTCCATCAGGCTTCACTCAACACACACGCAAAAATAAAATGGTTCAGAACTTCAAGATAGTGTCAGCAGAGCTTTGAACCAACCAGAGGACCCTTTGGAGAACAAGACTGCCCAGGGCACTGGTCTCACATCCAGAAAGTCAGTCCTGCCCTTAGTTCTTAAGTGGCAGTGCAAGTATCTGAACCCACGGCCTGCTTCCCAGGTGGAGGCTCTGACCCACTACCGCTGCACGACTCCCTTGGACAACAGTTGTTTTCCTTCTCACCTTATGTAGGTCTTCTTCACCACTGTTTCCATGTCAAAACTACTGCTGACACTCACACCACTTGATGATTGGGACCATCAGTGGGGCTATTCAGCATTTCTTTGGTCAGACTCCCTTGAGTTCCCTCTCCTGCTTCCATTCTAAACGATTTTCAAGACTCTTCCCTAGATTTGAGTCTCTTCATTCCCACTAAATCACAATTTTCTATGTTGATATATTGTTTTCTTAATTATCAGATTTTTTCTCCAAATGACTTATTAGCTTTTACTCAGTTATTTGCCCATTGCTGTCCACTCAAGTTCTTTTTAATTTTTCCTTTAACACTACAACGCTGTGATGAATAGCATGCATTCTTTACTCTTACAAAATGACATTGCCTCCAATTTTACAGAAGGAATTAGAACCTAATGAATATGAAACCCGTGTTTCCCAAATTTCCCAGCTAAGTTGACACTTTTTGTCACCGGTTGGGTCCCCTGGGAAGCAGTCTCTGAGAAGGGACTTAACATTCAGGAACTCCATCCAAGGCGTCCTGAGAAGCAGCCCCATGTGGGAGGGAGGACATCCTACTGGGCGGTGGCACCATGTGATGGGGTCTTGGCCCACTCACAGGGAGCTCTGGAGCTGGCAGGGCCTCTGTATCCTGTCTGGAGTAGAAGGTGAAGCTGGACCTTCCCAGCTGGCTGGAATTAACCAGTCTTGGGGTATCGGTTGCCCTAACCCTTGCTTAAGGCAACCATTTTCAACCAAGGCAGTTCTCAAGACTGTGAAAAATGCCCAGCAAGGAGGGCAAATCCCACCATCCTAAAAGGCAGACATGGGGCTCTTAGCTAACATCCAGGATGCCTGCCATTCCCCCTAAGGAAAGAAGTGACCTCCCTCTCTTCCAGGACAGATCTCTTCATCAGCCCACAGCCAATCCTTCAACAAAGACTCTTCCTTTTTCTTTTCTTCTATTTTCCTCAGATCTTGTACAGTTAATCATCCCTGCTTTCCCTCATCTTTTCCATTTCTTCTCCAATAACAGTTTCTTTAACTAAGGCCTAAAAAAATATACTCGTGAAGAATAAAGATGGTGACAGACTAAGCAGATATTCCAACTGCCACATCCCAGGACCAAATTGGATTACAACTTAATTTAAGAACAATCATCTTGAGAAACCAACTTTGGACTAAACTAAGAGGAATCTACAACCAAGGATCACCAAAGAAGCCATACTGAGACTGGTAAGAAGGGCGGAGACACAGAAAAGGCTGACCCGCTCCAAGGACCGAGCAGAGGCCCAGAGGAACTCTCATGGCAGGGTAGGTTGCACTGAGAGGAATGGGTCCTCAGCACCAGGACTGGAGCCCCAGCCTAGAGCCCCAGAGCGTAGAAGAGGTGCCCAGACAGCATTTAGTTGGAAAAAGGCCAGGTTTCTGTCCCCAAGAAACAGACACACCTCTTGGATGCAGATTCCGTTTTAAAGGGCCCACACTGAAAACATCATTCACAGCCACTTACCCGGGGCTCTGGCAAGGGAGGGCTGAGAGGACTGGAGTTTCAGGAGGAGAGTGTAAAGTTAGAGGCCCAAGGAAAGACACTGTGGGGGACGGCCACCAGAACCCCTGTGCTGAGTAATTCTCCAGTACTGCGGTCACCATCTTTTTTGGGTGGAGCAATACCCTCTGAGTGGCATCAGCCAGGGGAAAAGCAGTGGTTCCACCTTTGGTAGTCTCTCCTACCCCAGGGATAAAGATGGGTTGTTTTGAGAGGCTAGGAAGCAGGGGGAGCATCAGTGATTCAGTTTTCTAGTGTTGGCACAAGAGCTCCCACACATACACTCACACACACTCCTCAGTTTATGACTGATGCTTCAACCTCACAAGAGACTCAGCTGAAACTGTCCAGAGCTGAGGCAGAACACCCCTTGGGGTCCCAGAGGCCACACCCACCAAACTCCTGGGGCCACACCCTACTGAAGTCTGTGAAAAAAGTCTGGACAGACTGACACCTGGAGCCAAAGGGCAGAGCCACACCCACCACCCTTCCTAATTGTTGAATTGCCGCAGGCTCTAGACTCTAGCAGATGTTTTTTCGGTGGCTAACCCCAACAAACAGCCAGCAGACAGGCTGCAGGAGGTGAGACTCAGGGAAACTTGGCCATTTGAGCAAACTTTAACCCAGGCCCATAGTGGGTAAAAGTCAGCTTAGGTATGCAGCTGGTATTTCCATGTACACCTGGGCCCAGCAAAGGCAGCCACAAACTGAATTACTTGTAGATCCAAGAAAGTTGCTAAGGGCCAGTCCCGTGAAGTGTCCCACTCTAGTCTGCACTGGGTTCCTGTTTGGGAGGTCAGGACTGGCACATCCATGGGCCAGCTGTGGAAAGCATTGGTTCAGGACCTAGCAACCCTCGTTATACTGGTATCCTAAGGAAAAGCTACTCACACTGGGCCCAGCTGAGGCAAGTACCACTCTCTGTGATCAGCACCAGCACAGTGGCTCATGTGCATTGGATAGGGTGGATATTAATGACTTCACAGTCAGCTGGCCCGGGCACTGGATATTCTGTCCTTTGAATCTGCCAGGCTAGATTCAAAAGGGAAAAGGTAGAGGAGCTTGGAGCATGAACATTTAACATGTGGGTTCCTGTGAGTCTGTTGTTGGATTGGGTCAAGGGGCTTAGCCACCTTCGGAAGGGGCACAGTCAGTCAGCTCCAGAAGAGAGCTATCTCAGTCTTCCTCACTGATACTGGGGTCTCAACAGCAGAAAGAACTTCTGCAGAGGTGACTGTAGGCCATACTTGGTCTGAATCTACTACTCACCTTGTTGGGAAGAAATAAAATTTGAGTATTCAATAGTGGCTAATAGATCAAGCTCTGGAGTAGGGGCCACATTCCCTGTACTGGGCTCCAGACAAAGAAACTCCTGAAGTAGGGTGTCCCACAAAAGTTGTATTCACAACCTCAGCTGCCCTAACTCACCAAGTGTGCAACCTATAGAGGGGTTGGTTCGGTAAGGCTAATCTGAGCCCACCCTACAATCTTACTACAGAAGACCCTGTGGGAAGACCAGGAAGCTGCAAGAGGAGGAGGAGAAGCTGAAAAGTGGAGACAAATCTTAAAAAGCTTGGGCTTTATTGGATCAGTTGTCATCTCTAAGCAAGAGGAAGATGATCCTTCAAAGGTTGACCCCTCTCAGAGTATTCAGACACAGAAAACGCAGACACAAACAGTGAAAAGTGCAGTAGCTGCAGACTGGTAACCCACACCAAGTTACAAAAACAGCTGATGCCAACCCAAGAAGAACTAGAACCAACACTACTAATAGTGGGTGGCAGACAGCACCAACCCTAGATTCAACTACCTACACAAGCAGCACACCTAAAGGTGGAGTCTAGCAGGCACCAGACACTGTGGAGAATAAATATGCCCAACAGGACAGACATTGCACAGTATGCAATACCCATAATCAAGGTTAACCCTTAGAACCAGCCAGCCAGAAGGGATGAACATACCCATGTAAAGACCGACTGCATCTAATACTCACATACAACAGTAGGGGAAATAGTACTCTCAACAAGAACAAGAAAAACAAGTGGCCTAAAGGACAGTACCACTGAGCCCATCTTCTTTATAAAGACCACACAACATTTTCAAAATCAGACAGTGCTACCTAATACACAGACAAAATAGACAGACAGAGAAATGTGACCCGAATGAATCAACAAGAGAAATCACCAAAAAAGAAATGAATGAGATGAAAACAACCAAAATACCAGATGCAGACTTTAAAACAATGATTTTTAGGATGCTCAAGGATCTTAGAGCAACAATAAATAGGCTTAATAAGCACCTAAATAAAGAGATAGCAAGCATCAAAAAGAACATTGAAATCATAAAAAAGAACCAGTCAGAAATGACAAATAAAATATCAGAAATGAAAATGGCACTAGAAGAAATTAATAGCAAGCTGGATGAAGGAAAGATTAAATCAGCAATTTAGAGGACAAAATAAATGAAAGCACGGAAGCACAGCAGCAAAAGAAAAGAGGCTCAAAAAATCTGAGAAAACTATAAGAGAGCTCTGTGACAACATGAAGAGAATCAACATCTGCATCATAGGGGTTCCTGAAGGAGAAGAGAACAAAAAAGAAATAGAAAATCTGTTTGAAGAAATCAGCTGAAAATTTCCCTAAATTGATGAAAGAAAAAGTCACAGAAGATTAAAAAGCACAGAGAGTTCCATTAAAGAGGAACCCAACACAATTGAATGATAAGACAACCTGGAGATGTTTTCATTGTACATATGTACCTTGACTTATCGGTGTCACCCCATTAAAATTAATAATAATAAAATTAAATTAAAAAAAAAAAGAGGAACCCAAGGAGGTCTACAGCAAGACACATTATAACTAAAGTGTCAGCCTGACCAGGTGGTGGCACAGTGAGTAGAGCATTGGACTGGGATGCAGAGGACCCTGTTTGAGACCCGGAAGTTGCCAGCTTGGGTACAGGCTCATCAGGTTTGAGCAAGGCTCACCAGCTTGAGCCCAAGGTCACTGGCTCGTGCAAGGAGTCACTCGGTCTGCTGTAGCCCACTTGTCAAGGCACATATGAGAAATCAATCAATGGGCAACTAAGGAACCACAACAGAGAATTGATATTTCTCATCTCTCTCCCTTTCTGTCTGTCTGTTCCTATCTGTCCCTCTCACTGACTCTCTCTGTCTCTGCCACAAATAAATAAATAAAATTTAAATAAAATAAATAAATAAATAAATAAATAAATAAAGTGTCAAAGTTAAGAGACAAAGAAAGCATACTAAAAGCTGCAAGAGAAAAGCAGTTAATTACCTACAGAGGAGCCCCCATAAAGATGACATCTAACTTCCCAACAGAAACACTTGAGGCAGAAGGGACTGTAAATAAATATTCAAAGTGATGCAAAGCAAGAACCTACAACCAAGACTTCTTTATCCAGCAAGGTTATCACTTTAGATTGAAGGAGAAATAAAAAGCTTTCCAGACAGAAAAAAAAAAAAAAAAACTCAAGGAATTCATTACAACCAAACCAGTACTGCAAGAAATGCTAAGGGGCCTGCTGTAAATAGAGCAAAGAAAAAAAAATCTAGAAAAAGAGGATTGTAGATTTAAAGAATAAAATGGCAATAAACAACTACATATCAATAATAAACTTATATGTAAATGGATTAAATGCTCCAATCAAGAGACATAGGGTAGATGCATAGATAAGAAAACAGAACCCATACATATACTGTCTACAAGAGACCCATCTCAGAAAAAAAGATACACTTAGACTAAAAGTGAAGGGATGGAAAAAAGTATTTCACGCAAATGTAAATGAAGAAGTGCTGGGGTAGCAATACTTATATCTGACAAAATAGACTTTAAAACAAAGGCTATAGTAAGTGAAAGAAGGTCACTACATAATGATAAAGGGAGCAAGCCAACAGGAGGATATAACCATTGTAAATATGTATGTGCTTAATATAGGAGCACCTAAATATAAAGCAGATTTTGATGGAGTTAAAGGGTAAGATCAACAGCAATACTATAATAATAGGGAATTTTAATATCCCACAAACATCAATGGATATGTCCTTCAGACAGAAAATTAACAAAGAAACAGTGGTCTTAAATGACACACTAGATCAACTGGATTTAATAGATGTTTTCAGAACCTTTCACCCCAAAGCAGCAGAATATACATTCTTTTCCAGTGCTCATGGTACATTCTCTAGGATAGACCACATGTTAGGACACAAAAAAGTCTCAATAAATTGAAGAATATTGAAATTATATCAAGCATCTTTCCTGATCACAATTGCATAAAACTGGAAATCAACAGCAATAGAAAAATTGAAAAATATTCAAACACTTGGAGGCTAAATAGCATGTTATTAAATAACAAATGGGTTAACAACAAGATCAAGAAAGAAATCAAGAATTTCCTTGAAACAAATGAAAAAGAATATACAACTCAAACTTTAAGGGACACAGCAAAAGCAGTTCTGAGAGGGAAGTTCATAGCATTACAGGCATACCTTAAGAAGCAAGAAAAAGCTCAAATAAACAACTTAACCCTGCATCTAAAAGAACAACAGAAATACAAAGGATTGTAAGAAAATACTATGAAGATCCGTATGCCAAAAAATAGGACAACCTAGGTGAAATGAATAA
The DNA here is from genome assembly GCA_037038555.1 of Rhynchonycteris naso. Taxonomy (NCBI): domain Eukaryota; kingdom Metazoa; phylum Chordata; class Mammalia; order Chiroptera; family Emballonuridae; genus Rhynchonycteris; species Rhynchonycteris naso. The sequence continues at coordinate 276,729,574 of CM072995.1, read as the reverse complement.
ATTCCTAGAAACATATAATCTTTCAAAACTCAATCTGGAAGAATCAGAAAACCTAAACAGACTGATTACAACAAATGATATTGAAACAGTTATCAAAATCTCCCAGCAGACAAAAGCACTGGACCAGATGGCTTCACAGAAGAATTTTACCAAATATTCAAAGAAGAACTAACACTATCCTTCTCAAGCTATTTCAAAAAATTCAAGAGAGAAGACTTCCAAGCTCCATTTATGAGGCTAGCATAATCCTCATTCCAAAACCAGGTGAAGACACTACAAAGAAAGAAAACTATAGGCCAATATCCCTGATGAACTTATATGCTAAAATTCTCAACAAAATATTAGCAAACCAGTTCCAGCAATACATGAAACAAGTCATACATCATGATCAAGTGGGATTTATTCTGGAGAGGCAAGGCTGGTACAATAATCACAAATCAATCAATGTGATTCATCACATAAACAAAAGGAAGAATAAAAATCACATGATAATATCAATAGATGCAGAAAAAGCATTTGATCAAATCCAGCACCCATTTATGATTAAAACTCTCAGCAAAGTAGGAATACAGGGAATATACCTCAACCTGATAAAGGCCATCTATGGCAAACCTATGCCAACATCATACTCAACGGGCAAAAATTAAAAGCAATCCCATTAAGATCAGGAACAAGGCTAGGGTGACCCCTTTCACCACTCTTAGCCAACATAGTTCTGGAAGTCCTAGCCACAGCAATCAGACAAGAAGAAGAAGTAAAAGGCATCCAAATTGGAAAAGAAGTAAAACTATCATTATTTGCTGATGACATGATACTGTACATAGAAAACCCTAAAATCTAAGTCAAAAAACTACTAGACCTAATAAATGAATTTGGAAAGGTGGCAGGATATAAAATTAATATTCAGAAATCAGTGGCATTTTTATACACCAACAATAAACTGTCTGGAAGAGAAATTAAGGAAACAACCCCTTTCACTATTGCAGCAACAAAAAAAAAGTACCTAGGAGTAAATTTAACCAAGGAGGTAAAAGATTTGTACTAGGAAAATTGTAAAACATTGATAAAAGAAATCAAGAAAGATACAAACAATTGGAAGCATATATTGTGTTCATGGATAGGAAGAATAAACATCATTAAAATGTCTGTATTACCCGAAGCAATCTACAAATTCAACGCAATTTCTATTAAAATACCCATGGCATACTTCAAAGATATAGAACAAATATTCCTAAAATTTATATGGAACCAAAAAAGAACATGAATAGCCTCAGCAATCTTAAAAATGAGGAATAAAGTGGGAAGTATCACACTTCCTGATATCGTTATACTACAAGGCCATTGTACTCAAAACAGCTTGGTACTGGCATAAGAATGGGCATACAGATCAATGGAACAGAACAAAGAACCAAGAAAGAAACCCACACTTTTATGGTGAATTGATATTTGACAAAGGAGGTAAGAGCATACAATGGAGTAAAGACAGTCTCTTTAATAAATGATGTTGGGAAAATTGGACAAGTATATGCAAAAAAAATGAAACTAGACCAACTTACACCAGTCACAAAAATAAACTCAAAATGGATAAAAGATTTTAATGTGAGTCGTGAAATCATAAACATCTTGGAAGGAAACATAAGCAATAAACTCTCTGATATTTCTCGTAGCAATATTTTTGCTGATTTATCTCCACCAGCAAGTGAAATAAAGGACATGATAAACAAATGGGACTATATCAAAATAGAAAGCTTTTGCACAGCAAAGGACACCATGAACAAAATAAAAAGACAACCCACACAGTGGAAAAACATATTCATCAATACATCTGATAAAAGATTAATAACTAAAATTTATAAAGAACTTCTAAAACTCAACACCAGGGAGGTTAACAATCTAATTTAAAAATGGGCAAAAGAACTGAACAGACACTTCTACAAAGAGGACATACAAATGGCCAATAGGTATATGAAAAATGTTCAACGTCACTAATCATCTGAGAAATGCAAATTAAAACCACAATGAGATATCACCTCACACCTGTCAGAATGGCGATCATCAACAAAACAACACACAATATGTGCTGGCGAGGATGTGGAGGTAAGGGAACCCTCCTGCACTGCTGGTGGGAATGCAGACTTGCGCAGCCACTGTGGAGAACTATATGGGGTTTCCTCAAAAAATTAAAAATGGAACTGCCTTTTGACCCAGCTATCCCACTTTCAGGAATATATCCTAAAAATACCAAGTCACTGATTCAAAAAAGATATGCACCCTCATGTTTATTGCAGCATTGTTTACAATAGCCAAGATCCGGATACAGCCCAAGTGTCCATCAGTAGAGGAGTGGATTAAAAAGCTGTGGTACATATACACAATGGAATACTACATGGTTGTGAAAAAGAAGGAAATCTTACCTTTTGTGACAGCCTGGATGGACCTGGAGATTATTATGCTAAGTGAAATAAGCCAGGCAGAGAAAGAAAAATATCATATGATCTCACATATATGTGGAATCTAATGAACAAAGTGAACTGAGGAATGAAATAGAGGCAGAGGTGGGGTCACAGGGACCAGAGGGACAGCTGTCAAAGGGAAGGAGAATGAGGGGATGGAATCAGAGAAGGAAAAGGGATGAGTGAAACTATATATATATATATATATACACACACACACACACACACATATCTATATACCCCAGAGATATAGATAACAGGACAGCAAATCCTAGAGGGAAGGGTGCAGGGAGTTAGGTGGAGGGGCACACAGGGGGTATAAAAAGGGACACAGGGGTGGGGAGTGAGGGAGTTATTTTCAGTAGGACACTTGAATTTATGTAAACACAATAAATTAAAAATTAATAAAAATTTTTTATAAAGTACTTGCTTCCTTGTATTACAAATATCTCATTATTCAGCTCTGCTTCCCCTGAAGCTCCTGTCCACTCATGCTCCTTACGACCATGGTCCCTCCAAGAGGAGTCTCCACAGGCCTCCAGCTCCTCACTGTGTGCGCACCACCCAGCCCAGCACTGTCTGGCTTCTGTCTCTTTGGCTTTCCTGAAACACCCCCCCCCACACACACACACAAGGTTCTTGGACCTGTGTATCTGTACGCCAAAATTGCTTGCTGCTCTTCAGCCCAACTTTTTTGTTATATACACCTCCACTGATCACTTTTTTCTGTAAGACATCTCTCCTCCTTTGATACTTGTCATGGGACACTATAGGACTTGCTCTTATATCACCATCATTTCTCTGCTGTTCCTCAGCAGGCCCCTTCAGGACTCCCCTTCACTGACTTCACAAAGATTGTCATTCTCAGGACTCAGTGCTTGGTTCTCTCTCTGCCTGCTCTTCCTGGTTGATTTCATCCACCCTCACTTAGGAGCCAGTGACTCTCAAGTCCTCAGCTTCAGTACCCGCCTTCTCCTAACCTTCAGACTCACTCTTTTTGTAAAAATAATCTCTATTACCCACCCAAACTTCAGATTTTAAGTTACTTTTTAAAATTTATCTGTTACATAAGTAAGAGACGGTCTCTACAGACGATTGGATGATACATGTAAGCAAGGTGAATATAAAAAGCAAAAACCTAAAATTTCCGGAGATCAACACTAACAATATTCTGATGTGTTTCTACCCGTCTCATACTTTATGGACTTTTCTGTGTTTAAATATTGAATTTTTTATATAAAATTTCTTGTTTTCAAAATTTGTAATCATACTTTAATTATGATTTAATAATCCTTTTTATTTTTTTATTTTTATTTTTTTAAGTCAGTAAATATATTTCTACAGCCTCATTTTAATGGCTGCATAGCATTCCATGGTACAACTGTATTAAAATTATTTTAAACTTTTCTTCCTATTCATGTTAGCCTTGTTTCCACAACAACCAACAACATAGCAATGAGCATCCTTGGAGTTAAATTTCTGGGAGCAAGCATATGACCAATTTTAGGGTTGTCCATAGATGTTGTCAAATTACCCTCAAACAAGATTATACCAACGGATACTCCCATTAGCAGTGAATGGGAGTACCAGTTTCCCCAAACCTTTGCCAAGAATACATTATTTTTTCATTATGCCTATTTATTTTTCTTACCATTCCAATTTCTTTATTTTTTCTATTTACTTATTGTCTATTTGTATATCTTTCTTTTACAATTACACCTTTGTTCTCTTTATTCTTTAAAGATGTTCTTTGAGTTATTGATTTGCAAATACTTCTAAGTATTATTTCTAAGTACCTATGAGATGACTACAACCAGATTTCCCTAGAGGACTTCAAGATCAAAATTTCCAAAGTCAAATTGATTATCCCCCATAAATACTACTTTACTCCTGTATCCCCTCTCTCAGTTAATAGTATTATCACCATCTGTCAAACTAGCTAAGACAGAAACTTCAGAAATGAGCACACCAACCCCCCTTCTCTTCTAATCCAGTTGTAAAGCCATGCCCATTTTATGTCAAGCACCCCCCAAGTGTGTTCCACCTTCTCTATTCTCTCTGTCACTGTCTTAGCTTGGTGTAGTCACAACCCCATGTATTAATCTTATCATTTCTTGTCTGAGCATTGCAAAAGCCTCCCGGTGATAGCCTGTTACCTCCTCCTCTATTTCATCCTCATACTGACACAGAAATAATTTTCTCATTCTGATACAGAATAGCAAAGGACAAATCTAGCAGTGCCAGTTCCTTCCTTAAAACTCCGCAGTGGTTCTCCATCACCTTCAGTGCATCCTGATTATCCCTCAGCCTCAGATATGATGCCCAGTGTGGTTCCGAGTTACTGTTCAAATTCATCTACATTATTCTAGCTTTGGCACCTACAGCCAGTCTTACTGAATATTGTTCCCCAAAATGTCATGCTCTTATACAACTTTATTTCTAATCTTTTTTGCCTGAAGCTGCCTGGTTACCACTCAAGACTTATCGCACATCTAGCCCCTGGAAATCCCTAAGAAATAAGTCAAACATATAAGCTTTGGATCTTTGGCTAGCTGGGGGCTGGGATAAAAAGCTGACCCCTTCTATAGCTGGAAGCTTGACTCAGAAAAATAGCTGAAGGAGTTATCTTCAGTATAGCATTGTACATAAAAGACAAATTGCCTAGGTTCAAATCCCAGCTCTGGATTTGCTAGCTCTGTGATCTAGGGCAAGTTACTTAACTCTTCTGTGTCTTAGTGCCTTCATCTTTGAAATGGTAATCACAGTTATGACTCCTGATAAGTTCTCATAAATTCACATATGCAAAGCACTTAGAAGAGTTAGCTATTATTCAATGTCACTTGAATAGATGATATATTTGGGTAACTAATGTTGGTGTCAGCTGACTGTATGTTAATGGTTAATGGGATGAAATGGTATGATGTAGATACAAGCTCTTTAGAAAACTTAGAGCACCATGGAATTGTTTGGTGTTACTATCACTCAATTTTAAACAAGGTAAATCTCTATACTTTCAAGTACATATATATACTGCTCACAAAAATTAGGGGATATTTAAAAATGAATATGAAGCGATAAAAGATTCCCTAATTTTTGTGAGCAGTCATGATCTAACTCATAAGATTATAAGGAATAAAGAAGATTGTTTAAAAGTTATTTATTGCCCATCTCATTCCAAAGTGATTTTGAATAGTAATTAAAACTTATACAGAGGCAGGATGATGTAGGAGTAAAAACACTTAAAAATTTTGACCCGTGGGGGTGTAAATCCCGGTTCCCCCACTTATTAATACAGTGATTTCTCCAAGGATATTTGTGAAGCACTGGGAGTTAAGAAATGATCATTATTATCACCTGGTTGAAAGAAGGCCACATCAAGGCACTCACTCTTGGCAGGAGGAAGAAGGCAGACATGGAGAGGAAGGAACAAAAGGTGACATTTAGTGAGTTCAGAAGGGTTGGAGGACAACAGCCATGATTCTCAGGTGGCCAATTCAGCCTACACTCCGACAGCAGCAGACTGAGTCTCCAGGCAGATATCACTTCAAATGCTGCCGTTTAGCCCTTGTTTCACTCAGCCTTCTATCATAGTTCATTATTTCCATGTGTATCCCCGCATTAAGTTTTATCTTCCTTGAAGTCAGTGACTTCATCTTTGTAAATGACACAATACGTGCACAGTTCTTGGCATTTGGGAACAGGCATAAATGCTTGCTGAATGAATGCAAGCAAGCAACATGACCATCTGGCCGGTGAACTCTTAGACCTGTGTTAAGGCCCAGTTCTTTCTAAATGGACTGAACTGAGGAAAGAACACAGGTTTCTCTCACAGAGAAGTATTAGGGACCTGCATGGAGACTTCAGTTCTGAAAAAATGTTCCCAGAATCATGGAGATTCAGAAAAACTCTGCCAACCTGGCCTCCACCTGGATACCTACAATAGCAACCTGTTTATTGTTCTACACACACAAATCCCTATACAGATTGGAGGGAGTCGTCTGATGGTGGCCAGGCCTTGGGGAAGCACAGCTCTTCCACAGCTGGTGTGCCCAGACCTCAGACAGCGGCAGACACAGGCAAAGCAGCAGGTACAGAGCAGGGCTGACCCAGGGGTCTTATCCCCCGTCCATCCCCAGACTACACACCGTCCCCCAGCAGTTCATTTATCATTATAATGGAGATAGTCTCAAGGTCACCAGATGAGTTTCAGGTCCCCAGAGTTGCCAAGGAATGTTGGGTTTCAGTACTTGTATTTGTTCCTCCAGATGCTGCCTTTCCTTTGTCCTCTATTGTAGGAAAATGGCTGGGAATTAGACTGTTATCCTGAGACAAGTCTTTGGTGTGGACTTTGGAATAACAAGTCCTGCAGGGGCAGAATGCTGCCCCAGCAAGCATGGGTATGATTGTTTAAAGGAAGCAGCTGATTCCTACAGCCATTTCCTACATACCTGAAAGGTATTAGTTAATCATCCTCCTCTGCACCTGAATCCATTCTAGGCTAATTTGACCCAGGCTCTGCTAATTTGCTTGATGAATAAAGAAACGAATAAATATGATGAGGCGGCAGAGATCTGGGCTCTCAGTCCTAAGGATCAGGGAGTCCACCCGACCCCATCTTCTCTTTATGTTGTGTCTTGTTTGGGTTTTTTTCTTAAGTCCTTCAGTGCCTTCCTTATGTGCACACCCATTGCCAAGCTGGTCGAGGCACTCTACCAACCCAGAGTGTCAGTCTGACACTCAGCCTCTCAAGAACTGGTCAGTGCTCAGAGGCAAAGTTGCCCAAAACTAACAAAACAGTGGCTGAGGTTTCAAAAGTTCCGGACCTAGAAGAATGATAAGGAACTCCTCTCTCATCCCACCACAGCCCAAGCATTCCTCCCTGCCTGTGACACTCTGAAGCCAAGGTTGATGTAGGCCTGGAAGGGGACAACTTCAATCTCAGGAATCTAGAAGATAAGAATCCTCTAAGGTGGTGTTTTCAACCACCATCTGCCAGAAATTTCGTGCTGGTCCATGAAAGAGTCAACCCCTCTAATGTTGAATGAAGATTATAGATCCAACAATCTTAGTCAAATTCGCTTATGTTCTGGGTGATTTCTACCTTAGTGGTCCCCAAAATAATTCTCCTATTTTCACTGGTCCCCAAGTATAAAAAGGTTGAAATCCTCTGCTCTAAGGAGGTTCCCAGTCATTTCTAAAAGTCACATCTTCCCAGGAAGCTGGCTGGAGGTAAGGCTGGGGGTAGGCATGTGTACAGAAAACAGCCTGCAGAGGCAGCTGGCCAGCCTGGGCACAACAGGGTCTGAACCCAGCATCCCATCCTGCATGTCTTCCTTTCCCTTTTCTTCTTTGTTTCTTTTCTCTCTGCAAATGTTTCTTTCTTGGTCGTGGTGAGTGAGAGCAACCCAGCAAATGGTTATTTCTTTCAGTATTGTAGCAACTTGTGCTCACATTAGCCCTGCTGGTTTTAATCTGAGACGTTTGCAATTCCTGAAGCAGCCGGGTCCTTGGAATGCCAACTCCAGATAGCATCTCTGTGGTCTGCCCGGAGTGTGTCACAGATAGATGGGGGCCAGGGAGTAGCCCCAGCAGGTGAGTGGGAGGAGAGAGTCACACACAGGGGGCTTTGTCCCCTGGACTGCTCTAAAGTAAGTACAATGTGAAATCCAAGAAGAGATAGGAGGGGGAGGCGGTGCTGTGTCCCCATGTGAAGAGAACAGACTGCTCCGGAGTTATGGGTCTCTGAATACAATGTAATTTCTTCTCAGGCAGTGCTGATAGCCAGACCAGCAGGAAGGGCTGGAAGTGTGCAAACTTGACTCAGGGAGAAAGCACAATGAGCCTGACATTACTGTTCTGGGCGCTGCACTGCAGTCGGATTTCTGCAGGCTCTCATTTGGGGCAGAGACAGCGCCAGTGCCTTCAATGCTGGGCTTGGGCCCAATCTCTGGCCAACTCTTTCCCAAGCCCAGTCACGCTTTCCTCCCCTTCCCCCTATTTTTGAATCCCAGTGACCCTTTCTCTCTTTTGTCAGAACTAACAAGGGTCCACAAGGCTTAGAGTTGATGTGGGCACTTGAAGAAAATTCCTGCCAAGAATTCTAAAATGCGTACGGACCAGAGAGCTCAGGTGGTATCTGGTGGTTCTCTGGTTCAGGGAAGCCTTCACTCAAACCCTCTGAGAGGTACAACCCCCTTTGGTTAAGAAAGACATCAGATAACTATCTGTACACATCCCTCTGACCTCCATTCTATGATTTACCAACCCCCACAGAATTCTTCCCACTGCAACTAAGACCCTTCCCACCCTCTGGCGCCGCAGGCAGGAGCAGAGCAGCCTTCATGGGTAAGGTCTTCTCCCCTTACACACACACACACACACTCTCTCTCTCTCCCTCTCTCCCACCTCCCCCAGATCCCAGAAGTCTGGGGAATTCAGAACGAGCAGCATCAGGGAAGGGACAGCAATGTCTATTGTCCTGAGACACTCAGACTTGGCTGACAAGTGGTAATACAGACACAAGAGAGGTGTCACTTCAGGTATTAAGGTCATCGTGTTCAAGTTTCCTTGGCCAAAAAAGCTGCGTTTCCTTCCCTGCCAAGTCATTAGGGAGAACATGTGGCTATGTCCCTGGGTTCCTCCGGGTGGACAAAGAGAGGGACTCGATTGAAACCTCTCCACCCAGAGGCCCAAGACTTGGAAGAGGTGACCAGTCAGGCTATGACACCCATGTATGTCAACAAGAAGAAGGGGTGTGAACACTTTTTAGAGATAGAGGGAAGGAGTTATAGTCATTTTCTCTTGACTTCTGTTGCCCACGAGCTCTCAGTGGGGGAAATAGCTCCAATGTGGGGTGAAGGACTGTGGGACTGAGCTGACAAGAAACTATGAATTGGCTGTGGCCAGCCCATAATTTTTCTTAATTAGCCATGGCATCTTGCCCATCATCGAAATAAATAACAGGTGTCCCCTAAGGAGACCATATGAGAGGTGCCATTTATCGCCATTCTGAGAGGAAACTGACAACATGATGGGTGACATAGAAGAAATAATGAAGAAAAATGGTCGCAGGCAAGGAGAGGACCCGTTGGAAGAGCCTGGCAATCAGTCCCCAAAGAGAAGGCCCCTGCCCGGTGCTCCCTTTGGGAAAGAAGCGCCTCCCAGGGTGGCCCGCTTCTCCTGGCAAGATGTTCGTCTTCCCTTAGCTCTAGGCAGGTGGCTTGTGGCAGCATTTCACAGGGTCATCAGCAGTCCCTCCTGTCTCATTGTAGGTCACTGAGAATGTGGGTCAAAGCCCCTGAAATGCCACTTTGAGAGTTTCATCATTTTCGATAGTTTAAGTTCAAGCAACTCTAATTTGTCTGTGTGGGTTATGTCTGCCAGATGTGCGACTGTAGGCCTCCATCTGCTGCCCAACATCCTTCCCACTGTTCTCCTCCTCTGCAACTGGTTGCTAACGACAAACCTGGCCTTCTCCTGCCAAAGGTTTATTATCTCAGAGGTGCCTGAGCTTGGCATCGCGCCCTCTGCTCTACCTGGAACTTCTCTCCCCCAGTTACCCCCCTCTTAACCATTACATTAGACTCTCTGAACAATCCCCTCAGGACTCAAAGTACCCAAGTCTCTTCTGGTAGAAACAAAACAACCACAACCCTGAACAGTTGGTTCAGTGGTAGAGACTTACCATCCAGGGCCATGGTTGTTTTGTCTCTAACGGAAGAGACTCTGGTATGTTGATGTCCCAGATTTGATTCCCAATCAGGGCACACAGGAAAAGTGACCATCTGCTCCTTCACCCTTCCCCCTCCTCCTTTTCTCTCTCTTCCTCTCTTCTCCTGCAGCCATGATTTGAATGGCTGGAGCAAGTTGGCCCCAGGCATTGATGGCTCCATGACCTCCCCCTCAGGCACTAAAAAGAGCTTGGTTGCTGAGCAAAGGAATAACGGCCCCAAATGGGCAAAGCATCACCCCCTAGTGGGCTTGCTGGGTAGATCCTTGTTGGGGTGCATGAAAAAGTCTGTCTGTCTCCCCACCCCTCATGTAATAATAATAATTAAAAAAAAAAAAAAAAAACAGAAAAATGACCACGTCTGGCCTCCTTGAATTCCTCATTCAACCCCCTTCTCACCTCCTACCTTCTAAAGCAACTTTTCCAAAGCATTCTCACTTCTTGCCATTGACATCACGGCCAACTTTTGCCCCAGAGAAAACACTGAAACAGCTCTTTCTAAAGTCATCAATGACATGCTATGACTAAATCCAATCATCATTCTTCAGCCTTTATTTTACTTGCCATTTCTCTTTCCTGAAGTTCTTTTCCCTCTTGGCTTTGGAGAGGTCACTCTTCTCAAATTCTATTTCTTCAGCTACTTCTTCCCAGACTCCACCACCCATCCCATGAATGTTGGGAATCTGTAGGCCTCAGGCCTCCACTCCCACCTTTATCCTACATGATCTTTCTAGGCAGACAGATGGGTTCAGTGACCTCACATGCCTTGATGCTCTCCAGATCTGAGTCTGCAGGCCAGACTTCTCCCTTGAGTTCTACTCTCATATAGTCAATCACCTACTAGGAACCTCTCCGCGAATACTCTACAAGCACCACACATTGAACACATTCAAAACTAAATTGACCTTTCTCTTTCTTTTACTCACACACATGCACACACACATGCACACTCAGCCAAAACTTCTGCTCTGGAATGAAAACATCAGAACCCACCATTATAAGAGAACAGTAGGGACAGGGAGCTTTTACACATAGTCTTCAGTGCTCTGAGGACAACTGGGCAAATGTTGTTGGCGGGGACCTTGGAGTAGAGCGAAAGAGTCCAGGGTGTATATGTCTGGGCAAAAGCAGACACAAGTCTAAGGGGATCTAAAGATTAGAGACTGGTTATGGACAAAGGGAAGGATACAGCATTGACTGTCTAAACACAGCAAGACTCTTGCAGTGGGCAGAGGGATGTAGAGAGAGAGATGGCCCTGCCCCAGAAAGGAAGACAAACAAGAAATCTTAGAGATCCCATCCTTGGTAAGTTTCAGGGCAGTGGTCTGAGCGGCAAGGTGTTTGGTGTACTAGACAGGGAGCTCAGAAGAATATGGAGTGAGAGAAAATATCAGCATGGCGCATCAGGGCACAGGTCCTGGCCTATACACTGAACAGTAGTAGAAGCACAGGAAATGCAGGCTTCTGGGCCCCAAGGGCTCATCTAAGCACACCAAATCCTGGGTCCAAGGTGACACAACAGTTCCAGTCTCACTGGATGGTTAGACAGAAGCCAGAGGCCTGCTGAAGACTGTCTTAGAAACTAGGGAGGCTCAGAATCACCTATAGATCCCTATGGGAAGGTGGAAAATAGGAGAAAACTAAGGCCGGATAACAACTTAGGGAGACTGACGGTCATGTTCTATACAATAGTTCACTTGTGTGCATTTTGCACAGTGGAGTCTGGAGGTCAACTCTGTGGCGAGCCAGGCCTTTCTCTCTCTGGGTGCAGTTCGGTTTGGTATTCTGTGTTTGGGGAATGAGCCAATCAGGGTGACAGAGGGCACATTCCATGGGCAGCAACAATAGCGTGTTGTCCTACCAGACGTTTTGGCATCGTACTTATTGATGAGCCAGAAGGGGTTTCTACTGTTTCAATTGAATCTATTGAAGACAACTGCAGGAAAAAATAGCCTCGGTAATGTAATAAATCTAAGAGCCAAATGCCTGCTAAGTATAAATACAACATGGTCCTATATGTGTTGACCGAGGACAAGGTCTTTTTTATGGGATGAGGCTGAACTCCCGCCTCTGAATTGGCGTTCTGGTAGTAAGTTCAAGAGGAGCCTGGACAAGGCCTCGGATGGAAAAAAAAGTGAGAAACAGGGAAGAAAAGAGATGAGCAATTTTTTTCTTTCCCTTTGCATTTACCAAAATGCCACTGGATGTTGGGTCACTGGGCAGCTGTTCAGAAAGAGTTCATAGATATGGGGACATAAATATGTAAAAATGATATACCAAAAGGTATTTTTATTATTTTATGCATTTAATACTTAAAATAAGAATAATAAAAGAGGTACACACAACTATATTATGTTATAAGAAAGAATTTAAAAATATTAATGAAAAATATTAAATAATATTTTATATATAAAATATCTGACAAAAAATATAAAAAATATCTGACAAAAAAACAATAAAACTCTTAAGATATTTCCATATTGCTTCTTTTTTAAAATTTATTTTTATTTTATTCATTTTAGAGAGGAGACACAGAGTGAGAGAGAGAGAGAGAGAGAGAGAGAGAGAGAGAGAGAGAGGAGGGAGGAGCTGGAAGCATCAACTCCCATATGTGCCTTGACCAGACCAGTGCAGGGTTTTGAACTGGCGACCTCAGTGTTCCCAGGTCAACGCTTTATCCACTGCGCCACCACAGGTCAGGCTCCATATTGCTTCTTGATTGGTGTCCTCACTTGCATTTTTTTTTCACCTGTGGACAGAATAAACATAACATTATTACGGGTGCTTAGAATACGCTGTTGCACAAATGAATCTTACAAAACAGTAAGGAATATAAATTTGTCATTTCCACATTGGCGGCTGCCCAGGCACCCACCTTAGAGAGAACCCTGATTGTAAGTGCCATTTTAACAATTGATTCACCGAACTTAACACAAAACCAGGTGTCGGTTCTGTCAAACCGGTGCAAACCGGCTGAATCCCACCACTGCACATACCTGCACACAAAGCCATGTGTTCCGGCCTTGGATCCTCCTTGATTTTAACACAAGCCCTGCCTGTGCAGGAAGGTACTGTATCTGGAGAAGAGGAAAGACCCTAAATAGCCCTTTGCATCCCTTGGTCCCCAGCACCTAGTCCCAGCTCCCTCTAAAGCCCTGGTGGGCTAGGATTGCTCCCCTCCTTCCTCCTTTTCTAATTATGACAGGCCCCAGGGGACCGGTGCAGAAAGGAGGAAGGCTAAGTGCCTACAGGGGGGAGGGAATGAGGTGCTCCGGGTGGGAAGGAGGGAGGGAGGAGCAGCTGAAGCAGATACTTTGTTCTGGGGAGAAACAGGTACATGGCCAGACACAGAGAGAGGTCACACCTCACCTTCCCTGAATCCTCACGGAGGTGAACCCTCAGGAATTCCATGACTATACCCACTGGAGGACCAGTGCAATGGAGAAGCAAAAACTCTTTGGGTCTGAGTTTCAATAGTAGGCTGGTTTTTCTTGGAACTATAATTAAGTTTAACATCATTGATTCTTCTGGTCCCTCTGTGAAGCTGGGAGATACTCAGGTTTTAGTCATCACTTACATGAAGGGAGCCTGAGTTGATAAAGTCACTAGACTAGAGCCCAGGACACAGGCCATTTTGCTCCTAGCCCAGTGCCTGCTTTACTGCTATGCCTTTGTAGGGAAGGATTGGCTTCCTCTCCCGTCCTTGAGGTTAGGTAAATGGCTAGTAACATCTTGCAAGTGAACAAATAGAGATGCACAAAATAACCCATCACCATTTATAAAATGATCTTGTAGTCATTTGAGCTAATGAAACAAATGTTTACTGAGGGTCTTATTATTTGCCAGGTGAGTGTGGGGTGAAGTTCTGAACTGTCCAGAGGCATTCATGGTCTAGCAGAGGAGGCTAAGTGGAGAGCGATAATGCCTTGTGATTTCATGCACAAGCCAAAGGCCTCCGTTAGGCCAAGGACCATGGGAAGGAGGAAAACAGCTCATCAGCAAAAAAGAGAGAGGAGGCTGGGGGAGGGGGGATCCATGACATTGATGTCTGTCTTTCTCAGCAGCTTTTGGTTAATCCAGTTCCCCAGGCCCCTCTTCTCCTCAAGACTTAGAATTAACTCAAAATGTCAGGCCCTCTCCAGATGATAGAATTTCCTTCCTTTCCAGATCTGTTTTGTTGTGGTCCTGAAGACTGCCCAGCCAAAGATTCGGAAATAGTAACTATTTCAATTATGTAAAATGTGATTAAAAGAAATGTCCTGGCCCTTCACATGTGCCTTTCACTTAATTCTTGCCTTGCAACCCTTGCTCAGGCTGACAAGCATAATAGATCTATTTGATACATCTCGTGCTAAAAAAAAAATGTCTAGTCAAAAGTGCTTAGAATCCCTCAAGGCTGGAGTTGGCTAATGATGTCATTACTCCACAGGGCCTGGCGTTATTTTTAGGATGGCCATTTCCTCCCACATTAAGACTCATTAGGGTTTTTTTCTCCTGTAGTACGCTACCCACACAATGGAGGTCACACACATAGATAGGATTCGGTCTGGGCCTGAGGCATGCCACTTACTCTTTCTGGACAGTTGAGTTCCAAACACAGCCCTTAAACCTGCAGGGAGCTTTTCTTTAAGAGTGAGAGACCAGACCAAGGTCAAAGACTGTCTGGGCTAGACTCATGTCAACATTGCCTTTTGCAAGTATTGAAATGGCCAGATTTATGTCATCTACACTCCATTTACTTCTTGTCCCTTTTTACCTCTCAGCTACCACCGGTTTAAGACAATGTTTAGCCCAGCTCAGATATTACAGCTAAAATAGCCTTGCAAATACTTCATCATCCATAAGACATATTCTCCCAACTTTCAGAATAAGGCAACCCCTACTAGGCAAGGAAAAAACAAGACTCTATTTTACCAGCATACCCTTTGCAGTCAGATCATTCTAGCTTCAAATCCCAGGGTTGTCATTTACTGGCTGTCTAACCTGCGGCAAGGGTCCCGCTGTCTCTGAGCCTTATTCTCCTCATCACTAAAAGGAGGACGAGAACACCACTGCTCAGGGCTGTTGTTAGAGAACCAGTAAGAAAATATATGCAGGCACTTGGTGTCCCTGGCGCAAGGAAAACACTTATTAAATGCAACTGTTGCTATTATTTATCACCGTCTTCAGCTTTATTATAAATCAACAATCTGCAATTTTGAAATTGAAAGAGCTCAGAATAATGAAAGATTTTTCATAACTCATTTGGCAGTGAAGCCTGACCTGAACTGACCCGAGTGTCTCTGCAGGCCTCCCTGACTGGTGAGGATGGATACTTGCTGCGGAAATCCAAAAGATGTTTCCTTACAAGCTGCTTCCCTAGGCTGCTAGGGATATTACACGATCTATTGCAACCGTACCATACAACTCTTCTAAAATCTAAAAATTTCGTAATTCTGAAACACATATGGCCCCAGAGGGAGGTGGTAAAGGATCGTGGTCCGCATTCTTTTTTGAGCAAGACAGATCTCACAGTGCAGAACCCAAGCCACCACCGTCCTTCCCTACCTATAAAACTATGAAGTGTTGACTTTCTTACTAGCTACAAGGCAATCACCTGTCACCTCCACATAAAACAGGGAGCCCCCAGGCAGAAAAGGCGGCCTGTTTTGCCACTTATACACCAAATCTATTACTAAACCTAGATTGTTAGTTCTTGACAAATTCAAACAGAAAGGGCAACAAAAGTAGCTTAGAGTAATATTTCTCTGAAGAATTTTATGTTCCCGTATCATTAGCATTTCTGTTTACTGAACACCTAGTATGTAAACTCTTTATAAACGCCATAAACATCACACCAAGAGCAAAGAAGGTATTAATATCTTTATGTTATAGATTTGTAAACAGGGACATAGAGACTGTAGGGACGGACAGATTTCAATTTGATTTCAAAATCACTGCTTTTTGTTCCTTGTGGCACAGCTTGATGACTCTCATGGAGCCATGGAAAAAGAACAAAAAGGGAAAAGCTTGCTTTAACTTTATTTTGGTTTTGTTGTTATTCTATTTTAAGTGAGTAGCATTGTTTCTTTCCAGACCCAGGCCATAAATAAGGGGTCGATTTGCAAATTTTAAAAATAATAACTTTTTTTTACTGCCGAAGAGTTTCTAATCTAATTACCAGGGTTCTCAGAAAATGACATTGACCTGTGCTACTCAACCCTCTCTTCCTTTAATCCTTTTTCAACCTCCTGCAGCTTGGTTTGTAAGTGGAGCTTTAAGATTGTGCTAGTGGTGGAGGTGGCTATGTCTTTGTTTTGGGGTTGTTGTTGTTGTTTTAGAGAAGGGTGCTTTGTAGCTGTGTCCCTTGTTTGATCTGATGAGATCTTTTGAGCATGAAGACCAAGAAAGGAGGTCTAGTGGCCGTGGCCCGGAACCACCCGTGAGCATTCAGAGTGACTATGCCCCTCTAGCACACGGTGTGCTAAACTAGGCATGAGACTCCATTCATGACAACCACCTTCCATGGAGCCAAAAGTAAAAATCAAAGGCAGAAGAAAAAAAGAAAGATTAAAAAGCAAGGGTCCGTAACCAGAGAGAGCAACTCTCCCTCCCCCGTGGCCTACGGTGACACAAAACTCATGAAGAGAAGGTGTCGCGCAGCCCGCAGATTAATCTACACCATGCCGCAGTGGTCAGAGTTGTCCTTTCCCCCATAATAGACAGCCCAAGATGTCTCACAATGCATGCTTCAGCCAACAAGATAGCAGGACTCAGGCAGGCAGGCGGCACACTGTTTATCGGCTACCTAGGGCTTTGGATTATGAAAAGCTGTCTGAAAGAGACTTTGTTATCTCATTGTGCTTCTGTAAGTCGCCACTCCATTCCATGAGCTGCACTGCTCCTCTTACAATTCCTGACTTTTGATTTGAGGATGTGATTGTTGCTTAGACTGACAATAGTAGGCTTGAAACCCTCGGGTGGCCCGTGAGGCCTGTGGTCACCAGCAAAACAGAGGCTCAGCCAGGGCTTCTGACTGGCCCTGGTGAACTCCGGGCAGCCTGCCAGGTGGCATGGCTATCAGTGATCCGTGAGGTCACCAAGGTGTGCATCGACGTTGGGGGTGACCAAGGTTGCATCTGTAATGGAGACGGTTCATGTAGCATGTCACAGGACAATAAGAAAGTGACTTGTCGTGAAGGGGTTTTTTTTTTCCTTTTTTCTTTTTTATTTATTTTTTAATCCCAGTAGCAAAGAAAGCAATCATCCAAGAAATGGAGAGTGTAAAACAGAAAGCCCACCCTGGGCCGGAGACTATGCAGCTCAGACATGTGGCAATGAGAATACCATAAATTCTGGCCACTTTGTCCCAAACTATAAGCAAACTCTGATCCTTTTCATTTTCTACCACAGATACCTAAAGCCGTCATCCTGCTCTGCTTCCTCAGTAGCTGCTCAAACACTCCACTCAGTAAAGAGTTTGTCTAATGACCACATTGTAGAGATGGGGTAACTGAGGACCAGAGGAAAAGAGACTTTTCCAAGGTCACAGAGTACAATGTGACAAAGCCTTCTCCCCTGATTTCCAGGCTAGTGTTTTCCTAACTACTCCTCACTGAGAAACAGAAATCTTGCAATGTTCTAGTCCTAAAAAAGAAACTTACACCCAAGGAAATGTTGTGTCTTAACATACAGGCCTACTCTAGAACACTGAGGACTGCTGACCAGTGCAAGATGGCTGGCCGCCAGCGATCACAGTGCTGCCGTGAGAACGTGTGTGATGGCGGCGGGCAGTGCTTCATAAAGCAATCCTGTGAGCAAAGGAGAGGATGGGGAATACAGATTATGGAAGGTGGTGAGAAAGTCACGTTTATTTACTTTTCAGCAACCTGATGGTCTGCGCTACACTTTCTTTATGCCTGAAGATCGTAAGATTCTGTGAACCTCAGAGCTGGCTCCAAAGACCACACACACACACACACACACACACACACACACACACACACACACACACATTGAAGGGTGGCTTCCAAAGACAGGTCTGTATTCTTAGCAAACTGATGAACAGTGAAGAGGTCTGCCTCTTCGGTTCTTAGCTGGTTGTCATTATGCTCTGGCATCCTTCCCATGGCAACTCCTCTCCCACCTCGTCATCATGCAGTCACACATTCTAGTCACTGGGTGTTTGAAAAGCCCTGTGCATGGCACTGTCGGGTGCAGCACACCGGAGCAGAGCTCCTCAGGGGTGCCACACATCTCCCACCTCAACGGCCTGTCTCCGTGCCTCCGGTGAAACCCTGCACGTCCCCACTGAGGCCCCCAGTGGTGGAGGTGGTGGCTCCTTTGCAGGATGGCTTCTCCACGTCCGGCGCCAAGGAAGGCAAAGTTAGAATGACAACAACACTAACAAAGATTAATTCCTATGTCTGATGAGAGTTAATTCCTCTGATTAGAGGACTCTCAAAGATGTGCAGTGACTAAATCCGGGCTGGAAATATTCACACGACAGAACAACGAGCAGAGAGGCCTAGTCACATACTAGCGGCTTCCCCAAGACCTTTCTGAAGCCAGGCCCTCCATCACAAGTCAGAGAACTGGGCTGCACACACAAGGGCAGGCGTCTCTGGCATTTGTGCATTCATCTACTTTATTAAATGTGTTTATTTATTATTTATTTTCCTTTCTTGGGCTTCTTGGCAGGTGCAACCTGAAACCACCAATATGAGATGGGAGGTGTGGAGAGCGTACCTGCCTGGAGAATGTCTTCTGCTCAGATGGAGGCTGATAGTTAACGGGGCTGCTGCAGTGACCCATCTGCCAGTCCCCCTGAAGTTTACTTTGGCTCATGAAGGAGGAACAAGCTGATGCACACTTGGAACCATCCACCTCTGGATTGCTGCCCTGGGACACGTGCACACAGGGAAGATAGGTGAGGGGGTCCTCCGTGTAGAAACATCTGACATGCAGAACGCCAGCCTCCCTGAGTGTGGGTTCAGCAGAAAAAGTAGGCGGAGCTTGAAGAGGTGGGAGCTGAGAAGGCAGACTGACTAGACTTGAGTTCTGCTCCACTGTGTACATCTGTGTGACCCTAAGCAAGTCACGTCACCTCTAACGGGCTTGCTTACCTCTCCCAGAAAGAAGACCATCTTCTCTGTATTAATTCTGTGGAATTCAAAATTAGTAAAAGAGCCAGGCCACTAGGGTCTCTTCTTTCCCATGCCACTCCCCACCTTGGGAACCTAAGAAAAGAAAGATCCCTTGGCTGCTTCTTGGAGGACATGCAGGCTGTGAAGTCTGCTACTTGTAGAGAAGTTCAGTGATTCTGAGGGAGAAATATGGTCTTCGTGCTGGCCTGGAGTGGGGGCAGAAGGAAGAGCTCCTTTTCTTTGTCCTCCAGGCGGTTCCTTCCATGCCCTTCCCTTCCTCCTTAGCCCTACCTGTCATTCATCCATCTGTAAACATATACTGAGTGCTCACCAAGGGCTAGCATCAGGCTGGGAACTGTCTGTGAACTCCCGTGAGCTGAAGACATCCCCCAGGCCCCTTGCCCCCGCACAAAGACGTTTACCAGTTCCATAAGCATTTACTGAAGGTCTGTTTCATTCCAGCTGCCACCCTAGGCCTCCACAATAAGGAGCCAAGGCCTCTCTCCTGAGGAGCTCACAGCTTACTGATGGAAAAGAAGCTGTTTTTGGTCTGAAGGGAGGAGCGCACTCCTCAAGGGTTAGGTTGTGAGTGCCCAGCACTCCCCTCCTGAGCTGGCCAGGTCCAGATGTACAGCTGCAGTCAGCACACTGCTAATGGGGCTTTGAGAGTCTCTGCTTTATTAGGGCATCCAGGAAAGCCGATTTCAGCTGCAAATGCCTTCGTTGCCTCCCCAGCAGAAATGGCTAATACCTGCTTTCTGGGACGTGCTCATCAAAAGGAGACTCTCAAAGCCCCATTAGCAGTGTGCTGATGCTGACTGTACATCCTGAAAGGGCAAAGTCCAACAGAGTTAAAGGAGTCCAGACTATTTGTCAACACTAGAATGCACCAGAGCTCCCCCCACCACCACCGTCCAACCCACTGCGCCCAGTCCTTATTCCTTCTCTCTTTCCTATGGACCTCAGGGATTATAATTCTCAACAAGGAGCTCTATATTCATTAGTAGTCCTACAACTCACACTCTTCCCCCTTCCCCTTCTGGCTCACCATCCCTCGTATGTGTTAGTCTCAATTAATTCTACAACCCTGCGAAGCCCAAATACTAGCATAAATCTATAGAGCAAGGACTTCCCCAATCTACCATCATCCAACCACATAGAGATGCTTTTGGGTCTGCTCTCCTGATCATCTTCAGTGGTTGCTCAGGTCACCCTCTGTGGTTACCCAGGAGCTGACCCAGCCACTTTCTCCCTCAGCACCACTATCATGTGCTCATTTGGTCTAAGAATGAGCATGACTATCACCACAGAGCCTCTGGCAGTAGACAGACCAGCACAGAAGCTGTGGGACTCTGCTAGTGTACATCGGGCTGGAAGGAGGGGCTGCATCATGATCACAAGATGCTGTGAACACCTAGAAGCTGGTCTTGCCTGAGATCTTCACCAGCCAGCTCTTCACCCAGCCCAGACTTAATGTGACATCTGTGACTTCAATTTCCACAATGATCCAGCTTATGTGAAAAAGATACCCAATACCAAGAAGTAATGGCCTTGCCTTCTATTTGACCTCCTAGCACACACACAAAAAAAGGACAAGACAGGAATTGAGATTCTCTCAACTTTGTTTATTGTCCCATCATTCAACAGACAAGCAGGGTGATGTAGCCCACTAAGCAACAGGAGTCATTAGAGAGTCTAGCAACAAATATAATATTTCAATAACGCTGAGCAAGCCCAGCTATGCTGCAGCATGTGCTGACCCCTGGGAATACAAGGCTGAATAATAAACTCAGTCCCTTCCATTAGGACTCATGGTTTAGTGGGTGAAGACAGACGTAAATAGAAATTATATGTAGCCTGAGACATGCTTTATTAGACATATGAACAAATGGCTTTGTTTTATTCCTTATCTCATTTGATGTTGCTATGGCATTTATCATTGTTGACTACTACCCTTTTTTCGAAATTCTCTACTTATTTGGCTTCTGATTTCACTTTTTCCTGCGTCATCTTTTCTTCTCAGTCTCCTTTATTGCATCTTCTTCCTTTGCTTACATCCTAAGTGTGGGTACTCCCTAAAGAATTTATTTCTTCCCCCTTTGCCACCCATTCTGCAACTTTCATTCTCCCTGAAAAATGCCTTTTGCTCCTAAGGAAACATCTACATAGTAACAGCTCCCAAATCCATTTCTCCTACCCAGACTTTTCTTGAGGAACACCTCTGTAACATATATTTGTTAAATAAACATGTCTTTAAAATACTATGCCTCAGTGATATTCTAAGTGCTTTACAAATATTGATGTATTTAATTCTCTAAACAATGTAACAACCCTATGAGGTGGGTGCTATTGTTATCCCTATCTTAAAGATCAGGAAATCAAGGCACACAGAAGTTAAGGTCCAAGATCACACAGCTAAGAAGCATTGAAGCTGAGTTGCAAACACGTGTGGTCTGGCTCTAGAGGGTGCCACACCATACTTCCTCTCCACCTCTGCATGTTATAGACACATGACTCAGACTGTAGCAAATCAGAGCTCAGTTATCAAGAAATTTTATAGAGTGAAGTAACTTGAATATGTATTTTTTAAAACCCTGCTTATCTTCTCTACAGGTCTACTCTTTCATTTGTAAATCAAATCTTTCACTTTTGTTCATGGCATCACCATCTCTTCCGTCTCAAAGAAGTTGTTGCCTGGCATATCAAAAATGTTCAGTGAAGGCTTCTGAATTTTATTGAATTGAACTGTTCTAAACTGAATTGAATTGAAGCATGAAAAGACATCAGAGTGAGAACGTCCACTGGAGAATTGGGGAAGATTTTAGAGAAGAGCTGACATTTGCTGGCCAGGATATAACATGTTACATAGGGCATTACATATTTACAGTGTAAGGGGCTGAGAGATCAGGCAGTTCTACACTCTCATTTTGCAAATGGTGAGTCTCAGGCAGGTAAGAGGAACCAGCAATAGAAACAAATCAGGAACCCAGTTAGAGAGAAGCTTTACCCCCTTAGGAGTCACAGTGTGATCTACTGACTGGTGGAGCAGTGATGCTGGCATCATATGGAGGCTTCTTCCCACAGACCTGCTCAGTCAGATTCTCCAAGTTAAGAAGATCTCCAAGTGATTCACGTGCCTGCAACAGTTGGAGAAGCATTGGTCTATAACTGTTTCTTTTCTTTCTTCATTTATATATATATATATTAGATAGAGGAGAGACAGAGAGAGAAAGAGAGGGAAGAAGTGGGAAGCATCAACTTGTAGTAGTTGCTTCCCATATGTGCTTTGACCAGGCAAGCCCAGGGTTTCAAACTGGCCACCTCAGCATTCCAGGCTAATGCTTTATCCACTGCACCTCCACAGGCCAGGCTAAGACTGTTTCTACACTGGCCAAGAGAACCGGATTATACAGCCAAACTCAGAATCCTCATGATTTCGTTCTCTCTGGATCTTCTCTACGTTTTGCTAAACACATCTCTCTTCTGGCCTGTGCCCTGTTCATGACAACCTCACGCAGTGAATCTCATAGAGATTAAGATAAATATGACTATATGCATGCATATCTCTACTGTAGAGAGAAGGCTTTACCTTCAGTGACTCAAAGGAGATGCAGTTGAGAATGATATTAGTGAATGTTCATCAGATAGTCTGGAACAAGGGGGCACAGAACAAAAGAGGGTGGCTTTGTCTAATTTCAAGCACTTACAGTTAATGAGGATGCTGAACCTGCTACAAGTTGGTTAGACATGTTTGAAAGGGAAAGAAAGAGATATTGTTAGAAGAAACTTCTTGGTTAATGTGGTCCAGGAGGGCTGCTGGTTAAAGTTAGAGAATGTAGAAATAGGGGTAATCTTCACCTCAGAGTAATAATAGGACCTGGATGGAGACATGAGGCCATAACCATTTGTCTGAGGCTCTCAGTAAAGAAGAAGCCAAGGTCCTGAGGCCTAGGTTAACATGGAAGGTGGATACTTTTAGATGGATGGGATGATATGCCAGGTAGAACCAACTATGAAGGGTGTCAAACAAGATCAGAATTTGGAGAATGTATAAAAGAATATATAATAGGGAAAAAATAGTTCAAATAAAACAACCCTCAGCTGCTGTGGCTGAGGGCCATTTGATGGTTGGATATGAAATGAAATCATAGAGGAAAGAGCTGTTAATGGAAGAGGAAGCCTTCTAGGCAGCTATTCACCCCAAATTTACTCTTTTTCTGTCTAAATCCATGGAAGAAGATAAAACCACTTCTTCAACAGCTGGGGAAGACATTCACAGACGTTTTGTAAAGGCAGTTTGTTGCAAAGGTATTCCTGGAACAGGTTTACATTGAAAGAGAATTGCACCTCCTAAAATTTCTGCATTTGCATGCATATGTGTGGTAGCATACAGGAGCAGAAATAGCTCAAGTAGAAGAAATACAGACATCTGTATAGTCTGGAGGGAACAGTTGGAGGCCAACTACAATTCTGCAGTTGGCCTATCAGCTCTTCATTGAGAAAGGGATGGGTCCAAATTCCACTGCCAGGAGATGCAGAAGGAGAATTGTGGCCAGTACTGATCCTGCAGGATAAGGGGAGAGAGTTTAGAGAATTCCAGGACAAAGTGTCTAGGGGCATCTAGTGCAGGGCTAAGCCAGCAACCTCATGATATATATACTAGGTAAAGCAGTTAACTATAAATAAACCATATTATTTATTCCACAAAATGAGTCTTGAACTGATACTCCTCGTTGCTGTCCCTATAGAGTTTAAAGAACCCCTTCAAGTATTGTTTTATAGCAAGGGCGGGGCGGGGGGAGACAGGAACAGACAGACAGGAAGGGAGAAAGATGAGAAGCATCAACTCATAGTTGTGGCACCTTAATTGTTCATTGATTGCTTTTTATTTTATTTTATTTTATTCATTTTAGAGAGGAGATAGAGAGAAAGAGAGAGAGAGAGAGAGAGAGAGAGAGAAAGGGGGAGGAGCTGGAAGCATCAACTCCCATATGCACCTTGACCGGACCAGTGCAAGGTTTTGAACTGGCGACCTCAGTGTTCCCAGGTCGACGCTTGATCCACTGCGCCACCACAGGTCAGGCCATTGATTGCTTTTTCATATGTGCCTTGACCAGGGGGCTCCAGCTGAGCTAGTGACCCCTTGCTCAAGCCAGTGACCTTGGGCTTCAAGCCAGTGACCATGCGGTCATGTCTGTGATCTCATGCTCAAACCTCAACCCCGCACTCAAGCTGGTGAGCCTGTGCTCAAGCCAGTGACCTCAGGGTTTCGAACCTGGGTCTTCAGCATCCCAAGGTGTCCCTCAATTCATTGCGCCACTGCCTGGTCAAGCTAGAAACCCTTCAAGTATTAATGGCAGATGGACATGTTCTTAGAGAGAGAAGCCCAAAGAGGTAGCACCTCTCAGAGATGGTACTATATGGCTGTCCCTTTTCTTCTCCTTCTCTCCTGCACAGGTCTCTAGTCTTTCTTATTTTTCACCTGCCACCATCTCCTCACCTTTTCTTGACCTTCTTCTCACCCTGCTAGCTGGCAAATAAAACTGAAGTTTATATTTTATTATATATTACAGATAATTTTATGTTTCCTGGTCTTCATTTAGAAAATGCCCAAGTGAAAGAGTTTTATTTATTAATACATTTAAATAGGCTGAATTAACTAGATTTTTATGTTTTATGTACCTACTTCTCCCACCCTTTGCCCAAAAAGAAAGCAGTATCTGTGCCAAAATGGCATCTACCCAAGTATGTTACTAGCACAGCACTTGCAAAGGACATTTCCAGAGAGCAGTGTTGGAGATGCCTTCTAAGCCTGCCGAGTAATCCCAGGCCTTCAGAGGGTAACGTGAAACCTCTTATCTAACACAGTGAACTGAGGATAGAGCCAGGACATAAGACAGACAAGTCAGGTAGCAATTCAACTGTGTCCACTGATTCCAGGGCTATCTCTGTTTGAGGGTCACAGAATTCCTACTTGTGCTCACCTGGCAAATCATCGGATTCTGTCTGAAGGTGGTGACGAAGACTTCCCCCACACACACAAAAGAAACAAAGAATAACACTAAAATAATCACCTTTCAAGGTTAACAAGGAGCTGCTTAGAAGCCCCAGCACGATTGCCAATAGCTAATCAAAGGTAGCTGTTTGCGGCTCCCCCGACACGGGTTTCTGTTAAGGCAGAGGGGAAGGCTGGGGAGGCCACATATGAAGGAGAACCAGTTGTTTGACTTTCTGTGTGGAAACCAAAACTGAAGGCAAAGAGGATGGCTTCTGCCTTTCCCCCAAGCATGACAGACCAGAATGGCCCCAGCGGAATGTCTGCAACCAGGGAAAACTTGCCACACTCTGGGGCTCGTTCAGTGAAACCATTGTCCTCTCTTCCATGTAAGAGTTCTCAATTAAATTTCCCCTGAGGTCCTTTTTCTCCCCTAGTGATCTGTTTCTTACAAGACTTTTTACTCAGATACTGCAAGCTTGATTCAAATGAATGCTGTAATTCTAGTCTGGGCTCAGATTTATGCCATGCCATTGTCTGAACATAAGCCTCTGTTTCCTTATTTGTAAAACAAGAGCATATGCAAATACAATATATAGTAACACAATAACTCAGCCCCATGAGAATACTATCAGGATGTTTTTTTAAAAAAGAGAGTTATTGAGACTAATGAAAATTAAAAAGGTTTTCCTCCAGACTCCTCCATAATCCTTCCCTTCGAGTTCAGTGCAAGAAGGGGAAGAAGGGGTGACTGACTACTTGGGGCAGGTGGCATCATGCCAATCAATTGTAGAGAGAGAGCAGAACTCCTCAACTCCTTATAAGTCTGCCTTCTCCACCAGGAAGACTCATCTTCGGTCTGGGAAGGGGCAATAAACTCAGGTAGGAATAGGCCAAAATCCACGGTGGGTGGAAAGGTAATAAAAAAGTGTCTGTACATGAGTTTGGGCCTGGAAAAATTGTCCCCTCTGCCCCCCAGCCAGACAGGTAGGACTGGGAATGACAGCCTGTGATCTTGGAGGAACAGTGAAAAAGCACAAGGGTCCAATGACTGGAGATAAGTACCTTTGTCTCAATTTTCAAAGAAAGGTATAAGCTGCATTCTGGAAACCATTACCTGTGAGCCCCGCAAAAGTCCAGATTGTACTGTTAAAGAGGAGCTTGAAAGCGTTTCATAAGGAAAAACAGGAATCATCAGAAGCTGGCCTGGGACCATTAACGCAAAGCCATTCCAGGAATGGTCGATCTGATATAACACCCAGTTGTGAGATGAAAGCAGGATCTTTTTTAAAGTATCTTTTAATAAAGATGTATTTAAAATATTTTTCATTCATTCATTTATTTAAAAAAAAAAAAACAAGAAACCTCTACTAGAACATAAGCTTCACACAGGCAAAGATTGTTTTATGGGAAGGGGAATTGTTCTTTCATTTAGTGCCGCACCTAAAACAATGTTTGGCACCCAAAAGAGAGTCAGTAAGTATTGTTGAATGAATCAATATATGCACATAAATAAAAGACTAGAAAAAGACTCAGCAAAAGTTAACTAAAATGATCTCTGGAAAGTTAGATGTCAAGCATATTTAATTTTCTTTTTTATACCAGTTTTTTTCCTGTTTTCTATATTTAATAACGAACATACACTACTTTTGTAATCAGAAAAATAAAATACTGTCGTCTTTGGAAAACTTACTCATGGCAGATTAACGTTGTTTGATTCTCTTTGAGAGTATTACCTGTTTGTAATGTAAGTTTCTGCAAATTGTTTCCCAAAACTTCTCATGTTCTCCTCTGTCCCAGATGAAGAGTTGTGGGTTCATCAACTGAGTGGATCTGTAGAATGACTAACCCCAACAGTGTTGATGAAGGATCAATGCCATTTCCAAAGGAAGTCTCCAGTGGCTGTGACACTGGGATTGGTCTCATTCACCGTGTTCTTCACAGGTTTGAATAAAGACCTTCCAAGGAAGGCCTACTTACTTAAGTTATAGATAATAAGGAACTGGGAAGCCGGACTGACATGTTTAAGGATGGTTTGTGAAAAAGGACTCAAGCAATTTATCTTGTTAGGAGTCAACAGAAGTTGTGGCTGCTCAAACAGCTGGGGTACATGGAGAGAGTCCTCAGATCTAGACTTTAGGTTTGTTGCAGATGTAACACTCCACAATTTATGACAGCATTTCCCAACATGTCTTTTGGAACCGTCTGTGTTAAATGGTAGTCATGTATACTTAAGAATCACTTCTGGAGCTGTTGAGTTCCCCTCTCAGAGATACACAGTTCACGTTAGTGTATTAAACATTGTGAGAAAACTTGTAAAAAACTTCCTGAATTATTTTTTAAGATGTTATTTAATGATTTTTAGAGAGGAGAGAGAGAGAGAGAAAGAAAAAAGGGGAGGTAAAGGATCAGGAAGCATCAACTCATAGTATTTGCTTCTCGTATGTGCCTTGACAGGGCAGGCCTGGGCTTTCAAACGGGCAACCCCAGTGTTCCAGGTCAATGCTCTATCCACTGTGCCACCACAAGCCAGGCACCTGAAATATTTTTTATCAGAAAATGATTTGTTTTGTTTTTGCTGGATGCCGTTAGTAACCAGAGCATTTTTCAGGAAAGGCTGGTTTACCATAAGCTGTTCTAGGCATAAACTATCATATGTGCAAGGGTTACCAACAGTGGTCTTACAGCTGTGGGCACAAAACACAGAGTTTATTCTTGTACTATTATTTATTAGTGATTGTGTTATTTTCCATGTGAACAACTGTAAACCTATGTCTGCCCCTCCCTGTATTTTTTTCCTCTTCACAAATAACACAGGGCAGGGCACACAACATGTACTCAGCATATGCTTGTTGAATGAGTGAAAAAGAATGTACCAAAATACTACAGTATCACGGACTCTTCAAATCACATTATGTAAAAGGTGCACAGACATTTGCCTCGTGTCCAAAGGAGAACAAACAGTATGATAGACTTGGTACCTTAGTTACCAAAGAGGCTTTGCTTGAAAAACAGGAGAGTTTATCAGAACAAAGCCCCACTGGGAGGGAGGAGCTGGAGTGTGCCTGCCTGAGATCTGGGCTTGAGCCAAGGGGCCAGCAGAGTCAGGCATCACAGCTTGTTAGCAAAGTCCCAGGGTCAAGCATGGGTGGGAAAGTGCAGTGAAAGGCCTCAGGGTATTCTTCCTAGCATGAGACCCCAGAAAGATCATGTAGTCCTGTGATTCTCAACCCTGGATACACATATTTAACCCCCTGCATAGTTGTGTTTTGGGTTTTTTTTAATACCAGTACCTGGGCTTATTCCTGGGCCTCGTAGATCATAATCTCTGAGAGTCGTCCTTGGTAGTGGCAGGGCCAGGATGAGGGTGAGACAGAAATGTAAGAAGGTATCACTTTCAGGGTCCCACAAGCTCTGGGTCGATTTCTGAGAGTGATGCTTCCATACATTTCGCACACCGGGGAGCCTGGCTTGCTTCACCCTAGTGAGTCCCTGTCCTGGGTGTCAGTGCTCCGTAAAGTTTCTCCTGGGTGATTCTAAGATGTCGCCAGTTTTAACAATCACTGACATACTCAAGCTCATTCGATTTACAGGCTAAGAAGCAAGGAATCAGAAGTCATGCAGGAAGTTAATGTCAAAGGCAGGTCAAAAATGGCCAGCGGAATCTGGCAGTAGACGAAGAGACAAGAACGCAGGCAGAAGCCCTTGGCTTCGAACACTGGGAACTCATTCATAGGGTTGGGGTTTGGCTTCACTCCTAAGGCTTGCAAGAAAAGACAAAGCCCAAGTCCAGGGTATGGGGTCCCAAGCAGGGAGCTGAAGCAGAAATCTGGGCATTAAGGAATAAAGGTGGCCTCAGTCACAAAAGCCAGACCACAAGGTTCACTAGGTCATCATGAGCAGGTGTGGCCTGGTGTCCTGTGTGAGGTAGCATGGAAGCAGCTGCCTATGGCTCAGCAGCGGGCCTCTGGGCTCCTTCCCACAGCCTCGTGCCTTGAGCAGAGCTGAGCTGGTAGGGTAGGGCTCCGAGACAGGGTGGGAAATTGTATAAAAGAGGAACCAGACTTATTCCAAGGGGTTTTGAAAACTAGGACTCTGACCAACAAGAGAAATTACAACTGAACTCCAATGTTAAGCATTTCTACCAATAGGAGGTTTCCAGTCATGGAGTGAAGTGTGTGAGTAGTCTGACTGGAAGTGTTAAGGGATGTTTGCATAAGGTGATCTCCACAGGGGGGGCGCCCACTCTGCATTAAGTGTTTGGCTGTTGCCTTTCAACTAAAAAAAAGTTCTAAGCCCCTTGTCTTTATTTTCTTCCTTATCTCAAGGAGCTCTCCTGGGATCCCGAAAAGCTCTACCGATCTGATATTCAAGATAGGTAGGAAGACCACTGGGGTATGTGCATATAATTAGATTATAAAAGAGTGAGATTTGAATAATTGTGCAGTCTATTCACAGACAGCTTTCAGGTTAAAATTATATCACTGGTCCTCTCATAGTCATCATCTTTTGACTTCTCTTTTCTATACCTCCTCCTGTACCTATTTTCATTGACCCAGATCAAAGCTAATCAAATCAGCCCGCATTTGTGGCATGCTTACCATGAGACAGGCTTTATGCTAGACACAGATTCTCACTTCAGAAGCATGTGACAGGGAAGACGAGCCCACAGAGTCAAAGTTGAGAAAGTGAAGAAATCTAGGGTTTTGGGTAAACCTCCTGAGGTCACAAGCCCTCACTCCCACCCACTCCTGCCAGTGTGGAGAGGAAGGGAGCAAATCTCCCTGACGCTCTCATTTCACCCCCAGAGCCAAAGTCCAGGCAGGGACGGATCCTTGGAATACCAGAATGTATCTTCAGGGCTTTCATGACACAGTGCAAAAGAGGAGGTTCTCACCCTGGCCAGATAGCTCAGTTGGTTAGAACATCCTGTTGATGTACAAAGGTTGTGGGTTCAATCCCTAGTCAGGGCACATATAGGAAACAGATGGGTATTTCTCTCTCTCTCCCTCTCTCTCCCCTTCCTCTTTTTCCAAAATCAACAAATAAATTTAAATATATATTAAAAATTATTTTAAAATAAAATAAAATAAGCCCTGACTGGTTGGCTCACTGGTAGAGCGTGTGTATGCCCCAGGTTCTATTTCCAGTCAGGGCACACAGGAGAAGTGCCCATCTGCTTCTCCACCCTTCCCCTTCTTTCTTCTGTCTATCTCTTCCCCTCCTGCAGCCAAGGCTCCATTGGAGCAAAGTTGGCCCCAGCGCTGAGGATGGCTCCATAGCATTGCCTCAGGTGCTAAAATGGCTCCGGTTGCAATGCAGCAAGGGCCCCAGTGGGCAGAGCATAGCCCCTTAGTGGGCTTGCTGGGTGGGTCCCGGTTGGGCGCATATGGAGTCTGTCTCTCTGCCTCCCTGCTTCTCATTTAAGAAAAATACAAAAGAATAAAATAAGTCTTTAAAGAAAGAGAGAGGTTTCTCATGCCAAGGAAGCTAGGCAGTCAGGCCCTAGACAGTGTGGGCAACGTCCAGTGGGGAACTCTTGCCTGCCTCAGGACTGTGCCCCTGCTGTTCCATGGAGGCTGAAATGCTCTCATGCCCTTCCTACACCAGCCTCCCAGAGTCCTTCACCTTGCTTCCTAAGCCCCATCTTCTGGAAAGTGTTTCATATGTGCCAGATGAAGTTGGTCATCACTCCATAACACCTTCTAGTTTCTCTGGGTAACATTTATCACTACTGCAACCAGTAACCATTTGTGTAATTATCTTCTTTCTAGACTATAAGCTCCTTTGGAGCAGGGATCTCAAATGAATAAATGAATGGATGCCGTAAGTCAGTAAGGAGAGAAAGAAAGAAACAGCAGCACCAGGTAGCTGGAAGCAGGAGAAGCAGGCTAACTGAGGCACCAAAGCAGGAGGTTTGGCTAGAGCAAACAGGGAACCAGGGCAAAGCCTGGGGTCAGGCAAAGGCAAGGTGAAGAAGGAGCAAGGGTTGATGGGTCAGGACTATTAGATCAAGGCTTGGAGATGCTGGGTTCCAATAGCATCACTTAAAGGGAAGATTTGATCATCCCCTTTCCTACATGTGAGACAAGCTTAAAGGAGGAGGGCTCTCACTGGACACCCTCACTTCCAACATAAGGAAGATGACCTTCCCATGATAGAACTAACTATTTAGTAAAATTAGCCTGCATACAGGTTTATGGGACATCTGTCCTCAGACCACAGGGATTTGAGATCTATACTTAAGAAGGCTGGAATGTCTCATTTACAGCTGCCCTGGCATTCTGTTGATTTTTTTTTTCATCTATAGCTAAAGTGCCTCTGTCAGCCCCACTCTCTGTGACATGGCTATCTGATGTCCTGAGTACCTTTTGCTTACCCAACTGAGACATATGGGGAAACTTAAAAGATAGAGGAAGCATGTATGACCCAAGGGGCAGGCAAAGTCATATTTTAAAACACAGATGGACAGCCTGACCTGTGGTGGCGCAGTGGATAAAGCGTCGACCTGGGAACACTGAGGTCGCCAGTTCAAAACCCTGCACTGGTCTGGTCAAGGCACATATGGGAGTTGATGCTTCCAGCTCCTCCCCCCTTTCTCTCTCTCTCTCTCTCTCTCTCTCTCTCTCTCTCACTCACTCTGTGTCTCCTCTCTAAAATGAATAAAATAAAAAATAAAAAAAAAACACAGATGGACATGAACTGATTAAGTGCATTAGGACAAGATAGGCAGCAGGGGTGCTGAGATCTAGAATTGGACCTATCTACTCAGGTAGGGAAAGCACCAGAATTTGATAGATATGGGAATAGGCCACAAGAGTGTGGTTCGGGGTTTCAGTGGAAAACATTAGGGGTCACCTGTGGGGCACAGAGATACACATACAATATAAGTCAAATACCAAGGAAGTCCCAGGAGGCAGAAAGCCATTCCTAGAAATGTCTTTTTGCAGGTAGCAAGGTCAAAGAGCAAGACACCCAAGAGAACTGGAGGTGGGCAGGACACTTAAGCAAGGAAGGTCCTCAACCTCTGAAGGTCTGAGCACCAGGAAAATCTCCAAGGCAGCAATTTAGGGACAGA
Organism: Rhynchonycteris naso; assembly: GCA_037038555.1. NCBI lineage: Eukaryota > Metazoa > Chordata > Mammalia > Chiroptera > Emballonuridae > Rhynchonycteris > Rhynchonycteris naso. The sequence continues at coordinate 276,697,194 of CM072995.1, read as the reverse complement.
GGTATGCACCAGACTATCCACTTGGCAAAATGAGTCACGAGATTAGGGATAACAAGCAAGTTGTCAAGGTGACAAGAGCCAATCAGCACTGTTGGACAATAGCAACTTGAGTTCTTCCAGCCTGAAGCCAGAACTAACCCTGGAGCCTGAGCCAAGCTGAGCTTGCAACTCTGGCCAGTGGATTCAGCGCAGGGAAGAGAAGGGTGCGAAGTGTGAGTACGAGGGAAAGCCTGGCAGACAGAACATAAATGCTGCCGGTCCTGCTGTAGCTGTTTCTGATAGCCAACTTCTTGCTCATAGGTTCAAGAAGAACAAAGAACCAGATGTTGGAGTTGCAGGGCAGCTGCGTTTTGCCAGGAGGAGGAGAGGGGTACATATGTGAAGGTGAAGTTGTCAGGGCCTCTAGATGTCCTCAAGGGTGAGGGAGCCTAATCAGCTGAGAGGGGGACTATGATTCAGACTCAGAAGATGGACACAAGTCCTCCACCTGCAGCATGACCCTGACTTCTCTTTGAGAATGGAGGTAGCACCTCCTGCCATTTGAAATAGTTTTATATATGGCTTTTTCTTTTAATGTGTGTTTGTTTAACTTCTCTCTTCCTCACTAAGAGATGGTAAGTGTTCCTCCTGTCTTGTCCTCCTCTGTAACCTCACTGTCTACATAAGTTAGGGACAGTAAATGTTTGTTAAGTGAATGAATATCTGTTTGAAGAACAAGTGAACTGACCCATGGGTCTGCAGTCACAGTGAAGACTGCTTCTCAGGATTCCTGAAAGAAAACCTTGTGCCATGTTTCCTGGAATGTCTGGATCCCAATCAGCCTAACAACTTTCAGACCACTGGTCCTACAATGGTTCGCCTTCCTGCTCATAGTCAGTGCAGGTGGCAGAGCCCACATCAAGACCAGGTTCTGTGTCCATGTGCGCGGATACTGTCTCCCTCCCAGGTTTCAGCATGGGCTATCCATGGGTGTTTGTGAGAATCTGGAGAAGCTTTAACCAACTGGGAATGACTGGCTTTTCATGGGTCCCCCTGGTCAATCGACAGAGTGTGTGCCAGCTTTTGGAATCCTAAGCAAGGGACCCAGGAACAATTTGTCAAACCCAGTCACTGAGCTAACAGGGGTGGGAGGGGGTGAATGAAGAATGTTTACTACCTTAAGTGAAACATTTCAAGAAAAATAAAGATAAAAACAAAAAACAACAATAAGGACAAAATAAAAGTCAGGGTTAGTGATGGAAATTCATTGGTTTCCCTTGTGGGTATAAATTACTAATAGGGTGGGGAGGACAGTAGCTACTGTTTACTGTGCTTTACCTGTTTATTGAGTGCCTGCTATGGTCCAAGCCTGTGCTGGGTACTGAGTATATAACAATGAACAAGGTGGACCCAATACTTGGAGACACAGACAGTGAAAGGCACACTCCAAGAACTACAGTAGGGAGACTAGAGAGTTCCATGAAAGCACAGGAAGAAATACCTATATCAAACTTGAAGGGTGAGTGAAGTGAAGACAGCCTTCCTAGAAAAAATGCTATCCAGGTTGAGACCTACATAAGGGAAAGATTTAGCGAGCAAAGAGAGAGAAAGTGAAGCCCAAAAGGAAGTGCACGCATGAGGCCCTGTGTGGAAAGACAGCTTGGGGCATTTAGGGACGTCACCCTGGTGAGGTGTGCAGGATAGCATGCTGGGAAATGGGGGCAAGCAGAGGCCAGATTGCGAAGGACCCGATGTTTTACCTTCAGAAATGTGAGTTTATCATTTCGTCATTGGTGTGGTGGGAACACAGGAAGATAAACTGAGCCAACTGAAGGGTTTTAAGGAGAATGTGTTCTGGAATAATCTCTTTCCCTACTGGTTCTTCTTAGAGAACCTCCCTAGTAATGTTTTAAGAAGGGGTGTCTTTCCATTTTCGCCAAGCTGTTCCTAAAGCCTCCTATTCAGAGGCACTGTTTGCCACATTTCCACCCCTTGGTGCAGTGAGTGCCTGGCACACAACCAATACTCAACACACAGATGCCATTCCTTTCACGAGGAGTGTGGTAAGACTTCAGTGGCAGACGGGACATATTCACTGCCGTCCTGTCCTTATCTCAGAGGGACGGAGGGGAAAGGCTGTGAGTACGGACCAGCTGCAGGGAGCAGTCAAAGCCAAAAGGCTGCCCCAGCCTGAGCAGACACTGCTATATAGTCACTGAGTCCCACCTCCCTTCTCTCCTAAGCAGACTTTCCCATAGAGCAAGGTATCACCATGTGACTGCATTTCAAACACTGAAGTGGGCAGGAGAGACGGTCTCCACTTACACATCTGGCCCATGAACCATCTCCCCAATAACACCAATCTCCCTTTCCTTCTTCCAGTTGAGTGAAAGGGTGTCTAAAGATCTGGAGAGGGGGAGATAGCAAGATGACAAAGGTTAGTCCCTGTATGATCACATAGAAAGCCACCCGGTTAGGGACAGTCTCACTGGGGTATATAATGTGAATGAGTAAAGAACTTCTGTTGTGTTGAGCCTCTCCGATGTAGGGGTTTATCGAGTAGAATAGCTTGTCTCACTCATGCTAACTAACATGTAGCTTACTTAGCCCCATTATCACCAGCTGATTCCAAGAGCCCCAAGAAGAGGCTCCAGGCAAGGCTGAGTCTCCTTTCAGATGACAGAAGGCACCACAACTTGGAAAAGGCTTCTATCTGTCTCTGCACAAAGTTCTCCTGCTAGAAGAACACAGATACTCCCACATGAGAGAGTTGTAATACCTCTTTTCGAACATTTCACATTGCCTGTTCTGGTGAGCATTTTGGAATTCAAAATAAAATCTCTATTAGAAGTAAGCAACTGATTCACTCATTTAATTCTGTGTTCTTGCTGCACATATATGTTCCCATGTTCACATGGCCAGGTAACTGAGTGAATAAAGCGTTATCCCGGTATGCCGAGCTTGCACGTTCTATTTCCGGTCAGGTCACATATGAGAAGCAACCAATGAATGCACAACTAAGTGGAATAAGGAGTTGATACTTTTCTCTTTTTCTCTTTCTCTATCCCTCTCTCAAATCAATGGAAAAAAATTTTTTAGGTGGGAGGAGAGGAGATAGACAGACTCCTTTATGCTCCCGAACTGGAATCCACCCAGCAACCCCAGCTGCAACCCATGCTCATACAGAGCTACTTTTAGCACTTGAGGTTGACATTCTAGGACCAACCGAGTTATCCTCAGCAATCAGTGCCACGCTCAAACCAATCAAGACACTGGCTGCAGGAGGGGACAAGACAGAGAAGGAGGAGAAAGAGAGGGAGACAAGAAGGGGAGAGAAGTGGATAGGCATTTCTCCTGTGTACTCTGACCAGGGATCGAAGCCAGGATGTCTAGATGCTAGGCCAACATTCTATCCACTGAGTCACTGGCCAGAGCTGAAATATTTTTAAAAAGCACCTAGAGATGAAGTAACAAAAATACATAATATGTAGTCAATGAATTCTTTATGGTGAGGAAAACTGTTCTGGTTATAACTAAAATGAAGAGTCATTTTCTTCTTAATCTCCATCCTCCCCCAAAATAAAAAATTCAGGGACTATAAAACTCCTTCCAGGGCCACACACTAGCTCAGATAGCACACACAGCAGAGAGACAGGGCACAGCTATGGACTATAAAAAAGTAATATTCTTGAGCTCCTGATATGCCAAGGGTGCATGTTTGATCACTAGTCAGGGTACACACAAGAATCAACCAGTGAATACATAAGTGGAACAAAAAATTGAACTCTCTCTCTCTCTCTTTCTCTCTCTCCTTCTCATCTTCTCTCTCTAAACTCAGTCAATAAATAAGAATTTTTTAAAAAGATACTCTTCTTGGAGTTACAGGTAATTTCATAGAAAATTCATAGAATGAATATACAAATGGTTCAGTACGACATGAATTTGACAGTGCCTATTATAAACATCAGTAGCTAGAGCTTCAAAAATAAAGTAAATGAAGATTCTGTATTTAGAGAACTGTTAAGAAATTGCTGTCAGAAAACTGAGAATTTTTTTATAATTGGTATAAAAAGAAGCAACCATTATATATTTGGTGGACTGTCTATAGTAGCAAGACAGTCAAAGATACAGAACCAAAAAGATATAATAATAATAATAATAATAATAATTCAAACAGAAACAGGCCTTGTTTGGCTAAAATAAAATTTAAGTTTCCACCTGAACGGGTAGTGGCGCAGTGGATAGAGCATCTGCCTAGGACGCTGAGACCCAGGTTCAAAAGCCTGAGGTCGTCGGCTTAAGCATAGGCTTACCAGGTTGAGCACAGGGTCACCAGCTTGAGCGTGGAATCATAGACGTAACACCATGGTCACTGGTTTGAGCCCAAAAGTCACTGGCCTGAAGCCCACAGTCCCTGGCTTGAGCCCAAGGTCTCTGGCTTGAGCAAGCAGTCACTAGTTCAATGAACAACTATTGTGCCACAACTATAAGTTGGTGCTTCTCATCTCTCTGTCTTTCTCATGCACGCATGTGCGCGCTATAAAAAAAAAATTAAGTTCCCTAGTGAGAAGGGAACTGGAGTTAGAATCATATTAAATATGATGTCCCAATTGAGGTATGTCTACAAATCACGCCATCAGGTAACATTCAAAATGGATACATGAACCAACAGACCCTGGCTTATCAATGCAATCAAGTTTCTTGTGTCCTAGAGTGAAGAGGTCAAATCCACACCACTTTAAAAGAATGGATTTCATAGAAAGTATCTCCAGATTATCAAAACTCCACAACTAACCCTTGTGGAATTCCAGTTACATGCTTGAGCAGTAAACGTTGTCTGGGCAGGGCACTTAGCAGGTGTTACCTTGATTCAGAAGAAGCCATCTCTCAATCCTCGCTTCCCTTGCCTTATTCTCCTTTTGTTCCCCATCCAAGTCCATCTCACAGATGCCCTCTTTTCCCTCCCTGCCCTCTTTGCTAGCACAGTCATTGGGTCTCCTTGCTTAGAGCTTCCGGAATGAATGGACTTACCAGTCTGTTATCACCTTGGATATGTCCTGCTTACCTGGCCTGATTGAGTGGGAACAATCAGTCTCCTGCTGCAGGTAACAACCATCCATGGTGGCCTCCCTCCCCTCTCAGGCCTCAGCAACTGCTGGGCAAACACTTCTGCATCAAAAGGCGCAGTGTGAATACTGGCAGCAGCACAAAGGGAATTTGGCCACTATCTTAAGAGATGGAAGAAGTTGAGGGGGCAGGAGGAAATCAGTGAAAAGGCCCAAAGACAGAGAGATGAGGAGAGGAGCCCAGTAATGAAAACTCTAAGAAGGAGCCACCTGAGATGAGCTGATGATGTGAGCTGATAGTGAGTGTCCCTCCCTCTGGGATGATAATGCACAGGGAATGCTGACCCTGCCTTTAGTAAGGCCCTATCCCAGGACCTCAAAGCATCCCTTTAACGAATCATTATAAATGTAGGTATTAACTGGGAGGCTGCAACAGCTCTTAATACTTGCTCTATTTCCAGCATGGAAAGTAACTCCGAAGAGGAGATTCAACTGTGTCCAAGGAGATTAGGGTGGTGGATAGGGGAGGTTGGAAGGGGTTGACACCAGCCCTCAGAGCATGAACAAGACAAAAACAAGCAAGTTATTACGGGCATGAGCAACATGTAGTAAAATTATCACTACAAACTATGAAAAACTGTAGTTGTTAACTTTCCACTCCCTCCCCCGTCATAATGCCACCCTTCCCAGCTCCTCAGAACTAATTTTACTAAGTGAATAAACTGGACACACACACACACACATACACACACGCACAAACACACACAAATATTATATGATTCCATTTATATAAAGAATCTAGAATAGGCAAATTCATGGAGACAGAAAATAAAATAGAGATTCTCAGGGACTGCAGGGGGTGATTACTTAATGATTACAGTTTCTGTTTGTGAAGATGAAAACATAACATTTTGGAAATGAATAATGGTGATGAATGTACATTTTGAGTATAATTAATGCCACTGTATTGTACACATAAATTGTTTGAATGACATATTTTGTTATCTATATTTCACCACAATTTTAAAATAATTAATGCTGTAATATATCAAAGCCCATTGAATTATACACTTTAAATAGATGAATTGTATAATATGGTAAATTGTATATAAATAAAGCTGTTTAAACAAACAAGACAAGGTCTATTAATGACCCTTACCTGCAGGCAGATTGAAGTCTGTTCTAGTCTCTTCTTGCCTCATTCGCTAAGAAACTTTTATTAATCAGGTACTCTGCTACGCATTGAGTGATAGACTGGATATGGCAGGATTTGTTTAAATAGCTTACATCTCCTCCGTGCAGCCATCTGATGGCTTCAGCGTTGAGTATCTCTTATGCCATTATTCAGTTTCCTTTCCTAGCGGACTACAGTGGGGCAAGGCTCGAGCTTCATTTGTCGGTCCCAGGTCCCAGCCAGCTGGCCACACCTCACACCAGCACAGAAGTCTCCAGTTTCATTCTCCATTCTGAGTTCTTGTTCCACCAGGTAAACCAATGGCCAGGTGTTCTAGAAGGCTCTCCTTTGTACTAACAAAGTCCCTTTCTATCCAGCTAAGGTCAGTGGTTCTGATTTAAACTCCATCCCATTGTCTAAAGGATGGATGTTAAACTCCATCCTTCATAGAGAGACTTTTCTGATGACTGCTAAATTTCTCAGCACCCCACCTCAGTTTATTCTCACCATATTCTTTTCCTTCCTGGCAGGTTACTTTATAACTTTTCCACGAACACCCCTGTTATTGACTTCATACCTGCACTGCAACAGCAACAACAAAAAGCATTATTCAGGTATTCTTGCACATGAGTCGGCTCCCCTGTTACATGTCCTGGAGAGTAGGTCCTGGCAACACTTCATTCCCTCGCCCCACACTGTGAGCTCAGAGTAACTGAGAGCCATGGCCACAGAATCTCAAAATATGACAATGATACCCTTTGCTCTACCAGAAACCCAAACTTGGTCTCCACTGTGCCCAGAGATCACTTATAAATATAACTATATTTAGAATGGGAGCTTTTGATCCTTGCTCATATGAGACTCACCTCTGGGACTTTAAAATATACTGATTTCCAGGAACTCTCCAACAGGCTACCTTCAGATTTCATGTGCACCACGGGCTCTCCTGGGTCTCTAGCCTCCAGGCCCATACTGCAGATTTTGGGGTTGCCAGCCTCCATAATTATGCAAGCCAGGTCAAGATATATACTGAATCCTGGACCATATCTCCAGAGATTCAGACTTAAAGGGTCTGGCATGGGTTCCATGTATGGGAGTATTTTTAAAGTGTTTTGGGTGATTCTAATGTGCATCCACGGTTAAGAGCTACAGATCTGAGAAAACTAGATTAATATAGAAATACATTCCTCCATTCAGCACTTACTATGCACCAACCACAGTGTCTAAGATGCAGTGAACTAATCAGTAAAGTGACCTGTTCTCATGACGTTTCTTATGGTGGGTGAGGAATGAGGAAAGAAAACCAAAAACAAAGTAAAATTGTATAGCTGGAGAGATAGAATATATAAAATATACAAAGTGGATTTTTATAATATGTAAGCAGGTCTCAGAAACCCAGCCTTAGGTTTTCAGAGCCTGTGAGTAGACCGCTGGCATAAGGGGAGTAGAAAAGCTGGTTTCCCACTAGCCTTCAGAGTTAGAATAAGGTAGGGAAGTACTCTTTCAGAGAGTCAGCAGCTCTTTCCCCTATCTTTTAATTAGTTTAAACCATTCAGAAATGGTAGTTGAACCCAAGTGGTAGTTGAAAGACAAGCAGTTGTGTTTTAATGGGGGAAAAAGCCAACAGCAGCTCTCTTTACTACAGGGCTTTTTAAAGCAAAACAGGACAAACAGGTTTGATGGCAGCCCATGGGAGGCGGGGTGGGGGTGGGGGGTTATGAGCCTTCCACTTCCTTCTCTCCTACAATTGACTCTTTTTCTCTCCCTTGAAGCTGTTGAGAAGGAAACAGTATGGAGGGGGCAGGTTTTCTCAACTCATTCTTGCTCGCTCTCTCTCTCTCTCTCTCTCCAAGGCTGTGTTTGGTGATTTCAGGAAACCCAGGCTGACTTCCTCCTAATAAACTCATATGTGCACCAGATCCTGCCAGTCTGTGCTGGGATCTATGACACCAAGTCAGAATAGCAGATAGTTGGTTCACAATAGATCATGGGGCCAGCGTCCAACACCTCTGTGCTGCTTTGGGGAAATTCCTGCTCTTAGGGAGCTTACATTCTGGTGGGGGAACTGGGCAATAAAGTGTTAAACAAAGAGAATATAATGTCTTTGCAAGGATGTGGACAGAAAGCTAAATAGGGTACTATTTTAGATGCTATGTCAAGAAAGTTCTTTCAAAGAAAGTGATATTTAGAAGAGGCCCAAGTGAAATAGAAAGAATAGACTTCAAATCGCTAATCAATAGGAAGCCTCTGGCCAACATATGGCTCTTCCTTTTATTCATTCAAATAAAAAATCTGCCCTCCTCCAACCAGCCCCAACCCAACTCTTCCCCAGAAACTGCTTTCTGACAGTTCTGGGGTATGAGCCACCTGGATCTGGGATCCTGTTCCACGCCTTCTTCAGTAAATGTCTTCGTAACTGTATAAACTATGGCCATGGTCTATAACTCCTGCTGCTGAGTTCAGGTTTCTTGTAAAGTTGTAACCCTCAAACTGAGGCCTTCCAAGGCCTTCATATTCATAGACAGAGCTGGAAACCCCTTCCCCAGCACTCAGTTTCATCACATGTCCTGTGTTATCTGTAAGAATCTCATTCCCCAAAGGTGAGCACAGCTATCAAGACATCATCCTTGATGCTCACTGTCAGCCCTATCGGTTAGAAATGGGAGGAGATTGGGACCTCCAGAGACAGCCTCCTTCTCCCAGAGTTCGAGGCAGATGTGGTCACAGTCTCTTCCGTTCCCCAAAGAATGACCGTTGAAAGTTCTTTCACATAATTTACTTCTGTCTCTTTCATTCTAACAGACCTCTTCCATCGCCTTTCCTTGTGTTTCAGCAATGAGCTAGACAAGGAAGGGGCAGGTTTGGCCCAGACAAAGTTCACGCCCAAGCTTCTCCTGCTTCTTCTTTGGTGAGGAGCAGACCTCAGTAAGTGCTAGAGGAGATGAGAAGGGTGGATAGAGACTCTGTCTGCCACTCTCCCTAAAGTGATGGGGTTCGGGGCTGGTGGGCATGATGTAGACAAATTGGATAAAACTCAGGAAAGAGGAACACACCAAGAAAAAAAAAAAGATGATAAAGAGGCTGGAGGGATTGAATGATGAGGAGAGATTAAAAGAACTAAATATGGACAGACTGGCTAAACGCCGATTAAAGGCAGCGGTCTGAGCTGTCTGCAGGTGTTGGAACACCAGCGGGGAGAGGGGCCGCACCAGCAGGTGCGGGATCAGGCGGGGGAAGTGAGGTAGACCAAGAATAAATGAGGAAAGAGGGTTAGTGGCAAACTGCTGGGTGCTGAAAGGGGCTCTATTAAGGGATGAGGGGGGACATGGAGTGGACAGAGGGTTAGTGGGCACAGAAGAGGGGGACATTTTACATAGGAATCTCCTTTTGAGCCTTCTAAATATATACTAACGATGTTAAACAAAAACCCTGTGGGGGATAGAGGGCATGCCCCAGAAGACTGTAGGTGTGTCACAGAAGCTGTGTTCTTATCTAACATCTAAAGCCATAGCAGTGATTTCCTGCAGGCCTGGATCCAGAACGGTCAGAGGCCTAGAAGGACCATCAGATGAAGCATTGGTTCAATCCAAAGATCAGACCACATGACTGTCCCACTGACACTGACCTCCCATGCCCCTTATTGTTTTAAAAGTAAAATCCTGAACCAGAAACATTTCCCCTTCTGCAGAGAGATAGAGGCAGCTGGTCAGCTTGACAAGCGGAAACGGCAGCTTTCTCGTTAATGTGCAGTCCTGAAACGGTGATGTATGACTGGTGATAGATCATGTTGGGTTTCCAGAGAGCAGGGCAGGCTAAAGCCGGAGCCTAATTCATGATGCATGAACGCATTGATCTTCCTGGCTCTGAAAATACCGTGTAATGAACCCCCGCTAACACATCATTTTTATTCTACTGCACCTTGCTAATCTAATGATTTCACCTTCTACTGTGATCAAACATAATTGTATGGGAGTTTCAACTCTGTTCTTTGATATGGGGATATCAGTACCCGGCACTGTTTTGCTCTTTACTGTGGATTGAGCACATCTGAAATTTATACATACAATGATTGAGGTCCCAGAGATCAGCTATCCTGTGGTCTTTTGAGGAGCACTGTGTGTTCACGTGTGCACACACGTGTGTGTGTGTGTGTAGTTAAGCAAAAGAATGTTTTGTGTATGTTGAACCAAAAGCTAATTGAAGGGAGGAAAAATTTTCAGAAGCAGATGCATCTTCCCTGGGATGGATATACCCTTCCCACCAATTGGCTCTTGGGAAATGGCAATCACTTAGAACGGAGATTACATTGTAAATGTTATTTTTTTAAGAATCCCATCGGCTGATGGAAATCACTATAGTAATTTGGTTTGAAGTCCATGCAGCTTCCGGCGGGCCCCTTGCCAGCCTATGCTTGACAACATTCTTCCTGTGCGCATCTATCTCGTGCTTCTCGGACAGACCTTTCTTTCAATCATACTACTCCATCTTCCATTTTCAAGATCTTTTTTGGGAAAAAAATTAATATTAATTTTATAATGCTAGCTGTCTGGTCTGAAGGTGGTTGGTTTTTGATGAAGGGACCAGACATTTCTAGCCCTTCTGTGGATGATCTGAACTCTCCTTTGTCAAGTGTTGTCCTGGGGGACAAGGCACTGGGTTATGAGGCTACTTCTGACACTCACAGGCTGTGTGAGTGTGACCTTTACTAAAATGTTTAACCAGTTTCCTCATGTGGGCCCCCGTTTCCCCAGACAAAAGAGAATTCTTATGGTTTTCTTTGTCTGAATGCAGTTGACTGAACCAGATGATTTTTTAACGTCTCTGTAATATCTTGACACCCTCTTTTGCACAACAGAACCTGCGTGCTCTTTTCTTCCTTGTTTCTGTCGAGTCTCTTGTAAACCCCTTCCATCCCCACAGCTAGAGCTGGAGGTTAGTAAGTGATAACATCACAACTTGGATAAAGAGAGAAACCTGCACTTGTGGTGTCTTTTTTATTTTCTGGTTTTGTTTTTTTTAAAACAATATGACAAAACAAGAGTAAATTAAGTAGTAGAATGGTCGCCCAATTATTTAGATTCTTTAAAGAATCTGTAGCACTGTTAAGCTAATGCAAAACTAACTCAGTTCTCAAGGTCAAGCTCCTGTACAGCTTAATAGGGACAACTCTAACCCCTGCACAGGCCTCCATACCCTGTTCCAGGAGGAGCTGGCAAAAGGTTAATATATAAAAAGCTAGTATCCCTGTGAAATATAGTCCAGAGCTTGCGATTCAGGTCAGGGTACAGTATCTGACTGCAATCAATATGCACTTAAATGTTTAGATCATCTAAACCTCCACTTGGCACAAAGAATCTCTAGAGAGAACTTTCTTAAGAGCAGAGAAATTATTATTCCAGAGCTGACTGTGGGTCTTCTTGGCCATTTGTGTTTCAAGGGAGATGCTGGTGAAAGGGGCAAGGAAAGTCCCTTTGGAATGATTGGCTGGAAAATGAATGGTCTCGGGGGTAGAGAGCCTTGTCTTTACTTGCTGGCCACCACGTCCCCAATACAGCTTGGCCTAAATCCTGAATTATTGGCTCTCAATCTCTGCTTTTGTAGTGGGGATAATTATTGAGATGCGTGAACAAAATATGTCGAGACCATTGAATAGAAAGGAAATATCTTTGTTTATGCTCACAGACTTGACAGAGATGAGAGAGTAAAAGCTTTGAACTTTCAGCCACATTGTTCCAATGTTAAAACTGCAGGGAAATGAGAAATGTCATCTCTTTATTTCTGTCTCAGCCCTCTCCAACCTTATTAATTCCAAAACTGGGTTCAAGTTCTTTATATTTTCGTCTTCAATGAGCACAGACCGAAGCTGGATTAGAACTAGAATCTTTTTCTTATTACTTTGCCAACTTCTTAAGAGACACAAGGAATGAAAGGTGAAAAAGTAGATTAACCCCAAGAAGCTTGAAATCATGACCAAGAATGGAGGCAGGGAGGCAGAGCTAAACTTGGGATGGAAGGAGGAAAGCCATGCTTGCTTCTGCTTTGATGAGAAACAGAAAGAACTGACCTATCACAGGATGGATACATATTGTATATATAATATACAGATGTCAATTCATATGTTTCCTTAAACGCTAAACAACAGTATAAGAAAGATCTTCAGTTTGGAGTGAAGTTTAATTATAGGCAATATCCCCATCAGAGCAATGTGGGTGGGGGACATTTTCGCAGGGCTATGGGTGAGCAAAAAGGTTAGAGGCAAGGTCTTACATTGTAAGGTAAGAGCTCAGAAATACACAAGGCAGAGTTTATTGGTTATGCTCAGAGATTGAAAAGCAGAAAAAGCAACTTGAAGAAGCTAGAAAAATCTCCTTCCATGAGAAATTTGAAAATGTGACAACCTCTCCTGAATGGTTTGAGCTTGCTCCCACCTAGAGGCTTGGGATTTGACCTGATGACCTGGCAAGATTCCTTGTAGACCTAAAGGAAAAGAAAGGCAGTCCCTGGTTTATCACATGGCTCAGTGAATTGTTTAGTAGATCTCTTTTTTTTTTTTTTTCTGTCCATTCACTATTTGGCTTTTACTCTGTAAGAGTATTAAGTATGTTTTTAAAAGCATGCCAATAATGATGTAAAACCTGACACGAGGGTGAAGGATGTGAAGTATTTGAGCAATACTCTACAGGCATGATGTCGCTTCTGAAGGGTCTAACCCCAGTCATCTAATTTGCTTTACATTTGAAATGATCCTTCATTCTCTCTCCATATCATTGGCTCATAAAGATTGCAATTCCTTTTCTTCCAATTGTAATAAATCCAATTCAAGCTCCCTCTTGACTTGAAATTCATCACAACAACACGCAAAGGGCAACACTCCCTTGATGTGCCTCCTAGGGAGGGCATACTAGTCTCCCTGCTGGAGGAAGATGATGTGAGACTGGTAAGTCAGTCTCTCTCTCTCTCTCTCTCTCTCTCTCTCTCTCTACTTTGCTCTCTCTTCCACCTCCTAAAGCTTAGTATAATCTGTGAAAAGAATACTGTGTCTAAATTATAGCTGATTCCTCATTATCCAGCAGTAAAAAGGTTAGGCGAGCCAAAAAGCCAGACGGACTGCAGCTTCACATTTTATCTCTCTGCCTGGGAACAGTTCAGTTTCTCAAATCCATCTGAAAACACTTCAGCCTATTCCATCCAATCTAGGGATTTTAACCTTTTTCTTTCTTTTTTTCTTTCTTTTTAACTGGCAACTTAGAATTATAACTGACCAGCCTGTGGCCTGCATATCTGTCTGTCTATTGATCAGTCAAGGGTCTAGTGTCTTACAACAGAACGACGTTTGGATAACATTTGGCATTGATTCGGAGCTAAATTGGTTGGATCTTTGAAGGACTCAGTTGTACTATCGAGGTTTTTTTGAGTGATAAATCATCATCCTAACTACAGCATTTGGTATGAATTTAGTAATCCTAAAGCCTCTGTCACCCAAAGATATTGTTTTGCCAAACAATAACCATCCTGATCTAGATGGAAAACTCGAGCTCCGAACTACTATAATTTGTTACATTAATTAATATGAACTGAAGGAAGCCAGCCCTATGGTAGGACCTGAAGATGGAAAGAAAAGGACCAAAAAGGAATACTGGAGCTCTAGAAAGGGAGTAGCTGTAACTGGACAACGCTGTTAAGTCTATAAGCATACCATTATTAACAAAAAAGATGTATTTCAGTGACGACTTGTCTGTTATAAACATTATTAATGGAAACAGAAATACATGGGCAGTGGAGGGCTGAGTGCCAAGATACTAATCAACAAAGACTATGACCAAAACAATATTTAATACTAACTAAAATAAAAATAGTAACTAAAATAACAAGGAATGTAAAAGAAGACCTAAACTGTGCTGTTTCCCTGGGGAAAGGCAGAGTTAATGCCAGAGTGGGGTGGGGTTGTGGGGATTGAGGGAAGGGGAGAGAAGAGATTGAACTCCAGCGTGGTTCTCAATGTTGTCTATGCATCAGAAACATCAGAGGAGCTTTTAATGCACCAATGTCCTGCCCAGAGACTCCCAGTCAGGAGATTGGGGTAGGATCCAGGAAGAGATCCCTCCACCAAACTTGACTGATACCCAGGGACAAGAACCATTGCACTGGCTAGACTCTATATTTCATGAAACAAGAATAGTGTCTTGCTTGTCATTGTCTCTCCAGTGGCCAGCTTAGTGCCTGGCTCATAGTAGGTGCACATAGTTTTTATTTTCAGGATTGACCAAATAGCAGTCGGACAACTGGAATGAATGAATAAGCATTCACCAAGTGTCCCCCCAGGAACAGGTTCTGCGCTGGGAGCCTTATTTATAGTATCTCCTATCATTCCGACTGCTCCCAATGAGGGAGAGGTTATTTCTTTTTCAAAATTAAGGTATCTAAGACTCAGGAGGCTAAGTAATTTGCCCAAGTTCATATGCTAGACCGAAGGAAGAAGCCTAATCTGTAGTTAGGTAAGGAAGAGGTGGGGGGTGGAGGGTGGGGAGAGGGAAGCAAGAGGATGGAACACTCGCTGTTCCAGAATTCCTACATAGAAAGGGCGCAGGGATGGCAATCTGACTTAGTGGGGTTTGAGGACCGGTCCTGAAATTCTGTTTGCCATGTGATACATTGATTTTACCGGCATGTTTACTTGGGGAAATAGGCAGGGGGTGGGTACAGGAAATTCTGGGAGGCCCTACTCTCACCCAATCCTATCCCATTCCCCAGCTAGTCACTGGTTTGGAGGAAAGACTTTGACAGTTCCCAGTCCATCCTTCTAATGTTTCAGGAAGACAGAGCAGATATCCCAGGGCTCTCTTAACTTCCCCCATTTCTCTCTGTCTGCCAGCTAATTAATGCTTGAAATGTTTGTATGTTAATGAAGAACAAGTTTGGTTACCATAATTAAATATGAACGACTTAAAATACAAATGGAACTCTATACTAAAACACATTCACACTAACATCAACCTACCAATCAGGATAAGTGATGTTAGCAGACATCTTATTTTGAAAAGGAAAGAGAACACCTGAAATTTGCCACTGAGGTGGAATAAGGCACCTTCTTCTTCTTTCCTAGATGAGCCTTATTTACATTCGACTAGGACAGGGCTCATAGAAGATGGGCTCAGAGGTATTTTTGTCATGGACAGCTATGAATACATGCAACTTTTCTTCAAATGATTTATGAAGGAGTTTTGTTTGCCTTTAAAATGTGGAATAAAAAGCTCCATTCCCTGAGGTTTCATTAACAGAGACCTCCATCCCCACAGCAGCTCGGGGAATCGGCAGTGTGCTGATATCACCCACACCTGAGTCTGGCCTTGAACTAGAGAGGGTCAGCTCTGGCCCCAGCAGATTAGGTGCCTTGAGCAAGCAACTCCCTTCTTCATTTAAGGCCCAGAGTAGGACTAGGGCAAGGGCACCTATGTTCATGGGATAGTTATCAAATGTCAGACAGGGTGTAAGGGCCTTTCTTGCATCATCTCTGTTAATCCTAGCAACAGCACCACGAAGTGCTCAATCAGAGTTTTTCCAATGTTTTAAATGAATTAGGAAACGTAAGTTGTGCTTAAAAGTAGCGCAACTAGTCATTGGAATATCAGTTGTTTGTAGTAAGGCCTGTTGGACATAAGAGCTCACTTAGACACACTATGTTATGATGCTGCTTCACGAGAAGTTATGAGGATAAAAAATATATATAATTTATTTCTCAAATGTAATTTCATAAATGTAAGTTTTCACAGTACAGGGTTTTTTTCCTACCATTATTAATGGGTCGACTCTCCTTTGAACAGTTCATTGGAAAAAATAAGCTCACTTATGTGTCAATGAGTAAATATAAATACATCTTCCCTAATAAAAATAAAAGAAAGAAAGAAAGGAAAAAGAAAAATTTGAATATATATGCTTTGGACAGTTCTATATACATGTTCACATAGATTGTCCATTTAACACTGTCCCATGTAGCCCAGATTGGTTAAATTACTTTGTTCTAAAATAGGTATATAAATCCATTTCTTGACACCAAAGTTTTCACAATGTGGAGTCTAGATCAGCAGCTGCAGCAACTGGGGGACTCATTAAATATTCAAATTCTAGAGCCCTGTCCTAGGCTACTGAATCAGAGACTCTGAAGATGGGACATAGTAATCTGTGTTTTAACAGCCCCCACCAGGTGATTTTGATGCATGTTAAAGGATTTTAAGCCACTGAGTCCTATTGACCTAACATGGCAGAGGGTCCATTCTCAGCCAAAGACCGGACAGCAGTGTACTTATCCATTGGGTTCCCATTGTCCTGTGGAGAAACCTGTGACTTGTCATCATGCTATTTATTTGTAGTCTGGTTTTGACCCTTTATCTTTTATTAAGTGAGAAGCGGGGAGGCAAAGAGACATACTCCTGCATGTACCCTGACCAGGATCCACTCAGCAAATGCCCTACCAGGCAATGCTCTGCTCATCCAGGGCTTCTACTCCATTGCTCAGTAACCAAGCTATTCCAGCACCTGAGGCAAGGCCATGGTGCCATCCTCAGGGCCAGGGCCAACTTGCTCGAAACACTCGAGCCATGGCTGAGGAAGGGGAAGAGAGAGAGAGAGAGAAAGAAAGAAAGAGAGAAACAAATGGTTGCTCCTCCTGCGTGCCCTGACTGGGAATCGAACCTGGGACTTCCCGACGCTCTACTGCTGAGCCAACTGGCCACAGCCAATTTTGACCCTTTATAACTAAGAAAAAAATTGCCTATAGTAGTAATGAATTTACCTTGAGGGAAGAGAGAATGAGTATTATGCTGGGTATTAAAATAAAAGATCATAAACATGTCTGACCTGTGGTGGCACAGTGAATAAAGTGTTGACCTGGAACACTGAGGTTGTCAATTTGAAACTCTGGGCTTGCCCAGTCAGGGCACATATGGGAGTTGATGCTTCCTGCTCCTCCCCTCTCTCCTTCTCCTCTCTCTCTCTCTCAAAATTAATAAATAAAAAAAATTAAAATTAAAAAACTTTTAGAAAGGTAAAAATAAGAGATCAAAGGATATTCAAATACATGGTCCATGAAACGGAGAATTGCAGATGGGGAGACTTTTTTATATTATGTAGGCCATGCAAAATAAGCATCACTGTATACTGGGACAACTGACCAACATTTCTAGAAAAAGTAGAAGAATGAAATCAGTTGAAGGCATGTGGTGAAATGAGAGAATTTGAAGAAAACCTAAGAGGCATCACAGAGGACAAGCATTATAAGAAGGATACCACAGGGGATACACGTATGTGTGTACACGTGGCTGTGTACAACCATATTATTTACCATGTATTTGGCAATATAACATGGAGTTCAGAAGTAAAAAATACTTAGGTCCAATTTCCTTACTGGATTTGCTACAATAGGACTCAGTGGTTGGTTGCCTTGGGTAAACAACTCAATACTTCCAACCCACTGTTTCCTTACCTATGAATAAGGAACTGTGGATAAGAATAGCATCTCCTTATTACAGAGTACTAAATTTGATACAGCTCTTAGCATAAACACTGGCATGTGTATGATAAGTGTTCAATACATTTTTATTATTATTAATAGGTATATTAGCACTATTAATATTATTTTCTTAAGCTAGAAAGGCTTCATGTAAAAGATGAGGTTTTAGTTGAACCCTCAAGGAAAGAAGGGTGGTACCTAATCAAACCCAGTAGCAGGCCCCACAAGTTTCTACCTGAGCATGTTCACGGCTGATTATACTGGGGAACAAAAATTTTGTTGCATCCACAAAAACACTTGTTCTTATCTAATTCGAGTGTGTTGATCTCAAATCTGACATTAGTTTTTCTCTGTAAGCTACAGTTTTTTTGCAATTCAATATTTATGTTTTCATCTTATTGTAAAATTTTCAACATTTAGTTTAACATAATGAAGTAGAATGTCTTCTTGGGCATCATCTTTGTGAAAATATAATAATTTATATAATGCAGTAAATACACTAATACACTAAAAGATACAATTGCATCACAATTTGTCTACAGTTTCAAAATAAAACATATTAAAACACTTATTTTAATCATAAAATTTGCGCAAAACTTATTTAAATTCTGTTCAGGCAAAAATTTGCGTTTGTAGCTCTTGAGTTTGTGTACTTATTGGGGACAATCTTGTTTGATACTCC
Organism: Rhynchonycteris naso; assembly: GCA_037038555.1. Classification (NCBI taxonomy): domain Eukaryota; kingdom Metazoa; phylum Chordata; class Mammalia; order Chiroptera; family Emballonuridae; genus Rhynchonycteris; species Rhynchonycteris naso. Next base: position 276,678,787 of record CM072995.1, on the reverse strand, counting down.
AGCAATAGTCTGCTCATCACTAACAGCTCCAAGATTTTCGGGAAACTTATCAAGGTGACTGTTCAGGAAGTGAATCTTAACGCTCATGTTACATCTAATGTCACGGAAAGCCAATAGTATCCTTTGAACCAGAAGTTCATAGTTTTCTGCTGCCAAGGAAGTTCTTTGTAACTGCCACAAAGACTGCCATGCTGCTTTCTCCTCCTTATTCATTTTCCTGGCAAATTCTTCATCACATATGAGGGTTCAAATACACTTGCTTTTCTCTTCTCAAAAGACAAGGCAGAAAAAGCAGAAATAATATGTTGAAAGCATTCACTTTCTCTATTCAAAGCCTGAACAAACTGCTTCATTAAGCCAAGTTTGATGTGAAGTGGGGGGAAAATGATCCTGTCTCGATTAACTACAGGTTCATTCACAATATTTTGCATTCCTACTTCCAGAGCTTCATGTTTCGGCCACTCCTTCTGTATTCAGTGTTTCTCCTGAGCTTGGCTGTCCCACAAACACAGAAGGCAAGGATACATTGTGAAACCTCTCTGTTGTCCTAGCAGGGAATTGACCATATTAAGATCCACACAAATGATCCAGTTATGCTCCTCATACTTCAGAAAGTCGAAGACAATTTTTATGTCATTATAATCTTCTCACAGCTGAGTTGAATAACCATTTGGAACTGCTGTATAAACATTATCGTTGTGTGGCAGAACACATTTCAGACTTCGTTTAGAGCTGTCAAGAAATAACCGCCATTCTGTTGAACTGTAAGTGGTAACACCTAACTGGCTGAGAAGACTACTGATATCATGACAGTAAACAAAGTGTTTGTCTTCGGAAAAAAAGGCCACAAAACTTTGTTCACGCTTCCTGATATGGGATACTTTAGCTGACCAATGAAGTCCATTCATTTCTTGAAGCCTGGAGGCTAATAACTCAGCTGCTTTCTTTGATAGACCCAAATCTCTTACTAAGTCATTCAATTCGGGTTGGCTAAACTGCTGAGGGCTTAATGACTGCTTGGCATCAGAAGACCCTTCAGATTCTACAACCATTTCCTCATGCATCTTATCCAAATACACTTGATCACCATATTCACTTTCTTCATCCTTAGACAAAATAAAACCATTAAAAACTGAAACTGGCAGTATCTGAGAATGTGGGATAGGTTGTATTGCTGAAGGAATATTCAGATATGCGATCATATGCCGTTTTCTCTTGCTGATGCCCTTTTTATGAATCAGACAGAAATAACAGTCACTGCTGTGGTCCTTAGGTTCATGCCAAGCCATGGGAATACCAAAGGGCATTCCTTTGCGTTTTCCTTTTGTCCAGTCATGAAGCATTTCCTCACAATTATGACATACAATATGAGAAGCCCAATTCTTGTCTTGATCACCAAGGGGAACTTGAAAATAGGTAATATATGCATGTGTCACAAATAATAAAATATTGTGCCTTTGACGTTGAAGTATGTAACAGCCACATATGTAACAGAAGGTGTCAGGACTGTTCTTACATTTACTCCTACTTGAAGAAGCCATGATTCAATCTTAAACAAAATAAGAGGGTGTTTTTATCAGATAATAATTTTTTACATCTAAAAACAACTACAATTATGTAAATGTGATGTTTGGAAAACATTAATTGCCTTGTGGTTATGATCAATCCAAGAGTCATTGCCCTTTAACTTCAATTTAAAAACCAATGCATGCCACTAACTGTAACAAAAAGAAATAAAAATGGCATAAAAACTAGAGCATGAACCTAAAAACGTATTTCAGATTTGGAATCAGCTATGCAGAACTATATAGAAACAGTTCTAAAACCTCATGCAACAGAAAATAAAAAAAATTGTTCCCCAGTGTTACTGTCCTCTTTGTGAAAGGACATGCTTTTTTCTTCTAATTTCTCTATTTTTCCCATTTTTAAATTTAGCAATTAAATTTAATGGAATGAGACTGATCCATAAGAGTACATAAGGTTCAAGTGAACATCTCTAGAGCATTTGAATTGTTGATTATGTTATGTACCCATCACCCTAAGTCAAATCATTTTCCGTCAGCATATATTTGTCCCCCTTTACTCCCATCCCCCACTGGTTAGAACTTCACTTTTATCTGTGTCCATGAGTCTCAGTTTTATATCTCACCTGGGGGGTGAGGTATATATTTGTACCTCTTTACTTCCCTCCCCCTGCCCTTCCCCCTGTTTATTTTTAATTATTTTTTAAATGTAGAAATTAAATTTAATGCGAAGGACATGCTTTTGAATCTTCTTTTTCTCCTAACCTGTGGAATGCTAAGCATGGTGCCTTCTCCCCAGCTCTTTATTTGACTTACTTGAGTCACCATCTCTTTCTTCCTTTCCAGTTTCTTCTGTGTTCTTTGATTTTGTTTTGCCTCCACTCTTTGATCCTCAGATTTGGTTGTTCTCAAACATTTGGTCACTCAAGTTGAGCTATCTCCTAGGGATTGTTTCCATGGTCTTTGGGACGCTTTTGGTGGCATCTGAGTGGGTCTGCTACAGTAGGAAGCTATTTTCTGGGAGACCTTTTCCTTTTCCTGCAGGAAAAGCTCAGTTGGATTCCATTCACAGCTCTTTGCTACTTGCTTACTGCCCCTTCCATGAAGCTGCTGTGGCTCACTTCTCTGGCACCATGTAGAGCCTTATTATTGCACAAACCCTAGCACATTGCAGTGTATATTGCGGGTGCTTAATGAATGCTTATGGTGTGCAGGTGCTTAATGAGTTCTAGCGCATGAAAAAGCTTGCATTTTAATAAAGAACAAAGAAGAAGACATAGAAAGGCCAGCCTGTGAAAGAGCAACAGAGTTTGGACTGGAGGTGGCATGATGAAGAGGGGGATAAAGAAGCAAGAGGAAAGAGACAGAGGGCTTTTCTGACTGTTTTTCTGATATCACAGATGATGAGCTAAAGAAGAGACTATGGTCCAAGAAAACAATGCTGGACTCAGAAAACCTTTGCCCAGAGCTGACCCTGCGTAAGGCCTCCAGACCAGCATGCAGGTTGGAACTAATCTGACAGCTCCCCTGGTGTGATACCCCAGGAGAGAAGTGTTGCAATAGGCACACTTCCCAGTCTACAGGGGGAAGCAGCAGCTCTTCAGTCTTCTGCCAGTGGTTTTCTGGCAGCTGGCATCCCCTCCCACCATGCTGTGTATTTACTCAGCTTCAAAGGCCATGGCAGCCATCAAAGGGGAGAAGACAAAAAAGAGACACAATTAACTCCTCTCCCCACCTAAGACCTTCTTCTCTATTAGATAGTGTTTTTTGCCAAAATGTTAACTAAGAGCATACACTGTCATCATCAGATATGTGCATCTGCAGCCTTAGCCAGAAGAAACTTTTCAATCTGGGGCCAAGCAGAGGCGGATTTTAGGGCAGGCACACTGGGCGCACGCCCTGCGTCCTGACTTCTGAAGGACCCCACGAAACCGTAACTTTACACTTTTTTTCTTATGTAAGGGGCCTAATATTTTCTTCTGTGCTCAAGGCCTCAACCAACCTTAATCCTCCTCTGGGGCCAAGGTAGGATTCCCCTTGGCAGGTAGAGGCTGAGCCTGTTCCATAGGGTGACTCACAGTCCCAAATCGCTGTAAGGTTCCACAGCAAGAAGGCAATGACATTTTTTTTTGTTTGTTTTCTGTGTTTTCAATGAAGTTGGAATTGAAGCGCATGTGTTGGGTTAGAACAGAACCTGTGGAGTAGACAGGAGGAGAGAAATGCACTTATGTACATGTTGAAGCTGGTTACGTTTCACAGGAGCTGGGTTATCCTAACTTGCCACAAGAATGCCTGCCAGTTAAGGAAAAGAGAAGGTGCTGGGAAAATATGGTGTGGTGTAAAGAGCATGGGCATTGCAAGTCAGATCTGTGCAAGTTACTCAACCTTTCTGAATGCACTTTTCTCACCCGTAAAGTGATAATAATAATACTAAGTTGTTGCAAGAATTAAATGAGATCTTATGTAAGAGTAACTTGGCTCATAGTGACCATTCGATAAACATTAGTGTATTGGTTTCTCGGGGCTGCTGTATCAAGTCACCATAAACCTGGAGATTTAAAACAAGGCAAATGTATTTGTTCCCAGTTCTGGAGGCCTTTCAGTCAGTATCGCTGAGCTGGAATCAATGTATTGGCAGAGCCGCATCATTCCCAGAAACTCCAAAGGAGAATTCCAAGGAATACCTTGCCTCTTTCAGCTTCTGATTGCTGCTGGTTTTCCTTGGTTTGTGGCAGCATCACTCCAAACTTCAAGACCAGTATCTTTAAATCTCTCTCTGCTCTGTTTTCACATCGCCTCCTCTATGTGCATGTCAAATCTTGCCTGCCTCCCTCATAAAGATAACTGTGATTGCAATTAAGACCCACTAGGATAATATCCTCACTTCAAGATCCTTACCTTAAGCATGTCTGCAAAGACCACATTTCCATATAAGGTGAAGTTTCCTTGTGAAGGAACACTCATAAATTTCAGGGATTAGGATTTAGATGTTCTTTTGGGGGGAAGGGGACATCATTCAGCTTGCTACTATGTTCTTTGTGTTTTTGAAAGGCAGGAAAGACTTGACAAAAGAGCAAGAAGAGAAGGGGTATTGCTCCATATAAAAAGAATTTATATGCAAATTTTTCATCCAGTTCTGAATCTTTTTCCTCAAGAGGCAAGTCAGAATAACCAGCATCAATATTAATAGGCATATCATTTGGATGTATAACTATAGTAAATGTTTTTTATTTTTTTTCAATTTGGTTGTTTGTATTTATAGTTTATTTATTTATTTAAAGACAGACAGACAGGGGCAGACAGATAGGAAGGGAAAGAGATGAGAAGCATCAACTCATAGTTGTGGCACCTTAGTTGTTCACTGATTGCTTTCTCATATGTGCCTTGACCAGGGGGCTTCAGCAGAGCCAGTGACCCCCTCCTTGCTCAAACTAGCAACCTTGGGCTCAAGCCAGCGACCATGGGATCATGTCTATGATCCCATGCTCAACCCGGATGAACCTGCACTCAAGCCAGGGAACTTGGAGCTTCAAACCTGGGTCCTCAGTTTCCCAAGTCGATGCTCCACCCACTGTGCCAGCACCTGTTCAAGCGTGTTTAGAGTTAATTACATTATAAAAGATCTTTTAGTTTTATTTGTATAAGGAACATAAACTAGTTCTAGAAGCAACTATAGCTGTACAATGAGAAACCGTTTAACATGATTTTAATATATCTGCCTTATTCTTTCCCTCTCCATACTAGATGCTTCTCATATACTGCCTTGAATTGCTAGCTAATGTGTCACAGATTTTGCCTCTTTAATTCAATTATAAACTTTTTGAGATAAGAGATTATGTCTTATTCAGTTTTGTAGCCTCCTTAGTGCTAAACATAGTGTATTGGTCAATAAGTATTTGCCTTGCTGATTAATTTTGAAATACCCAGGAAAGCAATTGTAAAGAAAGATGAAGGCAGAGCTGTTCAACATTTGAGCTTAAGGGAAAAAGATATTAAGAAAAAATATCTTAAACCTTGAGAGAAATATTGTTGCTTCTCTCTACTGTACCATATTTCTCAGCTCTGTTTAAAATTTGTATACCTTTGTCTAAATGCATTTTAAACTGACCCAAAAAACTAACAATAAAGCATTTGAATAAAGATTCTATCTGTATTACTCCTTCCATCCAGTGAAGTAGTTTGACAGTCTGGATCCATCCCCTCAGCAAAAATTCAAATAGTGACCCCTTCACAGTTTTTAGGATCAAAATAAGCCTATTTTAAATTTTGCTGCCAGAAAAGGCCTTTTTATATGATATACTTATCAGTGGAGAAAGAAAAAGGAAAGCATATAAAAAAAAGAATACATTATGCATGTAAGACACACTGGCACACCTGGCGCATAGTGTCCTAAAATATTAACTTCCTCCTGTTCTCTTTTCTGTTTTTCCACCTTAATAAACAAACTTAATAGTCAACAGACTGAGCAACCTTCAGAAAAGTAGTAACTCCTTCAAGAGTAGAAGGTTTAACTAAAATGGAACATGTATGTAAACAATGTATTTTATAGAGTTTAGAGACCTAAAAAGACATCCTATCAGTACTCTGAAACATAAAGACTGGTCAGTAGTGGGCAGGGGCTATGGTAATAGTCATTCTAATGTCACTTCTTGCTGTTCTCCTGGTGTCCTTTCAGTGACTCTGAGTTTTGCTGCCTTGCTGAAGTACTAGGGAATAAGAATACTGAGTTCTCCTTAAGATTGAGTTTTTTCCAGAAAGAAGGGGGATTCTTTTTCCGTGTGTGTGTGTGTGTGTGTGTGTGTGTGTGTGTGTGTGTGTGTGTGTGTTTATTTGCAATGCCTTTCAGGGTACAGGGGCAATATTTTGAAAATGATGAGAATATGGACTTGGCTATTATAACTTGATTCAGCAAACCAGTTCCATGTGGGTGACTTTCAGCCTGCCTCTGAGAGACAGAAAGGGGCAGGTTAGAGTGTCCCCAGATCCCAGAGAACTGACTTGAGCTGGTGTTATGTACTCAACATTTGTGCATTAGCTGCAGCCCTCCTGCTCTGTGAAACAGATCTCTTTTCTCAAATATTCAAAATAAAGAAATCAACAATATAGTTTAAAAAGAGAAAGAAAGAAAGAAAACACCTCCCCTCCGTTTCCATATGGAAAGTACAGTCTAAACTTCAGTGATTTTAAAGCTAATTTTAGTGAAGAGAGGGAGTCCATCTGCATGGCTCAGCAAATTAATTTTGAACATTTGAAGATAAAAAGGCTGAGTTCATGGGAACTCACAGTCCATAGCAATTCAAGGTATTCACCAACTACGGACTCTTCTGTTTGTTCCAAATATCCCTGTCTCATTGGTTTTAGAAAAATAAAAGCACTGCCAATTGGGGGAAAAGGTCAGATAATGAAGAAACAATGCTACCATAATGATACACCTTTAATTTCTCAGTAGAATTTCTTTTAAATCAAAATACTGTTTTACAGCATTCAGTGGAGGAGAGCTTTTTATTTCCTTCTTTTCCTTTTTCATCTTCATAACAAAACACATATTTAGTATAAAAAAACAAAACAACAAACAAACAAACAAACAAAAAACCTAGATGAGCCTCAATGCAAACCCAGAGGGTAGAAGAGATAATTTTGTAGGTTATAAATCAGAAATTCTATTTGCAGTAGATGCTGAACATATGTAATTTACCAGCATAACAATGGTATCTTGAATACAAGTGTGATGGATGCCTTGTAAATTTGAGAAGAGGGGAAAGTAATTTAAATATCAAGTATGATGCTTCTAGGCCTTCTGGAATTTTACCCTCCTTGGGAGACCTTTTAAGAGCAGAGGTAGACACACTGCCTGGACCCCTCCCTCGGTTTGTTTCACGCTCAAATAGGAATGAAATCAGATGAAGTAAGTTGGTGGCATTTGATAGTAAGACAATTTTGCTTTACAAAGTACCTCTCTAGGAAACTAATATGCCAGAGGACTTGCCAATGTGAAATTCCTAACTTTTCTTACGTTTGAATTGACTTTATGAGGTTTTTCTGTCTTTGCATTAGCAAGCAAAATGTTCTCCTCAGTTCGGCTGTGCGAACTGAGAAGCCAGGTGACTAACTCTGGCTGCAGGACATGAGTAAATTGCACAGCAGAATAAGAACAATCCAATGTCCTGTGGAGTAGCTCTATGAGAAGAGGAGTAGGCTCTGGCGTCTTGATCTTAGGTTGTTTTTCCTCATCCTGGCATGGTGAGCAGCAGCTGGACACGCTCTTCACTAGCAGTGCCATTCCTGGGCCTAGGCTGCCACAGAAAGAGGAAGACTTTACATGGAAGATGAACAACAATTATTAGAAATCATAAGGGCTTTTTTAAAAATAATTGAAGTCATGAACTGTACTAATCGCCTCAGGAACTATATATTATCTACTGCATTTTATTAACTGTGGTGTAAGAGAGTGTGCCTGCTCTGAGTATTGGCATCTTTATCGAGATTTTTGCATGCGTGTATTATTCATCTCAGACCAAGCCACATAAATAAAATTTATAGAGAGATATTAGTACAGTAACAAAAGCCTTAGAGAAATAACTTAGTAAGTGACAATGCTGTCAGCAAACATGAAAGACCGAAATTAAGCCTTGCTTTTCTTAAAAACACAATCTTTAAACAAACTAAAATTCAGTTTTTCAGTCTGGGGACAGGTAAAAGAAGATATTCAACACACCACGTAGGGTACCTGCAAGCTGATAGAAGAGTACCCTTGGAGAGCTGAAATCACTTTTAAAAAAAATCTAAATCTGCAAGAGTAAGATGATTATTCCTCTCCTGGAACCCTTTTGACAAACTCCTACATTTTCAAAGTTATGTGGGATTTAGCCAGGCATAGACTCTAATGTGAGGTACATTGCTAAATTACACGCAGTCCTTTGGAAATTTAGATTTTGGTGTTTGCTATAATTCAGACAATGGTTTGATTTAAGTTGACAGGGTTTAAGAAATGAATAAACATGGGCACCCTGGCGTAAAAATAAAAAATCTTTAAGTAGTCCACTAGTCATGCAAGGACCACCAGAAAGAAGAAACAGAAGTAGTAAATCCAATTCAAAAAGCAGTTGACAAATCTGAGTATCATTTGAAACCATAGGGCCATCATAAGACCTCTAGAATGGGCTTAAAATTTTTTTTATTTTATTGACTGATTTTAGAGAGAGAGGGAGAGAGGGAAATAAGAAGAGAGAGAGAAACATCAATCTATTTCTGTATGTGCCTTGACTGGGGATCGAACTGGTAATCTTTGCACATCGGGAGGATGCTCTAACCAACTGAGCTAAAGGATGGACTTTTGAAATGTTCTCCTAAAAACTTTCCCTGTTTGGGACTGCAAGATAAATTATCCAGACAATTTCTATTCAGAACTTGTCCTGTTTACAACTCACATTACAAAAGGTTATATTACCATTGTCATGTTTTAGCAGCATGAGTGATACAATCTCATATTCATAATATGGCTATTTTATATTAGCAGCTTTATGAAAATCTATAGATATCAATATCTGTTTTTAATGGATCTTGCTGAAATCCTGCTGCCTGGGAAGTTGTGCTGCACTGCTGTGAAATTATCACAAAGCTAAATCTGACAATTATGATATCATATCAGAAAAATACGACTTCTAAAGTGTGGGAAAAACTTTTGCAGCATCATGACCAATCATATTTTAGTTTGGAAGTAAAAACTAAGGTCTAGATGTGATAATTAGTTGAGTTATTTCAGTTGTAACAGTCCCTCTATGCCACCCAAGGCTGTCTGTCAGTGTCAATGAAATTGAATGTCAAATTGAAAAACTCTAAAGCTATTTCTTCCATATTAGAAAATCACTAGCAAATCACATCTTCCTGCCCTACTGGCAAGATAAGCAAACTTAGCACATATCTTTTTCCTTTTTTGTCAAACTTTAATCAAACTGTTTATACCGAATGTGAGGCTGGTCACACACTGAACCTCAGAATTTTATCTCTAATGTCAACTCTTCATAATTTTTGTGAAATGTATTTATTTGACTTTTTTTGTAGCAATTGACATGGTTAATCACCACTTCTTCCTTGTTTAGCTAGATCCATGCTCTTGACTCCCAGTTTAGACACTTTTCTAAGTTCTAAATCAGCATTTTAGATGATTCATTGCCTGGCTGAATATTTCATAGACACCTCAAAGTCAATTTTGCCCAAAGTAAAAATATTAATATTCTTCCCATTGTCCATCTTCCAAACAAATAATATACAATCAAATGAACCTGTTTCATACTGCTATACTTATCTTGGGTGAATGGTATCAGCATCTACTCAAATGCTGAAGGTCAAATGTAGGATTCATTTAAAAAAATTTCTCTCTCTCTCTCTCTCTTTCTTTTTCCTTTCTTTCATTGTTTTTTTTTTTTTTTTTACCATGATATCACTTAAATAAACTTTCCAGAATGTAAATCAGACTGTGAAATTCTACTAGTTCAGTGGGTTCCTATAACCTATAATCCACAATGGAAACCTCTTAGCATGGCAATTAAGGCAATCTTTGCTGCCTACATATTTTTCCCAACCTCTTCTCTTGCCACTTGCTATCTGGCAAGCTGTGATCCAGCCATTCTATTTGTCATTACCCCCCTTCCCACAGTGCACCATGCTCTCTTAAGCTTGTCGGCCTTGCAAACAACCTCTTCTGTCCTCACACCTTCCCTCTCTATCTCTGTCTACCCTGTGGAGTTTTGTTCAACTACCAAGAATCATAAACATGAATTTTCCTTTATAGACAGATATTCACACCTGCCCCTTGGGTACAGTTGTGTGCATCCTTTCTCTGTTCTCATAGAGTTATGTGCATATATTTAAAAACCTTTATCACATACAATTATTATGGTACATGTCTGTCTCCTCTAACTATACTCTGAGTTTTCTTGACAATAGATATGTTTTCCCATTCATCTTTGTATTCCCAGAACTTAACAGTGAGTGTTCTATTGGGCTGCTCTAATTTTTTTCTTTTACTGAATATATATATGGACCAGCCACGTATAGCTAGATATATTCTTAGATTTATGAAAGAAACTATGGCTTGACCTCTATGAAAAATTTCCTTTCCATGGACATTGGACTGCTCCTTGATCCAGCTTATGTGGTTTCTGCATCCTACTTCAGTACTTCCTTTTCATTCAAACTGATATTCAACTCTTTATATGTAAGAGTTTATTATCAACTCTATAATTGTAGAAGAATAAACCTGTGGGCAAAGTATTTAATTACTCATTTAGAAATATGGATTTAGCTGGCTTTATATTTCATGAAGATTCATAGATTGTTGCCCCCAAAGATGAGTTGCTTAGTCTTAATTGAAGTATAGACGAGCTGTCTAGTTGACAGACCAAGAGTCGACCCAGTCCAATATTCTAACATATGACCAACTTACTTTATAGAAGACTTTATATAAAAAAAAGCCCTGACATTTGTTATAATCCTAACACACCTTTGACAATGGAAGCTAAAGCTTAAGGATTATTTTAGTCATCTGAGTGTGCTGTAACAAAATACCGTGACCAGTGGCTTACATAGCAGACATTTATTTCTCCCAGTACTGGAGAATGGAAGTCTGAGAGCTGGTGCCAACATGGCTGGGTTCTGGTGAGAACACCCATCCTGAATGGCAGAAGGCTGCCTTCTAGGTGCATACTCACATGGTCTTCCTTCAGCGCCTTCAGGTAGAGACAGCAAGCTCTGGTGTCTCTCCCTAGATCTAGGGAATTAATCCTATAATTGGAGCCTTATCATCATACCCAAATCTCAACCTAATTATCACTCAAAGGCCCTACCTCCAAATATCACATCAGAGGTCAGGGCTCCAACATGTGATTTTGGGAGTAGGGTGTGGACAAAAGCACTGAGCCTCTAAATGAATTAAACCACTTTCCTATGGACCCTCAACGCAGTAAGAAGTCAGTAAATGCTGACTCCAAAGATGTTTTCTTTTCCCTAATAATTGGTCTTTATTGCTTTATATACATAGGTACTCAAGTAATTAGCATTTTATTTTATTGATTTGAGAGAGAGAGAGAGAGAGAGAGAGAGAGAGAGAAAGGAATGGAGAAAAAGAGAAAGAAAGAGAGAAGAAGAGATCAATTTGTAATCCCACTTATTTACTGGTATTGATCGACTTACGACCTATGTAGCTTATGACCATTCTACTTTACTACCACAATCGCTAGCCACGACTGCTCCATGTCTGGAGCAGTTTTTGTATGCACCTATATTTTGTAATTTTGTATGTTTTGCAAATATTAAACCAGTTGTACTGGTAATGCAGTGTTTTACTTAAACCTGATGAATGTAAAAATAAGAAACAAAATGGTGTAGAGACGATACAAATGGCATAAAATGAACAAAGAAAATTACAATATATAACAATAATGAAATAAAATTATGATAAAATATGACTTAAAGATTTTTATAATATCATTTCACAGTACTGTACATATAATATAACCTACTCAACTTACAACCAAATCGTGTTACGACCGGTCGGAACCAGTAGTGGTCGTAAGTCGAGCACTAGCTGTATGTACTCATTGATTCTTGTATGCGCCCTGACTCGGGATTGAACTTGCAATCTTCGTATTGGATGGATGCTCTAACCAACTGAGCTTCCCCGGAAGGGCATAATTAGTATTTTAAAAAGCAAAATGTTACTAGTTTTCTCTGATCATCTTTGATGTGTTCCCTAAAACACAAATCTCCCTTCCATGCATATTATTCATATATGTTTATCCAAATTTCTCAACTGTGTTAGTGAAGGCAAACAATATATGGTCTCTTTCCCATTTTTTAAAGTTTTCCCAGGAAAAAAACTGAACTGGGCTCTAGGTGCTCTGGCAATTTTATTCTAACACAAGCAGCACCCAGATTGTAATTCTGATAAGTATTTCAGTTTTTACTTGAAAAATTAAATTCACAAAACAATTGATTATTAGTTATAAATGGCAAAAACACCATCTGTCTTTCAAAATTGGTTAAATCCATGTAGCAAGGGGAGAAATGTTGGAATTTGTAGTTGGCCAGGAGTTCTAGTCCACAAAGCAGAAAATGACGAGCTTTACTATGAGAAAGCAAGGGTAGTCATAACTTGCATTTTGCGGCTGTGGGAATTTGATACGTTCTTCACATGTTCCATATGTTAAATCACTTGGCAAGATCTTTAGTGTGAAAGAGCTGGGGGTTGGGGAGGAGTGTGGCTAGTGGATAGGGTAGCAGCAGCTTAATCCAAAATGTGTGGCTCTTGTTCTTTCCATGGAGACACAGTGATAAAAATGTCCCAAGACCTGGGAATTTGGATGTGCAAATTCCTTAAACTTGTGGCACAGGTGGCATTTTTTGGAGGGTGTTGGTGGAAATTTCTAAAGCTATTTGCATTCCCCTGGTGAGGTAAGTCATACAGCATTAGCATTTTCTACAAAAATGTCCCATGTTGTTCTTTGCCAACTGGAAATTTGAGTAGGTGTTCATCTGATGTGCCAAGAGAATGAAGGGATATGAAAATACTCTACATCTTCCAATGTCCCACTCTGCGTTCTGAGTGTGGGAGGACTGGGGCCTGACTAGACTCTCTGGCAGATTCGGCTTCATGAGGAATGCTTTTCCTTAGGAGTATAATGCAATCCTGTTATTTTAAAAATGCTTCTGAGCTGCTGGCATATTTTCACCTTATGTTAAAAATGTAGCTATGGTTATTATTCATGTATTATAATGTGAAATGTAGTCATTCACTTAACAAATATTTATTGAGGCACAGTGTAGCATAGTGGTTAATTGCAGAAGCTCCGTATGCACCTTAGAAACTTTTACCTTGGGCCAATGACTTAATCTTTTAACGATGTTTTAAAAATATTAAATGGGGCCCTGGAAGGTTGCTCAGTGGTTAGAGCAGCAGCCCAGCATGTGGACATCCTGGGTTCGACTCCCTGTCAGGACACACATGAGAAGCTACCATCTGTTTCTCTTCCCCTTTCTCTCCCCCTTCTCTCTTTTCTGGCTCAATTGGCTCCAGCATCCACCTGGGCACTGAGTATATATAGTTCAGTTGATTTGAGTATCCTTCCCAGACAGGGTTGCCATGTGGATTCCAGTCAGGGAGCATGCGGGAGTCTGCCTATCTTCCCTTATCTAATTAAAAAGAATACATATATATGTATATAATAGTAGGTAATAATAACATGTACCATGATGATTGTTCCAAAGATTCAGTGAGATTATACATGGAAAATATTTAATAAAAACTCAATAAATGCAAAAGTAGTAATAATAACTGTGCTAGGATGCTTGAGTTCTTGACATATAGGACCTTACTTGATGGTTTACACATTCATTTCGGAATTTACATGGCCTCAAATTGTTAATTCTGATGTTGTTGGGATTCTGCTGTGTATTTGGTCTGATCCAGTTAGCTTTACTCTCCAGAGGTGGTAAGAATAGGTGGGACGTTGTAGACGGGACATTGCCTTAGTGACCATGTGGTGATGGTTTCCTGTACATTAGTGCTATTTGCCTGCTGGTCTCCCCATTCCTGGGGCACTGCTTGCTGTTCATGCATGGGGCTTATAATTACAGAGCAGGCTATCCAGGGCTGTGAAGACAGGGCAGTCTTGAAATTAGTTTATGCATAATGGATAATAGGAGGCTGTTTTAAGTATAACTCATTTGGTGGGTTGGCAGATCTTGATATCATCTTTGATATGTACTATCTATCTATCTATCTATCTATTTATTTATTTATTTATTATTTTTAGCAAGATGAGGACAGAGGGTCTGGTCAAGTCATTTGGTGTAACTCCACTAGATTGTAGCTCAGACATAGCAATTTACATTCAGTAATCTCTTGGTCATTTAGCCACAGATAATTTGTCATGGTTTGTTTTAGTGTTGTGATATTGATATTTATTATGCAAATTGCATTTCCTACATCTTATTGTTCTGCATTCTATGAATACTTAAATTATTATAAACCTTTACACTTAATATGGCTCGTCCTTCAGTTTGATGCTTGAGCAACAGAGGGTCAGATCACACACGAGGGGAAGAAAATAAGTAATTAAAAAGCAGACAAACAAGAGAGCCCGCTGCTTGGTTCAAAAGAAAGCAAAGGCAATTCCAAGGAGGGAAAGTGGGTTAGGAGAAGCGAGTCTCCTCAGCCAGGAGAGCCTCTCCCAGAGACACGGGGGAGCTCAGAGCACCTGTTGGTTCCCACATGCCTCCGGGGGGACTGACTGGGGGTGTACAGGCATGGCAGTGGGTTTGAACCCTGAAGGAGGAAGATGGCAAACCCTTATCTTCACAAGGGCGGCTCCTCTCCCGCCTCCGCACTCCATCCGGAAGCCTTGACAGAAGAGATGTTTTTGTTGAACGTGTGCAATCGTAACTATATAATATTACACATGATTATATATATTAAACACACACATATATATTGAAGCCAGAAAGGCTACCTTCAATCAGCTGAGGAGCCTGAGCGGAGCCTCCTCCAGCTACCTTTCCCGAGGGAATCTATCACAAAGGCACGGACCTGAAAACCCCAGAGCCCGACTCCGGCTCTTTTCTCGCAACTATGCCTAAGTCTACCGCTAGGTTGTCGGGCGGGTTTTCCCGCTCCGCCGGACGTGCAAAGCACGCATGCACTTCTCCCAGATTGTTTTGTCAATCCGGGGACCTTCACTCTCACTCTTCACTCCCGTACAGCCTCGGTTTCCCAAAGATCTATTCCTTCGGTGCAAGGTGAGTGAGGAAAATTTGCAACATCTGGTTTCCAGGCTGATGCACTCGGTGTATAGGGCAGGGGAACCTCCGAGGGAGATTCTCCAGTCGTTGGTCTGATGTAGCGATTGCTATAAACATTCTTAATAAAGGTGTACGGGAAGCTAGAGCCACCCCCTGGAGCCCAAGCCCCCACGCACCAAGCGCCCACGAGAACACTTTTCCTTCGATCCTAAGGAAGCAAAAGAGAATTTTAACATAAACATATTTGCATACGCCCCTCCCCTTGGCCCCGCCCCTATGTGGCGCGGGCGCGTCGCCGAGCACCAACGCCAGGGGGCGAGGTGGGGGAGGGGGGAATCCTTGGAGAGTCGTGTAGGGCTCTCAGCGCTGTGATTGGTCGGTCCTGGCCCCGCCTTTAGCGCATTTCATTAGCATCTCATTAGTTGTCCGCTCAGGCTCCCGAGGAAGCCACCGCCGCCAGTCTGAGGCAGGTGCCCGACATGGCGAGTGCTGTGCTGCCGAGCGGATCCCAGTGTGCGGCGGCGGCGGCGGCGGTGGCGGCGGCGGCGGCGGCGGCGGCGGCGGGGGCGCCGCCTCCTGGGCTCCGGCTCCGGCTTCTGCTGTTGCTTCTCTCCGCTGCGGCATTGATCCCCACAGGTAGGTGTAGGCACAAGCCAGTCGGCCCCTCAAATCTCCTAAGGCACCCCAGTAGCGGTAGCCGAGGGGTGGTGGTGGAAACGTTTCCATGACAACCGTCCCCCACTTCCTAAATTCGAAGCGGAGGGAGTGTGGAAAAGAAACTCGGGGCTAAAATGGAAGGGCTGAGGGGATCGGTCATTCCCTTCTCCCTTGTCCAGCTGGCTGTGAATTAGAGTCCTTAGGGATGGCTGCACCCACACCTTCTTTCTCCTGCTTGGCGCGGAGTGGACTGAGAATGTGGCGCCCAGAAGGGTTAGAGAATTTGGGGAAGAGGATGGATCGTAGGCACCTCGCAAACCGTCCAAACTCGCTGTTGTCCCCGTAACTTGCAGGTTCTCGCGTCTCCCAGGGCTAACCATTCACCAGCACCTCTCCAGCGGGTCCTCCAATTCTCCATCCCCGAAAACTCCCCATGGCTGACTGACTAGCAGCCTCCAACACGATCCCTCGCTGGTCCACAGGACATCCCCAGACTTGTCTGATCGATCCTGCTCTCCCCGCGCTTTGCCTTTCTCCCCTGCACCCCGAACTGCGCGCACCCAGTGCTCCCTCCAGCCTGACCTCAGCCCCTCCGCCTGGCTGCGGGTCTCCTTGGCCCGGCTCCAGGCAGGGAAAGTTACCCGGCCCGGCCTCGCGGGGGGCAGTTGCTATCGCCGCCTCTGCGGGAAGGAGCCAGGAGCCCGCTGTTGGCCTGCCCCACGGCATCCTCCGCCGCGATTTGGAAACACCGGTTTTCCAAGCTGCCGGTTCTTTTGGCAGCCCGGAGGTTGTGGATGGAGCGTTCGCGGCCTTTGCGGCCAGCCCGGCACCCTCCGGGCCTCCGGGCGCCCCCTGTGTGCTGCGCAGTCTTGGGAATTTGCCACGGGCGGCTCTGCACGCCCCGCGCTTTCCCTGAGGACGCTGAGCACTGGGCAGGAGCACTGGGCATGAGCACGCTGTGTGACTACCCGAGTGCCGGCGCGTTGGCGCGGTCGCGAAAGAAGAGGGCAGTGTTTGCTTTTGCTAACAAAAGGGAGACGGAGCTCTTTCCTAGCGGAGAGGCCGGCGGTGCTGCACCCAGCCTGCGGTTCCCGCCACCGCGGAGCTCAGCGGTCGCGCGGCATCCCGGCGCCGTGGCCTCCTGCAGCCGGCTTGGCGCGGGCAGCTGGGACCCAGAGGCACGAGGCCGCGGGGGCCAGGGGAGTGGGGAGGTGCTGGAGGGAATGCAGCAGGGCTCGGCGCCTGCATAACCCCTCCCTGCAGCTTCGGAGCTGCAGGACCCACGAGCAACAAGTGGCGGAGGACAGCGAGAGCTCTGCCCCCACCTGCAGAGCCCCGGGCCGGGCGGGCGCAGCGCTGGGGCCACGGTACCGCTCCCGGGGCGCCTCTCCTCTTGGGCTGTGCCTTTTGTTTACACGATAGAGGACACACAGTTACGTAAACACCGCAGGAGACACGCTGTAGGAAATGGGGATGTCTGGGGATGCTAGGTTTGGATTTAGGGGATCCCGGTTTGGTTGCTTTCCTCTTCAAAACAAGCTTGCAAGAGAGCTCGGCTTGGGGAGCATATTGGGAACGTACAGGGGTGGGAATCTGGCAGCAGCTTCAGTTCCAGAGCTGAGGATTTTTTCTTCCATGCCAGGGTCTGTCTCTCCGGATGTTGTTTATGTGTTTTTCCTCTGAATTCTTAATTTATGAGTTACGAGATAATTGGGTTCAGCCGACTCCGGTGTGGTTACAACTTCATTTCGGGTAATGTCTCTGACTGGATGGGTTCAATAAAATGTTCCTGAAAGAGATTCTTCGTGCTGCTGCATTGTAAAAAGCGCCAGTGTCAGTTAAACGTGAGCGTGAGTAAAGGCTCGGTAACTGGCGCATAATAGAGGCAACAATAGACTTGTATTGGCTGCAAAAAAGGGGGAGGGGGAAAGTGCTGGTCGGGGATATTGCCTTTCGACTAAAAAATGGGAGCGGTGCGATGCCGCTTGGCAGCAAAGTAGGATTTGATTATACCTCCTCTGTCAAGCCTGCTCATAGAAGGCAGCAAGTAGTAGCAACGGTACTATATTTGTAACTATCTCGCGGTAAAAAAGAAGTTGTCTTCCCAGCAAGAGGGATATATGCTGACTTAGAAAGGAGCGGTCTGGAACTCAACCGTGCATGTCAAAGCTACAAGAAAATTCTGTTGCCAGTTACCATGGAAGCAGCTTCTTGTTCTTGTGTACAGCCTTGCTTGTACTCTGGTTATCAGATTGTGTTCAAATTAGAAAGTAATTGGGTTTGATTTGTAGTGAAGGGGGTTAGAGGATTTTCTTCAAATCTTTTTTTTAATGTCTTTTTTCTTTTCTTTTTGTCAGTTTGAGAAGGGGTCTTGGTCTATCTATCGGGGATCCTAGGACTACCAGAGTAGATTTCAGGTGGGCACAGGTGACTTTTCTTCCTTAGTCCTCTTACTTTAAGCTTTGTCAGAGGCCTCCAGTTTCCACTTCCAGGGTTTAGAGAAACCTGTTGAAGCTGTCTTCTTACTTCATTAGGCTTGTTTCATTTACATCCTTGCAGGGATAGCAATCTAGGGCCATTGTGCCAGTAGGTGCTGGTTATGTCTTCCCCGTAACTGAATCCATCCATCCCTGGAGAAAATCTCCCAGCTCTCCTGTGGTGTTGGATGGAATGGATGTTAATGAAATATAGCTAAAATGGGGTTTTCTGAGTTCACCGTAGTGTAAATAATGACTGTTACATTTTAGGTGCGTACATAATGTTTCTGATCCCCAGTGGACCAGTGGTTGGTCAGTTTCTCCTTATCTTTTTCAGCGTTACAGAGTATGGCTGATGGGTAGGGGTATGGCTGGTGCTGGGAAGCCCAGAGGCTGAGTTTTGCTTCTTGTGGCCTGTTGAGGCTTGAATACCAGGGATAGAGACTTTACAAAAGTGCCACCCTGCTATTGTTGCCTTTCCTTGCATCAAATTGAATAGCCACAGGAGGGACTTGCACTTGTCTGTGATAGCTTTGATAAAATATCCCTCATTAATGCCACTTTATATTTACAGTGTGTCACTGGAGACGCACAAGGCTTCATTTAGTGACTTGTGTGACGAGACAAGCTTGCATTATTTGCCTGGGACATTTTAGAGGAACAAGAGACCCATTGAGCAATCTTTTGAAATGAACAAATACGGAAAAAGGGGGGAATAAAAGAGGAGGCAGTTCTCTGGAACAAAGAGCTTTATTCATATAGATGTTGTACATGCTTTATCCAGTTTCCTCCAATGGCCCTCCCAGTGAAGGGGAGCTGGACCTGGAAGAAGCCAACAGTCAGGACGCTTGCACATTCTCTCTCTCTCCCTGACTTCCTATTATCCGAGTTGGCCCTCAACGTCCTGACTGCTCATCTCTCTCCATACCCTCTAATCCCTCAGAAGGTAATAGGTTCCTGGGTCCAAAGAGCGAGATTTTGAAATCCTTTCCCCCAGGTCTGAATTTCAGCAGAAGGAAATGCTAGCTACCTGTGGAGATTGATGGTCATTGGGGGGATATATTGGTTGAAAGGAAAGAGATGTCACCTTGCTACAACATGTGTCAGGAAGTGGCTGATAGTGAATGTCAGATTGGAAAGATGTATTGTGATTGTAATATTAACCTGATTATTTATTTTCAAAGAAATGATGTGTGAAAGCCAAAATCCAAAATTTTCATTGTCATTAAGGGTACTCTAGAAGTTTTTAGTGACTTTTGCTCACAATTGCCTCATACATATGTGAATTCTTATTATTCCTTGGCCTATGTTGCTAATGATTTTTAGGCTTTAAAAAATTGATAATATTGCTATGACTATAAACTGTCTTATTCTCTACGTTTCAGTATGTGACATTTTAATGCTTAATCACTTAGAATTTACGTTTTAAAATAGTTTGTGTGTGTGTATATATGTGTTTAACAAAAGGCCCATTTTTATGTGGGTGATCTTCTTAAATTGGGCCAAACTAATCGATGCTATGATTTGAATGGAAACTTACCAGCATATGAAGAAAATTTATGAGAAATAAATCCAAAGGATTCAAATGCTGTATCTGTTGGGAAGAGTAGTACGGACCATTACGCTGGGCATTTTTAACTGGAAATCCAGAAACCAAAAGGAGAAATCACACAGCGACATCTGTTGCAGACTTGAAAATTTGCTGCTTTGAGTTGAAAGCAATTAGTCCCATATAAGCACGAAATGGTATCAGTCATTGTGTATGGGTGTGTATACTCATGCAAATATGTATATATACACACAAATATACATATATGCACTGAGAAACTTACCCAATACAATATTCATATTCACATTTAAAAAGTATTTAATAGAAAATGTATTATTTTAGCACCAAAGCCCCCCCCTTTTTTTTTTTAAATAATACCTGTTGAGGAATTAGAGATTCTTATAATCATGGAGTTTTGAAAGAAGAAGGACATTATTAGAAATCATCTGGTGAAATCCCATTATTTTGTAGTGAGGCAGCCAAAGCCCAAAGAGGGAAGGTCCTTGCTTACCTTTGAACTAGAGCTAAGTTAGCTGTGCATCCTGGATGGGGAGCAGGCCCAGGTCCCTTGATGTCCAGCCAGTGAGCCTTCTCTTCCACTTCCCAGCTGGAATGCCCAGTGAGGGAATATGGGTCATGGGTAGACAGTATCTTGGCTAGGAATAGTTTGTGTTCTGAAGGCAGCAAGATTAAGTGCTGTTTTAAGTAATAAACCCATGGATGCGAGGAGTGACCTCTGGGAAGAAAGCACCAGCTCTTGATAAAGTTGTCTTTGGTATTGACTGATGGTTCTGAAACGTCTGGGCTTTATTTGGCGGCCACAACCCGAGTGCCATCCACAGCACCTTCATAGGGGACAGCTCTGGATTTGTGTTGCTGTCGTAAGTCAGGTGCATGAAAACTAGGTTTCAGAATCCTCAGCTTTAGATTTTTAATCTTCGACTTGACTTTTCAAGGGTTAATATTAACAGCACAACTCTTTCCACCCAACTGAGGAAAAAAAGGAAGGGTCTTCAAGTCAAGAACAAGGACACATCTTGTTTTTTCTTACCAGGTACTTGTCCCTTTTTATTAAACAGAGAAAAAGCTGAGTATAATTTCCTTTTAAAGAAAAAGAAAGTATTTTTGCAAGATGACTTCTTTACATTAACCATATTTTCTTTGTTTTTTCATTTAATTATGAAAAATTTCAAATATACGCGAAAGTAAAAAGCATGCCTTAATTAACCCTGTGAACAAATAGCCTAGTTCAGTAATTAGCCACTCATGGTCAGTCCATTCTTTGTACATTTTCTCCCTTTCCCAGATTCTTTCAAACAAACCCTGGACATCCCATTATTTCTTCTGTAATTTACCTTAGAACAAATCTCTTTAAAATACAGTCTCCTTTCTCCCTCACTCTCACAATCAGTATCATTAGTTGAATGTACATCTTCTTCACTGACTAACATAATTTTTGCCCTACCCTAGCTTGACTGAGGAAGGTAGAGTGAAGGCTTGTTACGGTGGGTAAAGCTGAGGCAGAAATCAGAGAAGCCAGAGTTTGATTATTGCCTGTACTGTGAGGACCTTTTTGTTTGGTTTGGTTTATTTTGAGCAAGATTTTTTTTGGATCCGATAAGATGGGTTTTATTGTTGTGTAAATATGGTTGTGCAAATATGTAGTAATTGTAGCTAATCCATCAACTGTGGTGTACTATGAAAAGCATCCATGGTGAAATTGCATTTCCAGTTGTTCTCATAATGATGCTCTATCTGAGGACTTCTGTAGGATGGCTGTGAGTGGATAACCTCATTCGTATATTTATCTTTAAATGCCTCCGTGGTCGATAAATGCTTTTGCATATTTTTTAATATAAGGCTTAAAAGAAAAAATTCTTTTTTTCATTTCTAACTGGCTTAGTGCTAATTTCAGCCTGTATTCTGTAACCGAAGCGATCACAAAATGCCTTGTGCGTGGTAGGGGTAGGATCCCATGCAGAACGCCGTAAGCTGTGAGATTTGGAGCCTTATCTCCCTAGGATAGGGATGGGGTGTGGGGTAGGGAGGAAAAAGATGACTGTTTTTACTTCTCATTGTTTGGCCTGTTGATTTAAAATACACATTTTTAATTTTAACTAGAAATGTTGGACTGCTTCAGTGTTAATTTCTGAACTTTGGTTTTCTGGAAAATTGGTTGTTTCCATTTTCCAAGGTTTGTGAAATGTGAGATTGTGAGTGTGTGTGTATTTTAAGAGGTTCTTTCTCAAATGTATTTAACATGGACAGTAAATCTGATGTATTTCGGATTTTTGGTTTCCAGCCAAACAAGCAAATTATACGTGAGATGGTTTGAGGGGCACAAACAGCCCTGGCCAGGTAAAAACCCTCCTCCCACTCCCCTTTTCAGAGCTGGCCAAGGCACAAGAAAAGCACAAAGGAATGCTCACGTTCAAGGTTTGAGGAACGCCATCAGATTCGAATAAACAGCCTTTGTTTGGAAACCATCAGTGAAGGAAGGAACCCGCTGGAATGTTTGTAATTACAAGTGGTCCCTCCTTGTTTAAATTTCAGAAGCCATAGATTCTTTTTCAGAGATTTAAATTGCAGGCTCTAGGCAGCAGCTGCTGTTGTGGTTAATGGGCAGTTTCTCTTTGAAGACCTTCCAGGGCTGGTTCTCAAAAGCTGCGGTGCAGTTGGCCTTGAACTAAGGTTAGAAGAAAAGGACATGGAAGTATTTATATACATGTGCAGCAAAAGTGATGTGTGGCCTTTATGACTACTCAAAAGAGAGACCTGGTGGTAAGGTGGAGAGGGAAGCTCCCCTGATAAAAATTTGTTCCGGCTCACAGGTGTCTTGAATCTCTTAAGAGAGTTGTGGGGTGGGGAAATTTTTTTCTTTCAGTAGATGTTTTACTGGAATATAGTTGTTTGACCCAACATTTTGCAGGTATTTCAGAAATGTTAAATAGGCTTGAAATGAAAGTGCTGTGATATATACTTAAATGCTGCTCCATATTTGAAGTTGATATTCTAGTGACATGGGCTTTTAAGAATGCCCAGAATAAGTATCTTTGCTCTTGGCAGTCTTCCTTGGTAAGATAGGTGCTCTGATTCTTCTTCGGCTATCCAGCACTGGACTGCAATGTCAAGTTGGATTTAAGTTATGAGATCCCTGGAGGGGGCAGGGAGGAATCTGCCTAAAAACTGAGGGTTCAGCTGCTCTATATCTTTCCTTGTCCGTACCACATCTCCACTTGGCTAGGATTCACCTAAAAGTTAACAGGTCAAAAATTGAAACTTTCATCTTTTTCTGTCATAGGAGTAAATTTTTCTCAAAGTCTATATTATTGCATATGATATCATCATCAGCCTGGTTGCTAAGGCCGCTAAATTCAGTCTTTTGCCCCCATCCTTAACTTATACACTTGGATTGAAATAAAATGGGCTTACTGTTTCTCTACAACATCCTCTGGAAGTCTCAACATCCTTCTTCTCCAAGTCATGTCTTTCTAGCAGAAGCTGACCCAGCCTGTCTGCTAGTTAGAATATGACTCTATCTACTGCAATTCTAATTCTTTTTAGATTGTTCTTCCCTCAGTGGCTGTCTTACTCCCTCTCTAACTGTTCTCATTTCTCATTACTTTCTAGCCCAATTCTGATAGGACTGAAAGACTGACGATTCTGATTCTCCGGTGAACCAGATGAAGAAGGTGGTTCCACTGATTAGTCTTCAGCTAGTTACCTTTGCATAAAACGGCTTTCTTATCTGTTTTTCTCTTAACTCTTGGTTTACCGGTGTAGGACTGACTCCTTGCCTACCTTGAGAATAAACATCTTCCCTTTACATCTTTCAATTTAACTAACACATCCTTATCTAAAATATTCCGCAACATAGACATTTCTTTTTCCGCTTTACACACACACACACACACACACACACACACACACATGCACACACACACATATATATAAATATATGTACACACACATACACATTTCTTTACAGTAGGCTAAAGTGTGTTGATATTATGGCCATGATTTTATTGAAACTTCAGAATGCTGAATGTGCATCACACCTATTTGGTGGTACGTGTTTGAATAAGGGCAGATTACAAGCTGGCAAAGTAAGACTTTCAGACACAAAGGCAAGTCCTTTAGGAGTAAGAAGACTTCAGAAGGTTCAGAGTCCGATGGCCTCATCTGGAGCTGCTAGCTTGTTGTAAGTGTGATCATCCCCTCTGAAGATGTTCCAAAGTCTGATCCACCTTAGAAGAGTGGGTAGTGCTCATGTTTCTGATGTCTAGTCACCAAGAAGTACCTACCTGGCTAGCTAGGAGGCAAAACGCAGGCCTTTTTTAGACAGTGTTTCAAATTGTTTGGACCTTGGGAGTGGTGCTGCTGCCTAACTAACACACAGTCATCTCCAGCATAATGGTGGATCACATTTTATTTGATAACATCGTGGGTGAATCGTTACTAGCTTAAAAAGAAAAATGAAACCTTTGTTTCTCAGTTGGACTGCTCTACCTGTTATCTTAAGGATCTTTTCAAAGCCTTAAGTAATATCTGCCCCAGTTCATCCCTTATTTTTTTCCTTGTCTGGATCCTTCCTCTGCATAGTTCAGTATTTGCTAGTCGAAGGTTATGCAGCATAGTAATTCAGTGATATGAAAACTTGATTATCATGGAGTATTTGGGGACAGTCTTGGGGAAGAGGTCATATGTCACAATTTGGTATGCACTTGGCTCTTTGCTGAATATGCCTGTGAATAAGACACCCAGACCTTGCTACAACTCTAGCTCGATTGTTTCCTCTGAATAGGAAAGGAACATTGCTTCATTTCTCTTGCAGAAACCCTTTACTTAAATAGTGAAAACTTCAAAGATAGGGAGATAAAAACCAAGGTAATTTAGTACTAAATTACTGCTAAAATGGTTTTATCTCTTAAAAGGTTCAAACAGAGATTAGCTTAAATGACACTGAACTTCACTTTTCCTTGTGCATAGCTTGTGAGCACACATCTTTGTGTAGAGAACTCTTTCTTTTAGTTTAGGTAGTAATCACGTGTTAGTTGCTGTTCGTTTCCCTTTTCTGAAGCAAATCTCTGCATCTCTGGGTCAAGTTGGCTGGGGGGATACCTTGTTTGGTTACAGAATGGTAAAACCCAGTGCTTTACTCATGAGTTAGAAACAGCAAAAACAACCTACCTTACAGGATGTCCTTCAGTTTCACCGTAGAAACAGCTGAGTACATCCTGAATTAATCCTATCAGCATGGTAGTTATGAAGTTTACAGTCTATATTTTTTTCAATTTTTATTTTGAAAAATTTCTAGATTCTGCAACTGATAACATTTTGCTTTATCTCTAGGTCTCTAATGTGGACATTTTTGCTTCCTTGAACTGTGTGAAAGCACCTTGAAGAAGGCAATGACCCTTCATCCTTTATTTCTTCTGCTTGTAATTGCTGAGGATAAGGACATATACCGTGCAACCTCAGTACCATTTAGGAAATTTAACATTGCTCTAATCATATCTAATATCTAGTTCATATTCAAGTTCCCCTGTTGTCCCAGGAATAGCCTTTATATGTTTCCTTACCTTCCTGATCTAGAATTCATTAAAGGTCACACATTGGATTTGGTTTCGTGACTCTTAATCTAGAACTGTTCCCCTACTTTGCTGCCTTTTCTTTTAAGGCTTTTTAGAGGGGGCTGTCTTTCATGGCATTGACGTTTTGATGAGTCCAGACCTGCTGTTTTATAGACTGCCCCATCGTATTTCTGCAGATTGGTTGATTGTTTCCTTGTAGTTTGATTCAGATTATAATAGACAAGGACACTGGCTCCACAGTCTCTCGCCATATCGTGGTTCATTTTTCGTGGCATCACTGTGTCATGGATTTTTAAATTGTATATATCTAATTTTGTATCATGATTTTTTGCTGTATGACAGGATTTTGCGGTACATAGGTATTTTTATGTATTATTTTAATTACTGATTTGGTAAAATAAGCATTTTCTAGCCTAAAAAATTAAAAACTATAAAAAATATTAATTAAAACATATTAAAGAATATTAAATTGAAATAAAGCCTTAAAATATATATAAATAATAAAATACATATAAGGTCACTACTTTGTGGATTTTTGCCTATTGTGGGAGGTTCTGGAACCTAACCCCTGCAATAGATGAGGGACCTCGCAATAGATAAGTATTGCCAATTTCCCACATCACAAGGGACGTAATATAAGTTTGTCACATTATTGGTGATGGTATCTTCGATCCCTTGGTTAATAAAAGTTTAGTTACTTAGCTCAGGTCAATTTACAGATTTTTCTATTTCTGTCCCTTTGTAATTAATAAGTAATTTGTGGGATATTTTGAGACTGAAGATCCTGTTCTTTAATAACACTCCACCTAGCTTTTTTTGCAGAATTGATAAATATATATATATATATAGTTCAACATATATATATTGAAAAAAAATATTTTTTAGATTTTATTTCTGCATTTGGGGAGAGGGAGGAGAGAGAGAGAGAGAGAGAGAGAGAGAGAGAGAGAGGAGGAAAGAGCAGAAAGTATCAACTCCCATATGTGCCTTGACCAGGCAAGCACAGGGTTTTGAACCAGTGGCCTTAGCATTCCAGGTTGAGGCTTTATCCACTGCACCACCACAGGTCAGGCAGAATGGGTAAATCTTGTCTGAATCAAATATTATACCAGTGGTTACAAAACTGTGATTTTTCTAATTCTGCCATTTTGCTACATTGGCCATTTTGCCTGCAGAAGAGCTTGCCTTTCGTCTCCCTTGCTCCACTTCTTTTTTTTTTTTTTTAAAATCATAATGTACTCAGAGATTAAAAAAAAATGAGGTGTTATTATGTTTCATTATCATCAAATTTGGCCACTGGAAACCTCTTTAGTCTTGCTCTGTATCTTTTTGATATATCACTGTTAATTTTTAAGAACTTTCTTATTTTATGTCATAATAAGATGTGTAAGCTTACATTGTACTTTCTCTGCCCCAGGCCTAGAATCAGCTATTTCTCCAAGATGTCCTGATTTCTTTTAGTATTTAAATACCAAAGAGGTGTGCTCATTGCTATTGACTTGTCTTCGTTTCAGGGGCCAGAACCAGAAGACACACACGCGCACGCACGCACACATACACACACTTATTTATTTATTCTAAATTGATACATTACTTATTTTTTATAAATTATTTATACATTTTTCTTTAAATTTACTCATTTAGATCATGAATTCGTACTGATGCTTTCAATTCTAGTCTAACAGCTTAAGATTCTTTCCCTTCTATTCTTTAAAAACTCTTTTTATTTACTGATTTTTAGAGAGTGAGGAAGCGGAGAGAGAGAGAGAAAGAGAGAGAGAGAAACAGTTTGGTTTTCCTCTTATATATGCATTCATTAGTTGATGCATGTACATGCCCTGACGGGGATTGAACCCACAACCTTGGTGCATCTGAGGGACAATCTAACCAACTGAGTTACCTGGCTAGGGCTCTTCTTTATTAGTATATTTCGTCTTCTGTACTGAGAACTTGGTTTCCTAGCCATACCAGTTAATACAAAATAGTTTGGGTATTACTCCACCAAGACCACTGTAGACAACAAATCTACTAAGTAAAGTTCAAGGTTCTTTGCCTTTTTTTTTTTTTTGCATTTAAATGAGATCTCACTGAGGGTAGATAGAATACTATCTACAAATCAAAACTATGTAACTTCTTTGCCATATTTTTTGGCCCATTCCAATACAACTTCCTGTAGTAGCCAATTTTATTCCTCTCTCATAGAACCTTTCTACTTGTCCTTTTGCAAAAGGACTAGGTAGTATTGCTCTTTTTTCCCCCCATACATTCCACAAGCTATGTTAACATCTGCTTTTACTTTGTCTCCTTATTAGACAAATCCTGGGTTCTCATCCGTTTTTGATGAATTGCCCCATTTGGCTTTATTTTTACTTTGTAAGATTATTTTTTTCTTTAACTATATTCATATCTCTTCCATATCTTTCTTCCAGGGTGATAGTTTTCTTTGGGTGTATGGAAGAATTCTGTATATATTTTTTCATTTAAAGCACTAAGTTACTATGACACAGTGTGTATCTCTGATGTTTAATAACGAGGCCTTATTTTGTTTCTCATCGGTCATCTTTTACCCTTTTCCTTATCCTCTAAATTGGCAAATCTATTTCTTGAGCCTAATAGCCCAATTCTCAATGCTCTCGCCCCCACACATTTTAAGCTGTGTTGTACTTAGTTACTGAAGAGGACACAGCCTTTTGCATCCAAACCTCTGACTATACTCTCTCTCAAACCGTCTATTAGACATTTAAATCTGGATGTTCTGCAGTTACCTCAAATAATGTTAATGACAAAACAGCAGTGATTGCTTATTTAGTGTCTTTATTCATGATCTTACTAAATTCCCACTGTTACCCTGGGAGTAGTCACCCATCCTGCTTCATTTTACAGAGCAGGAAGCTGAGAGGGTGATGGATCCTGTCTGTGTCCAAGAGGCACAACTAAGAAATACCAGATCCAGTTTTGTTTTCAAAACCCATAGTTTCAGACACTTAACTCTATTTTCTAAAGTTCAAGATCTCTAAAACTGAACTAACATCTTTCCTCCCCCAAACTCGCTCTTTCCTGTATTGACTACTGCGAAATCTGTGCTTGAGCTGGGTCTCAGAAGATGTCGAGAAATGAGCCATGTACATAAGGGTGTTTCCTGTTACACAATCTGATTTTCAATATGTATATAGTCTCTTCTTTCTCATTTGTAATGAATCCTGGTAGTTGTGGTATAGACTTTGTACTGGGCCTGTTTATTTATAAATTGAATTTAGTAGTTGTCTCATTATCAACTAGTTAGAACTGAAATTCTTAGTACAAGTTGTTTGTTCTGTCATCATAGATGAAGAGTTATTCACATGCCTGAGTTTATCATAGCCTGAAGTGCTGACTTACCGGTGTTTGTTCATACTTGGCTGTTGGAGAGATTTTATACCACCAGCCCAGATAAGAAAACCTTTTATCCATTTATTTAATCACTCCAAAATCCTGGGATGGCTAGACTTTGAGTCATGGCTAAGGCCATATTGGCAGTTTAGAATTAAAGCAACGAACCAGGAAACTTATCTCCGAGGTTGTCTGTTCCTCTTCACCTCAGTTTTCATGAGAATCTTCTTTTAAAACAGCTGTACTCTCAGGAGAGGCATGGTGAACATACAGAAATTTAAAGTGCAGAGTAACCACTTTCCTGTTCAGCTACAGAGTCAGAGAATAAATAACCATAGTCAGATCAAACATGAGAAATGCCTTGTTGCTGTGTTCTAAAAAAAGAGATGGGTAAGGCAGTGTATTTTGTGGGGATGCTTCCACTATTTGTGTAAATGTATTGGTGCTAAAAAAACCCGGCAAAATTAGGCTTATAGTTAATTGCTTACTACCAATTCATTTATTTTTATTTTTAACTTATTGTGTTGACATGGTTTTAAGTGTCCCATCAATCTAGTTTTTAAAGAGCCTGACCAGGCGGTGGCGCAGTGGATAGAGCTTCGGACTGGGATGTGGAAGACCCAGATGCGAAACCCCAAAGTCGCCAGCTTCAGCGTGGGTTTATCTGGCTTGAGCAAAAGCTCACCAGCTTGAGCCCAAGATCACTGGCTCGAGCAAGGGGTCACTCAGTCTGCTGAAGCCCCATGGTCAGGGCATATATGAGAAAACAGTCAATGAACAGCTAAGGTGCCTCAATGAAGAATTGATGCTTCTTATCTCTCTCCCTTCCTGTCTGTTTCTCTCTCTCTCTGTCTACATTAGTCTCTCTTTCCCTCTCTAGTTTTAAAGAAAGATTTCCTGTTGGTCTTACATGGAAGATGGGAGAAATTTTATATGCAGGCAGAGGGGGAGAGTTTGCTAACATTTGCCTTTTAGGAGAAGTTTGAAGTTTGTTCTTTCCTGTGAATGTAGAGGTGGAACCTACTCTAACCAGAGTTTATTGCTGTAATATTTTTAAAATGCATTAGTGACACTGATATATCTGTGACCTTGTAAAGGTGTTTTTTGAAGGGAGGGGATAGCTAGCTTTTTTTTCTCACTGTCTTAAGTGATGTCTGCTCAATAACTCTAACTTCCTGACAGTACTTGGAGAGGGAGGAGGACCTATCATAACTTGTTTTTTATGGCCTGTTTCTAAAGAGTTCCCTTCATATTCCCATCCATCCATTTAGAATTCTCTTTCCCTGCCAGAGGCATGCATCCAGCCTACACTGTGTTTGGTGCTTTAAATGCTTTGAATTATGGGGAATCATCGCATTTTATTGAAGCTTACCTTGTAGCTGTATAGCTCTGTATTGTCTTAGGGTACATAATTTGCATTTCTTAGGCACTGTGTGTGAATTATTGCAGTTAGTTGAGGTTTTCAGTGAGTGACATATCTTCCACATGCCATTTTTCCTTTGTTGGTAGATAATTTTTTGGGGGGGAGTTGCCTTTTTAAGAAATCCTTCCAAGTTAAAGGCATTAAACTCTCCTTCCCTTTCCACATAAATCTTGGTTAATATATCTTTATCAGCATGACCTACTGTCAAGTAAATGATTTAATAATGATATTCAAGAAAAATTATATTTCTGAAATACAGATTTTGTCAGTTTGTTAATGTATGGTATATGATTGATTGATATTCCCCAAGAAAAAGAAGAGATTAGTTAATCAATTTCTTCTAGAATTAGGTGGGTAATGTTTCAAGCATCCTATTTAAAAACAATTGCTTCTAGGTCCTGTTGGCAGGATTGCTTATTTCATTATTCTGGTCATTTGCATGAAAACAAGTTGATGATTCTTTAAATAACCACCCCATTCAGTTTTCTTTTCCTCCTAAAATGTTATTCATCAAGTATACATCTATTCATGCAGTAGCATGAATCAGGCCTAGAAAGTTAGAATTTAGGGGAAAGTAGTAACAACTTTCTTCACCTTTTTTAACCAAAAATATCTTCTATTTTTATATTAATTTACTTATGATTACATTTCCTTATTCATGTTTCATAAGGTGAATACATACAGAGCAAGAAAAGTATAGACTTACAACAAAAAGATGAATATATAATCTATTTATAATGGAATAAATGGTAAGGGTTAAGTTCATTTTATAACATTTATCTGGTACTAGTTCTCAAAGATCTGCCATTTCAACAAGAGATCTACATTTATATATTGGGTCTCCATAGCATCCCCTTTGAAAAAAGTGTTTAACTCTTGAAAAAGTTTTGAAAACCAAGGGCCCAAACAGAATAAGTCCTTAAGTCCTTCCAGGTTCAAAACAACCAGGCTGGAGAGACTGACACAGTTTATTGAGAGTACATCAGTGCTGAGGCCAGAGCCACAAGCAATAACAAGACGTGACTGTAGCCACAGCAGAGAAATGGATCAGGAGCTGGGATTTCAGATCACTGTCCTCTGCCTTCCCATCAGAGGGGTACAGGGAAGGGAGCTAACATGGAGGTGGACTGTCTAGGAGGCTTTTTCATTTAATAAACAAAGTTCTGAAAAGATGGGTGAGATTTTCACCAAGAAAACTGAGAAGACAGGACATTCCAGGTTGAGGGAGCTGAAGAACTAAAATGACTAGTGTGAGAGATGGGATTAGTGAGAGGGAGCTGAGGTCCATACTGTGAAAAAACTTTCAATGTCAGATTTAGATTTAATTCAGGAAGTCATGGGGAACTCCTGAAGGGATTTTTAACAGTGGAGTTGCCTCAGATCGGTACTTTAGGGAGTGTGAATCTGGTAATAGTTTGTGATCAAATAGAAATGAGAGATTATTTAAGGATATGATAATTCAGGGAGCTAAGGCTGTGGAGCAAGATTTAGTGGCTGACCGGAGAATGGGGAGTGAGAAAAAATAAAGACTGAAGATGAGGGTGTATTGTGATTTTGAACTTGAGTGGCTTAAGAGAATGGTTGTGCCAATGAATGGAAATAAAAATATATTATGGTGTAACAATGCGCTTGCCTTTGGATATATTAAACTTCAGCTACCATTAGAACATGTTGGAAATGTTTGAAGATAGTTTGAAATGTGAGAAGTTGGGAGCAGAGCTAGAGATGAGATTTGAAAGTTTCCTGTAAAGAGTTAATAGCTGAAGTTCTACATTGTGCATTGGGTCAGTTATTTACTTGAAAATAAATGTGTCGAAATGCTCAACATGTGCCAAACCTTGTGTTAGGTGCTGGGGATGAGTGCATGTGAGATCTGGAAGGGACGGTGCGTACAGGTAGAACCTTAGGAAAGGAGAGGAGAAGGAATTGTATGATGAAACCCAGGAAGGACTCGTCATAGAGCTGGGGATTAATGCTGCAGAAAGAGGGGGGAGTAGTAGATGGAAGATGGGCAGGGTTGATGCGGGATGGAGGTTAAGTTGCCATAGAATTAGGAAGTGGGGAGGATTCTGTTGGAAGTGAATGAATTCTAGGGAGGCAGTTGTGTAAGAATGAAATTAGACTTGGGTAACAGCCAGTCACACAGCTAGAATGTGGCAACACTGGAACCAGATTCCAGATTTTTGGACTGGAATGTACTATAAGGACTCCAGTTCTCATTGTAGTAGTATACCAGTAAAGGAAAGGCACCAGATTATGCCTTTACCATGGTAGAGGAAGCCGTGGAGAACCTGTTCATCCTGTACATATTACTTAGAATGTTTTCAATTTCTTGAACAAATTAATGAACCTCACAACTGTCCTTGTATTTCACATAATGAATCACAGCTTTGGCAGACTGAAGCATGGAGGAAGGATGGATGGAAGCTATATTTTTCTGGCAGTGTGCTTCTTTAACAACTTCCACCACAGAAAAAAAACAAATCCTAGTGTAGCACAAGCACCTTTAGGTTGGCAGGATAAATCTAGGTCAACTTACTGGCAACTGTCATCTTTTAGGTAGGTGAATATTGGCATCCTGGTTTTCTGAATACTGTGTGAAGTCCAGAAAGACTGTGTATATGGTTCCTTAGTGAATATTAGCAGGGGGTGATGAATTAAATTGATGTGTGGGAGCATTTTGATTTACAACTGAGTAGTGAGAGTGTAGCTCAGGCCTGATTTATGTAGCAACCTGCTGAGCTGTAGTCCACGTTTCCTTAACTCTTCCATGTGGAAGGTACATTGTAGACTCTTTGCGTATTCTCTTTAGAAGATGACTAGTCTTCTATAGGTAGCAAGGTCGGAAGGGA
This sequence comes from Rhynchonycteris naso, assembly GCA_037038555.1. Lineage (NCBI taxonomy): Eukaryota > Metazoa > Chordata > Mammalia > Chiroptera > Emballonuridae > Rhynchonycteris > Rhynchonycteris naso. The sequence continues at coordinate 276,645,546 of CM072995.1, read as the reverse complement.
TTTAGGAGTGGCGCTCTGAAACTTGAGCTGTCTCATCTAGTGTCTTTAGCATCATTTTATCCAGCTGCGACTCTCCAGTGCTTTTCGATAGAACTTCCTGTGATGGTGGAAGTAATTATCAGTGCTGTCCACTAGCCATTAGCCACATGTAATTATTGAGCACTTGAAATGTCACTTGCGCAACTGAGAAGCTTAATTTCAAATTTTATTTATTTTAAATTAATTTAAATAGCTACATATGGGTAGTTGCTACCATATTAGGTGCTATAGCTCTAGACTAAAAAAGAAGACACCAAATTATCATGCTTATCAATAGCATTAACTGGTGAGAGGAAGTTCAAGGAGGGGTTGAGATAGAGTATTGACATTCATTCCAAATTCAATAGATTTGTATTGAATTTTGGACTTAGCCATTGCGGGCCTCAAAATTGTGCATTTCTCTCTACTATATTCTGTCTGTCTCTCTCTCTTCTTCTCTCTCTCTTTTGTGACAGAGACCAAGAGACAGGAAGAGGGACAGATAAGGACAGACAGGAAGGAAGAGAGATGAGAAGCATCAATTTTTTGTTATGGCACCTTAGTTGTTCATTGATTGCTTTCTCATATGTGCTTTGACCAGGGGCAACAGCAAACAGAGCAACCCCTTGCTCAAGCCAGCAACCTTGGGCTCAAGCTAGTGAGCCTTGCTCAAAGTAGATGAGCCCATGCTTAAGCCGGTGACCTTGGGGTTTTGCACCTGGGTCCTCTGCATCCCAGTCTGACGCTCTATTCACTGTGCCACTGCTTGGTCAGACCTTTCTACTTTTCTCTTGCTTTTCATGTCTAAGAGCTTCTTGAATATCTTAATTGTCCTTTCTTCATTTGAAGAATTATCCCTTTTTGGCCTTAGAGGGGTATAGCTCATCTAGTGCAGATTAATAGCTCTAGCTTTGTCCTTAGAGAGCTAAATCTTGAAGGTTACTATTATATGACTGTACTGCCGTATGCCAGTTCACATTGTTATCTTTGTGTGTGTGTGTGATTCTGAAAGTGAGTGAAATGTGAAAAAAACATTATTCATTTTCAATAGTTATATGACTGCCAGGTTAATGTGATTCTTAAGCAGAGCTTCATGAGGCCTGGCCATAGTAACTGCTTTTAACTTGATTTAAAGTTCTTAAACATTCTGAATTGCTTCACCTAATCTTTTTATACTGAACGTACAATTTTCAGGCTCTTTTTTATTTTCAAATCCATAACTGACAGCTGCTCAACAGCTCATTCAGATAGTTTTGAGTTTTAGAGAAAAGTTAAGACAGACTGGATTTACTGACATCAGTTGGATTGAGATATTATGGATTTAAAGATGATAGAAAATGAGAAAGGAAAATAGGAGATAATTATTTCATGTTCACTGCTTGCCGAATGACAGTGATTTGAAGTTTAATAACTAACAAAACTGAGAGGAAGCAGAAGGACACTTGAATTAACTTCAAAAATTCACCATAAGAAAGGAACATTTCACTTGAAAACAAAACTATGTGTTGTCTTATCTGTTTTATTACATTTTACACCATACTGATGCACAGAAATGTGTGCGTGTGTATGTGTATAAACCTTTTCTTGAAATATATGGTACAGATTCTATGAAACTGTAAGCTTCTTGAAGAAACAACTCTTTAAGGGAGTCTGTGATGTCTAGTGCCCAGCAAATATTTCTCAAGTGAAATGGACCATTTTTTAAGAGACGTGAAGTCATAGGTCTCCCTCTACTTCCAGTGACAAACTAAACTACCCTGTGACTCAACTCAAGAAGGATCTGTGCTATAGTGAATATAGAGAGACTTCAGGGTGTAGTGTTTGTACAAGAGTTAAAATTAATATGACTATAAATATTTTCCTTTTGAGTAAATGCTGCATACATCTTTCTCTTTCTCTCTTCCTCTCTCTCTCTCTGTATGTTTGTGGGTATATGTATTACCTATTCTGTATTAGACACTGTCCTAAGTACTAAATTTACAGAGTTGAATTACATAGGGTCTCTTCCTTTCATGGACTTATATTTTAGATTTTGGTGTGGGAGATAATAAAAATGCAACAATGCTGTGTGCTAAGAATCATAATACACCTAGTTTGGGAGAACTGCAGAGCACAGAAGAGGAGTATCTAACTCAGTATGGAGACTTTGAGTCAGGAAAGCCATTCAGGGTGTTCCTTGAGTTGAATCTTGAAAGATAGTTTGGTGATAGTTATATAGATGGTATTAGGAGGTTTTCCAGGTAGAGAGATAATATGTGGACAGATATGGAAGCATAAAAAGCATAGGGCATTCTGGGAACTGCAAATAGCTTGGCATTGCTGGGGGAAAGGCCTTTGTGGGAGCAGCAAAAGGTGAAGCTAGAGAAAGCACGTGGAAGTCAGATCATGAAGGACAAGCTTGGTAATAGTGAGGCCTGTGGGCTTTAGCCCATGGAGGGTGTCAGTAAGGGGTGGGGAGAATCAGGTTGGCTGTGTGAGGAATGGATTGGAGACCACAGATAGGAGAACAGTTAGGGAGAAGCTGGGGAAGAGGTGCTGAGGTTGTGAGGGCCCTTCAGGTACTTGCCATGCAGTTTGGGAGGAAGTTGGTGTCACTGTCTATCTGAGGGTAGAATTTCATGGGTGAATGTGAATATAAGAGTGAGAAAAGGAGGAGTTTAGGTGAATGATCAAGTTCTGGCTTAGCCATCTAGGTGGATGATGGCTTCACTAACCAAGATGAGGAGTTTAGAGGATGGACAATGATGGGGAATTGAGTTTTAGAAATGGTTTTGGCACATCACAGAGGAGACTGAGCAGCACTTTACAGTGCTGGTTTGGAGCCATGGTCATTGAGGAGATCTCCTAAGAATGTATATATTGGGTAGACGAGACTAGGAGCTCTGGACAGGACTTGAGAGAACATCAGCAATCACAGTAGGTAGAAGAATACAAACCAGTATAAAAAAATGAAGAAGGAACTGTCAGTGATTTGGAGCACCCTGAGGGAAGGCTTTTTATTTTGGGAGCCACGAAAGAAGAGCTTTCTAGGAAAGGCAGTGAGAAACACTGTCAAGTGCTACAGAGAGGTCAGATAAGATAAGGGAAGCCATTTGTGGACACAGCACTTAGGCATTTGTAAGAGACAGTCTGTCTAACAGTTTCAGTGCTGTACGAATGTGAAAACCAAATGGAGTGATAGAGCAGATGGGAGGTGCTGGAGAGGCTCAGGGAGTGTGTCATGGGTTTAAGAGGGTTGGCTGGGGAAGGTAAGGTGGGGGAGAGGAAGTGGACCTAAGGACTGAGCTGTGGAGATAAGGCTGGGAGAGTTGATCCCTGACTGAGCAAAGGCCCTGAGGCCCATGTGGAGGCATTTGTTTGAAGAGGAGAGACTTTTTTTTCTTAGATGTAGTTAAGGGAAGAGTCTTTGAGGACAAGAGTAGATATAAGTGAAATCATGTGGTTCTTGATTTTTTCAGTCTAACTTATTTCACTTAGCATGATATTCTTAAAGTCCATCCATTGTGTCACTAACAGCATCTTTATCCAATCCTCTATTAAAGTACACATTTATTTTTTTCCCATGTCTTGGCCACCTTGAATAATGCTGCAGTGAACATAGGGATGCATATTATCTTTGCTAATAAATGTTTTCAAATTTTTCAGGTAGAAGAGGGGTTGCTGGGTCATATGGTAAGTCTATTCTTAATTTTTTGCGCCTCTATACTGTTTTCTTTAGTGGCTGTACCAGTTTACATTCCCACCAGCAGCGAATGAGGGTTCTTTTTTATCCACGGCCTCTCCAACACTTGTTATTACCTGTCTGTCTTGTTGATAAAAGCCAATTTAACAGTTGTGAGGTGGTATTTCATTGTAGTTTTGATTTGCATGTCCCTAATAGTCAGGGAAACTGAACGTCTTTTGACGTTCAGTTTTATATGTCTTTTTGGGAGAAGTGTCTGTTCTGGTCCTCTTCCCATTTTTTAATTGGATTGTTTGTTTGGTGTTGAATTATATGACTTCTTTATTTAATTTGGTTATTAACTTCTTGTCAGAGCTGATTTTTGCACATATCTTCTCTTATTCAGTGATTGCCTAGTCTAAACTTTATTTATTCCATATTTTGTGAGTAAGTTACTATAGTTACTACTAAGAGCCAGGCAATGTGATGTTGTTGTAGCACCTAATTCCCATTTCTGTCCAAATGTCTGTTGAAAATTGATTCTCATATTATACTTATACTTTCCATCTAGAATATCAAGTTTAATATCAGTAACTTGTGTTTGCCTCTTTGGGGTCTGCTATCTACGTCCTTTGCCTAAATAAGAACTAAGAAGCAGATAATAGCATTTCTGTTAGATAAACATAGATTTGGCAGGAATGATTGAGGTGGAACAGGGGACCTTTAATTAACTATCATTGTTTATAATACATTTTTCTCTTTTAATTCCAAGAATGAGAATAATTCAGCAATATGGTTGATAAATAAAACATAAAAGGTCAGTTCTGGTTGCCCTGGAAAGTATATTTTTTAGCAAGTATTTTGTTTGGCATGAAATGTGTCCTGGCTGATTTACTGGAAATCAGACTCAGAATGTCACGACGTTTTCTATTTGAGTTTCTTATGCACTTATTTAGGAGTGAGAATTTTGTGAGGTTTTAGGTGGGGTTGGATTTTGAAGCTGTATGTGTGATTGGATCCTTGTGGCTTTTTTTTTTTGGAAGACAAACAGAAAACTGTGCTAACAGTGAGTGAGTCTATTTGAGTTAAAGAAGAACTTATAAGTTTAATGTGGGATTTAAGAATATTTGAGATATGATATCTAAGATGGCAGTGGAGTATGGGACCTACACTCACCTCCTCTCAGGACAAAACTGGAATTATAGCTAAGTTAAAGAGCAATCATCTTGAATAACGAATACCAGCTGAAGAGAGCAGAATAACCAAGGATTTACAGAAGAAGCCACAAGAGATTGGTAGGAAGGATGGAGATGCAAAAGGGGCTGGCCCTGCCCCCATGGGCAGCTGCCGAGGATCTCCCTGAGAAGTGTGGAGTCTAAATCACAAGCTGGGCTCCCCAGTGCAGAGCACCAGAGCCAGGAAGAGGCACCCACATAACAGCTGGCTGTGAAAAGCAGTGATTTTATGTCTGCCAGAAAGAGGCAGGAGTCCTTGGAGAAGCAGGCATACTCTTAAAGGGCCAAGACACAAAATTTTACTTGTAGCCACTCATCCTGGACTCTAGTGGAGGGAGGGCAGAACAAACTAGAATCACGTGAGGAGAGTCTGGGATTTGTATCTTTGTGGAGAGGGCTGGAAGGGCAGCTGAGTCCCATACAGCAGCTACCATCTTTATTGGGTGGAGCATTCTCCTCGAGAGTGGCATCAGCCTGGGGGAAAATAATAGACCCTCCCTCTGGACTCCTTTCCATCCCACCCTGTGGAGCTTATGCCCTGCTGAGGAGTCAGTGACTTGGACCAGATGCAGAGGTCTAGGCAGACTCAGAGGGTTCAGTGACTGATTTGTATAACTTTGGGGTCGAGGCCATTCCCTCCACTTTCTTGTGACCCTGACTGGTGCGTCCCCCACACAGGAGATCCACAGACCAACCCGTCTGGACTTTGGAGGCCCCACCCACCTACCTCCTATGGGTTCCATCCTGCCTTGGTGGGGGCAAAATCTGGAACAAACTAAATTGTATGTCTCTGGGTCAGGGGCTACGCTCTTCACCTTCCTTGAAGCATGACCAACAGCCCCCTTTCATTGGAAACCCACTAGCCCCATGCTCCCAACTCCCGGCAGCCCCACCCTGTGGAGCTCCTTGTCCTCCTGGCACAGTTGCCTGGCTCTAGGGCAGGGCCATTTTTCCCTTACATGCTGACTGGAGCAGAGCCAACCCATCACACGGCCAAATCTTAGTCTGTTTGGGACTGATTAACTGCTGGCCTCACCCTGACAACCCCCTGAGACCCTGCCCTAACAAAAAAGTGCGTGAGCATCCAGCGGGTGGCAGCTAGACTTGGAATCCCTGGGCTCATTTGCTGAGTGGCCCCAGATCTAGCACGTGTACTGTTTGAATCTGTGTCAGTCTGGTGGACACCACTCACCCCTTCCTGGTGACTCATTGTGAACCTACTTGTTGCATCTTGAGTAACTCCAAAGGCTTTTTTGGTGACTGAGCCTAACAGGCAACCAGCAGGCGGATGCAGGCAGAGGTGGACCTTGGGGACTTTTGCTGACCTGCCCGTCTGCCCAGGGCTGGTAAAAGCTTGCCTCTGTGTGTAGCTCGGCTCTTCCTCTACACATCCAGGCCCAGCAGAGGTAGCCACAAACAGTGGATTTCTTGTGGCTCTAAACAGGTTGCCTAGGGCCAGTCACAGGCAGCGTCTGACATTGACTTGTACCAGAGTCCTGCCCAAGAGGCCCAGAACCTACACCCCCAGGTGCTAGCTCCAGACAACGTCAGAACAGAATCTAATAAGCATCACAAGTGTTAAATCCTTGGCAGGCACCAGACCCTGTGGAGGTGAAGTCTGCTTCCTGTGGTCAGTACCAGCATAGCAGCTCACACGCCATGGTCAGGGTTGAGCCTCACAGTCAACCAGTCTAAGTTAAGGGTCAATGTTATGCATGATGGGCCAGTAAAATCAAGACTCAATTACAATAGGAGGGCCCCCATAACCCATGTAAGGAACGTTCTTGGAGCACCCAGACCTGGTGATTGAGGAGAATGCACTACTGGAACCTATAGGACACCTACTGTCTGTGGCCAGACTACGAAGATTGGGAGTCATAGTTGCAATCTATCTAATACATGAAACCAAACACAAACAGCCAAAATGGGGAGACAAACATGCCCCAAATGAAAGAACAGGAGAAATCTCCAGAAAAAGAGCTAAATGAAATGGAGGCAAGCAGCTTATTAGATATAGAATTCAAAGTAACTGTTATTAAGTTGCTCAACAGCATGAAAAAAAAAATAGAAATAATATAAAAGGACCAATCAGAAATGAAGAATAAATACAGTATCTGACATCAAGAATACACTGGAAAGAGTAACAGTAGGTTGGATGAAGTGGAGGTCAACACAGCAATTTGGAAGCCAAGGTAGAAGAAAATACCCAAACAGAACAGCAAAAAGAAAACAATGATTAACAAGAATAAGGATAGTTTAAGGGACATATGGGACAATGTGAAACAAACAATATCCGCATCACAAGGGTAGCAGAAGGAGGAGAGAGAGAGCAAGGGTTCAAGAATGACTAAAAAATTCTCTAACTTGGTAAAGGAGAAGGACACACAAGTCCAGGAAGTGCAGAATTCCAAACAGGATGGACTCAAAGAGGCCCACAATAACACATCATAATTAAAATGGCAAAGTTTAGAGACAAAAAATATAAACTTTTTTTCCTTTTATTTAGAAATTAAATTTAATGGGGTGATATTGATCCATAAGAGACAGGTTTCAGGTGAACATCTCTATAGCATTTGAACTGTTGTTGGTTTGTGTTGTGTGCCCATCACTGAAAGTCAAATTACTTTTTTCATCACTACGTATTTGCCCCTCTTTACTCCCCTCTTCCTCGTCCTCCCTCCCCTTGGTAAGTATTCCACTTTTATCTGTCCATGAGTCTCAGTTTTATATCCCACCTATGTGTGAAATCATAGTTTTTTTTTTTTTTTTTTTTTTTTTTTTTTTTACAGGGACAGAGAGAGAGAGTCAGAGAGAGGGATAGATAGGGACAGACAGACAGGAACGGAGAGAGGTGAGAAGCATCAGTCATTAGTTTTTTGTTGCCGTCGCAACACCTTAGTTGTTCATTGATTGCTTTCTCACATGTGCCTTGACCGCAGGCCTTCATCAGACCGAGCCACCCTTTGCTGGAGCCAGCGACCTTGGGTCCAAGATGGCGAGCTTTTGCTCAAGCTAGATGGGCCCGTGCTCAAGCTGGCAAGCTCAGGGTCTCGAACCTGGGTCTTCTGCATCCCAGTCTGACGCTCTATCCACTGCGCCACCACCTGGTCAGGCTGAAATCATATAGTTCTTAGCTTTTTCTGATTTATTTCTTTTATTTAGTATAATGTTCTCAAGGCCCATCCATGTTGTCATTACTGGCAATATATCATCATTTCTTATGGCTGAGTAGTAGTATTCCATTGTATATGTGAACCACATCTTCTTTATCCAGGGATACTTTGATTGTTTCCATGTCTTGGCCACTGTGAATAATGCTGCAAGAAACACGGGGGTGCATGTGTCTTTGCATACCAGTTTTTGAGTTCCTTGTGTAGATAGATACCCAGTAAAGGGATTGCTGAGTCATATGGTAGTTCCATTCTTAATTTTTTGGTGAACCACTATACTTCCTTCCATAATGGCTGTACCAGTTTACATTTCCACCAGCAGTGAATGAGGGTTTCTTTTTCTCCACAGCTGTTCCAACAATTTTTATTACCTGTCTTGTTGATAACAGCCAACCTAACAGGTGTGAGGTCGTATCTCATTTAGTCTTGATTTGCATTTCTCTAATAGTGAAGATAGGCATCTTTTCTTCTATCTGTTGGCCTTTTGTATGTCTTCTTGGGAGAAGTGTCTGATCAGGTCTTTCTCCATTTTTTAATTGGATTGTTTGCTTGCTTGCTTGTTGCTGAGCTTTGTGTGTTCTTTATAAATTTTGGATAGTAACCCCTAATCGACCTTGTTGTTTATAAATAGAATCTCCAGTTTTTCTGGCTATCTTTTTGTTTTGTTGTCAGTTTCTTTTGCTGTGCAGAAGCTTTTTAGTTTGATATAGTCCAGTTAATTTATTTTGCTGTGCAGAAGCTTTTTAGTTTGATATAGTCCAGTTAATTTATTTTGCCTTTACTTCCTTTGCCTTTGGCGTCAAATTCATAAAATGTTCTATGGCTTCAAATTCATAAAATGTTCTATGGCCAAGGTCCTTAAGTTTATTTAGTACCTATCTTTTCTTCTATGTAATTTATTGTTTCAGATCTTATATTTACATCTTTGATCCATTTTCAATTAACTATTATGCATTGGGACAAACTGTAGTTAAGTTTCATTCATTCTTTTGAATGTGGTTTTCCAATTTTCCCAGCACCATTTATTGAAGAGACTTTCTTTTCTCCATTGTGTATTTTTCACTTGTTTCTCAAAAATTATTTGTCCATGTATATGTGGTTTTATTTCTAGGCTTTTGATTCTGTTCCATTGGTTTGTGTGTGTGTTTTCCTTCAATACCATGCTGTTTTGTTAATTGGGGCAGGTGATTATTGTGAAGTCAGGTAGTGCGATACCTCTGGCTTCATTCTTTATTCTCAGGATTGTTTATTATTCCTTACAAATGTGATGATTTTTTGTTCTATTTCTTTAAAAAAATGACATTGGAGTTTTAATGGGGATTGCATTAAATTTGTATATTGCTTTGGATAATATAGGCATTTTAATTATGTTGATTCTTCCAATCCATAAACATGGAATATCTTCATTTTCTTATGTTTTTTTAAAATTTATTTTAATAATGCTTTGTATTTTTCAGTATATAGGTCCTTCACTTTCTTTTGTTAAATTTATATCTAGGTATTTAATTTTTTTGTTGTTGTTGCAATTGTAAAAGGAATTGAGTTTTTTCATTTCATTTTCTGAGTTTTATTGTTGGTGTATGGGAAAGCAGCAGACTTTTGTATACTGATTCTGTATATGTGACTTTACTGTATTCGTTTATTGTTTCTAATAGTTTTTTCAGTGAAGTCTTTAGGTTTTCTATATAAAGTATCAGTCATCTGCAAAATGTGATACTTTTACTTCTTTCCCAATATGGATGCCTTTTATTTCTTTCTCTTACCTGATTGCTCTGGCTAGGACTTCCAGTACTATGTTGAATAAGAGTGGAGAGAGTGGTAGCCTTGTCTTGTTCCTAATTTTAGAGGAACCATTTAGTATGATATTGGCTGGTGGTTTGTCATATATGGCCTTTATTATGTTGAAGTACTTTCCTTCTATATCTATTTTATTAAGTATTTTAAACATAAATGGATGTTGTTTCTTATTGAATACCTTTTTTGCATCTATTGATAGGATTCCATGAGTTTTGTCCTTTGTTTTGTTGATGTGTATTACATTGATTGATTTACGTATGTTGAACCATCCTTGCGCTCCTGGAAAGAATCTTACTTGATCATGATGTATTATTTTTGTAATATATTGTAGTGTTTGGTTTGCTAGTATTTTGTTTAGGATTTTTGCATTTGTATGCATAGAGATATTGGTTTGTAGTTTTCTTTTTTTTTGTATTGTCCTTGCTTGCTAGATTTTGGTGTCACGGTTATGTTAGCCTCATAAAATGTGTTAGGGAGAATTGCTTCTTTTATTTTTTGGAAGACTTGAGAAGGATAGGCACCAAATATTTGAGTTTTTGGTAGAATTCACTAGTGTAGCCCTCTGGTCTTGGACTTTTGTTTTGGTGGAGGTTTTTGATAGTTGTTTCTATTTCTTCCCAGCTTATAGGTCTATTTAAGTTTTCTACATTTTTTGCAACTCAGGCTAGGGAGGTTCTATAGTTCTAGGAACTAATCCATTTCCTCTAGGTTGTTGAATTTGGTGGCATATAATCTTTTATAGTATTCTAGTATGATCCTTTTTATATTTATGATGTCTGGTAATTTCTCCTTTTACATTTTGGATTTTGTTTTATGAGTCATTTCTCTTTTTTCCTTAGAGTAGCCAGGGGTTTGTCAATTTTAATTTTTTCAAAGAACCAGCTCTTTGTTGTATTAATATTTTCTATAGTTTTTTGTTTTCTATTTCATGTAGTTCTGCTCTAATTTTTACTACTTTTCTTCTGCTGAGCTTAGCTTGCTTTATTGTTCTTTCTCTAGTTCTTTAAGATGTGATGTTAGATTTTTACTTGAGATGTCTTGTTTCTTGAGATAAGCCTGTAATGATGATTTATTACTGCTTTTGCTGCAGCCCAATTTTGATATGTCATGCTATAATTCACATTTGTCTGTATCTATTTTTTGATATCTGCTTTTATTTCTTCTCTGAGCCAGTGATTTTTTTACAAGTATGTTGTTTAATTTTCACATTTTTGTGGATTTCTTCACTTCCTTTCTGCAGTTGAATTCTAATTTTAAAGCCTTATGGTCAGAGAATATGCTTGGTATAATTTCAATCTTCTTGAATTTGTGGGGTTAGTTTTGTGTCCCAACATATGGTCTATCCTTGATAATGTTCTGTGCATGCTGGAAAGGAATGTATAACTTGATGTTCCTGGATGAAATGTTCTGTAAATGTCTATTGTATTTATTTAGTCTAGTGTATCATTTAAGGCCAATACTGCTTTATTTATTTTTCATTTGGATGATCTATCTAAAGCTGTCAGTGGTGTGTTGAGATCTCCAAATGTGATTGTGTTTTTGAAAAAGATAATCTTAAAAGCAGCAAGAGACAGAAAGTTACCTAAAAAGGAGCTTCCATAAGACTATCAGCTAATTTATCAACAGAAACATTCCAAGCCAGAAGGGATTGATGTGAAATATTGAAAGTGATGAAGAGCAAGGAACTGCAACTAAGACTACTTTACCCAACAAGGCTATCATTTAAAATGAGAAATAAAGAGTTTCCCAGACAGGAAAAAACTAAAGGCATCTGTTGCCATGAAACCAGTAGTATAAGAAACGTTAAATGGCCTGCTTTAAGAAAAGGAAAAAGAATAAAACAAACAAACAGAGGAACATAGTTAAAAAAATAAAATGACAATATACATTCCTATCAATAATCACTTTTTAATATGTAAATGTCTTAAATTCTCCAGTAAACAGGTAAAGGGTAGCTAAATGGATAAGAAAGTAAAAACCATATATATGCTGTGCAGAAGAGATTCACCTCACAACAGAAGATACACACAAGTTAAAATAAAAGGGTGAAAATTATTTTATGCAAAGGGAAAGGGAAAAACGCTAAAGAAAATCTTGGTGAACATTAATGGAGAGAATCCACAACATTATAGTCATAATAGGGGATTTTAACACCACATTGACATCAGTGGATGGATCTTCCAGATGGACTATCATCAAGGACATGGTGGACTTAAAGGACACATTAGTTCAGGGATTTACGGTTTTTTTTCAAAACTTGTATTTATTAATTTTAGAGAGAGGACAGAGAGAGAAAGTTGAGGGAGAAGAGCAGAAAGTATCGACTCGTAGTAGTTGCTTTTGGTATGTGCCTTGACCAGGCAAACCTGACATTTCTTTTTTTTGTATTTGTCTGAAGTGAGAAGCTGGGAAGCAGACAGACTCCTGAATGCACCTGATGGGGATCCATCTGGCATGCCCACTAGGGGACAATGCTCCTCCCTTTTGGGGTGTTTCTCCCTTGGAACCGGAGCCATTCTAGTGCCAGAGGTGGAGGCCATGGAGCCATCCTCAGCACCCAGGCCAACTTTGTTCCAATGGAGTCTTGGCTGCGGGAGGGAAGAGAGAGACAGCGGGAAAGGATACATACACCACATAAACAAAATGAAGGATAAAAACCACATGATCATATTAATAGGTTTAGAAAAACCATATAAAAAATACCCATTATGATAAACACTCTGAGTGAAATGAGAATTGAAGGAACATAATGTAATAAAGGCCATTTATGACAAACCCACAGACAAAGTCATACTCAATGAGCAAAAACTACAAGTGTTTCCCTTAATATTGGGACCAAGACAGGGATGTTTACTTTCACCACTCTTTTCTAACATAATACTGGAAATCCTAGCCACAGCAATTAGGCAAGAATAACTAAAAGGCATTCAAATTGGAAATGAAAAAGTAAAATTGGTTATCTGCAGATGTCATTGTACTGTATATAGAAACCTGAAAGACTCCACCAAAAAATTAGTAAGACTGATAAATGAATTCAGTGACATAAGAGGATACAAAATAAATATCCAGAAATCAGTTGCATTTTTACATATGAATAATGAACTATCAGAAAGGGAAAATAGGAAAAAAATCTCATTCACAGTTTCTTAAAAAAATATAAAACACCTACAGATAAATTTAACCAAGGATGTAAAAGACCTGTGTTAGAAAATTCTGAAAAATATATTTTTTTAAGTGAGAGGAGGGCTGATAGACTATTGCATGCGCCCCTACCAGGATCCACCTGGCAACCTATGTCTAGGGCCAATGCTCAAATAAACTGAGTTATTTTTAGCACCTGAGGCTGATGCTTGGACCAATGGAACTATCCACAGTGCCTGGGGCTAACACTCGAACCAGTTGAGCCACTGGCCGCAAGAGGGGAAGAGGGAGAGAAGGGGTAAAGGGAGGGGAAGAGAAGCACATTATCTTATACGATATACAAGATTAGACTCAAATTGGATTAAAGAGGTAATTGTTAAACTCTAAACCATAAAAAGCCTATATATATATATACACACACACACACACACACACACACACACACACACACACACACACACATATATATGGTAAAATCTTGGATGTTTCTTGGAACAATTTTTTTTTCTGATATATTTCCTCAGGCTAGGGAAACAAAAGAAAAAAATAAATGCGACTAAATTTAACTAAAAGCTTTAGCACAGCAAAGGAAACCATCAACAAAGTGAAGAGATAGCCTACTGAATGGAAGAAGATATTTACTAATGATACATCTGATTAATATTCAAAATTTATAAAGAAGTTGTAAAACTCAACATCAAAAAGAGAAACAATCCAGCCTGACCTGTGGTGGCGCAGTGGATAAAGCGTCGACCTGGGAACACTGAGGTCGCCAGTTCAAAACCTTGCACTGGTTTGGTCAAGGCACATATGGGAGTTGATGCTTCTAGCTCCTTCCCCCTTTCTCTCTCTCTCTCTCTCTCTCTCTCTCTCTCTCTCACTCTGTGTCTCCTCTCTAAAATAAATAAATAAAAAGAAATTTAAAAAAATCCTCTCTTTAAAAAAAAAAAAAAGAGAAACAATCCAATTAAAAATGGGCAAAGGACATGAATAGACAGTTCTCCAAAGAGGATATATGGATGATCAATATCACTAACCATCAGAAAAGTGAAAATTAAAACCGCAGTGAGATAGCTCCTCACACAGATCAGAATGGCTGTCATCAATAAATCAACAAATAAGTGTTGGGGAGGGTCTGAAGAAAAGGGAACCTTCCTGCTCTGTTTGTGGGAATGCAGATTGCTGAAGCCACTATAAAAACAATATAGAGGGATCCTCAAATAATTAAAAATGGAAAAAAATGGAACTGCCTTATGATCCAGCAATTCTATTTCTGGGAATATATCCGAGGAAACCCAAAACACTAATTCAAAAAATATATGCACCCATATGTTCATTGCAGTGTTATTTACAATAGCCAAGATTTAGAAGCAGCTCAAATACTTATCTGTTGATGAATGCATTAAAAAGCTGTGGTACGGTTGCACAATGGAATACTACTCATTCATAAAAAAGAAGGAAATCTTATCCTTTGTGACAGCATGGATGGACTGGAAGAGTATTATGCTAATTGAATTAAATCAGTTAGAGAAAGACATACTGTATGATTAACTCAGATGTGGAATCTAATGAACAAAATTAACTACCAAACAAAATAGAAACAGATTTAAAGAACAGACTGACAGATGTCAAATTGGAGGAGAGTTGCTGAACTGAGTGATAAAAGTGAAAGGATTAAGCAAAACAAAACAAAAACCAAAACCTCATAGTCAGACAACAGTATGGTGATTGCCAGAGGAAAAGGGGGAGGGGTGAGGTAGATGAAGTTATGGGGGAGATAAATGGTGAAGAAAGGAGACTTGACTTGGGGTGATAAACACATTATACAATATACAGATGATGTATTATAGAATTGTACACCTGAAATCTATATAATTTTATTAACGTCATTCCAATAAATTTGATGTAAAATAAAGTATTGAAATTATTTTTTTGGATACATAACATTTCTTAAAACTGGAATATTTTTAGACAGAATGGAGACAAAGCATATTTTCTAATAAGTGATCAGAAGTGTGTTAAAAGATACCTTTTGATTTAATTCCTATGTAATTAATTTTGTGTAGAATAAATTATTCTAAAAAATATGTATTAAAAGATGAAAATCAAAATAATTAAGCAATTAAAGCAATTGCTACCTTGAAGATTTCTGCTTGTGTGAATTAAAGTTAAGTGGATAATTAAAAAAATACCCCAACTTTAGTGTATTGTGTGACCCCCAAGCTAAAACATACTTAAAGGAATTTAGCTTACAGAAGTAATTACACACACACACACACACACACACACACACACACACACACACACACACGATGTAACTTTTATTGCTTTTAATAGGAAAAAATTGGAAAAAAACTCGAAGGTGCTAGTTAAACAAATTTTTGTCTGTCCATGTAATAGAATACTTTGTAGCCATTAAGAAGAGTGATGTAGATCTATGTCTAGGTACAGAAAAAAGATTTTAAAGATAAATATCAGTAGGTTGACAAAAAGCATCTTGCCAGAATATTGTAATTGTGGAATGATCCTGTCTCTCTTTAAAAAAAACATTGGATTCTTGTCCTCAGATATTTTATGTATAATTTGCATACCGTAATCAGTAAATTCACTTAAAATTTGAAGAACACGTAAAGATATTAACAATGGTTATCTCTGGAGAATGGGATTATGAAAGACTTACTTTTAAGTTATATTTGCATATTGTCTGAAATTTCTATAATGAATGTGTTAGCTTTTTATTTAGAGAAAAAGAAATGATACAAAGCCTGTTTAAACGGTCCAAGGAAAATCATTTGAAATGGGTGCTGCTTGAACACACATAAGGATTTGTACAAACTTTTTATTTACTGTTTATTTTTGTCTAGTTACCTTGAACTTTGAAGAAAAGTTTATGCTTATGTCTTCTGAACTCAGTATACTGATTTTTAACTCTTTTCTAGATTTCTGCCAGTTGTTCTGTTTTCTCACATTTCAATTTTTTTCCAACATACGTTTTTCTTTAGACATCATGTTGCAAGGTAAACTATTTTATTTCTTTTAATTAAATACTATAAATTATGCTTTGATGGACTTTACTTATTGTTCAAAGAATTTTGGTGGCCTAAATACTTGAGTTCTGTTTTAAAATTTTGTGAACTCTATATGACAGGGAATATACGAATGAAATTTGTGGTCTTCAGGATTTCTTTGGGTTGTGATTGGCTATGTCCTGACTCTGTTGTACTGAATGTATACCTGTATTTCCCCATGTATAAGATGCACCCTTTTTTGAAAAATTTGGGGTCTAAAAACTGGGTGCATCTTATACAGTGGTTGTAGATTTTTTTTACTTGAATTTCTTGATTTTTTACACTTCTATGAATTTTATGATGAATAAAACTTGAGTTCAATAACTTTATATAATACATTTTTTTTTCAAATTTCGGACCACCAAATTAAGGTGCATCTTATACATGGGAGTGTCTTATACATAGGGAAATATGGTAGGTTTCTCTGTGTACGTGTACGTGCATGGGGGTGTGTGTCTGTTTGTGCAGTCCAAAGCTGCCTGGACCCCAACTGCAACAGTAGTCTGGAGAAGATGCTTCTCTATACAGTTTGTCTTTTTGGAGAGGAGTCATTAATGCGAATAGGATTATGATGCAAATACATAGGGGCCAGTTCTTCATTGCCATTTCAGTGTATGTATAAGCTTAGTTTGTTAGCACGCAGAGTGGAGCAGAAAAGGGCCACTACTTCAGACCCTTGCTGTGCGTGAGCCTCACTGTTTGAAAACAGTGATGCTATCTGTTAGGATAAACCTACATAGTGCTTAGGCCTTAGGTCACAGTGCTGACCTTGTGGGTGTATTGTATGGATCTGGGGACTTAGTACACATTTAGAAACAGCCTTATACTTTTTATTTTCTCCTTTTCTGCCTTGGTTACATAAAGCTGGGTAGGTAATTCCTTTACTTAGAAATAACCATTGGATTCTTGTCCTTGGGAAGTGTATGAAAACATGTTTTTAAAGAGGTTTTAGATAGGAGGTTACCATGCATGGGTTAAGACTTAAAGTGGTGCTTTGCAAAATCTATTTTGGCCATGACTTATGCAACCATGTATGAACAATAAATTACTTTAAGTGTGCCTTGACTTTTTTCTTTCCATATGCTTTCTTTCCCTTGTCTATCAATCAGAACTCATCCACTGTATCCTGTCCGCCTTCATCTATCCATTCATTTTGATATCCTTATGTATCTTTCCGTATCCACTCCATTTTAGTCTATTTCATTTCACAAATGCTTGGTGGGACCTCTTCAATTTATTTTAAGACCAGCCACTTAAAAATTGTTAAGTAGGGTAACAGATTGTAATAAATAAAATTGCTAAAATGTTATATTTATTTCTTGCGTGCTGTCTGTCTTTTTCTGTGGCAGTCAATGTGTTGTTAACTTGCCTTTCTGGTGTTTGTCTCAGGGTTTGTTCCCTGGCTTGGTAGGATGCCAAAATTAGGCTACCTCATAATGAGATGCATACAGTTGTTAATTTCTAAGCCATATTTTTTTCCAGGAGAGTTTTAAATCAGGAAATCTTTATCACTCGATTCTCTTATTGTGTAAATGTTGAGTACTCTGAATATTCAAAGATGCTAATAAAGTCTGCATTTTCTCAGTGTGAATTATGCACTACAGAGTGTTTAATTCTAGGATTGCTTTCTCCTATCACCCAGCAAGCTCCTGGTCCCCTCCTGCTGTCATGTACTAATATGTGCGCAGAGAATGCAAACCCATTGTAATATTGCACTAAGCCTCCAAGGTGAGGTAAATTTGCCTCTGAGGTATGAATGAATGAATGAATGAATGAGTGAGAACAAATCACCAATCACTGCAGTATACTTCAAAACCACATCACATGAATTATCTGGCCTTCATCATTTTCTTTGTAACTGAATTTTAACTTAAAATTTTAGATATACACTATAACAAGAACATAATAAGTCACATTCTTGAGATTCTTGATAAGTTAGACGCTATATGTCTTATTTACTGTAGAAACCAGCTCTGTGCCAGGACATAATTGATCCTTGATAAATGTATTAATTTGACTGGAATGTGAATTGCATGCTAAATGTAATAATAATAATTTAAAAATATACTGAGTGCTTACTATGAGCACATTACATTCATCATCTCATTGAGTTCCCACAATTCTTCTATAAGATAAGTACTCTTCTTGTGATAATTTTGTCTGATACTTTTAGGAATTTGTTTTTATATTTACATAAGCTAAAACTTTGAGGATATTTTCTGTAAATTTTGACAGCTGCATAGAATCCTGTAACTATTGTTTGGTATGTGACAACCAGTATACTGTTCCTTCATTGGCCCAAACCACCCCCACACCCCATTTTTCCTTTGTACCTTTAACTTTTTTTTATGATTTAATTTAGTTTTAAGAGAGATGTGTGGTATTTCAGTGAAATAATTTGTAAAATTTTGCAATGAAGCAAAGTGAGTAAATAAAGGAATTACTATTAAAAAATCACATTTAACATCCAGAAGATTTGTCTGTTGAAAATTTTATATGTGTTGCTTTTGTTTTGTTCTTTATGCAGAGGGTTTAGTAAGTACACCAAGACTACAATAAAGAAAAAAGTTTTTAAATATTCTTTGACATCTTTTGAATTGATACTTCGATCTCTGATTTATTTTGATGTATATCTGCATCTCAAGAAGAAAAAAATGTCTGCTTTCTTTAGCAGTGATGGACAACCACTTTATAAAAACTGCCCACTTTTTTATTATTAATTTTAATGGGGTGACATTGATAAATCAGGGCACATATGTTCAGAGAAAATATTTCCAGGTTATTTTGACATTTGATTATATTGCATACCCATCTCCCAAAGTCAGAATGTCCTCCGTCACCTTCTATCTGGTTTTATTTGTGCCCTTCCCCTCTCCTTCCCCTCCCTGTCCCCCCGGATAGCCAGCACACTCTTGTCCATGTCTCTGAGTCTCATTTTTATGTCCCATCTATGTATGGACTCATATAGTCCTTAGTTTTTTCTGATTTACTTACTTCACTCAGTATAATGTTATCAAGGTCCATTCATGTTGTTACAAATGATCCAATGTCATCATTTCTTATGGCTGAGTAGTATTCCATAGTATATATGTACCAAAGCTTTTTAATCCACTTGTCCTCTGATGGACACTTGGGCTGTTTCCAGATCTTTGCTATTGTGAACAATGCTGCCACGAACATGGGGGCGCATTTCTTCTTTGAGAACAGTGCTATGGTTCTTAGGGTATATTCCTAAAAGTGGGATAGCTGGGTCAAAAGGCAGTTCAATTTTTAATTTTTTGAGGAATCTCCATACTGTTTTCCACAGTGGCTGCACCAGTCTGCATTCCCACCAGCAGTGCAGGAGGGTTCCCTTTTCTCCACATCCTTGCCAGCACTTACTCTCTGTTGAAAAACTGCCCACTTTTGCAGTGCTGGTCAACCTGGTCCCTACTGCCCACTAGTGAGCGTTCCATATTTCATGGTGGGCCTTAGGGGAGCAACCAAACGGCGCATGATTGGCTCACCATGAAAGCTGGAATGCCCACTAGTGGGCGGTAGGGACCAGGTTGACCAGCACTGCAAAAGTGGGTGGTTTTTATAAAATGGTTGCCCATCAGTGCTTTAGGGTTACTTTTATTCATCTAAGCTCTTTAGTATAAACTTAAAGAATACAATTTAATCCACTTAACTTTTAATTCATGAAGCTCTGAAACAGGTAGTTAGTTACCAATCTGTTCTTCATACTTAAAAGTTTTGTGTCTTTTCTAGAATTTCATATAAATGATATTATACTGATGCAACCTTTTGAATCTGGCTTCTTTCACTTAACGTGTTGTGTCTGAAATTCTTTGATATTGTTGCAAGGATTAGTTCATTCCTTTGTATTGCCAAGGAGTATTCCATTGTATGGGTATACCACAGTTTATTCATTTATCAAAGGGCATTTAGGCTGTTTCCAGTTTTTGACACTCTGAGTTATGTGACTATAAGTATTTGTGTACAGGTTTTTTGTGGACATAAATTTTCACTTCTCTTGGGTGTATGCCTAGAGGTAGGATTGTCAGGTCATTCATTAAAATATATGTTTAACTTAAATTGATAAACTAATTTCCAGAGTGGTTGTGTTATTCTTCATTCTTGCTGTAATGTATGAGAATTTCAGTTGCTCTGCACCCTCGTCAGCACTTAATATAGTCAGTGTGTGTAATTTTGATAGATTCTTTTGTGGTATCTCATTATAGTTTTATTTTGTATTTTTGTAATGACTATTATTGAACATCTTTTCATGTACTTATTTGCCATCTGTATATTTTCTTTGGTAAAGTGTAGTCTATTTAAGTATTTCATCATTAAAAAATTATTTTGCTGTTGAGTATTGAGGGTATTGGGTGTATGTCCTTTGTAGATGTGTCATTTGCATATATGTTCTCACAATCTATTTAGCTGGTCTTTTCATTCTTTCAACACAGTTGACCCTTGGGCAACATGGGTTTGAATTGCATAGGTCCACTGTTATGTGGAGTTTTACAGTAAATATATACAGTACTATAAATGTATTTTCTGTTTATGATTTTATTAATATTTTTTTCTCTGGCATATTTTAGTTTAAGAATACAGTATATAATACATAAAATATAAAAATATGTGTTAACTGTTAGGTTTATCAATGAGACTTCTGGTCAATAGTAGACTATTAAGTTTTTGAGGTGTCAAAATTGGTAGGTGGATATTCAACTCTACTATGGCTTGCCCCCCAACCCTTGTGTTGTTAAAGGGTCAACTGTAGAGTCTTTCACTGAGTTTTTACTTTTTATTAAGTCCAGTTTAATTTTAACAATTTTACCTTTTATAAATTGTGTTTTGATGAAGTATCTAAGAGCTTATTGCTTAACCCAAGGTTATAAAGATTCTGTCCTGTTCTCTTCTAAAAGTTCTATAGTTTTACATTTTTCATTTAGGTCTTTGATTCATTTTGGGTTAATTTTTTTATAAGCAAAGAGATACAGATTGAAGTTTATCTTTTTTGCAAAGGAATGTTCAGTTGATTCAGAAGTATTTGGTGAAAAGACTATATCCTTTCTCCTTTTAATTGCCTGTGTATCTTTGCCAAAAATTAATTGGTTATGTTTGTATGATTCATGTTTTGGACACTTTCTGTTTAATTGTTTGATTTTGTCTATCTTTAAGCATGTTGAGGTAGATACTTTATGGCTGAACAGTAGTACTAAGACCAGAGGTCTGTGACTCCAAAACTTATGCTCATGTGTTGAGAAGTACATGTTGGCACCTGTCCTCATCTTTGTTATTTTTCTCCTGGTTGAATATTTGGTTTTAAGTAAATGTTCAAGCGGTATTTTTGGAAGAGTAGATGTGACAAGTAAATCTTATTGAATTATCTGAAATGTGTATTCGGGGTTTTCCTGCTTATTAAACTATTATCAGATGATAATTAGTTGTCAATATCTTTAACTAGGTATAACATTTTTGTCTAAATCCAGAGAGCTGTATGGAATTTTTTCTATTGCAAAGGGAGCAGAAGAAATATATGTTGCTTGTATAGCAAGAAAAGAATGTATAGGATTTGTGAATGTGAGAACACAGACGGGCTAAGAATGGCATGCATCCAGATGGGTCATGCAAGGAACTTGCTCAGAGGTGAGAGAGTGATGCTAATGTGTCAGGGAATAATAAATTAACGTTTCAGTGTTGGCAAATTGAGGAATTATGAAGAATGTTGTATTTAGTTAACTTCTGATTTTCAAATCCTAAGCTTGAACTTTGATACGTTAATAACTAAGTGTACACACACACAGTTACACTGTGTGTAACTTATTTATTTTATTTTGAGAGTCACCTTTAGTGACTTCAGCCTAGGAATTTTAAAATATTATTTTGAGGTATAACTAACATACATTATATTAGTTTCAGTTGTGTAACATAATGATTTGATACTTGTATACATTGTGAAATGATCATCCCAATAAGTCTAGTTAACATCTGTCACCATACATAATTATTAAATTTTATTTGTGTATGTTTAGGACTTTTAATATGGCACTCTGTGGATGCTTTTTCTTTTGAGAACCCATTTATTCACTTTTTTCAAGAGACAAATGACTCCCAAACCTCTTTCTACATTTCGTTGTTAAGGTTAACTTCACTCTGTGGGCTCTGATGTCTACTTACCTATAGGATACCAGAATGACCTTAAACATTTTTTGTTATTTATTATTTAGTTAGTTATTTTTAAATTAGAGTTGACATATAATATCATATTAGTTTCAAATGTACAACACAGTGATTAGGCATTTATATAACTTATGAAGTGATCAATGTCATAAGTCTAGTTACCAACCTGGTCCCACATACATAATTATTATAATATTATTTCCTACGCTAGTGGTTTTCAATTACTGGTCGGACCAGTCTCTGTTTTGTTTACTTATTTAATTCCACATGTAAGTGAATTTGTCTTTGTCTGCTTTACTCACTTAGCATAATACTCTTTAAGTCCATTAATGTTGTTGTATATGGCAAGATTTCATTTTCTTATAGCTGAGTAATATTCCCATTGTATATATGTACCACATCTTTTCATCCATTTGTCTGTTGATGAACACTGTAACTTGGCTGTTGTAAATAATGCTGCGATGAACAGAGGGGTTCATAGTGTCTTTTCTGAATTAGTGTTTTTATTTTTATTTTTGGATAGACACCCAGAAGCAGCATGGCTGGCTCATATGGCAGTTCTGTTTTTAATATGTTGAGGAATCATCTCCATACCGTTTTCTATAGAGGCTGTACCAGTTTCCAATTTCACCTACAATACAGGTGGCTTCTTTTTTTCTACATCTTCCCCAATGCTTTTCATTTGTTAACTTTTTGGTGATAGTCATTATGTCAGGTGTGAGATGATATTTCTTTGTGGTTTTGTTTTGCATTCCTCTGATGATTAGTTATGTTGAGTATCTTTTCATGTGATTTTTGGCCATCTGTATGCCCTCTCTGGAGAAAAGTTTTCTTGGGGAGAAATGGCTGTTCAGGTAGGTCCTCTGCCTTTTTAAAAATTGGATTATTTGTTTTTTTTAATGTTGAGTTGTATGAGTTCTTTATATATTTTGGGGTTAACCCTTTGTCAGATATATCATTTGCAAATATCTTCTTTCATTCAATAGATAGCACTTTTGTTTGTCAATGTCTTCCTTCATGGTGCAAAAGCTATTTAGTTTGATATAGTCCATTTTTTTTAACTTTTGCTTTTGTTGTCTTTGCCCAAGGAGATACGGGATGGTCTTTTGTTACTGGAAACACACACAGAACAACTCTTTCTCTTCACCCTCACAAATAACCAACCATTTTCAATTTTCTCTTTATTTTCTATAAGATAGACTTGATTTTTTGGAACCTCAGGGTCATTTTTTACCTCCTTTCTCTGGCCCTGGCAGGATCAAGTTCATAGCTGATTTCTGATTGTGTCTACATGGTTGCATTGGACGTAGCTCATGCCACTCCTTATAGTGTCTCCCTCTTTCTTCCTCCTTGATTTCCAACCATCAGCTTAATTCAGTGCTTTACCAGCTCCTGTGAATGAACGCCATGCATACCAAACCAAATCTTTCTTGTTTTATTACCACTGTCCATGATATTCATTCCACCCAGAATGCTTCCCTTCTCCTCTAGTATCAGCAGGTTGAAAACGAGGAAATAACTCTACTCGTACCTCATTTTTGAAACTTCCTCTCTGATCTCCTGAAATACAGCCCACAAGGTGCCCAGGCCAGCAGCATTAGCATGGCCTGGGACCTTGTTACAGATGCAAATTCTCAGGCCTCGCTGCAGACCTAGGAATTGGAAACTTAATGGGGAAGGGAGAACGGCATCCATCTGTGTTTAACAAGCTCTTCAGGTCATTCTGATGCATGCTTGCTTGCTTGGTAACCACTGCCCTATATATTCCCATATCTACCTGCTCAGTCCCAACGCTCAGGAGTCATACCCAGCCTTTTAGCCCACTTCTATTTCTCAGCATCTGTCATTTCTACATTTTGAATACCTACTTCTCTATTTTGCAGCTACTTCTAATTCCTCATTTGAAATAGCAGACTCAAAATTCACTTCCTTGTGAAAAAGCTCAGATTGCTCTGAGTGATAGGTGTTCAGTTTACACTGTGCTCACTTCTCCTTGTTGGTTATGCTACTCTGAAGACTTGGGTTCAGTGCTTTATGTATGTGTTTTCTTTTTAACAGGTAGGATGGTAAAATGTGTTCATCTAAATTGGCATAGGATTTATTTTGTACATATTTTGGTTTGTCAATTTTACTAAAATATTTGAGAAACAGCAAATAATGTCACATCAATAAATATATATTACCAGGAGAATGCAAAATATGCATGAATTTTCAAGGTTAATGGATGTGAATCTTGTATTTAGGTATTTATTAGTTCCCTCTTCTCTGATCTTAGAAGTATGTTGGTTAAAAAGTCTGTGACCCTTGAGATGACATGAAGCAAAGGGAGCATGCACTGGAGATAGAAGGGCCGGTTTTGATTTCTGAATTCTTGTTACAGTGAATTTCTTTTTCTGGGTCTTATGGTATTTCTATTCTTTTATTTTTTTTTAAATTTTTATTAATTTTTAATTTATTGTATTTACATGGATTCAGGTGTCCCACTGAATAAAACTCTCTCACCCCCACCCCTGTATCTCTTTTTATACTCCCTTTACAACCCTCCCCCTAACTCCCTCCCCCTTCCCTCTAGGAGTTGCTGTCCTGTTATCTGTATCTCTGTGTTATGTATATATAGTTTCACTAATCCCTCTACCTTCTCTGATCCCATCCCCTCACCCCCCTTCTCTCTGACTGCTGTCCCTCTGGTCCCTGTGACCCCACCTCTGCCTCTATTCTGTTCCTTAGTTCACTTTGTTCATTAGATTCCACATATAAGTGAGATCATATGATATTTTTCTTTCCGTGCCTGGCTTATTTCACTTAGCATAATAATCTCCAGGTCCATCCATGCTTTCACAAAAGGTAAGATTTTCTTCTTTTTCACAGCCACGTAGTATTCCATTGTGTATATGTACCACAGCTTTTTAATCTACTCGTCCATTGACGGACACTTGGGCTGTTTCCAGATCTTGGCTATTGTAAACAATGCTTCAGTAAACAGGGGGTGCATATCTTCTTTTAAATCAGTGATTTGGTATTCTTAGGATATATTCCTAAAAGTAGGACAGCTAGGCCAAAAGGCAGTTCCACTTTTAATATTTTGAGGAAACCCCATAGAGTTCTCCATAGTGGCTACACAAGTCTGCATTCCCACCAGCAGTGCAGGAGGGTTCCCTTTTCTCTACACCCTCGCCAGCACTTATTGTATGTTGTTTTTTTAATGAGTGCCATTCTGACAGGTGTGAGATGGTATTTCATTGTAGTTTTAATTGGCATTTCTCTGATGATTAGTGACATTGAACATTTTTTCATATGCCTATTGGCCATTTCTATGTCCTCTTTGGACAAGTGTCTGTTCAGTTCTTTTGCCCATTTTTTAATTAGATTGTTTACCTTCCTGGTGTTGAGTTTTAGAAGTTCTTTGTAAATTTTGGTTATTAAACCCATATCAGACGTATTGATGAATATGTTCTCCCACTGTGGGGGTTGTCTTTTTATTTCGTTCATGGTGTCTTTTGCTGTGTAAAAATCCTTTTATTTTGATATAGTCCCATTTGTTCATCCTGTCCTTTATTTCACTTGCCTGTGGAGATAAATCAGCAAAGATATTGCTATGAGAGATATCGAGAGTTTACTACCTATGTTTTCTTCCAAGATGTTCATGGTTTCACGACTTAAGTTAAAATCTTTTATCCATTTTGAGTTTATTTTTGTGACTGGTGTAAGTTGGTGGTTTAGTTTCATTTTTTGGTGTGTATTTGTCCAATTTTCCCAACACTGTTTATTAGAGAGACTGTCTTTACTCCATTGTACACTCTTACCTCCTTTGTCAAATATCAATTGACCATAAAGGTGTGGGTTTATTTCTGAGTTCTTTGTTCTGATCCATTGATCTGTATGTCTGTTCTTATGCCAGTACCAAGCTGTTTTGAGTACCATGGCCTTGTAGTATAACTTGATATTAGGAAGTGTGATACCTCCCACTTTATTCCTCATTTTCAAGATTGCTGAGGCTATTCATGTTCTTTTTTGGTTCCATATAAATTTTTGGAATATGTGTTCTATATATTTGAAGTATGCAATTGGTATTTTACTAGGAATTGCATTGAATTTATAGATTGCTTTGGATAATAGAGACATTTTAATGATGTTTATTCTTCCCATCCATAAACACGGTATATGCTTCCACTTATTTGTATCTTCTTTGATTTTTTATCAGTGTTTTATAATTTTCTGAGTACAAGTCCTTTACCTCCTTGATTAAATTTACTCCTAGGTACTTTTTTGTATGTGAGTATTAGATGCAGTTTGTCTTTTCGTGGGTATGTTTATTCTTTCAGGCTGGCTGGCTCTGAGGGTCAACCTTGATCATGTGTATTACACACTGTGCAATGTTTGTCCTGTTGGGTGTATTTATTCTCCACAGTGTCTGGTGCCTGGTAGACTCCATGTTTTGGTGTGCTGCTTGTGTAGGTAGTTGAGTCTAGGGTTGGTGCTATTTGCCACCCACTACCAGTAGTGTTGGCTCTAGTTCTTCTTGGGTTGACGTCAACTGTTGTTTGTAACCTGCTATGGTCTACTAGTCTGCAACTATTGTACTTTTCATTGTTTGTTTCTGCATTTTCTGTGTCTGGATACTTTGAGAGGGGTCTAACTTTGTATAAGGATCAGCTTCCTCCTGCTTAGAGACAACAACAGCTCCATAAAAGCCCCAAGCTATATAAGATTTGTCTCCACTTTTCAGTTTCTCCTCTTCCTCTTTTAGCTGCCTGGTCTTCTCACAGAGTCTTCTGTAGTAACACTGTAGTGTGCCCTCACCCAACCAACCCTAAGGTTGCACACTTGGTGGGTTAGGGCAGCTGAGGTTGTGAAAACAGTGTTTGTGGGAACCCCTACTTCAGGAGTTTCTTGTTCAGGAGCTCAGTACAGGGAATGTGGCTATTTCAGAGCTTCATCCCTCAGCCAATGCTGGATACTCAGATTTTATTTCTCCCCAACAAGGTGATCAGTAGGTTCAGACTAAGTGTGGCTGACAGTTCCCTCTGCAGAAGTTTTTTCAGCTGTTGAGAGCCTGGTTTCAGCAAGGAATACTGAGAGAGTCCTCTCCTGGGGCTGACTGTGCCCCTCCCGAAGGTGGCTAAGCCCTTCGACCAGATCCAACAATAGACTCACCGGGACCCACATGTTAAATGTCCATGCTCCAAGCCCCTCTCCCTTCCTCCTGTGGAATCTAGCCCTGCTGGACAGGATATCCGGTTCCCAGGCCAGCTTACTGATGCTCTACCGTATCCAATGCACATCAGCTGCTGTGTAGGTGCTGATCACAGAGAGTGGAACTTGCCTCAGCTGGGCCTAGTGTGAGGAGCTTTTCCTTAGGATACCACTCTACCAAGGGTTTTTAAGCTAACCGATGCTTTCTGTAGCTGACCCCTGGATGTGCCAGCCCTGGGCCTCCCTAGCAGGTGCCCAGAGCAGACCTGTGGGAGACACTGCCCATTCATTATTGGCTCTCAGCAACCTTATTGGTTCTACAAGCAATTAAGAGTTTGTGGCTGCCTCTGCTGGGCCCAGGTGCACATGGAAATACCAGCTGCACTCCTAGGCTGACTTTTACCCACTCTGGTCCTGGGGGAAAGTTCACTCAAAAGGCCAAGTTTCCCTGAATCCCGCCTCTTGCAGCCTCTCTCTGCTGGCTGCTTGTTAGGCTCAGCGGCCAAAAAAGCTTCTACTAGAATCTCCAGCCTGCGGCAATTCAGGGATTAGGAAGGGTTGTGGGTGGTGCTTCGTTCCTCGGCCCCAGGTGTCAGTCTGTCCAGACATTTTTCACAGATTTTAGTAGGGTGTGGCTCCAGGATTCTGGTGGTTGTGGCCTCTGACACTTAGGTGTGGTCTGCCGACTCTGGACAGATTCAACTGAGTCTTTAGTGATGTGGAAACATCAGTCATAGTCTCAGGAGAGTGTGGGGGGAGCTCTGTTCTCAACACCAGAAGACTGAGTCACTGACGCACCCCCTGCTTCCTGGCCTCTCAGAACGACCTGTCACCATGTCTGGGGTAGGAAAGACTCCCGAGGGCAGAGAAGCTGCTTTTCCCCAGGCTGATGCCACTCATAGGGGATTGCTCTACCCAAGAAAGATGGCAACTGCAGTACTGGAGAATTACTCATCACAGGAGTTCTGGTGGCCCTCCCCCACAGTGTCTCTCCCTGGGTCTCCAACTTTAGACTCTCTTCCTGCAACTCCAATCCTCTCAGCTTTCCCCCACCAGAGCCCTTGGTAAGTGGCTGTGAATGACGTTTTCTGCGTGGGCACTTTAAAACAAAATCTGCGCCTGAGAGGTGTGTCTCTTTCTAGTGGACAGAAAACTGGCTCTTTCACAGCTAAATTCTGTCTGGACACCTCTTCTAGGCTCTGGGACTCTAGGCGGGGGCTCCAGTCCTGGGGCTGTGGACCCACACCTCTCAGGGCAAACCTGAGAGCATCATGAGCATCCCTCTGGGCTGCTGCTGGCTCCTGGGAGGGGGCAG
The DNA here is from genome assembly GCA_037038555.1 of Rhynchonycteris naso. Lineage (NCBI taxonomy): Eukaryota > Metazoa > Chordata > Mammalia > Chiroptera > Emballonuridae > Rhynchonycteris > Rhynchonycteris naso. The sequence continues at coordinate 276,616,777 of CM072995.1, read as the reverse complement.
CCCTTTCCGTGTCTCCGCCCTTCCTACCAGTCTCGGTGTTGTTCCTTCTGTGATTCCTCTTAGTTTAGTCTAAAGTTGGTTTTTCAAGATGATTGTTCTTAAATTAAGTTGTAATCCAATTTGGTCTTGGGAGGTGGCAGTTGGAACGTCCACCTACCCCATTGCCATCTTTCCTTGTTACAGTGATTGATTCACCTGTTTGGCCTTAGTTTTCTCATTTGAAAAATTCTTATAATACTGCCTACTTCATAAGAGAGCTTTATTGCAAGGATTAAGTGAGATTTGGTAGGTGATGTTCTCGTACAATCCCTGACCCACATTAGGGGTTTTAGAAATGGTACTTTTTTTTTTTTTTTTTAAATTAATTCAACCAGGACAGGGTATTTTTTAAAAAACAATTGTTGCACAGAAGCAGTTCTGTTCTCTGCACAGTAGGCACTTACTAAATATATTTACTAATATATGTGACATTTTCTGATTCTGTCTGTGCAGGCATCCTAATTTGTACGGGGCTTTGAAGTTTTAGTGCTTTATAATCGTTAATGAATAGTAAGAAATATTACTTGACTTTTTGACAAATCTATTGCATTTCTTAAAATTTTTCATTCAACTTTAATTTTAATGGATTATAGCTTACTTTCTAATAGTACCTGAAAGGTTTTTACGGGTTTTCTAGTAGAATAAATTAAGCTAGCTAAATGGGCTTTTTGACACAATGCCCTACCAAGAATGTTGTTTCATTGTCCATGCCTAGTTTAATCAGTATTATTTGAAGACAGTTTCAGACTCCTCTGATACTTGGTTTTCTATTTAGCTTTTATTCTTTTCCTAGCACTTCCTATTCACAGAACTGTACAGTGGTCTAACATGGAGAAGGTGGTCAGATGACAGCAAAAGTTTAATCATAATAGTACTTCAGACAAATGTTGATAGTTTATAAATTACATTAATATGCATTGTATCTTAGCTCCCAATATCTTATGAATTAGGGATTATTTTTATATTTGCTGATAAGAAAGCTGATGCTCAGGTTGATGATGTGTCCAAGATTGCAGAGCCAGGAGGTAAAAAGCAGAAGCCTTAGAAATTGAAGATATGCCTCTGACCAGCAGTTCCAGTTTCTCAGGGGTTAACACATGGAGATCACGAGTGGTTTCATGCCATCTAGAAACGCTGTCGTACTGTTTATTCATGTGGCGCAGGAGTCAGACAACTAGAGTTTCAAGTACTGGCTGTAGTTTTCTGTTTGACCTTAGGCACGTCATTTACCCTCTCTTCATTTTCCTCATTTGTCAAATAGGGAGAATAAATGATCGTATCCACCTCACAGAATTGTTGTATTAAACTAAGTTTATAAATACAAAACTACTAGAAAAGTCCCTTGGACATAGTAGTAAGCACTATGTGTTAGCTATTATTATTATTACTATTATTATTATTATTATTGATTGGTTGTTGCGCATTATGTGAAAGAGACTTAGACATAACTACACTTTATAGAAATTGGAATCAGAGCTTCTGTAAGAGTTTGTTCTGGCAAAACTATTTAATTCTTAAACCAGCCTCTATGCACAAGTTTTAGGTTGGTACCATGCCCTGGTCTTGATTGTCCTATAGGCTTTCGAGTTCATTTGGAGGACCTGATTTCTGTTTTGAAAAACTCAAAAGTTCCATGAGAACTACAAGGTGCCTCCACCACCTCCATATTGGCAGTCTTTTGCTGTTCATGAAACATACCCACAACACCCACATGAATACACACACACCTCACTAAGATATAAGGTGCATTGACTAGTTCCATGATAACTAAGTTGTTAATTGTTTTCATTAGAAATTGTAGTCTTTCTTTTAGAATTTTCACAAGTGAACCAAATACCCTATTCATAAAGTTTTGTTTGTTCTTATTTTCTGGACTTTGCAAATTGGCTGTTCTAAGAGAGTCTCGTTGTAGAGACTACCCAAATCCGGCTGACTTCACGCCTTTTCCTCCCAGTCCTCCTGTCTCAGCTCACATAATACAGTGTTCGGAAGACAAGACTAACCTGGTGCTTAACATTTTTCTTTGTAATTTTCAAGGAGGCTTGAATTTTTTTTCCAGTGAACATGTATTTGTTTTACAAAATATGGAAAACTTCTTTAAAATCCTGGTAAATGTTGGATATATGGAATCAAAATTTGTGAGACTGCAAATTATTCTTAAAGTTATAATTGACTTTCTATGGCTAGCATATGCAGAATGTTGTTGTATTGTCTCTTTGTGTATGAACCAGAAGCTGAGTGTAGCACCTGGCTATGAAATGAAGTACTTATAGAAACATATTCACTTTTAATTTATTAATGGCTATAATCAAGATGAAAAGCTTTTCTTAATGTTAAGAGAAGTATAAACTTAAGATAACTTTATGACTTCTATCCAGAGGCTGTATAGATATGACTGAGTTTGTGATTTAAATTTATTTTTCAGTTCCTTTGACTTTTTCCTTTTGTGTGAAGGGTCTTACGTTTTGGGCTTGGTTTGCTGTAAAGTTAGGGATAAACCTAGTGAACCTTCTTCACTCTGAAAAGGATGAGAATATTTTTTATTTCTTTCCTCCTTTGAAAAAAATTGTAAGATTACAAAGGTATTTGTTCCAAGTGGTCCCCATGAAGGCTCCTCTCTCTCCCATGCTTAACTCATTCTTTGGGGAGGGGCTTGGTGTCAGGCCACCTGCTTTCAGAGTGTTTATTTCTTTATGTCTTGTATGCCTACAAAAACTCAAAATGGAAATGTCCTAGAAATCGAGCTGCCTTGTAGTTGGGTGACCTATGAGCTTTTAGTAAGCTCTTTGTGAATCTATCTGTGGGCACCTTTTGTACTGGTTCCCGTGCGTCTGCCCATTATTTGGGCTCATGGCTCTTCTTAGGTAAGCACAGGCTTGTACCCTCAAGCTGTTCCACCTTCATCCAGTGATTGAAGCATATTCCATTCCTTGATTGGCAGCCTTTGTGTGAGGTACCCACTCTGAAGCGTTTCATATCGTCTAGAAGGTCGCAGTAGTCATCAGCAACTGAAGCCTAATTTAGAATCCTAAATCGAAATTATTGTTGAAGAATGCCACTCCTCCACTACAGATGTCTTCTGCACATCATGAGTGCGTTCATCAGAGTACAAGCTCTCACCCAGTCTTACACTATAAAAGCATTTTTTAAATCCCTCTTAACAGGTTCTGCTGCAGTTTATTTATAACCAATGCATTAAAATGAAAAATACTAAAAGGGTCTTAAGTGGAAGGTGGCTATTGAAATATCACAGTATTTAAATTATAGGATTTTGTCATGCTGATTTGTGGACAGGGCGAGTCAGTGTTGGCTGGTAAGTGATGTACTTGGCTTCCTGTAAGTTTGGAAGGTGCTTTTCTAAGTGCATATTAGTGAGTTGTGCAAACCTGTGTCTAGCAATCCTATTGATTGCATCTTCTTAATTATATTCTTATTTGGTTATCTTTCATGCTCTGTGACATTTCTGATCTTTTTTTTTTCTTTTTAAAGATTTTATTTATACAATTTAGAGAGGAGAGAAGAAGGCGTAAGAGCAGGAAGCATCAACTCCCATATGTGCCTTGACCCGGCAAGACCAGGGTTTCAAACCGGTGACCTTAGCGTTCCAGGTTAATGCTTTATCCACTGCGCCACCACAGGTCAGGCGACATTTCTGATCTTTATGAAGCATGACATATGTTAGAACTCTGCCAGCCTTCATTTAAACCCTTCTCTTCCAGGTCCAAGTTTTATCTCGCACACAGGAAAGGTAAACGAACACTTTCACATTGGTGCAACATCTCGTTATGAAGAAACGCTGAGCGTTGAAAATTCTTGATTTACATTTTCATCACATTCTCTCTTTCCTGAAACATCTCACCAGAAACTGAAGTAGTTGGATTGTATTAATGAATGTTTATGTTGTCCTGTGACAGCTGGTTTCCCTAATTTATTTTTACAGGGCATTTGTAGTAAATGAATGGCATGCTGAATATTTTACTGAGATTTTGTATTATTTAAAGAATATTTTCAGGTTTACTAATTGGTAGATAATACTAGGTACATTGATGTTGACATGAGCAAATGAATTTAAAATTATTTGGAGTGAGCTTTATTAAAAGATACTCTACTCACAGTCAGCAAGAAATGTCACTTGTTCTGCCTTCATTCACTCTGGTCCAGGAACCCTTGAAGACTTAGGGTGCCATAAGTCTTTTATGGCTCTGGTTTTAGAGAGGTCTAGGATGTGGGAAATGATAGAGGCTTTTTCATAGGTTTTTTTTTGGCTCTTAAAGTCTTTACCAGAAAGTAAACAACACATGAATTATCAATTATCTGTATGGTTAAATGAACATTCTTTAAACATCATGGTTGTGTTGCTGGAGTCTCATAATATATTATGAATTGGATATGTGGAAGCCATGTGTGTTGCCCGCTCTGACTTGGAAGGCAGTAAATTACTTGGTACCTATTCCAGCAGAAATCTATCTATTCTATACGAATTAACGCTAATGTGCTTATCAAATACATCAAGAAAAATCTAGCCAAACGCATTGTATATTCCCAGTTTAAAACTTGCATTACTTGTTCTACTTTTCATTTCAATAAAATGTTTTAGATACTGATTGAAATTGACCACTTGGGAACAAAAATCTAAGGATATCAAATACAGTCAGTAAATATAACAATGAAGGTAGATTTCTGGAGGAAGACCTTTCAGGATTCAAACCTCACTTTCCAACTGAGTGATCTGTCCAAGTAACTACACCTGTCTAAGCCCTGGTTTTATCTGTGAAATGGGCATAAGAATATCTCCCTTGTGAGGTTGTAGGAATGTCTGCCTGGGTCTATGTTTATATTTATAGCTATAAAATATTTATCACAGTACACAGCACTTAGTAAGGGCTCATCCAATGTTAGCTATTGTGATGGAAGGAAATTTATTTTCTATTTTAGGTACCTGTGGGTTTCATATGCCAAGGTATTAGCTAGACATCTTATTTCCTACTGATTTTAAATTTATAAAAACCATGCCTGACCTGTGGTGGTGCAGTGGATAATGCGTCGACCTGGGAACACTGAGGTCGCCAGTTCAAAACCCTGCACTGGTCTGGTCAAGGCACATATGGGAGTTGATGCTTCCAGCTCCTCCCCCCTTTATCTCTTTCTCTCTCTCACTCTGTGTCTCCTCTCTAAAATGAATAAAATAAAAAGAAATAAAAAAAATTATAAAAACCTCTCCTGTCACTCAGAACATAGCTGCTTAGAACCATTAAAGGATTCCTGATGAAGGTCTGATATTGGCGATGGTGAGCCTATGCCGAAGTTCATGCAATAGGTTATTGGTGATATTTGCTGCTTTTTTCTTGGCCAGCAAAATGCCTTTGTCTTCAAGCCCTGACCCAGTATGCTGAGGGAGTAGTGCTTCTAGGTAGAGATCAAGGGGTTTAATTACTTCTCAGTAAAAATAAATCATGCTGGAGTCTGTATAATGCTAATAAAATCTAGGTACATGGCAAGCAACCAGTTCCTTTGTTTCCTTGTTAACGTCAGAGTCCCCCTGCTAAGTAGTCTTCCAGTGCAGATATCTTCCTGGGGTCAGCTGATGTAATATTGTAAGGAAGTTCCATGCTTGCATGACAGGAGTGACTCCTGATGATTTCTTTAAAACGCCCTGATGGAATAGGAGATTGATAGAATACGTTGATACTGGGTTAGACTGGTCTGATTCACACAAGCAATATGCCTGAGTGACTTCATGTTGTTGGTTCTAAGCTTCTGGCTGTATTGCGTATGAATTTGGCTTGAGTAGAAATTGTCCAGCTCATTCACCGAGGGTTCCACAGGGCAGTGGTGCATCGGTCACCCTACCTCCTCTGAATGCCACACTGTTTTTAAAAGGGGTGGAGGGAACACCAAAACAGAACCACCTTGGAATGACCTTATTCGCTTTTTACTGTTTCCTGTAAACTGTGCTGGGAATGTAATAGTCTATGATGACTTTGAGAGGAGGACACGGCCTCTGTTGACAACACCAAATGTAAGAAATGTCTCACTGGACTGCAGATGTGGCTTGTGGGGTAGTGCGGGCTTCCCTCATCAGTGGGAAACGGGGCTAAGTCAGGCTTAGAAAATGAGAAAAATGCTTAAGGGACGTGACTAATGTCTCCAATGTGCACTATGCTACATAAACCCATTATATGCTTTAATTTAATGTTCTCTATAAAGATTCAGGACCTGTCAGGAATAAGAAAGAAACAGGCAATCAATCTTTAGTAAGCTGTGAATAGATTTTTATATTTCTTAAAATACACATTCACTGAAAACATACTTTTTCCTCCATTCAATCTTTTTCCAGTCTTGATGCATTTCCTATCTTGCATCGCCACTGCCGAACCTGCTTGTGAATTCTGTTGTTCGGTGAAAATAAAACTAATGTGTTAAATATTTAACATTGCTAATTGATTCAATGCAAAGGAAAAGGAAATATATGTAGAGTGCCCCGAGTCTCTGTCAGCCTACCTGAGCAAACAAGGCTGCAGAAATCTGGACTGAAGATGATTCTTCTCAGAGCTGGAGGCCTGCAGATAAAATAGCATTTCTTGCAAGTGCTGGTGGGGTCGGAATGGGAGGAAAATTAACTCGCACCTGGCGGCCAGACAGCTGAGTATGTCTTTCTATAGAATCGGGGCTCTTCTTTTTGCTGTTGTTTTCCTCAAAGCTTATTGGCTCAGGCTTCAGGTGGAGATTAGGAGATGACCAGGTAGATGTGGTATTTCAGGAGTGTCATCTCCTTTGCATATTGGGAACATTTAAACACCTACCTGTACTTCACTAAAGGAAGCTGAAATTTGCAGATGATTTTAATTGATGAGTGAGGAAGTGGAAAACCCAGTGGGGTCAGTGAGGATGTTTCCGTTATAAAAACATAACCTTTCAGAAGGTAGTACCCAGTGTCTGGGAAATGTCAGGTGCCCGGACTCCGCAAAGAAAAAGAAGACAGACCTGTATTAACTTTTCTATAATGTGATTACGCATCATGAATGTGCATATAGCCCTCATTTTCTTTTGAAGTTGTTTTGTTTTCTGCAATGTGTAGGTGAAAATAATTATGACAGTGATAGTGGTTTTCTTTGAATTGATTCTCTTTTTTTTAAACCAGAGAAGGCTAATGGCATGTCAATAAATGACTTAAAACCAGGAAATGTAAATACGGTCGTAAACTTTGAAATTGGGAGTTAGTCTCAGCTATTTTTTTTTTTTTTCTGGAGAAGAAATGTTAGGAAACCGAGGCAGAAACGACCTTGTTGGATGACCTTGTTTGAATGGTTGCGGTCAGAAGTATAGGTGCCAGAAAAGTAAGTTTGGTGAGATAAAGCAGAGGGCTTCCCTGTGGGGTCCATGAGACACCTCAGGAGGTCTGTGGATGGCCTTCTGGGGGTCTGTGAGTCTCCTGAATTAATGTCGTGTTCTGTTTGTATTTTTCTGGAAGAATCCATGTTTTCAATGATCTTTTAAATGGTTAAAAAGAGCACCGTGAAATGAAGCTACTCTTGCCAGCTATCGTCAGTGCTTCCTTTCCAGGTTAACATGAGATTCTTGTTTCATGTTCTTCTTCCCCTTCCCTCCCTGTCACCCTTCTGCAAGTCACACTGATGTCCCCTGCCCTGTCCCTTTTCCCCTTCCTCCCCTTTTTATCCTTTACCCCACAGTCTCTTGTGTGTGAAGCTTTCAGAAAAGGATGTTGTAGGTGCTAGCTGTACTGACCAACACACCAACTTGAAGGGTCTTCCTTAAACCTGCCTTGCTTTCAAGTCCAGTTGACAGAGCAATGGGACCCTGTTTGATTATACCCCTTCCCTTGCTGGTAACCAGATACCTCCCTATATAATGATGGTTTTCTAACATTGTTTCCTTTCCTCCTTTTCTCTCCACATAAAAATAAATTACTTGTAGAATCTTTAATAGGTTCTTGGGGCTCTGCTCCTGTGTTACCTGTTTTTAATTGTGTGTAAGTTGAGATGCGGCACTTGTCTGGAGAGACCCCTGATGGTGTCGGCCTGCCTTGCTGGGCGCAGCAGACCTGCACTGGGCAGTTCAGCGTTGGGAGCATGGGGCTGTGGGCTGCTGAGCGGGAGGGCCCGCGGTGTGTGCTGCCCCATGGGCCACGATGCTGCCCCACTGGTACTGCGGCCCCTCCGCCTGCTGGCAACGCCCGGTGGGGCTGCTGCCCCTTTGCTGCACTGTAGGGGCACTTCTGCAGGTCAGCACCAGCAGTGTTGTAGATCATTCCTTCAGTCCACAGCTTCAAGTGCTGCTTTTCTCTCCCTGTGGCCTTTTTTTTTTTTTAATTCCTGAACTGCATTGTCAACTCTTTACTGTTCTTGCTGCCCTTTGGATTCCCACTGTCCCCTCAAACTTTTCTTTTTTAAAACTGAATTTATCTCTCTACCCGTTCCCCATCTCAGTTACCAAATAGACAACTATACCAGAAAGACCAAACCCCCAGTCGGAAACACAGCCTCCACAACTAGCACAGAATCAACCAGCGCCTAGCGGGTCTGCCCTTGTTTATGTTTCTTCTCCTTCCATTGCCCGCATCCCTGCAGACCTCCCCATCTTCCTTCCACGCTTCATGTGCAGGTAGTCACTGGGTTCTCCTGACCTTTTTAAATAAAATGTGTCTTCTACCAGACTTCCCATTGCTGTGGCTCAGGGTCCACTATCTGTGCCATTGTGGCTCTGTCAGTATGGACCCTACTTTGTCCCACGTACCACTGGCAGATCTATCTTCCCTGAACACTGTTCAGATCCCTACCTGGCTCCAAAGCCTTCAGTGTTTTAAAAACAAAATTCTATGGCCTGCTGAGCTCACCACCTGCTCCCCTGTGTTAGTCAGTTGTCCAGCTGGCCATCACCTGTAGTTTACAGTTTCTCACTATTTAGAATTTTTTTCATATTTATCTTTGAATATATTCTTATATAGCTATTAACCGCCACTATGCCCTGGCACACTTAGCACTGCAAGAATTGTTACAAAACTCACTGCCTGGCTGTGTATTCAGGGGCACTGGCCTCTTTTCCCTTAGGTTGTCTGATTAAAATAGGACAACAGTCGACACAATATTAGCTGTCCTGTGTGAATGAATCAAAATTATACCCATTATTATTATTTTTTTGTCAGGTCAGAAATAAAAACATTTTTTGCTGTGCTGTGGAATTTTAGTAATTCGTTGGTATGCCATGAGATGAAAAAGGTTGAAAATCACTGTTTATACAGAGATATTGTTCACCCTTTACATTTCTATGTGAAGATGACTTTCCTGATCACTGAAGCTTTATCTGAACCACTATTATTCTTATTTAGGAGCATGTACATGTACATGTATATAATATATATTTATATATATATATAAAACTTTTTAAAATTCTGTGTGCCACCTAGCATACTCCCATCTTCATGTTAGGGGTCCAGTAGAGATTTATTGAGTGAATTAATTAACTCCTACACTGAAAGTCTACTTCAGGTTAGCAGCCTTACCCGAAATTAATAAAGATCTTTTCCTACTAAAGGTCCCTCATCTAAGTGTTTTTGGAGCCTTTCCCCTCAGCCATGCAAATTAGCGTGGGTTCCTATGCTCAAGACGTGAAACAAATTAATCTATACTTGCGAGAAATCCGGCTGTGGTTAGATAAAGATTTTAGTAAAAGAAAAATGGGGAACAAAGAGCCAATGACCAGTTGTCAATATAGGTGACGTGCTCTTCTTTTTCCATTTATTTTCTGGGACACGGACAGTAGAAAACGGCTTTTCCCTCCCATGACCCAGGCAGAACCACCACAGTACAGTTGCAAGAGCAAAGACAGAGAACACAATACATGAGGGAACACATGTGCAGTTTCTGTGCTTAGTGGTAACTTCATTATTATGATTATTGCTGTTACCATTCTGTTTTCACCATTTATTGTCACTTTAAAAGAAAAATAGGTAGTATAGTACATCTTCAGAGCAAATTTCCAGAACCCAGTAATGCAAGGCTAATGCATAGTTTTGGGGGCTTCATATGTGTTTTTCTGGCACTTAAACAATTGTGGGAGAGTATTTTGTTAAATTTCCTGGTGAAGCTGTATGTAGCTTAAGTTCTGTTGTTTAGGGCTCTCTGTAAACATTGTATTGTGTGATACACTTCCAGCACCTGGACAGACTGGCCTTTGGGACAGAGCTTAAGAGCTGTTTAAAGTTGTGGCAGACCTGTACCCATGGCCGAAGGTTGCTCGGGTAGTCAATCAACTTGAGTGAAAAGGGCAGTGCGTCTTCCCTCCCCCTATGCCAGCTGGTGTGCCATGGCATGTGCTGCCGGGAGAGGAGAGAGACTGAGACGGGTAAGAAAGCCCGGGCCTATGGTGGCACTTTCTCTAGAAACAGAATCTTCTTCCTGAGCCTACCTGCCAGCTGGAGGAGAAAGATGCCAGGTGTTCAGGGGCTGCTTAGCAGATAACAAAGCCCCGAACTAAGCACATGTATGTCTCCAAAATTTAAACCCTGTTTGTGGGAAATCAGTAGAGGGTTTAAAGAAGGCTAACCACATTATTCATATGCACGCAGAAATAGGCCTGAGTGTGGAAGAGCCAGGAAGTCTCACTGTTATGGTGAAGTACTAGGAGGTAATTTATTTTTAAAATTTATTGAACCCACTGAAGCATAAGTGTGAGGATAAGAGAAACCATATGCACATATGGCACAGAATTAAACTCTTCAGGTTTCTGAGATGGTTGCGACCAGCAGCTGAGCCATTTTGAATTAACTTTGTGAGTGAAAGTCTTTCCAGTTTTTAATCTCTTTAGGTTCACTAGTGGCGGGAAGATAACTGGTCAGCGCTCCCATTAGATGGGACTCCTGGGAGGTGAGCAAGATCCTGCTCATCCTTGCTACGAGCTGCTTTCTACCAGGGGAGAGAAATGGGGCAGGGAAGAGGAGCTCTCTGCATTTCTCTGCTGGAGAGAAAGGCAGGTTTGAATGAAGTTTTGCTCATGGTTTTGGGTTTCTACCGGGGATGTACGTATAATTGTGACATTGCAGTTATAACATTCATGTTTAAAAAGTATAAAAACTAAAAAGTGAATATACATTTTTTAAAAATTAATTTTAATGGGGAACCCTCCTGCACTGCTGGTGGGAATGCAGACTGGTGCAGCCACTGTGGAAAACAGTATGGAGATTCCTCAAAAAATTAGAAATCGAACTGCCTTTTGACCCAGCTATCCCACTTATAGGAATATACTCTAAGAACACTGTTTGAAAAGAAGAAATGCGCCCCCATGTTCGTGGCAGCATTGTTCACAATATACATTTTTTAATTGTAAAGTTATGCCTTTTGCAGGGGGTGGCGGGTGAGTCCATGCTGTAGGTACATTTGTACGGAGAATAATCAGCAGTAAGATCTAATCAGAGGAAGAACTGAAAGAAGGCAGACCAGAGACACATCTCTGAATGGAATACAGAAGTGCATTGTGCGGCAACAACACTCCTTTCCATTCATTATTGCAGTTATAATTACGGAACCCAACATATTTAATTGGCACGGTGTGCTCTTCTCCACTGAAGAGATTGCATTGTTCCTGTTTAAAATAACCCTTCTGCCTCGGGAATCCATGCACATGTTGTGTTTTGGCTCTCGAGGGATTTCTTTGTTTACATGAGGAGTGATGAACTGAATTGTGGAGCCTTGCCTTGCTATGCGTCACTCGCGAAGAGAAAGTGAAATCCGGTATGCTCTCTGTCCCAACTTTGAAGGACTTTGATTAATTTTAAAACAATCTACGAGGTCTCTGTGAGTATGTATTAACTTAGAAATACGTAAGTGGAAATATCAATTGAGTTTGTTATGTGGGCTAATCTTTCTATCTGATTGCAGGGGACCTGTGAAAGGAAATGCTGTCTGGTAGGATGTTACTGGTGTTATGTATGAGATCTCGGGCTTCAGACACGGTATTCTTGAAGAGGTGCATGAGTGAGCACAGGGCTAATTTGGGTAGTGAGAAAGGGGAACTGACAGAGGATTTGTAGGTGAATACCAGAGACTTTTTTCTGTCTTGCAAGACGAGGAGCACGCATGCACTGTCAGGGGCAGGGTATAACACCATCATCATCATAACAGTCACAACTGTTATTATGACAGCTAACATTTATGAGCACATATTCCCCACCCAGCACATGCTGAGCATTTTATGTCCACTGTCTTATTGAATTCTCGTAACTATTCTAGTGTCTGCTACTATCCCCATTTTCCTGCTAAGGAAACCTGGCTTAGGATAGATAATTTCCTTTTCCTGTCTGGACAGCGCACAGATACCAAAGCTGGGACCTGGCCCACTGCCCCTCCCTGTCTGTTGCTGCTCTTTGCTGTGGGACAAACTCGGAAGGCAAAGCTCTTTGTTTCAAAGCCTTTGCAATGGTAGTTGTATTGTTCTTATTACATGTATATGCATTTGTATCTTTGAAAATGAATTAGAGTTTGTTGGGTGGAAGAACCTCACTGGAAATGTGGAGGGGCACCCCAGTACCCCTGGAACCTCAGCTTCTTGCTTCCCCAGCTCAGACCAAAGGGGAAAGAGAAGAGAGCACATCTTGTGAGTGCCACAGGTCCAGCTGCTTCTGGATGCTAAAGGTTTCTAGTTCAATTTCTTGCTGCAATGGATTCTTCACAAATAAGGATAATCCTTCATTTGCTATTTACTCACATGGACTCCTTCTGTATTCTGCACTGTCCACATTGGTCTTTGCATTTTTTATATATTCTTGCCAGAATGCACTTATTCATTAACTGGTTTTATTAGTGTTATGGTTGAAATGACATTTTCCATTCTGAACTTCATTTTTTCTGTGGCTTTTAATTTTACAAAACAATTACCTTTCAAACTGAAACTCCTTAGGCTGGTTTTCCTCTCAGAGAGGAGGTTTGGGGGGGAGGTTTTAAAGTCTGTTCCACTTTCCTTGGCAGCCTAGACATTTAGATTCATGTAAGTGCTCTTTAAATAAAGTTGCAATTGCTTAATTATTTAAATAAATGGGAGCTGAATTATTTAAGGGTTTTTTTTGGCAAGACGAAAAGGTTTTGGATTTTCTCTACTACCCCTCAGAATTTTCCTTCTTATTTTGTGTTGGCCAACTGAAAATGAGTTTCTTAGTTGTATTTTGGTATGTCTGCAAATTCAGCCACTCTTTTTTCCCCCTTTTTGAGGTCTTATCTAGGCTAAGCCCATGGATTCTACCTATCTATCTATCTATCTGGAAGGGAGGCAGAGACAAACTCCCGTGTGTGCCCAACTGGGATCTACCTGGCGAGCTCCCTACTGGGTGATGCTCTGCCCATCTGGGGCCGCTGCTGTGTTGCTGGCAACTGTGCTATTTTAGTGTCTGAGGCAAGGCCATGGAGCCATCCTCAGTGCCCGGAGCTAACTTGCTCAAACTATTTGAGCCATGGCTATGGGAGAGGAAGAGAGAGAAAGGGGGGGGATGGAGGGAGAAGCAGATAGGTGCTTCTCCTGCATGCCCTCACTGGGAATCAAACCCAGGACTTCCTTAGGCCAGGCAGATGCTCTACTGCTGAGCCAACCGGCCAGGGCTAAGCCCATGGATTTTAAAAGTTAAGTTTGAAAGTTTATACTCAAATGTTTACTTTAAGTTATGCCTCTGTATAACATTACGGTTCAAATGAAGACTTTTCTGAAATTTAGCTCATTGATCTCCTACACTGTGAGAAATGATTGTCACAGAGTGTAAGGAATACAGTTTTGGAAAATGATAGACCTGGGTTTGGAGCCTGACCCAAGCATTGGTGTGGCACTCTTATCTTTGCAGAGTTATTGAACCTTTCTGAGTACCAGTTTCCTCTTCTGTAATTCACCTTAGAGGGCTGAGGAAATGAGTGTTAAAGCCCTCCAGAAGCTAGCGTCTTAGTACACTCAGTGTTTAGTAATTATGAAGTCTGTGCCATGCACTTATGGAAACTTTTAGGAATTCCAGTGTAGATAGGACAGAGGTGCCTATCCCTACCATACTGGTGGTCTGGTAATGGCAAAGCCTTTCAAACAGAGGGAACAAATAGCATGCACAGAGGTAGACTGGGAACCCTAAAAGTTCTTCAGTTATTTGGCAAATGGTTAATGTTCCAATGTGCCTAATTTTAATATTAATATAATTGGAAACATCAAATGGATATGAGGCTTTTGAAGTTTATAAAACACATGACATACATTATTTCATTCAATTCTTGCAAAAACCTTATGTGACAGACAGGGACTACTGTCTCTGTGTTATATGGGATTTGAATGATTTACCCAAAATCATGCAGGTAACGGGAGATCTAGGATTAAAATTCAGGACTGTGCATTTCTTGCCCAGTGCTCTTTCTGCCGTACCACTCAACTCGTTGTGTGTCTTAACTATATATACTAGTACTAAGCCTTGAATTATAATTTAATGCAATTTAAGAATGTTCTTTTTGCTTAATCATTTTTACTCAAACTCATCTGACTTAAAATTGTGCAAAATCAAGTTGAGGTTATACTTTAACATCTATGTATGTCATTTGTGACCTTGTAATTTAAATTAAAAAAAAAAACACAAACGTAGTTGTTTTTTCCCTACCTCCAGGGCATTGTAGAGGTCAGATTTCCTCTCTGAATTTTACTTTCAGTACAAGTTCTTTTTCATATCAATATGTTTCCTAATGTCTGACAGAATGGACAAATCACTTCTGGCACATTCCGATTTTCTGAGTATGTAATTAATAGCCACATCTACCCAGTTCTTACTATTCTGCATTAATGACAAAAATACATCTTTGTAGGGAGAAATATTGCCTTAAAGGGTACACATTTGTTTCACTGTAATTGATGCAAACATGTTGGATTTATACTGAAGCTGTTAAGATTATCCTTCTTTTGCCATCATTGATTTTTGAAAGCAGTGCACGAATAAGACACTACGCCAGAACAGCTCCCATTTTCTCTGCTTTCTAGGAATTGCGCCACGGTGCCAGCTGTAGGGTGTTCAACATGAAAGGTAGAGCATTGCTCAGAGGGTACTTGCTTGAACCCTGGAGTTGCTCCTGGATCCTGCCAGTTACTGGCATTTCCAAATAAGAATGCAGAGCATGCGTGCGCTGTCAACTTGATCTTTGAATTTCGGAATGGCTGTGAATCATAGAAATGCTAATGTGCCTGCGATCTGTGGAATACCTCACAGTGTTGGGCGCAACAAATTAACAGGTTCTTTCCCCTCACAAGGAAGAACATTTGAAAGGACTGTCTTCTTTTAGTTTTGTAGGGAAGATATTTTAAAGTTGTCCCCTTTTTGTTAAGGTGGAGGTTACTGAGGTATGAGTGTTGCCTGCACTGATTACCAACCAGACCTGTGTGGCTTTCCTGCAACACCAAAAAGTTTTCTTAAGGGACTTGATTCCATTGGAAACTTTTCCACAGTTGAGAGAGTCATTGACCATTCCAAGAGCTCCATCTGAGTTATTAATGCATTATTATTTAGAGGCCATACGGGGATTTCCCACCAGGCACTGTACTGTCAGTGGTAGTCAACCTGGTCCCTACTGCCCACTAGTGGGCGTTCCAGCTTTCATGGTGGCTGGTAGCAGAGCAACCAAAGTGTAAATAAAAAGAAAGATTAAACTATAGTAAGTTGTTTTATAAAGATTTATTCTGCCAAACTTAGCGAAAATCCAACATAAAGTACTTGGTAAGTAATTATTATTATATGCTTTAACTTGCTGTAACTCTGCTTTATAAATTTTATAAAGTTACTTCCCTACTTTATAAATCACCATTACTGTAGAACTGGTGGGTGGTTAGAAAATTTTACTACTAACAGAGATATAAAAGTGGGCAGTAGGTATAAGAATTTTGACTACCCCTGATTTTCTTTCCTCTCCATTTTTTTCCCTTAAAGTACTGGTATTCTTAGAGATAGCCCTACTGCCTCCTCCATACATCATTTTCTTCTTTTTCAAATGCATTGAAATTTGGAAAGAAGTGAGTAAATTCCTGAACATTTCAATGGGGGTTGCTCATAAGTTTTGGAGCTTTAATGTATAAGTCTTTTTAAGCTTCTATTTTGATTTTGCAATTGTGGAAAAAAATGGAAAGACCTAAAATGAGTAGCTGGTATGGTCCAAGAAGGATTTACTATATTAATAGAAAGAAAGCCCAGAAAGAGCTGACTTCCTCTTTTTTAGATCCTTTTTCACCACCGTGGGGTGGAAGGAAAGGCTGGAATTTTTCCTCCAGTACTTTCAAGCAGTTGAAAATTTTTATTTCATGAGCCTTCTTATTTTACGAACTGGTAAGAAACCTGGGAAGTGCAGGAAATGTTTTCTTCCTAAAATAGCATAAGATTGGGTGCAAGACTTGTTCCTTTGGATAGACAGGTGGGCAGATAGACAATATTAAGCACCACTAACTAGCATATTTTGAGGATAAGATTTGCCTAAAGGGCTGGCCTCTGACTTCTCTTGTGATGCCTAACCTGAAATGAACTCTTTGGAAGACAGATTCTTCTTAGTTTCACAAAGAGGATGAGGGGCCTTGACGTTGGGCAAGGGTATCCTGGCTCTCTGTCAGGAATGGCTGGCAGGCGTCTTATGTCCCATCTCCTGTTGAAGTTTAATGTACTTTTTGGTTTGTCATTTTGCCAAGAGCTTTGAAGGACTTTGAAATGTGTTATGATTTAGTGTCTTTCCATTTTATGAGGTTATAGTGACACTCTTTTTCTTCACCCTATGGCAAAACCAACTTCTTAAGGTTGGAAAATCTTTTTTCAAAAAGTATAGCACAGCTGTGAACATGAAAACACTGAAAGGGAAATATTTGCCCGGCAAACTGTGATTCTGCTCTGAAAGGAGCAGTCTGCCTCTGCCTCAGTTTACCTGGCAGGAAAGTGTCCTTTGCAGACACAACCAAAGGCTTTCTTAAATTCCTCTGCTTTGAATTGTGTCTCTGGAGCCATTCATCTTTGTTACCTGCTTTACTTCTGCTATTTTTAGCTGGGTGCCAAAGAGCTCACAGCTTCCTCCAGTGAAGGGTAGAGAATTAAGATCTGGTGGAAACAAAAACTCATCAAGGCATTGTGTTGTTGTTTTTTTTCCTATGAAAGCCTCCTTTGAGTTTTCCTTCAAGTCAACTTTAATTGCTTAAAATCTGGAGGACGCAGACTCTAGGAGAGAGACCTTTGTCCATATTGCTTCCAAATCCTAAATCCTTGGAGAGGCAATCTACCCCGCCCCCACCCCCACCCCGACCCATCCTTTCTTTTTGTAAAGAACATTCTGGCAGTATCCAACAAAGTACTGCTTCTCTTCCATCTCAATTCTTATGTCAAAACGAAAATCTATAGGTAGTCATTAAAAAAAATAAAATGGGTAGAGTGCCTTCTAGAACCAAGAGGTCATAGCTCAGAAGAGGATCTGTTTTGGAATATGCCAATATTTGTTTAGCTCAATCGGTTAATCTCGGGATTAAGGAACTGGAGTGTTTAAATTTCATTTGTAGGCTGCTGCGTGGAGGCGATACTTGCTCTGCTAATCATGAGGGCTTGCCTGTTGGACTTGTACTTCTGATGAGAGAGAGAGTTTCTGTGTAACCTCTAGTCGCCTTGGGAGAGAAGCTGTCAGGCCTCAGGCCCTGCAGTGGGTGCCTCTCTTTCTGGGCAAATAATGTTATTTTACTTAAGTAGCTAATCCAACTAATTAACAGATGTGATTTTATCCTGCAAATGTAAGATGCTTCTAGGTTTGGTTCTTTTTTCCCCTTAAGAAAGTGAGGCTAGTAGTTTCTTTTATCTCCCAGCTTTTCCCATTAAAAAATTATTTTGGAGACTGAAATACTATATAATAGATATTTTCCAGTAGTGATATTTCTTTCCATGTAAACTTTGTACTTATACAGAAAGTGTAAAATGAAGTACTGTGCATGTGCAGGGTCCGGCGATTGTGTTTTCTTCTATTCTTCCAAGTTGAGTTTTGTGCTGCTCTTATTTTTATCTCTTTTTGTTTGCAGGACTCTTTGTTTCCCCCAAGTGTAAGTGTAAACATGTTTTATTTTGAGACAGATTAGTTCACTTCCCTCTGGAAATCCATTCCTATAATGTGTTAAACCTCAATATAACTCTCCGGTCTGAATGACATTTCATAACTGTGTACAAATCAAACATAGTGTTGATATTAAATGACAACATTTAACGCTTATGTCAACAATTCACTTAAGTCTCATTTCATTAAAATACTCCTGATCTGTTGAGAAGCTGCTTGTCAGAACATATAAAGCACTTGACTTTCACCTCTAGTTTCCAGGTTAAAGTGTAGGCGGTGAGCTGTGATTCAGATGGATTTCATAGCTTCTGGCCAAGAGGATTGGAACCTAAATCCAGGTCACGTAATCAGAGGAAGCTTGGGTCGAGGGAGCATCAAAGCAAGGGATTTTCACTTTATTCCCTGTCTAAGGCAGCTGGTCTTTGGGGTGATTTCCCCCCAAAAGCTTAAAACGTCTTATTTCTTAAAGTTAATATCACTTTCTTAAGGTTAAATAAGAAATTAACATGGCTGAGAGAGTCACCACGGCTCACTACTGGACTCCTCCTCCTTCATCTCTTCCCCCTGTAGCCCTCTGCACACCCTGCATCCTCGCTCTGAGGCTGTTTGGAGAGAGCCTTTTGTGTTGCCTTCAGCTCTTGGTTCTCAATGCTGATGTCCTCCCTTCCCAGGGCCCTCTTGGTTTTTAATGTTTTCCAGAGTGTAGTCCTAATTTATGTAGCAGTCTTTTATATACATTTACTCTCTGTTTCCCTGTGGTTAGGAAGGAAACCCAGGCCAAGTAGGGACCCACTCTTATTAACAAGGACAGGTGTTCCCTGCAGTTCTCTGGTCATGGTTTTGCCCCTCCAAGAATAGCCTCATTGTTGGGATTGCCATGTCTTAAATTAAAGCTAATAAATAGTCTATAATTATAAATGTCTCTAAGGGACATTTGAATACATAATAGTTGCTGCTGCTGTGTAAATAATCCTGTAATGATCTGTTTCATAGAACTCATCGAAGTTTAGGGCTTGGCTGCTGATCACAGTCTGAATCCTGTTTGGGTTGCTTCTCTTGTGAACCCTCAGCAAGTACTGGATGCCAGAGGGGAAGGGGACAGGAGCTTGTGGCTGTAAGTGACATCTCCAAATGGCTACAAATGGTACAACTCTGGGTCTGTGCTGATTTTTTACATACCTGTGTAAATGCAGAAAGACCTCAAGATAAATTATAACTGTCTCCATAGTGGAAGAACTGTGATGTGAAATAAGTAGCTGTTAGGCTTCTCTCAGTTCTTGATAACTTAAGGGAAAGTGGGTAATTAATATCACGAAGATGACAGTGGGCTGTAATTGGCTGTGGATGACGAAGGTTAGACATTTCCCTTCTTTCTGTCTCTGGGAGAAATAAATGTCTCTAGCATATGTGTGCAGAAGACATAAAACCTGCAACAGCAGTATTTTTATTTCCAAATTATTCTTAAAGCCATTTAAAAGTCACCATAGAATGTGCTTTACAGAAGCAATTTCATGGTTCCTTTAGGTTTCTGCGTAAATCCAGAGAACTGAAGTGTTAGCCCTGATCCATTATTGAAAAGGAAGGAGGAACGCCAAAGCCGAGGGTGAAGTCTGGGTACAGTATAAAGCGATTGGGTGTGGAGGGAAGGATCTCACCAGACTCTCTTCAGGTCTTTCACAGTATTTCCTGCTGTGATTGGTCAATGTAAGGGACATTTGAAAGACGATCATTATTTGAGAAATGTTTCTGAACTCGAAACTTGCTAGCATAGAGTCCCATTAACACTCACTGGCAATGATAGCCATTTTCCATTCCATGAGATCAATTTGGGTCTTGAGCATAATTTTATTTCTGCTTTACAGTTCTTAAAATCCTGTTTGGAAATGTCATTAGGAGGATAAGGGATGTAATGAAAAATACGTTTTTTTTTTATGTTGCAAATCAAAGTGTATGGTTACAGAGCTGGCTATCTATACTGAAAAACAGTTAGCAAAATGAATTGGCTGCTTTCTGCATTTGAAGTTGCATAGTGTAAAATTCAATGAAACATTCAATAGCTGGAAAGATCACATCAGCGTCAAGAATGCATTTAGCAGGTTTCTTCCTCCCATATTGCTGGAGCAGGAGCGCAGTTTAGAATCAGGAATAAAAGCTGTGAATGAATTTAAGAATTGTGGGAGGCCTGGAGGTAAAATGATAAAAAGTGACTGTACCTGGAAACCCAAACTTGGATGCAGTGTGAAATGAACTGACAAGAAAATGGGCCTTTGGGGAACCACTATTTTATATGAATGGGACCCTTGACAGCATCTTCCATTGAAGCCTGAGAGTTGTTTCCTGAAACTGGCACCTGTCAGACCCCTCCTTAGGGAAAAGGATCTTATTTTTATTGGTTGAACTTGCTAGGTCAGATAGACTGCCTGCTTCTCATGGAGTATGGGTAAACAAAGGGTGGGTAAAAGTAGTCTTCTTTCTATCCAAAGTTTTAACAGCCTTTTATATTTATTTGTTTATTTATTTATTTTGCAAACAGAATGCTTTATTTGGCTGCTTTTATATCAAATCAGCAAGATTATTTTAAGTAATAATATTAAGTGCTACCAGTGATTTCATTTCCACTATGGATCAAGTGTTCAGCATACATTATATATACATTGCCTCATTATCTCCTAAACTACTATAACTTTATTTTTATTATTTCTTTTTTGCAGATGTAGAAACCATAGTCCTGAAAAGAAAAGTTACTTGTTAAAAGACATTTCATTCATTAGTAAATGGCAAAGCCAGAAATAAGGCCATATTTTTGTTGCTTGTCTATGGCAACTTCCAAATGGTTTCACTTAAATTTTATTGTGAAGTTTTTAATAGCTTTTTATAGTGGGAAGTTATTCTATAATAATAAGTTATTCATAAATAAATGAATTGAATGAATGAATGAAAGAAAATTAGAAAGAAAGAAAGAAATGACAAAGTTTGTTTTTCCTGGATAGGTTTTGTTTGCTCTAAAGAGATCTGATGTAATCTTGTTTGCCCTGTTATAAAATGAAAAGTAAATAAAATTAAATGCGTACTTAGGATGTGTGTGTGTGTGTGTGTGTGTGTGTGTGTGTGCGCGTGCATGTGTGAGTGTGTGTGTGTTTCAGTATTGTATAATGAGATGGTTGAATTAACTGGAATGTTGCGAACTTTAAGCCTTTTGAAATATTGCTCTGTTACACATTGGCTTAGTAAATACATGCTTTCATATAAAACCCCGAGAACATTAAGTGGTGACATTGCTAGGAAATACACCTTGCCATCTCAAGCAGTAGCTGCAGCTTTCTAGAAGGCAAATGTGAAAAACTGACACTGGAAAATTACAAGAAGCTCACATATTCTTGGATTTTCTCCATCTCAGTTTTCGGTATGGGCTGCTTCTGATTATGGTCCTTCCAGGGGGAAAAATAGGTTTACAGGACTGACCTAAAGTGCAAAATGGATAGTAATTCAAAGCCCTGAGGGGACTTAAGAAATGAAGGTGCCTTATTGGTTTTGGCAGGGAAAGGGTTGGCTGGTGAGGCCACTGAACCCTTAACGGAAAGTGCTGACGGGCTGAGCAGCAGGCATGTGTGTTATCCTGAGCACAATCATTATTTTCGTTGGCAAAGTGTATCGCTCACAGTTTTGAGTAGTCTGTCCATTTTGTCAGTAATTTAATCGAGGTCGGGAAAGGCATGGGGTATAACCACTATTGTTGAGCACCCCTGCAGGCATTCCTGGCATGTCCGTTTTAATGAGGAGCCTTGCTTTATGTTGGGGTCCTGCAGTGGCTCACAGTATCTATTCTGGGGTGCTTTCAGGTGGGGGTGAGCTCTTGAAATTGGACAAGGTGCCTGCCTAAAAGAGATGAGATTTCCCCCCTCCCTTTGGCCTCTGCTCCTTGTTAAATTGATAATTAGGTGAGACTGTTAGACAGAAGTAAAAATACAAATGACAAGGGGTTGTGTGGAAGGTGATAGCCTTCCTTTCAGAGGAGGAACAATTCTGAGGATGCGAAATAAAGAATTTGAAGGTAGGAAACTTATACATTTGAAGATCTATATTTTATATTAATTTCATTTCACAATATGTGACCACAATATATGACATCATGAATATTGCATTTTTGTACTCCCTTACCCAAAATTTAAGCTGGAACATTTACATGGTGAGGTAGTAACATGCTGACTTTGGTAACGCGATGTTACTCCCGTTCCCTAACACAAATTCATCTTATTCTAGGAAAGGTATTTTTTTTTGTTTTCTATGACTTTTCAGAATATTGTAGGTTGTTAACTTGAGTCGAGAAATGAGGAAATAAAAGGATTACTATTTAAACTTTTTAAAGTTTCATATACTAACGGATTTGGTTCTTTGGATCATTTGTGAATCTCCTTGCTGAGAGAAAGAAGGCATGGCCACATTTTGTTGCACTGTCTTTAGGTCAACCAAGGCAGTTGCAGAAAGAATTTTCGAAGTTGCTTGTCAAGTAAGAGGACAGTTAATTGTAAGGCAACCTTAATTTTTTTTTTTTGCTCATTAGATATTTGGCAGAAACTGTTGGGACATATTTTCCTAATTTATTTATTACTCTACTTACACCGCAAAGAGATTTTAGCAGAAATAGTCCAAATTATGGTCAAAGTAGAATAAAGAAGGGGAGGCTTTGCCTTTTAAGAATAAGAAAAACTTAATCACTTATGGTTATTAAGACATGTACTATTTATTGAACATTAACAATATGTCAGGTACTAGTCTAGGAAACTACATTAGTTTGGGTCCAATGAAGAGAGAGAATCCACACAGTAATTTGAACAGGGAAAGTTCAGTATGACTCATTCACTGTAACAGGGTTAGGATAACGAGGGATTTGTTTGTAAAATCTAGAGAACTCTAAAAAATATAGGAATGGCAGATTCAAGGAAGAGCCACTACCTTGGGAAGAGGTGGAGCTCTCCAGGAAGATCCTGTTTTCTCCGACTCCAGGCTGAGATCCAGATGGAGTTGCAGTGGACACACCTGTCGTGGAGAAGTTGCTGTGGGACTGTGGAACTTAGTGGAAATCTGCCCTCTAAGAAATTTCCATTCTGGGGAAAACTGTTTATGAGAAGGTATCTCTTTGGTGGCATCTAACACAAAATTGCCCGATAAAGGTGCTTGCTGGTGAAGCCACAAGTTCCTGGATGAATCTGGCCTGCTATGTAGGACCTGGGGACTGGGGAATCGGCGTGCACTTGTCCCTCCAGCACCTGCTATTGACAAAGTTTAACGTTGTGTCAGTGGGTAAAGTAAAAACATTTGAAGGGCCCATACTCATTTTCACAAAGCCAGCAAAAAGGGTGAATTTGAAGTTGAGAGGCAATAAACCAATAATCAACAAGGGAATTTATGCTTCTTTAATCCTAAAGATACTAGAACTAGGTATTGTTTACCCTTTTCCCAGGTGGAGAAATTGATGTTAGCTAGGAGATTAAATGAGGTATTCAGGGCTGTATAGCTAATAAATGACAGATCCACATTTCAGGCTCAGTTTTGCAATTTTCTAAAACCCATGTGCTTCAGATACTGACAGATCAAATTAGAAATGGACTATTGTACCAAATACCCTTGTCAAGATATTATACCAGAGATCACTGTTTAGTTCATTTCCTTCTGATCCTACACACAAGGGCAGCTATGTGGTAGATTCTCTAATTTTGAGTCTTAAAGGTATAAGCTGTACCTATGTCAGTCAGGAAGGTCCTGAGAGTCTCTTTTCACCCCCGTCTGAGTTGTACTCTTACCTACTTGAGTTCAGTCACCATACCTGTTTGACCATTTGATGGTTCCCAGGAGTCCCAGCTTGGGATCTCTGTTGGGTAGGGACAGAGATGAGGATTTCTCTTAGCTTTTTATATGAAATGTTACCTTCTGTTGCCCCACCCTGTCTCCCCAGCATGGCCTTTTCAGGACACCCTGCTCTAGGGGTTTCCTGGCTGAAACTGCTCTTATGGAACCGCTGTGGTTTTATTAGGCTTATGTTTACCTCATTTTGGATAATGGATTGACTCCTCTGACTTTTTTTGGTAAAAGTGTCGTTTTTATACTGGTTTACAGTATTATTTTAAGAACCACTTTATCTTTTGACTTTGGGTGAGTTACTTAACCTCTCTGGGGCTTAGTTCTTTCATCCGTTCTTTAATCCATAAAGGGGGATGGCCTTTCTAAAGCTCCTCTCATTTCTAAAACACTCAGTGGCTATTTCTACTTCAACATCTTTGGCAGCAGTTCCAAACACATGAGCTTTCAGTTGCCCACTCCTGTCCCTGTTAAGCAGAGGATGAATTATGAGTGAGGGGCGGCTGGTGTGATACCCAGGGCTAGTGAGAATGTGGTTTTGGAGCCACCAAAACTTAGTTGTGATGAAGGCTTAGTATTTAATTTTTCTGTGTAGCTTTTTACTTGGTGCGGTGGGAACAATAATGTGTGGGCCACTATATTCGTGAGAAGAGATACAATATATGTGAAGCACTTTGTACAGTTGCTCCCACATAGTAGGTGTTCTATTCTATACATGGTAGGTATTGTTATTTACCCATGACATTGTCAGCTTCTCAAAGGCAGGAGCCTTGTCTCTGCCATCTTTGAATTGCTTGTTGTGTTCAGCATCCATCAGGCATTCAGTTAATATCACCATTTTGAATTGAGATGCTTATATCCACGAAGGGAGTCCTTTCCAAACTAAGTCTCTTAATGAAGTAAATACTTTTCATATGGATAATCATCCTTGAGTTTATCTCTATGGATCCTCATCATCCTTACACAGGTCCTAGGGGTAATTTCTCCCTTCAGTGCCCTTAATCTGCTCACTGACATTATCTTTGCTATATTTTTTAAACATGAGAAAAACAAAATTTTTTTCTATTGATAATGTAAAATGTTAGTAATTTAATTGCACAATGTTGATGAATAGGAAAATGGGAACAATGGCATATTCCAAATTATATTTTGAGGCTCCCAAATTTGTCATCTCCCCCGTTCTCCCTGTTTATTTGGAGGTGGGATCCAGGAAGCAGGGAACCTGGATGAAGCGTGTGTTCAGATGCCAACAGCTTATTCCATTTCTTCCTTTATTGTAGTAGCAGTATTATTTTAGCTGCTAGGGGAAAGATTGGCTGGGTAGACTTTAGGAACCGCTTTAGTCAGTGTGGATAAATGAGAAAACACAGTGATCAGCTTTCATCATGACAAATGGAAACTGTCATTTAATTTTTATCCCCAATTATACAGCTCTGGGACCAATTTTTCAGGTGGAATGTTGGAGCCATTAAAAAGAAGTAAACTATAGCATATTCCATCATTTTTCTGGCAGCTAACCAATGATCTGTAGCCTTATTACATGTACGTTTTTATAGAGATATTTTTCTCTTAAATTTGTAGAAGGCTTTATTAACTCTTTACTGATTTTTTCTGGAACGCAGTTTTCCGGATGCATTTTTTCTTTCATGGAGTGCTGGTTGGAATTTATCTATGATTTGGCTGGCAGCAACACTTATTCTCATTTTTTAAATGTTTTTTGATTACTAGAATTACATGGAGTGATAGTACTTTAATTCCAACTGGAACTGGGGTTCTAATCTTTGCTACAGACTATGGTCATTTGGATGTCAGAATGTGATTTATTAGAAATAGAACACACATATATAAGGGATGTCAACAAACCACCTCTGTTTCCTAGCTTGACATGCTAGGGAGAAACCTCAGTGCTCCCTTCTTTGCTCCCGTGTTTGTCTGTTTTTCTGTTATAGTGCTTAATATGTCATGTTTTAATTTATCTGACATCATGACCATGTTCTCCCAGTAATTGGAAATTTAGATATTATGGGCACTTTACTATTTGGCTGTTTTTTCTTTGCATTCACTAACTTAGTGGAATGCTTGATACATAGTAGATATGCAAAAAAAAAATTGAAAGATAGATTAAATGCTTTCTTTTTTCTTTTGGGAGATATTTATAATTAAATAACCCATATTGAAATTCAGTGTCTTCTGAGTACACCAAACCCTTTTATAATCATATGCTTTATTGTTTTTATTCTAGCTAGGACAGTTTTGCATGTGTCAGATAGTCTTTGGATTTTACAGGCAAAAACCCCCCCAAAACTGACATAAAAGGTTACTAATGATTTGCCAGATATTAAGAACCCCACAGAGACATGTCACTGGGATTGGAACCAGTGACTTCAGGTCTGTAAACCAAAAGTTTGGAAAACACCCCAAGTTACCCTGCTTTGGGGTTTTGTGCTCAGATAGCACAATCTACCATTACTTGTATTATCAAAAACAACAGTGACTTACTTTTTTTGCATAATTAATATATAAAGTGGTGGTGGGAGTGGCTGCCAGAAGGCCAGTGTACTGGCTTTTGGAAAAGCTTATTAGCTTGATTATTAGCTGCGTCTATCTACATACGAATATGTTGTTTTGGTGTTCCAGTCTTTTCCCTTTCATTCACCTAATTAGTAAATCACGAGGCCTAGAGACAGAGAATGTTTGTGTCCACTTGACGTTAGCATCAGAATAGCTAAACTTTGTTTTTTAGTAAAGGAACTACTGGAGAATATTATGAACAATGAGGCAACATTTCCTTGGGAGGCATGCCTTAGCATATGCTTAGAGGATAAATGATACCCTCCTGTATCTACTTATAAAACTGTCATCTGGTACGGTTACCATTAGAATACTCAAGTAAGCTTATAAACATGCTGATGAAAGGACTCTTTTGGTTTGGAACCTTGTTAAGTAAAAGGTGTTAGATCATGTATCTTGTCCACAGGGGTGCTGGACTAAACAGCTGCACTTATCCTTATTAATGCCTTTTGAAGACTCCTGCTTCAAAAGAAGCAAATGGGCTTTTTATAAAAGTCTGTATAATATGAAGTTACTTAAGACACGGTGTTTATTGGAATAATAACATCTTAGTCTAGTTGACAAACAGCAACAAACATAGTAGTTTGGGACTTTTTTTTTAAAGTTTCTTTTGCCTAGTAGTTATAGGAGGAGTAAAGTCAATGAATTAAATATACACGATTGCTGGACTGTTGTAAATCATTGCGGGTGGTAGGTGTCTTTTTAAGGCTACATTAGGTCTTCCAGTGGGAGGAAGAACTCTTGGATTTGGCTAATGTACCTGCACTGATGGAGAGATGGTAATAATTCTGTCTATTCTCTTGTATTTTAAGTGGAAACTTTTCTTGGGGCTTTTTGAGGTGTGTGGGAGTTTGGGATTTGGAATGGTTGAGTCCAAGAACTGCAGTGTTGGAAGAGACCTTAGAGATTGTACTCAGCAATAAATCACTGAAGTAGGTAGGCCCTTTCATTTTTAGGTAGCTGTAATAAAATGATTTCTCACATATTATGATACCATTCTCTGTAACATCCATTCATTGGTCCCTTACTTTGCTCTCCAGAGTCTAATCCTTGTTCGTCACTGTTCATTTAGTGCGACATCCTTGACTGTGCACTGTCTCGTTTTAAGTTTCCTTATATATTAAATGCTTTAACATCTCTACACCTCTGCCATATGCTGTGCCCTTAACCTTCCTTGTCATCCAATCATTGAATCGTTCAGAAGTCAGCGCCTCTGTACAACTATTCCTCACATTGCTTCTTCACTCGTCCAGTTCCCAGGCAGAATTAGATAGTCTCCTCACTTGTTCACTGCTCACCTTTCTTGTTTGGCCTGCCATTTCTCCACCCCCTTCTTAGCAAGCACACACCTCTTCTATGGCTGTACTTTATATATACACTATGTTATAATTTCCTATTGGTTTGCCTGGCTACATGCTAGACTGAATTCTGTGAAAGCAGAGCTCAGATCTTAATGCTTCATAGAACTTTGGGTTCCTAGTACAATGCTCAGCTCTCAGTAATATGTGTTACTGAATACACATTGTTCCTACTAACCTAGAGTACCAGTAAGCATCACTTTTTTTGTTGTTTTTCTATAGGTTTAGCTTTTAAGATGCTGGATTGCATTTTGCTCACTGAATCTGGGACCAGTTGAAAACCTTAGGACTGTAAGAGTTGCCTGACAGAGGTTTTACATAATATTGGGGTTTGGAAAATTGCAAAGGGGTGTGGAAGGTGTCCATGGAACAACTTTTCATTGATTTCAGAGTTCATATTTTTTTTGGAAAATATTAGCTTGCAACATCCAGGTGGGTGGTGTGAATGAGAGTTGGGATATTTCTTATTTTCTATAAAGTTAGATCATGGTTGTAAGGTATTTTTCCCCACCGAGAAAGAAGGAACAGGTGGGCCGAGAGCCACAAAGTGTGGAATAAAGGCTTTATTAAGTACCGCGCATCCCACCCGACAATGTCCTCTGGTCCCGGGATTCAGGGGCGGGACGAGTCGCAAAGGATTAAACAACATGGAGGTATTTAAAGGGGTCCTCTAGGGTGGATGAAATAATATGACTTTTCTCCCAAAGGTTCCTGGGAAGTGTAGTTCTGGTGCGCCTGGCCATGTGGGTGATCCCAGACAAAGACTGGGGCTCTGAGTTCCCCATGTGACCACCGTACATCCCAGCCTTTTTTGTTAAATAGAATAGGGGCGCCGTTTATCCATCTGACTACTTCCTGCTG
Source organism: Rhynchonycteris naso (assembly GCA_037038555.1). Taxonomy (NCBI): domain Eukaryota; kingdom Metazoa; phylum Chordata; class Mammalia; order Chiroptera; family Emballonuridae; genus Rhynchonycteris; species Rhynchonycteris naso. Next base: position 276,588,012 of record CM072995.1, on the reverse strand, counting down.
ATTAGGGGCATTGTGGGGAGGGGAGGTCGGCTGTTGGTGGCTTTGAGGGGTGTCAGAAGGAACATCTGTTTGGCCGTGAGTTGAGAAACTTCGTGAATGCGGTTCTGTAAGAATTTAAAAAGAGAAGAATTAGAAGAAAATTTAGGATAAGGGCAGCCTAGGTAAGAATGGATGGCTGCCATTAGGAGTTAAGCGGGTTCTAGGAGGAGAGATTCTTGCTCGCAGACGGTTGAGGAGATTGAAGCCTCTTTCATCAGGCCAGTCCTATTGAACAGCATTGCTCCTTGGTTCAGTTCACTCTGGTGGCAGGTTCCTGGTGGGAGGGACAGGATGCAGCAGGAGGGTCTGCAGGGCCCAACCTCTGGGTCAGCCGCAGACAAGTAGGGCCCAGTGGTTCCAAACTGCCAACAATCCCACTAGTTGTAGCATAGCCTGGGTTCTCTGAGTCCAGGTTGTATCCTAGGAGTTTGAGCGATGGGCCCTGTGGCTGCCTCGTCCCCCATGTAGAGGCGTTGAGGATGAGCCTGCTGCCCAAAGAGGCAATCGCTCCGCCAGTGACCAGGCTGCTTGCAGTCAAGGGCAGGGTTCAGTGGGCAGCCGTCGGCAGGGGCCCTGCCAGGCACAGTGACCCTGCTTGCCACACTTAAAGCAAACTTCGGGTGGTGGTCCAGACTTGGGTTGGGCACTTCCTGTGCCTTGTTTGGAGCATTACCTTCTGCTGCATGTGGGCCTGGAGAACAGCCTTGGCCTATTCTTACAGCCACAACCATTGAAAACTTTAAATGCTATGTTCACAGGTCCCGGGTAGGGGTCTGGGGGTTGGGTGTCCTGCAAACTGGTGAAAGAGCCAATGATAGGTGGAGAATGGCCTGACGGAGGAGGAGTTTAAGGACACAGTGGAGAAGGGAGGGGCCTCTGGCCAGCAGGGGAAGAGAGAGAGAGGTATTTGCAAGTGAATGAGAAACAGGATTTAGCGAAGGTAGGGGGAGGAGGCTCTCTGGAGGAAAGAGACCAGAGCAAAAGAGTTCCCAGAGGGACCAGAGAGTGGGGCCAGGGAGGGGCACCCTCTGGGGTCAGGCAGGAGAGAGAGAAAGTTGAGAGTCTGCGGAGAAGGAAAGATTAGTAATGGAGGTTTCTCTAGCCAAAAAACTGCCTGCGTGGTGAAACAGGCAGCACACAGAGATTAAAGACGGGTGTGTGAATAATTAGAAGCCCTGTAAGGGATCTCCAACAAATTCCCAGCTTTTTCAGTGATAGTGAAATGGGTGAGGGTGTTAAAACCAAAAGTCCCTTCAGGAGGCTACCTGATCCGATTATCCAGTGGGTTCTGTGGCCTGATGACAGCAGAGAAAAGGAACAGTTTCCTCTTCTTTAGGGAGGGAGAGATTTCAGATAAGGCAACCCCCGAGTGTTTTGGGATTTCTGTGCCCCATGGCTGCCCCAGTTCTCAGATAATGGTCAATAGTTGAGGATTTGCGTCCCGAAACCCAAGCTCTGGCCACGGACGGATACGGAAAGTGGATATGTGCTAGGACATCTCCAGGGCACACACACTCAAGGAAAAGGCTTCCCTGATGTAGCTGTGGTTTTCAGACAGGGAGCTTCAGCGGAAAGAACCTGAGGGTTTGGAGGCATGGGACTTACCGCACTGTGTGCCGAAGTTGGTGGACGGTTAGAGATCCTGGGTCCTGGTTCTTTCTTGGAGGGGATGGGGGAGAGAGGAGCGGACCCTTGCGGACTTCAAACTCCTCCTGGGTTTTCGGAACCAAAAATGTAAGGTATTTTTCCCCTCTGAGAAAGAAGGAACAGGCGGGCTGAGAGCCACAAAGTGTGGAATAAAGGCTTTATTAAGTACCGTGCATCCCGCCCGATGATGTCCTCCAGTCCCGGGATTCAGGGGCCAGATGAGTTGCAAAGGATTAAACAACATGGAGGTATTTAAAGGGGTCCTCTAGGGTGCACAAGCTAATATGACATAGTGGAAGTCTCAGTGGGTGACAGTCGCTTTTCTCCCAAAGGTTTCTGGGAAGTGTAGTGCCGGCGTGCCTGGCCATGTGGTTGATCCCAGACAAGGACTGGGGCTCTGAGTTCCCCACGTGACCACCGTACAATGGTCACACATTTAATAGCACAATGAGCAATTTTCTCAAACCAGCATTCCTTGCCTGGCCTTTAGTGCCATGATGAAAACTCACCTCTTGGTCCCAAGTGGCGTGCTTAATCTTTCCTCCAGTGTGTTTGCAGTTCCAGGTGGGAGTTAAAATTATTACAGTATTATTAAATATCTTGGTAGAAATGAAACTTCATTCTGTTTTTTTTTTAAATCTTGTTTTTGTCTTATGGTATGTTCAATATCTCTATAAGCCATATTCATTTTATATTTGAGTGGTCAAACCCTCAAGGCGTTGAAGTATAAGTTATTTTACTGGTGTGCCCATCCATCCTGGCAGGTACAAGACAGCTGGCCCTTTCCACACGTGGCGGAAACCTGCCGCCAGCCTGCACATGATGTGAGCCTGCGGGGACAGGCCTGAGAAGGCAGGTGCTTCGCTCTTGGGGCCTACTCATTTGTTTTGTACTTTTTTGTTTAGAAAAAAGAAGACATAGTCGTATTCCATAGTTCTATGAACAGTGACTGCTAAAATGACTTAGGTTATTTGTATTTAAAGAAAGAAAGCCAAAGTATCCACAGTTTTCTCAGGAGCTCTGAAGGAATACTTCCAAACCTAGAGTGAGTTGCATTATTATTTAAATGGAGACCTCCTGGCCCCTTGAATCTAGTGCCTCATTTGATGGAGGACATGGTATTTCCCATATTCACCGTTGCTGTCAGAATGGTATCAACCCAGAGATGCCTGTGAACGAGGAGGAACAGTGTCTGTCTGAAGTCGTAAAGCATCCCACTGCATTTATTTTATTACTTAAGGACTCTCCTGGGGGTGTATCATTTCATTCTTTGTATAGTATTTGGCTTGGTTTTCATTCAGGACTTTTAGCAAGTATTGAGCACCTATTATGTGCCAGTCACTGGCTAGATACAGGTATTGGGAAATAATGGTTAGTGGTACAGATAGAACCCCTGCCCTTCAAGAGCTCGGAGTCTAGTGAGAATGCAGGCAGTTAAACAATCACAGTATATTATGTGTGGTAAGAGAACCTCTGTTAAGAGATGAAATGTTTGCTGTTTAGCATATCGGTACATTGATTATACATTCTGAACCAAAATTAGAGCACACAGGATTATGGGGAAAAATTATGCCAGTTGTGTGTGTATGTGTATTTTTTATTTATTTATTTGCCAAGACCAATTATGAATAGAAATTTTTAAAATGTAGTGTGGGCATTAAAATATATGAGTTTCTGGGACACGTCAGTGATTTCTGAGTTCAGAGGTGTACACTATTTGAAGTGGGACCTGCTTTGGTACACCCAGGACATGTGGCTGCCGTGCTGTCTGGTTTCTGCCACCATGGAGCTGAATTTGTGGAGCTGCTGACGTAGGAAACAGATTTTAAACAAATTTACTGGCATATAATACAGGCATAACAGAATTTATTAAAATCTGATTCACTTTAGACAAATTCTAGTATTTTGATGGGAAAAAAATTAACCAGGAAAACCAAATGAGCACTTGTTCCTGCTTTTAGTGCAGACATTACGAGAAGGCCTGTGCTGGTGGGGCGTCGTGGACTACCTCTCTCAGAGCACCGCCTGGCTGTGCTTTGTCACTAAAGTTGATCTGACAGTTCCCACAGGAACTCTGAAATGAGTGTGTGTGTATTCGTGACTTTGCATAATAATTGTGTGCCTTTAATATTGCTGATGTCAGCATGTACACATTTCTGCAAAACATTAAAGAGTCGTTTCTTTTAAGCTACAGTCTCTGAGCAGACCGCATCCTTTGAGACCACAGATAGAAATGTGTAGTGCTTCAGTGCATGCTGCCCCAATCAGGGATCCACAGGCCAACAAGGGTACGTGGAGGAACTAGAAAGCAGAGGTGTTTGAAGTAATGAAGAGTTTCTAGAAGGGAGCAGCTGTCTGGTCTGCTTCATTCCTGTTGTCAAGACTATACCTAAACCTCTGGAGATGGGCACCTAGCTAGGCTTTCTAAAAAACTGATGGCACCAAACCTTTGGAAACCTGGCCTTGCTTGTGCCCATAACATTATCTCTCTTTTCCTCTACCACATTCCTTTACCTCTTGACCAGTTTTCTCTTTGGTGGTAGTGAACACCTGGTTCGCCTTTGATTATAAAATAATTTTACAGCGTACCTTGCTGAAAGTAGTGCTGGGGGCTCATAAATTGCATGTTTGAAAAGTCCTTTTGGTTTGGATAAAGTTTAGTACCGGTGTTTGCCTGGCAGGTAGAAGACCTGCTGAGGGCTCTCTACGTCCCTCTTGAGTGAGTGCTCTGATGGTCACACCTCATCTCTAAGACTGCTTGACACAGGGCTCCACCACACATGCAACAGATCAGTGCAGGCTGAAGCACAGATGCACTTGATCTATAGTGTATGTTTTCTTTTGACTGATGCAGGCAGAAGAAACCATCAGGTAGCTTCTTGGTTAATGCAGCTTTGTTCTGAAAAGGAGGCATTGTTGTATTTAAGGGTGCATATGGCCAAGGTCTGAAATGATGGGTTTATTTACTAGTCTGGACAATAAATAGTCAGAATTCAGCTACACTGTGATGCAAAAGGAGCTTGGTTCTTTGGAACAAACCATTTTATATTAAAATTCTCTCATAGTTTATTAGTATCATTGAAAAATACAGCCCACTAAAAATCCTGAGTGATCATTTTAATGATAGCTGTGTCATTTGTGACACTTACCTATAATTTTTTTCTTTTAGAGCTGTGAAATAAATTAGACATAGGTTGATGGTTTGTTTTCCTTTCTTCTTCTTTATTATTATTTTTTTTACCCGTCCCAAGCCTCCATGAACAGTTCTGTCGGATTTGTTTGACTGTTTCCTTCCACTGCCTGTAGAACATCCGCTGGAAAATAATACTTGTCCTGTCACTTCCCAGAATCAGCAGCAAGGCAGAGTGTATGCTCAAGGTAGATGTCAGCATTACGCTGCTGCTGCCACCAGGCTGCTGGTGAAAGACAGAATTAATCCTGAAGTGGAAAAATTCACTGTTAAAAAAAATGGTCTGGACACATCTATTCAGAAGTAGGAAGTTCATTCCTAAATGGACCAAGCAGAACACTAGCAATGATGTGATTTTTGTACCAAAGGCCCAAATACAGGATGGTTATTGCCTGTTATTTAGTGGACCACTCTTTGTTCTCAGACTAGGTTATACTGTTTTGCTGGAAGCTCACAACAGATCAATAGTAATTTTGTTACGGGCCAGATATCAACGCAGAAGTGTGCTCTCCAATCCCACTGGCTTGCTCATATGTATGATAGCTGTATGTTAACATGTATCCTCTCGGCATTTCGTGTCACTCCTGCAGCTTTGAATTTTCTGTCCTGTGCAGCTTTAAAGCTATGGATTACCAGCTGCAGTCCTCCTGTTTTTGTTTTTCTTTCTCTGTTATGTATTTCTTTCGCTCAAGCGTAGAAAAACCTCCTCAAACTTCCCCTTGTCTCTGCCCTGATAATGAGTTGGGTATAATATTTGGTAACTTCTGGTGATAGATATCATTTCTTATGGTAATAAATAAAATCTGTGGTAGGAAAATGGCTCTAAAGGGAAGTAAGACTGCTGAACGGGTGTCCTTTTCTTAGTGCCTCTGTAATCTGAGACCTTGAAGTTTTCATTTTGGTTTGATGAGGGTTTGGGAATTGAATGTTTTCCGATGGAAGGGACTTGCAAGGATGTTGACCTGCCTGTTGCTTTGGCATATTCCTGCTTCTCCCTTCCGCTTCTCTTCTGTGTAACTTCTGAGTACCCACCAGCTTTTGGGTAGAACTAGGGTAGCATTCCTAGTTAAGAAAACTTCTTGCTGTGCTGATTTGTTTTTGTAGAGATGTTTAAAATAAATAAGATAGCAACAAATGGCAAACACAGTGTGGCAGTGTAACTTAAAGTGCTGTTTGTTTCTGAAGTCCAGAGAAAATTTGGTCTTGACCTTATGTCTTGTCTAGCCAGATCTTTTCTGGAAAGGATGGGGCCTCCCCCCCTCCCGCCAAAAAACAAGAAACAAAAAACAACAAAACAAGCTTTTCCTTCTAAGGCAATGAAAGGATTGAACAAGCTCGGAATTATGGTTTCCATAATCTGATGGGGCTTTCCGCTCCGCCTCTGGTGCAGGGTCTGCACTTGTTACCATTGCTCCTTCCTTTGGGAGAGAAGGATTTCCAGGTGGGAGGGAGCATTCCATCCAAGGATGTAAGTTCTCCTAGAACTTTATTACTCTGCCAGATTTTGTTGTGAATTAGTAGATATAATTGTTTGTGCTGCTCAGAAGATTTCTCCAACAGACATTGTACTCACAAGAAAAATTACTTGGATTCTACTGTCCTTTCCTATCTTTAGCGACCGGAGCATTGAAAGGGATAGAGTGAAGAGGGCAGAGTTCATCTCGGACACCTTACCTTCTGTAGCAGCCCTCCAGTTTGCTGACTGGCCGCTGAAAGAGGGCCTTTCTTCAGCAAAAACCAAGTACACTGCTACTGGACTCTAGGCTCAACATAGGAAATGAGAGGGTCTATGTGATAAGTCAGTCCCTCCTTTTCAGAAACTTGCAAACAAGCCATCCTATGTAGAGGCACTGCACTCATTTACTGCTGAGGTGCAGGGAAGGGTGAACTTGCATGCATCTGTCCTCATTCTCTTAGCTGCTTCTGATCGCTGCATGCATAAATTGCCAAACCATGGACAGAGAAGCCCGCCCAATGGTCAAGACTCAACGTGGAGGAGGGTCTGGGGGGTAAACAGTGATGGATGGAGACCCGACTGTGTGTGTGGGGGGGAAATATAATACAGTGTATAGAGATGTGTTGTAGAATTGGGCACCTGCATAATTATGTTAACCAGTGTTGCCCCAATAAATTCAATTAAAAAAGAAAAAGTTTTGCACTCATAGAACAGAACTAACCAATCATATTTGTTGCTATTGTTATGACCTCAGCTGTATTTAAGTCCAAAAGAGTCGAAGTAGTTGACAAAGGAATTTGAGATACAGAGCAGAGCCAAGAAAAGAACACCAGTGGGTTTCTCCCCAAAACAAAATTCAATAAGTAGGTGGGGATTGAATATGAGAAGTGCAGTTATTATCTGAGAACAAAGAAGCAAAGAAACTCAGGAAGGTCAATTATGTTTTCAGGAACACTTTTGGGGAAAGCTCTAACAATATTTACCTAAATTAAAAGCTCTAAATGATTTCAGAATTAGAAAGAAAAAGGAACAGTGTGGGACAACCTTGTCCTTTTGTGTCACAGATAAAGTGAGTGTTTTATTTATGTGTGGAACTTATACATTTCTTTCTAATTTATTTCAGTGGGTGGCGTGGGTCGGTGAGCTGGCTCAGAGCCCCTAGCACCGTGGTGGAAATTAGTGCAAACCTCGCTACAGAGCGTCTTTGTGGGGATACTCAAGTAGTACCATGTAAGGTGTTCTAGAGGGTTTTGCAAGTTTCTTAAATGTTCACCATCATGCGCTAAGCTTTTTTAAAGCTAGAAGACATCAGTGCAGACCAGGAATTGGCACACTTTTTTTGTAAAGGGTCCAAACATGTGAGGCCTTGCAGGACACACGGTTTCTGTCACAACCACTCCACTCAGTTGTTGTAATGTGGAGACAGCCACGGGAAACACATTAGCTGAAGGGCGTGGCTGTACTCCAATACAACTTTATTATGGATACAGGAAATTTGAATTTTGTATAGTTTTCCTTCATCATGAAATGTTGTTCCTCTTTTGGTCTTTGTCAAACATTTAAAATGTACAAACTATGTCCTCTTCGCTCTCCGGCTGACTTTGTCCCACAGGCCAGAATTGCCAGCCTCTGCTCCAGACCCGTTACTGTTTCTGCTTCCCAACCCATGTTATCAATGAACTTCCAAGCTGTACTGTATTCTAATTCAATTTGGTGGCAACTGTGTGAGGAAGTGAAACATTGTGATAATCCTTAGAGAACTTTTACTCTAATCAGAACTCAACTTTTCAGAAAAGCTCCTTGTGAAGGGCTGTGGTTCATTCCATTTTAATTGGGGCTAGGGTAGGAATCTAGTTTCTCGAAGAGTGGAAGGGGGTGCTGAAAACCAGCCAGTAAGGGACAATGGTGGACGAGGCCCGGCTGGACACCAGCATTGTGGGAAGTTCCACCTGCAGGTTCCTTGCTGCATTCCCACAGGGTTTTTGTTAGGGGAGGACTATTCTCACCCCCATTTTATCTGTGAGGAAACCGGGCTGGGAGGGTTAAGAAACTTGTTGAAAGTAACGCAGTAAATGGCGGAGCCTGGATCCAACCCAGGCTCCCTGAGTCTAACTGTGTGGTGAGAGTAGGGAAACAAAAATCACTGGGCTGATGTGGGGCACTGAGCCCAGCACCTTGTATATAGTGGGTCCTCTCTACAAGTGACTGATTTGTCTGTGGCAGTGGGGAAGAGGAGGGTGAGAAGGGTGGGGAGGAAGTAATAAAAGCATCAGGAACTAACGAACCTGATACCTTTGTCAGAGGTTCACCTGAACCTTGCTGTCAGCCTGTATCTGGTCAAGCCAGAATATGCTTTTGGAAACCAAAGAGGAGTAATAATAAAAGAAAAAAGTTCAGAGAAACCTATGTGTTCAAAAACGTAGCAATCATAGACATGGAGAACCCGGTGTAAAGACCTTTACTCCTGAGTTCACGAACTTTCATTTGATGGCTAGAGAGTCGTGTTTTAGAGAGCGAGAGGAAGGTATTTTTTATTTTTTATTTTTTGACTCTTTGCCAGTCATTTACTTAAACACAGAGGATCTTAGCATTAAAATTACTTATTTGAAGTGCTGGCAGGCTATAATAAATTCAGGGGACTATTTTAAACATTGTCAATCTAACATGTAATCTTATTAAAATAATTGGGTATTTTCTGAGGGTGAATTCCCTTGTCCTTATGTCCGCAGCTTGCAAAGGAACAACATAAAAGGCATCCTAGAATGTCCTCCGAACATCATTGTATCAGCCGACGTATCTGCACAATGTAGTTATTATTGCCAGAGAGTTACTTTGGCTGTACCCCTTCAAAAGACAAAATCCCCAACATTGTGATAGGTTTATTTTAATAATGGGAAATGTGGATTTTATTTGGAATGGTAGCTTGTAGGACCTGGGGACCTTCTTGGTTCCTTAACTTGTGCTCATTTCTCTGTGTGGTTGAGGATCCTGTGAGACTTGAAGCGTATGTATGTTCTCCCTTCTGTTCATTCCTTTGGCTCCTTTTCACCTGGCAGCTTGGGTTACCTTGAATTAAATTGGTTTATGGCCTGGTATTTTCGGTAAAAGTCTGTGGAAGGAACAGTCACCCCCTCAGCGAGGCTCGCCCTTGCAGTGTATTCGTCATGCTGGGTGATGGCTGAGGAGGCTTATTGACTCTGAGCTCCCTTTGGAACCAGATCCAGAAAGCTGTGCACTTCTGCGGCACCTGGGAGATACTCAGTTGAAAAGAGCTCCTGAAGAAAGCATTTTAGTTCTTGGCATCTGTCCTAATGTATTTGGTGTGTGTCTATACCACAGGGAGAAACGAGTGGTTATTGTTGAAAGATTATTTATATGGCTTTGCGGAGGAAGGATAAAAGCCCACTGCACAACAGACGAAAGATATGTGTCCTAGTATTGCCATGGTTTGTGGTCTGTCCTCCCCAAAACACCAGGATAGATAGGTGGCGGCCTTATTGGACTCAACAAAACCTGTGAAGAGATGTTGAACTTGAAAAAGTTGGAGGTTGGCAAACATCATTGGGGATATTGTTTATTTACTCTTTTTGTCCACTTGGTTTGACCAGGAAACTAAGCCTTGACCATTTGAGGAACTGTGCTGTGCAATTTAAGTTGGGAGATCATACTCTCAGAAGTGCATGGGAGTTGATTTTATTTTCCTTCTGAGCTGATAGACTCCTGTTTAAATAAATCTTTGCGTGGATAGGGTTTCATTTGCCATTTGTGAGGTGGGTATGTTGCCCTTGTGTAAAGGGAACAGATCTAAGTAGGGATGTGTACTACCCTAGGCTGTCAGAGCCACCTAGTACTCTCAACAGTTCCTTCTCGTGTTACAGGTTTGCAGGAAGCTTCGGTGACTGAGTCTTCTGAGCAATATGAATACTAGGATTCTTAAGCATTCCAAGAGGTGGGCAGAGCGACTGCTTTTATATTTTCTTTTATTGTTTTTAATTTTAGTGTGAGGAAGAGAGGCAGAAACAGACTTCCACATTTGCCTTGACTGGGATCCACCTGGTAAGCCCACTAGGGGGCGCTGCTCTGCCCATCTAGGGCTGTTGCTCTGTTGCAATTGGAGCCATTTTTTAGTGCCTGAGGCAGAGGCCATGGAGCCATCCTCAGTACCCAGGGCCAACTTGCTCCAATTGAGCCATGGCTGCAGGAGGAAAGGAGAAGAGAGATAGAGAAAGAGAGAGAGAGAGAAACAAGAAGGGGATGGGTAGAGAAGCAGATGGGCGCTTTTCCTGTTTGCCCTGACCGGAAATCAAACCCAGCACATCCACACCACTCCACCACTGAGCCAACTAGCCAGGGCCACTGCTTTTATATTTTAAAAACATCTGTTTAATTCTCAGCCATTCAATAAACAATTATAGAACAACTGTCTGCGATGTGCCAGGCTCTGGGCTAGAGACTGAGGGATGCCAAGATGGGAAAAAGCAGAATCTCTGACTTCATAGTCCACTAAGGAGGCAAATTCCAAAGGCATAATTGTAATGCAGGCATCCATTAACTTAAGATGTTTTTACGTAATTAGTTTTTATTTAATGTGCTGGGTGCCAAGATGGTCAGGGAAGGGCACAGTGGTGAGCAAAAGCAGACTTGGCCTCTGTCCTCACACTCCTTATAGTCAAAGAACAATTATTAAATATATTTAATACAATTTTTTATTCACCAAATAGTCACATAAATGTACAGTCATAAATGGTACTAAGTGTTATGGAGGAGAAATCTATAGTGCAATGATATCATGTTCTAGGAAAATTTGATCTGGACTGGCTGGCCAGGGAGGGCTTCACTTCTGAAGAAGCCATGATTACACTGGGATCTGAAGGGTTGGTGTAAGTTAACTCGGCCTAAAAGGGTAGGAAGAGCTTTCCAGAGGGAACCAGGTGCATTGGAGGAGTTGAAAGACCTCTGTGGCTTGTCAGAGCGGAGAGGGCAGTGGAGAGCTGAGTTGTGGCCGGAATCCTGGGGCCCTGCAGGCCGTGGGAGAGATTGGGAGTTTTATTCTGAGAGGTGTCAGAAGGCGCTGGGGGGTTATAGCTGGTAGTGACGGGTAACACCACCCTAGTGGTTTTCTGGCCACAATGTGGAGGGGTCCGATGCAGATGGGTACAGATAGCTCTGGAGACTACTATTGGACAGCAGATGTTGGTGGTTTTGTGCTAGGGTGGTGGCGTCGGGAGTGTGAAGGGAAGTGGGTGGGGCTGAGTAGGATTTCAAGGTTGAATCTGCAAGCGTGGTGATGGATTGGATATGGACTGTGAGGAAGAAGGATAATCCAGATACAATATATATAGTCAGAGGCCATTTAGTGACTTCTTTTTAAATTCTTTTTTAAAAAATTTCTTTATTTTAGAGAAGAGAGAGAGAGAGAGAGAGAAAGGGGGGAGGAGCAGGAAGCATCAACTCCTATGTGCCTTGACCAGTCAAGTGCAGGGTTTTGAACCGGCAACCTCAGTGTTCTAGGTCGACGCTTTATCCACTGCGCCACCACAGGTCAGGCCCCATTTAGTGACGTTTTAGACTGACTGGCATATTAAATAATATGAAATAAATCCTTATTTTACTTCAAGATTAAATTCTATATTTTTTTATAATATATAGTTGTCAATATATTTTCTTTTATTTGTGTGTACTTTTTCTCTTGTTGAGAAAGGAAATTGCAGTTTCCACTCCACCTTTTTATATAATTAAGGTAGTGGAAGTACTCAGTTATGACTCAAAAAAGAAGTGCAAAAAAATAAAATAAAATAAAAAGCAGACCCAAACCAGAAGATAAGATCTCGGTAAAATATTTCTAGCAAAGTCAGCAGAATGGAAAGATACCATCAGAAACAAACACTGGCTGCCTCTCACCTTCCCCACCTATTTTAGTTCAGAAACTGTGGATGATTTTTCTAATATCAAAAAATGAGTTAAAGTACTATGGAGTCTTGTATTCTTCATAAACTGAAGTTGGAGTAATTTATTTATTTCAGGGACAGAGAGAGAGTCAGAGAGAGAGAGAGAGAGATAGGGACAGACACACAGGAACGGAGAGAGATGAGAAGCATCAATCATTAGTTTTTCGTTGCTGTTGAGACACCATAGTTGTTCATTGATTGCTTTCTCACATGTGCCTTGACCGTGGGCCTTCAGCAGACTGAGCCACCCTTTGCTGGAGCCAGCAACCTTGGGTCCAAGCTGGCGAGCTTTAGCTCAAGCCAGATGGGCCCACGCTCAAGCTGGCGAGCTCGGGTTCTCGAACCGGGGTCTTCTGTATCCCAGTCCGACGCTCTATCCACTGCGCCACCACCTGGTCAGGCTGGAGTAATTTCTATTTTATCTGGAGAAGAATATAAATTAGCTGTCAGCCCTGCTCCACAGGTGGATGGTGACTTCTCAATGAAATGACCAAGTCTCCAGTCCTGAGGCATTCACCTTAATCTCTGCTTCCCACTGAAATAGGCAAAACATAAAATGTTGAGATAATGGTACTAAAATTCCAAGTAATTGCCTTTGTTGGCTCAGCTCATGTTTACTCATATTAATTACTGAAATTTGATAACCTATTTATTTTCCGCTCAGTGTGGTTCTGAGCATGTGGGCCAGATCTGTGAATCAGGGGGCGGCTCTCACCAGGGCAGGCCTAGACCTCTGATGCTGGCACTTTAAGGTTAATTCCCTGGGCTCAAAATGTTCATAATTCAAGAAGATGTGATATGATTTTGATGGGATTAATTTTTGAAGAACATAGGGAGAAAGAAAGAATTTTGAAGTAAAAAATGAAGTTTTAAGGTAAAGATTAAGTAAATGAAGACTCTCAGGGTGGTAAATACCCGCGGTGAGAGATGTCTGTGGACCAGGTGTACATGGACAGTGCATCCCCACTCCTGCTGGAGACAGTGGCCAAGGGAAGAAGGGGTGTGTGGGAGCTCTGGAGCCCGAGTCAGCAGCACAACTGAAGACGTCAAGTTATTGTTCCTTCTCTTTCTACTTTTGTTTCACATTACCTTGTTTTTGTACTAACTTTTCATTCATGGTATATTCCTTACAAGTTATTTTTTCAAAGGTGACCCTGTTAGGTATTTTTAAAAAGTATTTAACTTAAACTATAGGTTTGTAGAGTTTGTAGAAATCCTGAATTTATTATCTTTTCAACCTACTGATTTATAAATTTCTTCAATGTCTCATTCATCTCATTCATATAGTCATCCCCACAGGAAGTGCTAAGTGCCAGTCACTGCTCCGGACATTGAGGTTTAAGCACAACACAAGCCACACTCAGTCCTTTCTCTCATGAGCATCCCTGTTTTAGACATTACTATTATTAGTACCATCAAATATCATGTTATTATTATTATTATTGTTTTTGGTAACCTCATGGCACTGTTAACTCAGCCAAGTTCAGCAGACAAGCTTTATGCTTGCTATGTGATGAAAATTGTTCCCAAATATAATACATGATTCTCTGCCTTTTAAAAAACAGCATATTTAATTGTTTTTACGTAAATGAGTTGTGCTCAGCTTTTCTTTTCCCTTTTTAAAAATTTGGCCTGCCCTGGCTGGTTGACTCAGTGGTAGAGCGTTGGCCCTGCGTGTTGAATTCCCAGGTTCAATTCCTGGCCAGGGCACACAGGAGAAGTGCCCATCTGCTTCTCCACCCTTCTCCCTCTCCTTCCTCTCTGTCTTTCTCTTCCCCTCCCGCAGCCAAGGCTCCATTGGAGCAAAGTTGGCCCGGGCATTGAGGATGGCTCCATTGCCTCTGTCTCAAGACCTAGAATTAGAATGGTTCTGGTTGCAATGGAGCAATGCCCCAGGTGGGCAGAGCATCGCCCCCTGGTGGGTATGCCAGGTGGATCCCAGTAGGGCACATGGGGGAGTCTGCCTGTCTGCCTCCCTGCTTCTCACTTCAGAAACACAAATTTTTCTTTTTTCTTGACTTGTGGTGGTGCAGCGGATAAAACATTGACCTGGAATGCTGAGGTTGCTGGTTTGAAACCCTGGCTTCCCTGGTCAAGGCACATATAGGAATTGATGCTTTCTGCCCCCCTCCCTCCCCCCGGCTTCCCTCTCTCTCTCTTTCTCTCTCTCCTCTCTAAAATGAATAAATAAAAATTTTAACAATTTTTGTTTTGATTTTGTTGCTAGCTGGAAAACAATATAATTAAGATTATTGGAAGTAGATGAAAAGTTTGTCAACAGAGTAAATGCTGACTTCCATCATCTTCCATTTAATAGACAGGTGTCATCATGACTTAAGGAGGTCTCTCTGCTTTTGAGTGCTTTAGATGGTCCCCTTTGGAGTTCTGACACTTAGAAGTTGGGCTTACTGGGTACCCAGCCTCATAGATGAGAAATTACTAAAACCATATTGCTCAAGACATGTTCCTGTGAAATACCTAGAGGCAATAAACTCTTAATTGTGACTAGTGTAATGTCTGATAATTCAATCCTTTTTGGGTTTCTGCACACACTTGTGCCCATACAAATGCGCTTGCGTGCGCACACACACACACACACACACACACACACACACACACTGCTGGCTTTTATTTATTTTCCACAGCTAAACTTTGTTTTTTTTAAAGACTTTAACTGACATCTCTAAACTCTGTCAGTTGTATATTAAGAATTATAATAAAGCGAGGAATAGTGAAAATAAAAATCGAGGAGCTTATAGACAATTAATTGCAAAGCTTCTATACTGGATACTAGATTACATGAACACACATATTGATTTAAAGAAAAAGCTGTATATAGTTCAGATTCAAGCTATGACAGATGGGGGTTCACTAGCAACAAATTTGATGACTTCTAGGCACAATTCCAAACTCTTAAAAAAATTCACCAGATGCAAGGACTCTTGCCATTCTTAATGGATTCACTTTTATATAAATGAGTCCCATTTATATATTTTCTCCTCTGGCCAATTATCCTGAAGGCGTTATAAGAATTATTATTTTATTATTATTTTTCCACTTAACTGATGTATCACCATGTGGTAGTAGGGTAGTTATATTGTTAAAGTTGGCTCTTTTTTTAAACGAACCCATACATCTCTAGATATTTTAAATAAATGTCTAGATATTTTAAACTTACATAAATTCACAACCCACTGAGAACTATTTTTTCTACACCCTTTTATCTTGTCTTGGAAAGCTTTTCAAAATTAACTCTTTCATAGGAGGCAGAACCAGTTCATCTACTTGACTTTGATAAAATTTCTAAGACTCAGACATGTTTTCTTTAGTTCTTGACATTATTTTCTACTTAATTATAAATATTTTTTCTTTTTCTTTAATTTCTAATTAGTCAAGCAATATTTGAGACATATTTCCCTTTAAAAATATTTCCAGTAAGTCTGCAGTCCCCTTTGTTGACCCCCGTCTATCTTAGCTCAGCTATCTTCTGCTGTCTTTCGTACTCTATGTATCTACCTGCCCATCTATCTGTCTGGTTCCTGATGGAAACAGCACCCATGGAAACTCTATGGCTAGCATAGGTGGTGTCACACTGTACTTACAGTTCTGCAGCTTGCTCTTCACAAGCATTGTCTTCAAAGCCTGGCCGTGTCATTACAAGCAGGAGTTGCTTGTTAAGTTTCGTGTGCTGTCTTCTGTTCCATAGTACACATATTCCCGTTTGACAGACACATGGGTGCTTGCATATTTTTCCAGCTATCAGCCGTACTTCACTGAAGATTCTGTGTGTGTCTCCACATGCTCATGTGCGAGAGTTCATGACACACACGAAGATGCTGGATCATAAAGTATGCATATATTGAATTTTACTTGGTATCTTTTATGTCTGGCCACTGGTCATTTTAAAGTTTTTGTCACTAACTAGGTGATATTTTTTTTAAGTTTACAGAGTGAACCAAGGGATGTTCTCTCTCATGGAACAGGAATAAAGAGGGTTTTGTCCTGCCCTCTTGAGTGAAGTCTGTGGACACGTGTACCTAGGGCCATAGCAGTGTCTCCTCGGCTTTGGCCCTACCCATCACATTTCTTCCTTGTTTCATCTCTCTCTGTCCCCGTGAATGCAGATGATCCAGTCTTGCCATTTCAACTGATGGTCCAAATTTTAACAACTGAAGTTCAGGTCAAACCATCTCAGCTGTGGGGTGACCCAGAGGGAGCAGAGGGAAGGCTGATTGAAGAAAAGAATTTCATAGACAAAACCAAACCTGGTTCATCAGAGCCCACAAAGACCTCTTTCTAAGTGACATAGTGTAAAGGGGTGGTCCTCCAGCCAAATGTTTTTGGACCAGGTACATCTAGGGCAGCCTGGGTAAAGCCCTTCGAATGCTTCTCAGAGCACTGAGATAAAAATAAGTGGGGGGTGGGGGGGATGGGGGGAATGATTGCTTCGCAAGCAAAGACTTCAGGTGGGGAATGAAGCTGCCTGTGAACTCCCAGCTCCCACTGTTGTTGAAGAGAGCAGGCAGCCACACCTGGGTAACACCGAAGCTATGGAAACAAGTCTGGGTCTGGGAGGCTGAGGGGCAGGCCCCATGCTTTGGTAGCACTCCTGGATGTGATTTGTTTCCTCCGATTTTAGATCATACATGAGAGAGACCATTCAGCCCGCTGAGGAGTTGAGGTGGTGTAACATTTTGTAGCACCCACTAATCACATAGGATGAAATATTCCTGAAGCTCAAAAGAAAAGTCATGTTTGGGAGATGCCTTGTGCTGCTTGCTCAGATGGAGTTATTTTTAAAATGTCAGTATCTGTCTGTTGTGTCTCCTGCAGGTAGGCCTCCTGCCTCCCTGTGGCCTGAGTGCTTCAGAGTCTTTAGTGGGGCTGCATCTGTTCCCGCAGAGCCTTCCCTCTCTGCAGCAGAAAGTGAGTTTGTTTGGCTGACAGATGGGGGTTTCCACTCTGGCCTAGATGCGCCTAGTTAAAGGGTTTCTGTTTGAAGCCCTCAGGTGAAGCCCAACTCCATGCAGACCCCTGCTTACAAAGTTCCTTTTATGGCCACATAAAGCAGTAAGGAAGTTTTTAATTGACATTGTCTACTGTTAAGAGGGCATAGGATGGACATCTTTCGAGTGCGTTTACTTTGCCTATGAAATACCAGGCTATAACTTCATTGGAGAATGCAGTGGGTTTGCTTTGGGGAAAAGAGCAGAACATATTGTCATGTATCTTTTAGGATCTCTGCACATCAAAATCCCCTCAGAAACAACAATCCCCAAACCTATGTTGCAATTTAAAGCAAAGCTTAAACTGTTTGAGTGATAGGTATGGTTAGAATAACAGTATTTAATGCCTAAAGCACATCAAATTTGAGTGAAGAGGCTGCATTCTGCATAACGCCTAGAGATGTCTCATTATGGTGTGGTTACCTAGCAACAAGTGGAAACTGTATGAAAATGAGGTGCTTATCTGTTGTTGAAGTGGGTGCAATGAAACTTATTACGCTCGCCTGTTTTGCTTGGCATGTTATTAAAATCAGAGCTAATGTGGAAAGAACTGGAGCCTGTTCCCATTTGATACAGAAAGCAGTGTTAAATGCAGCTACTGTAAAATACCAGTAGTTTGGTCAGGAAAATAGAAGCTTGCAGCCTCCTTAAATACCCAACATCGAGATGTTAGAATTTGACTTATATTATCAAATATGTCTTTAAATAAGATAAAAGCACAGACTCTTTAGGATAATTTGAGAAACAAACAAACAGCTGATTGTTTAGATTTCTAAAAAAATCCAGAGCTATTTATAGTTTTTATAATAATAGCTTACTGAAAGTTCTGCTTCTTCTAGCAAAGTTGTATTTAAGTGTCTGCCGAGTTTACCCATGGGTTAACCACAGCCTTCTCTTAAGTGTGTTTTATTTACAGAGCTGTGATGGACTGCCACCATTCTTTTTTTAAAAAAAAATTTTTAGTGAGAGAGGGAGGGACAGACAGAGAGGGAGAGAGATAAGGATTAACTCATAGTTGCGGCACCTTAGTTGTTTGTTGATTGCTTTCTCATACGTGCCTAGACCGGGAGGGTTCAGCCAAGCCAGTGACTCCTTGCTCAATCTAGTGACCTGGGGTCATGTCTATGATTCCACGCTCAAGCCAATGACCTCGAGGTTTCAAACATGAGTCCTCAGCATCCCAGACCGACGTTCTATCCACTGTACCACCGCCTGGTCAGGCACACTGCCATCATCCTTAAAGGTTCTATTTTATTTAATGATTTTAAAACTAATTGCTTATATCACTATATATTTTGGTCAATAGACAGTTTTCTTTAGTGTATCATGAATTTTGGCCAGCGTTTTAGAAAAGTGTGTTTTCCTACAGGCCTGCCAATCACTTTTTTGTATATGCTTCATATTGAAGTCTTACTTTGCATCTGTTTAAAGAATCAGTCTGAGAATGCCTACTGAAATATCCTCTTCTGAGCAGCCTGTGATCCTCACATGATACCGCACCAGTTATCCCAGGAATGAAGAAAAGTTTAAGTACTTACTGTGCTCATCAAACACCTGCAATGACACAGAAATCTGGCAGACAGGACCCAGCGTTGTGCGTTGTATTCTGACATTACTTCTGGGGCTTTGGAATGTGTTTATGTGTAGCAGATGGAGCTATTAGTTAGCGGTGCCTTCTTGAAGAATTGCTTTCTCAGTTAATCAGCTCTGTTCATTTACGATGTCGTTTCTCCACCTCAATATGTCAGCTCAAGAAGCTGGAATGATTAATCGCTGTGACTGGATAGTGCTCTAGAATCACCTGGTAAGGGGCACCATTCCCTGGTCCTCCCGTGCAGCAGGGAGTTTGGGGTGCTCTGATGCAGAGCAAACAAGATGGAAACGATGACTAGGATGCTTTCTGAAGCTTACCTGTCAGTGTATAGAGTTGCTGTGGCAACCTGAAGATTTGCAGTTCAGTGGAAGAGTAGAGCGAGACAAAAACCTTAAGTCATGGCTGTCACTACAGTGAAATGGGTGCCACCAACACCTGGCAACCTCTATTACTTCAACTTGTTTCTTTTCACGCTTGGAGGAATAAAATGCATAAAAGATTAATATGCACAGTAACCTTTGGTAAAATATGGATGTGTTTTGCATTTCAGATGAGTAAAAACTCTGAGTTCCCCTCCATTTAAATAAATATTAGTTAATAATGTTCAAAGTAAGCTTGCCATCATATTCTTGCTAGAATAAAAACTATGATACAAGAATGAGGAACATACTACATTCTCTTTCTAATTAAAAGGGTGGGATAGATTGTTGTATATTTTAAAAATTGTTCCTCCTGGAAATACTTGTAATGTGTTCATCTAAGTTATGTGCCCTCCCTCTTCTTGGTCCCCTCTCTTTCTTGCTTTATAGCAACAAGAAAATAAAGTTTCAGGTTTTGTTAGGTCTAAAGGGAAGAGCTTTTCTCTTTCTCTTTCTTGAGTGATAAGTATGTTAAATTTATCCAGATACAAGTACAATCCATAGAGATGAATGTAAAAGCATATTACTGAGGATTTTCTTTATGTGAAAAAACACACTGAGGTTTCTAAATATGATCACATAATTTATGCGTATCTGTAATTTCACCATTTAATGGAAATGTAGGCTTCCCAGCATCAAATTAATATTGCAGTTGTCTTCCTTAGGGATTCCCTTGAATTGTTGGAAGTGGGTGCTACATAAATTAAAACATACTTAGTTTTAGTTGTCACTGAGGTTTAGCTTTTATTTTTGCTGTATTTAAAATGCACAAATACTCTTTTTAAAACCTGCCTGCAGCATTTTCCACATTTATATTTTAGTGTGTTTAGTAACTTTTCATTTTCTGCTGTAGAAGAAATTCTTTCCCCCAAGTATATGTTTTAAAACCATTAAGCTGAACTTTGCTTGGAATTTTCTGGGGTGCAAAATCTTTTGGAAATCTGTTTCTGAATGTCAGAAAAATAAATAGTTGCAATAAAACCATAGCAGTCAGTTTCCTGACAGTCACATTAAGCCTGGAATTCAATCTAAAGGGCTGATGGGTTAAAAAAACCACATTAAATATTTAATCATAAAGATCAGCGTATAGTTTTTCTCTCATCTTTTTGAAGGGCAAAGCCAACTATGCTGTGCTAAGCAGCTGCGCTTGTAAATGGGTCTATTCAGTTTGAACCAGGATCCAGAAATCTAGGTTATGGCTAAGAGGGCGAGAACAAATAGTGTGTGCGGCTTCCACAGCTGGCTATTGCTTCGCTGCCAGGCTTTCCCTGTTGAGACGGGTGCACCTTTTGATTGGTCTGTTGTAACTGACTATTCTGCATGGGACATGTCTTCCAACCAGCAGACTGTTGTAACTGGAGATCATCTTGAAGATGGAGCCTTTATTTTCGTGGCTTTCTGGGGAGTTGTTGCAGTGCTTGTCTGCTTTCCTTTTAATTGGGCATCGGAGGGAGGGCCACAGCTTCGGGTCATAGGAGCATATATTCTCACCTGATTTTTAAAGTATTTTCAGTAACCTGAGCATTATGTTTAAACAGAAAAAGCTTGCTGAATCTAGTACCCTTTAGGAAATAGTCTGCCTGTGAGCAGCGTTTTCTAGCATTTGGAGAATTTGAGAGAAACCTGAGCCCTGTCATTTGTAACTCAGTTAAAAGTGGACACACTTGTGGATGAGGGAAAGGTGCTTGCTTTATGTTCAGCCGTGTGGTTTTACTTGTGTGCCCGATATCCTTTATTTTCCAAGAAACTAATACCAGAAGCAAGATTTTAAAGTTAATTGCCAGATTTCAGTAAGGATTCCCATGAATGGGCTGGGAGAATTACCCGGAGGGCGTAAACCTGTGCGTGGTTTTGTGACAGCGTGCTAATTTGGAGTTCACATAATCATTGCATAGAAACACTGAAGATGGGAATCTATCAAGCCTTATCTGCTGAGACGGGATCCCTTTTGTGTCTGGCAAGCCTCACACAACAAATGTTCTTTCTTTTAAGTGATCTCTGAAGCTGTCAAGTGCATTTGAATGAACCGTGCTTGAGGGAAACATGTACCATTTTCTCTGGCAATGACATACTGCTGATGACATATTTCTTAGAATTAGCTTTTACTCTCCTCCTTACCCCCACCCTTCTAGAAACTGAACTTTCATTTCAGCTCCCTGCTGGTAACACTGGAAGCAAAGTTTCCTGTGCCAATGTTTGCCCCAAACGGAAGGAAATGTTTGCATTTTGCATGCAGTGTTCATAAACTCGAGGAGTCTAACAGTTTGGCACCGCTGGTGAGCACGCCTGCTCAGTTCTGCTCTGCAGGGCAGGCAGGGAGAGCGGGCGGAAGCGCAGCAGCCGCTGGGAACGGCGTGGCTCGGGCGCGCCCTCTGGAGGTCGGAGGACAGGCATTCAGAATTTCCTTTTCCTAGTGGTTTTTTGAAGGTCAGGACTTAGGACAGAAATCTCCAGTTTTGTCAAGTAGTTGTCAGCAAAAAGAATCTTTCCTTTCCTTGTTCATTTGGTCAAGATGAACTGAAACCCTGAGTTGATCTGACTTTTCGAGGCAGAAATACCTTACTTTAGTAAAGCTATTTCTTTCTCTCCTTTTGAACCGTTTGCTTTTAGTTTTGAAGATTCTGCCAAACTTTAAGTGAGGTGCATTAGGGGCTTTCAACCCTCTGCTCTGGAAGCAGCACCACTATTTAAATATCTGTAACAAATTATAAGCAACTGTAAAAAGTCACTGCAGTTTGATTTAATATAAGGTCAAAAACATGTTTTAATGCAGAGTTCAAAAAACAATGGATTTTTCAGAACTTTCCTACACAGGTGAGTCATTTGCATATAAAATGTGCCATCAAATGGTAAAATGTATGGAAAGTGTGATAGAGAATTAACTGGTAAATATATGGCAAATGATCTAGACAGGGATCCAAGGAAGAATGACTTTTTCCAAGTACCCACATAAAACAATTTAAGAAGATGCCCTTTGGCCTCATTATACAGCAGCATTGGATCAGTAAAGGAAAGTGCATTGACTTCACTCGCCATCGGTAAGCCAAGAAGAACATAGCATGGGTCATTAAGATTTCAAATGTAAATAATTCAGGACCCACAAATAACAATTAAAAAAAACAACAACAACTGTGGCACCGTGTGGAATCAGGTTGCCTGGGCCTCTTTTGTCCAGGCGACCTCTTCCCTTATGGCTGGAGACTGTCCATATGGGCACAGATGGTTGTAGGAGCTCTTTAATGACCTTTACTAATGTTGGTAAATGTGTCTTTGGACACTGTTGTAACCAATGGAGGAAGTGGCTGCAAACAGCAGGTCGGAGGCAGCTGAGAAATTAAATGCTCTGAATTTGTTAGACATCTGTGGAAACATGCAATTTGTTGGGCAGGAAATTGTAAACGAAACAGACCAAGTCAATTATCAATACACCTGTGACACCCCAGGATGCCAGCTCCAATAGTATAATGACAGCCTTCAATGTCCCTAATCCTGGGAGCAACCTGTTGAATATTCCAGAGATGTGTCAGGTTTATCGGATGCTTCCTTTGCCCATGGAGCCAATGCCTGGTGGAATGCTTTCAATCAGATAAGGAGCAGGGAAGTTCACGATCATCAGGAGGAAGTCAAGTTCTCTGCTACTGCTTGTCTTCTTGCTTATTTGGTAATCTTATATGCCTGTTACGTTATACCTATTGTTCTAAATTCTAAGCCAGTGTTGCTTAACCAGTGGTGTGTTTCAGAATAGCTTAAGGAGCTTAAAAAATTAGCTTCTCCCTGGAGAAGCTAATTCAGTAGTTGTGGTATGAGACTCTGGGCATGTGCATTTCTTTAACATTCCCCCTGGTAATTCTCTCTCTCTCTCTCTCTCTCTCTCTCTCTCTCTCACACACACACACACACACACACACACACACACACACACACACACGGTTTAGAAATATGAATGTCTCAAGGTGATAGTGGAGAATGTGAAAGGTTCTGGATCAGGTCATGGGGACTCTCAAACTGAATTCATGGATCAAGAAATTAGTTTATTATGCACATAAATATCATTAGGGACCTGGGCACAGTTGAAGTCAAAGTGGCTAAGGACAAATATGTGTTCCCTTGACTAATCTCTGTACAAGAACCAAATGACTGACTTTGGGTTTGGATGGAAGCCACTTCCTGACTCTAGCATCTGTTCCCAGCTCTAGCTCTTCCTATATAAGGTCCATTCTGTTGTCACATTTACCCAGTTTCACTAATCAGATAACTGAATCTCCAGCTCAGTTTTGGATTCATTGTCAAAGATTTCTTAATTCTCTAGAGGATTCAGTTAAGTTCCCATGTTAAAAGACCAGATGGGGTATTGGCTTCCTGAACCTGAAAACATAGCTTTCATTAACAGGGTGATTTTTGCAAACTAGAAAGCTCTGATGATTGTAAATCGTAATATTTATTATGAGCAGTTTGAGTTTTAAAAATACAAAAGGCATATGTCTGTTTGTGGTGTCTTTCTTGAAGGCAAGGATTGGGTTTCAGAGGGAGTCCCCGATAGTTTTTCACCTTGTACTGGAATTGAGGTAGGAGAGCAAAGGTAGAAATGTTGTTTAAAATTACTTGAGTGCTTCAGAGTGTTTATGGGTGATTAAACAGTACTTTGAGAAAGAAGAGAGAGTGGGGGTTCAAAAAAGGGGCAGTCTAACCAGAAATGGGGAAATGGAGAAATGCAAAAGGTGTGTGATTATGACAGTCTAAGGACGGAATGAAAAGGGATGGGAATTCTACATTATAAAAACTTTAAAGGGATCTGTGTGGGAAGTATAATATAATATAAAATTGGAGACCCATTTTTCTTTTTGTTAATACATTTATATTTCCAGCCCTTATTGATCTTGTCTCTTGCCTTCAAAATAACCTTCATTGTGTATTCACTTATGGGCCCAGCAAGCGGTGCATCTTCTTCCCTTCTGTAATATTTGCATTCTAAATTATGACTTAATGGGTTCCTTAATCTTTTGTCTTTAGATGATGATGCTATGTAGTTTCTGTAAATGTTTGTCTTGAGGTGCTTTAAGTACTTGCTCCTGTACAGTCTCACATTTTGGTTGCTTTATTGCTGTCTTTCTGTTTAAATTAAGCCCTAATCTCTTCAGTCCTATTGTCAAGTCCTCACTCTTGGAGTGAGTTTAATGGAGATAGAATTTGGTTGTTTGCTGAATGTGGTATGTTTAATTTTTCAGGTATTGATAAACATTGAGGTTTGGGTTATAGGTTCCTTGACATAAATATGAATAAACCCTGATCTCAAATATGGAGCAATTTAACATGCTGCCTTGAATACATTTGACATAGGTTTTTATTTTTATTTTTGGCATTTTTTTTTTTTTTTCAGTGTATGATATGAAATAACATTTCTGGTTCACATTCTGCTGTGGCTCTTAGCTGAAGCAAACCCCAATGGCTCGTGCTTTCCTGAGGCTAATAGAATTGTTTGAAAGTCTGGAAGGGGTATTTATCTCCCAGCTCTCATGTTCTGTAGGATTTTTCTCAATGCAGCCATCTTGAGTGTAACTAGATCACGTGAAGCAGTAGGCTAGTGGACTGTCTGTTCTTGTTAAGGCTAATCATAAAAACCACTAGAGTGTTCCACTCCCCTATTCCCTTGGGATATAGTATTAAAGAAGTTTCATTTTCCTCTGTGCATTATCAACATATAAAGAATATAGCCATTGAGCCACAGGTGACCTTTGCATTCCAGGATGGTAAGGCAGATGTTTTTTCTCTCAGTGTCTTCATAAAATCTTACTTGGTTGAAGAAAGACTTTTTTATATGTGAAGAAGAGCAAGTGTTTTTTCATGTCAAGTTGAATTCCTTCACTACTCATCAGTATTGCTTCTAACCCGCTTCTTGAGTAAGGTGTTAAAGAGTCAGAGCTATACTATAATTTGAGGAAGATGAATAAATGCAGCATCTCTTCACTGCTTTCCACAGACTTGATATGTTAAAATCTGAGTTATATCTGTCAGGGGTGATGTAGTTACTTTAGCACAGCAATGAATTACTTCACCACAATTTCCTTATAAACAGTGAGTTCCCTTAGTCATGTATTGCATGATTCAATTAAGTGTTTTGATTTGCATTTAACTTTGCAGGAATTGACTGTCAAGGTGATATAACGGTTTAATGAGCTACTGAGGAAATTGTGTAGTCTCCAGCCATATAGTTTTCAAGGGAATTGAAATCTGTTTTCCCTGATGGTTAAAGAAAGACGTGTGTTGAACCACATCTTCCCCTAAATGTTTCCTCCTCTCCTGCGTTTCTTTAAACACACCTACAGCTGATGTACTGGATGATTTTAAAATCTCTGTTTCTATTTAATAAGTGTCCATCTTTAAAGCCACTCAATTCACTGAAATTGCCTTTGCTATATCGTTTTAGAAACTTTTCCTCCTTCTTGTCCATACTGTCACATTAAATTGATTGTCCCTGGGCTCATAAGATTCAGTCTAAGCAATTAGTTGAATAGTTTGAAAAAAGCCTGAAGAACACCGTGTAGAACATTTTCCAGTTTTTTCTATACTAGCTGATTACATATTGTTGCTTATCTGAATATTTAGACTG
Organism: Rhynchonycteris naso; assembly: GCA_037038555.1. Taxonomy (NCBI): domain Eukaryota; kingdom Metazoa; phylum Chordata; class Mammalia; order Chiroptera; family Emballonuridae; genus Rhynchonycteris; species Rhynchonycteris naso. Next base: position 276,562,106 of record CM072995.1, on the reverse strand, counting down.
AGTATAAAATCTACCAGTTTTGTTCTGTGTTTGTCTCTAACCCCTGCAGTTAACAGCATTGAGGGGGATGGGTCAGTGGCCTCCCAGTCCCTGACAGTAGACCCAACAAGTTCATATGTGGCCATATGAAAATAAACCATCTAGGTTTGTATAGGACAGAACGCTAGGATCCCAGGACAATAGATGAATTTAAATAGTGTAGTGTGCTTTATCTGTGGTTATTGGTTCTGTCTCTGCTGCTTAAACACTGATAAGGCAAGCCTATAAGAATACTAGATGCGATATGTGCTACTTGAGCTTACTGTTACCCAGCAGATTTATTCCTTCCATGTTTACAATGTGAGCAGTTTGCTTCATATAAAGGTTTAGTGGTTCTGATGGGCAAAAATGGAAATATATTGTTTCATGTATTTTTTACTCTGGAGATTTAATACAGAAAAGCAGCTGACAATTGGCTGAAGATGCATAGCTTTGAATGTGATTCCTGCTTTTTATAAAAATGTGTCTTTGATTATCTCTTCATAAATTAATGACCTGGAGCTAATATTTTCTGTCAATGTCTTCAGTGAAGTTGTGTATTAATGCTTTGATTTGGTTTTATCAGCAGAAGAGCCCTGCCACGACAGTATTTAAGCTACGTGCCAGACATGGCAGGTGGCACAGTAGATAATAATGAATTGAAGGTCTTCACAAGCCTGTGTTGCCTTGTCATCACCATTTGTGTTTTGGAGGCTTCTTTTACAGGGACGCAAAAGGAGGAGGATGAATCAAACATAGTGAGGTGGACATAGGTCTTTCAATCTGAAGGTCACCCAGCTGCGCCTTTCTTTCATGATGGTTCTTCCAGGAAGTCTACCCTGATTATCTTTGGAATCAAACTGTTTCTTAGAAATCAAACTGCTCCTTGTCTTGACAATTCTAATGTCATATTACTTACTTACCTTGTATACTAATTGTATTCACATATTATTCTCTTACAACTTTTGAAAATTCACAAAACAATCAGACTTTTAAAAACAGATACCTGTTCTATTTATTTCCCACAGCATCTAACATATGCAACCAATATTCAATCAGTTGTAATACATGAATGATGAATGCTCGGTGAAATTAACTATCAACTCACAGAAATGAAGGTTGAGTTTAAAAATCAGCAACATTTGGTTAGCCATTTACCAACTAAAAGTTTCTCTCCAGGTCCTACCTCATATTCTCTTCAAAATAGCGCCATGAGGTAGGGGATGTTCCATTTTCCAGGTGTGAAACTGTCTGAGACAGGTTAGGAGATTATCCACGTGCACTGCAGCAATTCAGTGTGCAGTTCACCTGGGATTTGGAGCCAGCTCCTTGGACTCAAACTCTTCCCTCTTTGGACCACTGTGCTAGGAGATATGTTGGTTCTCCCTTCCCCAAGTCACAGGTGGCGAGTTCCTTTTTAGATGCAGACATGTACGGTCAAATGAGCTCCTCCTCATTAGAAGGTCATTGTTGACTGGAAAGGAAATGCAAGGGAACTTACTTAAAGCAGGCACCCAGGATTTCTTAGTAATGGAAGAGATTCGATTAAACTTTATTGTGATAGTGAAACTGAAAATTAGGAACATTGTTTTATCCTATATCTAACAACACTTAAAATATAATTATAACTCCGTAACTCTTAGAATGAGTAAAGAATCAGCTGTAGATTGTTTTTACAGTGCAGAGTTTCTGATAAAGTTGGACGACACAATGTCCTTCCCTTTGGTGCTTAGCCTGTTGTCATTCTTGCAGTGTTTCCCTCCTGGTTGTTTGTTGGTCTTAGTTTGCCAGGTACTCATTGATTCACTGTCATTGCTTTCATGAAATTTTAAATCTTTGATAAGAGTCACAATTCTAAAAAAAAAAAGTCACAATTCTATGCTGCAGTCTGTTGTCTTTGTATATGCGGTGTAGAATCTTCCAGAGACCTTTAAAGAATATAATTCTGTGGATAGAGACAGACTTCAGTGTTAATTGGGTAAGGATTAATTTTATAAGTGGTTGGTGTTTTTATTAAATGTTATGATGGCTTTTGCCTGCTTACTAACTATGGGGGCTCCAATGGTGGATATTAAGATAACTAGAACTCCCTGAACTAATAAAAATATCATATATATCCTAAATATCCTAAAGCTGTTCTTTTTACATGGTAGAAGTGTTAGGTTTCTTTTTTTATTCCCCAGTCATATACTTTCATGAAAATAAAAGTCCATCAGGTCACAAAAATTAAGCAAATGGTTCTAGAAGACTTCATTTTAATGCAGCATTACTTAGTGGATTAATAATTATGCTGTGTGTGAATATAGTATTTACATAAAAGATTACTCCTTCTGAGTGTGATATTGTGAGACGGATGGATTTCAGTTTAATTTTAGCCTAGTGGTTGAGAGTAATTTCTGGAGCCGTACTTCCTGGAATCTTATCCCACCTCTGTCATTAGCTAGCCGTTGTAATCATGCTCAAGTTATGCAGTCTCCCTGTGCCCCAGTTTTCTTGTCTAGGTAACGGAGATGCTCCCAGCATCTTCCTCACAGAACTGTTTTGAGAATAGAATAGGTTAATACTTGCAGAGTGTCTAGAATCGTGCCTGGCATATAGTGAGCACTCAGCAAATGTTAGTAGTTGTCCTTTTACCATTATCATAGGAGGAAGCCTGAAGAAAATTGGTTTAAACTGGGCTGAGAATGTTAGGTCTCTCTTTTGTTTGTTTGTCTGTAGAGTAATAATCTTATAAATATTTGCTGAAAGAAGAAAGTTAAGTTGACTGTTGAATGATATATGAGAGCTCATGATACTTTTGAGCAAACATTTTTAGAACTTCTAAATATTTAAGTGGATAAATGTTCCCTATGCACATCCTCTCCTCCCTCACATGTCTCTGCATTCTCACACCCTACCCCCAAGGGTAAACCAGGCATTTCTTTAAAGTTTTTACCAAGAAACTTGAAAGTGATGAATTTAATGGCTGAATGAAATAGTAGTTTTAAATTTCTCTTCTAATATGTGAACACAGTGGAATTCTATAAGAATTTTATCATTCCAATGATTACTTGTTTTGGGTGTACGGAGTATAGGTGACAGATGAACAGTCATGAGGTGTGAAAGAAATTTTGGAAACGGTAATTGATATCATTCCTTGTGAAAAACAATTGCAATCTTCCATTGCGGTGAATGTTTATTTTTTAGTTATTTTTAATGTGGGAAGGATTCTTGCTACTTGTAAAATACCTATAGTGTAGAGTTGGTTCGGGGTATGTTAATGGTAAATGATGTCGTGGAAGTAGTGACCTCACTCACTGGCAATCAGGTTACCCTAAATAACAGACGTAGTACAAGACACATTTCAGCAATAAGACTTGGCTTGTCTCTTTCCCTGAAAAATGACTCACAGGAGGGCCGCGTCACTGAAATGACAACTTCACAGGTCTTCCACTTTGGAGTTGGTTACAGACTGCATTGTTCTTCCTCATAGAGACATGCAATTGTGAATCACTTCTGAAAGGCATGTTCAGGATAATTTTTAAAATGCTTTTTTGCTTCATAAAGCTATTTATAGAAGTAGATACAGTGTTCATTTTTTAGATGGGTTAAGTCTGCGTCATAGGACTGTTTATATATGCTCTCTCACACCAACTTGATTTATTTGTGGGCAAAAAAAAAAGATATTAAATATTAAAATTGAAACTAGACTGTTTCCAAACTTTACATTTAAAAATCTTGAAGTTTATCAGTTAGGGTTTTGTAAAAATTTCTGGATTTTGTCTGTTAAGGATGTGCTTCATAAAAATCAGACAGTAGCTAGAATGAAGAGACTTAGTTACCATCTTAAGTAATTATTTGAGCTCAAAATATTTCCTATGTCTTAAATGACTGATTTTTGTTTTGTTTTGTTGTTTAAATCAAATTGGTTTCATTTGGAGAAATGAAACCAGCAAATTAGGAAGTTCCAGTTTGCCAATGAAGGTATATAAAGTTTCAGGCAACAAATCATAACTAAATGATTAACTTTGATTTTGTGAAATTCTTCTAGAAGAGAATACCCACTGTAGTTCACTTTTAAAAGGGATTACACTTTTTCTTGCTTATTTTAAGGGTGAAATTAAGTCAGAGACGTCTTGGGGTCTCTAATGGGGGGGGGCTTGTTTTGCTGTTTAGATGTTACGTGACAGACTGGAGTCAGGCTCTCCTAATTCTTAGCATATTCCAGTTTTTATTAAGTTTAAAAATGTAAGCATTTTTTATCATGTCATAATTAAATATAAAATGGAATTTTATCTGAAGTCAGGAACATTATCTAAATCTGATTGAACGTGTGTAGGACACTGTACATGTATCGAGTGGCACACAGTGTGATAAATGGGCCTGAAAGAATGTTCAGGAAAGAATCGCTTTCTGTTTTTCTTGGCACAGTTTGTCACGGACACGCTGTCCTTTCCCTATCTTGTTAGTGTAGTTGTTATATTTCTCATGACAGGTTTTATGCAAGTAAGCTAGTTTTCCTTGATTAGGTTTACATGAATACATCGCAGTTATAGACTAGATGTTAATAATATGTGTGATTAAACATGTAATTAATATGTGCAATTGCAGAGTGAGTGGTATGGTGGAGCTGGGCTCCGTGCTGACTTAGTGGATAGGTAGGTGCTGCATGTTCGAAGATGTAGTCAAGATCATACACTCACCATTCACCCCCACTGGAGAGCGGGCGTGGTTTGTTGTCAGGGGACATGCTTTACCTCTGAGTGCAGAAGTGTTTTTATGGTGTGGGAACATCTGGATTATGATGGTCTTTTGCTGTGGCTATACCAAACATCCCACCAAGGAACTCACAGAAAGAAAGTTTGATGTGATATCCTGGTCCTGAGCATGTGAACATGTCTAGCCACAACCATGAATGAGGATTTTACAGTGTTATATTTTTGAATTAATTAAATAATCTAATATTTTAAGCTCCATGTTAAACACATCTTTTAAATAATGTTTTTCATCTCTTATATGTTTGGTTATGTCCTTGTTATCTAAATTACTCCTTTACGAATATCCAAGAACACCTCTCTGCTTTAATTATTCCCATCTGTGCCCATCATAGCCTTGCTGTCATTGTCATTGCACATTTTGAAAGCTCTGTCAACTGCGTCACGTACCTCTGCTTTCTTTTCAGCATTTATTCTATGGCTCTTTTCCCTGTCACTCCTCTCTTCTACATCTTGACTGTATGTTTCTTGTTCTTAGAGAGGAATTCTGAATTAAACTATGCCAAGAAAAAAAGCATGGCAAGGAGACAGCATTATAAAGAACTAATGGGGAGTAGAAGCAATGGAGAGCATCGCACTTTCTAGATATGAGGAAGTGACCCGGGTAACCTGGGCTAAGGAGCTTCGTTTCTAAGAGGTGTGGAATGGCTTACCGAGGCTTGACATTGTTAATGAGCAAAGTGGCCAGGTCGTTGTTGGTTGGAGTACACTCAGACCCTTGTGGGGTATGTTTCCAGCGCTTTGGCTGGAACTGCGGACGGCCCAAGGGCCCAATAACTAGCAGCATATAATTTTGATTTGCATGGCTACATAGATATGCTTTCTTGAAAAAAAAAAAAAGTGAACATTAACAGGTTGACTTGGATTCTATTTGGTGTGCTACCAGGTGGGACCTGGGAACAGATGTGTTGTCTGCTCTGAATGCATCGGGATCCATCCATGTTTCGCTTACAGACCCCCTTCTGTCTGGTGCACTCTGCCCTCTAAAAGCTTCCTGAATTGCTTTATAAACAAGGTAGCTACTACAGCTGCAACTGTTGAATTTGGACTTTTGCCAGCTTGAAATTTATCCATGCTCTAATGCTATATATCTGAGAGCAAGCAAAATGGAATAAATAAATAATAATAATAAAAACAACCCACATGGAAGCATCATTCCCTGAGGAAGACTGTGTTGAGGCTAAAGGAGTTTAGATTGCTAAAACTTGAGCATCCTCCATAGATTTGTGTCAACTTTTCCTCTTGGCAACCAGGTCAGATTCCAACACTTTGTGTTTATTTTCCCCTCTTACTTAGTTGGGCTACTGCTTCATTAAAAGCCTGTCACTCCAGTGCCCTGTCTCTCAGTGGCCCCTTGGGTTCAGGAGGACAGTGAGTGAATGAAGATTCGTCTTTAAGATTCCTTCCTTTGGGTGCTAGCTAATATTTAACGATGAAAGAAGAGAAAGACAAAAGGAAAAACCAGAAAACAAAACAAAACAAAAAAGGGGATAATGTGGAAAATGCTGCTTCTTAAAACAGCTTGTTCAGGGATTAGCCCTACCTGGCTGTTCCACGTGCACCACAGGATTTGAGGATTTCACGTTTCCTTTGTAGGCCCAGAGGCGTTGCAGTGTCCTCTGAGTGCCGAATGCTAGTATTCTTGCAAAAATTAAAGTTAAGCTTTGCTTTATTCTATTCTATTTTATTCTATTCTTGACTTGTTGATGGCTTTTCCATTTAAGCCTCTTTCTTTGTCCTCCCTTATCTAGCTTTTGAAGTCTGGCCCAGGTGGACTCCTTTATGCTGTCTTCCTAGATCAGGATTTTAAAAACGTGCGTTATTCATCTCCTACACTTTGTAACTGCCTGGGCTTCCTTCCTGACCTCTCTGAACTGATGATGTGTGACTGTGCATCCAGAGTTACTATTTGCCAGCCTGTCTGCTTTTGGTTTGTTTCATGTGACTGGATTAGAACTAAAACTTTATTTCATTTTAGTAGCAGCAGGAAGAACAAAATCTTGAGGTTTCTGCCAATAATCTCCTTTTTTTTTGGAACGATATCAAAATGTAACTTTTTTTTTTGGGTGAAATAAGTATTTTCTGGCCAACTTTTCCTCCTGCCCACAGTTTCTGTGTGATGAAATAACTGTTGATTTCTCTTATCTCAGGATTTTGAGTTTTTAGGAACCCTTCCACAATAAGAGTGATATCTTCACTAATTTTATTGGAGCACAGCTGATGCTGAGTGTGTGCTGGAAGGAACTGCTCTTGGATGCAATAGAACACTGCGAACGGGGGATTAATGAGCTTTCCCAGGACTGGAGGGAGCGTGCCCTTCCCATGGCGTGGTGGGTTCTAGATCCCTGGCCACGCTGTTGTGAATTCCTCCACTGCTTTTGGCCACTCTTCCTCTTGGAAGAGTGCTGGCCTACAGAGTGGGATGGACATCCGGGCCTTCCCTGATTTATTCCTTTTGGTTTCAGTCCCGGATTTTGAGCTGTGGAGGGATTTCAACTGTTCAGGGACAGCCAATTTAGCTGTAGCAGAAAGTGAGCTATTGTACTGGGGAAATGTGTCTTTTGAGGAGCTAAAATTGACACTTTTTTTTTAAGGCAAAGGCAAGTTAATACATTGTACTGTTTTGTTGTTTTGTTTTGATTTTTGCTTCCTTCTCTTTTCTCAATGTTCACATGTAAAAATAGCAGTGTGGCTTTTGCTTATGCTGTTGCCAGTACCAACATTTACCACCTCTTTTGAAAACTTTTTTTCAAAGGACTCTGAAGATTTGCTTAGAGCTGAGAGCTAGTCATTCAGTTTCTGAGCCCACAGGAAAGTTCACCCTCTCACCCGCTCCAACCCTACCCTCTTGTAGAGCATGAACACTTGTCTGGAAATTTGATAGTTAAGGGAATTACTCGCCATTTAAAATGTTTATCCTTGTGCAATATGCAAAATCTAAAATTCTGGCTTTTTAGATGACATCGCCTCATTTTTCAAAGTTAATGGTGAAATCAAGGTCATCCTCTTGGTGTGGGTTTGGTACACATTCCTGATGACGACTGTCAGGTGTGGGTGCATGCCTCGTCATGTCAGCGGCACTTGCAAGCTCACAGTCTGCACTGGTGCTAAGCTCTCTTCCTTTTGAGGCTAGCGGGTTTGCATCAGACTATCTAGTCGTCCAACTTGAAAGCAGTAAGACAAGTTTAGGGAATATAGAAAATGATTCCTTTCTTTCTTTTTTTCCATGGGAAATTATTATATGAGAGAAGTGAATTTAGGTCCCTGACCTCCTGGTTAACATTAGCCAATAGTGCTCAGAGCCTTGGACAAGTACAGCGAATAGGTGAATGGTGTTTTTAGCTTTCACTCAAATCTCTGTAGCACTTTCAATGCTAGAATGTGTTGACACTCTAGGTAATGAGTCATTGCTGCTACTCTTGGTGAAATTCAGCAGCAATAGCACATCAATACTGAATGTGAATATAGGAAACTGCCTCTCTTGTATATATAACCAACACTAGATTATTAAATTTTTATCACGCTTCCTCAACTGCGGCATATTTCACAATTATATATCACTTTTCAACATACAAATTGCACAGTAATGTATAACCTGACATTTATTATGGAAAATGCAATTTTATTTAGTTATTTAATCTTCACTAAAGGCATCGTAGATAATATGATTTCTTTTTAAAATAAACGTCTTCAAAACATCTTAACATTCTAAATATATTCTAGGGTCTAGCATACCCCAGAGGGACTTGGTTAAAATTTGTCTGAATAGAAATCCTTAAGCAACTGAATATATGAATAATGAGGGAGGAAGTATTTGAATATTTTTAGGGAAACAAAAGGCAGACTTAATTTTAGATTATGGGGTCTAAGATACCCTGTATGTTTTTATATCAATATAAAAATCAAGAAAAAAAGTATCTTATTGAAGAATACTGCAAAACCCCCTCAAAGTAAAGCAAAATGCAATTGGACTTTGTTTAGTAAAGACCCACATTTATGTCTATTCTTTTTGAAATGACATTCTTTGCATATTTAGAAAAGCTTATAGAAGATAAAAACCATTGGAAATACTCACATAGCCATACTGAGTTTTGTCTCATCTTGTATGATATAATACTTTGTGAGCAAACCCTTTCTTACATGGGGCTCTCTCTCACCTTACCCCCATCCTCCTTCCTAGAGTTAAGCTAGACTCATGAATTTAATGTTTATTACTCCCATATCATTTTTAGTCGTTTTCCTACAAGCATGTTTATATATAGTATGAAGTAGTTTTGCATGTTTTAAATAATATTAAACAAGATGATATTTTTGTTTATTTTTCTAGGATGCCCACAATGTTAAATCAAACTTAATTAAGAAACCAATTTGCAAGTACAGTTTTGTAAAATATAAAGTTTTTTTTTTAATTGAAAGAAAAGTTATTTATTGATTTTAGAGAGAGAAAATAGGAGTGGGTATGTGCTTTGAATGGACAAGCCCAGGGTTTTGAATCGGGGAATTTAACTTTCCACGTTAATGCTTTATCCACTGTGCCACCACAGGTCAGGCATTTTTTTTTTTTTTTTTAAAGAGACAAAGTCTTTTTAAAGCCAAAGAATCTCCGTGCAAAAAATAAACACACCTTGAACATTCGTTCTACCAGAGCTTTAGAAATATATTGACCTTTACGAGGTGAAGGGGGGAAAAACCCATAATGATATAAATATTTTTAAGCATGCCATATTCTAAAATTTGCTTTTTACCTTCGATCTCTATTTGTGAGATTTATTTATTTTGATGCATGTAACTCTAATTTATTTATTATTATTCATTATTTCATTTATTTACTATGCACTATTTATTTAGTCATTTTTTGATGAACTTGCTAAGTTATTTCTAGTTTTTGACTCTTATCCCCAGTACTGCGATGAACATTCTTGGACATATTTCCTTGTGTATGCCTTCTTCTTTTGAACACCTTCTGAATTCCTGTAGGGCAGTGGTCGGCAAACCGCAACTCGTGAGCCACATGCAGCTCTTTGGCCAGCTTAGGAGGACCCTAATTCAGTTAATAACAATGTACCTACCTATATAGTTAAGTTTAAAAAATTTGGTTCTCAAAAGAAATTTCAGTCGTTGTACTGTTGATATTTGGCTCTGTTGGCTAATGAGTTTGCCGACCACTGCTGTAAGGGGAATGCACCCAGAAGGGGAGTGACTTTGGACATGCCCTGCTTTCCTTGGTCAGTCTGTCCCTTTCTTAAGTGACTGTGCTCCAGCCAGCAGTCCCCCCAGGCATCCTGGGAGAGCTCCCATTACTTTCCATCTCCTCCAGCACTGGGTATTGCCACAGGGTAAAAATCTCATCAATTTGATGGCGGTGAAAAGATATCTCCTTGGTTTAATTTTCCCAGCTAGCGAGGTTGAGTATCATTTCATATTTATTGGCCATTTGTGGTTTTTTCTCTTCTGTCAGTTTCCAATTGGATCTTTATCTGTTTTTCTATTAGATTGTTTTGTCTTTCTTTTGATATGGAGAAATAATTTATATTCTGAATACTAATACTTTATTGGTTATATACATTTTCAAATGTATACTTGTCTTTATGATAATTTTGCTTTATGATAATGTTTTGTTTTTAAATAATTTTGTTTTTAAATAAAATTTTTGTTGTTTTAATGTAGGCAATCTCAAGGTCATAAATCTCTTTTCTCTGCTCACATTTTTTCCTTCAGCTTTGTTTCTTACTTTCAAGTAACTTAACAAATTTTTGTACATGTCATGAAGCAAGGAGCTAATTTTAGTGTGTTTTTTTCCCATGTGGATATCTTAGTGCTAATTTTTAAAGCATATATTACTTTTAAAAAAGAACTTTTTATTTAAAATGTTTTAGAAAACAATTTTAACTTAAATAATTTCAGACTTTCAAAAATTTTTCAAAAACGACACAAACGGATTCCACAGACCTTTCATCCCAGTCTGGCAAATGTTAACATCGGCCACAGTCGGCTCAGGTGCGCCTGCTGCCTTCCTCCACAGGAAAATTACTGTTTCTCCCTCTTCAATTTTAGTATCTATTCTGGCTGGTGGTGTTTGCCAGTTGATTTTCTATTTCCATCATGTTTTTCTACATTTTTATAATTTTGGAATTCTCACATCACTGTTTATTGAAGAGTCCATTTTTTCCTCACTGACTCATAATTTCCCCTCTGCTCTGGCTTATGAGCCTGCATCTCTGCTGGAATCTGCCAGGTCACCTTCTCTAGAGCTCTGTACCATTTTGCCTTCTCACCAGCAATATACAAAGGTACTGGTTCCCCTCAGCACAAGTATGTTGTCAAACTTGAATTTTTGCAAACGTGATCAGTGAAAAATATATGCATGTCTTTTATTCAATAATGTTAAACCATTTTCACTTTTTTGTATATTCCCCATTTATATATTTTGCCATGTTTTTCTTTGGAGATGTTGCTGTTTTTCTTTTAGACATTTTAGAAGCTCTTTGTATTTAAGGGTTATTATCCTTTTGTGATAAGTTGAAAATATTTTTTCAAGTATGTATTTGTCTTTTGGCTGATGGCTTACTTTTATTTTTTGCTATACAAAAAACTTCTATTTTAAAAAAGATTGTTCTTTTTCTAAAATAGATTTTACTTATTGATTTTAGAGAGAGCGAAATGTGGTGGGGGGAGGAAGAGGAAGCATAAACTTGTACTTGTTGTTTCTCATATGTGACTTGACCAGGCAAGCCTTGGGTTATGAACCATTGACCTCAACAGTCCAGGTCGACACTCTCTACACTACGCAACCACAGGTTAGGCTTTAAAAAGATTGTTATGTAGACAGATTTGTTAATCTGTCATAATTTCTGCATCTCTCCTTTCTCACCCTGTTTATAATGGAATTCACCCAAGTTTTCTTTCTTTCAATAATTGTGTAACTTTATTTCTGAATTTAAATTTTAAATTCATTTGGAGTGTATTTTGGTATATAATGTGAGATATGTATGCAATTTAATTTTTCTAGTGGCTGTCCAGTTGTTCAAACTGGATATTGAAAAGTTCATCTTTTCCTGATATGAGACGTTACCTTATCATATCCTAACTTGTGTGTATACTGTCAGTGTCCGAGCTCTCTTTTGTTTCATTGGTCTGTTTGTTTATGGAAAAAGCCACAGGACTTTCATTACAGAAGCTTTCAGAAATGTTGTATTATCTGTTAGGGCAGTCCAATCCCCACCCCAATTTATAGCACGCATGTGTATGCGCATGCACATGTACAGAAATAGACACGCACGCACAGCGTAGCTTTTCTTTTTCAGGTTTTCCTGATAATTCCTTGTTTGGTGTGTTTGTTTTTAATTTTTACAATTTTGAATTTAGACCCAGCTGGCATCCAAATAGTTGTCAGTTCTTCACTATCTGCTATCTCTGGGTACATTCTTTGCCACCTAATCTTGACCTGCTTATTTTTTTTTCCTAATGTGTCATGTGTTCTTAAAAAGAATGTGTCTTTTCTATTTGTTGCGTGCAAAATTTTGTACATATATCACACAAATTTTAAGAATTTAAATTTTATATGGGATTGTGAAGCAACTTGAAGCATGTTCAAGATGCAGTGATAGTCTCCAGTCCAGTCACATATCAGATATTCATCATATAGGGTCAGTGGGTAGACTACAAGAGGACTTTGATCCTACTGAAGCTATACAAAAGGTTCTATATATTATTTTCTGGAGAGTTAATCAGTCTTCTAAAGATCTTTTATTATCCCTGCAAAAATAAATGCTTTTCTAGGTTAAAGCGAGAAAAGAACTGGAATTTACATAGTAACAAAAAATGTCAGATGGCCTTGAGAAATTAAAGCTATAAAGAGATAGCTCTTATACTTTTGTGTTCACTATACACTGAATTATAACTTTTTATAATTAATATTTGTATATTCAAATATATATATATAATATGTAAGAAGTGTGTGTCTACATTTACAATAATGGTTCTTTCTCTCATCTTTCTTTTAGGTAAGTGACAATCTTATGCTTGGATACATCAACTTCAGATTGGATGGATGTTTGAGGATCTGTCCCTCATCTCTGATGCTTTGGTAGTAAGTTCTTGTGTGCTCTGGTCTGGTCTGGGCAAGGGGGCTGCCCTGACAAACTATATTAGATGGTTTCCCGTAAATCCTATGCTTCTTGCGTTAATATATGGTTTATTAAGAACCCTTTGTAAGTGTCGTCTCTGAGATTACACAGAAGTATAAAAAGACAGGGCTCCTGTTTTTAAGGAGACTGGACTTAAAAAAAAAAGACTGGATTTTTAGATAGCAGAAAGAGCTTGGGTTTTTAAGTTATACTGGGTTTGAATTCCATAATTCCGTTACTAATTATTGAATATCTTTATCTTCCTTTATGTCTTTATTTTTTAAATGTGTATTATAATATCTGCTTAATCAGCTTCCTGGGAGGATTCTCTGCTTATCAAACCATTCCAATATATATAAGTTTTCTCCTTCATTTCTTCTTTTCAACTCTAGCTTTACCCAGAAATAAAAAACAAGGTCTAGAAAACAAGAACACAGAGATCATCTTCCTTCTCTTATCTGAAGTGTCTCTGGCTGAGGTTCAGGAAATTGTGGAGACAAGGTGCCAAAGGATTTTGCGAAGGAAACTGTAGTGGACGTCAGAGGCACTCTCCGAAGTGGCAAACGTCCCCTTGAACTTCACAGTCATATTAGAAAAGCCTAGATAAGTGCAGCTTAGGTATTGGTACACAAGTGACTTTTGTTGACTACCCATGAATATGGTAGAACATTTTGTTGGGAAAATATCCCTTTGTTTAACCTAAAATGGACTTCAAACAAATGACTACCGAATGTAAACTGAAGTCTTTTGATCCCTTAAGATTCTTTAAATAATTGTCACGTTGTGTTCAAAATTATCTAGCTATCTACCCTATAAACAGATAAACGGTATTCACTGAGAAAGGGAAGGAAGGATACACAGTGTGGTGTGGAAATTAGACAAGAACTGTGCCTACATTGGAAAGTTACAAATCGGAACAGGCAGAGGGAAATGCAAGTACTTGCAGTTTTGTGTGTATGGCTCACACACCCAATGGCAGAGGCCTAACTAGAAGTGTCCCTCTCTGAGGTGAGGCTGGGGCCATGGGAGACCACAGTTCATTGCACATTGAGAGATTAAAATATCTCCAAACTAGTTCCAGTGAATCATTTTAAATTATTTTAAAAGTTCTTTATATTTTAATCAAAGCCTCTTCATGACCAGTTAATTTGGATGGCACATTCTAAAATTACTTTCCTCCAATGATGTGTTGTGCCATTGCTTTAGAATGCAGAAACTTCATGGAAAAGGGAGGGGAGTTGTGAAATTTGAAAGTGCCGAGGAGCTGACAATCTTAGTCAGATGTTTACTGGCTTAAGAGTGGATTAAGATTTTGTTCTTGCCCCCTGATTTAGGTGGTATATGTTAAAATTGCTACTTGTAGAGAGCGGATGACTCCCCAGAATGCTGGAGGTCTAGGGATGTGCTGACTTCCCAAACATTCAAGGAAGACTATGCTAGTGCATTGCTCTAGTCCATGCTTTTATATTTGGATGCAGCCTCTGGTTTAGAGAAATTCTGCTCTAGCAGTTCTTTTCAATTTCAAAAGGTTCACCTACTATTTTCTAATTTTTTCTGCAGTGACATTGCCAGCCTTGTTTGAAGTTCTAGCTGCATGGAATGCTTTCTTAGTCCTTATGGTAGCATCGTAGAGTACGATATCCTCTGTTGTCACTTTAGAAGAAGGAATAGAGGGCTACATAGATCTCTTGTTAGTTCTAGTTAGATTCTCACGCTTCTTGCGTCACAGTCCCATTCTCCCTTCTAACACTCTGATGATGATGCAGACTTCTCATTGTGGGAGGCGGCAGCGCCATCTTCCTGGAACTGTTCCCTTGCATTAACTGAAGTAGAAAAGCTGTAATGTTTAGTAATTCCATGCTATTCTCTTAAAAATGTTGGCTCAAGGTACCAGAATCCGTTGTGAGAAGTTCTGTGTCTGCAGTCTTCTGCAGGAAAGAATGAAAATAGGAGAACAAGAGATAGATGGGATGAGTTTTTAAATTATAGCATGGAGTAGCAACTGCTAGTCAAGAAATTCTTGGCACTTTGTTCAAATCTCATTTTAAAGCAATAACACACTCAGAGTTGTATTCAAACACTGAGATAAATGCATCAACCTAAATTCATGGTTTTGTTTTTTACCATGTAGCTGCTAATTATTGAACATAACGAGGCATATTCAGAATTTCTTTTCTCCTGCTTGATAGCCACAATCCTGAATTTGTGCTGCTGTCATTCCCATGGTAACAGACTAATGTCTGAAGCATAATATTATTAAATACAGAACAGTACATTAAAATAATGCTCAGGGCCCTGACTGGTTGTATCAGCTGTAGAGCGTTGGCCTGGCGTGTGGAAGTCCCAGGTTCGATTCCCAGCCAGGGCACACAGGAGAGGCCCCCATCTGCTTCTCCACCCTTTCCCCTCTCCTTTCTCTCTCTCTCTCTCTCGTCCCCTCCTGCAGCCAAGACTCCATTGGAGCAAAGTTGGCCTAGGCGCTGAGGATGGCTCCATGGCCTCTGTCTCAGGCACTAGAATGGCTCTGATTGCAGCAGAGCAATGCCCCAGAGGAGCTGAGCATCACCCCCTGGTGGTGATGGTGGATCCAAGTTGGGCGCATGCAGGAGTCTGTCTGTGTGGTCAGTCCCCCCGGCCCCCATTCGGAATAAAATAATAATAATAATCCTCAGGTTTTGACTTACAGAGAGACTTTCACACTGGGGCAAAGATTAAAAAAGAAAACACTTACATAAAAAAAAAAGCAACTGACTTGGCCAGTAATATTTAATATTCCCATAGCTATTTTGGAAGAGACTTGAATGAATTATAGTTTCTTTGTTACCAGCTCATAATTTCCTTTGGCTTTGTGGCCAAATCTTAGTCTGGTGTTTATGATTCAGTCTGGTTGCCATGAGGGTTCTTCTGTCACAGATGTATTGTGTCTTCACTGCAGGTAGAAGAAAATTTAGGATGAGAAAGAACAACTCGAAAGTTAATCTCTAGAATATCTGTTCTGCAAAGAAGTATTTATTCCCTTCACCTTTATGTGTTGTTTTTTAAAAAAGTTAGTTGAGTGATGCTTTGTTGAAGATTGGCCCATTACAGATACTGTTAAAATCACCAAAATGCCAAAAGTCAGCACTAAAGAAAAAATGTTATGTAGCTTGACCTTAGGTCTATGAGAGTGGCCAGGATTTATGTTTTTAATCCTAGGCTACAGTCATGAAGCACAGCTCTGTTTGCAGTGCATAAATTGATAAACCAATTTTTCTGGATTTCTTCTAAGAGAACGTCGTCGTGTATCTTAAATCTAATGTGGTCGCATGCACAAGAAGGACATGCTTCTTATCTGATGCCCTTTTCTTCCACCGCTTAGCAAGTATATGTCTTGACTATTCGTGGTGATCCGTGGAAATGCTGGCAAACTTACAGTGCTTTTAAAGCACAATTTTGTAGCGCTCATAAGTATGTTAGCGTTACGGTCCCTCTGTGGTCCCTTCATCATCTGCTATCTGGGACATCCTCTGGCATTTGGATGACATAAAAATAATCTATATTATTTTCCAGGGATGAAAGATTTCCTGATTTAAGCTAAGTACACAGTGGTTCTCTGCACATGATGAACTCTGAATGTCATAAACCAGTAGGACAAGCAGAACTCGTGTACCTTCGACCACTTTTTGGTTGGAGATATAAAGGATAGAAGGAGTTGGAAGTAAAGAAAATATTGGAGTCTTTTTTTTTTTAATTGGAATTACAAGGGGTAGGATTTTTCTTTTCCTCCTCCAGCTTTGAACTAAATAGAAAGTTTTCATGTCCTTTTGCATACTTGAGAAACTAAGGTAGGTGGGGCTAAGCACGTTTACTTCTTCAAGCCTCTCAGCAGCTGCTTCCCGTTTGTCACTGGAAAGTTGCAGTAGCTAACACGTAATCTCCCTAACCTTGTTTTGAGTTTGCAGTAAGGCACTCTCTGCTGCTCTCCCACCCAGATAGGCATGCTTAGAGGATGGTGCAGCATGAACTCTGGTCAGCATCAAGTGCCGTGCATCTTTACAATGAGTTTTCAGCATTTTGTTGAGCTGGCTTCAGTAACAGCAGTGAGGATTTGTGTGCACGATTTTTCTGTAAAAGAAAAAACTGAGAGAGATGAATGCATTGATTTAGTGTCTTGGTCGGCAAATAGCGGCTCGCGAGCCACATGCGGCTCTTTAACCCCTTGAGTGTTTAGCAAAGGCCAGCTAAGGAGGACCCTAATTAAGTTAATAACAATGTACCTACCTATATAGTTTAAGTTTAAAAACTTTGGCTCTCAAAAGAAATTTCAATCGTTGTGCTGTTGATATTTGGCTCTGTTGACTAATGAGTTTGCCGACCACTGATAGTGATTTTTTACTTTCTCTTTTGTTTTTAATTCTCTGGGATGATCTCTATGGCAAATCATAAAGCAGGTAGAAGAATTTATTTGGTTTCTATATGTTGTATCAGTGGTTCCTAAGCTGGCAGAGCTTCAGAGGCTGAGGTATAATTGTTTGGGAATGTGGCATGGGCTTTGGGATTTTTAAAAGACGCCATATGATTCTAATAGACATATCTGGCAACCAACCCTCTGCTTTATATTGCAGGAAAGTCTGAAAATTGAAATATCAAGGGCAAGTCTCAATATCACAGATGTATTTGATTTTTGTAAATCTGCTTGGCCGCTCCCTACTTTATGTCGATACCCTAGTACTCTCTCACTTCCTCTTTATAAAAAACACACCATGAAGATAACCCAAAAGTTCTGATCCATTTTTTTTCCATTTTTCTTCTGGAATGAGAACAATTGACGAACACTACCTCTGATATTTTTGGACATGCTACTTTTGTCTTTTAGAAAAATGGATTCCAGCCCTGGTAGTATAGCTCAGTTGGTTGGAGCCCTGGTCGGCAAACTGCAGCTTGCGAGCCACATGCGGCTCCTTGGCGCCTTGAGTGTGGCTTGTCCACAAAATACTACGTGTGAGCACTACCTTGATAAGGGATGTATCTACCTATAAAGTTAAAGTTTAAAAAATTTGGCTCCCCCCAAATATTTCAGTCATTGTTCTGTTGATATTTGGCTCTGTTGACTAATGAGTTTGCCAACCACTGGTTAGAGCATCATCTTGAAGTACAAAGGTTGCCGGTTCGATCCCTGGTCAGGGCATATACAGGAACAGATTGGTCAATGCACATACAGGAACAGATCAATGTTCCTGTCTCTTTCTTGCCCTCCCCTTCTTCTCTTTAAAAAATCAACTAAAAAAATGTGTTTTTTTAGCCTGACCAGGTGGTGGTGTACTGTATAGAGTGTCGGACTTAGACTTAGATGACCCAGGTGTGAAGCCCTAAGGTCACTGGCTTGAGCGCAGGCTCACTAGCTTGAACATAGGGTCGCTGGCTTGAGCCCAAAGGTCGTTGGCTTGAAGCAAGGGGTCACTTGCTCTGCTGTAGCCCCTGGTCAAGGCACATATGAGAAATCAGTCAATGAACAACTAAGGAGCCACAATGAAGAATTGATGCTCCTCATCTCTCTCCCTTCCTGTCTGTCTGTCCCTATCTGTCCCTCTCTCTGTCTCTGTCACAAAAACAACAACAACAGTTAAGGTAAAATAGAAATGATTTCACAATTTTAGGAGATTTAGAATTAAGACCGAGACAAACAAGGAAACAAATCATGCAAGCAGTAAGGTAAAGAACAGAATTTCTGTTTTAGGAACTTGATTAGCACTGGAAATTGAACTTCAGTTCTTGGCATTCCACACTAGGCACCATCGTGCTCAGCCTCCATGCAAATTGTTTTCCTGAAGCTCTTTATAAGTGATGAGATGACATTAAAAGAATAGTTTAATCATGTTTTTGTTTTTTCAATATGTAACGCTAGAGGAGAGGAGGAAAAGCAGATTTCTTCATCTTATAAAACAAAGTACTTTTCCAATAAAGTTCTGACTAAAACTTATTTAACCCAGGTTTTCCTTCATATATCTTTCGTTATTGCTTTTCACATGTCTTGTGGTTCTTGTAAACATGATATTCCCTCTGGATCTAGATTCAAAGCAAAGGTTATAAAGGAAAGTATTAGCTCCCAAGCATCTTAGTTCTGAGGTTTAGCCGTAAGAAATATATACATTTGAACTTAAAAGAAAAGTAATAGGTTTGCTTGGATTTTCTTATGTTTGCTTTCCATTCTATTGCCCTCCTCTGTGGATAGCCCTAAACCATGGTTTAGAGTGAGAGCTGATGTAATTTCATGAGCAATGCTGTCAGATGACTGCAGAGGACGTTCACATTTCTGTTGACGCTGTTGTCGATTTCCAAAGAGCCTGTGCAGATGTTACGTCTGTAGATCTATATCTGTAAGCACAGCCATCGTCTTTGAAACGTTTGAATTTGTTTTAGAATAGTCTAAATGATTGCTCTCTGGCTGTACAGATAAAAAAAAAGATTTTCCATAAGAGCTTGGTTAGTTTTTTCTTCTAAACCATCTATACAAATAAGGCTGTTTTTATAAATTCAAGTTTTTCTTAGCAAATTTATCACTGTGATCAGTGACTATATTTGGCTGATTTAATGGAAAATTCAATTATTTTCAATCATGTTAGTTCATAATTTTGGCAAAGGATGGTACTAATTCCTTGGCAAAGGATGGTGCTAATTCCATACATGCTTTGTATTTTCTCTTTTTTTTCAGGTTTGTTCCTCTTTGGTAGCTATGTGAGTTAGGAAATAAAACTTACAAGTGTTCATGTTTAAAAATTCCCTGTCATATTTGATCATTGAATTAAAAAAAAAATCTTAACAATATAATTATGGAAAGGACCCTATACGTGTTACTCAGGACCATGATTTATTATTTGTTGTTTCTTTTTGTTTTTAATTGAAGAATATTAAAGGTGTTCTGTTTTTTTAAAATACTATTAATACATTTTCTTGGATATTGCTAACATCTGATCTTTTCTTTTCCAAAAATTTTATTCTTCTTAATAATAGCTCAAAAGCATATTTTATCCCAACTCTTCTATGAAATCTTTCATTCATTGAACATTTTTTTGTCATAAAGATAGAACATATTTATTTTAAAAAATAAAGAAATTTTATAAAAGTCTAGAGAATAAAACTCACTTATAATCCTATCATTCAGATAAATACTTTTGATAATAATATCTGCTGCCTTCCTTTCTTACAGTCCTGCATGATTCAGAACAGGCATGGCTTGTTTTTATTTATTTAACATTGTATTATTCACAACTTTTTGTCTTTTGAATTTTTTTAGCATGTATTTTAAAGACTATAATAATAATTGATTTAGTGTACCGTAACTGAGCTAGTTGTACCATAACTGAAATGTTTCAGCATTGCTCATTCTCTAGCTTAATTCCAGAATTTCACTATTATAAATAATGCTTTGATGAACATCTTTCTTTGTATTTGACTTTTGTCTATATTTAGATTATTTCTTTTTTTAAAGATGTTATTTATTGATTTTAGAAAGAGTGGGGAGAGAAAGAAGGGGGGTGAGAAGCAGGAAGCATCATCTGGTTGTAGTTGCTTCCTGTATGTGCCCTGACTGGGCAAGCCTGGGACTTCAAACCAGTGACCTCAGCATTCCAGGTCAATACTTTATCTGCTGGATCACCACAGGTCAGATTGTATCTTAGAATATTTCTTTGGAATAAAGTTCTCAACTAATATGCCTAGGTCAGACAGATGGACATTTTTTAACTCTAAATTTTTATTTCCAAATTATGCCTTTGAATAGTGGTTTTAATTTCATTCCTACTGGTTGTAAATGGCTATCTTACTGAACTCTTCCTGTGTCAGGGGATCTTATTCTAAATTCTTTGCTGTCGGCTATACTGGATAAATAAATAGTAACTTTAAAATCTTTGCTAAAATAAATCTTTGCTAATTACTCGGGAAAAATATTTTTGTGTTTATTTCATATTGGTCGGTCAGTTTATTTTTCTCTAAATGTGTATTAAGCACTGTTCCTTTTATTTTTTTAAATTCAATTTATTGGGGTAACACTGGTTAACATAATTATATAGGATTCAGGTGCCATATATTCTCTGTGCTACTACGTATTGTGTGTCACCCTCCAAGTCAAATCTGCTTCCATCACCATTTATCCCCCCGTACCTTCTTCCACTTCCCACCTCTGGCAATCACTACACTGTTCTTTGTGTCTCTGATGTTTTCTCTCCCCCCCTCTCTCTCTTGTCCTTTTTTGCTCAATCTCTCTACTTCCCTCACTCAGCCTCCACCCAGCCCTGGTCCTGACAGCTGTCAGCCTGCTCTCTCTGTGTGAGGCTGTCTCTGTTTTGTTTGTTAGTACATTTGGTCATCAGATTGCGCATACATTGCGCATACGAGTGAAATCATATGGGACTTGTCTTTCCCTGACTGGCTTATTTCACCTAGCATAATGCTCTCCAGGTCCATCTATGCCATCGCAAAAGGTAAGATTTCCTTCATTTTTATGACTGCATAGTATTCCACTGTGTAAATGTACCACAGCTTTTTTTAATCCACTCACCCACCGATGGGCACTTGGGCTGCTTCCATATCTTGGCTATTATAAATAATGCTGCAAAGAACATAGGGATGTACATATTCTTTTAAATTAGTATTTTGGGATTTTTTTGATTAAATTCCCAGAAGTGGAATTACTGAGTCATAAGGCAGTTCCATTTTTAATTTTTTGAGGTAACTCCACACTGCTTCCCACAGTGGCTGCACCAGTCTGCATTCTCACCAGCAGTGTAGGAGGGTTTTCTTCTTACCACACCCTCACCAGCACTTGTTTGTTGATTTGTTAATGAGAGCCATTCTGACAGGTATGAGGTGATACCTCAAAACTGTCATTTGCAGATGACACGATACTATATATAGGGAACTGTAAAGATTCCAGCGGCCTGACCAGCTGGTGGCGCAGTGGATAGAGCCTTGGACTGGGATGCAGGAAACCCAGGTTCGAAACCTCGAGGTTGCTGGCTTGAGGGTGGGCTCACCAGCTTGAGCGCGGGGTCACTGGCTGGAACATGGGCTCACAGATATGATCCTGTGGTCACTGGCTTGAGCCCCATGTTGCTGGCTTGAGCCTAAGGTCGCTGGATTGAACAAGGGATCATTCGCTCAGCTGTAGCCCTTCCCCCCACACCCTTCCTGGTTAAGGCACATATGAGAAAGCAATCAATGAATAACTAAGGAGACTAAAGAGCTGCAATGAAGAATTGATGCTTCTCATCTCTCTCCTTCCTTACTATCTGTCCCTATCTGTTCCTCTCTCTTTGTCTCTCTGTATCTATCACACACACACACACATAGACTTCAAGACTCACCATATCGAGTGCAACAAACTCCAAGAAAGCTTTCCTAGTAATTACTGTCAATTATGTAACCCTTCCCTCACTGACCTATTGATTATATTTGTGTGAAATACACCTTCCACTCATTTATATTTAATTTTTCATTTGAGTATATACTACATTAAATTGCTTTTTAACAACAACAAAAAAATGTGTACATGTGGTCTTCAATCATTTGTAAATAGGCTTTTTTCATAGTAAAGAGAATAACCTTTTTTCTGTCCTGCTATTCCTTGCCTAATGTTTGCCTTTTCTTCTTGAATAAGAAGAGCTTCAAGAAATCACTTACCTTCATGAAAGTTTCATTCATTTAATAAACATTTATTGAGTATTTACTGTGTGCGAGGCACTGACATATATTAATAAACTAAGCAGACAAATATCTCACGCCCTCTAGAGCCAATATTCAGAGACAGTAAGGGAGGAGGGAAGAGTGAGGAATAAACAATTAACATACTGAAAGAACAAAATCTCTAGTGTCTTGAGGGTGAGAACAAGTGTGGACAAAATAAATCAGGCTGAGTTGGCCTGGGAGTGCAAGGGAGCAGTACAGTTTGAAATGAGATGGCCGGGATTAGGTGTAATGAGAATATGACATTTGAACTAGATTTGGATTTGTTGTGTATACTTAAGGAGAAATATTTGTTTGTAGTGGTGATAGGTTTAATTCCGATTTATTAAAATGAATAGAATTAGACATTCAATTTATGCAGGTTATCACTCTCTCTTTCTTAAGGACAGCGAACAGGAAACACCTTGGTCTATACCCTTCCAGTTACATTGCAGGAGGGTTTTGGAAGTAAGACCTCTTGCCTGAATGCACCAGTAGGAAACTTTACTTTTGGTCAGGCCCCACCAACTCTAGCATTAGAGCCATCACTTTGTGGCCTCTGTGTATCAGAATGCACATAGCTCTAAAGTTTTGTAAAAGTGAGTTGAGAGGTGGAGAGATAAGATGTAAAACTGCTGTGGTATCTATTTACCCCTGGGTGGCAATACTTTAATCTGTCTTACACTGAGTTGCCCTGTTCAGTTTTCTTTCAGGGGAAAACAGGAAGAACACTGGTAGGAAGTAGTTATCACTTTCCATTATTTATGGGTTGAAAATTCAGGGGTTCCCTACCATCTTTTTTTTCCGTCTCCTATTTTTACTTCTGTTCCTTCATTTTCTTTCTTAGTTTAGAATGTGGTGGCGTTGCTGTGTGTTATTTATTCTCTGGCATAACCAGTTACTCTTTGGAGCTGTGTTCCAAGGACATTCATAATTTAGAATAGAGTTTTGTTATTCTGGCATTTGTTACTCGAGTCTGAAAGACGTTGTTGCTGTCTTGCTGTAAAGAAACATGAATGCCAAGAAGAAAGAATGGCAAACTAGAAGCCCTGAGACTTGTGCTGTCTTGAAAAGGAACTTGGGGTTACAGAGAAGTTCTTTACTTTTGTTCATTTGAATTGATGAATTCTTTAAATTGTATGTTTAATTGTACTCATTTTTTATATTTTCGTGGAGATAGATTATGGGATTCTAGAAGCTAAAGTACATTGATTTCTTTTACAAGTTTGGATACAATTGTTGATTCATAAAACATGACAGGAATTTTGGGTAGTTGTCAATGGTATGACTATTTTTCTTCTTTGCATTCCGATTGCCTTGCTATCAGCAGTTATTAAATTGATTGGGTTTAAAATTTGAATGACAAATTAGTGTATTCTTGTGAATGTGCCTCACATAAATTTTAAATGAAGTGTTTGACTTTTTCATCCAAATCAAGTTGGCAAAAGAATTTTAATTATTTTATTGGCTGAGTTATGAGATTCATTTGAAGTTCGAGATTACTCAAACCAGGCTATAGTAAGAAATAAATATAATTAAATGCTTTCAAATGTGTATATCTTAAACAGAAACTGAGCTATAATAATTGTTTAATTAAGAAACTCCCTTTTTTGTTTTGTTATACACAGTTCTCTTAATAACCCCTTAAATAAAATATAGCCTGATCTTTTGGCATGACTTTGGTAGGCTCACGTGCTGTTAGGAAATGAGTGGCAATGTTGTTCCATTTTTCCTCTCAACATTTATATCTCCTCATTGTCACCTACTTTTTTTTTTGTGATAGAGACAGAGAGAAAGACAGAGAGAGGAATAGATAGGGTCAGGCAGACAGGAAGGGAGAGAGATGAGAAGTATCAATTCTTTGTTGCAGCACCCTCATTGTTCAATGATTGCTTTCCCAGATGTGCTTTGACAGGGGGCTACAGCAGAGTGAGTGACCCCTTGCTCAAGCCAGCGACCATGGGGTCATACCTATGATCCCATGCTCAAGCCAGTGAGCCCACGCTCAAGCCAACGAGCCAGTGCTCAAGCTGGATGAGCCCATGCTCAAGCCAGTGATCTTCGAGCTTCGAACCTGAGTCCTCTGTGTCCCAGTTCAATACTCTATCCACTGCTCCACCACTTGGTCAGGCCATCATTACCTACTTTTAAAGATCTCTGGTGTTATTTTCCCCCTCCACCCCGTCCCTTTCTGCTTCCTCCCTCTTTTCCTTCTCCTGTCCCTCTTTTCCCTTTTTCACTGATTCCTTCTCTCTTTCAATGATGACCTCAGTGAACCTTATGCAGGGACAAGTTCCATGGACAGAATAACTGGGCTTGACCAACCACACCTGTAGAATACCAAAGTTGCTGACTAGAGTGAAGTGAGAATTTCAGTTTGCATGTGTGCTCCTGAGCATCTAAGGAGTGGTAAGTAATGAGATCATTGAGCTCAACAAGGTGCAGTGCTGTGAAAATGAGCCACCGTTATGCTCTGTCCTTCTCAGTGCCTTGCTTTTCTTTTTCCCTCTGAGATGCAGTGGGAAGTATCAGGTGTTCTCATTTACTTGTCTTCTGATGGCTCGGAGTAAGCATGAGGGAGATAACTTTGGCTCATGAATATGTGGACTTACAACTTTATTAATCTTTTATAACATTTTTAAAAAATTACTGATTTTAGATAGAGAGGAAGAGGGTACAATATTGATTTGTTGTTCCACTTATTTATGCATTTATTGGTTGATTCCTGTATGTGTCCTGACAAGGGATTGAACCAATTATCTTGACATACTGGGAGGACACTCTAACCAACTGCCTGTCCAGGGTTGTGGACTCATGACTTTAAATAAATTTTACTGAAGACTGTCTTCTAGCATGAATTTTCCTTTATTTCATTTTCTATCTTTGGAGCCAGAAGTAGTTCAAATTACATTTGATATCTGAACCTCAACAGTAAGTGTCATTTGCTTTATATAGCAGGTGTCCCTGAAAAGCTCAAAATAAATTATACTTACTTCTGTTTACTTCTGTAAGTTATTATTTTAAAAATAAAGTTTATTTTATGCTCAGTAAACATAGTGAAAACATCAACAGCATAAAGAAAGGACATGAAAACCATAAAATGAACCAGTCAGAAATGAAGAACACACAAACTGAAATGAAGAATAATGTACAGGAAATCAACAGTAGAGTAGATGAAGCCAAGAATCAAATCAGCAATGTGGAACAAAAGGAAGCAAAAAACCCAAAACCAAACCAAACAAACAGAAAAACAACAGACACCCATAAGAGCAGCAAAAAAGAAAAAAGATTAAAAGAAAATGAAGATAAAGTAAGTAGCCTCTTGAACAACTTCAAATGTAGCAACATTCACATCATGGGGGTACCAGGAGAAGAGAGAGAACAAAAGATTGAAAACCTATTTGAAAAAAATGACAGAAAACTTCCCTAACTTGGCAAAGGAACTAGACATACAATTCCAGGAAGTTAATAGAGTCCCAAACAAGATGAACCTAAATAGGCCTACACCAAGACACATCATAATTAAAATACAAAAGTTTCAAGACAAAGAGAGAATCTTAAAAGTAACAAGAGAAAAAGTCATTAGTTACCTACAAGGGAGCTCCCAAATACTGTCAGTTGATTGCTCAAGGTAAACTTTGCAGGCCAGAGGGATTGGCACAAAATATTCAATGTGATGGAAAGCAAGGACCTACAACCAAGATTACTCTACCCAGCAAAGCTATCATTTATAATGGAAGGACTTTTAGAGAGCTTCCCAGACAATAAAAAGCTAAAGGAGTTCATTACCACCAAACCAGTGTTACATGAAATGTTAAAGGGTCTACTTTAATAATAATAAGAAAAAAATAATTAAAAATATGAACAATACAATGGCAATAAATACATATCTATCAATAACTGAATCTAAACAAAACAAAATAAAACAAAATAAAAAAAGAACAAAAACAATTTTAGACTGACCAGGCAGTGGCTCAGTGTGTCGGACTGGGACGCAGAGGACCCAGGTTCGAGGTTCTGAGGTTGCCAGCTTGAGCGTGGGCTCATCTGGTTTGAGCAAGGCCCACCAGCTTGAGCCCAAGGTCGCTAGCTTGAGCAAGGGGTCACTTGGTCTGTTGTAGAGGCCCCCCCCCCGGTCAAGGTACATATGAGAAAGCAATCAATAAACAAAGAATTGATGCTTCTCATCTCTCTTTCTTCCTGTCTGTCCCTCTCTGTCTCTGTCACAAAACACACACACAAAAACAAACAAAAAAATCTTACAGATACAGATAACATTTTGATGGTCCCCGATGGGAGGGATGTGGAGATGGTTGAAAAAGGTGAAGAAATTAAGAAGTACAAATTGATTATTATGGAATAGTCATGGGGATATAAAGTATAGCATAAGGAATATAGTCAATACTATTCTAATAACTATTGTGTCAGATGGGTATGAGATTTATAGGGATGATTACTTAGTAAGTTATATAATATCTAATCACTTGGGTGTACACCTGTAACTAATTATACATTGTATGTCAAGTGTAATTGAAAAATTTAAAATATATTTAGATAAAAGAAAAACTTTTGATTCACAGATGGAGCAGTTGCCAGGAATTTTATGACATACCTGTATATTAGCCCCTTTGTGTATCTTAATGATTAAGTTTCCTCATTCCGTATACTGTTTGACTATCTGTTTGGCATTTTTTATCTTTCTCCCTTCTTTATAAGCTTACTAATGATAAATTTTACTCATTTCTACACTTCTAGTTGAACTTTGAAAACATCTTTTAAGTGATAGACATATCAAGTGTGTGCATTTTTCAAGAGTTAGGCTTCTGATTAAATGTCTTTAAAAAAGTATTAGAATGCTTAAAATACATTTGATTTCAATGGCTGACATATATTCCTGTTCCAAGTGAGATATGTGTGTTCTTCCCACTTTGGATCATTGTGAAATTTATAGGTTTTCTTAGTTAAATATTTGGAATCTGTGGACTTAGCCCATGAGATATTTTTATATCTTGTTTTTATTCAAAATCACATTGAGGGTTTGTGGAATGATGGTCTCAGAACGGTTAATCCTGAATGACTAATGAACTGCCAGGTAGCTTCAGATGGAGTGGTGTTCCAGCACAGACCTTGATTTATAAAATGAAGGGCATAGCAAACTTTGCAATTGCTCCTTTCATTCCAGCGGATAACTTTGTTAGAGATAAGCCATGCAATCTTACTATCTAAATGCATTGAGTTTTATTCTGTTATTATATAGGAACAATTCCATTGCTCAAAAGAAATCAAGTAGCTCAAACACCAAAGACACTTTAGAATTCGTGTCTAGAGGGCCGTCAGTAAGCTTTATTTGCATTTTTTGTTACTGGGCAGTAGTTACTCTTGTATGTCAAAGACTTTAGCAATGGCTGTGAAGGGAGCCTGCCTTTGTGCAGCCCATTAGCTGTTCTTGGAGGCCTGTTTGAATGTCAAAGTTAAGGCTTTATCTATTTATATTGGGAAAGATTTTCTGATTAACAGATGGCAAAATATTCTTCATTAAGTTAGCCACTAGTCTAGTAATATGTACCTAACTGAGGTGGGTTTTATTTTTTCCTGTGGTTTTTCACATTTTTCTAGCTGTAAGCAGGTAATTTGGCTTTATACTACCTAGATGTCATTTAGGTACATTTCAAGACAGACTTAAAATAAAAGCTATTACTTTGCAGATAGAATAATTAAGATGATTGTCACTAGATTTAGATTAATGGACTGGATGGCTAGATGGAGGCATTCTTTATACGTAGACTTTTTTAACTGTAAGAGAAATGAACAGACGGAGACCTGTACTGAAAGTACTTGTATGTAGGAAATGCTTTGGAATTTCTTTAGCATTTTACTCAGGAGCAGCAAATCTATTTCAACAGTTTATATATATTTTTAATGTGACATGTTGCTCCTTTTTTCTTCCACATGTATTTTCATTCACTTGTTTTTATCTTGTTCTTTTGAAATTTTAAATTGAAAAAATGTATCCGTTCTTTTAAAAACAAATTAAGAAAATAAGTATATGCTGTTCAGCTAGATGATGGAAATTAAAATGAGTATGAATGTCTATTTTTGGCACGGGTCCTGAAAGCAGTCATGGGCTCTCCCTTTAAGTTCGACTGTATAAGAAGGTTAGTGATCCATCACAAGCACGGTCCTGGATCAGGGTCTTCTGTTTAGATTAGGAATCTTAAGAAAGATGGATGGTAAACGTCTTTTAGCTGCACTGTCCCCAAAACATGAAATGAAATCTAGACTCTCAAAGAAGGGTTCAATTATACTGGCAAATGTCTCAGACAAGGATTGGGTAAGGGGAGGTCATGGACCAATGGAATGCCAGTTGTGGATTCATATTTTTTGAATGAAAATGTTATTTCCATTAACCTCTTTTCACGAGCACCTTCTCCAGTTATTTTCAGATTGTACGTTTGTCTTAGTCATACTTGATAGAAATAAATATCTTATCGCTAGTATGAATTGCACTGCCTGTCCATGGGTGTAATTTTTTTCCTGTCCAATACTAAGTCCAAGTTTTTATTTGGCTAATCCTCTAGAAGAGCGATTCGATATTCAACCTTTTCTTCATCTCGTAGAACAGAAACTAATTAGTAAAATTCTGCAGCCCACTAAAACATATATATATTTGCCGATCTGATGAAAAAAAAATAGGTATAATTTTGATCGTTTCCCACCAAATGGCTGCTGTTGTCATTTTAAAATCTGACAGTCTACGGGGAAAGAGGGCAGTGCCTCTGACCAAATAGTCAAGTTTTGCATGTTTTAAAAATTCTGGTGACATCCCAGTAGAAAAATCACTGCTCTGGAGAAATGCTGGCCTCCTGTTTTCCAGACTTGATTTTAAAAGGTAGCAGCAGTAGCTGGTTCCAAAGAAGCATTTATAAATGTTTTAATTAAAAATAGAAGTAATGGATTGTGTTGTGGTTTTCCATGATAACTGTTATTCTGCTGCCAAGTAACACCGTGTACCTGAGTTTAGGAGGGAAAATTCTGAATGTCAGGGTGACTCTCAATAGATTTGCCCTTAACTATTGGTGTGGGTTTGAGTGTGTTTTTTTGCTTTTTCATTGCAAATGGAGCAAAGTGTTTGTAAGCAAAAGACAGAGTATCCTTTTAATGAGTTGGCTATAGTGTGTGCTCAGAGCAGGCACTTTAAAAAAGCACCATTAATTTGAATAAAACAGGAGAAGGTAGGTACTTTGTACATCCATAAAGCACTGAAGGGGATAAATCCAATTATCTGTTCAATATTTAATAGCCATAAAGTTAAAA
Source organism: Rhynchonycteris naso (assembly GCA_037038555.1). Lineage (NCBI taxonomy): Eukaryota > Metazoa > Chordata > Mammalia > Chiroptera > Emballonuridae > Rhynchonycteris > Rhynchonycteris naso. The sequence continues at coordinate 276,532,195 of CM072995.1, read as the reverse complement.
ATTTTAAAGGCAGTACCTTGGAGACTGCTTAGTCAATTCTGTCCATATTATTTTTGACATTCAAAAGTCAAGGTAGAATAGCCATATTGATGGCTGCACTCGTCACATTGGTCCACTGATTTAGTGGCAGTGACCCTGGGATTTGTGTTTCTCTACACAGATGAAGATCTTTTTTTATTTTTTTATATTTTGCAGGAACTCTTACGGAATCCTTGGGGTGTACTAAGCTTCTGACTTTTTTTTTCTCTCAGTTCCTTATTGTTGGTTCTTGGTATGAAAGGTAATTATGGATAATTGACTAAAACAGAAAGCAAAAGAGCCATAATAAAGATAAACTGTTTGTACTGATATATTACTTTTAAAGAAAACAGGATTTTATTTAATATATTTCAAAAATTTCTGTAGAAGAAACTCTGTTAGAAACTTTATTCAGTCCCAAACCTGTCCTTACAGATATTTTTGTACTGCACATTTTTTAAAAGCAAGTTGTGAAGCCTGACCTGTGGTGGCACAGTGGATAAAAGTCGACCTGGGAACACTGAGGTCGCCAGTTCAAAACCCTGCACTGGTCTGGTCAAGGCACATATGGGAGTTGATGCTTCCAGCTCCTCCCCCCTTTCTCTCTTTCTCTTTCTCTCTCTCTCTCTCTTTCTCTCTCTCTCTCTGTGTCTCCTCTCTAAGATGAATAAAATAAAATAAATATTTTTTTTTTAAAAAAAGCAAGTTGTGAAGAAAATGATAATTTTCTAATTCTGCCACTTCTAGTCATTCTTTTATAGACCTGTGTTTAGCCAGTGTTGCAAGTGGGCATTGCTCTAACCATAGTCAGAGGCAGCTGAATCCTAAAGCTTCTAAGAAAATCAATGTACTAGCGACAGTTGGAATGAATGTCAATATGACAGTGATTTTGTGATAGGGTGAAGCTTTATTCTTCTTACCTGTTAGCTAATACAGGATCTTAATTAGCCATTAACATGCTCTCACCTTGTATGGTTCAAACTGTAGAAGCGTATCTTATACTTCAGAGAATGTCACTGGTAGTTATCTTTTCACTTACTCTGTTTTATATATTTCTTTCCACTGTTGTACATCTCTGCTATGAAACTAGGTGCTCCCTGGGCATTAGATCCCTTCCCGTGTGGTTTTAGTTGCCAGCAGCTTTTATTTATTTTTTATTGAAAAAATCTTTTTAAATGAATACCATGTATAGATAAATTTTTACATGATAGAAGTTTACTATTAAAGTGTTATAGAGGAATAATGCAGTAAGACAACCTCAAGAGAGGTTCAGGAAGCAAAAGGTAATATATTGCATGAATTGTGAGATTATAATAAGTAAGAGATTGTTTTATTTTAAAGTATGTTAGAGTTTCGAGAAGGTCCTGCTTGCTATGAGTGCTTTTAAGGAGTCTGGTTTTCTGTGGGCATACATATAAAGTCTTTTTCTATCTTACTTTGCCACCCATTTTCCTTGAAAGGGACACTGATTTTGTTATACTGTATTTTCAAAAGCAATATATATGGTTTCTAAGGATGACACTTGCTGAAATCTAATATCATTTAGTGTTCTTGGATTTTATAGTTTTACGTAGATTGTTCTCTCTTTTGCTCCAAATGTCTTGAGAGATTTTGACTGTTATGGCAGCAGAAACCTTTGTTTTCTTGTAAAGAAAATAAAAGTGAGAAAATAATGATTTCCTGGATAATTCAAAGAAAAGTTTTAACATATAAATCCCTAACATTGAGTGCTACTATGATACACAGACTCCAAATCAGCTTATGTTACAACTCAGCATGACAATTGTTAACTTCATTTATTTTTAAAGAGGTTTTATATGTAATACTTGTTAAGAGAGCCAAGAAAAGAAGGACTCCTACCACCATTCCTTTTGACTATGACTCAACTTGAATTGGTTAGAGTGTGTCCTGATTCACAGAGGTTTGTAGTTTGCTCCCTGGTTAGGGCACATGCAGGAACAGATCAATGTTCCTGTCTCTCTCTTTCTCTCTCTCTTCCTTTTTCTCTTAAATAAAAAACAAGTAAATAAATAAAAATTTGTGAGGTATTCTATTTGTTTGTTCACTTTTGGAGGACAGAAACTTTCTTATGTGTTTATATTCCTAAAGCATGGTGTCTCTTCCTTGTATGAATTTTCTTTTGCCATATCTTTATGTTGCCAATATTCATTTTATAAGTTGACTTATTTTTTAATCCAGCCTCATTCAGATTGGTATTTGAAACGAAGTTAAAGGTTTGTTAGGCTGTATTTTTTTAATATATGTTTAAATTAAAATATTTTATTTATTTTATTTTTTTATTAAGTGGGAGGCAGGCAGGGAGACAGAAAAAGACTTCTGCATGAGCCCCGACTGGGATCTACCTGGCAAGCCCATTAGGGGACAATGCTCTGCCCATCTGGGGCCCTTGCTCCTTTGCTCAGCAACCAGCTAGCTCTTCTTAGCGTCTGAGGGGGAGGCCATGGAGCCATCCTTAGCACCTGGGACCACCTTTGTTCAAGCCATGGCTGTGGGAGGGGAAGAGAGAGAGAGAGAAAGAGAGATATGGGGGGGGGGGGGGGTAGAAAAGCAGATGGTTGCTTTTTCTGACCAGGAATCAAACCCTGGACATCCACATGCCAGGCTGACACTCTGCTGTTGAGCCAACAGGTCAGGTCTTAAATATTAAATTCCTTATTGAAGTGAAAGCTAGTGTTTCTGTAGTTTTTTGTTTTATGTGGTTCAAATTGTGTTGCCCTTTACAAGATAAAATTTGAAGATGATCGACCCAATTCACCATCTCTTATGCAAAATAAGTGCTTGAATCCCCTTTACAACATACATGTGCGATCATCCAACATTTGCTTCCTTACTTCCAATTCTGAAATCTCACTATCTGCTTTGTAACTGTTACTAAAAATGAAAGAGAACTTGGACAAGCGTAGTCCCTCCAGACTAATTTCCTAGCACTTAGGAGTTGCAACATAGCCTAATGCTTGCCTATTCCATTTATGTATTTTGGTAGGAGAGAATTTAAAAAAAAGTTTTAAAATTACTGTTTGCCTTTTGATAAATTCAGAAACCATTTTAAATTTCCCCTTCAATCACTTGGTTCCCATTTCAGATCGTCATGAGGGTTTGATTTCACTCAGCTTAATTAATGGCAGACCCTGAGTTGTCTAATGTGATCACTTCTGCTGATGGGCAGTTTATATTTTGAAGCTAGTACACAGTAGGGCTCTTAGGAGAATTGTCAGACTGTCATGTGAGGCACATGCATCAACTTGAGGTCAGTGTCAGAGTTAGCATAAGAGCAGTTGTGTGGAAATTCAGGTGGTCTCTGAGCATTTTATACTTTGCTTCCCACTCCTTGATTGTACTTTCCTTGCCTTCCTGTCTGAGTTATTTACCACATTTACTTTGTCTTCTAAATTGTGGGAAATGGGAAATAGAGGAACTGTGTATCTCTCTGAGTATAGTCTGGCTGCTCTGGTTTTGAATGGGATGGGGCTTCCTCAGCCCTAGGGATCAGTGTCTTTTGAGGGTTGAAACTGGTGCATCTTCATTACTCCATTGCCAATGGCTTGTTTTCACTCCATTGATTTGGCCTAAATTTACTGAATTTATTATATAGTCTCTTCCGTAGGGGTGAAGAGGCTACTGTTTTATTATCCCATCGTAAAATTAATTGGCGCTTAAAGCAAACATTATTAAAGATACTCTATTTTATAATATAGCAAGATGATTGATACAGTTTCAGCGTGGAGTTTATATCCTGTGAGTCTATGTCAGTATACTCATAACATCTGAAAGTTGAGACGAGCTAGAATTTCATTTTCAGCCTCAGATGGTAAAGTTAATCAGAAGTGGGGACCACACAGTTTCCTCAGTGATTCAAACAGGCAAAGAAATCAACATGCCCACATCCAGTTCTGCTCATTTCAAGAAACTTGATCCCCATACCTTCCGTACTCAATGTAGACAATTTTAGCAATTTTGTTTTTATGTTTTATTTTAATTTTACGGTGGTGACACTGGTTAACGGGTACAATGAGGTGAAAGAGGGAATGGGGGATAAATGGTGATGGATGGAGACTTGACTTGGGGTGAATGGTGAATTTCAGCTTTTTTGAAGCCAAAAATCTAGTACAGTGTTTTGACAGAATATTTTGAGCTTCTGTGGTTTTCATGTTGTCCCCCCCCCCCCCCATGAATGTGTGAAATGTTGGTACCAAGAAAACCAGTCTATTTTTGGTCATCTAAAATGTAACTCCACATTTCCCATGCTGAACTGAATTTCTTCTTAATGTGCTGCTTCCTTCAACCTAACTTTTCTATAGGGAGGTGTAATAAGTTTACTGTCAGAATGTGGATATCTTAATGGAAGACAAATAAGTTTTCTTTTTAAATGTCTTCAATATTATATTACATATCTTCAGTTTTATTACCCTAATTTCAGTAGATTGGCAAAGCCACATAAGCTTAACAGCCCTTACCTGATTCAGCATTCATTACTGCTGCTAAATCAAATAAGACCCGGCTAACATGAATATGGCTTGTGCGGGGACACTATTCAAAGTAATTAGAATATTGTACACTGTATGGCTCTCATATGAATATACTGGATGCAAAATTTTGTAATGAGTTTGGAAACTCACGCTATATCCTCTAGCTAGAGATATTAATCATTTACTGTGAAATCTCCTCTTTTGGGGGTAAGTCTTTAAATTATTAAATAACAGGGTTGCTTGAGGGTGTGGAGATGGGGCTAACTCACCTGGTGTGCCATTGAAGTTAGGTCTCTTGTAGCGGTTGGCAGACTTCATCTGGAGAGGGCAAGATAGTAAATATGTTAGCTTTGTGGCCATACGGTGTTTTTCACAGCCCTCCACTCTGCCTCTGCGGTGCGAGAGTTGCCACAGACAACATGTAAAGAATGAGCATGGCTGTGTTCCAATAAACCTTTATTTATGGACACTGCACTCTGAGTTTTATATAATTTGCATGAATTGTGATATATTATTCTTTATTTTTAGTTTTTTTATTATTTAAAACATTTTTTAATTTAATTAAAGAAGGGGAGGCAGAGAGACAGACTCCCGCATGTGCCCAACTGAGATCTACCCAGCAAGCCCACTAGGGGGCAATGCTATGCCCATCTGGGGCGTTGCTCTGTTGTTCAGCAACCAAGCTATTTAAGTGTATGAGGTGGAGACCATGGAGCCATCCTCAGTGTCTGGAGCAGTTTGCCCCAACCGAACCATGGCTGCAGGAGGAAGGGAGGGAGGGAGGGAGAGAGAGAGAGAGAGAGATAGAGATAGAGAGAGAGATAGAGGGGAAGAGAGAAAGAGAAGCAAGAAGGGCAGGGGTGGAAAAGCAAATGGGCATTTCTCCTATATGCCCTGATTGGGAATCGAACTCAGGATGTCCACATGCTGGGCTGATGCTTTACCAATGAGCCAACTGTCTAGGGCCATATTATTCTTTAAAAAAATATTTTCAACCATTTAAAAATGTAAAAATGATTCCTAGTTCATGGGCCATTCAAAAGCAAACCATGGATTTGGTTTGAGAGCTTCGGTTTGCTGACCCCTGTGCTAATGGTTCCCGTTTCTTATCCTGTTTTACTTTCACATTTCTATTTGTGTACTTAACTATTTATCTTAGATGATTTGCCCTGTGTCTTTGCTTGCTTGGTTGCCTATACTGTGAAAACTGTGAGCGAAGTGACTGTTTCTTGTCATCCCTTTACCTGCTCATCTCTGTTTGACAGGGCAGAGGACAATCAGGTATTCAGCCTCCAGCGAGCGTAATTTGTTCCCAGTTGGTAGCCACTGTCTAATTCTCTGGGTGCATACAATGTGGCAGAATTGACTTATCTCATTTTCACATTCTGGGAGATGATCCTCTAGTCCCGAGGATGCTGTCAGTTTTCTGGTGTCCCTCTCCCTGCATGGTCATTAACAACAGCCAAGTCTGTAAATTGATCCCAGGTTTGAGTTGTACGTTGTTGGCCCTGCAAACTTGGCGGACAGACTTGCCATCAGCGTCTGCATTGATGGAAATAGTCTGAACTTGGCTTCATTACTGCACCCTACCTATCTCTAATACTTGTGTCAGTACATTTTTAGGTTGTGTCATAAGAGGGTTCCTGTTCTGGAAATTTGCTACCAGTCATACTCACCTCAAATTTTTATGAGACACTGAATCATTCAACCTTAAGGTTGGCATTATCTTTTTAAAATGGTTTTCAAGAAGGAATGGATTAATTTGTAAGATCCAGATTTTGAGAAGTTCTTTTCTTTTATAGTGAAAGTTCAATTTGCTAATAAATCAGTGAGAACTGTGTCATCTGACATTATAGATGCTTGTCTCTGTATAAATATAGAATTAGTCATTTAAACTTGCTATTGACATGTTTTGCAGGAGTGGGCATACTCTTGTCTTTCTTTTTTTCTTTTATTGAGAGGCAGGTAGGCAGACACACTTCTTCTGCATGCACTCTGACTGAGATCTATCTACCCAGCAAGGCCCCTACTGGGGGATGCTCTGTCCACCTGGGGATACTGCTCTGTTGCTTGGCAACCGAGCTATTTTAGTGCTTCTGAAGGGAGGTCATGGAGCCATCCTTAGTGCCTTGGGCCAACTTGCTCGAACCATTTCAGCCATGGCTGTGGGAAGGGAAGAGAGAGAGAGAGAGAAAGAGAGATAGAAAGAGTGGGGGCAAGGGAGGGGTGGAGAAGCAAATGGTTGGTTCTCCTGTGTACCCTGACCGGGAATTGAAACTGGGCCTTCTACATGCTGGGCTGACGCTCTACCACTGAGCCAACTGGCCAGGGCAATCTTGTCTTCCTATATCTTCCAGATTTATTCCAGAAATAAGATGTGAGCATACTAGTTTCTCTCTTGCATAGTGGAACTTCAGGATGGTTGTAGGTATATGAGTTAGTATTGTTTCCCATGGTGAATGATGATTTAGTGATTGTAACCTGCTTATATTTAGAATGATTTATTAAATAAGAAATTTGACTATCTCCTTTATAAGTTTAGTTAGGTCCCAATCAGATTGCCCTGTGGTTTCCTGCAAAATTTTTTAGGCCTTCTTTTGCATCATCACAGAAGAAAATGTAACAAAAGGTAAGTGCTTACTTTAACTCATGGCACTTTTATTTATTCATTTCTTTTTTGTTTTGTGGTCTCTGTGTATAAGGTGATCAGAACACATCAAATCTCTCCAAAAAATATTCTACACTTTCCTTACCCTCAACGAACATTATTTGCAGATGACTTGAAAGTAATTCTAAGTATTGGGGAGCTTTTCACACAACGACTGCTTTCAGTCTTAAAGGGGTACACAGAGTTCTGTAGGTCAGCTTCAAATCATAATGCTTGCAAGGGAAAAAAATGAAAATTGACTTCAAAGGACAACTCTGACACGGTCAATTAATAATTAAAACAGTTTTTTAATGAGCTATGCAATTACCTGTATGTCCCTGGAGATGATGGTTTATGGTATTATGGCAGTGCCCTTTCTTTAGTCATGGCGCATGACATTTGTAATTTAAAGCCGGCTAGACATTAAAGTGACAGAACTTTCATTAACCTTGTCTAAAGTTTGCTGATGACAAATGACTTATAAAACACGTTATTGTCAAAATACACCACATATTTAAGCACCTTCAAAGTTCTGTGGGTTCTGAGAGGCTGTGTGGAGCCTCAGAGCAAAACCAGGACCACCGGTGTCTTCAGTAATTACCTGATGGGGTCCCCATCAACCTTAAGCTGGCACTGTTTCTTCACACTCAGGTCAGTGATACTTGCCTCAGACAAGAGCTGATGGGCTTTCCATGGCTCTGTGGTTCAGGTGGGCTTCCCCTGGGTTTTGTACCACATGACTTGATCTCTCAACCAGTGGGTTTATGACTGTTGAAAAATCCCCCCTAAATCTGCCTTGGCTTGTAAACTTTAAAGTCTAAGTGCAGTTTCATTTATTTCAGCTTGAAACCATCACAGCACTTATGTTTTGAATCTAGCTTTTCTGGTATCTTGCTTTTACAGTCTTAGCCATTCACTTGTGCTGTGCTATGCTATTGATATATGTATCTCTTATTTTTTTTTTTGTTTTCTTCCTCTTATTTGAAATAAAATATTCTCTCCCCCACCCAGACCTGTGTAGGAGTATTCTCTATTTTGTAATATTAAGTACCTTTTATAGGACTATGTCATATCATTTTATACTTAAAATAGTAACAAATATATAGCAATTAACATTTACTGAACAGCTACCATGTGCCAGGCACTGAGCTAAGAGTTCTGTCTCATTTAATCTTTACAGTAACCATAAATGATAGTACTACTATTCCACTTACAAATGTGGAATCTAAGGTACAAAAAGATTAAGTACTTGCTTATTGCTACACAACTTACTGTAGGTGAGGGTAGATTTCTACTGATACTGTTACCAGGCAAGGACTGGGCCAGAGTGGGTCTCCTCTGGCCGTCCTGTGGTGTGTGGGTTCTTGACTTCGTGCTGGAATGATTTCACAACACAAGTCCAGGTAATTTTAGAGTACATTTATAAAAGCCAGAGACACTGGAACAAAGGCAGAGTTTAGGGTAGAAGAAGCAACTGGAGAGAGCCTAAGTGGGGCTGCTTTGGCTCCTTAATAAGTTTTCGAGAAGAAGTGAGCCACACTGGGCTGCATGAATTTACTGAGACATAGAAGTTACAGTGACAGAAGCGAGCCAAGGTGAGGCTACCAGAGAAAAGGGGGCCTTGGAGACATGTTCAGGGGGTTAGCCTTGGACGAGCTGCCGCTGCCCACTGCTCCCCTGGTTACAAGTCTTGTAGAGACCTTTAGAGTTTAGAAGAAGAATGTAAAAAGTTTATGGCTGAGAAAGGCAAAAAAAGGCATGGGGTGCTCCAGAGAGAGCCCACACTGGATCCTTTATCCTGAGGTCCTCTATCTAGGTGAGGTCTTAGAGGAGGGTTTCAGCAGAATATTCATTAGGTTCCTAGGTGTGTTTTTTCAATATGTTGATTCATCCAAATGAGTGTAGAGAAGGGTCAGGGTCATGGTCTGATCAGTTTCATCTTTAAAGAATGTCACTGAAGAGGGACTTGGACTACAGTGGGTATGCCCCAACAGGGTCTGGAGTGTATCAGTCATTTCCTCCTGAGTGTCCTTGATTCGAGAAGATAAGACCTTGTGATTGATTCACTAGCTGTCTATAAATTAGTCAAGTTGTTTGGCCTTGTTTAATTATTTCATCTTGGTTTCCCCATTCTATTTGCCCAGGAATTTTTCTAGCTTCTTGCCATCCTGCCTCACTACCAAAGGTCTTTCTTGCAACCATATATCAATGTGGCCTCTCAGCTCACTTTGTCTTTTTCAAAATAAATTAGATGTTTCCTTGCTATGCTTGCACTATAAAATATGCTGAGTATATAAATGTATACTGGCTAGATATCAGCAAATTGAACTTAATTAACATTATAAGCTAAAGTTAGTATTTATATCTTATTTGAAAGAATAGATAAAATAATGTATAACTACCTGTTAACTCAACTAACAATACATATGAAGTAACAATACTTCATAAATATTTGCTATTATTATTATTATTATCATTGTTATTACTATTAGCATCTTCCCTCATTTAATACGTCCTGATTCTGTGTACATCTGTGTCTTATGATTAGTTCCATAAGATTAATGGCGATGAGCCTGACCGGGCGGTGGTTCAGTGGATAGAGCATCAGACTGGGACGCAGAGGACCCAGGTTGGAAACACCTAGGTTGCCAGCTTGAGCGTGGGCTCATCTGGTTTGAGCAACGCTCACCAGTTTGAACCTGGGGTCGCTGGCTTGAGCAAGGGGTCACTGGCTCTGCTGTAGCCTCCGCCCACCCCCACCCCCCGTCAAGGCACATATGAGAAAGCAATCAATGAATAACTAAGGTACTGCAACAAAGAATTGATGCTTCTCATCTCTCTCCTTTCCTGTCTGTCCCTCTGTCTGTCTGTCTCTGTCACACACACAAAAAGATTAATGTCTATGATACAACATTCACAACACTTTGTCTTTTTTTGCTTTTAATTAAGACTATAAATTTCTTAAACACTGTGAAAGTGTTATACAGGTTGGAGCAAAAGTAGGTTTACAGTTTGTGTGGAAAATAACAATAATAAGTAATAAGACTAATAATAATCTCTTTTGCTTAACTCACAACTGTAAACCTACTTTTGCTCCATCCTATATATTATAAAATATTAAATACTTCACATTTCCAGCCTATCGGATACATTTTCTTTGTTTATATTACTGAATACTAGGCTACTAAGTGTTTCTGCATACTAAGTGTGTTTCTGCATACTAAGTTTAACTATTTTTTTGGTTAAAGTATAGCACCAGAAAGTTGGCACATAATGTAAACATACAGCTCAGTAATTATCACAAAGTAAACACCTGTGTAACCATCGCTCATCTCAAGAAAGAATTTTGCCAATACCACAGAATTTTTCCTCTTGTCCTCTCAAAACTGCTACTCTTCTCTTCTTCTCAAAGATAAGACAGATTTGAACTTTAATGCCATAGTTTTGTATTTTTTATTTGCTCTTGACATTTTTAAACTTTTTATTGTGGAAATGTCAAACATACAAAAGCAGAGGGAATAGTGTATCAGACACTCATGTTCCCATCAGTCAGTTTTAACAATTATTAAGTCATGGCTAGTGTCATTTTATCTATAATCTCACCCATTTCTGCCTCTGACCCCCAACCCAGTCATTCTAAAGCAAATTGTGGGCATTATATCATCTCATGCAGACTTAAGTATATTATTTTTAAAATGCAAGACTCTTTTAAAAGATAACCACAGTGCTGTTTTATACCTAAATGAATTAACAGTAATTCCTTTGTATCAACAATATCCAGTTAGTATTTGCATTCTATAATTGTCTCATATTATTACCTTTTACAAAAACCTTTTTTTCACACTAAAGCCAATAAAGTCAATTTATTAAAACTAGATAGTAAATGTGTCTTTTTTTTTTTAACAGGGACAGAGAGAGTGTAAGAGAATGGGATAGATAGGGACAGACAGACAGGAACTGAGAGAGGTGAGAAGCATCAATCATTAGTTTTTCGTTGCCGTTGTGACACCTTAGTTGTTCATTGATTGCTTTCTCACATGTGCCTTGACTGCGGGCTTTCAGCAGACCCAGCAACCCCTTGCTGGAGCCAGCGACCTTGGGTCCAAGCTGACGAGCTTTTGCTCAAGCCAGATGAGCCTGCGCTCAAGCTGGCGAGCTTGGAGTCTCAACCTGGGTCCTCCGCATCCCAGTCCGATGCTCTATCCACTGCGTCACCACCTGGTCACGCTAAATGTGTCTTTCTGAACCTATAGCTTCTCCTTTCATTCCCCTTGTAGTTCTCCCTTGAAGTTTATTATTTGAAGAAATGGAACTTTGCTTTATAGTTTCCCACCATCTGATTTTGCTAATTACAGTCTCATGTTTTTTTTAAAAAAACCGTGTTTGTTTATCTTGATTTTCTGTAAGTCAGACTAGAAGTATGCTGCTCACAAAAATTAGGGGATATTTCAAAATGAATATGAAGCTATAAAATATCCCCTAATTTTTGTGAGCAGTATATATCAGAATAGGGTTTGCTTCTGGGGGACCATGGGTCTATGAAGGGCATGAATACCGCATTGGTAGGCACATAGTGCCTATACCTTTTTGCATGTGTGTAATGTAATGTCAGTAACCTTTTGAACATCACTGCTTACATCCATTCTTTCAAAAGAGGCTGTAAAATGGTGATAATCTTATTCTGGCCTTGCTTCTTTATATAGAGACACTTTCATTATTTACCTTAAGGTGCAGTACATGTAGAAAGGGCAAAATAAATGATTAATTCTATACCATTCTTTACTAATTTTCCAAATTATTGATAGGTTCTCTAGCATCCTTCAAAGGTGATCTTGGGGACTTTTTTGTTTGTCTGTTCATTATCTTTAGTATTATTTTGAACTTGTAGCTTTAAACATACTTATGCTCAGTCCATTACTATTATTCGAATAATGCTCAAATTACCCTGCTTTGCCGGAAGGTGCCTCTTTATGTCGGTTCCTGATATCTTTTAACATGATCCCAGAATCTTTGTTAACATCCTTCTTCCTGTTAATGAAAAGATATTCCAGGATTATTTATAAGTTTTGTCCCCTTCCCCCCCCCCCACACACACCTGGAATCAGCCATTTCTTGCAAAAGCTTATTCCTTTTAGTGGGAAATGTTATTTAGAAACTATACTCTGATCACTAGGGGATGTTCGTTGCTTTTGGGTAGATCATTGTCTTTAGATCTTTCTGGTGTAGAGTTGTGTTTCCCTATGTGGCCTTAAAGGATAAAATAAATAATAACTTCACCTTGAACTCTTCTGATTCACATTTAGATCTATATAGTTTTTACTTAATATCACACCTTTACTTAAATCATATATTTGTATTTTCATTCACTATGCTAAAAGTCCTGGTTACTAATGAGACCAACTTTGGCGATTCTCAAAGTGGGATATATCAGGCACACGTGATTATAGTTTCTGGAACATAAAGGTTCACATCTGCATGTTTAAGTGCAGATCAAGTGATTCTGATACTCACCAGAGTATGAAAACCGCTAAATCTATTTCACGCACAATTTTATGCTATGGATGTTTAAATTGTGCTTCCCATTTTCTTCTAAAAATTCCCCTTTTCTTTCTTGATTGACCATATTCTTGTTGAGCCACCTATGGACCATCTGAATCCTTTTTTTGTTTGTTTAGCTCTCTACTCTACACATATAATAGAAGAGACCACAGTTATTTCACCCCTGTGACAGTGAGGCTGCAGTTATTTTAGACCCCTTGGAATGCTAAAATATTGGTGAACCTCACAACTGAGCCTCTGCCTGAGGCGAGAGTGAGAATCATCTCTGCTTTGAACAGAATGCCTGATAGTGGAGTAGATTTGCTTAAGGGCAATTGTGCATTTGATAAAACATCAGAGCCATTTATGTACTTGTACCCTTGTTCCTTTTTTTCCCTCTTATGCAGAAATGTTAATTGACAATCAAAGGAGTAGCAAGTGCACACTTGAATTCACAAACCTGCAAAGGCCCATCTTAAATACTTGTGTGATTCGGACCAGGTTTGGGTCCCGCCTTCTTTCATCCATGCTCACCTGAGGGTGCCAGGGCTTTCCCTGTTCTCCTTTCTGTATCGAGTTCTGAAATCTGAGTCTGGCAGGGCATTTTATTGTCGTTCTTAGAACAAACTGTATGGGTCCATTTAGCTTTTAATTTATTTAATATTGATAACGAGGAGAAAGGCTTAATTATTCTGGAAATAATTATTTGGTTTTGAAAATCTAACCACATCAATATTAATCATCCTTTACCTTTTTTTAATATTAACTTACCGTTATTTGTGTTTTTGAATTTGGAGTCTTTCACACGTTTTTAATGTTTTTGAGAGGGAGGCGAAGTGACCACTGTTATTCCCACACTATGGTACAAAATGGAACCTCACAGCAACCTCTGGGATTTAACTGGCGTATTATAAGTGGTGGGACAAATCTTCACGTATGATTCTTGATATTCTCTTGTGTTATAAAACACAACTCTTAAAAAAAAAGACTTTAAAGTAGCTTCCAGGATTACAATGCAAATAAAATAATTTTAGGAGGGGTCAAAAACCCATTAGAAGGAGAGAGTGAGAATCTTGCTAAATGCCTGGGATGGAATTATTTTTAGGTTTTGGCACTAAATTGAGCTTTCTGATTGTTAGCCAAGACATAAAGGATAAACTTTGGCTCCTATTGTACTTTTCTGATTAAAGACGGCTCATGAATTCACATAGAATGCAGACATTTTCCTGGCACTGAATTTGCGAAGAATATATATGTATGATCCTGCTGAGGGATATTAGTGACAATGAAATATACCTTCACTGATGATTTTGTACAAGATATAAAAATAAATTCAAATAAACAGTTTTCATACTCTTCTTAACCAATGTCATGTGAATTCATTGGCAGAGTTCTACACTTAAAATATACAAGGCACTAGAAGTACGACGCTTATGGGAAGCATTTACACTAGGTTTTAGTGTTGGCATGATACATTTTTTTTCTATCTCTTGTAACCTATTTGTGTTTTTATATTTAAAGTGTTTTGCCTTTAAATTTGGAACTGAGACCATTTATTTTTTAATGGGATCATTGATATGGTTAGGTTAATTCACCTTGCTCTTTGTTTTTTCATCTGTCCCATTTGGTCTTTGTTTTTCTTCTATTCTTTTTCTGCCCCCTCCCCCTCCTTTGGTGTTCATTGAGTACTCTTTGTGATTTTTGTTTAGTTCCTTTGTTGGCTTACTAGCTATAATTCTTTTTTAAAATTATTTATTTATTTATTTATTTTTACCAATTTTTTTTCTTTTTATTTTATTCATTTTAGAGAGGAGACACAGAGTGAGAGAGAGAGAGAGAGAGAGAGAGAGAGAGAGAGATAAAGAGAGAAAGGGGGGAGGAGCTGGAAGCATCAACTCCTATATGTGCCTTGACCAGACCAGTGCAGGGTTTTGAACTGGCGACCACAGTGTTCCCAGGTCGACGCTTTATCCACTGCGCCACCACAGGTCAGGCTCTAACGTTATCTTTTAAAGTCTTTGTTAATTCTATCCTTTGTATCGGTCTAGGTTAGTTTTGACCAATTAATTTTTCTTCTTGATGTGGGGTCGTAGTTTGCCACTTCTTTGCATGCCTAGATTTTGGTATGTGCCTTTGAGCTTGTTCTGGTGTGGGGTTATGTTACTTGGAAATAGTTTGATTCTTTGGTTTTAATATTTATTAGATGGAACTGGAGCAGTGTCTAGTCTAGGGCTAATTGGTCCCACTCCTGAGGCAGTACCTCTCTGAGTGAGTACTTATCTAATGATTGGACATTATAAGGTTTTTATCCTGTTCATTGGGAACAGGTACTGTTTCCAGCCCAGTGAATGTTATATATACACTGTTCCCTCTAACATTTCAGATAGACTCACCCCCAGCCCTAGGTAGGCTATCACATTCATGCAATGATTAGGTGTTCTGCTGAACACTTGTCAGGGACCTTCTACAGATCTCTGAGGTTTCTTCTCTGTAGAGCCCTTTTCTCCTTGGACCTTAGTCCTGCAAAATCTAACTTTCTTAGTGTCTCTGTCTGGGCTCCACCTCAGTGTTCCCTCCCTACACTGTGCCCTGGAAACTCTCCAGGAAGTAGGCTGGGGGCAGTAGTGGGGCTCACCTCATTTGCTTTCTGTATCAGGAATCATGGTCCATGAAGCACGGTTTCAGTGTTTTGAAAACTATTGTTTCTTTCACTGTGTCTTTTGTTGTTTGTTGTTTCAGGTAGGAGGGTAAATCCAGCCCCGGTTACTTCATACTGGCTCGAAGCTTAAGTCTTCCTTAGTTTTAAATGTAAGTTAAATGGGCAGTAACAAAGGCTGAATTCTCTAAGAGCTGGGTTGTGGTGGCCTTAGGTATTCATGGTGGCTGCTTCTGACTTTCACTTCAGAAGTGATTACAAAGAGATGAGAATGGACAACTGTCACACCAGAGCTGGGGGTGCGGCTGTGTTCGTCAGTTTAGGCTGCTGGCACAAAAAACCATAGACTGGCTGGATTAAACAACACATTTATTTCTCACAGTTCTGAAGGCTAGCAAGCAAACTCAAGATCAAGGTGCCTGCAAGTAGGTTTCATTCTGAGACTTTTTCTCTTGGCTGTAGGTGAGTGCCTTCTTGCTATGTGCTCACATGACCTCTTTATGCCCAGAGGGGGAACAAATTTTCAGGTGTCTGTTCATGAAGCTACTGATTCCTTTATGAAAGCCCCTTCTTCATGACCTCATCAAATCCTACCTACCTTCCAAAGTCACCAGCTCTAAATACTGTCACACTGGGGGTGGGTGGGGTCTTCAACAAATGAATTTTGTGGTGATACAAACCTGAGCCACACATCTGCTCTGCTCTCTTTTCTACTGCTCTAGAAGGTTCTATGGCAATAGAAGGACCACTTTACCCGTTACCTATGATAGACTAGAGCAGGGGTCCCCAAACTTTTTACACAGGGGGCCAGTTTACTGTCCCTCAGACCGTTGGACGGCCGGACTATAAAAAAAACTATGAACAAATCCCTATGCACACTGCACATATCTTATTATAAAGTAAAAAAACAAAATGGAACAAATACAATATTTAAAATAAAGAACTAGTAAATCTGAATCACAAACTGACCAGTATTTCAGTGGGAACTATGGGTGCGGATACATCCTGTGCTCCTCTCACTGACCACCAATGAAAGAGGTGCCCCTTCCGGAAGTGTGGAGGGGGCCAGATAAATGGCCTCAGGGGGCTGCATTCTTCCTGCGGGCTATAGTTTGGGGACCCCTGGACTAGAGCCTTAACTGTACTTTTCTGGTATGGGGATTTTCATTTCACGGTTCTTTTCAAGTGCCAAGAATTTGCACAGTTCTGCTGGATTAAGAAGAGCAAAATGATCTGCTTGAATCAGGAGCAGTTTGTAAGGAAAGATGAGGGCTATGAAGCCTGTTGGGAGAGCTGCCTTTATGAAGAGATGGCTTCAGTAAGGGTGTCGTATCTTAACATCTTAGTCTTAAATGACAGATTTTTTTGCAAAGAAAGTGGCAGTGGATGGAATCAGTGCCCTGTCTCCTTTCCTGTGGCAGCATTTCAGAATAATGTGTTGTGTCTCAATTTCTGCTTGTGCTTTTTCATTTAGTAACTGTTAGAGTCAGAAGCCCGTTCAGACACAGTACTCAGTTTCCTTCCTAATCAATGCTTACGGATAAAGTGAAATCTGTAAGGATATCACTGAGATAAAAAATCTCCTGCAGATGTTTTCATTGTACATATGTACCCTGATTTATTGGTGTCACCCCATTAAAATTAATAATAATAAAATATATATAAAAAAAATCTCCTGCAAGCGAGGTGGTGGTTTTACATCAGTTGTTAATGTTATTTGAGCATAAATATACTTCTTTTGTTATAGAGATTCCAGGATGCCAACACGCACTTAACTTGTTTGGAATTTTATGTTGACATCAGAATTTTGTGTATTGATTTACTCTATAACTTGTTAGCTGTCTTTTTTTCTGAACATCTGAGAGAGAGTTTTCTTCCCAATTTTAAGCACTAAAAAATAAAATTGTGACTATTATTTGTTAACAAATACATCTTATGCCACGCTTCCAGTAGCAAATGGGATTACAAAATCTTACATGTCTCGTTTGTATATTGTTTATTCTGTAAGCACTCATATAGATTCCTAGGACAGTTTCACAATAAAATAATGATCTCTCTATTGTTTTGCATGTTTGGCCAAGGGTTACAAAGAAGGCGGCATAGAAAATATATATGTGGACTGTAGAAATTATCTTTTGTTCAGTGGCTTCTTTGCAGTGTGACTGTTTTGTGGTATTTGGATCCCTTTACTTAGAACAATGTGCTCCTTATAGTGTTTCCTTGATACTTTATTAAGGAAGAGAGATTTCTCATCTTAGCATTATGTAACACATTACTATTGTTTACCCCTCCTCCCCTAAAACCCCACAAAACAAAACAGAACAAAAAGCAAACAAACAAACAAACAAAAAAAAGGTTTTATTTTCTCTTTACTATGCACTAGGGAGCTGTAAGGACTGGAACACTCTTCCCTTCTTGAGCTGTACTGATATCAAATGGTTCCACCACTTGACATCACTAAATAGTATCTGTGGCTATTTAAATTTAAAGTGAACTAGAATAAAAATTTAGTGCTTCAGTCACAATAGTCCCCTTACAAGTGCTCGGTAGCCCCATGTGGTTATTGGTCACCACATTGAACAGTGTGGATAAGAACACGTCGATCACTGCAGAACATTTTGCGGGGCATTGCCGCGCTAGAGGTTACCACACAGCATTGTTTAACCCGCAATGTGACGTTGTAGTGTTTTCAGTCTTAGATGTGGCTACAGGGGATAGACAGGAAGTACAGAAAACATGCTGTGAGGAAGACTACGGTGGGCTCTTGATGTGTCCTGTCACTTTAAGTGCTTCTGATATCAGGACTATTTTCCCCCAAAATATTATTTCTCAAAAAGTGGAGTGTGTATGTATGTTCTTAAAAAGGATCTTGCCTGACCTGTGGTGGTGCAGTGGATAAAGCGTCGACCTGGGAACACTGAGGTCGCCAGTTCAAAACCCTGCACTGGTCTGGTCAAGGCACATATGGGAGTTGACGCTTCCAGCTCCTCCCCCCTTTCTCTCTCTCTCTCTCTCTCTCTCTCTCTCTCTCTCTCTCTCTCTCTGTGTCTCCTCTCTAAAATGAATAAAATAAAAATTTAAAAAAAAAGGATCTTATATTACAGATCAATCTTTCAGTTGCGCTTTGAACATTAAAATGGCTTTTATGAATGTTTTCTTCTGATGCTTAAAAAAGTCAGTTGGCAGAGTCATATTTTTAAAAAAGAGGGATAGGAATTCAACATAACTTTAATAATTTAGGTATCACCTCTCCATTAAAAGTGTTGGATATTATTATAAACAGGCTTTTAAAAAAACAGATAAAACAATACCATATTTGCTCTGAAGACCACAATTACAGACCAGCAAGATGTATGAGAGACTGTCCCATGAGTGAATCAGTGCTGGTGGCAACTGTGTCACACGTGAATTTCTGAAAACACTGTGTCTCAGCCTCCAAGGGAGGGTGATTTGCTAAGAAAGTATCCCTAAAAAAGTGGCTCTAGTTATAATGAAAACACTTTCCTGCCTGGGGAGTTCTTAATGAAATGTGAGAGGAGAGAGAAAAAACAAAGCATGTTTCTAAATTAAACATGGGGTAGAATATTCCATGTGATTTTGAATATGTGCCTATCACTGAACAAAGGAAACATACCTAGACTTTTAACTATCTCAATCTGAGCCTGAAAAAAAGAAAAGTTCCTTTTTGAGACAATTATTTCATATGGAAATGGATGGGAAATTTTCTTATATTTAGGATTCACTTAAATTGTTTTGTTTTACTGTTTTGTTTTCCCAAGAAACTTTTAGATTGACTTAAATTTATTAAAGCAATGAAAGTAAACTCAAGATAGCTGAATAATCTCCTTAAAATCGTGTTACAATGTATAAATTTTATGCCTGGAATGAAACAAAATGTTAACAGTGGTTGACCCTGGGCAGTGGGATTCCTTTATACTTTTCGGTTTAATTTTTCTAGAATGAATATACATTACTTTTATAATGAGAATAAAAGGAAAATGTAAATGATCACTTTAAAAGGACATATTAAAGAGAACTCTTGATTTGAATTATAGGTCCATACTTTTGTACCTTGCCTCAAGTTACAGGAATGAGCTTCACACGAGGACTGGTTCCATGTGGACCCGGGTGCTTTCCTTACAGAAATGGTGCTTGCTCTTGTTTGTTTTCATTGTTAACAAGATTCAGAATGACATGCAAAAGTTAAGCCTTGGCAGTGCTTATGTAAATTATGAACATACTGCTTTCATCAGGATATATGAGAAACATTTCATGGCCCATCCAAGGTCTGAAATATCCCAAGTACCAACTGCCAGGATGCTAGGGTACTCGGAGGAAGGAGAGTCCACATGTAAAAAGTTGAAAAGTGCTCAATTTTTTTTCAGACCACTTCACATTAATTCCTGGTGAAATAATTTAGAAAGATTACTTTGGAGGTGAAGGTAATTTAGGCCTACATTTTTTTTCTCATTGACTTACTATGACCTTGAGTAAGTCTAGTTCCCTCTGTATTTGATATTTTAAGGATGCTCTGTTTTTTTAAAAATTATTTTGACCTACTTGGAAGAAATGCATGTTCTAAGAAATCTGAACACAAATCTATTTTGGGAATGCTTTTTTTTTTTCTCTTTCTCCTCCAATTCCACTTGTTACAACACCCAGATTCGGTAACAGAATGACTTATTTCTTTGCGTGTTGTCGTGATGAACGGAAGAAAGAGAAGAGAAACTTGCTGTGTTTGGAAAGGGACTTTGTCCAAGATATTCAGGGGATGTGAATGCCTAGGTGCTAGAAACTGACCTCCTTTACTGTTTGACAAAACACAGTTAAGATGACCTGTGTGTAAAGTGCACTGCCCGTTAACGGCTTTGGACATCACTTGACACTAAAGAGCTATCTATGTATTTTTGCATGTTAGAATCTGAGCCAGAGGAATTAAAAATAAATATTTAAGTAGGTTTCTGACTTTTCCTATCAAGGAGGCACTGAGACAGGCAATTTGCTTAGTAAGTCTTTTTGTTCACCTGTTTTTGTGCTTTAGAAAAATGTGGTGTTTGCTTCTAATGATTCTAAATGCGCATGCATTATGTGATCAGAGCAGAGCAGGGTATAGAATATGCCAGTGCTATCTGTGGAGGGCTGTGTGATAACATGTGACCCTAGAGACAGAAATAAATGTGTCTTGGTAAGAAAGAAGCCATACATCTGGATGAAAATACTGCCACACAGTGTGTGGGTTAATCCTGGCACTTCCACGGCAGCAGCCCTTGTGTATGGACCTACTCTGTGCTCTCACAATGGCCAGGTCAGGGGACAGCTGGGCCCCTGTGAACTGTGGCTGTTGTGGGGCACTTGGGTAAAACCTTCCCATGTTTATCAAGACTGAATTTCTAAATGTTGGTCCTTAAAATTGATTTTTGGTTTAACTAAGATTAGTAGTATGGGCATTTCAGCATTTTTAGTTTGCTATTTGAAAATAAAAATTTATGATTATTTTGCTGTATTCAGGACATGGGGCTAATATGGGGTGATTAATTGGCTAATCAAAAAATTTCTAACAAATTACAAGTACATAATTCAACTTTATATTTTAACATTTATATCTATATTTATTATATACACATATATTTTTTAATTTGCCAATGTTTGATATTAGGTGATGACAGTTTCTTTTTAAGTTGGAATTCCCTGCTGGTTTTTTTTTTTTTTAAATAAATCACACCCACAATTCAGTTTCTATGATTTCCAGTCTGTGTGTATCCAAATTGGAGTAGTAATATAAGGGGATTGTTAAGCAATCTCACTATAGAATCCTTCCAGACTTTTACGAAATTTCACCAGAAACTTTTGTTAACTAACTTACGTCTGATTCAGAGATAATTTTTAAATGACTTATGTTTATGAAGTCCTTTTGGACAGTCTGCTTAATTTTGATAGAAATGATGGATTACTTTCTTTTTACACTTCTATTTAATTGCATTTTGAAATTCCATTAACAAACATAACTGGAATCAACAGGCTTGGAAACAAACCCAGTGAACTCACGGTAACCATGAGCCTCAACTGGGGAGAGCTGTTATGTGCTGCCATACTAGGGAAGCCCACAGGTGTGACATGCAGAATACCCTGAGCATCAGTTAGTGTGTTGTGCAGAGGGAATGGAGATTATCGCTTAATCAAGCCTGTCAGGCTTTTCTATAAACATCCACAAACATCTACAGCTAAAAAACTGTTAAAGAATTTGTTACCATTGTTTTCCTTTCTCTTTTCCAAGTTAAAAATCCAGGTGGAGGTAAGTAAGTAGAATGAAACTGTTGTTAAATGTCAACATTGATATAAGGGCTGAGTTGGGTATTTTACTACTTTGGGTATTTATTTATATATGTAGTATATTAATTGATTGGTATGTGATGTTATTCAAAAATTTCAAGAGTGGAAAGTGATATGCTGCCAAAGGTAAAAGAATTGGAGAGGTGAAATAGTCAAGGACTCAGTGCTAATGATGACAGGATTATAGCGGCATCATAGACACCCATAGACCATGTCAGAAGTATTCCCAGAATGGACCTGACCTCTCCCAAACTATGTTGTTGAATAAAAGGCTTTCTTTTTCTTCTCCTCTTTCTCCTCTTCCTCCTCTGCCTCCCTCTTGCTTTATATTTTACTCTACTGTTGACAATGCCTGGGGAACATTATGATGAAACATTTATGATTGTGAGAGATGTGTGCTTCTACCAGACCAAGTCCAGGTGTTTACATTGTCAGTATGAGGAAGTCATTCAGTTAAACAAATGTTTATTTAAAGAGAAAAGGGGTGGAAGAAAGATCCCAGAGCATGTTAATTGGGAAGGTTTCAAGTGTAAAAGACCTATAATGATGGATGTAAATGTAAATGTTAGGACACTTTTTAGAAGAAAACTCTGCCTGAGAAGAATATATAGAAACAAATATTTTAGGAACTGTTGATTTTTAAGACTGACACACTCACTGCCAGAATAAGAATGAATATATCTTAATTTTCACAGAAATGAATTACAGATATATTTAAAGTTATAAGAAGAAGCAATCCCAAGATCATCTGACCCAGGCCCCAGTAACAGCTCTAGACTACTGCAAGAAGCATGGCCGTGCCTATTAGGGAGTGAAGGACATTCTCCAGCCTTCCCTAGTTGAACTGATGCAATGACCAGTGGACCTTAAATTGAAGGAAACAAATTTCTGTTTATCTTAAACCTCCTGTATTGTGCTTTTGCATGCATTCATCTTATCTTATTCTTTCCATTATTCTTAACTTAGTCATCCAGGTTACTGCTTGAAAAGGCAAATTACCCTAAAACAGACTTGGCAAATAAACAAATCTATCACTGTCCAGGGTTTCTGACTCTTTCTTAATACATTTCTTGTAAGAAGAAAAGGAACTGTTTTCTTTAATATTGAAAAGTCATTACCTGGGCACTCCTAATCAACCTTGGTCCACAAGTTGAATGATTCAGTAGAATTTAGAGGGTTCTGACATTCAGAGAACAGCAGCCGACTGTCAAAAAGCAGTAGGAGACGGTAATAATGACCTCCATTTAAGGTCACTGGCACTTGAATGCCTGCAGCATTTTGGCACTAGCTATGCCGTGTCCTGCTGATCCTGGAACCCATGCCAGTGTTACTCGGTGGGGCCAGAAGAACTTTGCGTGGAGTGACAAGAGGCGAAAGAGCCTGAGCTCTGGGGCTGCACACTTTACCCTTAAGGGAGATTTGCCTGGGCTGGTTGTGTCTGTATGAGATGTTGCTGTTGGTAGGGACTTGAAGCAGTCAGTGGATGAGGTAAGCATTAAGTTTTGATCCTTTAACAGATGACAGCTTTCCTCTGTGTCCCTGTCACCCAGCACCTAGTAGGCGCTTGCTTGATTGTTGAGAGAAAAGTCAGCTGAGCTGCATTTTCTGGCTAAGAAACCCTGTGTAGCTGTCTAATAAAATTACTGTTTGCTTTGGATTTGCAAAAGTGTTGATGTTACTGTCCACATTTAAGCAACGAGGAGTATTTCCTTTGGGGACATAGCAAAAAAAATACTCTTTGACCTCCTAGCTTTATTGGTATTTATTTGTGAAGAAGGATTAAATAATATGTGCATCTTTTACTTTGCTTTAATCATTTATTGTTTGTATAGAAGCTTAGGCCATCTGTCTCTGCCAAGTACTGCATAGATACGGAGGGCTGTATTACAGAGATACTATAGAAAACACCATTATTGTACTATTATTCTCCAGGCATTTTCCTAAAACAGTTTTAAGTAAAATTCTACTAACTAAAGTACAAATTTATCTGTTAATTAACACTATTTTTGTTGCTGAGGTCTCAATGCTCTTGAGGCCTGAGGAAGTGTACTTAGTGATCTTTTCTCTTGAAGATAAGATAGAAAACAGGAAACCTAGTCAGGTTTAAAGGTAAAACACAAAACTGTCAAGTTTTCTGATAGCAACATACATTCTTTTGAGAGTCAGCATTCCAATTGGCTAATCTTATTAATTCTCAATGGCACAGACAGGGCACAGGGGGCTGATTTTGTTTTGGCACTTAAGTTTATTTTATTTTATACCAAGCGCTTCTTAGACAATTCTGCTTCATCAGTATTCCATATGAGTAGCCGTCATTAACCTTAGTGAAGAGTATATTACAATCCATTGTTAGAACTTGTTTTTGAATAATATTGCTCCATTATTTAAATGAGACAGACTATACTTATGAGCTTAAAATTGTTCAGAATATGGAAGGATAGGTTTGGGTTGCCTGTGTGTGTATGTGTGTGTGTGTGCATGCACGCACGCATGTGCATGTGTGGATGTGAGTGCCTATGTCTGAAAATACAGTATGAATTTGATTTTTAGAATTGCTTCCTTCTCAATCAGGTGGGAAGTATGGTGAAGAACTATGAGCCATCATAAATAATGTCTGTATGCACCATTCAGGGTCAACTTCAACAAGGCATGGGTCACTCCATATATCCAGAGACTACAGTGCTGAGTCTACTCTGGGAGGGGGGAAGTCAGGGGTAGAACCTGAGTTGCACATTCTGATTTCCTTTATGGGCTGTAGGTCACCTGTAGTGCTGACTCCTTCCTTACCTTGCTAAATTCTCAACAGCAAGAGTACTACCAAGTACCAGGCTTTGCATGTCAGGAAACCTGTCAGTAGCTCCAATTTAAAGGATTATTTGTTAATGAGGTTGCAGAAGCAAGCACTAGATATTGATGGTGATTTAATGTTGTGTGGCATATGAATGGTGTTTTGCTTAAAGGTGCTTTTTTGTTTTCCATTTCTTTAGCAAGCTCTCCTCCCCTGCTTCCCCCCTCCCCCATTTTAGAATTTGAGATCCAAGAAGTAGGGCATTCTCAATCCCATGTAGGTGTTTAAGTGTTTTACAGGTTCTTCGTCAAAATGTAAATTACAGGTTAAAACACAGCTTGCATACTTTTAATGCTGCATACATTTTTGTACTCACAAATTACGAGCGGTCGCCATGAGGACCACAGAGTATCAAGGTGGTTTCTTCTTACTGTTGAGTTAAAATCTTAAAATAATAAATTCCTGTTGGATCTTGTGTGTGGTTTATAGGAGGCCAGTAAGACTTTAAAGTCAGGGCATTTAGAAGGGGCTCAAGGTCACAGTCGCCACTCTGTCTTTGAAGATGTGTGAGTTGCCTCCCACACACTTTATTTTGCCTTAAGAGGGCAACTGTGTTCTGCTGACTGCAGGCTGCAAGTGCAGCTTCGTTTCTGTGTTCCTGAGCATCAGCACAATCCAGAGTGCAATGTCGCTGTGCCTCGGGTTTAGTCATGGAATGTAAGGCATTTTAAACAGGAAATGTATTTGCCTTTGAACCGGTTTCATCTGCTGCACTCACTTAACCTGCCTGCCTTCTGGGTGTCAGCATTTACTTCTAGGATTTCATCTGGCTGTTGGATGCGTGTTTTCTTTCCCCTGGTTGCTTGCTTGATGCTGTTCATACACAATACCTGTTACAATTAATGATCATGTAACCAGGGTTAGCAGGTTTTATCAAATGCTCCATTTTGTCTATGCCTAAGAACATAAAACTTTTATCGGCAGTATAATTTGATTTCCCTGTATGTTTTTGGTGAAAATGAAGCCAGAAGTCAGCTAAAAAGTTCAAGTTGTTTTCAGGTGGCTCATTTGTATTGTAGTTGTACCTGTGTGATTTATCTGCATTGTGAGTCTTCAATGACAAGTACAATATCAATGTCAGCCTTCAGATAAGTGATTTAAACAAAAGTAAAAAAAAAAAGCAGCTATATTATTTTATTTGGAAAGAAAGGCTTTTTTTGCCTTCTGTGTGATGAATGTTCTCAGCCAGGGCCTGTAGAATCTGACAGAGCTTCTGTTGTGTAGTAGGTGCGCAGTGAATGATGTAGTCATTATTACGGTTGTTACTGAAGACTTTCAAATATGTTTTCAGTGAAGAACTCCCAGGAACTGAAATATCAAGGCTACTGTGAGCATAATTGAGGAACATTGGCTGGAGCTTGTGCAATGTCACATTTCGATGTATATCTTATTATTTTCAAGGCTCTCGAACTTAGCTCTACTCGTAGACGAATTGCATTTAGAGCAGTACAAAGTTAGCGTGTGTTTGCATTAGCTATTCTCTTATATTTAAACTAAAGAAATTTAGAATGTTCAATAAAGATTGAGTCAGGACTGGTTTATCTTACTCATCTGTAAACAAGTCTTGTTCAGTGCCAGGCACATAGTAGACACTTAGTATTAGATGTCCAACTAGCTCAGGGCTAAATATATAGGAAATGTGTAATTTTGTGGATGACTGATTGAAAATGTAGGATTCACTGTAATCAAGGAAGAGACCCATTTTTAAAGAAAGTTTGAATATGAGTATGTCCTATCTTTGCTTGGCTCGGTCTCTTACCAAGGATGTTACTCCAATGGCTGTGCTTTATTGAGGTGCCTAGTATTTGGTAAGCACTGTACTTGGTATTTGAGATAGATAATCTCATTTTGATATATTAAACTAGTTAGAAATATAAGAAAGTTACTACTGAAATAAATAATTTTTCATCTAACTTTTATGTCCTGAAATTACATAACAAGTTGCTAATTTCAGGATATAAAACTAGTGCTTTGCCTTCTGCACTGGTTCTCTGCCAGAGGCTCATGCCTTCAAGCTATGCAATTGACCGCTCAGCTGGACAATTGTCAGTCTTCATAGGAATGATATTTTATATCCCAGAACATCTATAAAGTAATTTCTTTAAAATTTTCACGATTTCCTGACACGCCACACAGATATGCCTCTCATATTGTATTTTCTTAGAAATGGTAATATATACATTTATGTATACAAAGCTATTCCAAGAATCTTCTTTGATGATTGATTTAAGATTACTCATCTTGGTTTTGTGGGAAGCACAAAACATTTACACTGCTCACAAAAATAAGGGGATCAGGAAACGTGCAGATATTCCAGTACTTTACACCCTTTGAATCGTGCATTTTCACCAATGAAACAAAAGTTGGTTTTGCACCTCATTTGCATAATCAAAGAACTGTCTTTGACTTGTCCTTTCTTCTTCTGATGTTTTTGTTTAACAAAAAAAATCAATTGCTTTTTTTAATCGCATCATATTCATTTTGAAATATCCCCTAATTTTTGTGAGCAGTGTATCTTTCCGTCTGACAGTAAAAACGGCGATCAATGTGAGACACTCTGGGCAGGAGAAGCATTGAATAAGGGGGAATTAGTATTTGGCATGTGGTGTTTGGGAAGCAAATTCTTAGAAAAGTTGCTAATTCTAGACTTATCTGTACTCAATGTTTATAGAGTTTAGTTTAGTGGGAAAGATGATTTTTGAATGAAAAGGTTTTGGTTTACGTGTGGTGGATAAGATGAGATGATCTTATTGTCCATTGGCTGTCAAATCATTGATGCAGCACAGATGAATCTCAAAATAACTACTCAGAGTGAAATAAGCCAAGTAAAAAGAGTACACACTCTATGATTTCTTTTATATAAAGTTATAGGAAAAAATGCAAAATAAGCTATCGTGAGAAAAAGTGGATGAGTGACTGCTTGAGAGGTGGTAGTGGGTGGAGGAACACGAAGGTGGAATGAAGATGGCGCCAGGAAAATTTGGGGGTGGATACATTCATTATTTGATTGTGGCGGTGCTTCCCCAGCTGTATACATATGTCAGATTTTACTAAGCTGTACACTTTATATATGTGGAATTTATGGTGTGTTAATTATATCTCCATAAAGCTGTTGGAAAAAGTATCATTTTTATGGCACTTACAACATTATAATCAACTAATTATTTAGCATATGTCTCCTATCGGACACTGTATGCTCCAGAAAGACAGGCTCTTTGTGTTTTGATTTTATCTGTGTTCTCATTGCTTGCCCTGTGAGTGGTACCTACTAGTACTCTTGTCTGTGAGATGAATGAGTCAGTGTTATTTAGCTAAACCACAGATAGTCGGTTAGTGAGCACTTGCTATCTGCCAGGTAGCAGTGTATGTCCTATGCTAAAAATCCATTCTTTTATTGATCTCGCAACATGTTTTCTAAGAGAGACAGTCTTATCCCCGTTTTAGGGGAAAGCAAACAGCTTAGAACAGTTACGTAACATGCCCCAGAGCATTGGCTAATTAGTGGAGAGAAAGCTAAAACAGACTGGTTGACTTAAAGTCTGGGATGACCCCTGCACATGGGCCCTTAGGCATGTCTTTACAGTTTCTGTGGCTTTTTAGGAAGCTGTGACAGAGAAATTTACAAGAATGTAAGACTCTGTTCCTAGCACCTCATATTCAACACTGGTAACTCAGTAAACATTGAAAACTGATTGGATGAACCTGGTTCTTTAAGGTCTTCTTAAGGCAGGGGTCCCCAAACTTTTCACACAGGGGGCCAGTTCACTGTCCCTCAGACCGTTGGAGGGCCGGACTATAAAAAAAAACTATGAACAAATCCCTATGCACACTGCACATATCTTAAAGTAAAAAAACAAAACAGGAACAAATACAATATTTAAAATAAATAACTCGTAAATTTAAATCAACCAACTGACCAGTATTTCAATGGGAACTATGGGTGCGGATGTATCTTGTGCTCCTCTCACTGACCACCAATGAAAGAGGTGCCCCTTCCAGAAGTGCGGTGGGGCGGATAAATGGCCTCAGGGGCCGCATGCTGCCAGTGGGGCTCTAGTTTAGGGACCCCGGCCTTAAGGGAAAACTCTCTTCCTTTTATTTTCCCAGTAGTAATAGAGCAAGCTGTCATCACACCCACAGGTCTGTATTGCCTAAGGGATGGGGCAAGTGGGGGAAGGCCTGCAAGGGAGGGAGCGCCTTGGGTGGGGAGCGCCTTGGGGAGGGAACCTGGCCCTGCTGGCAGACCTATCTGGTTTCCACAAGGCCTAAGGAACCCTTTGTCACATTTGAGGTTTTGTTCCTGATGGTGGAGGGAAACAGTATATACTTAAATTTTCTTTATAGTTGTGCTATTTAATAGGTTTCTCTAAAAGCTAGGTGATTTTTGTAAGCCAACATTAAAATTCCAGAAAGGGATTATAAACATGTTGGCACAGTAATGTAACATGGTTGGAATACACATTCTCCCCTTTTGGTTATAAACCAATTTGTAAGAATTATAGCATACAAAGAATGGTTATATTTCTGAAATTACATAAATTTTTTTTTTTTAGGTAATAGTTTTTTTTTAAAAGCTGTTATAATGTTGCCTGACCAGGCAGTGGCACAGTGGATAGAGCATCAGACTGGGATGCAGAAGACCCAGGTTCGAGACCCCGAGCTCGCCAGCTTGAGCGCGGGCCCATCTGGCTTGAGCAAAAGCTCGCCAGCTTGGACCCATGGTCGCTGGCTCCAGCAAGGGGTTGCTTGGTCTACTGAAGGCCCGCGGTCAAGGCACATGTGAGAAAGCAATCAATGAACAACTAAGGTGTCGCAAAGGCAACAAAAAACTAATGATTGATGCTTCTCACCTCTCTCCTTTCCTGTCTGTCTGTCCCTATCTGTCCCTCTCTCTGACTCTCTCCCTGTCCTGTAAAAAAAATAATAAAAGCTGTTATAATGTCAGTTTATCTCCACTTGTGTGTGTGTGTTTCTGTGTGTTTGTTTAAAATTTTTGAGTTTAGCTTAAAAGTTATAGTTTCCAAAATGTTATATTTTCATATACTAATATGTACAGGTCACGGTAAGATTTATGTGAACTCATATTTTCCCTGTAAGTGCTACTTTAAAATAAATACTAGAAATGCTTTATAGCCTCATTTCTTTAAAAAATTTCCTTATAGGGAAGTGGAATATACCACTGACTTCATTAGACTCATCATTCTCATTCATTGGCATTCTCTAATTTCTTTGTTTATTTCATTCAAAACTATTTATCAAGGCTATACCACGTGCCCAGGCTGTTCTAGGTGTTGAAGGTAAATGGGGAACATACATAATTGCCTTCTGCTTTAGTGGAGGGCTTGTGTAGTTTTGCTTTTGGAGATATTAGAAGTATCAGAATTTTGCTTTTGGAGATATTAGAATTATCAGAATCATTAATACTTTATTATAAGCATACTTCAGAGATACGGCAGGTACAGTTTGGGGCCATGCAATAAAGCGAACAATACAACAAAGCGAGCCACACCCCGCTTCTGGTTTCAGAGTGCATATAAAATGTTGTCTTTACTCGACACTGTGGTCTTTTAATGATCCAGTAGCATTAGCTATAAAAATAGTGTACATACTTTAATTTAAAAATATACTATTGCTAAAAAAAATTAACCATCCTTGGAGCCTTCAGCAAGCCATAATCTTTTTATTGGTTGGGGGTCGGGGGTCTTACCTCCAACTTTAAAAAAATACAGTATAGGGAGGAGGGGAGGGCCACAGGGAAAACCAGACAGAAGGTGACAGAGGACAATGTGACTTTGGGTGACGTGTATGCAACACAATTGAATGATAAGATAACCTGGAGATGTTTTCATTGTACATATGTACTCTGATTTATTGGTGTCACTCCATTAAAATTAATAATAAAAAAAAGGAAAAAAAATGCAGGATCTGCGAAGTGCCACACAGTAATGCCCAGCAAAGCAAGGTATGCCTGCATTTCCTGGTCTACTCTGTGGGACTACAGCTCATTTAGATCAAGTTGCCTGACCTTACTGCCCTCCTTTCTCATTTCATAAAATAGGTACAGTACCTGCTTCTCCCATTGGAGTTACTGTATATAGCAAATACTGTACTTCAGGAAGAGTTATAAGAATACATAAAGAATAAGAAAAATTCAGAAATCAACCCACTTTCTGAGTTTGTGCATATTGAGTGTGCGTGTGGTGTGTGTGCGTGTGTGTGAGGGAGAGAGAGAGAGAGAGAAATTTGAAGTTGAACTAAGTCTATTTAGTTTTTGATTTCTAAGTAGTTTGCTTATAACTTGATTTCTCTTGAGATGATTCTTGAATTAATTATTTTCTTATCTTTGTATTCTGGTTTGGAAATGTTGAAGGTTTTGGATTTTGTAGTTTGATAATTTTGATTAGTACAGTGTGTCCGTAAAGTCATGGTACACTTTTGATCGGTCACAGGAAAGCAACAAAAGACGACAGAAATGTGAAATCTGTACCAAATAAAAGGAAAACCCTCCCAGTTTCTGTAGGATGATGTGGCAGCATGTGCACATGCACAGATGATGACGTAACACCATGTATACAGCAGAGCAGCCCACGGCCATGCCAGTTGAGATGTGGACAGTACAGAGGAAAGTTCAGTGTGTTCTGTGGCTCGCTAAATTCGAATCCGTGACCAAAGTGCAACGTGAATATCGGTGCATTTATAATGAAGCGCCACCACATAGGAATAACATGACTCAGTGGGATAAGTAGTTGAAGGAAACCGGCAGTTTGGTGGAGAAACCCCGTTCTGGTAGGTCATCAGTCGGTGACGAGTCTGTAGAGGCTATACGGGATAGCTACCTAAGGAGCCCTAAAAAATCTGTGCGTGCGCGTGCTCGACAATTACACCTAAGCAAGACTACAGTTCATAAGGTGTTAAAGAAACATCTCTGTTTTACGGGGTACAAATTGTGGCTGTTGCACGCTATCAAACCAGCAGATAGACCCACACGATGCGCGTTTGCCACAGATATGCTTCACGAGTTTGACAATGATGCAAGATTTTTGCAGAAGATTGTGTTTAGCGATGAGGCGACCTTCCATATCTGTGGACATTTTCATTGCCATAACGTCCGAATATGGGCTGCTGAACATCCTCATGCCTACGTTGAGTATGAACATAACACCCCTAAAGTGAACGTGTGGTATGGCCTGATGCATGATAAGGTGATAGGCCCATTTTTTTTCACTGAGCAGTCTGTGACGGCAAACACCTATCTTGACATGTTGGAATTGTATGCAGTGCCACAATTCCCAGAAAGTGTCATCTTTAAACAGGACGGCACTCCTCCACACTACGCCACCATTGTTCATGAGTTTTTAGATAGAACATTCCCCAGGCGGTGGATAGGCAGGGGTTCTGTCAAGCCATGGCCACCACTATCCCTGGATCTGACTTTTACTTTTGGGGTTATGTGAAGCAACATGTGTACATTGAACATATCAAAGACATTAATCACTTAAAACAGAGAATCACAGACATTATTCACTCTGTTACACCAGGCGTCCTTACCCGTGTGTGGCAAAACTTCACTATTGTTTGGGTGTGTGTAGGGCAACAAATGGAACCCACATCGAACTGCACTGAATAGGTATGAAACTGTTTTCCTTTTATTTGGTGCAGATTTCACATTTCTATCGTCTTTTGTTGTTTTCCTGTGACCCGTCAAAAGTGCACCATGACTTTACGGACACACTGTATAATTCTAGCAAATTAAACTTCTACAAGATTGTACATCAGTGTTTTTGTTCCAGTAGAAGGGAAATGAGCAGAGACAGGATTTATTTTAACTGGCA
Source organism: Rhynchonycteris naso (assembly GCA_037038555.1). Classification (NCBI taxonomy): domain Eukaryota; kingdom Metazoa; phylum Chordata; class Mammalia; order Chiroptera; family Emballonuridae; genus Rhynchonycteris; species Rhynchonycteris naso. The sequence continues at coordinate 276,499,839 of CM072995.1, read as the reverse complement.
TAGGTGGTTACATTAGAGATGTTTAGGGAAATCCTCTCTACAGTGTATTGGTGAATAAAATGAATGCATAATATCTGTTAATTAAGTTAATGATCACTAATTTGTGGAGAGTCCTTTTTAATGTTATCAAGGAACACTCTGGAGACTCTGTGGTGGTTATCCTTAATTTCAGTATTATTTGAAAACTTTTAGCTATTACAGCCCTATACTTTCCAGGGAAATTTCTTATGCACATAAAGTTGCTTTTTTCTCATGACCTCCCTATTCCTTTTTAGTCTTGAATTTATCTTATATTGTAAGTATCAGGCCACTTGCAAATCCCTTCAAGGCAGAGACTGTGTCACATGGAAATTTGTGTCTCCAGTACTTTGATCAGGATCCGCTTCACAGTCAGCTTTGGGAATTATTGACTCATTTAACAGATAGGCTCAGAAACCTCCTAGTATTTCTTGACCCTTCCTCTTAGCCTGCTTCTCCCCATTGGTTACCAGGTCTTGAGAATAGGCTTGTGTGGATAGAAAGAGTTTGCTTGGTCCCTGACTCCAGGCAGATCCAAGCTTGCATGTCTCTTACAAGCTATGTGACCTTGGGTAAGTTTCTGTCAGGGGTGGGGTTTTGATTTAATTTCTCTGGTAATTAGTGATGCTGAACGTCTTTTCATAGGCCTGTTGGCCATCTGTATGTCTTTGAAAACCTGTTTATTCAGATACTCTGCCCATTCTTAAATTGGGTTGTTATTGTTGAGTTGTGTGAGTTCTTTATATATTTTAGATATTGCCACCTTACCAGATATATGATTTGCAAATATCTTCTCCCATTCAGTACGTTACCTTTTTGTTTTGATGATGGTTTCCTTTGCTGGGCAGAAGCTTTTTAGTGTGATGCAGTTTTGTTTATTTTTGGTTTTGTTTCCCTTGCCTTTGAGTTAGATCTATAAAAACATTGCTAAGACCCATGTCAAGGAGCTTACTACCTACGTTTGCTTCTGAGAATTTTGTGGTTTCAGGTTTTATATTTAAGTCTTTAATTCATTTTGAGTTAATATTTGTGTATTATATAAGATCGTGATCTAGCTTTATTCTTTTGCATATGGCGATCCAGCCTTCCCAACACCATTTATTGTACGTTCTTGGCTCCTTTGTCATAAATTAATTGTCTGTATATGTGTGAGCTTATTTCTGGGCTCTCAATTCTGTTCCATTGATTTGTATGTCCACTTTTAGGCCAATACTATGCTATTTTTGATTACTGTAACTTTGTAATATAGTTTTAAATCTAGCAGCATAATACCCCTAGCTTTTTTCTTCTTTCTCAGCCTAGCTTTGGCTATTTGGGATCTTTTATGGTTCCATACAAATTTTAGAAAATTTGCATTCTAGTTCTGTGAAAAATATGCCACTGGAATTTTGATAGGGATTGCAATTAATTTGTAGTTTGCTTTGGGTATTATAGACATTTGAACAATTCTTCCAATCCATGAGCACAGAATATCTTTCCATCTGTATCTTCTTCAGTTTCTTTCACAGTGTCTTGCTGCATAGTTTTCAGTGTACAGGTCTTTCATTGCTGTGGTTAGATTTATTCCTTTGTATTTTATTCTTTTTGATGCAGTCATATATGGGCTTGTCTTATTAATTTTTTTTCCTGATAGTTTATTATTAGTGCATAGCCACACTACAGATTTCTGTATATTGATTTTGTGTTCTGCAGCTTTACTGAATTCATTTGTTCTAACAGGTTTGTCTTATTATTTATTTATTTTTTTTTGGTGGAGTCTAGAATTTTTCTGTATATAGTGTCATGTCATCTGCAAATAATGACAGTTTTACTTCTTCTGTTCCAACAGGGGTGCTTTTTTCTTTCTTCCCCATCCTTTTCCTTTTCTTTTCCCCTCCCCCTTCCCACTTTCTGCCTAATTGCCGTGACTAGGATTGCCAATGCTATGTTGAATAAAAGTGGCGAGAGTGGACATTTTTGTCTTTCCTGATCTTAGAGGAAAAACTTTCAGCTTTTCCCCATTGAGTGTGATGTTAATTGTGATGTTGTCATATACACTCTTTGTTATGTCGAGGTACATTCCCTCTGTAACCACTTTGTTCAGAATTTTTATCATAAATGGGTATTGAATTTTGTCATATTTTTTCTGCGTCTATTGAGATGATCGTGATATTTCTATCCTTCATTTTGTTAATGTGGTGTATCACGTTGATTGCTTTGTGGACATTGAACCTGTTCCACATCCTAGTCCTGGAATCTTAGTGCCTTTTGTGCAACCACACTAAAGACAAAGTGAGAGGGGAGAAGGAACAGATGGAACTCATGAAAGCTAGACTGATTCTACTTAGCTAGCTGCATGGAAGGGAGCCTCTCAAGAGGCTAGTCCTTGTCCACCTCTGCTTACTGTGGGAACCCAGGAAGCAAGAAGTTCACGAGACTGCTAAAAATAGGTGCCACACCTCTAGCACTCAGTGGTCCTGCCCACTTTTAGGCCTCAGGGCCATCGACTCTGTGCTCTCATGATAGGTTAAAGAATCCTTCTTTCTTGAAGGTGAGTTGGATGGTAGCTACGAAGGCAGTGGACAGAGAGAACAAAATAAAAGTTTTGTCCTTCCTCTGCTGTTACGTGACCTGAGATGATAATTGATAATGTTTGTGATAGTCCCTTTACATGAAATTTATTGTAGCTCAGATGCAGCTTAGAATGACTTTTTAACTTGCATTTCTTTCTTTCCCTCTCAGCCCAGAGAAGTTTTTAAGTCATTTGCATCAATTATGGCAAATGTAACTTCCATATTTGATTATAATTTTTCTTATATTTTAGTTAGTTCAGTAAGCACTTATTCAGTGCCTACTGCCTATGTAGTTCTATACTCAAAAGGGATGGTATATACAGCATAAAGCTTAAATTTCAGTCCTTGAAAAAAATTAGGTCTACAGACATGTAAACAACACTACAAAGAATTTGTTGTTTCCAAACAAAAGTGAAATGAGTGATCAGGCTAAAGAGATTGACACTGGCCATGGTGTACCATCCTAGGGAACTTGGATTTTATCTTAGAGAGAGAACCCAGTAATGGATTTTAACCAGAAGTGTGCCCAGGTCAGATATGACTTTTCAGAAGGTAACTCTGAGAATTTTTATGGAGGGTGTATTTAAAAAGGCAATATTGGAGGAAGGAAGGCAAGGGCAGAATCTGTTGCAGAGATTTAAATGAAACCGGGACAAACTGGAGCACTAATTCTGTGTATTGGTCTGAGGAACAGAAAGGAGAACAAATCAGCACGCTTCAAAGATGACTTTTCAGGTTTTGTTTGAATGGGTGTTGCTGTTAAAGGAAACATGCAGCAGGTTTATGAGGGAAAATGATCAAGTTTTTCGGTTTTTTTTTTTTTTACAGGGACAGAGAGAGAATCAGAGAGAGGGATAGATGGGGACAGGTGAGAAGCATCAGTCATTAGGTTTTTGTTGCTGTTGCAACACCTTAGTTGTTCATTGATTCCTTTCTCACACCTGCCTTGCCCGCGGGCCTTCAGCAGACCGAGCAACCCCTTGCTGGAGCCAGAGACCTTGGGTCCAAGCTGACGAGCTTTTGCTCAAGCCAGATGGGCCCGCACTCAAGCTGGCGAGCTCGGGGTCTCGAACCTGGGTCTTCCGCATCCCAGTCTGATGCTCTATCCACTGCACCACCGCCTGGTCAGGCTGGAAATGATCAAGTTTTATGGTGTCTTCTTTCCTGAGTTGTAACTCTCTTGAGAATAAGGTCCTACCCAGCATTTGTTCATTGGTCTGTTCATCCATCCATTCATCTGTCTGCCCAACATTTATTTGGTACATACAGTATGTCAAATGGAGGAACAAAAAGATTCTGTAGATAGTGTGCGAGAGTATGTTTCCGTTGTCCTGTATCTGTTTATCCTCACCATAGCTTATAGTGTATGTCCAGTAATATTTACTGAAGAAATTATGTGAAAGGTTCCCTGAAGATTGTGTTTCCTAAGAAATATGCCTTAGAATGAGTAGTATACTTGCTATGACCTCTATCCTCCTGAAACCCACCTTACCCATCCACACACATATATTTTTACATGTCCAAGTTTATTTAATATTCATATGGCACATTAAGTAGTTATTGAACTTGACTTGTGAATGCATAGAAAATTGTGAAGAGTTGATTCATAAGGGGTGACATATATAACATCTTGCATTTCATTAGCTGAGCAAATTGTTTATGTTATAGAATTAAACTTAAGTATAAATAATAACATATGGCTATTTACATTTAAACTTAAGTTAAAACTTCACTTATACTGTTGTACTCATACATTACAAAAGCTCAGTAGCTACAGGCCCTGGCCGGTTGGCTTAGTCATAGAGCGTTGGCCCATCATGTGGAAGTCCCAGGTTAGATTTCTAGTCAGGGCATACAAGAGAATCAACCATCTTCTTCTCCATCTTTTCCCCTTCTCTCTTGCCCTCTTTTCCCCCCTCTATTTCTCCCTCTCTCTTCCCTTTCTCTCCCCCTCCCACAGCCATGGCTCATTGGAGCAAGTTGGCCCCAAGTGCTGAGGATGGCTCCATGGCCTGTCTCAGGTGCTAAAAACAGCCTAGTTGCTGAACAAAAGAACAGTGGCCCGAGATGGGTAGAGCTTTGCCCCTAGTGGGCTTGCTGGTTGGTTCTCAGTCAGGGTGTGTATGGGAGTTTGTCTCTCTGCCTCCTCGCCTCTCACTTAATAATAACAAATAAAAAATAGCTCAGTAGCTACATGTTTCCAGTGGCCTCTGTACTGGCCAGTGCAGTTGTAGACATTCCCACCATCATGGGAAGTTCTTTGGGACAGCGCTGTTACGGTGGTTTAGTGTAGGTTGAAAGCTGAGCCTCTGGAGCTAAACCACTTAGCCTTACAATTGGACTGTGCTGGGCACTAGCTGAATGGAACTTACCGCTGTCTTACCTGCAAGGTGGGGTTAATAATAACGCCTATTTTATGTGGTAGTTGTAAAGATTAAACTACATAGTTAATGTATTTCCCCAGGTATAAAACACACCCCTTTTTGAAAAATTTGGGGTTTAAAAAGGAGGTGCGTCTTATATAGTGGTTGTAGTTTTTTTACTTGCATTTCCTGCTTTTTCGCACTTGTTATCTTTGCCCTCGTTGTTTCGCACTTGTTACCAGTATATTACAGTAGGTTACATTTTGCCACATTCTGCCCTGAAATGGTTCAGAAAAGATTTTCATACAGTGCTGAATTCAAGTTAAAAGTGATCCAGTTTGCGAAAGTGAATAGAAATTGTGCTGCTGACCATAAGTTTGGTCCTCCTCCAACTGAGAAATCAATCCAAGACTGGCTATGGGAAGATGAAACCCTACTGAAAACGCCATGTCAGAAGAAGGCCATGAGAGGTAAGTCAGCAAAATGGCCTGATTTAGAGAGAGAACTGAAAATATGAATTGAAGAGCAAAGGGTAATTGGAATTCCTGTGTCTACAAATATGGTTCATTATAAGGGAAGAATAATTACTGATGAAAAAGAAGTTCTTGATTTCAAAGGAGAACACAGTTGGTGCTTCAGGTTCATGAAACGTAACGGACTAAGCATGCGTACACATACCAGACTTGTCCAAAAGATGCCTGAAAGCTATGAGCAGAAGGTTCTTGAATTTCATTGTTTTGTCATTCAATGTTGGAAGACACATAGGTTTGAGACGGGACAGATTGCAAATATGGACAAAGTCCCCCTTCAATTTGATGTCCCAAGCAACAGAACTGTTGATAAGAAGGGGTGAAAACTGTAACTGTGAAGACAAGTGAACATGAAAAGAGCCATTATACAGTTGTTCTAGCTTGTGTGCCTTCAGAACCAAGCTGCCTCCTCTGCTGATTTTCAAACGCAAAACAATGCCAAAGGAAGACATTCCTCGAGGAGTGATTATCCACGTTCATGACAAGGGTTGGATGGATCAGGATGGGATGAAGATCTGGTTTGAGAAAATTTGGAGACGAAGACCCAGTGGGCTCTTATGCAAACCTTCCCTATTGGTGCTTGATCAGTTCAGGGCACACATAACAAAAAACACAAAGAAGATTGCTGCAGAGCAAAAAACAAACTTGCTGTCATACCTGGAGGCTTGATATCCCAGCTCCAACCACTTGATGTCAGCATTACCAAACCCTTCAAAGCTGCCATGAGAGACGAATGGAACCAATGAATGAAGTCTTCTGGGGACTATTTGACACCAGTAAGAAGAGTGAAGAAACCAACTATTAGAGAAGTTTGTACCTGGGTGAAAAGATCCTGGGATACTATCAAGATTGAGATAGCTGTCAAGTCATTTAAGAAGTGTGACATTTCAACTGACAGATGGAACTGAGGACGAGGCAAGATATGAAGACAGTGATCTGTCATCAGACACAGATGAGGACAAGCTAATGGATGGGACTTTTGATAGTGATGAGGAGTTGTATGAATTTTATGATGGATAAAACTTTAGTTCAGTAACTTTATGTAATCCATTTTCTTTCAAATTTTGGGCCCCAAAATTAAGGTGTGTCTTATATATGGGAATGTCTTATATTGTACATGGGGAAATATGGTAATTGGTGTAAGATACTTAGAAGAGTATCTGGCACTGAATAGATAGCTGCTTTGTGTTTGCTGTCACCACCAACACCATTGTGATAATCATCATCTTCTGTCTTCTTACTGAGAAACACACAGTCCTTAATATGGAAGAGAAAGGAATTCTTCGCTTACCCTCTGATATTCTTTTCTAGAGATTAACTTGTAGATGGCCTCTAGAAAAAGAAAAGGTTTTTTCTATTTTAACCAGCACTCTACATAGGCTGTAATAGTTAAATTAAAATGTCAGGGGTGTTAGAGTTTACCTTGGAAGAATTTTCCTTTATTCACTCATTCACTCATTCATTCATTCATTCAATAAGTGTGTAGAGATTGCTTCTTAAGTTCGGGACACTCTGTTTGCTTGTGCTGGGGACTAAGGAGCATCATCTGATGCCGGGTTGCCCTGGACCAAAGAGATGGCTGACTTCCTTTTCGAAAAAGTCAGAACAGGGTTTCCTTTACGGATCTGTTATGAGACTGTCAGCTGAGATGTTGCACTGAATGTCCTTCTGAGGATTGATACTCGTTTGGATATTTTTTTATGCTAACTTGGGGGTGGGGGATCTTTAATTAATATTATATATTACTTTGAATTCTTAAGATAGTGGCCTTTTGTCATTACATATGTACAATTTGTTATTGGCTTTATTTGAAATTGCTGATGTAAAGCATTCCGTGGCTTTTGGGAATATTAATAAGCCTCTTAAAGTATTTCTTCAGTTAGATTCCCTGACCTGCTGTCCAGAGGTTGACCTCTCATTATCTGAGAAAGCTTCCTATGGTTTAAGTGGTCATGGAGAAAACTATTGTCTTCTTCATAATCTTTTGCCTATTTTATTGACTGTTTCCCTGGGATCAGGGGCAGAACAGGACACACTATACTAGAACTCCAGAGGAGTGTTCATGCCCTAGAGAGGGAGAATTAGATAGCCAGTTAGGTTTTATATTATGATTGTGTCCATTTTTTATTTAAACGATGTTTACTATATCTACACTGTTGAGAGATTAATCATTTGTTTTACTCATGTGGATTGAGAATTGCTTTTCTCTGCCCCAAGCATCAGGGTTCAGAGTGCCGTATTTTATTTGCATAGTTTGAAGCACTTTCTTTTAGGTCTTATTGGAGTGAATACAAAGATTTTAATTGTTCATTGATTTCAGCCTTACTGATATTGGGACCATTTTAGATCAGCTGCCGAGGATAGAAGAACCATTCTTTTTCTAATGACACTGAACCCTGTCCTTTGGGACTCCGAATGGCTGTGAACTACGCTGCTCACAAAAATTAGGGGATATTTCAAAATGAATATGAAGCGATAAAGAAAAGAAGCATTTGATTTTTTTTTTATTAAATAGAACATCAGAAAAGCAAACGACAAGTCAAAGAAAGTTGTTTGATTATGCAGATGAGATGCAAAACCAACTTTTATTTCATTGGTGAAAATACGCCGTACAGAAAGGCTGCAAGTAGGGTACCTGCACGTTGCTTGGTACCCCTAGTTTTTGTGAGCAGCGTACTTGGGTTTGGTGCCTCATGCTATCAGCCACTGTCCTGTTGTGAAATTCTTTTGTTGTCAGATTTGCAGTTGCCTTTTCAGATAAATCTGATTTTAGAGCATGAAGATACATCCTTCGTCAGTTTCTATGATGGAAAGATACTGAGGAAAGAGGGAGAAAAGCCAAAATACCAGAGACTCGGCAAACTGGCAGGAAATTGCAAACATGGTGGAATTTCCAGTGTTCTCCATTTTTCGAAGTCATGGATAATTTAAAAAGTACTTGCTTTTTACTTTTGTTTGTTTCGTTGCTTGCAACCATGTCTGTCTGCCAGCCTTTCTAAAATGTCATGATGTAATTATTTTAACAGGCACTGTAGGCTCCTTTATTTGGGGGATATTAACCTTTCTAAACAAAAGGAATGTTAATATACACTGGAGACACAACTAATGGGATTTCATTTTTCTTGTTAGGCAAGAGGCTTGATTTTTTTTTTCTTTTTTTTAAACTTCTTGTAAAAGAAGGCTGCAAGTGAAATAATTGCCTTAAGCTAATCCGTGGTAGCAATTTTAAACGTGACTTTCCAGATCGCTTTTATATGGCTTAGAAAGAGTAATGTGATTTTCTTGTTTTTGTTTGCTTTAGATAAACAGTCTTGAAGGATGATATAAACTCGATGAATTGAAAACAAAGCAAATGCTAATTGCTAATGCACTGAGTTCTTCTAAGGCATGGAATATAGTGTTTAATTCATAAGCATTGTTTAATTTTATATACATTTAGTTGAATATTTGGAAGTTTGTATAGGACAAACTCAGAATAAATTAGCTAGTGAGCCATTTTCTTAATCACTATGTATTCCTATTTGATGTTTAAATACATATGACCTGAATGTGTTCTTTTTATTTAAAAAAAAAAAAAATTAGCGCCACAGGTTCTCAGGACAGCAGGGCGGGGCACTGTACAGGTTTTGTCAGGTCCTTCTTCTCTCCTTCCCCTTCGCTTTCTTGAGCTGTCCTTGCGTCCTCATTAGTCACTCTTTGACCAACACTGCACTTTCGATGGGATGACTAGTGTTAGAAATGGGTTGAGGCAGTGAAACAGATGAAAACTAATTCACCCATTTGAGTGTTCAAGCCCATGAGTTTGGTCTTGTTATTAAGGACTCGGTCGCTGAACTGCCCAGCCCACAGTTTTATAGACATGTGTAGTCTCAATGAAGTATGCATCATTAGTCTTTTTGTTGAGGGGGAGACCTAGAACAAAGGGCTGAGGAGGGGAGGGAGGAGAATGCTGTTGAACTGAACTTGATGTTCTCTGCCAAGCCTTGAACAACTTTCCCTGTTAACCCACAAGGGTGACACTTTTTTTTTTTTTTTTTTCTATTTTGGATTAGTGAGACAGGATGAGATTGGGTCACCTTCTTTTCCAGGCAAAAATACCACCAGAGTTGGACTTTGAAATGGAAGTGCTAATTTCATCTGGTGACTTTCAGACTTGAAATATATGCTTGAACAGGAATTGTACATTAGTCAGCTGAGGCAGTAGAGGTTATTTTTACAGTGCTAATTATTATTTCATGACAGTGATTTAGTTTATGTTGTCTGCCTTTTATACCCTGAACTAACCATTGTTTTGGGACCAGAATTGGTTAGGTTGTCAAAGATAAATCTTACCATTTTATGGGCATACATACGTCCGTGCAATAAAGAAGAGGACTGTATTGAAGAGGATCTTACATATGAAAGTAATCTGGGCAGATACTCAGAACTAATCGGTTTATGTTTTAGTCTTGATTTTTAAAGTATATTTTTGACACCCTAATTGCCTTGCTTTATCTGCATTAAACTTAATCTGTTTTACTGGGATACAGCTGAATTTTTGTAACTCACACTGACTTTAGGAAGGAGCGACACATACAGTTAACAAATAAATACAAAAGGAAATGTAATGTAACCCCTCGATGTGTAAAGGAAGATGAGTGGAGACAGAGTTGATTGCATGTCTGGAAGCAAATCTGCCTGATTTATGCTCTAATTTCAGTACTGAGTTTCCTTTGTAATAGTAAAATGTCACATTAGCATGTCCCCTTTAATAATCTAATATGCTACTGGTGACAATAAATACATGCACTGAGTTTAGCTCAGGGTTTTTCAAACTTCATAGCGTTGTAACCCTTTCTGATGTAGTTAAATTGCACAAGTGACCCGCTTGTCATATATATTTTAATTGTAAAGCACTTGAAATTAATCATGTTTTATTTCTTTTTAAATAAGCACCTTAAGACCAGTGGTGAGCAGTTTTGCTCATTGCACTTATCCACTCTTAAAGAAAATTAAAGATTGGAAAGAGCCTTGACTCTTGGTGGCAGCAAAGCCATAGATGTGGGGTAGGGGAACAGCTTTGTGTCATACTTCTCGGCATAGTCTTGCACCTGCATACTTGGTGAGAATTGGCCTCAGCGAATACAACAGAGTTGATGCATTGTGGATTATTGCTGCACACCTTCAAGTGGTTATAACCCAAGACTTCAAGCTTCTCAGCAAAGGCCGAGCTTTTCCACAATTTGTATGGTAACAAAGTGCCTCTAATCTAAATTACACTGAGCTCATCTTTAGGAGAATGGGAACCTGCCTCTGAACTAATTATGATTTACAGAAATTGATAATTTGTCTTCTGCCTGTGTCTGCAGGAAGAAATCACTATTAAATTTGATTAACAAATGACAGATTTCAGCCCAATAATTTACCATCTTTATTAGCAAACTTAGAAGACTTCTAATAGTAATTATTTTTTAACTCACATCAACTCTATCCTGGTAAAGCTTATCTAGAAATGAGAGACATGTGTGGTGTCAGGGTGGCCCACTCTACCTGGAACAGACACACCCTGTCACGGTTTTGTCTTCTCAGTCCTCCAGCTGACCTTACGTGCTCACACCAATTTCCCATGGTCCTTGGAGCATATTAATATGTAATTAACATCTAAAAATTAATGCTGTTATTTTTAAATACATTCCTGAAAAATTTCCTCAAAATGTATAAAATTGTATAAAAGAAAGCAGAGGTTGACCTTACATGCGCCACTTTGCCAAGTGAATGTTTTCCTGTCTCCTGCGTTCCATATAACCTCCTGGTGGTGGAGCTGTGTCATCATTTGCGATTGACGTGGTGAATGATGAAGAAAGCTACTTGGGGGGGTGCATCACTGGGATGGATAACTCTTGCAGCGTGCCAGGGAACCGTGGGCAGTGAACTTCCTTCACATGTGCAGTGTGGTGTGGTTTTAGAAAGTGTATCCATGTGCACATTTTATACAACTGGGAACAAGAATCCATTCTCCCGAGCAGCCTCACAGGGTCTTCTTGGTGGCTAACAATGCCCTTTCACATTTTCCTGGGAGGAGAATCTTATCTCTTTGCATGTCAAGAAGGGGAATCGAACTATTCGCCTTCTAAAGGCCCAGAGATAAAAGTTTAATTTTTTAAATGACATGAAATAAATGTTCTTTTATCTAAGCTAGAGTTCACCAGAAAAGTCTGAAATGGCCTCCTTTCTCAAGGGGGTGGCTTGTGTGCGGTGCTAATATTAAAACAGGCCTGCCAAATTGAGTGATGGGAGGTGCTAATAACTCCTCGTGGGGAGACGAAAACAACATATTGCGCACACCTGCTCTCCACTTTCTGTCGGTCTCATTGCGGTTCAGAATGGGTGAGTGTAATGGCAAGGGAGAGGAAGCAGGACGCTGCCAGCCTGAAGTCATGTGCGGTGTGTGAGGCCAGTGCCCTGCCCTGTGAGAGTGTGAGTCAGCTGGTGGCCTGAGCTCTAGGAGGTCTGCCTATTACTGAGGTGTAATCCTTGCCCTTTGACTTGAGAAGAATGCAAAAGAAGTGTAGATTGTTAATAGCAGTTATTGGTATTGCACTGACAATGTGCGTTTATGTACTCATTTTGTTTAGGTACCCTCAGTTCTGTTCCAGCTCTTTGACTTTTTAAAAATACACCAATAGGGATTTTTTTCCTGACAATGTATGGTATTACTATTCTTTTTAAATTGAGGCTATATGAAATCTGACTAGGGAGAAGGGATTACTTTAGCGTTTACTAGCAGTTGTTTTTAGCAATAATCACTATTATAAACTGGAATAATCTAGCAACAATCACAACAAAAACCTAGGAACTGAATGTGGGGCAAGCCCTCCCACGGTGCATTGGGCCCTGGCGCACTCAGAAGGGTAGCCCATCCCGCTTGGCCCCCCTCTAGGCCCCTCCCTGACAGCTCCTGTTTATCCCAGAGAAGCCTGGGGGAAAAGTGATGTTTGAAAAGAATCCAGTCAGTTCTCCAATATTTACCCCAACAGAAAAGAAGCTTCCTGAAATGTCTCTCAACAGTGGGTTCCTAAAATTATTTTGAGTTGATTTTGCAATGTTTATAAAATTTAACCCCTACAAATTAATCTTATACTTTTTTTTTTGTTTGTTTATTCGTACTTTGACATTCATTCACAGTCCTTAAGCACTTAACTTTGGAATGCAAACTGAACCCTGGGTGGGTGGTAGGTCAATGTGGAAGTAAAGGCTGTTGGGGACAGTGCTCAGTCACATGTGGGTATTTGAGAGGGGATCTTGTCTGCTGTGTCCCTGTCTGGCCTGCACACTGAGGGCCTCTGGGTAGAGAATTATTTTTTTTTAATATTTTATTTATTGATTTTTTTACAGAAAGAGGAAAGAGATTGGGGGAGGAATGAGAAATTTCAACTCATAGTTGCTTCACTTTAGTTGTTGATTGATTGCTTGTTGTATATGCTTCAATCAGGCAAGCCCAAGGTTTTGAACCAGCAACCTCAGTGTTCCAGGTCTACTCTCTCACTGTGCCACCACAGGCCAGGTGTAAGAAACTTTTTAAGATAACAGGATTTGACAAGCAGAAGGGCCCGTCAGAGGTAGCCTGGTTTCACTGGTGATGATCAACAGATCACATACTGAATGGTTAGGCCTAACGTGGGATAAAAAAGAAGGGACATCTGGAAAAGCTACCGAAGAAGATGATTTTGGCTCCTGGTTGCAGAGAAATGCCTGTACATTTTTCATTTTAATTCAGGATTTTAAAAATCAAATTGCAATTCAAACAAATACAATTGAGTAGAGAAATACATGAACATCTGGGATGCAAAGCAGAGGGTGGTTGGTCCTTGGTAGAGGAAGGCGCGCTCCCGTTAAGCTCTGATAAACAGTGCTCCTGCCACTGGCCCCTGTCAACAGAAAGTGCTTCTTGGAAATGAACAATAAAACAAGCATGATATAAATAAACCTCAGCAATTTAAGTCCTCTCCAGGTCGGTTGTTAGGCGTGAAGGTGAAGCAAAAGATGAAGACAGCTTGGCAGCACCCTGCACCGTCCAGCTGGGCTGCGCACATTATGCCATGCGGTGGGACAGAATGAGGGTGTTTGAGAACACAGTTGCTGTGATGCAGCTGGAGGGCAGTGCTGAGCTGGGACTGTGCCAGGGGGCTTGTGCTGCTTGTGCAGATAAACTTGCAGGGCCTCGGCTTTCAGGTCCACCCAGTTCCTTCTGTCAGATTCTCTTAACCTCGTCCCGTTCCTCACCAAGCACTGACATTTTTGGAGCAGAGGAAAATCATGTTAAATTTGTGTTTGAGGAGGGGATGCCTGTCTGTCTAGCTGGATTTTGGTTTTAATGTTTTGGCTCATTTGACTAGCTCTCTCCTTGGTCTGTTCTGCAGTTTCAGAAGAGCTTATGAACTAGGGCTGGTTAGAAGTCTACCTTAGGTTCTCCTGCTGGCTGGTCAGCATGGTGGCCATCAGTCCTTTGGGGTGATTCTGCAGAAGAGTCTTAGCCCCTACCAAGGAGCTGGAGGGGGTCCCCACAGGCTGCGCGGCTGCTGCCAATCCACCCAGGCCTGTTTCAACCCAGGCAGTGCTGTTCATGTCAGTTTCATTTATCGGGATTTTTGCCTAGAATTTCATTTGACGAAAAGAGTTTCAAAACTAAGAAATATTTGAAAAGCTACGATGTTTGGAGGATTGTGCAAGGCAGGCCTGGTAAGGAAGATTTGGGCCAACTCTAGAGGATTTGGAGCATCTGGCAGAGGAGAATGTATTCTTTTACCTGTTTATAAAGCTGGAGGCCTGCACATTTATTGACCGGTAATGAGGAATCCATTGAGAATGACTGAGCAGGAGAGAGACCAGTGTCAGAGTCTGAGTATAGGGCTGTCGTTGTCGTCCAGCTATCGATGGACAAATGGTTTTCATTAGGGTGACAGGAGCAGTCATGGCCAGCAGCCTGCAACCTCAGCAGTGGCTGTGTGGCTCCCTGGAGTGCTGTGATCAGTTATGTCTGCGCTCTGTGTGGGGAGTGCTATGACCAGTTAGTGATACCTGTCATGGGTGAAAGAACAGGGGACAGTGGCACGTCTTCTGTGCATACATGTCTCTGGTGGATGTAATCCACAATGCAGCAGAAGAATAATTAGGAGCTAGTGACAAGCGGGATATTGAGAATCAGGGTGTTAGATGAATAAATAATGACGGATACTTCAGCCTGGCTGACCTGACCTAGCAAAGTGCCCATGAAAGGAGAAACATCCAGTAAACAGAGATAAGGTATTGAGGTTTGGGACTAAGATCAGTGTCAGGGGTTTGGACTAGGGATGACTTGCTTAGATGTGATAGCTGATTTGGCTTTTTCAGTTTGGTGGTGGGAGCAGGAGAGGACTGGGAATATATCAGCAGCAATCAACTTGAGTTGACTTGTTTATACTGCTGCTGAACTCTGAATATGGACATTTTCACATCTTGAGTCCCATTGCAAGAAGGAGACCAAGAAGTGAATTTGGCATTTGGAAGTAGGTGGGTGTTTAGGTTGCTCTTATCTGGACATTTAAATTTTATCAAAACTCCATTGGAACTCTTTGCTTAATTTAAACTCTTACTTAAACTCTATCTTGTCTATTAATTGGCAAATTTTAGTGTTGACTTGAGCAAAATGTCTCTTCTCTTTTATCTTGAAGTTATACAGAATATTGATGCTAAGAAGAAGCTCAGCCTGAACTTCTGTTGTAGGAGAAAAAACAAGGACGTAGCATGGTGAGGGTTTTGCCTGACATCACGGAGAGAGATTAGTGGTGTGGTTGGGTCTGTGACTCGGGCTATGATTTTCTTGCCAAGTGCTTTTCCCTGCCATTCTATGCTATCTTATCTAGAGGTATGTATGTTGCAGATTTGAACTTTATGTATAAAATAAAAGATAAATCATGTGCATAATCTGATGGTGTCATTTGGAGAAACGGAGACCCTGGCAGTCCCCAGCTTTTTGCCCTTTTACGTTTTGCTGCTTCATTCATATATACATAAATATAGTTACACCAGCCTGTGAATATTTAGGTCATTTCTAGTCACTTGTTCTTATAAAAAGGAAAAGACTGTATAATTTAGCCTCACTGCCTAGATTTAAATCCAGGATTTACCACTTCTTAACTGTGAGATCTTTGATCAGTTTCTTAGCCTTTGATCAGTTTCTTAGGAATAATAATGGTGCTAAATCTAACTTCATAGGGTTGTTGTGAGGGATGGGTGAGAGTAGATGTATAAAGTAGTACTTAGAATAATCTTTGGTACACAACAAGCTGTGTATACTAAGCATAGATTTTGGACTCAGACTGGTTAGGTTCAACTTCTAGCTCTATCTTTTACTAGTTGTTTGACCTTGGACAATGGCGTTAATGTTTCTGAACTTAGATAATGTCGAACTTTTGAGAACTAAGTGAGGTAATATAGATAAAGTACTTTCATGGTACTTAATTTAAAATTAAGACATAATGCATGATTTTTTTATTATGATAATCATAATCATTATAATTATGAAAATTCTTTGATGAACGTTGTTGGGCAGATAAAATATATTATACTCACTTTGTTAAAGATGGCGCTGCCCACATGCAAGTCCATTGATATTAATGTGTGTTGGGGGACAGGCTGTGGGCAGGCCGGGTCCTTGTAGCCTAAGGCCTAGTTTTGAGAGTAGGATTTTCCCCACACTCTTGACTGATTGGATGATGTAGGGTGGTGCACTCTCATAAGGAATCTTCCCATTGTGCCTCGGATAGGTGACTTTGTGTCTAAGACTTTCTTGTTTGTATACTGGATTAAAGGCTTGGATTTCTACACTATAAAGTGGGGCAGGCTGGGAGCTTGCTCTCCCTCGGTTCTTGAAATTAGCATTAGAGAGGAGAGCAGAAGCAGCCGAGATGGTGGAGTGCTGAGTGAGAAGCCAATTTGTGCAGAAGGAGACGGGGAACAGAGATGAATAAGTCTGGTGAGCTAGAAACCTTTGATTCTAGGAAACTTGGATAAGTCGGTAGCTTTGTGAGCACTGAGTGAGTGGGTTTTGGAGCCCAGTGTGTGTTTTTACTTCCCTGGCGGGTGCAAGCTAGAATTAAAGCTGATGGCTCACCAGTTCTTGGCTCCGTTGTTTCATTATCGACTGTCCGAATCTAATGCGAACCTGCACTGGCCAGGTGGCTGTGATAATGGCCGCAACTACTGGCCTTACAAACTTCCATGAACATAATAAGCCTTTGTATGTCGTGAATGTTTCCTGGGGATAAATTCTTAGGTTTGGAATTTTTGTGCTCCTCTTACCTTTTTTAAAATGTCTTTGATTAAAAAAAAGAAGAAGAAGGTCTTTAATGAAGTGTTGTATATTTAAAAGATAACAAACTTTGATTGAGAACACACTAGGCACAATTTACCAATCTAGGCAGAGTATGTTATAAAGGAATGAGCAGCTCCTTATTTCTAATGACCTTATAATCTAGTGTGAGAATGAAGGGACAGGACTAAGTAACTGGGATAAGTACCCACCATAACACTCATCTTTGAAATGGAGAAAGTTCTGTGGAAGCACAGCAGCAGGACAGATTAATTCTGACTGAGGTAAATCAGGGAAGGCTTCACTAAACAGATGACAAATTATATATTGGTGATGTACATAGTATTTTGATAGATGGATCTAGGGGAAGGGTATTTGTGGCATGGCAGGACCTGCCGAATGGCCATTTCTGTCTTTGGGGCCATAGGGTTTCAGCATATATACAGTGTGTCTGTAAAGTCATGGTGCACTTTTGACCGGTCAGAAGTCAAAAGTGCACCACGACTTTACGGACACACTGTACTAACCTTTGGCTTTGGATATTTAGAGACTAATAAGGAGCTTATCTTCTCCCCTCCAATCACTGTTCCTCCACCTAGATTCTCTTTACCGTCCCTTCATCTGCTTCAGGACATAGGCAATGTTTGGGTTTCCTAGTTTTTTCTTAGAAACATGATACTATGTCAGGTATTACTTAGGACTGTTTCAGGCCAAATTACACATGCAACCCTTCCGTTCATCATACCGGAATTCAGTTTCCAGGCTCTGTATGATTACTTTAATTTGATTTCCCTGAAGAAGAGTTAATCTCTTGAAATAGTGTGATGACAGGGCTTTGCAAGTACAGGTATTTTAATATAGTCACACTTTTTAAGTTAAAACTTTTTCAATTCTTATTGTTATTGAAGAGTGCATTAATACCCACACACACTTTTAAATCACTTCCTCAAAAAACCCACCTTTTTCAATTCTTATTGTTTAATGACAGTTATGATACATGGCTGGCATAATTTATATTTGCTTTATCTATGAGCATAACTAGAGATCTTATATGCAGATCTTATATGTCTGTAAAGTCATAGTGCACTTTTGACTTTTGACCGGTAAAAAATGCACCATGACTTTATGGACACACTGTATATAGTAGGTGTGCATTTTTAAAATAAATTTATAGATTTTAAGTCTAGAACATTGTATTATATGTTAAAGCACTTATGTTGGGAACCCAGAAGAAAATTGTATTCTGATCCAGTTTGTATAATAATGTGCAACCCAATTCACTTAGTTTAAATAGGTCATTTTGCATCACTATTAGACTGAAGTTACATGTATGAGAGTTGACAGTCATTTCAACATGTGTTAGATTTGAACTTGAGAAGGTAAAGAAGTTCTGTTACTTAATTTCTGTTCAGAAAATGGTCAAAAACAGCTGAAAAAGGATTCTCATATAATTCTTTGCCACACACTTGTAAATATAGCCTACCCAAATAAAATATTCATCAATGCTGTGAGCTACTTATGTGGCTTGTTCCCTTTAAGCTTTCGTGTGATAAATTTATAATTTTATATTTTATTTCTAAGTCAACAGTTAGATTAATGTTTTATTTCCTAAGCAGAAGCATGGTATTTCTTTGTAAACTTTGTTATCTTACTCACCGAAAATTGCAAAACAAAGAGATTTCTAGTTCCGCATTCCGTGGTAGAAAGCTTCACCTATTAGAGGTTACCTTATACTCTGTTTAACTCCAAATTTTCTGCAGGTGAAAAAATATGCTTTGCAAGACTTTCGAATTTTATTTAATTAAAGCTAGTTGTCATTCCTGATTGTTTACTTTTAAGTACTTATTTTTACTTTGCTATATAGCCCAGCAGGCTTACATTGATCAGAATGTAAGCCTGTTCTGCTCACTAAATACCTAATGCCTGGCCACAGAGAAATACTCCAGAAATAGCTGTTGAACGAGTAAATGGATTATGTCTCTGACCTCGAAGGTTATAAATCTAAAAAAGTAGTTTAGAGTATGCAGATATCTCTATCAGTCTAAGAGCTGGTAACTTTAGACATTTATTTTTCTTCTATTTCATCGGGTACTAATTTAATTTTTTGAAGCACTATATGTCATCAGTTCTTAGGTAGTCATGGACCTCATTAATGTTTTTGAAATACGTTTTGGACACTTTATACTAGTATTTTCTTTCATTTGCATGAGTTGAAAATTTATTTTGTTCTGTGACTTTGTGACTGTAGGAAATTTGATTTTAAATAGATAACGTTATACCCATGTATTATGGTCTCACTTTTCTTTATTCTTTTCATAACCCACTCTAAAATCTAATACATTTCAGCAACTGAATAAACCTCATCGTTAAAACCTCAGTTTGGTGCAGCCAAGTCTGGCTGTTTGTCAGAGTTCCTAGGAAGAAAACATCTGGGAAGGGATGATCACAAAGGCCCCTCACATGGAGCTTGCATTTGTGACGAAAGTCGACTAAAAACAGGACCCAATTGACATAAAAGCAAAAAAAAAAAAAAAAAAAAGCAGCCTTAAATCTACATATTATTTTATCTTTATTTAACAAAAAATAATTATGCTAGATAGTGAATCTTAAGTAGTCACTATGCTCAAAATAATTTTTCAGTTCTTGAGGGCGAAGGACATGGTCAGAGTCACATAGGGAAGAACACACATGCAGTTGGCCCATAGTCACCATGCACCCGGTGACACTAGCCGTGTGACACGTGGGTCAGTTGGTGTACCACCCTTACACTCGAGTGGCCTGCTTTGACATTGCAGAGCAGACCCCAAAAATAGACTGATTTTTAAATGTGATCCCAGGTAGTTTAGGGAACTTATTGGAAATCCAGTTAAAATTTAGAATACCTGGGTGGGGGGTGCAAGGAGGTCAATACCTTTTTTTCTCCTTTTGAACTAAAATATTATGAACCTCATTGGGAGGGAGCGGAAGGAAGAGGTCTCACTGCCTGGCTTTGGTGTACTGACTGTGTTACAGACCGGAAGGAAATTCCTTCTCTTTGTTGATGGGTAAGAGACTTGCAAAATGGAAGTTGCTCAACTGGCAGTTAACTTTGGATCTAATGCTCTTTTCTCTGTTTCTTATATTCTGATATTAGGTAGCAGCTTGTATGATCAAACATCATTAAATGTAAAATATGAAAGCTAAATTCTGAATTAAGTAAAATTTATAAAGAGACAAAGGTAAGAACAGATTTTCTGGATTGAGCATGACAAAAGCTCTATGAAATTATGATTAGATTTGTTGGCTTGTTTAATCACAAGATGTTTATTTATGTATGTATCTGTACATGTATGTATGTATGTATGTATGTATTTTTCTGAAGTGAGAAGCTGGGAGGCAGAAAAACTCCCACATGCGCCTGACTGGGATCCACCGGCATGCCCCCTAGGGGGTGAAGCTCTGCCAACCTGGGGCGTTGCTCCACTGCAATCGGAGCCATTCTAGCGCCCGAGGCAGAGACTGTGGAACTGTCCTAAGCACCCGGGCCAACTTTGCTCCCATGGAGCCTTGGCTGTAGGAGGGGAAGAGAGAGAGAGAGAAAAAGGAGAGGGGGAAGGATGGAGAAGCAGATGGGCGCTTCTCCTGTGGGCCCTGGCCAGGAATCGAACTCGGGACTTCCACATGCCAAGCTGACACTCTACCGCTGAGCCAACCGGCCAGGGCCATAAGATTTTTAGATGGTGAAAAACATAAATGAAACCTCTTCAGAAGAGAAGGTCCAAGATTTTATGATGCGTCTAGCACTTGCTGTCTCTTTTCCCATCTTTATCAGTTTTTTAATGTGGGAAAGGTTGAAGAGTGTGGATTTGGAGAGAAGGCAGAGTGTGCTGCAGTAGCCCAGTGTTTAGGGGGAGCCAAGCTGTGGCACAGACCAGAGGCGGGATGCTGGGACCTATGGTGGCAGCAGGCAGATAGTGATGTCCGCACAGTGCGGTTTCTGTGTGTTGGAATCTGCCATTGGTCGCTTGGAGGCTTCAAAAGGCTTAAGTGATTGTCATACTTAAAAGCATGTTGGGTTCAAGGATTTATAATATTCTTTTAAAAGACAATAATTTCAAGATTAAATGGAGCACACTGGTGTGTGCCTAGATATCAGTAGTTCTTTACATCTTTCTCCAAATGGTAATTTTTCTCAAATTTGAGACATAAACACTATGTAATTTTGTGTTAGGCAAACATTTAAACAATTTAAATGAATTTATTGCATCCCAGCTCTACTACTTATTAGTTGCGCAACCTTTAGCAATTGCTTAAATTTCTGTGTCTTAAGTTTTTCATATAAAGTACAGTTTACCATGGTCCCACCTATTAGGGTTTTTGTGAGTATTAAATGAGTTAAAATGTGTCAGGTGCTTAGAATACTGTCTCACTAACAGTAACATTGTAGATGTAATTGCTATGATGATGGTGATGGTGGTCATGGTTATGCTGGTGGTACTGATGATGGTGGTGGCTGTGATGATGGTAGTTGTCATGGTGATGATGGTGGTGGTGGTTGTGGTCCTTACCCTTTTGGTGAGGTGGTGAGCTTTCCCTCCTTTTTCTAATTCCTCTGCTTCTCCTTTGCCCTCTAGTATTTGTAGAGGTATGAACTTTCTCTTAATTCAGTCATTCTCTACTTCAGAAGAACCAATTATCCAGACCAGTATTTTATAACCCAAGATATTACAGTCCACTCAGAGCCAGTCAGGATGCCACTGGCTTTTGCTGAGGTTATTCCCAACTAGTCTCTCGGAAACAAGGCTTAAAAGGTGAGCCTCAGTTCAGTAATGGCCATTGTTTCTCTCTGGTTTTCTCTCAGGTGATTTATTACTAGAAGCCCCAGTGTGGTTCTCTTATATTATAACATGTTTATCTATTATATATAAGTTCCTTAAGAAATAGATTTTTAGTAAATCATCATCACAGCACCATGAAGTATTAATTCAGTATTTGTGGGTCTCTTTTATACAGTGTGTCCGTAAAGTCATGGTGCACTTTTGACCGGTCGACTGGTCAAAAGTGCACCATGACTTTACGGACACAGTGTATATAGTATTGTACTACTTCTATATATATATATAGTATAGAAGTTATGGGCTATACAAACAGGGCAAAAAAATTACAACTTAGTTGCAAGGAATCAACAAATGAATCTGAAAGGTTAAGTAGCATTGAGAAAAACATTAGTGCAGAGCCAAGGGAAGTTCAGGTACAGAGAGAGAGAATACCTGGCTCCACTCTTGGGGCACTGTCAGCTGGTCCCATTCCTTAGTGGTTGCCAGCCAAAAGACACATCTGAGATGACTTTGTTGGTAGGAGCTTTATTGTGAGCCAGTAGAAACTTTATTGTTAGCTGGCAAGCAAGAGACACACTGGGGATGGCTCCTAGAGCAGTATGTCCCCAAACAAAGCATGAGGTTCATCTCTATTCAGGGAAATCATGCCGAGACATGGTGTGCTTCGTCATTGCATGTATAGGTGGGGACATTTCTGTTCATGCAGTTAGAAAAGCATGCCTATGCATACATCACATGTTCAGAAATGGTGGAAAATATCTGCCCCGGGATGAGAGTTTAGTATGTTAATGAGGATGTAATGAGAAAAGTTCATGAGGTCAGCAAAGGGTCCTTCAGGACACTTTGGCCAACCTCTGGCTGTTAGAGGTTCTGCAAATCATCCTGGCCTTCCTGAAAAGATATGCCTGGCATTGGTCAGTGTCAGCGAGGGCAAAGGGATGGAATAAAGTTTAACCAAGACTCAGCCCTTCTGTTTAAACTAAGCATATTGCAAGTTGTGGTAAGCATACCTTAAAACAACTAGGGTGACCTAAGCAGGTTTACAGGTTAATCTAAGCAAAGTTAGAAATTCTAAATAAAAGTTAGTCTGTGTTCAGCTACCTGCAAGACTATGTGCGTGTATATATACAAACCATAGGGGTTAAGTTACAGAAGACTTCACAGGAGTATAAAAGGCAGGATCTCAGCAGGCAGAGGAACAGTGCAGGTCAAACGGGAGAGGAAGGCTGTCTCTGATGTATTCAGAACCATCATGAGCAACCTAGTTTTACTGGGAAAGTGAGTTTGTGTTGAGGAAAACTGAATAGCGAGTGGGTAAGTTAGGAAGATATGCAATTATGTAGAAAGAGTGAAATTCCTGTCAACTGTGAGACTTAATTTCTGCAACACATCAAATAACGCATATATTAAGCATTGATTCTATTAGCTAAATCTCAGTAGGCAACTAACTAACTAACTAACAGGAAAACATCAAGGATCTAGCTGCTGATTGATGCACGGCAGAGCCACTGGCCCTGGCAATCTCTGGAACTGAGAAGTCAGTCAAACTCAGACAGACATGGTTTTCAACTCAGCTCATCCACTTACTAGTTGTATTAGTGGACAAGTTAACTAATTCTCTGAACCTCAATTCCTTCACCTGTAAAATGGTGATAATATTAACGTGGAGGGTTAATCCTCTGAAATGTGAGGATTAAGTGAGATGGCTGATATATGCAAAGTCCTTGAATATTCAAACATGGAGTGAGTACTTATTAATGGTAACTAATAATAACAGCAACATAGAGTGCTTCAACCAGATAGAATAATTGAGATTTTATCTTACGCCATGTAAAATGTTAACTGTTTAGTGTTCTGCTTCTTCAGGGAAAACTAGAAAAACACTCCTCTACCTATTGTTTACCTTACTCCTGTGAAATGATAGTGCTTCTATTGCTTGCTGTGAGATCTAGTCATCTTTTTAAAGGGAATAAATACCCATTAGGAAAAGACTTAAATTTGTTTATCCAGTCCATGTTTTGGCCCCAATAAATATGTTTAAAAAATTTAAAGAAGGATAGAAACCAAATGAATAGGGATAATTGATAAGTGAACAAGAAAATTAAATTAGGGTTCCTCTTAACCCAGCGTTTTAGTAGTGCAGGTTTTTCTGTACTAGGAGTCCCTCCTTCTTCTCATTTTTAAATGCTGACATAAACCCATTCTAGTTTTCAATGTCGTGTAATACGGTGGGAAGACTACAGACCACAAAAAACCCCAAGTTGAATTTCCTCTGTGCCAAAACATGGATTGTGTGATCTTGAGTAAATAATTTCATATTCTTGAGCCTCACTTTTATAAAATGGAGACAGTGAGGATACCAAACTTACATATTTCATGAACTATTGAGAATTGAATAATATATTTTAAAATCTTCTATAAACTCTGAAATTTGGTTCTCAAAGTGTGTTCCATGGATCTCCGGGGTCTCTGAGACCCTTTCAAGGGATCCATGAGGTTGAAACTATTCTAATAATTTTTTAATTAATAATTTTGATGTGTTGACATTTGCCCTGATGACACCCAGGCAGTGGTGATTACATTTGCTGGCACCATAGTCTGAACCAAGTTAGGTGCCAGTATGTCCTAGTGGTCGCTGTGGTTTTTACTTCCACATACTCCTAGTAAAAAATAATGTCCCTGATGTAGCGGGAAAGTCTTAAATATATTAAATCTTGACCCTGAGTACATGTATCTTTAACGGTCTGTGTGATGAAGGGGAGGCACACGTAGAGGACTCCTGAGCATGTCACAGAACACCGCTTTTACTTGACAGACTGATGAATAAACTATGGTTATTCAGACTTGGGCATTAGGCAGGCATTTTCTCGAAAGCAAAGTGTGCCTAGAACCTGTTATTTTAAGGGAAACAAGGGACCGTGTTTGTTGTCGATGATAAAATTAGTTCAAATGAAAGGAAGACTCTCCAAAGCCTTGTATTCTCTACTGTAAACTTGACGGCTTCCCAAGACTCAAACTTTTCCAGTGAGATTGATAGTGATATTAATGAATGTGATTTTTAAAAATAATAATGAAATGTGTCAACACCTGGAAGATCTATCTACATAACTTAGTGAGCTATTTCCTGAGTGACCAGTGCGTAATATTAAAAAAATCAGGCATGGGAAAAGATTCATTCAGGTGCAGTATGGAACAGTGGATTTTAATGTTGCAGAGTATGAAAGTTTTTAAATTGAATTTATTGGGGTGACACTGGGTTAACATAGTTGTACAGGTTTCGGGTGCCCAATTCTCCCATACATCTCTGTATACTGTGTTGTGAAAGTTTTTAATACGGTTTTCATTTCACATTTTAACTTAACATTACGGAATCCCCATTTGTCGAGTTTTGGTGTAGTATCAAAGAAGACTGTTCGGCCCTGGCTGGTTAGCTCAGTTGGTTAGATTGTTGTCCTATACACAAAGTTGCAAGTTCGATCCTGGTCAGGGCGCATACAAGAAGGAACTATTGAATGCACAACTAAATGGAACAATAAATCAATGTTTCCCTCTCTCTCTTTTTCTCTCTCCCCCCCTTCCTCTTTCTAAAATTCAATAAAAATTTCAAAAAAGAGTATTTGTAATTATCTAAAAAACTATTAAAATAATTTCTCTTCCAATCACATATCCGTGTGAGGCTGGATTTTCTTCATATATTTCAATCAAAACCTATCCCAGCAGATTGCCTGAAGGAGCAGGTATAAGAATCCAGGTGTTTTGCATTAAGCTAGACATTAAAGAGATTTGCAAAAATCTCTCACTAATATTTTTGCTTTGGAAGTGTAATCACTTTTATAGACATATGCTATTTATGTTAACATGTAATGGATTTATTATTTTAGGTGGATTAATAAAAATCTTTAAATTTAAAAAATTTTAATTTCTAGTATGGTAAGAATCTATAGATATAACCTACATAAACAGAAGTTCTTTGAGGTCCTCAGTAATTCTTAAGAGTTTTAAAGGGTAATGAGCATTATGATGTTTGAGAACTGCTCTTCTAAACTGATACATTAAGACTTAAGGTCTTTTATGGTTTACCAATGCATGATATTGCCATCTCGTGACAGAACAGGGAAATGCAGGCGTTTTTGAGAAGCTCAGGTTTAAGGCCCTTGCAATGATTGATTGATTGATTGACTGACTGTTGTTTGGTTTATAAAAGTAAAAGTTTATTTGGAAAGTCACATATAGAAGAAGCGAGCTGTAGAGGACATGGGTTCAGGAAACAAGTCACAGAGACAAAAGGTGGGGTCTGGAGCTTAGGAGAGAGAGGCTAGAGGTAACGTTCCTCGTGGGGGTGGGGTAAAGAGAGGGGCAGGAAAGGCTCAGGCGTGCTCCTGACTAGGGGCCCCTGGAATGGTTTAGAATAACTGCTTCTTGGAAATCTATCGAGAGAAAAGAAAGACATAAGTTCATATTTTGAAGGGATGTGTCTTAAGGTATTTGTGCCAAACTATTAATTTTTAGAAGGCAAGCAGAGAACGGCCAGTTAAGTGGCTATGTTTGAAGGCTAACACTGTTTTAGTGTTCAGCCAATCTTAGGGTAAGAACAAGTTTAGTATTTGTGTTCAATATGTATATTTCATGATACACAGCCTCCTTGTGTAGCAACGGGATGTGCGGTTACTGTTGTTTGATACAGGGATAAATATTTATGGTAGTGTTTTACTTTGCTGGTGTGTCATCATCACCTGTCATTAACTTACCGTTCAATCACTGATCAGTAACACAAACTTTGATCATATTCTTCTGACAGGGGATGTATTAGTTTTGTTGTTGAGGATTTTAGGCCCACACTATGGTGAAGCATTTGGATTTGCTGCCCTTAGATATGGCATCCCAGCAGTTCTGTCATCTGTCTAGTACGAACATGCGGAGTAAGCATTGTCCCCTGCCTTTTTGTTTCTTGAGAACTAAAATATGCAGTGTACATATGCATAAACATGTGGAAGGATATATAGACAAATAGAGCCCAGGCCAAATCATGAAAGATGCAGCTGCAAGAACCAGGCTCATGAATAATGAACATTTATGCTATGGAGCAGCTTCAGTGTGCCGCCTGTTTTTCCGTCGATGAGTTATGTGAAAAAGAGGGAACGTTGTTTCATTTTTACTCAGTTAGAGGAAGAACCATTGGCCAGTTTCTTCTTGACTCAATTCAGCTGATTGTTTTCAAAATAACCTGTTTTTTTCAAGTGGTTCTGTGTGTAGGAGACAGCTGCACTCAGATGAAATTACTTGGAGCCCTACCCTCTAACTATTGTCCTGATTTTCTGCCTGTACTCACCGTGTGCTCAGTGACCCTGCTGATGAGTATTTTAGACATCTTCATGAACAACCACTCTGCCCACAGGATAGCTACTTGCTTGTTTGTGAGACTGGAAACGCTCTTGAGATGATGCTGACTCTAATTCTGTGTACCAACATGAAAATATTAAGTACTTAAGTTCTTAATCCGATTCTCGTTGAGCACCCATGGGTGCTCTGAAAGTGGGTGCCAGATTTTATTGAGGAGATGTGTGTATTTGTGTGTTTGAGAAAACTCCAGACCTTTGATCAGGCTCTGCAGAGGGACTGTGACCCCATAAAGGCTAAAAACCACTGGCCACTGCTTTATGGTTTTCAAAGCGGTTCTACATACATTTGTATTTGACCCTTTCCAAAGGAAAAACGGCAGGTTCTCCCGCTCTCTCTTTCTCCCTAGAGAAGAGCAAGCCTGGGATATTAGTGGTTTTGCGTTCCATCTGTAGACACAGGGGGCCACTGAAGATTGTCTTACCTGAGGAAGTGGACTGAGCAGGTTGTTGTAGAGAGACTGCTCCGGTGATCATGGACGGTTCATAGTCATAGGGAGCTGGTAACAAGGCCCTAAGGAAGATCAGATGAGAAATGATAGCTGGCCCTGCCTATGCTGTGGCAGTCAGATCAGAAGACAGCCAGTGTATTTGCAAAATAATTGAAATCCCTTAGATTTGCTTATCAGTTGGTGTTGGAGGAAGGGGGGAAGGAAGGTAAAAGGTATGGAGGAAAAAGAAAAAAACATTTTTAAAAATGAGTTTCTGGCTTAGTTGACTAACTGAATACAAGCAATGGGAAGCAGGAAGGTTAGAAATTTAGTTTGAACGATGTTGATTTTGAAGAACTCATGGGACATGAGAAAGATCATGACATGAGAGACATGAGAAAGACCAGCATGCAGTTTGAAGTGCTTGTCTAGGACTGGTGTGACGAGTGTGACATTGCTTAGAGCATGTTGGTTGAGAAAGTAAGGAGCACTAAGGATGGAATAGCTAGAAAATACCAAACAGTGTTCAGCTAGCTGGAGTGATGGTTTTAGGAAAGCCCAGGAAAATCCCATAGTGGTTTTTTTTTTTTTTTTTTTGGCAGAGACAAAGAGAGTCAGAGAGAGGGACAGATAGGGACAGACAGACAGGAAGGGAGAGAGATGAGAAACATCAATTCTTTGTTGCGGTTCCTTAGTTGTTCATTGATTGCTTTCTTATATGTGCCTTGACCACGGGCCTTCAGCAGATTGAGTGACCCCTTGCTCAAGCCAGCGACCTTGGGTCCAAGCTGGTGAGTCTTGCTCAAACCAGCTGAACCCGTGCTCAAGCTGGCGACCTCAGGGCCTTGAACCTGGGTTCATCACATCCCAGTCCAACGCTCTATTCACTGCACCACTGCCTGGTCAGGCCCGTAGTGGCTTTAAAAAATTCTATTTCTCTGTAGAGAAGCAGGGATTAAATATTTACTATCAGATTACTCCTGTTAGTTCTGAATGACCTTAAATTAATGAAACTTACATAAATCAAATACCATTGTGCCGTTGAGTCAGTGGGCACATTAAGCCAAGGATGGGTTGATAATACAGCTTTATAATCTCTTATCCTCTTCCTCATTTTTAGATACAGAAATTGACACTCTATCAACCACATGTAAATGCTGTATCAATCCAACTTTGCTACCTACCTCCCCACTATCCTTGCCTCTTCTCATCTTCCCCTGTGACAATCCTGGACCCACAATTGCTCTGAAGTATCCCAAGAGTCAGCGCTGGATGTTCACAAAGTATAGTGTCCCTTCCCATGACTGCTGATCCCCAGATCTTACAGTTCTCCTCCCTCAACTGAGATGACCCACATCTTCATTCCACTTCAGCTGTGAACACACGTGCCACACCTAATAGACCTGCTCCATTTTGAATATTTCAAACTCTTAGTCTCCTTTTTGAAATAGCCTCCTAACTTCTTTCTGCCCCATCTCTCCCCCCTTTTCTCCTGAGCCTGCCTTTTCTCCTTCCTCCTCCTTACCATCCCTTGCTCACGTCAATTACTCTGTCCTTGTTTTCCACTGGTGGCAGATGGGTGAGTGGTGGCTGGCTGCTTCCTTCAATATCCTGCTTCATTCAGTACCCACTCAGAAATAATCAGACGGTTCAGTCATGGTTGCGCTTGCCTGTTAGCTTTTCCTGCATAGTGTTCTTTGACAGTTTCCAACTCAGCTTCGTTCCTTGTCATCTGCCGCCCCCCACCCCACCTTTCTACTTTCAGTGGGCAGCTGGACATTGCTAGAAAACCTCATAATAACTTGGCCAATTGGACCAATAAATGTATGTTGCATTTTAAAAAACTATTAAATACCATCCTTCTTCCTCCATATACACACCTATGGGAAAACCTAGAACTGTGCTGAAGAAAAATAGATGTGAATTTCATTTTAGTTTCATTTTATTGTTTCATCTTGCTTTGCCTGTGTGGACATTTGTAAGTGTGTGTGAATATTTGGATACGTGTCATCTATCTGATAGCTCAGAAATTTGGGGTCTTCAGTTTTTTCTTTAATTAGAAAATCAGCCTTTGAACCCCATTTTTTAAAAATATTGGTACAGACCAGACAAAGATCTTCATAAAAATTTAAGAATTACACTGTGCAAATGCTCTTTCTTCTTTCTAAGCCATAAGTAATATTTGTTTATTTTCTTTTTGTCAGTTGGTTCCATGGTTCATGAATTCTTTATTATAGGGTGAGAGTCATCAGTTGGATGGAGAATTATCGAAATTGTAAGTTTAGGAGATTATTTGAAATAACATGAATGATGTGCTTACCTTTTGGGCCCGTAATTTAATTTAAAATTAAATGAGTCTTATGATGGCAAACATCACAGATATGGCTGCAGGGCCTTCAGAATGGAAGTGGGAGTGCCTTTTTGTTTAGGTTGGATAGGCTACGAAGTCTTCACCTGAAAACACTCATTGTTTAGAGCACATAAATAACAGATGTGATATTAGCTAGACGTTTCATTTGGGATGGAACCCCGCTGACTTCCAAGAACATAGCCAAGTGGTAGAAGTGCTGTGAACAGTGTTTTTCTCATTTTCTTTAAAATACCCATGAAATTGTCTGAAGAAGAAACAGATCCCTAGAAGTAACCACAGTTGAGTATCATCAGGTAATGAGCCATTCTAGTTCCAGGAAGTTTTTATTATTCTCTGTGGATGAAACCAGATTAAGACTTGCCCCTTCCTCAGCAACCCCTGCCCTGTCCTGATCACCTTCCTGCCCCCACCCTAGTGTTTTCTGCCTCTAGTCATGAAATCCTGCTCTCCTTATCCTGGCCTTTTCTCCTTTTGTTCATCTCTGTGCTGCAAGGTTTTTTGTGGGTTTTTTTTTTTTTTTGGAGGGGAGGGAGGGATGCAGGAGACAGGGTAGAGACTACTGTCACTGAACAGACTCTTGGTTCCCACCCAGGTGCTGGCTTGGTCTATGACCTTTGGTGGAAGTCAAGCACCAGAATTTGCACCTGCCACCCATCATCCGTTGCTCCCTGCCCCAGCCTTTTCTTCGAGGGTGAGGGTTCTGTTTGTGTCCTCCATCAGTAAGCTCCATAGGCGGAGAAGGAGACATGGGGTGGTGGTGGGTTCCTTCTCATTGACTCCGCAGCACCAGCACCATGCTTGGTTTTTGGTACATGGTAACCATGGAAAACATTTGTTCATTCATTAATGAAGCTCAATTATTGGTAAGGTCTTTAAATCAGTCTGCAAAAGTAGTAAGCATTGAAGACCAAGGCCAACAAAAGGAGTTCAAGAATGTAAAAAAGGAACCCAACAACATGCTATAGATGATAAACACAAATCAGCAGCTCCAAAGCAAAGTTGTAGGAACCTGCAACAAAAATCTCTCTAAACTAATGGTTAGAAAAGCTGTGCTTTGTAAACTCAGTGAGGTGCTTAAAGTGGTCGCCTCTGAAAATGAAAACTTTAAAGGAGCAAAATAAAATGAGAACTATAAGATATAAAATAATTCGTCATCATAAATAATAAAAAGCAGGCTTTACTCAAAAAGCCCACCCAGCAACAGAGGATAAACTTCAGGAAAATGCCAGAATGCAACAGAGAAGGATAGAAAGACACAGATCTAACTTGGAAACGAGAGAAATTATCTAGGAAGACAAAGCAAAACAATGGGATCAACTGTGGTAATTACTGGGAGGACATTTTTTATACCTGGGAGACCTGATCCTAGGTACTGGTATGCCCTTCCACATTCCAGGCTGAGTTTCTAATTACAAATCAGCACTAAGAACATTCTGATGATTTTCTTTTTTTTAAACTGGAAAACTGGTGAGTAGAGTAGGGAAAGTAAAAATGTTAAATTACTTGTCTTGAATTAAAAGAAGAGTAACGTCATCTTTTGGAGGTTACATTAAAAGTAGATATCATAGTGTTTTAAGGTTGATTAAAAGTTCTTATAATTAGTAGAAGAGATAGGCTGCCTATGAAAATCAATACAGAAGACGGAATCAAACTGACATCATAATCTCATCTAGCTACGGAAAAACAGGATAGTTTGACATTCCTTTTCTTTTTTCTGTAGTCTCACATCTATCTCATTTTTAAAGAGAGATTGAATTTGGAAATATAAATATATACATACTTTCAAATAATGTATAAATTAACTTTAAAAAGTTTTAGTTATGGTTTACATTCAATACTATATTGTATTATTTCAGGTGTATAGCTAGTGGTTAGATGTCACACACTTCACAAAGTGTTCTGCTGGATATTTCGAGTACCCACCCGACACCAATATTACAAAATGATTGACTATACTCCCTGTGCTGCACTTTACATCCCTGAGACTATTTTGTAACTACCAATCTGTACTCACTTAATACCATCACTTTTTTCATCCAATCCCCCAACACCTCCCCTGGCAACCATCAGTGTGTTGTCTGTCTATGAGTCTGTTTATACTTTATGTGTTTATTATGCTTTTTAGATTCCACGTGTAAGTAAAATCATATGGTATTTGTCTTTCTCTACCTGACTTATTTTACTTAGCATGATACTGCCTAGGTCTATTCGTGCTGTCACAAATGGTAAGATTTCATTATTTTTATGGCCAACTAGTCCATAGTGTATAGGTATCACAGCTTTTTTATCCACTCATCTGTTGATGGGCACTTGGGTGGCCTTCATCTTTTGGCTATTGTAAATAATGCTGCAGCGAACATAAGGGTGCATATATTCTTTTGAATTAGTGTTTTGGGTTTCTTCAGATATATACGCAGAAGTGGAAAATCACTGGGTCATAAAGCAATTTTATTTTTAATTTTTTTAGGAAATGCAGTACTGTTTTCCACGGGCTGTACCAATCTGCATTTCAGCAATAGTGCATGAGGCTTCCCTTTTCTCTACACTTTTGCCAGCATGTGTTGTTTGATGATTTATTGATGTTAGCCATTCTGACAGGTGTGAGGTGATATCTTATTGTGGTTTTCATTTGCATTTCTCTGAGAATTGGTGACATTGAACATCTTTTCATATGTCTATTGGCCATCTGTATATCCTCTTTGGAGAAGTGTCTGTTCAGGTCCTTTACCCATTTTTAATTGGATTATTTGTCTTCCTGGTGTTAAGTTGTATAGTACTTTATATATGTTGGATATTAGCCCCTTATCGGATGTATCATTGGTGAATATGACACATTCATTCAGTGGGCTGTCTTAATTTTGTTGATGGTTTCTCTTGCTGTGCAAAAACATTTTAATTTGATACAGTCCCATTTGTTTATTTTTTCTTTTGTTCCCCTTGACCAAGAAGAAATATAAGAAAAAATATTGCTGAGAGAAATGTCGGAGATCGAATTGCCTGTGTTTTCTTCTAGGAATGTTATGCTTTTGTGCCTTATATTTAAGTATTTATTTTATTTTGAGTTCATTCCTGTAGATGGTGTAGGAAGGAGGTCTAGTTTCTTTCTTTTTTCTTTTTTTGCGTGTATCTGTTCCATTTTCCCAACACCTTTTATTGAATACACTGTCTTTAGTCCATTGTTACTGGTATATGTCTTGCTGCCTTTGTTAAATATTAATTGATTATATTGGCATGGGATTATTTCTGCTGTCTCTACGCTTCCATTGAGCTATGTATCTGTTTTTATGGCAGGACCATGCCGTTTTGATTATCATAGCTTTGTAATATAGTTTGAGATCACATGGTGTAATACCTCCAACTTTGTTTTTCTTTCTCAAAATTGCTGTGACTATTTGGGGTCTTTTGTACTTCCATATAAATTTCTGGATTATTTGTTCTATTTCAGTGATCGGAATTGCACTGAACCTATAGATTGCTTTAAGTAGTATGTACATGTTATTATGTAATTTTTTCTATCCACAAGCACTATATATTATTCCATTTATTTGTATCTTCTTCAGTAGCTTACAATTTTCTGAGTTCTGGTCTTTTAAATCCTTGGTTAAATTTATTCCTATGTATTTTATTTAGTTTTTGATGAGATTCTAAATGAAATTGTTTTTGATGGTCTGATATTTCATTATCTAAAGTTGCTTCCAGATTGTTCAATGTGTTAGCATATAGTTGTTTATAATATTTTCTTAAAATTCTTTGTATTTCTGTGGTGTCAGTTGTTACATATCTTATTTATTTAGGTCCTCTCTCTCTCTCTCTTTTTGGTTTGACTCTTAAAAATCTTAATCCTTTTAAGCAACTTTTGTGATCTGGTCAGACAACAGAATTTAGCACCAAAGGTACTGTCATGTTGCAAAAGTGTGTGATCCATCTGTTATGACACATAGTAGGCACTGAAGAAATATTTGTTAAAGAAATGAATGAAAAAATATATAACTTAACTAACTCTGTATTTGGAAAATGTGATTTCATTTGTAAACAACAACTTTATAAGTAATTGCTCTGTTTCTCTCTTTTTACAAGAGAGAAAGATAGTTTCTTTTTGTTTTTATTCTGAGATCTGAACAAAACATCTGTCATGATGTGAGATATGGATGGAGTGAGTGTTAAGATTATCGTGCAGTAATGAACACGTTGGTAAGTTCTGGGGAAGGCTGAAATCAGAACTTAAATAAGTCCTAATTTTTAGACTGTCAAAAGGTTAATTCAGATTGTTCTGGATGCCATTATGTCAGAAAGATTTGTCCAATCTGGTAGAAATCTGAGGTCAACAGAAGTGATTAAGCAGCTAGAAAAAATCAACTCAAAAAGAATATCTTAGTACATAATTTGGGGAGAAAATTTGAATCTTTCTAAGCCCAGAGAAACAGAAACACAATTTAGAATGATTTAGAGAGCTGTGAAGCTGATGCCATAAAATTGAGTAGAAAAAATTGTTATTGAGTGTAAGACAGTTCTTAATGGAGAAATGAAAGAACGATGTAGCATCCAAGGAAAGTAGCAGAAACGATCCAGTCTGACACCCCGAGGAAAGACGGCAGCTCACAGTAATTGAGTATACACTATGTGCCTGACTCTCTCTCTGCACCATTTCATTTAATCTCTGTAATCTATGAACTAGCTACTTATATCTTCATTTTATAAATGAGCGTGTTGAGGCTTGGTCACATGGCTCTTAGGAAGTAGTTCTGTATTTTGATTTTTTTTTTTTTTAATTTTCCATTGATTTGGGAGGCAGGAAGGGAAGGATAGTGTAGCATCAACTCATTGTTTTATTAGTTGTGCACTCATTGATTGCCTCTCGTATGTAACCTGACCAGGAGTTGAACCCATGACCTCTGGCACACTAGGTCAATATTTTACCCACTGAGCCACCCAGAAAGAGCACAGCCCTGTGTTTCGAGCTCAAGCTGCTGCGTATAGTCCCAATGACTGTTACTCTTCTCCCCTGTTCTGCTCCAGGCGGGCCAGTTGGGTATGAGCAGGTATGTTGTGCAGAGGTTTTACAGAGTGAACCAGCTGGCCTTTCACATGCTACATAGGTGATCCCAACAAACCATTTTAGTTAAGTTAAGAATAATAAAAAAAAATATAATAATCTCTTATGTATTCTAATCAAAGGTGCACTTTTGTTCAGTCTTCTGGATGAAGGGATCTTTGCAGAAACAAGATTTGTATTTGAGAAGGCTTTCTTAATGCAAATGTAGAATAAATAAGTATTAAACTTTCCGACCCAAGAGAGTGAGCAGTTTCCAGCAAATATCAGACCTCTGGAGGGTTTATATGTTCTGTGGATAGAGGATATTAGAAAGAAACCTGAGTTGGAATTACTGTTCTAACTTTCATTTACTTACGACCTCAAATAAGTCATCTAACCTTTCTAGGAATAACAATACCTCTTATATCATAGAGTAGAAAATTAGATATAATACTGTGTATGTAAAGATAGCAAGCATGGGTAAAATCATATGGTATGTATGTAAAGATGACATGTAAATAAAATATGTATATAAAAATAGCATATATGTATGTATATATGTATTATGTATGTATGTAATGACTATCCAATTATTAGAAGCTAGCATTACTATTATTTATTATTCACATACACTTCTCAAGTAAATACTCAGAAAGTACAGCCAGGTAATACTTGTAAGGTAGTAAGTTTTTAAAAGAAGATTTTAATTCTGTACAATCTTCTCAGCTGGTATGTTTAATAGTAAAATTTCATCCTCTGTTGACCCTTTCCACAATTTTGGAGTTTACACAGGGCTTTGTGTTTATTTAAAGGCAGTAGTTAGTTCACTGAAAATGTAGCTTATGACAAATTCAGTTGTTGCCAAGCTCTAATATGTTAGCAGACGGAAGCATGCTTTTAATATTCATCATGCTTAAGTGCTACCAACTGCCATTCAGCAGTAAATGTGCAGATATGGGTACGAAGCAAAACAGAGCGAAGAAGGGAACTTGCTGATTTGTATTCAAGATGGAAATCTTAAATTAGTTTGCAAGATTTTTAAGTGGATTTTTAAATGCTGGACACATAAGAGATTGTGTTTCTATTAATATTTATAAGGTTTGAGAAGATATTTAGTGAAATATTTGTATAATTTAATTTTTGTCATAATCAAGTAGGAAACCATAACAACAAGGACATTTGTATTTCAGTTTGGTGACCGTTCTATGGCTCATAGGAATACCCGTACAACATATTCTTTAGGAGAACCCAGACGTCAGAGGGTTCGGTTGTTTTATGTTAATTTCATTTACATTAATTAATTTTGAAATCAGTATTTTCTTTTATGTCTAATTTTTATTCCAGAATGTAAAGCTCTTTTTAAATGAAAGCATAGTTGCATACGTATTAGTTTCGGGTGTGCAAAATAATAGATTTCTTACATACCTTACAAAGTGATCACCACAAAATTCCACTCTCCATCTGTCACCATACAGTTATTGTGATATTATTGACTGTACTCCCTATGCTGTACTTCACATCCCTGTGATTTACAGGTTTGTACCTCTTTATCCCTTTCACCCTTTGCATCCTCACTGTGCAACCTCTGGCAGGTATCAGTTTTTCTGTATCTGTGAGTGTTCATTTGTTTCAGTTTTCAGATTACACATAAGTGAAATGATACAGTGTTTGTCTTTCTCTGACTTATTTCACTTAGCATAATACCTTCTATGTCTATCCATATTGTTGCAAATGGCAAGATTTCATTCTTGTTCATGACTGAGTGATGTTCCTCTCTCTCTCTCTCTCTCTCTCTCACACACACACACACACACACGCACGCACGCACACACACTTCTTTATTCATTCATCTATTGACAAACACCTAGGTTGCTCCCATATCTTTGCTATTGTAAATAATGTTGCAATGAATATAGCAGTGCATATATCTTTTCAAATTATTGTTTTGTTTTCTTCAGATAAGCACTCAGAAATGGAATTGCTGGATCCTTCTTTGTCTCTTATTATAGCTGTTTTAAAATCTGTTTTGTCTATATAAGTATTGCTATTCCAGCTTTTTTTGTTGTTTATTTGTTTTCATTTTCATTAAATATCTTTCCCATCCCTTTACTTCCAGTATGTGTGTGTTTTTCAATCTGGAGTCTCATGTAGGCAGCATATGTAAGGATCTTGTTGTTGTTTTCAAAAGAGCACTTAGTCAATTCACATTTAAAGTAATTATTGAAACGTTTGTACTTATTGCCATTTTAATTGTTTTCATACTAGTTTTTTTTTAAGTGAGAAGAGGGGAGATAGACTCCCATAAGTGCCCCAACTGGGATCCACCCGGCAACCCCTGTCTTGGACTGATGCTCAAATCAATGGAGCTATTTTTAGCACCTGAGGCTAATGCGGTTGGACCAACCAAGCTATCCTCGGTGCCTGAGACTGATGCTTGAACCAATTGAGCCACTGGCTGTGAGAAGGGAAGAGAGAGAGAAGCAGATGGTTGCTTCTCTTGTGTACCCTGACCTGGAATTGAACACAGGATGTCCATATGCTGGGCCAATGCTCTATTCACTGAGCAAACTGGTAAGGGCTCATACTAGATTTTTAAGTGATGAGTCTACTATCTTTACCATATTTTTATTGTACTTGTGAGGTGTTTTTTTCATGTATTTTTTATTTCTAATTTTTGCCTTTTCTACTTAAAGAATGCCCTTTAACCTTTCTTGTAATGCTGGTTTAGAGGTGATGAACTTCTTTAGTTTTTGCTTGTCTGGGAAAATCTTGATCTCTCTTTCAATTATGAATGATAATCTTGCTGGATAGAGTATTCTTGGTTGTAGGTTTTTCCCTCTCATCATGTTGAATATATCATGCCACTCCCTTTTGGACTGCAAAGTTTTAGCTGATAGTCTTATGGGCATACCCTTGTAACTAGTTGTTTTTCTCTTGCTGCTTTTAAGGTTCTCTCTTTATCTTTAACTTTTAACAATTTAATTATGTAACTAGTTGTTTTTCTCTTGATGCTTTTAAGGTTCTCTCTTTATCTTTAACTTTTAACAATTTAATTATAATGCATCTTGTGTGGGTCTCTTTGGTTCATCCTGTTTGGGACTTTCTGTGCTTCCTGGACTTGGATGTCTATTTCCTTCACTGGGTTTGGGAAATTTTCAGCCATTATTTCTTCAAATAGGTTTTCCACCCCTGTCTCTTTCTCTTCTCCTTTTGGGACTTTATTATTAAAATGTTCGTATACTTGGTGTTGTCCCAAAAATCCCTTATGCTAGTCTTATTCTTTTTAATTCTTTTTTCTTTCTGATCTTCCAATTGGATATTATCCACTATTCTGTCTTCCTAATTGCTGATCCATTTTTCTGCATCATCTGATCTGCTGTTGATTGCCTCCCATGTATTTTTTTCTTTTAGTTGTTATATTCTTTGGTTTTGATAGGTCCACGTTAATAATTTTTATCTCTTTGTTGAAGTTCTCACTCAGTTTATCTACTCATCTGCAGAGTTCAACGAGCATATTTATGACTACTGCTTTGAACTCTTCATCTTGTAGACAGCTTATCTCAGTTTTATATAGTTCTTTTCCTGGGTTTTTGTCCTGTTTGCTTGGAACATATTTTTTTTCTTTTTTCACCTGTTTGTTTCTAGGTATTTGGTAGATTCGCTAAATCTCCTGGTCTTGAAAAAGCGGCTTTATTTAGAAGGTGTCCTGTGGGGCCCAGTGGTGGAATTTCCCTTGTCACCAGAGCCAGGTGCTCCAGAAGTGTTTCCTGGGTGGACTAGTGTGGCCTCCTGTTGTGTCTGGGTTACAACTTCAGTGGACACACTGGCAGGTATGGCTGGTTCCTGGCCTGCTGGCTGTGATCCCTGGACACAACTATCACAGGCTCACTAGTGTGCAAGGCAGGCTTTGGTGTGGCTGGTTGTAAGGCTCAGCCACGTTGTTGCAGACACATTGGTGTGTGCTGGTGCTGATTCAGGGTGCCCACTGGGTGTGGCAAAACAAGAGTCACTTTGTAGGGGTGCTAGCCTGGGTGGGTCCTCAGGAAAACACCAGGGTGAGGTGAACAGTGTTAGCAAGGCTAATGAAGAGTGTCAGAAATGGTGCCTGCCAGTGTCAGACCAGCTAGATTATAGGAAGAGGGAAGAAAATGGCAGATACCAGCACCTCTCAGGAGAAAGTTCCAACAAATCCCTTT
Source organism: Rhynchonycteris naso (assembly GCA_037038555.1). Classification (NCBI taxonomy): domain Eukaryota; kingdom Metazoa; phylum Chordata; class Mammalia; order Chiroptera; family Emballonuridae; genus Rhynchonycteris; species Rhynchonycteris naso. Next base: position 276,460,804 of record CM072995.1, on the reverse strand, counting down.
TCCTCCGGAACAGACCCTAAAATTAGTCAATGTATCTCCTTCACGTATGATCTAGGTGCTTTTTAAACTGCTGCCTCTGTCCCAGGACTCAGAAAAAAACCTGGTTTCCTATAGCCTTTTGACTCCTCCCAGATGTAAGCCCCACTGGTTTTCAAAGCCAGGCGTTATGGGCGCTCCTCTTCCTGGTGCAAGTCTCCCAGGCTAGGGCTCAGACTCCTCACACTTCAGGGATTACCTCCGCAGATGTGATATCCCTCACCACATGGGGAGTGTGGAATAGGGTAGGTCCTTACTAGACTTGGTTTCTACCTCTCCTACCCATTTCCATGTAGTTTTTTCTTTATATCTGTGGTTGTAGAAAATCTGTTTCGCTAATAGGTTGTTCTCAGAGATAAGCTGTTCTCTATGTTGTTGTAGTGAGAGGGGGTGAGCTCAGGATCCTCCTACTTCACTGTCTTGAACTTGAAGCCAAGACCCTTTCTCTTGAATGCCATTTCACTTGTCCACGCATGTCGTCCCTGTGGTTAGTGCATGGCCTCTGCAGGAAACACGCCTCTGGATGATCTCACCGAGTCCAGAAATCAGTATTGATAATGTTTTTTTACAGCATTTGTTGAAGAACTCTGTATGTAATCTGGCTGCTTTTATATTCTTTATTATAAAGAACAGCTTCATTGGTTCACAGAAAACCTGCTTCCTGTAGTTTTGCTTAGGGCTAATTGAGTATAATGTAGTTTTGTGTGCAGAAGGTATTGACTTGTGCATAGTATTTAATTTGTGTAAATATGTGTGTATGTAATGTTTTGCCCCTCTGAGTTTTATTTTAAATGTAACCCTTGAAACTGGGATAATAGAAATTCTTAGCTTAGGCCTTCTAGCAATTGCAGGTGCCAACGGTTTAAACTGCTGTAGAAATACAATTATGAGCAGCCAAGAGCAAATCTTGTTTTAAGGTCCATGTGTAATGAATGCCTGTTAGTATCATAGAATACAATTAAAAAGAGGTTTACCTCTCCTAAGCTGTGATTGGTTCTTTCTGATGGAACTGGAGAGTCCCCCGAGTAGAATGTGTATTCAGCTCTCGGTGATTTAGACACCAGTGAGCCTGGCATACTGCAGGCTTGGATAAATTCAGGGCAGTTATAGTCAGGCAGAGATGGGGAAGGACTGAAAGATTAATGAGGGAGCTTAAACAAAGCTCCAAAAATGAGAGCAGTGCACTGCTCAGTCTTATGTAATTGTGCTGAATGCAAGTCAGTCTTGGCCGCTGTTTAAAAATTTTAGGAGGTTGGCAGGAAATGTTTGTTTGCTATAGAAATCGGATCTAGAGAATGATAGTGAGAACTTGGGATGAAACATCTACTCGCGTACCCATCTATGCTCTCAGAGACACATGCTCCTTTCATTCTGACTTGACCAGCCCTCCTGTTGCCCCGTTTCCTCCCACTTCCCCCACTGCTTCTTTCTGGCAAGGACCTTTTTGAGGGCTTACTGAGTTAGATCCTCGGCTGCCTCCCAGAGCAGCGTCAGCAGGGGATGCATGTCTGAGACACATTTCTGGAATTTGACACCTTTACCACAAGGCCTGAAAGATCTGGAGCATATATAAGGTGTGAGAGCCCTCTGTGAATGGAATCCAAGTTATTGCTGGTTAGTTACCAGGGCTATTGTGGATACCAGAAACAGGGTTATTTGCAGTTGATGGTTGTAAATAGCAGTTTTGTACCATTTCTTCCTACAGATCTTAACTTTTAAGGGGTCCTTAATGGCTTTAAATGCTATTTTATCTTTGAAAAATTTTTTAATAGTTGCTGTAATGAACCTTCCATTTGTCTGATGGACACAGTTGGTCCGTGCAGGGAAGCTGGACACATAAGTTAACGTGAGGCTGGGCACTGAGAAGGGCAAAACAGCTCATAAATAATGTGACGTGGGTGAGTGCCTTTGAAATTTAAAGCTTGCCCATGCCAGCAAAAGAGAAATTGCCAACTCACAAGCAAATCCTTTAGCTCTTTGATGTAGACACACACCAGCCTTTTAACGCTGCTTCTGTTTCCTCTTCAAGGCGTTTGGCGCCACCTGCAGAAAGCAGGAAGCGCAGAAAGCAGTCCAGCCTCTCTCTCCATTGCATCTGGGTTCTCCTCTTGGTCTTCCCTCACATTTAGTTTTTATCAGTTTGATCACTTGCTCATCATACAGTATTTATCAAGCTTCTTGTTGGCCATGGAATAAAGCTAAGCTCTGTGGAAAAAAGGTTACATCTGTTCCAGCTGTTTGGCAGGAGATTCCTTAATTGCTTTTTAAGGTCTCTTGTCTCTTTCTGCTGTCATGCACTTTTTCCATGGACACACAACAAGAAAAAACAGTTATCGATTAGGGGCCCATGGCATATCACATGTAAAGGAAAGGTACCACTGACTCCTTCACAGTTTTAGCCTTCTTTTGTTTCTCGTTCAAAATGTGGCATTCAAAGCACCATGGTTATTGTGGGTATTGTTTGCTTGTTTTGTTTTTATTTTTCTTAGTTGGAGAGAAATGGTACAAATTTTTTAAACCTGCACAGCAAAGAAAGTTGAAGGTGTGCAGTTCAGTTCAGGGAAGTCTAAAGGGAGATGTATGAATGCTTTTTCAGGTGCAGTAAGTAGGATCAATTATCTTCATTCATCAGTATTTCATAGGTTTATCACTGAATTAAATTCCCCATTGTTTCAAACTAGAATGAGTAGACTTGAAAGAAAGAACAATGTCAGGCTTTTCTCCTTGTTGAGTGAACTGGCTGCAGCTCTTTTCCCGGGAGCATCTCTGCCCCAGACCCTCTTCTGAGCTCCATCCCGCTGGGTTCTATGCTTGACTGTCCCCCCTTCTGCCCTGGGACAGCAACTCACATGTCCCAGACCAAATCCACTGTGGCCCAGACTGAATCAGTACCATTATTCTTCTATTTTACAAATCTTTCCTTTTTAAAGGGGCAACAAAACCCACTACCACGTAACTATTCCTCTTTCAGTGGGTCTACATTCTGTTGTGTCCCCCCCACCCCCACTTCTTCTGGGCTAATGACATCGTAGTTCATTCACTTACCTAAAAAGTAACTTAGTTATCTTCAAAACCTCTCCACTATTGAAGTTCAAATCACTCGAGTCTTGTTGCTTGTTCTATATAACATTCTGTTTTTTTTTTTTTAATTTGACTTTAGAGATAGATGAAGGGGAGGAGAGAAACATTGATTTGTTGTTCCACTTATTTATACATTCATTGGTTGATTCTTGTATGTGCCCTGACTGGGGATCGAACCTGCAACCTTGGCATATCAGGACAATATTTTAATCAATTGAGCTACCCAGTTGGGGCCTTGCACTGTAACATTCTTGAATTTCCTTGTTTTGAAACTGAATTTGTGCTTCATTCTTTCCACTGTCATCTCATCCTCTTGAATTTTCCATAACTCATCCACTTTCAAGTCACTTATCTTCTTTGAAAATGCTTATTAGTTGGATTTCCAGTAGATTTAGGAAATGGGCTGTTGGCTAGCAAGAATTAGTCAAGTGACATTTCACCCATACACTCATAAATCTCCCCCCATTAACTTATGCTGTGGAATTTCAAGACTTCTCTGTATTTGGACATTTGTGTTAATGAATTTAAACATCAAAAGCAACATTTGGGTAAGAAAGTATTTCAGTGCTTTGATGGAAAATATCACACTTTGGTGTTGGAAAACTTCCTATATTTCTACCAAATGGTTGATTAAAACTTGCTCAAAATATATAATGCATCTCTTCAAAACATATATAAATGCCCAATAGGCATGTGAAAGAATACTTGACATTATTAGTCATGAGAGGAAACAAATCAAAGCCAGAACAAGATATTACTTCATATTTACTAGAAGAACTAAAATATAAAAAAGGCAGACTATAATAAATGTTGGCTAAGGATATAAGATGTGGAGAAACTGACACCTTCATACATGGCTGGTAGTAATGTAATATAGTATCGCCAATTTGGAAAACAGCTTGGCAGTTCCTCAAAATTTAAACAGAGTTACCATATGACCCAGCATTTCCACTCACTCTTAGATATGTGCTCAGGAGAATTAAGGCATATATATGTCCACACAAAAACATGAACATGAATGTTTTTAGTGGCATTATTTGCAATAACAAAACAAAACACAACAACAACAAAAATCCATGGAAACAGCCCAAATGCCCATCAGCTAGCTGATGGATAGATAAACAAAATATAGTGTATCCATAGAAGGAAACATTACTCAGCAACAAAAAAGGAGTGAGGTACTAATACATGCTGTGATGTGGATGAACCTTGGAAATGTAATGCCCCATGAAAGAAGCCCAAAGGCCCCATAGTATCTGATTTCATTTATGTGAAATGTTCCGAATAGGCTAAACTCTAGAGCAGGGGTCGGAACCTATGGCTCGCGAGCCAGATGTGGCTCTTTTGATGACTGCATCTGGCTCAATGACAAATCTTTAATAAAAAATAACGTTAAAAATATAAAACATTCTCATGTATTACAATCTATTCATTTCCTACCGCTCATGTTCATGATTGCAGGTGGCTGGAGCCAATCACAGCTGTCCACCAGGACAACACCAAATTTTTATTGGATAATGCATAATGTACACGGGTCGTTGTATGGCTCTCACAGAATTACATTTTAAAATATATGGCGTTCATGGCTCTCTCAGCCAAAAAGGTTCCCGACCCCTGCTCTAGAGGCAGAAAGTAGATTAGTGGCTTGCTGGGGGCTGAGGAAAGAGCAGAGCAGGAATGGCTGCTAAAGGATGTCAAAGTATTTTTGGTATAACGACAATGTTCTGAAATTAGTGATGATAGTTGCACAGCTCTGAATGTACAAAAAATCATTGAATCATACACTTTAAGTGAGTGGATTGTTTGACATAGGAATTACATCTCAATAAAGCTAACACACACACACACACACACACACACACACATATTGGGGTCATTAGCAGGTAGGTGTATGCACTTAAGAGTCTGAGTTTGATTCATCTTTGTACCTTCCATAGTACTGAGCCACATGTCTTACCTAAGAAAATCCATGAAAAATGGTTGAGAAAGAAAGGGAGGGAGGGAGGGAGGGAGGGAGGGAGGGAGAGAGGGAGGGAGGGAAGGAGGAAGCAAAGGCGGGTTTAATGGTGGGCACACTGAGTGCGCACCCTGGGCCCCACAAAAACCCAACTTTACACTTTTTTCTAATGACACCAAGTTTGGTTTCATATGTGCAATTTTAACATTATTAGTACATAATATTTTTATTTATTTAAAAATATAATTAACATGTATTTTTATTTTCCCTGTGTCTCTCTCTCTCTTTTTTTTTGAGGTGCCCAATATTTTCTTCTGCACCCGGGGCCTCAACCAACCTTAATCCACCTCTGAAAGAAAGGGAGTGAGGGAGGGAGGGACAGAGATGGGCATAACAATTTTCTGAGTGGTCTTATATTGTGCCTTATATTATTTTGCCAAGTGCTATAGGAAAGAGGTAAAGAGCAATGGCCAAGAACTGACCACTGTTCACTCAGTTCAGCCCTCCTGTCATTGAACTGACATGGTACTGATGGAATTGTGCTATACTTTGACATGAACTAGACGTTGTGTTCCTTTTTTTTTTTCTTTTGAGTGATAGGTTGGCAAAACACACTTTAACAACTGTGTGTTATTGTGGATGATGCATGATGTTAATACTCTGTTGTGACCTTTTTTTTTATGAGCTGTGAGAATTAAGAACCTACCAGTTTTAGTTTAATTAAGCAGTAAGACAAAGCAGATGGTGTGTTTGTGGGTGGTGACTGCATTCCTCTGATTCCCTCAGCCATGCTCTAACCCCATGGAATCCCTTGCCTAGAGTGTCACGAGGCTGTTGCGAAATTGCTAGGAAGACAAGAACGTGGTCTTAATGTAGTCAGAAAATCTTGGAGGACAGTTTACAGCGGGACTTGCCTACCACAGGAAGTCCTGGTAGTTGAGTTAGGAAGAGGAATCGGTGACATTATACGGTTGTAGTCATTTACTGCCTATCTTTATTCTCCAATACTTGCAAGTAAAGTCTGTGACAATTTTTATTACCCTGGTATTCTTTTGTGTAATTTGGGTCCAACATTAAAAATGCACGGGAATATGATTTGCATGTTTTAAAGCACTCAGAGAAGAATAGGTAAATGGAGAAGCACTGAATTTATGGCAGGTTGTTTTATTATGTTTGCTTTTTGTCGCTATGGAGAACCTAAAGAGTATATTGCACTATGCATTTTCCCCCAAGTGCTATGTGCCTACTGCCGGCCTCTTGACTCCAGAGGATGCACTAAAAACATACACGGGCAGCGACTATGCAATCAATCCCGCGCTTCTCACTGGTCGGGCAGCTCTTCGGGGAGAAAACCAAATGGTTAAGGCGAATTATTTTCTCTCCTTGTTAAGGGAGAGACTATCTGTCTAGCTCAGATCCCTTTCCCTTCACTTTGAAACTCTGAATTACTTGAAAGCTGGCATAAAACTTGTAATTACACAATATTTTAGATCCTAAGATAATAGGCCTCAATTTTTCTCATTAATGCAATATATGAAATCATCAAAATGAAATACATTCACTTCATGGCTGTAATGTTGTTACAAGCATGAACTCTGTGAATATATTAAGATATAGCCACCTTTGCTTTGGGTTGGAGAATCCATTAGTCTCATCTCTGCTACAGAGACTAGATTGGAATTGTAGTTAAATCATGAACCTCAAAAATAATATTTTAACTAAGAGGGTATAATTTCTCTTTGGGAAACCCCACATTTTATACTGAATTTTTTCCAAATTATATAAAGAAACTGTTCCCTTTGTTTTTACAGGTTTGTCAGCATAGACCTGTAACTCTATCCTCCTACCAGGTATCCTTTCGGGAGACCTTTATTAAATAAAGTATTTCTTCTCTGGACTCCTACCAAGTCCAGTCCACTTGAGCATTGGGGATATAAAACTGCAGGTACAAACACTCCTTTGCAATTCTTCTTGTAGGAATAAAAGATTGTTAAACTTTTAGTTAACAGCCACCAGTGTGTATTATAGGGAAAGAAAGATCTTTATATATATTTAATTTTACCCTATAAATTATTAATGATTTTGACAGGAGAAATTACAAATTATTTTTATATGGAAAATAATTTGCAATACTTTATTGCAAAATCATTGGTATTTCATTTCCTGCAGAACTAGATCTTCATCTAATTAACATTTATTTAGAAAACAAGGAACTAGATAATTTCCAATTCACTCATTATATAGGTATCTTTACAATTCCTTTGTAGCTCTGTTTAATAAAAACATTCTAATAGAACCCAAAATGGAAGATTAAATTATGCCTTAGAATTTTTAAAATGTTAGAATTATTTATTTAGTTCTCTAAAATCGGCAACATGGTAATTGTCACCCAGCTTGCTTATCTAATGATAATACTTCCTTTTAACAACGATGCTGAATATTTTACATTATTTTCTTACTAGAGGAAGTAAGAAAGTCTTTCAAAATGTTCATGCATCAGCGATTTTCAACCAATGTTCTGCTAGAAAAAAAAATTGGGGGTGGTGGACGCAGGGAGAGACAGGAACATTGAGCTGCTCCTGTATGTGCCCTGACTAAGGAGGAACAAAACCAGCAATGTCCACGCTCCTGGACAACGCTCCAACAAACCACGCTATCTGGCCAGGGCTTAATTTTTTTTATTATTTTAATTTTTGATTAATTTTTAAAGGGAGAGAGGGAAGGGGTAACTGAAGCATTCATTTGTTGTTCCACTCAGCTGTGCAGTTCATGTATGTGCCCTGACTAGGGATCAAACCTGCAACATTGTTACTTTGGGATGACACTCTTAACCAACTGAGCTAACTGGCCAATGTTCGGGAGAATTTTTAAAACATGCGATACTTGACTATTTAGTCATGGACATTGACTTCTTTTCCCTTAGCTTATCAAATTAAAAAATGACAACAGCCAACATAACAATAACTGTCTGGTTTGAATGAATCAAAATTATATGTATTTTCTGTGCGTGTCAGATTGGGAAAAAAATCTGTACTTTATGTGCTGCAGAATTTTACTGATTACGTGCCGTGAGATGAAAAGGGTTGAAAATCTCTGGTCTACACCCATAACTGACAGTTTTCACTGGCATCTGTAACCTATCCTGAGTGGTCTATCCCTGTTGTTGAGTATAGAATTTAGAATCAGGAAGACTTGCTTTCAAATTTTTATTGTGCTACTTACTAGCTGTGTGGCTATGAATTCCTTTTGGCTCTAAAAGAAACTCCCAAAACAGCAGTGTAAATGCTGGTTTGTTTTGTCACCTAAAGATAGACTGGAGACCTGCCATTTAGGGTCCCCACCCAGTCTTCAGAAGCTCAGCCTCCTTCACCATCCCAGTGGGAGACTTTTATCCTAGAGGTCACCTGCTCATCCAGGATGCCTGCGGGAAATTTCGCTAGAGCTGCTGCCTCCTGGACTGCAGGGAAAAGAATAGCTCCAGCGGCCACAGGCAGCTTCTCTCCCAGCCCACATAGCACTTCTGCTTAGAGCGCATGACCCAGATATGGGGGAGGCAGGAAGTGGTGTCTTTACCATGGACAGCTAAAAACAAAGGCTTCTGTTACCAAGGAGCAAGAGAAGAACAGAAATTTGCTAAGCAAGTAGCATTCTTGGCCATAGTGACCTTGAGTGATTTACTATCATTGAGCCTCAGCTTCTTTGTCTCTAACAATAATCGTAAAAATAGGAGCCAATTCACAGATACTTCTCTTTTTTGAGCATCGAGTGAGTTAATATATCTAATGCATTTAGCTCATTGCCTGACATAGAATAAGTAAGAAATAAATGCTCATTATTCTTTCTAGCTATCCATAATATCTCTAGGTTAATATGCCATAGATACTTAAAACTAAAAATGCTCAAATATATTATATTCTTTTTGCATTCCTGAGCCCACCACTTAACCTGTTCTTACAAGCTAGGAATTCCAGAGCCAGCTCTCTTAATTTTCATTGAATTTATTGAGATGACATAGGCTAATAAAATTACATGTGTTTTAGGTATACATTCTACAGTGTGTTCATTAAGTCATGGTGCACTTTTGACTGTGTGACCGGTCCAAAGTGCACCATGACTTTACGGACACACTGTATAATACCCTGTTTGTATATGGTATTGTGTGTTCACCCATCCAAGTCAAGTCTCCTTCCAGCACCATTCACCCCTCTGTTTCCCCCCTTTTCCTCTGGCAATCACCATGCTGTTGTCTGTGTCTATGAGTAATTTTTTCTTTGTTTAATCCTGTCACAATTTTCACTCAGTCTCTCAATCTTCCTCCCCTCTGACACCTGTCAGTCTGTCTCTGTATCTATGATCTGTTTCTGTTTTCCTTGTTATCTTATTTTGTTCATTAGGTTCCACATATAAGTGAGATCACATGGTACTTGTCTTTCTCTGTCATATTTTACTTAGCTTAATGCTCTCGAGGTCCATCCATGCTGTCGCAAAAAGTAATATTTTCTTTCTTTTTATGGCCGAGTAGTATCCCATTCTGCAATGTACCGCAGCATTTTTACCACTCCTCTACAGATGGGCATTTGGACTGTTTCCAAATCTTGGCTATTGTAAATAATGCTGCAGTGAACATATGGGTTCACATATTTTTTGAAATAGTGTTCCATTTTTTGAAATATACTCCTAAGTGGAATTGCTGGGTCATAATGCAGTCCCATTTCATTTTCCTTTTTATTTTTATTTAGAAAGTTAAATTTATTTGGGTGACAGTGATCAATAAGATTACACAGATTTCAAGTAAACATTTTTATAGCTTTTGAACTGTTGATTGTGTTGTGTGCCCATCACCTGAAGTCACCTTATATTTGTACTGGTTTACTTCCCTTACCCCCACCCACCTCCTTCTGGTAAACCCTTCACTTTTATCTGTGTCCATGAGTCTCAGTTTTATATCCCACCTGTGTGTGAGATCATACAGTTCTCAGCTTCTTCTGATTTACTTATTTCACTTAGTATAATGTTTTTATGGTACATCCATGTTGTTATAAAAGGCAATATTTCATCATTTCTTATGGCTGAGTAGTATTCCATTGTATATATGTCCCGCACCTTCTTTATCCAGAGATGCTTTGGTTGTTTCCATGTCTTGGTCACTGAACAATGCTGCAATGAACATGGGGCTGCATGTGTCTTTATGTACCAATAATTTTGAGGGTTTTTTTGGTAGATGCCCAGCAGAGGGATTGCTGGGTCATATGGTAGCTCTATCCTTAATTTTTTGAAGAACCGCTATACTTTTTCCATAATGGCTGCACCAGTTTTACACTCCCACCAGGAGTGAATGAAGGTTCCTTTTTCTCCACAGCCTCTCCAACACTTATTACCTGTTAATAGCTGGTGAAGATGAGCATCTTTTAATCTATCTATTTGTTGTTTGTATGTCTTCTTGGAAGAAGTATCTGTTCACGTCCTCTCCTCATTTTTTGGTTATTTTTCTAGCAAGAGAGACAGAGAGAGGGACAGATATGGACAGACAGACAGGAAAGGAGAGAGATAAGATGAGAAGCATAAATTCTTTGTTGCGGCTCCTTAGTTCATTGATTACTTTCTCATATGTGCCTTGACCAGGGGACTCCAGCTAAGCCAGTGACCCCTTGCTCAAGCCAGCAACCTTGGGCTCAAGCCAAAGACCATGGGGTCATGTCAATGACCCTATGCTCAAGCCAGTAATCCCACACTCAAGCAGGATGACCCTGCACTCAAGCCAGTGATCTCGGGGTTTTGAACTGGCTCTTCTGCATCCCAGGCTGACGCTCTATCTACTGTGCCACCACCTGGTCAGGCCATTTTTTAAATTGGATTGTTTCCTAATTCGTTGCTGAGTTTTATGAGTTCTTTGTATATTTTGGATATTAACTCCTTATTGGAACGTGTTGTTTGTGATTATCTCCCATTTGATGGCTGCCCTTTTGTTTTGTTGTCAGTTTCTTTTGCTGTGCAGAAGCTTTTTAGTTTGATATAGTCCCATTCATTCATTGTTGCCTTTACTTTCCTTGCCTTTGGGGTCAAATTCATAAATTGTTCCCTACTGCCAAGGTCCATAAATTTAGTACCTATGTTTTCTTCTGTATAATTTATTGTTTCAGATCTTCTATTTAGGTCTTTGATTTATTTTGAATTAATTTTTGTGCATGGGGACAAGGTGTACTCAAGTTTCATTCTTTGCATGTGGCTTTCCAGTTTTCCCAGCACCATTTATTGAAGAGGCTTTCTTTTTTCCATTGTGCGTTTTTGGTTCCTTTTGTTGAAGATTATTTGTTCAAAAAAATCACATTAGGATTTTAATGGGGATTGCATTAGATTTGTGTATTGCTTTGGGTAATATGGCCATTTTTACTATGTTGATTCTTCTGATCCGTGAACGTGGAATATTTTTCCATTTCATTGTGTCTTTTTAATTTTTTTCAGTAATGGTTTGTGATTTTCAGTTTATAGGTCCTTCACATCTTTTAAGTTTATTCCTAGGTATTTTATTTTTTTAGTTAGAGGTGTAAGATAAATTGTTTTTTCAGTTCATTTTCTGAAGTTTCATTATTGACATATAGGACAGCAATAGGCTTTTGTATATTGATTTTGTATCCTGCAACTTTACCATATTAGTTTATTGTTTCTAATAGTTTTTTGATGGAGTCTTGGAGGTTTCCTATACATAGGATCATGTCATCTTCAAAATGTGATGCTTTTACTTCTTTCCTGATATGTATACTTTTTTAATTTCTTTCTCTTGTCTGACTTTCTCTGCTCTAAGACTTCCAGTACTATGTTGAATAAGAGTGGAGAGAGTGGTAGCCTTGTCTTATTTCTGATTTTAGAGGAAAAACCTTCAGTTTTTCACCATTTAGTATGATGTTGGCTGATGGTTTGTCATATATGGCCATTATTATGTTGAGGTACCTCTATACCTATTTTATTGAGTGTTTTGCACATAAATGGATATTGTATCTTATCAAATGTCTTTTCTGCATCAATTGATAGAATCATGTGATATTTGTCCTTTGTTTTGTTGATGTGGTATATTACATTGAATTCAATTGGCTAGTATTTTGTTTAGGGTTTTTGCATTTGTATTCATTAGAGATATTGGTCTGTAGTTTTCTTTTTTTGTGTTGTACTTGCGAGGTTTTGGTATCAGGGTTATGTTGACCTCATAAAATGTGTTAGGGAGTACTGCTTCTTTTATATTTTGGAAGACTTTGAGAGGATAGATACCAAATCTTCTTTGATCATTTGGTCAAATTCACTAGTGTAGCCATCTGGTCCTGGACTTTTATTTTAGGGGATGTTTTTGATACTTGTTTGTATATCTATGATGTCTGTGATAATTTCTTTTATTTCAAATTTTGTTGATCTGAGTCATTTCCCTTTTTTCCTTAGTCTAGCCAGAAATTTCTCAATTGTATTGATCTTTTCAAAGAACCAGCTCTTTGTTGTACTAATTTTTTCTATAGTTTTTGGTTCTCTGTTTCACTTAGTTCTGTCTAATTTTTACTATTTCTTTCTCCTGCTGACTTTGGGTTGCCTTTGTTCTTCTTTTTCTAGCTCTTTCAGATGTAATGTTAGGTTTTTTATTTGAGATCTCTCTTGTTTCTTGATATATGCCTTAATGATATAAACTGCCCTCTTATTACTGCTTTTACTGCATCCCAGAAGGTTTGATATGTCACATTGTCATTCTCATTTGTTTTTATATTTTTTGATCTGGCAGTCTTATTATTTTTTTATTTATTTATTTATTTATTTATTTATTTATTATTTTTTATTTTATTTTTATTTTATTAATTTTAGAGAGGAGACACAGAGTGAGAGAGAGAGAGAGAAAGAGAGAAAGGGGGGAGGAGCTGGAAGCATCAACTCCCATATGTGCCTTGACCGGACCAGTGCAGGGTTTTGAACTGGCGACCTCAGTGTTCCCAGGTCGACACTTTATCCACTGCGCCACCACAGGTCAGGCCAGTCTTATTTTTAATTATTTTAGGAAACTCGATAGTGGTTTCCACAGGGGCTGCACCAACCTGCCTTCCCGCCAACGGTTCGCCAGGGTTACCTTTTCTCTACACACTCACAGCACTTTCTGTTTGTTGATTTATTGATGGGAGCCATTCTGTCAGGTGTGAAGTGATATTTCATTGTGGTTTTAATTAACATTTCTCTGATAATTAGTGACAGTGAACATCTTTTCAAATGTTTGTTGGCCATCTGTATGTCCTCTTTGGAGAAGTGTCTATTCAGGTCCTTTACCCATTTTTAATTGGATTTTTTGTCTTCCTGGTGTTAAATTATATGACTTCTTTATATATTTTGGATATTAACCCCTTATCAGATATATCATTGGTGAATATACTCTCTCATTGAGTGGGTTGTCTTTTTATTTTGTTGATGGTTTCCTTTGCGGTGCAAAAATGTTTTTGATGTAATCCTATTTGTTTATTTTTTCTTTTGTTTGCCTTGCCCAAGGAGATATATTATAAAAAATATTGCTGAGAGAAATGTCAGAGATTTTACTGTCTATATTTTCTTCTAGGACTTTTGTGGTTTCTAGTCTAACACTTAAATCTTTAATCCATTTTGAGTTTTTGCTTGTATATGGTGTAAGAAGGTGGTCTAGTTTCTCTTTTTCTTTCTTTCTTTTTTTTTTTTGCATGTGTTCATCTAATTTCCCCAATACCATTTATTGAATAGACTATCTACCCCATTGTAACTTTTGCCTCCTTTGTCAAATATTAATTGACTATAAAGGCCTGGGTTTACTTTTGGGCCTCTTTTTTATTTTTTTTCATCTTTATGCCAGTACCATGCTGTTTTGATTACTATGGCCTTGTTGTATAGTTTGATGTCAGGTGATACCTCCAACTTTCTTTCTCAAGATTTTTGTGGCTATTTGGGGTCTTTTGTGGTTCCATATAAATTTTTGGAACATTTGTTCTATTTCTGTGAAATATGCCATTATTACCTTGATAAGAATTGCATTGAATCTGTAGGTTTCTTTGGTTAATATGGACATTTTACTGATGTTCATTCTTTCTATCCATAAAAATGATATATGCTTCTACTTATTTGTATCTTCTTCAATTTCTATTTTTAGTGTCTTATAATTTTCCAAGCACAAGTCTTTTACATTATTGGTAAATTTAGCCCCAGATATTTTTTTATGCCATTGTTCATGGGATTTTCTTAGATTTCCTTTCTGATAGTTCATCATTAGTGTATAAAAATGCAACTGATATCTGGATATTTATTTTGTATCCTACTTTACTGAATTTATCTCTCAGGTCTAACAGTTTTTGGTGGAATCTCTAGAATTTTATATTTAAAGTATTATGTCATCTGCAAATAATGACAATTTTACTCCTTTTCAGAGCAGTCTCTGAATAGTTCTTTATCGCTGTTTGTAGCTAACAGTCACCAAAGCATAGTTTCTCCTGCAGAATATGTTCATGGGTTTCTCAGCCCTTTCCCTCCATGTTCACTGCCAGGGTCTGAACTGGAGCTGCCTTCCTCCCTTGCTTGCCTCAGGACTTTGCTCTCTACCAGATAACATCCACACGCGTTCGAATGCTATTCAAGTCTTTATACAATCTGACTGCTGTAGTAACAGCTTTATTTTATTTCTGCTACACCTCCTTAGCCTCTCCAAATCACACATTTCTTTTTCTTGACCTAATTGAAAATTCACTATTCCCCAAACAGGTCATTGTGACTCTGGTTTCATCTTCAGAATACATACTGAAAAATTCTCAAGTTGGAACGCAAGGAAACTAAACAGATATATTTCAGTTTATAATTTTGAACACAAAGGTGTGATTTCTAGAAACCCCTTAATGGCTTTGTTTATGAGACCAACAGATAGATAGGCATACCAGCGTTCCTTATCATAGCTGGTGTCTAAGTGTATAAATATGAACACACAGAGGCCTTCTGAGTGAACGGAACAGGTGGGGAGAAGTTGAGGTCTCTCTAATGGATGGGTTAGTGTGTTTAGTAATTCTCAAGGTATATAGATTTAGACCTAGAAACTCATTATTTTTACTTTCCTAGACAATAGCATTAGTTTAGCTACTTAATGTGAATGTTATGCATTTTGCTTTCAAATTAAAATAAAGAGGTAGAGGAGGTTAACTTTATTGCTGTGTGAGTGTGTATGTGTGTATGGAATGCATAATGGGATGTATAATACAATTTCAGAGCCCTTTGATGCCATATTTTGAAACTAAGTTTGTAGTACAATTAACACATATCTTTGGTTATAGATTACTTGGCCTTTTGCCATTTTCATACACAGTGTCCTACTTAAATAGCCTGGATTGGCTGAGAAAAATAATTGCTGCTATGAAATAATTTTGCAATTACCGCTGTAATTAAGGGCAGTTTGTTAATGAAAGTGCTTGGTGAATAATGACTGCAGGGCACTCCATCTTGCAGCTTCATGCCAGATGATTGGCTTATGTGGTGGAGGCAGTTAGGGAATTAGTGACACAGCTGTCATGGTTACAGGATGGATGTAAATATCCTTTGCAGTTGATGATGAAGAACAGTCATTAGCCTCCTGCCCCTTGGGAACTGGTCAGAGAACAAAAATAAAGTTAACACACAATGGTAAAAAGCCTTTCCTTGTGTCTCCTTTCCTTCAGTTAGAACAATTAACCTTCTCATGGGAGCTGCAGAGCATGTGGACAGCCCTCTCCTCTTCATGGGCATGTTAGGGAGATGAATGTTCCTTCTGGCAGGGCACTGGTGGTTCACAGTTTATAACTGCTCTTATTAGTGTGCAGGCCAGTTAAAAACCGCTCTTTGGAGACCCATGGGCCCCATTTAGATTTTTCTTGTTCATCTCCAGGTGTTTTGTATTCAGTCCCACCCTTTGAAGAGTGCCCATGGACGGATTTGGGCATGCTCTTTGCATGCTGAAGGGGCAACTGAAGACCGGCCTTCCGTGGCCTGGCTTATTTGCCTGAGTAAACTACGTATTGTTATGAGGATGACCTGCGTGCTTATCTGGTCTTGCTTTGTAATTTGAAAAAATTGTATGACAGGGTTGAATATTCATATTGTTTTCTCTTTAAGACATTCTAGGTGTTGCTTCATATTTATATTCATTCCATTTCCTTGGTGTTTTAATGTGTTTTTTTATTGTAAATTTGCTTAAGTAATCTTTTGTAGAGTAATTGCATTACATACACATGCTGTGGTTTTTACATTGAGATATTCATGGTCTGTAACTCATTAACTTTGGCCGACAAGCAGCCAGTATAGCGTGTGGCATTATTTTCTTGTTTTATCTTGCTATGTAGGAAAGTTTTATTCCTTGTAAGAGATGATAATAGGACACTTCCAAGGAAGGTAAGCAGGGTTCTCTAGATTTCCAGTGTACTAAATCTCCTCTTGAGGTCCCTAAGGATAGACTATTGGGATTTGTGTCTTTATATCACAATTAACCAGATATCTTTGCGAAAAGGAAATAACAGTGTTCTGGGTTTTTATCTCACCATTCTGTTCATGGCAGCACTGCATTTGAAGGATGAGGTTGTTGCTCCACGTGTCTGGGTAGCACTCCCTACATTTGCTTAGTGCTGCTTCTGTGCCTGAGACTCCTCTTGGCTCTCGCAAGAGAAGGTGCAAGATGGAAGGGGTCGGCATTCTGCCTCAGAGGTGTCACTTGGTATGGCCTGGACCTCTGCCTCTTCCTTTCCCTTCTTTGGCTATCACAGAGGGAGTGAAAAACGTCAACAAGCTCAGGTGTGACACGGAGCCTCGTTCTGATGCTGAAATGATCCCTTGGCTACTGAGCCATTGACTCTTTTTCTCATTACCTGTAGATAAGTCACTGATTTTCCTAGCTAAACTAATTGCAAGCAGACACTTTAGGACAGGGGTCCCCAAACTTTTTACACAGGGGGGCAGTTCACTGTCCCTTAGACCATTGGAGGGCCGGACTATAAAAAAAAAAACTATGAACAAATCCCTATGCACACATCTTATTTTAAAGTAAAAAAATAAAACAGGAACAAATACAATATTTAAAATAAAGAACAAGTAAATTTAAAACAAACTGACCAGTATTTCAGTGGGAACTATGGGTGCGGATGCATCCTGTGCTCCTCTCACTGACCACCAATGAAAGAGGTGCCCCTTCTGGAAGTGAGGCGGGGGCCAGATAAACGGCCTCAGGGGCCTGCATGCAGCCCGCGGGGGTCGTAGTTTGGGCACCCCTGGTCTAGGACAAAGTTAACTTGCTTGTCTCAAATGGTAGGTGTAAGTCTCTGAAAACCCAATAACTTGAAAAGTCTTTGGAAGAAGAAGGGCATTTTGAGTGTATGTGAAATACACCCGAATGCTTTCCAGGCATTCTCTACCCAGGACATCTGAGTGCTGGTGTGGCTTGGCAGTAAATCAACATTGGAAGCAGGTGGAGGGACTTGTGCTCGGAAACTCCCTCCCAGATTAATGAAAACTGCATTGTATTATTCCTTTTTCTGGTTTTTGCTCTAGAGTATGGGCTTTTGTGGTAGGTCAAGATAACTAAAATAGGAAAGAAAAAAAAAACACAATTGTGTCTTTAATTGGTGTCGTTCCAGGAAAGGGAACTGGGGAACTATTTTCTCAGTCAGAAGAGATGTAGCATGCTTCGGTATTTACATATTCAGTGTGTGCTCTCGTTTCTGTTTTGTTTGGTAGCATTTTGAATTTTCTGTTTCTTTATTTTCTTTATTTTTGGCTAAACATGAGACTTGAGTTTAATTGAATTTCTAAGCCAACTCCATAGGCACCATCCCTAAACTGTATTTAAAGATGCACTGCAGGTTCTCAGGTGGGGTGGCCGTGCGGATGTAGCACTCTGCAGAAGGGTGTGGAGAACAGTTTGAGTTTGGATACATAGCTGAAATCCCTAGTTAAAAGAGAATCTCTTCTCATGCAGTTTTCTGGGCTAGTTTGGGCAAAGGTTGGAGTCTCCCGTTTCACTTAATAGATCTTACCCGGTTCCCCTCCGTTCCCCGGGACACGTCAAACATGTTGTAGTTCTCCACAGTGAAGATGGACCGCGTCCCATCCTGTCCCGTCGCCATCCTTTCTGTCAAAGCAATGCTAATTATAAAAATTGACTGTGAATTTGTACCGGTTTAAAAGTTTGGGTTTAATTTTGCCTCAGTGGGAAGACGTTCGATTAAAACAATGCTTTTTGTTTTCTCCTCCTCCCCCTTTTTCTTTTGGTAGAACAGTTAGTAAAGTCATAGGAAATTGATTTTAGTGTCACAAAAATTTCTGACAGGAATGTACTTTTGAAATGATTCAGACATCTGTTTCTCTTGCATATGTGCCCAGCACTGCTGCGAACGGCCTAAAGGAAACTATTTAACGTGGCAGCTCTGAATCAGATCACAATTTACATCCCAGTTGCTTGGGTGTAATTTTTAACATTTCAGGAACTTCCTCCCCTAATTTACTAAACAGGTTCTCACTCAAAGTGACCATTTGTTCTAGGTGCCAATATGTCATGGTCAAAATTGATACAGCATTAAGAGTTATCGTTTTATGTATGGTCACTTTACCCGTGGAAGGAAACCCTCTCTACAGTCTGTGTTGCTCCTGGCAGGTTTGTGGGGGATGGCGTGGTGGGTTTCATCCCTGTCCGCCTCTCTGCGGTGCTGTGTCTATCAGATAGGCTGTTCCCAGTCCCCAAGCACAGGAGTCATGTGCTTCTGCTTCCTACCGTGCCATCCTCAGAGCACCTGGGAGGCACTTAAAATCGTTCTTTCATAAGTGAATGGGGAGTGAACACTTTCCACAGGATCGTATATTGTCTCGGACACCTGTCCTCCAGGGCTTGCTTGTCCACCACCACTCATGTTTCTTAGAAATCAGTAAGGCTCACTTCCACCGATTATGGTGAGGTATGTCCTTTGATGTTGAAGGGCAGGGGCAATTATTTTATGTGCATGAACTTTTTACATCCATAGAAGAAATAATTTACTGGGAATGAGAAGGGAAAGTGCCCATGTAGATGCATAATAGGCACCTGAGCTCATTAACTTAATGACTTAGTGGTTCCTGACAATTCTCTTCTCCCCACTTGCCCTTACAGAGTACACATTTGCCAGTGTGCTTTGATTAGAGATGTGCGAGGAAAATGGCTTCTCCTCTTACCCTTCCCTAGGCTTACAAGTTCACAGCCAAATAAGGTGGTGATGTTTGCATAGGGATATTCTAGGGCACTGGTGCCCCAGTGGAACTCAGTTGGTTGACCTTGAAGATTAGTTAGTCTACTCACGATGAGCCAGTTGATACCATTATTCATAATGTTGTTATCAATACTTTGCATCTGTTTCTATCTATTAGTGGTTATCAGACTATATTAGTGAGGATAGAAGGCTTCAGATTTGCAATGACTTGAATATTTAAAAATTTTATTTCTTATACTTAAGAGTCTAGGGTATATATTCCAGGTCTGTGGATAGCCCATCTCCCCTGAGCCATTCAGTGACCAAGGCTGATGGCTATGGCACAGCTACACATAGCATCTGGTGTCATTCTGGTCCTCCACCTTAGCCTCTGGGATGGGGAAAGAGAAGGCAGAGGAGGAGCACCTGCTTTTTAGGCCCTCATCATGTCTGCTCATGGGGAAGAACATAGTCTCCTGGCCAGCCTGGCTGCAGGGAAGGCTGGGAAAGGCAGAGTAGCAGCCCAGCCCTGTGCCAGGCTGCAGAAACAAGGGGATAATAGATTAGTGGACAGGTAGCAATCTTTTGGACCTTAGGCTCTTCCTAACCAATAGCTGTCCATCAGCTTTATTTTGCAAAGTCCCACGGTTGTTCTTAGACTTAAACAGTAGCTAATGTGATCCACGATGGCCATTCCTATCATCAGTTTCTTGTGGCTCAAATTATTTATAAAAATGACTATAATAACTGGTAGAGAATCTAACTCACCTCTACCTAGTTCATATCAAGGACTTGGTCCTTTCTACACACATATATTCACATTTTGAAATCACAGTGTAAATCTGTCTGACAAATACAGGGATCCTCGGATTATGATAGAGTCCTGTTCCTTTGACAGTGACATAACCCGAATTTTGGTGTAAGTTGAAACACACCCTAGCCTAACACAAACAGCGGAACACTTGCACTTTTAACAGTCCAAAATGGCATAGGTAAGTGTACTGGGGGACGCTAACTTCCTCACTCATATGCTTTGTTACTGTGTATTTTTCCGCTGCACGCAACCAAACTAGTTTACCCATATAGTCCGGAAGTACGTACCACGCTCATGGCGTAAAACAAAACACTCACGTCTCAAATTTTTTAAGTTTTTGTGGAAGTGAGTGTCGTAAACTTGAAATGTCATATGTCGAGACTGTCATAACCTGAGGACCCTCTGTACATGGTATTTTGCAACCATTGAATCATTTCTTTATTTCTCTCTTCTTTTTTGTTTCTGGGAAGCATGGTAGGATAGGTGTATTTTAATAGATTTGCAATTACTTTTTCTTCATTAGGGTGATTGTACAGATTGTTGGTATGCTAATTATTATTTAGGAAAACCCAGCAGGCATAGTCACTATTTTCTACATATGGTCACTGCCTGATGTAAAGCTAGGTTTCCATTCAGGGTCTTTGTTCAAGAACACGAGAAGTTGTTGTCACTATCATTTCTGTTGGCTTCTCTAGTGTATTTCCTGCAACAATCTTCAACAACTTTCCCCTGCCTCAGTTAGATTTTAGAGACAGTGTCTGACTTTCTGCTCCCATTTTTCAGAGAAATTATGCTCCCAGCCATCTCTTGATACGTTAGGATGAAATATGTCAAGGTCCTTGAGACAGTTAAACCTGTGTTGAGATGGGCTTTAGGCTCCTCTGCTGCTCTACCACAAATAAGGGATTGTCAGAGTTCTTGCTGCGCCACAAATGTTATTTTTCAACTAGGATTAGATGGTAGTCGTCTGGCTTTTTAAAGTATTAGAACACCAGACAATTTTGGGTTTGTGCTGACACTAATCACCTTGAGTTTTATTTTCATTTTGGTAAGAAAGGGGCAAGAAGTGTCAGGTGTGTTCCAAGCTAGGGCCAATATCTGATTCTTATTTTATGTAGGAAGGTAGTCTTATTTGAAACTTACTGTTCTTTGATCTTACTGCTCTGGTATTGATATTGCATACAGTAGGGTAGATATTTTTTGAAGTGTTTTCTGAGTATGATTTTCTGTGAGTTCATAGTCCTGTGATTTCAGCGATCATGAGGCTACTATGAATGGTTCAGTACATTTCAGCAGCATATTTATATACATATGCTCCCTCGTCTATTGCAGGGGTCAGGTTCCAGAACCCCCCGCGCTAGGCAAAAATCCGCAAAGTAGCGACCTTATATTTATTTTATTATTTATATATTTTTAAGGGTTTATAAACCCTCTCCACACTCTTATAAACCTTTCCCACACTCCTAAACACTTTCTGTGCTCTTAAACGCTTTCTATGTATTTTATTTTAATTTAATATTCTTTTAATATGTTTTAATTAATATTTTTATATTTTTTATATTGTTTTAAATTTTTAGGCTAGAAATGCTTATTTTACTGTAAAAATAATTAAAATAATAAATATATTAAAATACCTATATACTGCAAAATCCTGCGACATAGTGAAAAATCTGCAGTACAAAATTAGACATATACAATTTAAAAATCTGTGATAACAGTGAGATTGTGAAAAGTGATGCGTGATATGGCGAGGGACGGCTAGTTTCCTACATTCCAGTGCTCAACACATGAGGTTCCGTGTAGAAACACACCTATCTTAGTCATGATGTTAGTCTGTTTTCAATGTCTTGGGAATGTGCTTAATGTCTATAAGGCATGTTAAATTGAGGTTTTCCAAAAATAGTGTCCCTGAAATTTAAATGAGGTAGCATCAGAGCAAAAAAGAAAATCATCTTTTTCCTGATAGCTAACCAGTTGCCGCCTTACTTCTCTCACTTGTTACAGCGTCTCACGTGTCTATCCTTTCACTGTGACCGCACATCTTTCCCTTGCTCTCTGTCTTCCCTACCCGACTGTGAGCTTCCTGCGGGAAGGGGCTGTGCTCCGGGCAGGGGGCAGGGCCATATGGCAAGGCTGCTCCGTCAGTGGGTGATGAGGGGACAAGAGCGGACAAGGTGGGAATAAATCTTTCACAATAGGAAAGGTTATCTCTATGCCAGTGAGCGGAAACTGATCTAAAGACACTGCCTCCAAGTTTATGTTTTTGATATAGGGAATTTTTGTTGTTGCCCTTCTCTGCCCATTTAATTACTTGGGCTTTTCTTAAAAATCAAGAAACAATGGCCAGGTATGTCAGTTGAAAATGGTAAAATTGTTTCATTCACTGCCTTGTAAAAACAACTTTTCCATGAGAAAAGGGAGGGTTTTCTTCCATCACATGTCTGACCTCACCAGCAAGCCTCTTGCCTCCCTCCCTACCCCACTTTACTCCTCTGAAACTGAAGGGCTGCCCGCCTGCCTCATCGGACACTACCAGGGCTGAGGGCTGACGCAGGCTCAGCCCAGGGACTTGCACGCAGTCAGCTCCCAGCGAGTGTTACCCATGAAGACGATGAGTAATGTCGGTCTTCCCTGACTCAATACTTAAAGTTTGTTAGGTCTTTATTGTTATTTTGCTTCATTATGACCTTAAACAGAACTGTTTTCACAAAGCACCGGTGGCATTCTCTCCATCACTATAGATTATGAAAGGAAAGGATCGGGGAAAATTAGGTATAGCCAGCACTATGTAGTCCTGGGGAACGGATGTAAGTAAGATCCTTTCTGTTCCTGCCTCCTAGACGGGTCATAGCATGAATTGTTGCACTATGTAAAGCGGTGCTTGCTTGTTGTTGCCCTGCATCTTGCACAGGACTAACAGAACCCCTTGCTGTGAGATGGTTTTGTAAGTTTGTTCAAAGCACAGTAGAATGATAAGATACCACAGACTTTTGTGTTCCCTGCAAACATCATTTTAAAGAAGGGATTTCTAGGTCAGAAAGTGAAATGTGTTTAAGGACACCCTCCCCCCCCCCACCCCCACACACACACCCTTTCATTGAAGACAATACTTTTTACTCTTTCTAAGATGTGTTAATGTAGTATAGTACTGCCCCACTGGGACACAGCCCAGGGGGAGAGAGTAAACAAAAAGAGCTTCTGGAACTGCCATAAAAGATAATACAAAATATTTGCATTAAAATTTATGCAGATTATGCAAAGACCCTCCCCCCGTGTTTCACCAAGGCCATTTATTAGTAATTTTACAAGCCTGTAGAACTTGTACAAAATCTTATCTGTCTTAGTTACCTTTGCTCCACTCCCCACACATTGGAGCCAGAAGATGTGAATGAGGTCTGCGAGGTACAGAAGGGCATTGCCAGACACAGCCTCACGTAGCAGGAGGAGTTTATGGATAAAGCTGAGCAAGATGCCCCTGTGACCTGAGTCTAGAATGGGGTGAGATTTCCTTTTTTAATTTACTCTGTTTAAGAGGGCAGGGGCTGTGTAAACTTTCAGAACATTGTGACTAATATAATTTAAGTGAGAAAGGATCTGTGATTTTTATGGAAAGCTTTCACTATGATTCCAAATAAACTGGGCATTCTCTTTTCCCTGGGATTTTTCTGCTTGGTATGGAGTTCCTAGGGCATAAGTGTTGGTTTTTGATTTTTCACTGTTTCCTCTTTTGCCTTTCATGATTGTGCACATATGATTTTCCCCTATCTTGTTTTTTCCCTTAAAAGAACTTAAATAAACATTTAGGGGTAGTAGAGAGAATGAAAGTGTCTTGAATATTGAATTGACCAAAATTTGTTTTAATGGTTTTAAGCATCCCACTCTGCATTGATTCTCTCACCCAAATACTTAACAATAACAACAGCCACAGGACAATTGCATCAGCATCTACTTCCCTCCACGCCGATATTCTGAGGCATGAGGTTAGGAATTATTCTCCAGAGGTCACTGCAATTTAGCACTGTGCCATGCACACAGAAAGTGCCAGTAAGCCTGGAAGCAACAATTGTTTGAGATGAATACTGTTTCATCCCAGTTTACAGCTGAGGCTGTGGAAGCTCACAGATGTTCGGTGGCTCTCCTACAGGCACATTGCTGGATTGAGCTGGGGGCTGTCCTCCCTGTTGCCAGCTCTGTATTAGCTGCAAAGCTCTCTGCCAGCTTCAGGAGGAACTTGGTATTCCTGGACTCACCATTTTCATTCTCCATAACTTAGAAGAACTGAGCTCCTAATTGACAAAGGGTAAGAAATAAAAAGCGACTGATTGAAATCTATTATTAAACTTCTCTGGTTGATTGAATTGACATAACTGCCTAGCTCAAAGAAAATGAACAATTTTAAAAGCACTGATATTTCAGGCACCCCCACCCCCAATCACCTATTCTTTTCTTTTTTACTTTGACAGAATTTTGGGGTTGTAAACTGAAAAAAAAAAAACCCATGGGCTAGAGCTAATCTGAGAGTTTAAAATTAGGCATTGACAATCCTTCTTTTGGTTTCCATTTTTTCATGTTTTTAGAGGGTTGACAGCTTTAAGGAAATGGTATGTTCCTTTAACCTCAAGAAAATTTTATTTAAATTTAGTTACTAGTTTGGAGAAAGAATAAACAGAACCTTCAATTAAATGTTCCCATGTCTTAGAAGAATGAATGGGTAGTGATATGATTTATGACTGGTATGAGAAATAGGAAGATAAAAGAAAATCGAAACCCAAAATTATTGGTTTCAGCAGAGCATTTCTGATTTAATTCTAAATTGTGAGTAAGGTTTACGCCTTGCTTAAATGTTTCTTGCCGAGTTGTGGAAGCAAATCTCTACCTTTTGTGTCACACGAAGCTTAATTCAATGCTTATTGTCTATGTAGATAATTTTAAGTGAAGAGAGATAAATAATCTCCATAGTCATCTCTAGAACAGTGCTTCAATAAATAGTTGTTGATAAATAAATATATGAATGAATGAATTTCATTCAAAAGTAAAAGATTGACGTATTAACATTTATACTAGGTGTAACAGTTATATTTTATGAAAGCAAATGGTGAAAGGAATAATGCAGACTACAAAAAGATTTTTAGTGCCATTGGCAACTGTAGCTTGTCACAAGAAAACCAAAGTATGAAAAGTGGCATAGGTGACTTTGTTTAAAAAATTTACTCTAAGATTCTAATTTTTTATAGGGGCCCCAAAAGTCAGCTTTATACTGAATGGAAATGATCTTTTATGGTCTTCATTTAAAAGCTTTTAAATATACTTAGTGAATGAAAACAGATTTAGAAATAATAGTGGTTACAATTTCTGTTTGTATGAGTGCATCTATTCTGTCTGTGACCTACTCTTTTTTGTACATCTGAACTTCAACCATGGGTTTCCCAAAAATTACTTCTAGAAAAGTATTAGATTTTGTGACCTGGTAGTCAAATGCTTTGCTCCAGAGTGTTGACATCTTCTGATCTTCTGCTGTGATGTTGAAAACTTTGACCTGTTAAAATCTTCTTGTGGGTGAAAACAAACAAGCAAACAAATATGTGTGTATTTGTGAGTGTGTACTTTGTGTCTTTTACAATAATCATTTTACATTACACAGACCTATTTCATAAAGACTGCCATTGAGCAAAATCCTTTTTCTACTTTATGACTTTTATTTGAATTATGTGAATAGACCCAGCAATAGCTTATTTTCATCCATTGGGGTAATTTGATTAATTTGGAAACAGCCCACAGTAACTTGGAATCAGATTATCAAGATGGGCATTGGGCTTACAGTCAAGATGGTCGAGTAGATAAACACAATACTCACATCCTCCCACAACATCAAAAATAAAAATAAAATACAAAACAACCATACAACTGCCTGAAATTTAGCTGAACAGAAATCCTGTAACTAAGACTCTAAAGAAGAAGCCACTTTCAGACTGGTAGGAGGAGCAGAGACCCACATAAGGCTGGGCCCACACCCATCTGTGGTGGTTAAAAATTTGGAAGGGTATCTCAGCTGCAGAAGTGCTCCCTGAGGGGAGTGGGGTCCCAGCCTCATGCCAGGTCCCCCAGCACAGGTTCCAGTGCCAGGAAGAGAAGTCCTCATAACCTCTGGCTGTGAAATACAGCAGGGATATGCTGAGTAAGACAGAAGTTTCTAGATTCCCAGGCATTCCTCTTAAAGGGCCCATTCATGGATTTAACACTCACTCTCTCTGAGGTCCAGTGTAGGGGAGTCAGATCAAAAGGAACCAGGGCTATATGGGAAGAAACTGAATTGTCTGGAATTAGGATAAGGGCTGAAGGGGCAGCTTTCTTCTAGGCAGAAGTACTGCCAGAAACCATAGTTTCTTTTCTGAACATCCCCCCCCCCACACACACACACACAGACAGAGCCAGCAAGTGGGCATCATAACAGAGTTTCCATCAACCTGACTCATACTATTCACCTCATTGATGTGATTTCCTGAGACCCTGCCCTACCCAACTTGCAGGCCCATCCAAGCCTTTTCCACTGTTTTTTTTTTTTTTTTTTTTTTTTTTTTTTTTTTTCTGTACGAATGGCCTGTCTTGGCTTATGCATTGGACTTCCCTAAAATTTCTCGAACAAGCAGCATCTGGACTTGGCATGCCCTGTACTTCTAACTAGGTGGCCCAAGGCCTGGCACTAGTGGCAGTAGGCCTTGGTATGAAACTTGGCATCTCTAGGGCAGCTGCAAGCCCATCACAAGTGGCAGCCATCTGCTGATCACTTTGCAGCTCTTGTTGGATAGCCCCAAGCAGGGCACAGGCAGTGGCTGACCTTGGCTTGTACCTACTGGGTGGTCCCAGAGCCAGTGCACCAGATGGACAGCTTCAGACCACACAGATGTACCACCCAATTACTCCACAAGTGACACACTCAAGAGGCAAACTCATCAGGCACCAGAGCCCAACTCATGCAAGTCATGCTCCCTGGGGTTGGCCCTGCACAGCTGATCTTTCATGTTGGTTGCAGCCAGTCTGCCCAGCCGACTGGCTTAGGAGTAAACCCCTCCCAATGATGTGCCTCCAGCAATCAAGGCTCAACTATAACAGGAGGGTCCATTTTGGGTAACCAGGGATGCTGAGCCACTGGGCCCTACAAGACTCTTACCACATAAAGACCTCTCTACCAAGACTGGGAGACATAGCAGCTCTACCTAATACATAGAAACAAAAGGAGGGAGGCAGCCCAAATAAGAAGACAAAGAAACATGTCCCAAATGAAAGAACAGAACAAAATAACAGAATAGAACTAAACAAAATGGAAACAATCTACCACATGCAGAGTTCAAAACACTAGCTGTAAGGATGCTCAACAAACTTAGAAGAGTATAGGAACTTGGTGAGAATGTCAACAGAGAGATAGGAAACATAAAAACGGGAATAAAAAGCATAAAAAGAACCAGTCAGGAATGAAGTATACAATAACTGAAATGAAGAATACATTACCAGTAATCAACTGTGGAGTAGATGACGCAGAGGATGAAATCAATGATTAGGAAGATAAGAAAGCAGGAAAAAAATTAGAACAGCAAAAAGGAAAAAGAATTTTAAAAAATGAGGATAGTTTAAGGAGCCTGTGGGACAGTATCAAGCGTACCAACATTCATATCATGGCAGTACTGGAAGGAGAAGAAACAGAGCAAGAAATTGAAAACCTATTTGAACCAATGGTGCTGGAAAACTTCCCTAACCTGGGGAAGGAAATAGAAATCCAAGGCCAGGAAGCACAAAGAATTCCAAACAAGATGAATCCAAAGAGGCCCACACCAAGACACAGCATAATTAAAACACCAAATGTTAAACACAAAGAATCTTAAGAGCAGCAACAGAAAAGTAGTTAGTTACCTATAAGAGTATTTCCATAAGACTATTAGCTGATTTCTCAACAGAAACTTTGCAGACCAGAAGGAATTGGCATGAAATATTCAAAGTGATGAAAAGCAAGTGCCTATAATCAAGACTACTCTACCCAGCAAAGCTCTCATTTAGAATTCAAACAACAGATAAAGAGCTTTCCAGACAAGAAAAAGTTAAAGGAGTTCAT
This sequence comes from Rhynchonycteris naso, assembly GCA_037038555.1. Classification (NCBI taxonomy): domain Eukaryota; kingdom Metazoa; phylum Chordata; class Mammalia; order Chiroptera; family Emballonuridae; genus Rhynchonycteris; species Rhynchonycteris naso. The sequence continues at coordinate 276,432,605 of CM072995.1, read as the reverse complement.
CACCACCAAATCAGTATCATTTGGAATGTTGAAGGGTCTTCTTTAGGAAAAAGAAAAAAATTAAAAATATGAATAATGAGATGCCAATAAGTATATATCTTCATAATTAATTTAACTTCACATAGGTTAACTACCCCATCAAAAGATACAGTATGGCTGAATGGATGAGAAAACATGACGTTTGCACACACTACTTACAATAGACTCACTTTAGATGGAATGACACAGATGACCTGAAATTACAGGGATGGAGAAAGATATTTTTTTTTGCAAATAAAAATAACAACAACAACAACAAAAATCTGTGGTAGCAATACTTATACCAGACAAAATAAACTTTAAAACAAAAATATCAATTAACAAAGGAGGACCCATCACTTCTGGGTGTTTATCTGGAGAAACCCAAAACACTAAATCAAAAAGACATCTGCATCCTTATGTTCACTAGAGCATTACAGTAACCAAAATATGGAAGCAACCTAAGCCTCCATCATTAGATGAATGGATAAGAAGAAATGGTGCATATATGCAATGGACTATGACTCAGCCATAAGAAGGAATGAAACCTTGCCATTTGCAACAACATGGATGGGCCTAGAGGGTATTGTGTTGAGTGAAATCAGACAGGAAAAACGAACACCGTATGATTTCACATATATGTGGAATCTGAAAAACGCAATAAATGAACAAGCAGAGTTGAAAGAGACTCACAGATACAGAGAATGTTTTGACTGTTGCCAGAGGGAAAGGGTTTGGGGCAATGGGTGAAAAGGGAAAGGGCTTGGGAAATACAGATTGGTAGGTAATTACAGAATAGTCACGGAAATGTAAAGTACAGCATAGGAAATAGAGTCAATAATACTGTAATAACTACTATATATGATGTTCGGTGGGTACTAGATTTAATGGGTGATCACTTTGTAAGTTATATAAACATCTAATCCCTGGGTTGTACAACTGAAACTAAAAATTGTACATCAACTCTCATTGAAACATAAAAAATTATTTTATTTTACAAAGTGGACATTGCATTGTAGCTTAAAATAAAAGAGAAAGCCTAGATATCACTATTCACTGTAAAACAATAGGGCATAGGTGTGATGTACCGACTGTCATGGAATGGAAGTGTAAGTGGAATGATTGAGGCCTTTTAAGGAAACTATGTCTTTTGTTTTGTTTTTTGTTGTTTTTTTTTTCTGAAGTGAGAAGTGAGGAGGCAGAGAGACAGACTCCCACATGTGCCCGATTGGGATCCACCTGGAATGCCCACCAGGCGGTGATGCTCTGCCCATCTGGGGTGTTGCTCTGTTCCAACGGAGCTATTCTAGCGCCTGAGGTGTGGAGGCCATGGACCCATCCTCAGTGCCTGGGCCAACTTTGCTCCAGTGGAGCCTTGACTGTAGGAGGGGAAGAGACAGAGAAAGTAGAGGGAGAAGGGTGGAGAAGCAGATGGGGCATGTCTCCTGTGTTCCCTGGCAGGGAATTAAACCCGGAACTTCCACACACCAGTCCGACGCTCTACCACTGAGCTAGCCGGCCAGGGCCTAAGGCAACTGTTTTGAAATCTATAAAGTCCACTGATTTTTCTTGAAAGTCTTAACCTCATAAGTTAAAGTCTCACTACATGCAGACTTAGAGACTGGTGTGTGGCACTGGGACAGCAGAAGCAGGGTACTTTTTATTTTTAAGTGGGAGGCAGGGAGATGGACTCCCACATGCACCCCAACCGGGATCCACCCAGCAAGTCCCCTACCAGGATAATGCTCTGTCCATCTGAATCCATTGCTCTGTTGCTTGGCAACCAAGCTATTTTTAGTGCCTGAGGTGAGGCCATGGTGCTATCCTCAGTGCCCTGGGCCAACTTGCTCCAACTGAGCCATGGCTGCAGGAGGGAAATTGAGAGATAGAGAGAGAGAAGGGGGAGGAGTGGAGAAGCAGATGGTCGCTTTTCCTGTGTGCCCTGACCAGGAATCAAACCTGGGACTTACACATGCTGGGCTGAGGCTATACCACTGAGCCAACAAGTCAGGTCTCTTAGGACCTAAGTGCCCCTGAAGAACCGAATGGGAACCTGAGTACCTACTTCATTGCCAGCAGTAGTGATGGCAGTAATTAGGCTTCTGCATGTTATTTTGTTTGTTTGTTTTTTCCTGACTTAAATAGTTAAAAATCCATTTGAAAATGTTCTTCTGACTATATTTTTTTGTGTTTATATTTTTTGCCTTCTTGTCTCATTGGAAACAGTAACTGTTTCTGGCCTTTCTGTTTTCTGATTTGCCAAATCTGGCTGGCCAGCTGGGGCATTTTACTTTTTCAAGTTGATTTTTGCGAATTATGTTGTCAAAAATTGTTTTGTTTTGTTTTTAGAGAGAGTAAGGTGGGGAAAGGGACAGACAGGAAGTGAGATGAGAAGCATCAACTCACAGTTGTGGTACCTTAGTTGTTCATTGATTGCTTTCTTATATGTGCCTTGTCTGGGGGGCTCCAGCTGAGCCAGTGACGCCTTCCTCAGGCTAGCAACCATGGACTCAAGCCAGTGACCTTGGGCTTCAACCCAGCGACTTTGGGCTTCAACTCAGCAACTTTGCGCTCAAGCTGGATGAACCCATACTCAAGCCAGCCACCTCAGGGTTTCAAACCTGTCCTCAGCGTCCCAGGCCAACGCTCTATCCACTGGGCCACTACCTGGTCAGGCAAAAAATTGTTTAGGCTTTAGTTATCATCCATGCTTCCTTTTGCTTGAAGATTTACCAAGCAAGCATGACCAACAAATACGTCTAATGGGTTAGCAGTGTATCTATAACAAATATCTCTACAATGTTGGAAATTAAAATTGCACTCGAGTATAGGAATCAGGATCAACAGAAATAAAAGCAGTTAAAATATACTTAATATATACCTTGCTGCAAGGGTTTGATTGGCCTGAAATGCTTTCTTTAACTGTTTTAATGCAACAGTGTGATGCCTGCTCTGACAGCCTGACTGTATCACTCCCTAGCCTGCCCCCCACCCACTCACTCAATCGATCCTGGCTGCTGCTCTGCAGAAAGTATTGATGGACAACTTAAATATTTCTCATTTTGAAAAGTGAAGCATGAGTAATTAAGCGATGCATCTCAAAGTTGGACACCAGGTTTTTACTGAGTCCGATAATGAATAAAAAAGTGCATTAACCAAATTAAAACTCTTGCATGTCTGTGTATTGGCTATTGATGTGTCCTTGTGCATTTCATTATCGTATGAGATGGAGTCTTGTTTGTCAAAGAGCTTCCCAGAAATTTCCCTTGTATATTAAAGCTTTTTGTTTGCCTCTAGATTGGTTAGGGGAGATAATCCTGTGACAGTTCATTTTTCTCACTAATTTATCTAAGATAATCCTCATTTTCAGTGGCTCAGAAATGTAGAGGACATGTACAGGCCTTTTCTCTCCAACTGTGTTCAGTATACAAAGAAAAGTTTTCTCGGATTCTGTTCTATAGCAGTGACTATGGGAATCTCTAAGGTGGCTAAAATGAATGAGTGTCTATTAATCTTAACAAGTAATATATATGTATGTATACATCTGTGTGTCTGTGTATGTCCCCCACAAATATACCTTAACTAAAGTTTTCAGGTTAAATGATGCTCATCACTGAAAGTGCTTTGATGCATAGAAAAACATGTGTCAGAATTGCCTGTAGTAGAAATTAGATATTACACTGCCTGAAAGTTTACATTATATCTTCTTTTATTTCTGTCTTGTAACAGAATTTGATCAGAGCTAAACATCATGAAATGAATAACCGGTCTGTTTCCAGCTCTAACATGAGTCCCTAATAAACCATCCAGGGCACCCCTGGTGGTTCACCTCTTTGGATGTTTTGGAATTGGGCTGTTGCTCATCTAAAAAAACCTGAAATCAAGATGCCAGTTCCCGATTAGCTGTAGAAAATACCAAAGGGAGGGAGCCAGTGGTGGTGGAAGGAACTAGGTTTTAATAGGACTTGAAAGAATCCCTCTTCCATTGTGGCCAGCCAGTGCTCTGTTTATCCTTTCTCGCTTTGTGCTGTGACTCTCCGAGCTAGAGAGGAAAGAAAAGATTGAGAATCAAAGCGTGGATAAGAAGCAGAGACCAAAAGAACAGAAAAGCAAAAACTGACTAGAGGAGGCAGAGGAATGCAAACACAGAAATGAGAGGATTTTCAAAGACAGAATTGGATGCATACATGTTGAAACCGGTAAGGGAGAAAATTTCTCTCTGATAATGCCTTCCGGGTTATGGTCTGTGTATGTCATGGGAGACTTGTCTGAGCAGGAAGGAATCCATAAGCACTAGTCCAAATAATCTTCTGGCCCTTTTTGGGGGCGGGGATGGCAGGTGAAGCTAAAATCTAATCTTTTTTTCTATCTCAACATCATCTCCATTAAAGCATTTGTCAAGCAGTGAGTGACTTGAGGGCTCCAAGTGATTTGGATTCCAGCGTAGCTCAGAAGTCAGATTCTCAGTCGGCTCAGTGAGTTTCTGTTCCCTGCATGGTGAGGCAGCCTGCAGGCTCATACTGTAGTGCTAGATAGCAGGAGTGGTCATTTCTCTACTCTCCACCTCTGAGCAGAGAGGGCAGGTTGATAGGCTTTTCCCCATTGTTTACAAAATTACTGTGCACAGCGATAAACACAAAGGCAGTGATCTCATATTATCAGGTAACTTGACTACTCAAAAAAAAAAGGGACAAAATCTGACAAAAACTTATAAGATAGACCTTGTCGTTTGGTTTTGTTTTTCTTATTTGAGTTCTGAATTTAAACATATTTGTTATCCATTTTATTAATATTCATATGTGTATGTAATAAGGTTTTAGCTTAGGCGGTTTTAATTTTTTGTGCTCCTGTGCACCTGTTTGAAGTGTGATATCCAATCAGATTATTTCTTTGATAATTCTAAGGTGAAATGCATGGGTAGCAGATATATCATTTTTAGCATAATGTCTCTATTTAAGTTTTCTTTGAAGCCAGGAAGTTTGAACATAAGCTGTTTACTATGCCACGGTTATATCTCATCTTAAAGAAAACCACATTGTATTAACTTCTGCATAGTGTATTTCTATCAAAGCATTTGATCCTTGTTTCTGTGAGATAATCCTGGGAACTTTTTATTTTGAGAATAGGAAACTATGATGGATTTAATTCATAAAGGGAAGCTGCTACAAGGAATGTAAATGTAAGCACTTGATAAGGTAGGATTTCCTCGTTGCCATGACAACCTTTGGGTCATGGGCCTGAGAAAACATAACATCAGTCCTGAGGCTGTGAGAATGATTATAAAATTTAACTGTCATTCTTCATTTAGGGTTGATAGCAAACATTATTTACTTAAGTTTATCTCAAGGCCAGCGAGGGCCTGTTTTTTGAAAATCTGAGACTCAGATCACAAATGAATCCGTGTTGCCCATGTCTAACATTATGAAGCACACGCAGCATTTATTATTCTAACCAGACTATTTGTACATAATATCCCTGTAGATTTGGTCACCTTCCTATGGAAGCCAACAGTTTTCGTCTCCTGAATTCTTAATGAAAACTGTAGAATGCAGCTGTATACATTGAAGTAATTTTGCAAAAATGTGTGTGCTTCCCATGCCAAAAAGAAAACCTTAGGGAACTGTGTAGGAAGGAGGCCTTTGTGCCTTCTCTTCAGGTTCAAATATAAATAAACTGTTTAGGGTGGACCAGTGCCAGGAAAGGATGTTAATACCGTTGTATATTTTTAAAATACATCACAACCTGGAAATTAAAGAGGTGGGTTAAAATCTCTTTCATTCATGTTTCCCCCTTCCCTGCCCAGGGGGTAATTAATGGTAGTGAAATCCCCCTTCTACTATGGAAGATGAATTGAATACAAGGTGTCAAATTTCTAAATTGAAATGTAGGTGTTTAACTGGGCACCATGACACAGTATCATTTTTTTCTTGCTCTGTCTTTTACAGAATGCTGTTAATTTGCACTAATAACCTATGAGAGCCACTGTAAATTACCCAATCTTGCAAATTTGTGAGTATGTGTACAAATACTATAAAACTGTCAGATACCGCATCAAACAAATTTATTTTATTGCACGAAGAAAAATACACTTGCATGTTGATAAGGAACGCATTTTTTACAACCAGATAAGTGCTTTCTTGTCATCTGCTTGCCCATCGGGGAGGGTCAACACATTATATGGTCTGTGGCAGCCAGTGGCTTACTGGCTCTTTAGCAAAAACATCACTTTAAAAAATGCAGGCTTAGAAAACTCTTGTGATTACATGCATACTAATATCTGGTATTGAATTTTTTCTCCATATTCTTTGCCTCCTTAAAAAACAATTCTTCTTTCCAACTTTGTATGCTGAACCTTTACATTAAAAAAGAGAGCAGGATTTAAGGTTATTAAGAATAAAATGTGTACTTGGCTAGCTTTCCTATACCACACCCATTTGGGTCTGAACCTGTGGGATTGATTATTCATCCCCTCCCATTTGGAAGATGAGGTGGAGTCCAGCCCACACACCCAGCAGCCTGCACTGCTCATCAAAGCACTCTTCTCGGTTTGTTTTCATGTCTAGCAGCAGAAATAACTGCTCTTTTTCTTTTCTGTTTTCTTCTGTCATCTTATAATTGCAACCGGTAATATGTCTTCTTTCTGACCTGGGAGCAACACAGGGGTGGTAGCATGTCTCCCCCCACAGCCCAGCCCCCGCTGGGACCCAGTGATGAGCTGGCATGGCGCCTCTCCCTTTCCTGACTTCACCCTGCTTCATGCTCAGACTTTGTCTGAGTCTACCAGTTTCCCCCTTTATTTTTCATCACCCTGTATCTGCATGTTCTACCTGACTTACTAATAAGCACAGCGGCCACCTCAGCAGCATAAAACCATATCTGCAACGAGCATTTTTAAATGCTTCTTATGTGCTGGGCACTATGATAAAAGCCCTGTGTTGTTTATTTGAGTTTACTGAATGCTTTACCTACTACATACATACATACATACATACATACATACATATTTTTAAATTATGTAACACAATTTTCATGTCTTTTTGGTGCAGTTATATACATTTTAATAAGTGTATATATGTTACCAACATATAGGACAATTCCATTCCCCCGATATTCCCCCATTTTACATGATAAGCATTTTGAATTTATTTGCTATCAATCCTTATAATGTTAATGGATCTCTCTTTTTTACCATTTTATTTTACTTTATTTTATCTTGATGAGGAAAGTGAGACTTGGAGAAGTTAAGTAACTTAGTCAAGGTTTTACACCTAATAAACAGTGACCCGGGCTTGGACGAGTCCCAGAACTTGGGTGTCTGTGCACTATTCCGCACTGCCACTCACAAAGGTGGCTCAGGACTCTATTATCAGTGTAATGCAAAGGTCTGCATGTCGGTTTTAAATGATATAATGTGATGTTGCATCTTGTAAAGGATCACAGATATTTCTATGTGAAGCACTCTCAGAAGAGCTTAGCAAACCTAGGGGTTTGTGTTGTTGTGCATTTGCTTGTTTGTTTGTTTTGAGTTCAGGTGAGACTGGGAGGAGGCCTGAACCAAACATGTTCTTGGTTCACCAGGAACTGTAAATCATTAATGCTTTTTGGGCTACACTTTCCAACATTGACATCTTATTGCTGTCACACTTCTCTGTCTACTGCCACCACCACCCGCCCCCGGTTGTTTCATACCACAGCGCATAGAAACCAAAGCTGGGCTTTTCCATTAGCCTTGGTCAGCTCACCCTATCCTATCTTTCTTTTCAAAAGTGAAACCCATTTCAGTGGCTGTGGGCTCTTCTGGGAGAGGGAATCAGCTTTAGGAGTAATAACCAGAATCTTTCATCCACGCTTTCATGCTAATGTGCTGATGCTCAAATCACCCTAAATGTCAATATAGAATTACGCTTTAGACTGGGGATTCTTCTGCTATCATTCAGTATAAATTTCTTAAACTGCAAAAGAAACTATGAGCAATAAAGGAAGTGCTAAAGTTCTATTTGTAGTTTTTAAAAAAAAATGGAGAGGGATGGGTAAAATGCTTTGTTCAGGGAAAATGTAGAACTTCATAGATAGAGAAGCTCCCCACTCAAAACTTTTGCAGTCTGGAGTGCCACCTTAAATTACTTGCCAAGGATAAATGTGATTTTATGAACAGAGCCTACATTGTATATTTAACAGATTTAAATAATGGTGGCCATAATCAGTGATGATCATGGAGACCCTGCAAGGAATAATCCTACATCTTCTCCTTTTCTTTTTCCTATTTCATTCTCGTAGTTTTGCTTCTAATATAGTCAGATCCAGGCTGTTAAGATACATTGTGAATAAAAGATGTGCCCATTCCCTTTGTACAAGTTCAGGACTATTAGTCCTGAAAATTTTGTTTGAAGAGTTCTTCTTCAGGACAGATTTGGGGTGGTACTTCTTCTGTGTAATGTACTTATTTGTGCTAGGGAGATAAGATCACCCTTTGTATTGGAATGAAAAGAGGAAGGGAGTCAGCTGTCAATGTGAAATTGCATTTTGAATTGTTTGATACCTTAATTTGATTCTTCTCAAAGCAGCATCTCAAACCTTACCATCTGTTAGAGAAGACATTCCTATCTAAAGACAGATGGCAGGTCTGCTTTTTAGGTAAAGATGTGGGTATTAAAAACCTAAAAGCCAGGAAAAGAGTTTCTTCTATTTGTAACACTATTTATGATGAAGAGACTAGGAATTATTGCCATAATTTAGCTGGGGGAGCCCCTGAAAATTCTTAGCTTGCAGTAACTAGTCTCTAGGGCTGTTACTTGTGATTATCACCAAGCAGCTAACAGTGCTGTGAGTTTTATGTCTCTATTTAGGGAGTTTTTACAAAAATTTTACCATTTGACTTCCCTGTTTGTAACCTAATTTGGGCTGGATCAACTGAAAAAAATCTTTCGCATTTGCCTTTAATAATACAATTAGAGTAGCTAATCTGAAAGCAGTATTCAATCAGAAAGGAATATTGAATGTCTTTATGGATAGAGTGCTACAAAGTTTTCTTTCCTTTTTTCTAATTTAGATTCCCTGAGTACATTTTGTTAATGTTTGAACATTGAATCAAACAGTGAATTTCTTTCATTTTTAAACATTGCCAATTCAAGGCAGGGACCTCTGCTTCTACCTCCACATGAGCGAGAACACCGTTTTAAGGGAAAATGGCGGCTGAAGTGTCAGTGCTCTGTGTCACCTCTATCAGAGAAACTGATTACAATGTTGATGGTGATTTTCAAGGCCATTTTCAAGTCTTGCTTCTGCTTCTTAAGAATGTGCAATGCAGTCCAACCTTAAGACAAATAGGTTAAACTAAAAAACCGCAGGAATATAAGAATGAGTTTCAAAATAATAAAGCAGGCCAACTTTGAACTTCCCTATACTGTATAAATATCTCCTCACTTAGAGGAAATGCCTTTTAAATGGCTTTTTCATGATATGATATGTACTGGTGTCTAGGCTTGCCATTCTTTCTCATTTGCAGCCATTGTTTCTAAAACTTATTAAGAGTTACTGATGTTTAATTTTAAAGGATAATTAAGGGGCTGGCGTGTACATCCACATTGTCACCAACTTTTGCTGCTAAGAACTCTAGAAAAGATTTGTTCTCCTGTGGGAAAAAATACTTTGAGAACATCTCTCTGCAGACAGCATGAGTGGCCAACTCTGAACCTGTCAAAGATGAAAACAAATGCAGTGTCAAATGTGTTAAACACTGTACTTGGGCATAAGGGAGAATGCGTTTGTCTTACTTCAGTTGTCTTCCCAGCCTGTGCCCATTTAGCACTGATAATAGCAATAAACTTCACAGGCAGGCAAGCCTACTCTTTTTTTATGTCCTTCCAGTTGAATTGAAAATAGTTTTTTGTGGTTTTGTTTGGAAAAGAACTATAAAAAAAGCAATTTGAGCTAGTGATATCTTGGAAGAGAAACCAATTTAAGATTACCTTTAGTTGGTCATTGTTACCTATCCTAGGCAGATGTCATGGAAATCTTCTTAATATTAATATTCTGAGAGTCTGACCTGGCAGTGTTCAGGTGACATCAGAGATCAGGCTATCGTGCTGAGCTCCCCTCTGGTGGCACGCAGGACTGCTCCCGGTGCGTGCGGAGAGAACCCCTACCACTGCTGAGCGCAGCAGCCTCATTCTGCTCCTGCTCCTGCTGTGGGAATATTTCCGTATTTAGCCAAAGCCATGTGACATTGCGTGGCTAATTCAAGTGTGTTGAAAACGGGCTTTGTAACTGTAATGTGTAGAGAAAGAAATGGGAAAGACCCTGGTGTCTTCTCTGATTTTCTGGTCTGTGATGTAAAATGTTGCATCTCTGCATTCTGCGGTGAAGACCTCCATGTTGGCACCATGCAATTAGAGCTCTCAGAGTTGTACCATGGACGTTGTAATATGATTAATGGTTCATGAATGTATGGAGCTGAAGTGTTTCACATGATGAAGTGATGACTCTAGAAGGAGAAGTTGTTAAAGAGGGGACCATCTGTCTTTGAAAGTGGGACTTATGGGGCATTCACATTTCCCCCTACCTGTAAAAATGGGTCTAGTGACTGGAGCTCTTCCTCTTTCTGCCTTTTTCCCTTTTCTCCTCCCCTTCTTCCTCCTCTTCACCCTTACCGTAGAGCCAGAATCAATCAACAAACTGTAAGAAGTGATATCATGAGCCATACAACAATATACTAACATCTTACTTGTATTCCAAAAATCCTTCTCTCACACGGAACAAATGTCATGATCATCTGTGTATCAGGGTAGGAACCCCTGACAAGGAGATGAGTTGTCATGCCAGACACAGAAGAGCAGCAGTGTCAGTGCTGAGACTTGGGCTCTGGGCTCTACTCTGTGGATTATTCACAGCCCAAAGATCCTGAATGACCAGTTGGTATGTGATCAGGGAGTCTACTCTCATCTTAAACTACTGTGTCGAAATGACATACGCCAGTGTACTAGTAAGGGATGGTGTGGTTCATACCAGAGGGAAATGGAAATGGCATTTATCTCTGCCATTTTGGCTAGTCCACATGAGCGTGGCTCTCCCTTCATCTAAGTAACCAAGAGCTAGTTCTTCTTAAGCTCCATTGTCCTGCCTACCAGTTCTCAATTTACCCTCACTTTCAAAATTTATCATTCTGTAGTTTGTTTGGCTTTTAAATCCATTTTGCTGCTCATGTTCTTGGCCCTTAGGGAAGTTTTGGATCACATAGGATACTGTACAGAATATATTTATATATCTCAGCAGAGTAATGGATGCTGAAATATTTCAGAAAGATGTATTCTATAAAGATTTACGAACTGCATCCTCTGCCTGTGTCAGAAGCACAACATGTATGATTTTATTTGTGGCTTAATCAACAGGAAAAAATGCCAAGCAGCTTTGACTGGCTGGCAGTGGGTCTGTTTGTGTTTGCCTTATTTTCTCTCTAAGACACCTGCTGGAGATGAGAGCCGGCAGAAACACCGAGAAGGTATCCATGGCTTCGTACGGCAGCATCTCAAGTGATCAAAGAAGCCTTTTTATACAATCTTGTTCCTGATCATGCAGCCGAAAAGCTGTCTACCTGTCTGTCCACCTTTTAATTGCATCATCCCGCTCTCTCTGATCCTAGAAGGTTCTGTCAGTGTAGCTCTGCTTTCTACAATTTCTGATCACAGTTATCACACAATTTTCTGTGAAGAAAATCAGTAAAACGGAGAGCTTCCTCATAAACTTGAATTAAACCATTTTATGAGAAGTTAATTTTCTATTGCATATCCAGTGAAGCCCTTGTGCTAATTTATTCTTCAAAGCCAAATACTATGTACCAAGGAGGGGTGTGTGCTGTAGGATTTCTTGAAGCATTATATTTATTGGATACAAAAGGAACTTGTTCTACCTAGATGCTTCAATCTACTAAACACTGATTTCTTTAAAAAAAAAAAAAAAGGCAGTAGTAAGTCAGGAATTTAATTCACTGATTTATTCATTAATTCATTTGTCAAATACTTATTAAGACAAACCCATTATGTGTAGGTTTCTGTGTGATTCAAAAGTGGGATACTGTTCCCGCTCTGAAAAGTATGGATTAATGATAAGGAAATGTTGTATATTGATTTTGATATGGAAATGCTTAGAAAGTGACACGACACCCCAGTGGAGGAAGAACTCACTTCTAGTTGGGCCAGTCAGAAATGGCTTGCTGAAAGGAGGAAGCCTCAATTTGGGAATCGGCAAATGGGAAACATGTGTGCCATGTAAGAACATAGCAAGAGTCAGGAAACCCTGAGCCAGGTTGAGCGAGTGGTGATGTGTTATAGGCTAGTTGACTAAACCCTGAGAAGGGCAATTATGAGAAATAGTGTTGGAAAGGTGGGTTATAGGAGGACCTCCAGAGATTTCAATATCAGGGTAGGAATTTGGATTTTCTTTAGTAGAAAGCAAGAAACCATTAAAGACATTTGAGAAAAGAAAATAGCAGAAGTATGTATAGATTGTAGAAGGGAGTGTGGATGGCAGAGAGGAGAGACTAAAGATTTTGAGATCACAGTAATCCAGGCAAGGAGTAAGAAGAATTTTCACTGAGGTGGACATGAAGACCTCCTGGATGTAGAATGCCCAAAGCCAGGGCAGTTCATGACAAATAAGAGGTGTCAACACGATTAGAGGGGATGCTCTTAACAGCGATGGAGGGGCCAGGGGAAGGGGCAGCTAGATGGATCAATGCCATAGATATTGTGGTCTTATCAAATATTCATTGATCCAAGGAGAAATGTCCAGGATTCTGTTGTCAGTATGAACATTGGAGTGGTTGAAGTGTGTTAGGGTGTTGGAAAGAGACTTAGGAGTCTTCTATATGCAATGAATAGCTGAATTGATAGCAAATTTGTGATAAAAATGAGTCAGCAGATTATATGTATTAAGTAATAGGCGTTTGTATTGTGTCTCACTGAGCTGATAAAAGTCTATCCAGGAGTTGGGAGTTTTACCACAAGTACTTTCTGAAAGTGTTACCATAGCGCCAGACTCCTCTCTCCACTTTGTGACTTACAAGGACCCTCAGAGGAGTGAACACATTGGTGGGCATGACAATTGGAGGAATGGGGAGGGATATAAAAACTAGAAAAGACGGCCAGGATAATGCTATCTCCTGAAGTTGAAGGGGGTAGTTTTGAGTGGGAGTTAGGTCAGCACAGTGGCACGTACTGGAAGAGATTAAGGTGGATGAGAACAGACTGTTAGATGCAGAACCCAGGAAGAAACTGTTTCAAGGGACTAGCTTCCATAGTGTGGAGACAGTAAAATTGTAAGAGCCGAGGGATAGGATGTTTGGTGATGAAGAGGAAGCAATGAGTATGGGTAACAGGTAATGGGATGAAGGCTAGAATCCCCAGTATATAATCTGAGTCCTCTTTTCCCAAATGCCCAATTTGAGGGGCAGGCAGCTCTGGTGGGGTGTGTGTGATGGGCGCCCCCTTGAGGCTGAATCTGAAGAGGCAGGTGGTTTTGATTATGTCCCCATCAGTCATAGGAGCACTGCCCTGGCTGTTCCGTGCATTGCAGGACTCCTAATGCTGCACCACCTGGTACTCTAAACTGAACTTGTGGTTGACATTAGGAAGCCACAGTATCTCCTCAATACCCGGATCTCTTATTTGTGCTTATGAAATGACTTAGGCGGTGCTGTCTTGATTTTCTTATTTACCATTCTTGACAATAGAGTTGGACCCAAAAAATGGCTCAGGAGAAATAACTGGCCTGATTTTTAAAATTTTTTTATTTGTTGATATTTAGAGAGAGAGAGAGAGAGGTGAGAGGAGGAGTGGGGAAGCATCAACTCATAGTTGCTTCTCCTGTGCGCCTTGACCAGGCATGCTCTGGGTTTTTAACCGGGGACCTCAGCATTCCAGGTCAAGTCAAAGCTATATCCACTACACTACCACAGTCAGGCCTGGCCTGATGGTTTTGAAGAAATGTTTGATTTTCATTCTGTTCTATTGCCTGAAATTAGGACTTAAATTAAAATGTGCTGATTGCTAATTGAAATCTGCAGAATCCTGGCCTGTTTCTTAGTTTAAGCAGCAAGCAGAACTACTCATGGTCATAATACTAAATCTTTCAGACACACACTACTGTGGTGGTTCAGCAATTCTGACTCCAAAGTAGTAGAGTACAACATTTATTTGTTTGCTTCAGTAAATGGTGTGGATAAGCTGAGATTGTCAGTTAGAAACTTTATAGTTAATTTTTGTTGTTTATGTGGTGTGGAATGAAGAACAAGATGCCCTGAGATCTCTCAAGGACTTTTTGGAGTCTCTGTAGGACAGAATAGTTATAGTTAATTTTTAGCAATAGAGAAGTCATTGAAAATTTTGATTTTTCTGCTCATTTCCCTTTTTCAATGTTACTCCTTCCCAGTTGTTTAAATGACAGCTAATTGTGCTGCCGCGTTCGGTCCATGTTATGTCTCCCACTTTTCTAAAAGCGGTGAAGTGTGTGGCTTCATTTTTTCAGAAGATCTATGCAGTCACTATCCTGAAGGCTATTCCAACATGCAGATAGATAGCAAGGGGGTCCTTGTCTACTCCATTAGAATATCAATATTGATTCAGCATGTGCTAAAAGGAAACAGTATTTCTGACCAAATGTTAAATCTTGCTTCAGGAGGGTAGAAATAACAGTGGATGTTGAGATTTGATGAGGGTTTGAGTTCTGGCTTCCCTGATGAGTGGTCTTTCATGCGTCATAGCTGGACCCCTGGCCCTCCTTGCATTCTCCTCATCTCCAGGTGGACGTTCTAATGTCTGTCCTGCTCACGCACAGGTTCCTGAGAGGGTCAAATGTGTCCATGTACTCAGCACACCGCAATGTGCTGCACAAGTGTCGATTATTATTATTTCAGAAGAAACTTTGTCATCTCTGAATTATTAATTATCACTAATTTAAAATGTATTAAGCATCTGATTTGTTCTGGTTTCCGCAGAGAATTTAAATTGGCCTTGGTTAAAAGGCACTATGTAGTTCCATTCTTTCATGTTAGGGAAAGTGAGGCATGTAGAAATAAAATTGACTGCTTTTTATTTGCCATTTAAATAATTTTCCTTTGCATGTTATTAATGAAAGTAATACACTTGGTATAAATTAAATTCAGATTGCCTGAAATTACTGTGGGAAACTACAAAAAAAAAAAAAAAAGAAAAAAGGATTACTTCGGAAAATGAAACGATACAGTGTTATTTATGGTTGCCTGCTGTTTTAATGTAAACAGTACTGCCTACATTTCCATTGAATACTTCCATGGTGGTGTGCATGTGTGCATTTGGAGTCCTGTGACTTCAGACTCAAACAAGGTTGTCAGTGGCTGTTCAGAAATAAGTGTTTCTGCTGTCACACTAGGTTACTGACCCCTCCAGCTGTTGTTTTCCCGAGTGGTAAGAAACAAAGACAATGCAGAAGTGTTCCCTTTTCTCCACATCCTCGCCAGTACTTATTCTGTGTTGTTTTGCTGATGAGCGCCATTCTGACTGGTGTGAGGTGATGATGGGAATGCAAACTGGTGCAGCCACTGTGGAAAACAGTATGGAGATTCCTCAAAAAATTAAAAATCGAACTGCCTTTTGACCCAGCTATCCCACTTTTAGGAATATACCCTAAGAACCATAGCACTGTTCTCAAAGAAGAAATGCGCCCCCATGTTCGTGGCAGCATTGTTCACAATAGCGAAGATCTGGAAACAGCCCAAGTGTCCATCAGAGGACAAGTGGATTAAAAAGCTTTGGTACATATATACTATGGAATACTACTCGCCCATAAGAAATGATGACATCAGATCATTTGTAACAACAGGGATGGACCTTGATAACATTATACTGAGTGAAGTAAGTAAATCAGAAAAAACTAAGGACTACATGAGTCCATACATAGATGGGACATAAAAATGAGACTCAGAGACATGGATAAGAGTGTGCTGGCTACCCGAGGTTGTGGGGAGAGGTGAGGGAGGGGGTAGGGAAAGGGAAGGGGCACAAATAAAACCAGATAGAAGGTGAGGGAGGACAATTTGACTTTGGGTGATGGGTACGCAATATAATCAAATGTCAAAATAACCTGGAAATATTTTCTCTGAACATATGTGCCCTGATTTATCAATGTCACCCCATTAAAATTAATAAAAAAAAGAAGAAACGAAGACAAGCCCCTCCTTCTCATTACTCTGAGACATGAAATACTTCCCTCCCAGTGTGTGTTCCATAGTTTCCAATGCAGACTACTTCCTCGCATCACTCAGATCCCTGCGTTCTGAGCAACGCCCAAGCAAGGCTGCTCTGCTCGGGGGGTCTCTCAAGGTTCTCCTCCCAGCTGGATTTGTCAGGCCAAATTTGGAAGAGCAACAACACACGATGAAATAGTCATTTTTATTTATTTTTTATTGCTCTAAATGACAGGTTTTTATAAGATTTCTCTGACTCCGTGGTACTGTATACTAAATTGATTATTATTATTATTAAATACATATTTATTTTTTAGACCCAGTGGTTGTGAGAGAGGTTTGGCCGGACATTTTGGGAGTGTAATGCTAACGTCCATGTCCTTTCAGTAGGATAATATGGAAGTGTGAGATGGTAATATCAGAACTGCATTTTCCTCCCGAAGAGGAAGGGGCTAGCACACGAGAGACAGAAATCCGCTGTTCTCTTTGTAAGTGAAAGGTCATGCCACTGCGCGCGGCAGGTGGATTGGTGAGAAACGAGCTCCCGTTTGCGAGGAATTAGAATGAGTCTATCTGATTTTCCTTCACTTGTGACCTTTAAAGATGCGGCTTTTAGATTGATAAGCAGGTGGGTGCTTTGAGTAACCCGATGCAGAATTTGTTTCATATAAAAAGACTATCTTCCAGACACTGGAGATATTGCTTCCACAAAGGTTTTTTTTTTCCTCCAAAGCCTCTGGAGAAAGAAATTCAACAATTATATCTTATCTGTCACAAGAAAAAGAAAATTCAGAATTACAGTATGTTCAATTAAACCTTTTTTTTCCCCTCTCAAAGCAGTGATCATTTTCTGGAACACACATCACCCTTCAGTCAGGATCTCCAGGAAGGCTGGACAGTGTGGGCACTCCTTGTGGCTGTCCCCTCTGGCTCTTCCTGCTCCGCCCAATGGAGCCTCCTCCATGGAGATGAAAGAGCTTCCTAGGTTGCTATAGTGATCCTTTCATGTTGGGCCCTGTGCTCTCAAAGCATCTGATGAGAACAAGGACTGGGGAGCTGTACAGGGAATGTCATGCAGCTGAAGGTGATCTGCGCCTTTGTGTGTGTGGCGATGTTGTGGTTTGCTGAAGACAGGACGCAGGTCGATGCAAACCTCCAGCCCACTGAGGGCCCAGATTGATGTTTGGATACTTAAATGGAAAATTGTCTATGATGTATGTAAACTTGCAACAGTCCTTACTTTGTATTAAAAAGGTTGAAGTTAGCTTACTTCCCCTGGCCGACACACTTGACTTTCTCTTTCTTTCCACTTGTTTTCAATTCCTAATTACATCATCCATCTTATTTGTTCTAATTTCCTCCTTTTCTTTTCCTTATCCCTTCAGCCATCAGTAATGCAGGTCCATCAGCACCGCTCTACTTTGTTAGATGTTGGTGTTTTATTGGACCGCTGTGTTGTTGCTGTTTACCATCTGATATTCCTAGCAGATAATGCACTCTTTATAAAGCAAATACATTGGGCTTTTTTCCTCTTCCTGTGTACAGGTTTTAATTTCCTACTGAAAGTCACAAATGAAGCTAAAAATTTGACTCCTCCCACACAGTCTGCCAGACTTTTGAGATTTTTCAGGACAAGCAGAGGAATTAGCTGAGTGACTACCATCCTGTCCTATTTCGTGCAGCAGTCAAGAGCAAGAATGGTCAGCTCGGAAGAGTCAGCTTTCATGCCACAGGAATTCTGCTACTTTAAAAATACTCTGTTTAAAAGAACAGACACACACACAGTAGTGTGTTCATGGAAAAATATCTTCATCAGGAGTGTCTCAGAACTTAAGAGCTAGCTACTACGTATAGAAAGTGCTGGCCCTGGCCGGTGGTTCAGTGGGTAGAGCATTGCCTTGGCATATGGTTTGATCTCCCGTCAGGGAAAACAGGAGAAGTGACCATCTGCTTCTCCCTCTCCCTCCCCTTTCTTTCTTTCTTCTCCTCCTGCAGTCAGTGGCTAGATTGGTTCGACCATGGCCCTGGGTGCTGAGGGTAACTCCGTTAAAGCACAATGGCCTCAGGCACGAAAAATAGCTCAGTACTCAAGCATCAGTCATAGATAGGTTGCCAGATGGATTCCAGTCAGGGTGCATTTGGAAGTCGCTCTCACTATCTCCCCTCCTCTCACCTTAAAAAAAAAAAGGAAGAAAGGCCTGACCAGGTGGTGGCGCAGCGGATAGAGCATCGGACTGTGATGCTGAAGACCCAGCTTCGAGACTCCAAGTTTGCCAGTTTGAGCACGGGCCCATCTGGCTTGAGCAAAAACCTCGCCAGCTTGGACCCAAGGTCGCTGGCTCCAGCAAGGGGTGGCTCAAGGTGCTGAAGGCCCTTGGTCAAGGCACATGTGAGAAGCAATCAATGAACAACAAAGGTGTTGCAACAGCAATGCAAAACTAATGATTGATGCTTCTCACCTTTCTCTGTTCCTGTCTGTCTGTCCCTATCTATCCTTCTCTCTGACTCTCTCTCTGTCCCTGTAAAAAAAAAAAGAAAGAAAGAAAGAAAGAAAGAAAGAAAGAAAGAAAGAAAGAAAGAAAGAAAGAAAGAAAGAAAGAAAATGCCAGCATGTCCACAAGGAGCAGGACCCAGCCTCTGCAAACTCTGGCCTCACCTTCCCCACCCACCCCCATTTGTTCACGTGTGCATGTGCCAGCCCACACACAGTCATGGCAAACCTCTCTGCCTCTGTTCTGCGTGGTGAGCATGGCAAGCAAGGCTCTAGCCTCATGGAACTCTTATTCAAGTCACTTTTGACCTGTCTGAAGGAGAGGGACACCATGATCAGAGGCTCTGGGCCTGCACTGTGTATCACAGAAGTCACTTGGCCCCATGTGGCTTTTTGAATTTAAGCCAAGCAGAAATAAAAACAAAGAAAATTTCAGTTCCTCAGTAGCTCCTGTCACACTGCAAGTGCTATAGCCTCCTGTGTCCACTGGGCACCCTGCTGGACAGTGCAGATACAGAGCATTCCCATCTTCATAGAACTTATACCATGCAGTGCTGTTCTGAAGCATCCTCCGCTCTTAAGGGTAAACAGTTATTGAAGAGGCAGGCATGTAAATAAATAACACTCATCTCTCATCTTCCGAAATGTTTAAGCTTCTCTGAAATTCTCAATTCTTCCTGAGATCCCATAAGCCTGAAAAGCCATGCTTAACCAAATTTAATATGCTGCGCATTCTAAGCCGGGGTAGTGTGAGGTAAACATGTGCAGGACAGGAGGGGAGGCAGATCAGGGGCATGAGGCTGCATTGTCTGAGTCAGCTACCTTCCGGGTGCAGTAAGAGAGGAACGTAAAGGTTGGGAAAACGAGTGCCTATCCAGCTTTTCATTCTTCCATTCCACAAACTTTTTCTTAGGTATTGAGAGTAGTCGATAAATAAAAGCTTTTTGTCTTTAGGGGAAGGAGGCAAGGGACAAACTGTGACAGGGCAGCATGATGAGAGCCATGACTGGAATGCATGCTAGTCTGTGTGAACACGGAGACATGAGCCAGACTTCCTAGGGATGTGGGGAGGAGAAGGAAAAATGAGGGAAGTTTCTGGGGGACATCACACGTTGTGTATGTGTGTAGTGTTTGCTTTATCTTCAGTGATATTCTTTTTGGAATAATCTAGGTTATAGAGAGACTGGTTGATAATGGCTGGTTATGTAAAATGGGATCAATTTAAAAATTCTTCAACTAGCAAACCCTGGTAGTTTCATTTGAAATTCTTGATGTGAAATGTCATTTTTCTCCTGCTATTCTGGAAAGGAAGTATTGTTTTATTTGGTTCTCTGTGGGGCGTTCCTCGTCCTGGCTTTTCCTCTTGGCGATGCGGGCTTCCTTGCTGTTTCTGGGATACACAGAGCCCATTCTCCCCGTATGGCCCTTGCTTTACTGCTCCTTTTGCCTGGAAGTAAAAGATGCTTTGGTTCTCTCCCCCATGTCCTCCAGACTCTTCTCAAATGTCACTTTATCACACAGGCCTTCCTGACCTCCCTGTATCAGCCTCCCACACATGGTGCATTGCATCTCCTCTCTGCCTGCTGTGCTTTTCAAAGCGCCTTTGATCATCTCCGATATACTGGGTTGGCAAAAGTAGGTTTACAGTTGTGAGCCCTTAAAACACAGTCCGTTCTTGTATTATTATTTATTAATTATTACATTTGTGCACTTTTTACCCCACCATGCATAATATGTTGTATCTTCGTGGTCTGACTTCCATCTTTAGAATGTAAGCGCCATGAAGATGGGGACCTAGACTTACTCATGGTCATACACGTCAAACACCCACAAAGTTCCAGCATATAGTTGGGCCCGATAAATATATATTGAGTGAAAAAATTCTATCTTGAAATATGTTACATATCCCAAAGGGGATGGTTAGGTTAACCATTCCCCCCAGTTCTCTCTTTATTTCTTCTGTAAAATTTAACTGAGATTCATGTTTTGGAGCAGTTATAAATTCAGTCATTCTCTGCGGCCGCATTCACTGGACCCAGTAACCATTTGACAGAAAGCTCATGCTTTGTGTTATGTGTGAGATGCCCAGGTAACTCCTGCTTGGCTTTCGTAGTTCAAGGACAGCTCACCATGTTGCCACACTTCTCCCCAGCGTGTGGCTAGTGTGCAGGCAGTGCGGCTCAACATGCTTGCGCGGCCACGGCACAGCCATCTCAAAGGTTCCCCCCGTACTTCTGATTTTAAATAGTGTATCTGGGCTTGCCTCTACTTCCTCTCTCTCCCCTTCCTTCCATCATACCTTTCGATAGAACACCAACAACTAACAATAAAATAATCTCCCTGGTGGCATTTGTTAATCACAGTCCTAAGAATCTTATCAGTGCTGTTGTTACCAGTGTAGAAACGTGAGAAGAAAAACTTGAGTGCGCCATGCATAGCCCCTCTCCTTGCATAGAATGCCATTCTTGACGGAGAGAACACGGTGTGTTCTTGCTTCTCTTTAGATGCGTGGCCCAAATCTAAACAGTAGAGAAGGGAAAGGCAGGGACCTGAACAGGCAATGGTTAGGACATAGGTCAGAGAGAACTGCTTTTTCTCTATTGATTTTTGTGAAATTGTTTAAAGAATGGTTCAGCATTTTGGGGTATAAAAATAAGAACTTCAGGTTGTTTTTCAATTAGACGAATGTTCTTCAACTGAAAGGTTCTCTTGTTCTTGAAACGCACTTTTCTTCTGTTCTCTCAGAGTCTCTGTGATCAGCAGCTATGTGGCAGGAGGTGCGGCAGCCTTCTGGACACCCCTGCTTCCTCCCTTCCCTCTCTATTCGTGAGGCTGAGTCTGAGTCACTAGGAAAACGGATTGGCAAAATTGTTCCCTAATTGAGGAGAAAGGTAGCTCTATAAAGAGAGGCGCTCTCCAGAACACAACCAACCAAACTATCAAAACGCATGTCTACCCTGGATAGGTTTAGTTTCAACTAGAAGTCCTAAGTAGCCCGGGATTGGGTTTGAAACAGGCATTAATCTTAACATTGAAATATTCAGGCTGAACTTTTTATGTTTTTACTTAGAGCATGGTAATGAGAATTCTGTTTCATTATTGTGCCCATTGTCAGGTCACTGCATTTAAGATTCCTTTTGAAATGGACACGGAAATGAGTTTGTATAGAAGCTGAACACCCTAGGCTTTACAAAATGGCTAATGGGTTTTTGTGGCCCAAGAAAAATGAACTTCTTTTGATTTCTTTTCTTGTTTCTTTCTTTGTTTCACGGTGTGTATGTTTGTGTCTGTGTGTGACTGTGGGGAGCAGGGGATTATAATGTAGCATTATGTGACCCCTTGTGGATTGTTTATTGTAGTGGGTGATGCATGTTTGTTCTACCTGCAGAATAAACTATAGTGGGTACAGGGCTGGTTACAATTTTAGGTTTGCTAATTTTTAAAAAACCATTAGTTACGCACACTTAAGATACCACTTTGCCTGACCAGGCAGTGGCACAGTGGATAGAGTGTTGGACTGGGATGCGGAGGACCCAGGTTCGAGACCCCGAGGTTGCCAGCTTGAGCATGAGCTCATCTGGTTTGAGCAAAGCTCACCAGCTTGGACCCAAGGTTGCTGGCTTGAGCAAGGGGTTACTCGTTCTGCTGAAGGCCCGCAGTCAAGGCACATGTGAGAAAGCAATCAATGAACAACTATGGTGTCACAACAGCAATGAAAAACTAATGATTGATGCTTCTCACCTCTCTCCATTCCTGTCTGTCGGTCCCTATCGATCCCTCTCTCTGACTCTGTCTCCATCCCTGTAAAAAACAAACAAACAAACAAAAAAGATACCACTTTGATTGGGCTTATTATTGTCTGTGTTTATACAATGTGTGTGTGTCTGTAGCTTTCAGTATATCCATGATGCTGCCCTAGAAGTTATTGTGTAAATATGTGAGGTGATGATTGTGGTAATTAACCCAATCATGGCAATCATTTCACAACGTGTACATATCATAAGTAATCACATAGTACACCCTACAAAAATCGTGTGTACTACCTAAATAGAAAAGTCTCCCCCCCCCCCGTCTGTGGTTTCCCGTTCCACAATTTTAGTTATCTACAGTTAATTGCAGCCCAAAAATATTAAATGGAACATTTCAGTAACAAACACTTCATAAGTTTTAAATTGTGTGCTGTTCCTCAGTAGCATGATAAAATGTCACACCGTCCCACTCCATTCCGCACGGGGCATGAGTCAGCCCTCTGTCCGGTGTGTCCTCACTGTACACACTCCCTGTCCATCTCAGTCATCAGACCCACTGCTGAGGTAGCACCGTTCATGTGCTCACACTGCCCTATTTTACTTAATCACGGCTCCAAGCTCAAGAGCAATGATGCTGGCACTTCGGATATGCCGAACAGAAGCTATCAAGTGCTTCCCTTAAGTGAAAAGATGGAAGTTCTCAACTTAATAAGGAAAGGAAAAAAAAATTGTGTGCTGAGTGAGCTTTCTAAGATTTACAACAAGAACAAATCTTCCATTCGTGAAATTGTGAAAAAGGAAAAAGAAATTCATGCCAGTTTTGCTGTTGCAGCTCAAATGGCAAAAAAAGGCCACGATACATGGTAAGAACCTACATACGATGGAAGAAGCATTATATTTGTGGGTGGAAGATGGATAGAAAACGTGGTTTGATTGACAGCAACATGTGTTGCCAGAAAGCATTGAGCCCATACAAACACTTGGGCAAGGGGTTTCCTGAATGCGTGACATCAACCATTTCTGGCAAGTAATGACTGGCTACACCGGTTCAGAATAAGTAGGGACTGGAAAAGGTAGAGGTCATGAGCTTTGAGTTCAGCCACAACCACCTGTGTGCTCCTGGAAAAATTCCTTAATTTCTCTGCTTGTTCATCTATCAAGACAAGGTTACTAATTACCCACTTTGTGTTAGGATGGAATGATGGATGTGAAAGCACTTAACAGTCATTCAGTGAACATTCATTTTTCTTCATACGTCTAGTTAAAGTCTGATGTTTTCCCTTATTTATGCCTATAAACCTCTCTCAAAGGTCCCAGGCTTCCACACTTCCTAGCTGGGCGACCTTGAACCAGTTGTGAACTTCCTGTGCCTCAGTGGCCTCATTTATAAAGTGGGGATAAGGGGACAACTTGCACTGGGTTTATGCCGAGGATAGATAAGCTTAATGCACCTGGAGTCCACAGTTACCGTCACAGAATAAGTGTTTGACAAATGTTAGATGGTATGAGCTGCGATATTAGCCTTACTCCTTCAAATTATAAATTGCATTCACAAGTGTTTTTTATTGTGAATGGATCTACTAAAATATGTTAGTAAGTTTTAAAGTGATCTGACTCGAAACTCGAGTCCTTGGACTGCATAAATCAGGGGTTGGCAGTTTGGTTTCTGATTCCTTGGCATTGACTGATCAACATTTGGTTCATTGGTGAGCATTTAAGAACCGCCAGTGAGAGCATGAGAAATTAGCAATCCTTCATACTGTCAGGACACATTGAGATTGAGCCGTCAGAGGTCGGGGAGGGAATGCTTCATTGCACGGAGTCACGAAACCAGTTGGATTCTTTGTCTTCCATGGCAGTCTTGGATGGAGTCCATTTAACCAGGAAGCAAAGACTTTGGTCAGTTCATTTAATAGAAACAAGCTTTGAAAATCATGTGTTAACCACTTAGACATATTAAAAACAGGAGAACATTAGTTATTGAGCTAAATTCCTTTGAAAATAAATCCAGGACATGCGAAGGCACAATGTAACACATAACCTGACTTGAATATACAGCCTAACCACACCTTGAAATTCATCAGAGTGACCATATTGACCAAACGCTAGGGTGTGCAGTGAGAAAATGGCAAAAGAAAAACTGCATTTGGCGTCTTGGTTGGCAACAGACTCTAAACTGACACGAATTGCTTCCTTCTTTTTTGAAGATGATCTTCCTTTATGGTTTTCTTTATAAAAACAAACAAAAAGAACCTTACCTGACTGACTCTAACCTTTAAATAATTGGTAAATGGGAGCAGGGAAACTGACATTACAAACTATTGAAGAGAGATGGAGGGAGGGGCATTACTCCAGGAAGGGGCTGGCCAGCCTGGGGTCCCCCCATCTTGTGATGGGGTGGGGAGTGACTTCTGCTGCTAAAGGGCAGCATGGGCAGTGGTGATATTTAAACAAGTCACATCTATTTCTGTTAGTGATAATGTACTAAAGAATCTTCTCGAGGCCTTGAAAACGGACCCATTTCTAGGAGTAGGAAATTTTAAACTGCCGGAGTTCCCCACGCGGCCGCGGCCTCTCTCCCGCTTGCTGCGCTGCACACACCCTGTGCTGGTAAGCCTCCACCCTGCTTCCTGAAGGTCCCCCTGCCTGGAAACCCTATTTTGGCCTCAATAATCTTATTATCTTTTAGGAGCTAGTCCAAGACCCAACCCCAGTAAGAGCTTTCCCTCATTGTTCTTCTCTGGGTAGTATTTAATTCCAGAGATATAATTGCGTGCGAGGCATTGGAGACCCCTCTCTGAACAAGGTAGGCATGGCCTCTGCTCTCAGAGCTTATGGAGCAGGAGGTGCAACAAGTTGGCATGGGCAGCAGGTGGTAGGTGCCCACAGGGGTCCAGGGTGTTGTGGGAGCTCAGATGGGGTGTCTGACCCAGACTTGGGCCAGCCTTTCTCCCAGATCTCACCTCACCCTGAATGTCTCACGTGGCCATCGTAACTTCCAGGAAAACGGGCATTTAATTTCATGTGCTCTCATTCCCGTCTGAGTTCTCCCCAGCGGAATGGTAACTGCCGTGAGGGTAATGGCTTTTATTTTATTTATTTTATTTTATTTCACTTTATTTTATTTTTTATGCTGCATGTTAAAAACTCTATCGGGCTTTGCATAACACTCAGTGGATGGAAACGCAGCGAACGCTTAGGTTGATTTGGAACCTCTTCCTTCCTCCTCTTCTGACTTGCATAGGAACTGCTTCCCCTTGCCGTCTTGTTTCGGATGTTGTCTGTCATTCGAAAATGGCTGGCTTCTGAACCTTGTTTGCTTCTGAGTAGTGGACCCCCACTGATTACAATCCCTGTCTTCTGGTGCAGTTCCTAGGCAGCAGCATGTCTTCTTCCCCCCACCACATCCTGTCTCCATCGTGCCCCTCAGTTTAATTAGAGTTCAGGCCCTTCCAGCACAGCTCCTACCATGGCCTCTTTTGCACGGCCTCTAAGATGCTTTCCTCTTTCTGGGGCTGTTTTCCTAATGAGGATGGAGCATAATTTAGAGGCTTAATTTTAGAAAACTATGAAGCTACAGACCCATAGAATGTTATGATTCACAACCACTTGTTTTGTTCTCGTAAGGCAACCTGAACTCAGAGGCCATTCATCAAGGCTGTACAAGCCACCCCTGGCTGCCTTCAGTGTGTTGTGTGGGAGTAATTCTGCCATAGGGAGGGCGGGGAGGGACTCCTGGGGTGCGTGCGTGTGTGTGTGTGTGCGTGTGTGCGTGTGTGTGTGTGTGTGTGTGTGTGTGTGTGTTAAAGCCCAGTGATTTCTCCTCTGTGGAACACCCTTTTTATTCTAAACTGGGTTATTTTCTAACCCCCTTAGCTTTTATCTTCATTTTATCACCAGTGTATCCGCCTGTATTGGCCCTTTTCCCCCTGTGATTGCCAAGACCTGACTGTCCCTCCCCCACAGCCTCTTTGCTACCTTCTCTTGTTGTGTAAATTGGCATATGAAGGTTTATTGGCCAGACACCAAAGCACAGCCTCCATGGAGAGTCACCTTGGTCACTTGTCACTGTAACAATTCCTAAGAGAACCCTTGGTCCCCCCTCACAGCTCCCCAGAGGGCAAATAACCAACATTTTCCTAGAGACGAATGAGAACAAAGCCCCGGGCCCTGTGGGGTGTGTTTTTCCAGTGTTAGGATAGAAGCTCAGTGGTGACTGTTAACCCAGATTGCTGACAGTAGCATCCTCAGTACAACTCGGGACACCCCTTGTATTGTGACTCATGTTTGAGTGCTGAGGCTAGGTGCATTGTCTGACCTCTCTTGTTTCTTTATGATCATGTATCTAGGTCATCACACTTGAAAAATTACACAGGAAATAATATCCGGGAAGTTAGGTGACACTGGGTTTAAATCCTGACTTAGGCACCTGCTTGGCCGTGCTCCTTAGGCTGTGTCCTCTTCGGCAAAGTGAGGTTAATCACTTCACTTACTTGTCCTGTGGGACCACAGTGAGGCCAGCATGAGATAGCCCTTATAAAATATCAGCATAGAACTTCATATGCAATGCTCAACAATACTGCTGTATCAATTCTTTTATTAAAAGCCTACCAAGAAATAATAATTTGAAGGTAGATGAGGAACTAGAAGGAACTTAACAAAGCCACAAAGACTATACAGTGTTAACTAAACTCTCAGAAGGATAACTTGTATATCTTTGATACGTGTTATACTTTGTAAAAGCCTGTTCAGGGTATGTTGTAAATAGAAAGATACCCGAAACATGAACCGATTGTTTAATTCCATGATGAAACATCAGTGGTGTTGGTGTGGTGTCTTGTCTTTTCAGTCAGCTATTAAATATAGTGTTATGGCTTTTAACTTACTTTTCTGCATATCAGGTATTTAGCTGAAAAGTAAATTATTTTTTTATACGAGGAAGCAAGCTTTCTTTGAAAACTGCTGTAGTTATAGACAGCTCATGTACTTCTCTGCCTAAGGTGCGCCTTGTACTGTATATTTGCCCTGGATTGAAGATCCGTCTTTTGTAGCAGAGTCCTTTTAAACTCTCACAGAACTAAATGATTTTTTTGAAAAACAAGTTTCATTATTTGGCAGATGAAACTGGCGGAGGCCATTCTGAACCTTAAATTGTATAACAATGATTTTCAAAAGCCCAACAACTTTGAAATAAGTTTGTGTACAGTATATATAATAGGAAATTGGTTTAAAAAAATGAGAATTGTTTTGAAAATATTTTTGTTCCCCCTTTTAAAAATCTGTTCCCCTCTAAGAGGTAGAGGTAGCATTTACCTTGTGTCCTCATTAAGCTCAAGTGTTGAGGGGGAAATGCCCTAGAGCCAGAATCTTGAGGTTGGCTAAGTTAATAAACTCCCGTTTATTAATTTTTATTCTTATTGGGAGTTCTTGGGGCTTCCCTGTGGCTCAAAAGAGTCTGCTTCTTATGCTCTGGAGGAGTTTGTAGTTTCCTCAGAATGGTTTAGCGTAACTGTGGTCAAAGGTCTCCTGTTACCATGGCTTTAGGAAGGCTCAGGCAAAAAGACATAGCTGGCCTAGTTCTTCGCCCTTTTTCTTAATGAGGGAGACAGATTCTGCCTTGTACTTGGGTGGGTTTTCCAATCTATGGGGAGTCCAGTTCATTTACAGCTAACATTAGGTCAAGGCCAGGGGTCCGTAGCCCTCACAGTTGTCATTATTGTGCCCTTAATTCTGTTTCATTGAGAAGCTGTCATTGGCCAACTGTCCAGGGAGATGTTCAGCTCTTTTGCTGCCTGTTTTTGAGTGGGACGCATTAAGGATAAGTCACTTGCCATAGTAGAATTCCTCATCATTAATCACGCAGAGACCACATTCCTAGGGAAATCAGTGTGATAAAGCCACTCTCAATAGACAATGTAATTTTTGATGCCCTTTTGTCTGCGGGCCTGGTCGGCAGTGTGGCTGCGCACCCGGAGCACACGGCCTTATTTCATTTCGATGGTGGCGACCGTCTGCGGTCTGTGAGCATGTGAGCCGGAGCTGCCGTATGAGGTACGAGACCTGCTTTGATTTGTACACAACATGAACAACCGTCTCTACATCAAGCATGTAGTGATTTTTCATCTTTTGTACCTCTGGGGACTGTATTACCTTCTCAGGGTAAAGTTCATTCTGAAGGACTGGTAATTAATCCCCTGTTTCTTTCCGTTTTCTGCCTTTTTATCTGGTGCTGTGCTATGTATAAATTCCAGCATTTTTTATCACTATCCCAAGTAAAGCAATTTGGAGATGCAAGCAAGAAAAAGCTTATTTTTAAGACCCCTCTAGAAAGAAAACTGCTCAGATTCCATTTTAGTTTTTTTGGGGGACGCATTCCATTTTGTGGTCACGTTTACACCTCCTCCCCTAACCACGGGCTGGAAGAGTGGGATAACGGGCAGCAAGTGATGGTCCCCTGCAGTGTCCCAGAAAGGCAGTCAGTTTGTCTGCAGTGTTCCTGCTGCCAGCGGGGTCCCTGTAGGGTCTACACTCTGCTCTTGCTTGCACTTTGCAACTTTTAGAGCCCAGAAATGAGATAGTCAGGAGAGGGTTATTAACTTAAGATTCACATCCTCAACTGGACAGCGAATGCCTGACTAATTGAGGCTTGTGTTTAACGGGATTAAATCCAGAGGCTTTATGTTAGCATGCGGTGCGGCCAAGTCTGTTGCTGTCCTTTATGAGAAGGGGCTTAGCTTTGTACAGATAACACAGCGTGCTGGTCATGCCACAATTTCACTTGGGGACAGGAACATGGCAGCATGATTCTCTGGGTAGCAGCAAAATATTTCAGATGTAGGGAGGAGTATTGTTCTAATTAAACTGAATTTGGTGCCTGTGGCAAAATGTGTGCTTTAATATATTGTGGAGTGTGGGAAAAATTACATATATTTTCATGCCGGTTTTCTCCTCTCTCACTCTCGCTGAAGGGCTTCTGTTTTTGGTACTATTTACCCAAGAGAAATCATTTCATTACTGACACTGGACAGCACCGTAACATCTGGAGCATTCTAACATTTACCCTGACCCTGAAATGTTTCTCTTTGGAAGAACAGGGAAGAGTTAGTTCAGCAGTCTTCTCTTGTGAGTCGGAAAACAAAAGAAAAAATTATTCCACATTAACTAATACAGGATATCTGGTACAGATAGATTCCTAGGTTTGTAACTGTTTTTAGCTTAGAAAACAAAAGCAATTTTAGCATAAAGTAGATCTTGGATATTCAGAAAAAATTCAAGGCTGAGCACAGAATTTCCCCCTTCTTAGCCTGACACTTTTCTCTCAGGTGGTTGTAGTAAACTTATTTGATATGAGGGGTCAGAAATGTTAAATGTGTCTAATTCCACTTACTAATCCATTGGTAAGCATTGACTACATTGACTATGCCCAAGCCCCCTCCCCTTTTTATTGCAGCCTTGGAATGTCAATTTAATGACACGGTAATTAGAGGTCAGTTATAATGTGTCCAGTTTTCTGATCTGTGGGTTGTTCCAATTGTCTGCCCACAAAGAGCCTAGTGGGAGGTGGGTTTGGAAGGGATGGCATTCTTAGGCTGTATTGACTGATCCTGGGAATTTGCCTGCTTCCCAGTGATCTTTGAGGATCTGATTCAAGCTGTCATCTTGATTTAGATGGTCCCGAAATCTGCATGTTTCTTTACTCTTGAGCTCACTTGATTAATGTAGAGCTGCACATTTGAATGCATCATCTATATTCTGCCAGCCCCATCCTCCAGGCTTCCTATGCTAACGCTCGAGTCCTAGCCCTCCAGGTTCACTCTTGACATTCCCTCCGTTCCCTCTGCCCTTCTCCCACACATCCATTTAGAGATCTACCAGGCTGTATAAACGGCTCCTTTATAATTCTGGAATCTGATTTTTCTTGTTTATGACTGTTACTCTTCTCACCCTGCTGCAGGCTGGCACCAGCTTGCCTTGCAGTGATGCAGCGACCTCTGAGCGAGTCTCTTCTCTTCTGTGGTTCCTCCACTTCCCACCCTCATCAAAAATGCAACATTCAATCCATCTTACAAGCCTCTGTAGAGTTCTTCTTCCTGGAGGAAAGTGTGATGCTGACACCTCCTTGCTGCATTCCCTTTACACTCAGACTTTAAACCACCTTCAGTCACTTTTCAGCATCGACAGGTTAGAGTGTTTCTTTCTCTGACATACAGAGCCCTCTATAGTAACCACAAAGTAAGTTCCTCTTTCTTCCATCTTAACTCCTACATATTTCTAAGACATTCATCGGATCATTATCAAATCCTCTCCGTCATTCTAGTTATAAAAAGACTTATCTATGCTACTAAATTCTGAGTTATCAGAGGACAAGTTCTTTTTCTTAAAGTTGCTTATATCTACCACATACAATTATAATAAATTATGACCAATTCTAGGTAACATTTCCTGAGCATTTACTATGTGCTGGTTACTGTTCTAAGGGGTTGATACAGTTTTCTCATTTTAGTGCATGAAGCAGGTATCATTATTTTTCTACTTATAGCAGAACACATGGAATTCAAAGAGGCACAGAAGGTCCCTCCCTTCTGTGAAACATGATCAGGTCAGGTGTCATAGCAATCCATGGGGCACAGTAAGAAGGGAGTTGATTGTACAGATCACAGGCAGCCATGGAAAGGGGGGTTGGGAATGTGATTGAGGACAGGCAACAACTGTAGGGTAGGTAGATACATGATCACCCAAAGTGTGATGTCAGGGTTGAACGAAACAGGTGACGGGCAGAAACATTGTACACTGGCAAGCAGTAGAGAAAGGAGTCTCCCAGAGCTTAGAGCCCATACTGCTGTCTCGGTGTTTACCATAGCTGGCTTGATACTCTTCTACTTTTTATTGGCCCATGTTGTTTCTGTATCTACAGCTTAAGGTCCTCGAGGAAGAGGGAAATAGCTTATTTGCGTTTGTAGTTTCAACATTTAGTGTAAAGTAAACACAGTCACTGTCATTTAATGACTGTGGAGCAAAAAGTTAAAACATCACAACAGACAGTCTTCCCTCCTTTTAACAGAAGTCTTCTTCCTGTGACCCAGGCAGGAGGTGAGTGTGTAAACGTGCACACGGGTGCTCCATGAGGTGTGTCAGGGCTTTTCACTCTCCCTTCTTTACAGCTTGACCATCTAATATTACTGCTTTAATCTCTGTCATCAAAAGGGACGCAATGGGTTATTATAGCAAGCATTCCTACTGGTTAAGTTCTGCTTCGATCTTGGCATTCCGTGGAATGGTCACCAGAATGCCAGTGGACATGGAACTCCTGCTGTTTTTGTTCACAGTGGTGTTCTGCACATTCTGTGTTACTGCATTATGAAGAACTCACACCTCGCTCTTTAGCATGCATTTCAGGGGGCTGTGAGCCCAGTATGTTTGGCCGGGCTTGCTTTTCGCAAGTCTCTGTGGCAGCGTTGCAGCGTGGTGGCTGGCTGTGAGCTTCTGGGCTGTCCGTGCTGGACTGTAATACTAACCAGCTGAAACAAAACAAAGCTTTATCCTAGCAAGAGATGTTTCTCCAGCTGACTTTGTGGTAGGCATGGTATTGCTGGTCAGCGATATATTCTTGTCTACTCAGACTGGCTGCTGGTTACCGACTATGAGATGCTCCCTTGCTGACGAACCCCCCCGCCCCCCACTCTGTGCTTTGCCCTCGGGCTCACAATTTACTGGATGCAATCTCGTTGAGGAAATATGGTCTTTATTAGTGTTCAACACAAATCGACTTCTTTGTCCGCTTGTGCAAAGCTAGTGGGATGGTTAGTGCAGGAAAGAAAACAGGGGGGACAGATCACAGTATAAGGACAGGAGAATGGTAATTTTCAGGGGCTCAGACCCAGCATGTTGGCTTTAGTAGAGAGATGATTTGAGCATACAGGGTAGAAATAGCTCATTTGCACGCCCAGTAGCTTTTTGCAGCATTCTAATGAATGACTAATTATCAAAGAAATATACTTGTCAATAAAAACAGAGCTAGTTCCTAAATACATGGAAAGTGAAGAAATTTATATGTAAAAGACTGTTCTTCCCCTCCAAATGTTTATGACGTAATGAGAACGTAAAACTAAAGTGTGTGTTGCTCTCTTCCACATCACTGTGGAATTGTGTGACTTAATGCGGGATATTTTATTTTTCATCGCAAGGATGTATGAGCATATCCCTGTGTGTATTTCTCTGATGGCCTGCACTTAGCTTTGTCTGTTGACTTGGCTGTGTTTTATTGGTCTAATGTATTCCACAAAGAGACTGTGAGTGGCGTGTTGTGGCACGTCCCTTCTCCCATATGCTGGCTCTTTAACTAATGCCCACACAGGAGACTTTTTTCTGTCCTAACCCTGATGGTGCCTATTGTTTTACATAGTTCTTCGATTTATAGGTGGTCCTGAGTAGCTTTTTTTTTTTTTCTTTTTTTTTCTTTTTCTGAGTAGCTTTTTAAGCACAAATACAAATGCTTTGTAAATAGAAATTAAATACCAAGGAGTCTGTAAAAAATATATAAATTATAGTCATTTAAAATAGTCATTCTACAAAGAGCTGTAGAAATGTGAAATTAATAAATACTAGCATAAGCGTTAAATATTCACTGCCTTTTACTTCTGAAACAGTACAGCAGCATCCTTTCTTAATGATGGGTAATGATAAAGCACATTGATTGTAAATAATCTGTTTTCCCCTTCTCTCTTTCTGAAGCTACAAGTTGGCAAGCTTGAAATTTAAATACAAGTAGGTAATAACTAAGCTTCTGTTAACTACCCATGGAGTAGATACTTCTCTATGTTTCCTGTGTATTCTGTGGCTATTTGAGAAAAACACTGGTAAATTAATTAGTGATGCTGATGGGATCAGATTAAATTTAAAAGAAAAAATATATCTGTGTTAGTGGTAAGCAAAAAATGTAGAACCTCAAATAGCAAATGCGCCATTATCTCCTGAAACAGCCTTATTTGTCACCTTATTAAGGCTTACTGACTTTCCTTAAATATTGTAGTTAAAATGAACCTTTAACTAAAATAGTCCTTCCCCTCCAATCCCCTCTAAAGTTTCTTTCAAAACACCATTTTATCTTTAGTTATGCATCACTTTTTCTTTAATACGTTACTTGCAAAGTACAAGAGTAGGATCAAGGAGCAAACAATTATGATATCTTGAATGCTTAAGTTATTTTGCTACCAAGGAATTGTAAATACCTTTTATTTTCAATCCTGTAAGGCACACAAATTTAATTGACAGATTTATCTCTCCATCATGGAAAAGAAGGGAACACTGAAGCATCTACTTCTAAGATCAAGTTGTAAAGCAATTTAAGGGCTTATAAGTTCTCAGATGGGGAAACACAAGGTGTTGTGGGGCCCTGAAAGGGGTCCTGCGCCTGTCTCGGGAGGGGGAATCAGATCAGGCCTCATGTCGGGTCTGAGCTGAGGTCTGAACAAGGACTTGGAGTGAAGTAGGCCGCAGAGGGCTAGGCAGGAAGTGGGAGAGAGTGGAGGTCCCTTTTGAGACAGATGGAGAGAAACAGTTGTATCCCCTGTAACCATGGTGAAGCTGTGGATGGACCTGATTCTGGGCAGTGATGCAAAGTGGGAAAGGAGTTTTGTGGGATTTTCCAAGTTGTATGTGGGTCCTTCTCGGATGACTATGTAGAGTGGTTGAAATCTTGATTGAAGGGGGGAAAATACCTCAGTTATCTCAGCTGAAAAGGACTGTGGCGGGGGTGGGATGGGGTTCCAAGGGGTTCCAAGGGGAACCAGGGCGTGTGGGAAGGGTCACGACGGGACAAAAGGGAAGCACTTGTGGTCAGACAAGCCCAGATCAGGTAGGAGACACAAGATCTGGCCTCCTGTCGCAGTTGCTGGGTTTCTGGGAAGCTATTCCACCCAAGAAATACTGGTATTTATAGCTCTCTGGAGCATCTAGCCTATACAGGAAAGGCATAATGAAGTTATTAACAGCATGAAGGCTATATAAATCCACATCTTGCCTTCAGATCAACTTCCTTCATGGCGTGTTTAAGGCTGCTCATTATTCCTCCCGCCTTTTGTTGCTGTCGCTGACGTCCGCTTCCCCAGTTTGTAGGCTCCGAGGTGCACAGAACAGACATGGTTTGGCAGAAACATCGCCAGTGGCATTATCACCCAGGACCATTGTCAAGGTTTTACATTAACAATTTGTGTGTAACTGAAATGGAGACAACAGGGAAAAAAGCGGGCTTTTTTAAAAGCCCAGCCATTTTGTTTTTCAAGGGACAAATCTCCCCGGGTGATAACTACCAGATTCTCGGATGGAGAAATGGCTCTCAGAAAGGGGAACTGTTAGCACAGCGTGCAGCAGGCCGGGGCTCGCGCTTAAGCACCTGTGCCTTTCTGTGACTCAGAGCAAGAAACATGAAACTGACCCCTGTTGTCTGAGGGGACTTAGCGGGAATAGTCCCTGGGTTTCCATCTGAACAGAACGCCATTAAGGGATTACTAACTAAGAAGCAAAGGTTTGTGGTTGAATAAGCAATTGAAATCAAACCGTGAAGCTCATCTAGATGAATTCACATGTTTCTCTACCTACAGAAGTTGGCCGGCGTTACACACGCCTTATGTTGATGTTTAGAAGCATGGAGTAGGAAGGTATGATATGTGGGAAGGAAAATAGACCTGGAAATCCCACCAAAATATATTGCAGTTAGGGGACATTTCTGGAGAGAAAAGAATTTCTATTACATGGCTATGAAGATCACTACTTTAGTATGTCTGTGTGTGTTTTCTTGATGATACTTCTTTGTCATGTGTTTTCAAATATGGCATTGAGCCTGACCAGGTGGTGGTGCAGTGGATAGTGTCGGACTGGGACACAGAGGACCCAGGTTCAAAACCCGAAGTCTCAGGCTTGGGTGTGGGCTCATTTGGTTTGAGCACAGCTCACCTGCGACCCAAGGTCACTGGCTTGAGCAAGGGGTCACTTGGTCTGCTGTAGCCCCCTGGTCAAGGCACATATGAGAAAGCAATAAATGAACAACTAAGAAGCTGCAATGAAGAATTTGATGCTTCTCATTTCTCTCCCTTCCTGTCTGTCTGTCCCTATATCTCTCTCTCTCTCTGTCACACACACAAATAAAGATGGCATTGAGTTTGTCACTAGCTGTAGCCATCTCGTTCTTTCTCCAGGCAATGTTTTGATAAATGTTGATGAGTTTGTAACTGTAAAACCAAATGACATTTCTAGTGTGATACATGCTTTACCCATCACATAATTATATCTAATGGCTTTGCGTGTGAAAAGACATTTACTGTTTACTTTTGTGTAAAATGACAATCTAGGCCCTCAGGCCTAAATTTCTTTCTTACACAAAGATAAAGACTTAATTAAAAGCCAAACACAATTTGTTTTTGTATCTGGCATTTAAGGTGCCTTGTTCTTTGGTTAAATATGTGATAGAAACCATGATGCTTCCTAGTAACAGAGATCAGTGCTTTTCATTTTCCCCCCCTCTGTCTTTGAAACATTGGTGAACTCATTTAATTATCAAGCCAATATCTGGTATGACTTCTTGTTTCTCGTTTCAAGTTTAAAGAGCTATTTTGAAATTTA
The DNA here is from genome assembly GCA_037038555.1 of Rhynchonycteris naso. Lineage (NCBI taxonomy): Eukaryota > Metazoa > Chordata > Mammalia > Chiroptera > Emballonuridae > Rhynchonycteris > Rhynchonycteris naso. The sequence goes on along the minus strand of CM072995.1, from coordinate 276,396,514 downwards.
GCACAGAATTGAATAATGCATTCAGTTAATGAGGAACATTTAAGAGATGTTTCTAAATTTAATGTGATAGCAAAAATAATAAACTGCCGCAGTAGTACAGACGTATTTTTTTAGGTGATGATGCCTCAGGCTTGCGGGTTTTGAGTCAAGCAGGTATTTATTTATTTATGATTTTGAAATCTAGCATAGAGGTAAGCAAGCCATTTTAAACGTTTTAGAGTGATTATGGCCATAACATTAATGACTTCGTAGAGCAAAAAATGTTTTGTTCTTTAGCCTTTTTAGTCTCTTTTTGGGATATCTACCTCGTGTTCATGAGCTGACAACTGAGGAGCTTTCTATTTCTAGGATGCCAGCCTACTGTTGCAATGGTTGATTTTTCCGGCCCTCTATTGGCGCTCCTGGTCCTGATGTGAAGGCCTCTGAGGTGCTCCCCAGTGTGCAGGAGGCAAAGTCATTCTCTCTTTTCACCTTCTCAGCATAGCAGCTCATGTTGCTTGCTTTCTTCAGGAAGTAAAAGAGAATCAAGATGGGCCTTTTTGCAAGTGTTTGTTCATAGGAATATTTTTGTGTTTGAATGTACATACTTCTGAAAATCAGTTACTATCTTATTTGTGACTATCATGAAGTGTGTCCTCTTCTTCATATTTCATGTTGGATTGGGTTGAAGAATGAGGCTTCATGGAGCACTGGAGAGCTAAAAGGTTCTTTCACATTAAAGTCCTAACGATCTAGTCAGTCATTCTAAGTGATTTTAAAATAAATTGTGTTACGTTTTTCTTTTGCATATTAAAGTAGGAGCCCAGTTGTTTATGTGCACCTGGGTACTGTGAAGCCCAAGTAAGCTGTTTGATAATAAGCAAAAACAGTCTGTTTATAATGAGTGTACTCAAAAGCTAACTGATTTCTGAGCTGGGATGTAACACTTGAAGAAACGTTGCAGTTGGGCATAATCCTTTGGCTGGGAAACTTAATAGCAATGAGAAGTGGGTTGGTACTCTTGCTTGTGTCTCAGGTCAGGATTTTAATATCTTTGACCTAACCAGGTGGTAGCTCAGTGGGTAGAGCATTGGCCTGGGACGCAGAGGACCCAGATTCAAAACCCTGAGGCCACCGGCTTGAGCGTGGGTTCATCTGGCGGCTTACCAGGCTTGAGCACCATCACACCAAGCAGAGTTGCCAGCTTGAGTATGGGATCATAGACATGACCCCATGGTTACTGACTTGAGCCCAAGGAGCCCTCCCCCCGCCCCCCCCGCCACCAAGACACATATAAGAAAGCAATCAATGAACAACTAAAGTGCCACAACAACGAGTTGATGCTTCTCATTTCTCTCTACCTTTCTGTCTCTCTGCCCCCCCCTCTAAGAATAAAAGTAACAATATCTTTGAACTGTTTTCTTTTGCCTTCAACAAAATCATGAGTCAATAGTCTTTGCAAATTCCTAAAAAAAATCTTTAAGAAGAAAAGTGCTGTTAAACCAACACTTAAGGTCTTCCGGAGAGCCTTCAGAATGTATTGGAAAAAGGAACAGAGCAATTTTCTGTGGAAGAGTGCTTATGGAGAACCATTTTCATGCTCTTAGTCTGGGACAGGTGGTATATAGATTAATGTTGAATACATACAAAATCTATTGAGATAATTAAATATGCACATCCACATGGAACATCACATCTCCATGGATCTTGGCAGCCCATCCAGCAGGCACATATAGTATTTATACCAAGCATTTTCTAATATAGCCAACAACAGTATTAGTGCAAGTTCTGAAACTGCCTGAAAAATCTTTAGTCTCTTTGTAATGCAGGGTTTCTCTCTTAAGTATCTTCGTCTCTAAGAAGTACAGTGTGTCCGTAAAGTCATGGTGCACTTTTGACCGTGTGACTGGTCAAAAGTGCACCATGACTTTACGGACACACTGTACTTCTGACAGTTGAAAAGATGATAACCTGTGTGCACATATAATGGGTACAAGTATATAGCAAGACAAAGAGTAAACAGGTGACTGACTGTATACCTAGCCCAAGATCTTTTATGTAGAAGAAATTCAATTTAATTATTTGACAATGGCTATAATAGTATATCTCGGCCCTTTACTTCCTGGGAGGGCATCCATTTCTAACTGGACACCTAGCCCAGGGGAGAGGAAGCTGTACTAAGGGCCTTTCTCTTGTGTTTAACCTCGAGAGTGAATTCACACATTGGTCCCTAAGCCTCTGTCCCTCATCCAGGTTGACTTAATACCCTATGGTGACATGATCGTTTCTCACACCTGCTAATGAACAGCTCACTTTGACACTGGAGACAAACAAAAGCTGCTGGTTGTGTTCAGATGTTTCTCATAACTTGCTAATGAATAAAGTCCCAGAGCTTCGTAGGTAGGCAGGCAGGCAGGCAGGCAACTGGAAGAAGCAGTGACTTGGGGCGGACCCCACATTGATGGATGTATTAACTGTGTCTTAAATCCAGCAAACAGGATTTTGGAGAATGTGGGAGTGTTTTTGTTTTAATTCAGGGGTCCAAGTAAAGAGGATTCTGTTTTAAATAAAGCAATGTCATCATCTGAGATAGGACTTTGTACTGAAGGTTTTATTGGGAGTAAGGGTGAGAGTAGGGAGGACATACAGGAAGATAACCTGGGTATCAGTCAGCCAGAGAGGTAGCACCATTTGTCTACAAAGCCTTCTTTTCAGTTAACGTTGAATTAGGACTTTGCTGGGCTATCCTCCACCCAGTCAGTAATGGTTTCAAAAAGGCAACGCTTTCCAGTTCTTGTAAGATTTAAACCTACAAAGCAAATCCTGTAGAAGCAGCAAGGATAAGGATGGGGTGGGGGACATCCTGGAAGAAAAGGGGGAGCGGGGCCAAGAATGGATGGCAAGTAGATTAATATTTATAGACATCAGCATCGGTCTCTTACCGACATTTATAACTTCAGCAGTGGCAGGTTGAGGGCTGAATCAACATTTCCCCCTCAGTAAAATAATAAAGACAGTAAAGTAGCTCTCAGAACCGCCTTTATCTTAGGGATAAATCAGGACAATTTGTGTTGCAGGAGAGACTTAAAACTTATAAATATGTTGCCCTTTAGGCTACTATTCATCAGAGAGCCTGATATGAAATCTAGACTGAGGGTGTTTGTTATTGTGCGTCTGCTTATTCTCTTTCAGAAGGATAAATTGGAAAGAGCGCTGTCATTTCTGGCCATACTGGCCCTGCTGTGCTACTTAAATGCATGTCCCATTTGGGGTGTATTTGAGGAGGAAATAGTGGGAGTCGACTGCTGCACATTTTTACACAAATCCGCTTCTATCGCCTAAACCTTCCTTTGCAGAAGGCGTAATTTCCAGCAGGAAAAATACGGCACATAACTGTTTGACAAATGACCTATTTTGGTGCAGTCAAATTTCTTTCTAAGATACTAGAGCAGAGAAGTTGTTCCTTAAAAGCATCACAAAACCCAGAGGGACCTAACTTTCCTTCTCAGGGCTCCTACTCAAATCTGTGAAAGGGCGTGACTAACGCTACCTTCCCCGCTGTTGTAGAGAGACAGCGTGCGGAGCTGGTGACATGCTTTAAATTACATGACTTGATAGGTAAGATTGTGTAAGAAAGCTCACACCATTTTGTACAACTGGACTCTGATCACTCGGCTTCTGTGATTTGCAGTCGAGAGTGGAGGCTCCGGCTCTGCCCGCTGCTCCCCTCGGCGCCTTTGGATGTTGAATCACATGTGGTGTGTGGGATCACCTGCCATTTGGAGGCCCCACAGAGGGTGGAGTAAGCAGTTTTCCTTTTTTAATGTGTAGTACAGCTTCTAGCTTTCAAGGGTAATGAATTGGGAGAATAAACCTCACTTTGTCCTTGAATGCTTTGCAGTTGAGGAGACCTGAATAACGGAACTCGAGGGCCCGTCCAGAGGGCGCTGCAGGTGCCGCGGTGTGACCATTGCCCACTTAGCGTGGGTCAGCTGCTGGGCCAACATTGCCCTGGAAAGCAATGACAAGCTCTCCCAGGTCCATGGATTGTTTCTGATGGTGCCGTGGGGGAATTTGGGGTTGGGGAGCTCTCACTGACCACTTGAAGTCTGTATCCTGCCGTATCACCTCACTGCAGTAAAATGTGGGCCACTGGGTTTGCTAAAATGCCAGCATGTCAAAGGTTCTTAAATTAGCATGTGGAATTTCACCAGGCCGTGTCCCTGCATGGGGATAGCTGTTCTTGGGGTTTCAGTCTAGAAAGCCACATTAAGGTAGAGAAATATTTTGAACAGGGGACTTCAAAAATACCAGTCCCCGTCTGCCACCCAGGTTCACCCTCATGCAAATCCGTGCTGCTAGCCCGCACGGGCAGTGCTGTGACTCAGGCTCAGCCCTCGGGAGGGGCTGAGAGAGTGCGCTCTGTGGCCCCTCTGTTCTGTTGGGCAGGTGGCAGCCTGACATGTCGAGGCAGATTTCACATAGTCTCTGTGAGTCGGCGCCCAGGCACATCACTGGTAACTGACTCTAAAGAGGGCTCAGGACGGAAGAGCACCGGTTTTCTCTTTATCAGATGCCTTTAGAACCGCTTTGCCGCATGTCCCTGTGATCGCTAACACCATTATGAAGATTGACAGTTTCATCAGGAAAGCAAAGAAGGAAATGTGCAGACAATAAATAGGGCAGTTCTGGGCCCTGCTCCGGTTACTGCAGTGGCACCTCAGAGCACCGAGCTGGGGACAGGGGAGGGGGAGGGACCTTTTCTCCTCAAAGTCCTGTGGCTCTTAAACTGAGCACAGACCCATGGCCTTTCGTGGCCCCTTCCCAGCACTGCTAGGTAACTGTTAGACCAGAGGACAGAGGGGCTTGCTGATGGTGCTGATGAGGGTTCTGTTTCCTTTGCACGAAGAGGGTGGCAGAGAGCAAGCACTGAGAGTTTTCCACCACCACCTTCCTCCCCCTCAAGCTGAAATACATGTCCCTAAGTCTGTAGACATTTTAGTACAGTGACCAAATGAGAGGTGCTTAGGGTAAAACTCCAGAATGTCTTCTAAGGACATGGACTGTCCCTGACTCGGCAGTTATCTAGAGCTCATAATTCAAGGCTGAGCTCCACCCAGCCAGCTGCCTGGTGAGTGGGCGGGCAGCTGTGGGCCCGTGGGCAAATGAGCAATGCCAGCCCTCCGGTACTGCCACTGCTGCCGGAAACAATCTTAGTGAGGAGCACTGAGGGTGACCGAGAAACCGGCCAGTGGAGGACCAGCTGTGTGAGCCCGCTGCTGCTCGGAGAGTTTGACACACGTTAGTGGTGATGCCTCAGGAGTGTATAACCCTGTTGCTAACGGGAGGAACCACACTCGGTTTTGTCCCCTTGGGGTCTGAATTCAGCCCAGTGACTGTGTCATGAATAGGATTCTGACCTCCGAGGGGTCTGTTCCTAAATCTTACTTCTTTTGAGTGTCCTTTTCAAAGGTTAAAAATTTCCATCTAGCTCTGTTGCCTTATAATCATCACATTCTTTAAAGGAATCGCAGGGGGTAGTTGTCTTTGCTCAGCAAGGAGGCTTCAGCTGGAGAAAGCAGTTTGGGGCTGGTTGTGTAGTAGTAGCTGGGGAATGCACCCACCGGTGGGGTCTGCTTCTGCTGCAGAGATAACCTACATGCCGCTCTGGAAATGCCTGATTTCCAGCGTGTGCTAAAATAAGTGCTTGTTTGATTTATCTCCCACAACGGTGTGGCTTTCTCTTCTTAAGTGGCATTTCATTCGCAAGCCAGGCACTGTAAATTTGAACTGAATATGTAAGTAAATATCCCTCCAGGAGACAGCATGCTGGCGGGCCTCATCGTCGGAGACTGCACCGCTCCAAACCAAGCGCTTGGCTTTTGGAAGAGGCTCAGCACCTACCTGCAATGCATTCTCTTCTGAAAGGGGGGCCCAAACAAGTGGGAAGTCACTCTGTGCCCTAATGATGGAAACTCACCCTCACACAAACGACTGCTCAGGTTGCATCTTCTCCATTCACCCTCACACACTTAGACTTAGAAGCAGTGTGTCTGAGCTTGGCTTTGAACGGCCTTGTTTGGGCACATTGCCCCACCTCTGTGCATGGCAGCTTGGTACATTATAGCTTTTCCGATAGCACCTTCACATGGCAGAGACAAAGAGGGTGACAGTGTTTATCAAGCCCTAATAACGTCACAGAGCTTACTTATATTGCCTCTATGCATAACTATTAAACTAAAGTGCTGCTGATCCACGGATGTAGAATAGGCCAGAAACTTAAAAAATGGAGAAAACCCGTCATCACAAAGTAACTTGTATTCTGATTTATTATTTATTGCATCGTGGTTGCAACAACTTTTTTCCAGTTTTGTGATTTTTAATATTATGTTGACATTGAATTTTAACCTGATGCAAAGGCAGGTTTCGGACACTTTTTAAACATTTAATATATTCAGGTAGTTAAGGGGGGGGATCACTGTTTTATTAAGATACAGAATGCATGCTTATCAAAATTCATCTCAGATTCCACTTAGAAATATAGATATGTTGTGTTTGAAAGAGCTGACTGAACTACAAAGAATGACAGATATTACTGACAGAACAAAGTTATGAATGATGAAAGAACCCAGGAAGCACTTATACTCATGTGGCTATAAATTAGCTAGTAATAGAAGAAAGAGGGCTATTTGTTGGTATTTGCACAGAGCAGGCATCGAGTTGGTAAATATAGGAAAAGGTAACATACTGCACGTCTAGGTTTGCTTCTGACCTTCTTGTGGCCGAGCCCTGCATGTGGATGGGGGTGACCCCACTGTGCCATGGAGTTTTCACCAGCTGAAGGGCAACACTCATCTCCTAGGGGTCATTGACAGGAGGCGGCAGGCAGTGCTGAGAGTGCCATAAGCCCTGTACAGAGATCCCAGCTGAAAATCTGGAAAGCAGGGAGTTGCAAATGTTAGTTATAGCTCTGTGTTACATTTTGGGGCTGTGAGCAGCATCTGTCAGCCACTCTAAGGAATAGTTGCCTAATAACGTTATGCTCCTCTTAAGCCTACTAACCGATTCACTGGTATAACTGGTGTGCTCCCGGCCCTTGCAAATCCTGCTGGCTGGTGCTTAGAGCACACTGAACATAGGCAAAGGCTGCCCAGCTGCCCGTACCTGCCCGTCTCAGCACTCACCACAGTGCTTCTCGGACTTCAGGAGACATCAGAGTCACCTGGAGGCTGTTTAGAACAGAATGCGCTCCCCCCTAGAGTTACTGCTTCTGTGGGTGTGGGTGGAGGCCTGAGAATTTATATTTCTAACACATTTTTCTCTGTGATAGGAGTCTGTGGTCCAGGGACCAAAATGTAAGCACTACTGTCTTCCTGGCTGAGTTTTATATTAGTACAAGAATCAACTTCATTGGTGCATAAACTACCTCAAGGGAAAGACATGGACTTGGCACCAAGAGATCAATCAGTGAATGTACAGCTGTATGTTTTAAAGTAAGATAAAATATTTACGACATGTGCTTTCTTATGGTTCGCTGTAAGTCAGTTTTCTGATTAGCCCAGTGAGCTGCTATTCCCCAGTACATCTGATAAGACAACTGGTGTGTAGGAAAGTGTGTATGCTGATGGCGAGGTAGGTGTGTTCAGTGGTGGAGATGAGGAAATCTCTTCCACAATTTTATGATGGGGCGAGTGTTGAGGCATGTAAGGATATAAGAATGCATATAGAAAAGCTTCTTCCAATGGATAGAAACAGATAGCTCAATGTCATCTGTGAGTAGTGATGGAAATGTAAGAGCTTAAAAAAAGACACGGCAGAAATGCATCAGCCAAGGTGCTTGGGAAGGTCACGGCCCATTCTGTGTCTAAGACCCAAGAAGTCCAGGAAGGTGATGAGGCAGGCACTCTTCCAGGCACTGGGGAAGGAGCCAGGTACACAGAATGCAGATTCCTTCCCAAGGAGTTTATTTTAGACTTTTTCTTTTTAATGAGAAAAGAGGAAAGTTCAGTGTTAGTATTGGATCCCTGAAAACAGGATGTTAGGATTCTGTCCTTTTAAACATTGGCAGAACATTGGCTTCCCAATATGAGCATGCGTAGTATATAGGAAGGGGAGGAGGAGTGTGGAAGGTTGGAGACACTCTAGTATCCTTTGTCTCAAGTGCAAACAGGATCTAATGAATGCATAAAATGTTTGTAATTGCTGACTGACTTTTCATTACTAACATAATGGTTTCCTCGCAAAGATATGAAGAAATACAATCATTCACTTACCTCTGTGGCATTCCTGTTTGGTAACAGGTAACCCTGCTCCAGCTTCTCCTCATTTTTAAGTATAGAGATGAGAATAGGAAGATAATCCTCATCATCATTACCATGTACTAGCTAGCTGGTATTTATTGAACCCTTCTAATCTGAGGCCCTCGGCACAGGCATCTTCTCATTGTGTCTTCACATGAGGCTTCTGTGCTGGCTCTTAATAAGTTTTTCCAGTTTGTATGCGACAGAATGGAGCTTAGGTTAAATATCGTACTCTCAAGGTCACAGAGCTTGTATACGTGGAAACAGGATTTGATCCTAGGTGCATGGGCCTCCATGATCATTAGTACAGATACCCTTGTGCAGGTACTTTCATTGTGTTCATCGAGAAACTAGGTCTATTAAAACTGAATTTTGCACAGAATGTTTTCCTGTGGTCTCGAGATAGGGTATACTTATCCTTGGTCGCTACAATAGATAACAGAGATGGAAGTGACTATTTAGGACTAAATGTGCCATCTGTATTAGCCCATAGCGGGGAGCCATTTATGAATGTTTGTTTTTTCTAATTGTGTGCTAGATAAAGTGATTGGACAAACAGTCTTCTCCCACCTGCTAACCTGCTATAAATCAACCTTCAGATGTTAATAAAACAAGTCAAGGCTGACAAAGGAAGTTCCATTTGTATTTTAAACTTCCAACTCATCAGGGTCTCCTCCTTTAGATCTTCTGTGAGTGTGTCCGTGGTCTTAATGTAGCTGAAAGATAAAACGCAGATAAAAGAGCCATTGTCTCAGAAGAGCATTAATAAAAAATGAGTGTTGATCCTAATTGAGTAGTATTTAAACATACGGGGTGGAGGCGGTCGTCTGCAGGGAACATCTGGGTCTGTTAGAATTTGACTGTCATCTTCCTCCTCTTATAACGGTGCCCTCACCACTCAGCTGCCTCACAATGTAAACTGTCACACTGGAATTAGAAGAGATACAGATAGACATATTACTATAGCAGAGTTCCCAATCTCCTCCTATTGTTCTTATTTTGAAACAGTGTTACTATTCCTCTCTTTATCTCTCCTAAAATCTATAAAATGTTGCTTATTTTCTGTCCTTTTCATTGTTTTTGCTTGTTTCCACTGGTCCCTGATAAGGTAGTTTTTAAATTCTTCCTAATTCTGTTATGCTGGATGTAACAGAGCTCCCCATGGCCAAAGGTGGAACAATCTAAACAGTCAAAGGAATAATAATAGTATTGGACTCTAAATCAAAGAATAAAATAAACACCCATGAGTCCATTTACAGATATAAGTGACTGAATAAAAAAATCAATAAATAGGAAAAAAGAGAGAGCTCTTCTCTACAAAAGTATTTTAATTACAGTGGTGAGGGAAATAAAAAAATTACCTCTTAGATATCATAGTAACTGCTGCAGGCAAGATCCACCAATGACTGTTAAAATTAATGAGCAAACGTATAAGGAGGACACAAGACAGTGGCATAGCCTCAAAAGTAGCTCCCCCCTAAATGTTTATTAATTGCTTTGGCAGTTCTAACACATACATACACCCACACATTCTTTGACACTTTCCCCTCAAGGAGATGGAGCAGAACCTCAATTACTATGAGTATAAGCTGGACTTCAGTGACTCTGATTCCCCTGTGGGGAAACCCGGTGCAAAGCACCTGAACCAAGGGCTCAAGGTCAACGGTGTCAGCAGAAGTCACTGATGTCCTGTATCCTTTTGACATGATTTAAGGAGAAGGGCATATCTCCTCTGTAGTGTCCTTCCCCCAAATTTATCTCAATCTAATCACAAGAAAACATCAAATTCAAATCAAGGGACATCCTACAGATTAGCTCACCTGTACGCTTCAAACTCTCAGGACAATGCAGTTGTATTGTACACCGTGAGTGTCTTCGTTTTGATGATCACGCCAGGATTAAGTAAGATGTTTAATTTTGGGGAAGCTGGGTGGTGAAATTCATGAGAACTTTACATTTTTACAACTTTTCTGTAAGTCTTAAAGCATTTCAAAATAAAAGGTTAAAAAGAAAAAAGATACCCTGAAGTATAGGAAAGCTTAGGTAAAGATATTATAGAATTTTTTTATTTGCCCATTTATTTATTCACTCATTCGTTTATTCACTCATTCGTTTGTTCAGCAAATATTTGTCCCCTGCACTGCCCGGCATGCCAAGGGTGTGGTGGTGGAGGAGACAGGCTGTGCCCGTCCTTTGAAGAGTTGGATGTGCGGGGCCCGGTTCAGAGGAAATAGTTGGTTATTACTTGCTTCTGTTAGTATCACAGCCTAACGGGGGAGTGTGGAGGTTTAAACAAGGGCTGAAATAGGACAAGTGGGGTGCTATGGAAACACAGGAGTGACACTTAACCCAGTTATGAGAGACCACAAGGGTTCCCTGATCACCCTTTGTAATATGAGCAAATCCATTGTTTAATCTTTCATTTGAAATGTTTTCAGTGCTTTCAGTAGGAATACCATACTTTTTACTTAAATTCTGAAATTAATTTCCTCCTCTTGAATTCTAAATGCCTTAAAAGTAAGAATAGCGTTGTAACTATTTTTATGTGTACTTCATGTCAGAGGGAATGCTACAGTTTTTTTGTAGGGGGAAGAATACTCAAAATATTTGGGGTTGGAGTCTTTATTATTTTAAGTTTTATTTAGCAATTAAAAATACAATGAGAAAGCAATCAATGAATAACTAAGGTGTCGCAACAAAAAACTGATGATTGATGCTTCTCATCTCTCTCCGTTCCTGTCTGTCTGTGCCTATCTATCCCTCTCTCTGACTCTCTCTGTCCCTGTAAATAATAATAATAATAATAAATTTAAAACTTTAAAAATTTGACTGGTGGTGGTGCAGTGTATAGAGCATCGAACTGGGATGCTGAGGACCCAGATGCAAAACCTCGAGGTCACCAGCCTTGAGCACGGACGGGTTCACCAGCTTGAGTGAAGAGGGGTTGCCAGCTTGAGTGTGGGATCATAGACATGATCCCATGGTCACAGGCTTAAGCACAGGCTCACCAGCTTGAGCACGGGGTCACCGGCTTGAGCGCAGGGTCACTGGCTTGGCTGGAGTACCTCGGTCAAGGCACTTATGAGAAGCAACCAATGAACAACTAAGGTGCCACAACTACGAGTTAATGCTTCTCATCTCTCTCTCTTCCTGTCTCTCTGTCTCTATTTCTCTCTCTTGCTTAAAAAAATATGTAGCACAATATATAGAAGTTGCTGTGACTTTTAAATTGAATAACAAAAATATATTGGACTACATGACATTTTTGAGTAAAAAGTTCTCAAAATATGCTGAAATCAAATATTTATGCAAAAGCAGATTTTCATTGAATAATAAAACTTGAAAACAATCTAAATATATAACAAGTGGATGGCTAAGGGACTTTTTTGGTTTAACTATGTGATGTACTATAATACATAAATTAATAATTTTATTCACACACATACCTTACACTGAATATGGAAAGGAAAAGGAATACACTAAAATATTGATAATAATGATCTCAATTCAAGGATTTTCTGATTATACTGTTGTTTTTTTTTTACTTTTTCTTTCATGAGTATGTATAACTTTTTTATTTTTTATCGAGAGACACACAGGAAGAGAGAGAGATGAGAAGCATCAGCTCACAGTTGCAGCACCTTAGATGATCATTGATTGCTTTCTTATATGTGCCGTAACTGGGGCTTCAGCTGAGTCAGTGACGATTGCTCAAGCCAGTGACCTAGGGCTCAAGCCAGCGACCTTGGGCTCAAGCTAGCGACCTTCAGGCTTAATCCAGTGACCATGGAGTTATGTCTATGATTCTGTACTTAAGCTGGTGGGCCCATGCTCAAGCTGGTGAGCCAACAACCTTGGAATTTCAAACCTGGGTTTTCAGTGTCCCAGTTAGATGCTCTATCTACTATGCCACCACCTGGTCAGGCGTGAGTATGTATAACTTTAATAATTAGAATAAAAATAAAAATGTTGAGAAAAATATTCTTAAAAGTAGTGGTTAGAGATCCCAGGACTATTGCTTTCAGGAAGATGAGAATTCTTCCAGACCTTGGGAAGCTAGCCTAAATCTTCTTGTGTAGGATGTATAATGATATTATATTAACTTACTTTTGTGTGCCATTTCTCAGTATGCTTTTAAATGATGTGTTTGTGTAGGGAAAAAGCATGTTCATAATAGGTATACACCTCATGGTTCCTCTCTCAGCTTATAAGTCTCAGGCGTTTAAAAAAAAAATACTTAGCCTGTGTAGCAAGTGGGTGAATTCTACATTGCAAATTCCAAAAAGGTACCGATAGCCTCATTAGAAGCATTTGGAAATCTTTGTCTCAAAATTGATTACAGCATGATACACAAGCATAGCCCCTCATCTATCCATGTCAGTCATTGTTATGTGGCCGTTTGACCTATTGTCAGCAACTATAGCCATCATTATTCTGGAAACTTTGGTCTGACCTCGGGTAGGTACTTTGGCCATCCACCATGCACAAAGATAGAGGCCCGCTGACCACACTGGGAGCTTCCTGACACAACAGAAGTATGTTACAGACCAAGGAGGGGACAGTTGTTAGAACGCTGAGTCCCATCTGCCTGGGTTTATTCTGTGCACATAGATCATTAGCCTATACCAAGAGCACGCTGAGAAGGCAGTCCGTGCACGTTCAAACCGGAGGGCGAAGACGGTGGATGAAGGCACCAGAGCTTGCAATGGGACTGAGCAAACGGCATTTTGGGACCAGGGTGAAATGAGGCAGGGACAGGCGTTGAACCCGGAGGAGGAGACAAAGGCGATGGTACAGGAGAGTGCAGGAAGCCTGGATGATGGCAAGATTTGTACTGTGGTGTTTGTTTGTTTTTAATTTTTTCCACTGATATAAGGAGGGGGAAATGGAAGAGAGAGAGGGGAGGAGGAGAGAGAGAAGCAGCGACTTGTTCCACTTAGTTGTTCCCTTTAGTTGTGCCCTCATTGGCTGCTTTCTGTGTGTGCCTTGACCAAGGGATCAAACCCACGACCCTAGAGCTTTGGGACAGCGCTCTGTCCATGGAGCCAGATGGCCAGGGCCCACTCATAGTGCTTTGATGAACCATTCCTTTAGCCCCACGGGGCTGTACGGCGACTTAAAGGAGCAGATTGGCAATGGGTAGACGACCTTAGACTGCTATTTTCTGTAGATCTAGCAACTACCATTTGATTGTCTTACTGTGTCGAACTACAAGCATCTAAAACATTAAAGACTGTGCTCTTTCATCTTTATTTTCCCTCAACGTAGTACTCCTCCTATTGAAAGAGGGAGGGGGAAATGAGAAGTTGATGGGAACCTGTCATCTCTCCTTAGGTTTACTGAGCCTTTGCTTCCAGGGAACTCAAATATGTTCATGATCTTGGTTACGTGTTACGATAAAAGTAGTTTCAGCCTCTTAGCCTCAGCCCCCAGTGTCCATGACACAGGCCCCCAGAGATGGCTGTGGGCCCAGGGCCCAGTTGGAGCACCGCTGTGTAGTATGGCCTGCACCTTAAGCAGGTAGCTGAGATCCAGCGCTGGGTTCTAGAGCAGTGGGAAAACAAAAGTGCGTGGTGGCAAGTCTTGGAGTCGCTCTGTGACCCGCTCACGGTCCTCTCACCGAGGCTTGTTCGCCACGCTTTTCTTGTGGTTTGTGACAGATAAGAGCTGTATTGATTCCTGGCATCTGTTGGCAGTAACCTTTGAAAGGGCAGGCAATGCATCACTACAGAATTTTATCTATCAATATCAGAGTAATAGAAAGACAGGGATGACATCTAATCACAATGCTGCTGGCAGATCGTAAATCTGAGCTGATTCAGGACTAGTCATGGGCAGTAGAAAAGGGACACGGATTAACATTCAGATAAAGTCAGAGGGACATTTAGATGGGAAGGACATGAGAAAGATCTGGCCATGAGAAAATGCCTAACGGGAATGGTTACCCTCATGGAGACCTGGCAAAGTTAAGAGTCTTGCCCAAGTTTGTACGGCGAGTTAGTGGTAGGACCCCTGTGTAAGCCATGGTTCCCTCATGTATAGTGTCCTCACGGACATGGTGAAGGGGTCAGTAAGATTATGTGTGTCCATTCTCAGACTGTGGTCCATGGATCAGCAGCGGCAGTGTCACTTGGGAACTTATGAGAAATGCCAATCCTCGGGCCCTACCCCAGCCTGCGTGCGGGGGCCCAGTACACCAGCCCCTCTAGGTGACCCCGAGCTGCAGGTGTGTGCAAAACTACCAACACAGTGCCTGGCACAGAGCTGGGGTCCATACAAACAGCAATAAAAACAATTGGTGTTTTTATTGATATTCTTTAGTCCTGCCATAATACTTATAATTTGTTTCGTCAATCTCTGCAATCCTTATCCCTCATACTTTTTTTTTTTATTGTTATTAGTTGAATTAGGGGTTAAAAAAATGAAACATTTTTGAAGTAGAAACGTTTATAACATGTAAACAATGTCATAGAACTGGATCTATAATTTGCACACTCTTCTGATTTACCAGGCTAGAGGATCTCAGCCTTCTAAAGGTTAATGCTGCGGACACATTAGTGTGCTCTTGACATGTCGGGAAGCTCCAGGCTGGCCAGTGACTAGTGCTACAATTTAATAGTCTAAATGGAGCCAGGCTGATTCTGCAAATAAATGGCCATCCTCGGGGCCCAGAATATATAGTTCCTTCTGTGGTTACACTCACGGTATTTTTAATCATTTTGTGTTATCCCAAGTACAAGGTGCTACAAAGAGTCCCTGGTGCTGACAGTCATTCAGAAATTGACAAATCTTAAAAGTGAATAGAACAGCAAGTAGCCCATTAGGGGTATTCTTATTTTTCTTTTCCTTTATTAAAAAAAAATACTTCTTTAAAAAAAAACTACCTTATAATGCTGAGAGGGTTGATTTTGGCATCTTATACAAGTGGTGGTAATAAAGTCTCCCCATTGTTGGCCTTCTTTTCCTGCAAAAATTATGGCTGTTCACAACTGGGGGTTTAACTGTGTTTCCACGAAGTACGTAATTCACACTCTAAATGTGACAAGCATGACTGCCCATAAACCTAACGACTTTTTTAAGAGACCGGAATTCAGAACATTAGTCTCTCTGAAACTGTACTTTAGTAACCCAGCAGAAAGCCATTCGGGGACCCGCTCCCACCACAGTCACAGCATCTGGGCACACCAGTGCTGAAACTGCTGCGCCTCCGTTCAGGGACACATCCATCAGAGAAATGAAGTGCGAACTCTTGCAATTCGCCGTACGCTAAGGAACAGGAAGAACAGAAACTAGAACGTGGCCAGTGACCATTTTGTGGTTCCACCCTCCTCTTCCCCTCACCAAAAGAAGAAATAGTAATAATAACATAAAAGTTTATTAGGAAACTGATTGACCTGTGGAGGCGCAGTGGATAAAGCTGAGGTCATAGGTTTGAAACCCTGGGCTTGCCTGGTCAAGGCACATATGGGAGTTGATGTTTTCTGCTCCTCCTCCCTTCTCTCTCTCTCTCTCTCTCCTCTAGAATAAATAAATAAAGTCTTTAAAATTAAAAAGAAAGAAAGAAACTGATAGAGGGGTTGAAATTGTAGGTATATAAAGTTTCAGGGTGACAGGAAAGAACCTCCCCACGTTGAGGTTCCTACTCCAGTAGATAGAACCTTTGGTCCTTCTCTCTGAAGGTCAGAATCATTTCATCCTGTGAACAGCCGCTGAGCATGCTGTTAGTCTTCACCTGGAGAGAGAGCACAGTCACTCCAGCCTCCAAAAACAAGGTCTGTGGTACAGGCTGGTCCGTGGACGTTCGTTAAGAGGCCAAGGTAAAGAGAAACCTCTGCGTACCTTTTCTTTCCCTGAGCATTCAATGAGGCTCTTCCCTTGCCTGCCTCTTTCCACCTCCAGCATAAGACTCTTATGACTTCTCTTAAACTGTGGCTTAGCTGTTACACTTGTATTTGTGCAGCAGACTTTAAGTGCTAGACACAGAGTGAAAACGCCTGCTGTCACGGTAGCACAGCTTTTATTTTCCTTTCCCTTCAGGTCACGTAGTCAGATTTCATCACTCTGTAACACAACTGGGCAGCCTCTTCTCAGCTTTCATTTTGGACCACTGGCCCCATTTCCCTGTTTGTTCTTGTGTCTTCAGTAGCTCAACATGTACAAGCGTGAAACACGCAGTCATGGTAAAACCATAGAGGCAGACACGAGTGGGTACGGCGTGCAAACCAACGAGCCCTTGGAGTGGGAGCACGCTGGCTAGAAGCAGTCATAAATGCAGAATAATCTGTCTGCTTTGGTCATATTTTTCAATCTGTCTGGCTGCCTCAGGAGAGGCTACTTTCTTCATGGAAGGATGGTTATATGAAACTTGGGGAAGGATGCTAGATTCTAATTCCTACGAGCTTTACGAATGACCCATATGATGCGAACTTGAGTTTTTAAGTATTTTTGAGTAAGAAGAAGCTGCTGACGTCATGCTGCCCCCTGGAGACTGATCTCATTTGGTGGTGAGGATGCATGGTCTTCTTTATCCCATGGTTCACTGGCTCCCCTGAAACCAGTTGTCTGGCACCTCGCTTCTCTTCTAAGATCTTCCTCAGCGAAGCCCGGTGTCTCATGTTTATGTTCAAGGTATCAGGAGGCCGTTAGGAAGATTGTGCTCCAGGCCAGAGCTCCTCTAACTGTAATGAGCATGGGAATGAGCAGAGTCTCTCGTTAGAACAGACTCGGATTCAGTGGGTCTGGTGTGACTTTGAGAGTCCACAGTTTTAATACTCTTCCAGGGATCTTCAAAACTGTGGTCCCCCACACTGACCAGCAAGGCTGTGGTGGGGATGGGCAGGCGGGGAGACACCCAGGTTGCTTAACTATATTTTTGGTACAAGTGAGCTCTACAAAAACCCATTTCATTAGCAAACAACAGAAGGAGGAGAATGTACATGTAGCTTGCCTTCTAATTCTTTTTTGTTTGTTTGCTTTCTGCTGGTCTTAGAAGGCCACTATGCATGAAATGGAGGTTAGTAAAGATGACTGAGGAGCCCCGAGGACCTCCATTTGGAATAGAAAACCTGATACCAAAGCCCATGTGCCTCACCACGAAGTGTTCTTCCTCCTCCCCACTGTCCTGCTGCCCCCAGCCTGAGCTCTTCTTTCTTCTCCCTGTATTCCCTAACCTGCTCCTGTCAGCTGTGAGTGACCTGTCGCAGTCTCTCCACTGATCTTCTTGGCTCCAGCCTTTCCCTAACTCCAGTCCTTCCTCCCTGTCCCACAGACGTTATCTTCCGGAGCACAGGTGCGATCATATCAGTCCCTGGATTAAAGTCACTTAATTGCTCCCTATTAATTACAAGATAAAGTGCAAATTCCCTAGCCTGGCATAGAGTGTCCTTCAATATCAGGACCTAATGACCTTTCTAGAAAGAGGACCTTCCTGTCACTCTTCGGAGCACTCTGTACTTTGCTTTGTTGTGAACACGCCATGACCCTTTTTTCCAATTTCTCCTCTTCCCCTCTTTAGAGTCTGCGCCCCATCCCAATGGAGTTCCTCCCTCCTTCAGGTCCCCATAACGCATTAGCATACTTGCAATTCTGAGGTCTTGTCACACAGTGTCGTCGTTGTGTGTCCATTTGTCCCCCTCACAGCGCCGGGGCCGTTTTCTCCCTTGAGCACTGGAGGGACAATACAAGGGTCTGGTTCTTTTCATGAGCCTTGTGGAAATGTGGGGGCCATGGAAAAAGAAGTGTCTGGCTTTAAAATAAAATGTACAATGGAAATTCATAATTTCAAAAGCAAAGTCATAAAAATGCTTTGAAATTCTTAATTCAAAATAATATATAGTTAATGTGGGATATGGGTACAACTTAATGTTTTGATGCTAATAGACTTGTTATCTCCAAAAACGGGGGTGCATAGGCCCTACGAAGGTATAAAAACAGCCCTTCATTTAGTAACTTTCTTCAACAAGCATTTATTAAACACTTGCTTTATAGCTGACACTGTATTATGCTTCAGGAATACAAAGATTAGGAGGATAATAGACTTCTCTCAAGGAGTGAAAATAATTATAATAATATTAATAAATATTTGGGGGGGGGCAAAAACCCCTCATGTGCCAGCTCTCATGCAGTCCGAATACACTGATGACCCCATTTGGTTTGCATCATACCCTAGCAAGAGAGATGTTTTTATACCCATTTCACATGTGGGAAACCTGAGACCTGCAGTGCTTACGTAACTCTCTGAGGTCTAGCTAGTGACTGGCAGTGCTACCACTGAACCCAGATCAAAATCAAGAGAAGGAAACAACCAATAAATGAGTGACCAAGGAACGACCTGTGCTGTGAGTGCCAAGATTAAGACTAGTTCACCCGCCCCAAGTCAGAGCCGGAAAACCCGAGCAGCATCAGAGCCTCAGAAGAGAGAGCTGACTAAAGCTGGACCCCGCAGGATTACTGGGACTTCCTCCGTGGGCAGTGCTATGCCTTTATAAGTAGACTACTATCAGGTAGGTGAGATACACAAAAATAACACAGTCCTGCTGGTCACCAGTTTTTTTGGGGTTTTTTTTTTTTATTTGCTTGCTGCATTCAAAGGTATACTTTTACCTAAGAACATATCTACTGCTGTCCAAGTATGTAATTGTCCAACTAAAACCAAATATTATTTATTTGTATTTATTTTTTTATTCAGTGAGAGGAGGGGAGGCAGAGACTGACTGGAGAAGCAGATGAGCATTTCTCCTGTGTGCCCTGACTGGGAATCGAACCCGGACTTCTGCAGGCTGGGCCGATGCTCTACCACTGAACCAACCAGCCTGGCTAAAACTAAATATTATTAATTAAATTTTGTTTGTGCTTTTCTTTTGTCCGGTGTCACATGAAAGCAGAAAATTACACCCTTGGCCCCTGCGCCACAATAGCGCACCACTTAGCGAAGGTTAGGTCTCCAGAGACCTCAGACAGACACCCTGGATATACCCAGGAGCTCATTAGAACGGTGGGAAGGTTGTAACACCTTTCTCTGGGCTCTAGCACTTCATAATGAAGGAAGGAGTCATCTGTGGGAAGTGACAGCCAGTGCTGCAGAGAACAACGCTAGCCTCACAGGCTGAGTCTGTTCAGAGAAGGGCCACATAGTCCTAACATCTTTCATCACTTCCTGGGATCCTCCCTGAACAGGAGCGCAGACAAAGAAAGTAGGGAAGTCAGTAAGCTTTGTGGGAATTACTTTTGTTTCATTCATTTCCTGTTCACACTAGGCTTGAGATCAGTTATATAGAAGCCTCCCTTTCGTGGACGCACACTCCCTCCTGACGCTGGTTGGGTGTCTGCGGTGGTGCAGTGAGGTTTCCCAGTGAGGATGGTGTCTTACATTACTAGCTGAGTACTGGTGATGCATCCTTACAGCATGGAGATTATTCTCTGAGCTAATTACTCATTATGGCCCTGTATTTGAAGGAAGGAACATAACTTACATTTTAATGCTATAGAATGGACCTAATTTCAAGTATCTAAGTTCTCTGCCTACATCTGCTGTTCACCTTATTTTCAAGGTTATGAGGGTTTTAATTTACAGTTTAAGACGAGTGGTAAAGACATTCTAAATTACCCTGTGCTTTTTAGTTAGCTTTAGAATAAACAAATAGTAACTAAAGCTCTGAAATTGAAAAGTTCCAGCATCTTTTGGAAGCTCACAGGAAGGTCAGAAGCTGTATGTAGACCATGATGATTTGGAGAAACTGAAAGAAGAGAAGTTTATATCCTTTATTTAGCATTGTTGGAGCTTAAAAAATATTGCTGCATACATTTCCTCACTTGATTCTCCTGGGAAACCCCAGAGGAGAGCTATCGTTCACCCCTTTCAAAATATAAAGACAGGTTGAGATGTTCAGTGTTCCCAGTTTCACACCAGTCAGCTCAGGACTGCAGCCCCAACTCCAGTACTCCAAGTCTGATTGATGGTCTTGTTTCCCCTCTGATGCCCTCTTATAAGTGGAAAACAAGGCACCAGCAATGTCCTTATCACATATTTCTAATGTCAGTGATAATTCATCAGCAACCCACACTCCAAGAGTACCAACCAAGTTATGTTTGTAGCGGCACCAATGTGGATAGTACGGTGCACATCTGACTGATACGGGCTTTGCAACCACCGGGACTCGGGCAGTCATGAAAGTCGAATCTGGAATCTCCCTTGGGCACTGTCCACATGCAATGCCGTCAAACACTGGCTTGGGAAGAGCTTTTCAACTCTTGTGTTCCATCCCAGACTCAGTTGTGAGCAGCAACTCAAGAGCCCAGAGATGAAAAAACCACCTCTTGCTCTATGACTGGTGGATGATAGAGGCAATAACTCACCAAAATAAGGGCCTTAGTTGTGGGATCCAATTTTCTAGCTAAGAAGTTGTCATTTCATATAATAGTCTACAGCTTTTGTGGCTTCCTGGTAGGAGATGGGAGTTGGATGCCATAGCGTTATTCAGTGTGATTATTGTCGTGGCTTTACAGCTGTTTTTTGTACAAACTAGATTGCACACACTTGCAATGCTCTCTAGAATAAGCATATGAAACATCTCTCCTCCTGTTTCCCCGCTTTCTGTTTCTGTAGTTATGTTACTTGAAGCTGACATTCATTCTGAGTCCATATCTGATGTACTCCAGCTGATATTCTTACTTCTTTGTGCTGTCGGCTCTCAGCTTTAAATTGGGAAGGTTTTCGATGGCTCTTGTTGGCAGGATAAATGAACAAGGAGATGTAGAGAGAGACGGCTATCACAGTCACATAGATTGTCAATACTAATGAATGCCCTTGAAGCAGGTACTGTAAATGCCTGAAGTTGGAGTTGCGTGGCCTTTTGAGTCTGGATCATTTGGCAGAACATCTTTTCTCTAAATACCAAAGGCCAGAATTTACACTCTGAGTATAGAGCTAATTTTATCAGTGGTCCATATTGAGACACTGATAGGCTTCAAACTCCTTTAAATGCTAAGAGTATGACTTTAGTTTTATTCCTAAGTCATAGAATGAAATAGAGTAGATTCTTTCCTTAGTTCCTCTCTGTCCTTTTAGCATTTTAAAGCCTCATTAATATAGTAAGATTGTTAATAGCACCAGATCTAGACTTAAAGAGACACAGGTTCAGATATTGATTCCAACCACAGATTTAACCTTCTTTAAATCTCAGTTTTCTCAACTATATAATTGGTACGATGATGAAATATTGAAGTACATGGGATTGTTGTGAGGATTAAGTGAGGTGACACAAAAAATGAAGCGTAGTCCTTGGCACAAAGAAAGCATTAAAAAATATGTAACTCTGCAGCTACTGTTATCATGCAGATAATTAAAATAATGCCTCCTCAGGAAACAGTGGTTTTTGTTTGTTTGTTTTTGATACTAAGGAAATTAAAATAATAATGTACACTTTGGAAAAGAAATAATTTGTTTTCATTGCCTCTGTGGGCAAAAAAAGCAGTCACTTCCCCTTTCCTCCCTGTGTGTAGTGATTATTGTTGCATACTATATATTCTTGTGACTTTAAATCTTACACCCCTGGTCCGCAAACTGCAGCTCACGAGCCACATGCGGCTCTTTGACCCCTTGAGTGTGGCTCAAAGGCCAGCTTAGGAGTGCCCTAATTAAGTTAATAACAATGTACCTACCTATATAGTTTAAGTTTAAAATATTTGGCTCTCAAAAGAAATTTCATTGGTTGTACTGTTGATATTTGGCTCTCTTGACTAATGAGTTTGCCGACCACTGTCTTATACTAATTGTTGGTTTTGTAACACTCTGGAGGCAAATGCAAAGGAAAAATAAATCAGCTTTTAGTAAGTTGAAACAAAAAGTAAACCAAGTTTAACTATGGTACTTCTTGTCAAAGGGAAAATGCTATGAGTAGTTAAAAGCAGGGTATAAAAAAATAAGGGAAGTACATATGCAATTTCCACTGAGACATGGGGTTGGGGTTGTAAGGTAATTCAATTAAAAAAAAAAACTGTAGAGGAGCAGTTAGTAACAGCAAGTATTGTAAATAATCAGCATTTCCAGTATGCCTTTGTCTCAGAGGAATTGAGAAGAATTAGTTAAGTCCCAGTGACCTCTTCAACCTTCTCCAAAGCTTTGAAAGCCAAATTTTTTCTTTTCTCATTTGGTTAGAAAAAAAGGCAGCCTTATATTTTCTTACAGAGTGAGAGCTCAGCAGAGGGCAGCGGCAGTGTATAATAAATGATTTGGCTACTTAAGATCTCTTCTGGGGTTAGAGAAAAGTCCAAGTTCCTTTAAGGAACTTTTACATTCTTTTATAGGAATAAAAGAACCAAATATTTGTTATTTCCCTTTGTGGTTTTCAAATATTCTCATATGTATTTTGAGCTATAATCATGTAAACTTTTTTGTTTTCGTTATTAATAGCTTGTGGTTTGGGAAATGTATATATCTTGATCTATGAATTAAAATTGTCAACTCCCATTATGCCAGACTTAAGCTAACTGGGACCCACGACCCCTACACTGGATGGTGTGAGAGTCTGTTCATTGTCAGCCACCCACTTCCAGCAACACAGTTCATCCCTTTCAGAAGATGAATTTCTTCCCCAGTAACCCATAATCACAGACAGCAAAATTTTGTACTGCTGGATTTTACTTTGCAAAGTAGTCATTTAATACATCCCAGAGAATAATAGTATTACATTATCAGTTCGTTAGCCAAGTGGTTGATGGAGAAGATCAACACTTAGCCTTCAGCACATTTAGTCTGAAAGAAACAATATATTTTGAAATGCTGGAACACCACCTAGCCTTTGAATTGCCACCAAAGCAGCTGAGTCTAAAACTGTTCCTTTCTTCTTCTTGTGCCGTGAGTGAGCATCACAGAATCAAACCGCTGAGAAGATGCTACTTGCTTTGCCAACACAATTAGTTTTTATAAGAATCCTCTGTCTTCAGATTGTTCTCTCAAAGTCCAAGATGGAGAACTGTGGTTCTTTTTTAATTAATACTTTTAAAAAGTCCCCTTTCTCCCATGAGCCTCAAAGCAGATTTAACAGGTTTAAAATGACTCTCCCACAAGGTGATTTCAATGCCATCTCACAAGCAAATAAAACATGACTTTTCTGGTCTTGAAGGGGCTCTATTTTTTCCCTCTTCCTTTTTCTTAATTCTCATAAAACCTGTCCACTGGAGGGAGTTTTTCTTCAGGGTTAGGCTAGCTTCCCTCCAAATAAAAAGATGCTATCTTTTTGATGAACAAAAAAGCTATGAAACCTGTCCAGCTATGAAAAGGAGTGAGAGGAGAAAGAAATCTGGGGTTTTTACCTTTCAGTATGAAGAGCAAATGGATTTAGTGATTATTATTATCTGTGCGGTTTATTTTTATATTCCTTTTTCTCTAATTGCCCTTCGCTTCTTTGATAAGTGAATTTTAATGGAAAAACTAATTCAGCTCTTGTTTAGTGGGTGGGTATCACTCCCTGCAAACATCCTCCCGCTGGGACTGAACCTCTGTGTTTTATGAGATCATGCAGCTCAGACCTTAAGCATTGTAATTGTTTGGCCCCTTTACTAAAGGGGCCAGGTTAAGAAAACCTATTGAGCTCAGAGTCTTTTATAAGGAAAGACGCTATTGTGATGATTAAAATGGAAATAGCAGAGATGCAGATGCTATAACAACTTTCTTTTGTCACAGTCTTCCTTGCAAAGAGTTTCCACACACCTAATCAATGTTTTCTTGCACAAAAGAGATACTCATCCTGTATGTAAATACAAGCTGGACTGTGCTTGACCTCAGTTCTTCAGCCTCCTTATTAAAAACCAATGGACACAAAGGTTAAAACAGCTTGATGCTTATTCATCTTTAAAGTTAACACTCGGGTCACCTTTGGCTTGGTATGGAATAAGGGATCATTCTCTTGGAAGAGAAAAGAAGAAACAAGCTCCTTTTGCAAATAAAGTAGTATAAGATTAAAAGATTTCATGGGGACAAGAGAAACTTAACATCATTCTTTAAAATAACTTTTCTCCTGTTTTTAAACCTGACTTTTCCAGTTTATAAGTTGACGGGAATTAACAAAAATCTATTCGCTAGTTAAGTTTTGTTGACCTCAGATCTATAAAAAACTAGGTATGAGAGCTGTGAAGGCAAAACCTGGCCGTGCTGTTTCATAACTACGGTATGTCCTTCCAAAGGAGCTGCAAATATAAGGGATATTGCAAAACATGATATTTGTAGAACCTGGACATTTGTATGACTTGGTGTGGTTGATGTTCACTCAGTCCCTGAGTGAGCCAGCACGGTAAGCATCAATATTCTTGGCTGTTCTCCTGCCATGTGCATTTTGGAGTTAAAGGTGAAATTCCATCTTTAACCCCCTTGTGGTTGTCTGAACAGTGATTAATGAACAAGATGTGATTCCCCACAAACCTTTCAAAGAGTGGATGAAGGGTGGAATTTCAGCTATTTTAAAGAAAAAAAAAAAAGGCCTATTGCTTAATACAGCTTTTAAAATTAATGTCCTTTTTTGAATGCCAAGAAAACAAAGGGAATTTCTCAAAAGTGTGTGCATCTTGACACAATAGGTTTTAATTGGTGTCAAGAAGATGCTAGGATGAATGGAAAAATGTCCATTTAGCTAAGACTGAAAAGTGGAGTCTTGTTATGAGCTGTCATCTCAACGTGTATTTAAACTATAGCAAGACTGAAACATATTTGCCATATACATCATAATGACTCCAAAGGAGCTATTATGCTCTATTATGTAATTACACAATCAAAGCATGCATAGAAATCAGCTTTTGGAATTCGGTGCTAATCAAACATACCTATAGTATGTGTTTAAGCTAAAATAGAGAACGTTAATTTGCCATTAGTCAACTAAACAAGAATGTGTATACAGAATATTCATGAATAGCTTAATGTTGTGTCAGACGGATATTTTTTTGTTTTATATTCAGAGGACATCAACAATTTTAATTGAAGAGAAAGCCAGCATGGTGGCATTACTCTTTAACTTGCCATTCAAAAATTTGCCCCACCTTTTACTGATTATAAAAGGAGATTAGATTAAATTCATTATGTTTTTCTGTCCCTAAGCTCAAGTGACACAACATTAATCACAATGTAGGAGACACTTATGAGATCCTGACTATCTCCTTGTCCTGGTGTTACAAATACTATATATAAAACAAAACTTAAAAAAAAAAAAAAACAAGATACTTGAGCATATATTGCTTTTGTAATTAGAAACAAATCAATAAATGTTGCTTAGAAGTAGCCAAGAATAGAAATACCATGATGACCCACCAGGAGACAAGGCCCTCACTCCTGGCTGTGCTCCCACTTGCCATGTGATTTCAGACACATCTCCTGCCTGGATTCCCGTATTTTATAAAAAATGAGGTGACAGAAATGTTTTGGTCAGTGTCACATACTCTTGCCCACTCAAGTTATTTGTCCAGTTGGTTTAGTATTTTCACTCTAAGCTTATGAGCTTTATGATTTGCATTTATTATTTTGACCATGAAATAGACACTTCTTAGAGTGGACAATCACATACTCAACTTTACTTTTTGGGATAGCAGAACATGGATAAGGATCAAACATAACAGACAGATGAAGTGCTTTTGATTTTAAATAAATACTCAACTATTCATGAAGGCTAAAGCATTGCATCCTTTGAAATAAAGAGATGTCTTTATGTTGAAGAGGTCTCAGCCTTAACCTTAATCCACCACTGATGGACTCTTCTCTTTGGACATTGGTTTTCACTGTATCTCGTCTTCACCTTAGATGACTAAAAATATTATTGTAATACTTAAATAGGACTAAATTCTTTCATCAAAAGCTTTCGTGACTTGAACTTCAAATAATTTATTTTCAAATTACTTTTACTGTAATTCTTATTAATTCAAATAGGTTTCTGATTTGATATAAAACTCTGTAAATGCAAGGAACAGTTTTAATGAATTGAAAGCAAGGATTGAGTCTTTTAAAGGAAATGTGCAAAATATGCTGACAATAATTGCTTAGATAGAAATCAGATCTTAATGGCTTTGTTAATGATTTGTAGTGAACATTGTCTTTACGTTTACTTGAGGGAACACAGGCAGTCTGAAAGATTTTTCCCTCTGGGTTTCAACAGAATCTTAATTTTTCCCTCTCTGAAACGTATTCAATTCTAGAGCTAGCTCTCCGGAACCTTAGCAGAAATTACAGCGCCTCTATCGGCGATGGTTTGATTTGGGTGGGTTTTTTCTTTCAAGTTGGGGCTATAACTAGTAATGGTTGTAAAAGCGGGATCCAACAGAAATGAGAATGGGTCAACAGCCATTTGAAGCATGAAGACACAGAGGACTCACTTAACAGTAGAAAATAAGATTTTCGAAAACATGCAAGTTTTTTTTCAATCCTGTAAAGTCTTAACTTAGAGATCTCTTGGAGGGGAAGTGTTAATCCCGAACCTTTAATTGGTGCAAAATTTTAAGAATTCTTGTGGCTTTTAAAAATTCAGGAGTATAATTTTTTTTGGGGGGGGGAAGAATCTGTATTTGGGGTTTGACTTTTTGCCTAGACAACCTGACTGTACTGACTTATTGTAAGGTTCAGACTTCCATGCAACAGAGAGAGGAAGGGAAAAAAAAGGTTTCTCTAATATGATTTTTCTACTGAAGGAGTAGGTCAGGGGACTCTGTTTGCTCTTTCTCTGGGCAAACTCTTCCCTCGTAAGAGTCAGGGTGCACCTCAGTGTCAGTAACAGTTTACAGAGTTGCCGCAGCAAAAACCTAATAGTGTTCTGACTGCGACTCACCCTTTTATTACACACGTTAGTGGAGAGAGTCCCGGAGTAGATGAAGTACCTGCTTTATTAGCGGCCAGGCGGTGGGGCCCCATGCTCCACACACGGGTAATAAAGCCGTTCTCTGGGGCAGAGTGTGCAAGCGCGGGAGGAAGGCAGTGGCGGCAACGAAGTGTTTTACATTCAGATCAGTTTCTCTCTCATCTTGAAGTATGTAATTGTGTTCTGGGTAAATTATGGAAATTAAAAAAAAATCAGAAGTTGCTTATAGGGAAACTACCCTCTTTAAAAACAAGTAAATTTTCTAAAGGCAGAGCCAATAGAACCTTGGCAACAACTCCTGATGTTAGCTGGTCAGGAAGTGCAGACTTGTACGGGCTGGAGGAGCTGATAGAACCGGGTTCAAACACAAGCTTGGCCACTTAGCTGAATTACATTAGGCAGCTTATTAAAATGTCTCTGTGTCTCGAGTTCTTCCTCTTTAAAGTGGCAATATCGAAGACTGCAGGAGTTTGAGAGGGAAAAGAGCAGCTAGCCCAGAGCCTAATGCTGGATAAACATCTGTTCCCTTCCTCCCTGCTCTCCATGACAATGCTGTTTCTCACTTCAGCTCTGACTGTAAGTTTTGCCCCTTCACCCACTTCCGGGAGTCACCCCCTTCTGGTAGCCATGTTGTTGATTGGATAGATTCCGATCAATGCTCGTGTTTTGTATACAATCATTTAAATAGAGTTTATAACCAAACGGTGTTTAAGAAAAGAATCCATGCGTTAAACCAATTGAAGGTTGAATTAATAGGGGATCTATGAGCCAACTACACCCCCAACATCAATTTGGTCCTAACCAACTCAGCTTGAAATGGTCCTTTATAATCATCAAAATAAATTTTGCCCTTTTTTTAAGATAGCATGCTGTCTCTTTCCTGTACTGAATGCCCCAGCAACTTCTAATTTACTGTGGGAGACTTGTCTGTGAGTGCATGTGCTCTCCAATGCCAGAGTTTTACTTTTAGAAGTGGTGGGGCAAGCAGGGAATTTGTAGGGAACACAGCGGGTGATATAAATTAAAACTGATCTTGATTCTGTCTGCTAAACCTCACCCGTATGTACCTATTAGCAGTCAAAAATGTCTCTACCTGTTGGACATTGTTCCACTCCTAAAATAAACTACCTGGATGTAGAGTCTTACTTAATGGCTACAGTATGTTGTGCCTGCTTGCTTCCCTTTGCCCAGAACATGTGCTGTTCCCGATTTGACAGTGCATCTGTTAATTAAGTTTTAGGATATCACAACGGTTTTTAGAATGGATTGCTTAAGAAAAGGCACCAGAGTTGCCTGTTTGTACCCTCCGCTGAACATCAGATTGTGTTTCGTAACAACCTAATCGTCATAATGTCTATTTCAAGGGGACATTTATCAAGTCACAGTGCACTCTTCTGTTTGGAAGAAATATTTGAGGATGTGAACAGAAATTATTTTTACATAAAGGCTTCAGGCATTTAGGAGCACTGACATACATTTATTTTCATCACTGTCATTCACTTCCTTTGCCTCAAATAAATAGGTCATTATCCCATTTCAGCCATCGTGCTGCGCCTCAAAGTATGGAGCCCTGTTTAATAGAACTGCTGTCCAGCTGACCCACATAATTTATTGGTGATTTTTACAGAATGACATCCTTGGGCCACCATCATCAGCCAAGGCCATTAGATATCGTTCAGCAGAATACTTGATTATCACTTATAATTTTTTAGCATTAGTATTATAACCATGTAACATAGCTAGAAATGATCATTTTCTGAGACACAGGATTTCAGATCAGCATTAGAAATTTAAAAAAATAATAATATAGTAATAATGATGATACTCCCATGAATGTGCAGAACAGAAGGGTCAGAAGGGAACAGACCTGAATGATCTGTTCCATAATGACATATGAAGGTGAGCTGCTCTTACATTACATAATTACAAGTAATAATTGAAAATGTTCAGACTATTTTTTTTTTTGTATTCTTTCAAAGTGAGAAGCAGGGGTGGTGGGGGGGAAACAGGCAGAAAGACTCCCACATGTGCACAACTGGGATCCACCCGGCATGCCCACCAGGGGGCGATGCTCTGCCCATCAAGGGCATTGCTCCACTGCAACCAGAGCCATTCTAGCATCTGAAGTGGAGGCCATGCAGCCATCCTCAGCACCCAGGCCAACTTTGCTCCAATGGAGCCTTGTCTGCAGTAAGGGAAGAGAGAGGCAGAGAGAAAGAAGAGTGGGAGGGTGGAGAAGTAGATGCGTGCTTCTACTGTGTGCCCTGGTGGGGAATTGAACCCGGGACTTTCACACGCTTTGCCAATGCTCTACCACTGAGTCAACCGGCCAGGGCCAGAATGTTCAGACTTTATAAAGAAATACATCAAAAATCCCTTTGGATTTAAAACACAAAATCATAGTCATCTCCTCTCTGCCCTCATCTCCTGCGCAAATGTTTTGTAGCCAGAATGTGAATAGAGCATCCTACTCAGAATATGCTAGCAATCCAAGTGAAGACTAAACATATATAGTTATCTCCCCAGAACTTTTCTAATAAGATCGTAATTGTATTGCAACTGGCTTTGAGTCACTGTAGGTGCAAGACAGCAGTGTCTGTAGGGCCTTGGTTTACTTACATTGCAGGGATCAAGGCCTGTGCCCCTTTTACAAATGGAAGATTCTCGTTTGTGTGTTAATAAAATTCTTTTAGATGGAAGGAATCTCCTCCCAGCTCAGTAGGCCCAGTTCGGCATTCCAATCTCCTCAAGGCAAGTCCTATGACTTGAGACACTTGTAGCATTTGAATCACGCAGTTTTAGTTTTTTCTTTCATTTTCTTCCTAGATTGGGTTACCCCTGAGGAAATAAGGGTATTGTCCTTTCTGTACACCCTTTTAACCAGGGAAGCAACACCACCTTGAAAAGCTTGCTTGATTAGCAGGAATTTACTTTTCCTTGTTTTATCTGGGTTCTGAATTCTGTTGTGTCACTGTAATCTACTGAGAAAAATAAGCATCCCTTCAGTGTGTGTGTGTATGTGTGTGTGTGTGTGTGTGTGTGTGTGTTTGATCTCTTTTTCCCTTTGTCTTTATGCTATAATACTGTTCAGCCCACTAAGCTCTCACTGTTGGATGAACTAGAGCCGAGTCCCCCTTCCACCCCCTACAGGCCTAGTGAGCCTGTGTTCTCACACCCACGTTAATTCCCTGCATTGGAGACCTCGAGGTTGGGTTTCATTTTTGGTTGATTCCTCAAGCAACAAGAATTGTTGTTTATCTGTGGCTCTGATCATTTCTAACTTATCCTTGTAGTTTTTCTTTTCTAACCCTGTACCAGAGGCTGGTTTTTTCCCAGGTGGGTTTGGCTGAAAGCCATCTTAGACACCCCTTCTCACACTTCCCCACTGTGCCTTGCCAAAAAGGATCCTTCAGCAGAAATGTGATAGCAGGTGGAAATCCTTCATTTACTCTAATTGCATTTCTATTTATGCTCTCTCATTTTTTTTATAGAATAGCATTTATCTTTGACCTTTGTTTCTTAATGTGACAGTTTCTTTAAGGGAGTGTATCAACCGTGCTGAGTTGATACATAGTCACACAGGGAGCTCCGTGAGAGCTGGGACGCTGAGGCTTTGTCTCTGTAGCCTCTCGACTCCCAACACATAAGAGCTGCTTAATCAGTATTTGGGTGTGCCATCCAGAGAAATGATTGTGGTGGGGATGATAGCAGCTACATTTATTCAGTTTCCTGAGCAGCGGAACACAGTGCTAAGTGCTTTATATTTGTCTATATTGATCCCCCCAACAGCTCTATGAGATAGCTTTTCATTACTCTTCCCATTTTGCAGATGAGAAACTGACCCAAGGTCTTTAGAAGGCTTACCTGAGATCACACAGCTCAAAAGCACCCTCTCTTTTCCTCTTCCTGATAAGCCA
Organism: Rhynchonycteris naso; assembly: GCA_037038555.1. Taxonomy (NCBI): domain Eukaryota; kingdom Metazoa; phylum Chordata; class Mammalia; order Chiroptera; family Emballonuridae; genus Rhynchonycteris; species Rhynchonycteris naso. The sequence goes on along the minus strand of CM072995.1, from coordinate 276,365,488 downwards.
CTATTCCTGTTGCCTGTTGTCCTGCAATCTCTGTTCTGTATGTGGGAATGAGGTATTGGATCTCATCCACGTCGCACCTTTTTAAAAACCAGAACAGGATTATGTGCACCTAATCACCCTGCTCTGCCGGGCGCACAACTGGACTCTTGACAACTGCTTCCGCTCTTGCTTTGGAATTGACCTCTTCTCTCCTCCTCCATGAGCTGTGGAGCCCTTAGGACATGTATGAGTGCACCGACCCCCATCACTAAGGTTGAAAGGAACAAACTGAGGCAGATTGGGAGATAAGCTCCTCTCAGCAGAGCTGGGGGCCCTGACTTTCTGACATGGTCTGAAAAAGTTTTCTAAAGGGCTTGTTGCAGGACTGCCTGAGACTTTGGGCAAATCAGGACGGTGTGAGGTTCCGAGAGCAGAGTAAGAAACCCAACTGGAAGCCTTCCCAGGGTTTTATCGAGGTTCCAAGGAATTATGGTTGGGCAGGTTCTCATTTCCACACAATAAATAACAGAACTGCCTATAGAGTAGATTCCACTTACCCATGGCTGCACTTTCCACAATTTCAGTTACTCATGGTTAGAAAATATTAAATGGAAAATTCCAGAAATAAGCCATCCATAAGTTTTAAATTGTGAGCAGTTTCTGATAAGCACAATGCAACCTCATGTTGTCCCACTTCGTCCCACGTGGACATGAATCATCCCTTTGTCTAGCATATCCACACCGTAGATACTCCCTGCCTGGTAGTCCCTTGGTCGCCCTCTCAGCCATCAGATGAACTGGTGCAGTAGCAACACCACTGCCCTTGTTCAAGCCGCCTGTATTTCACTTACTAATGGCCCAAAGCACAAGAGCAGAGAGATGCTGACAACCCAGATATGCCCAGGAGAAGTCAAAAGTGCCTCCTTTTAAGTGCAAAGGTGAAAGTTCTTGATTTAATAAGGAATGGGAAAAAATCCTATGCTGAGGTTGCTAAGGTCTACAGTAAGGACAAATCTTCTACTGGTGAAATTGTGAAGAAGGAAAAAGAAATTCATGCTAGTTTTGCTGTTGCAGCTCAAATTACAAAAGTTATGGCCACAGGGCTTACCAATTGCTCAATTAAGATGGAAAAGGCATTAAATTTGGGGGTGGAAGATGTGAACAGAAAACGTGTTCTGATTGATGGCCATATGTTGTGCCAGAAAGCATTGAGCCAATCAGCAAGGGATCCCTTGAAATGAGTGACACCACAGCACTGACTGACCACCAAGTGGGTGGGTGTGGGGAGTCACACAGATTCAGGACTAGGTTTAGACTGAAAAATGTAACAATTATGAGAGCAAGAATGAGAGACTGAGAGACCACAGTCATATAACTTTTATTACGGTACAGTTGGCCCTTGAACAACATGGGTTTAAACTACATTGGACCACTTATATGTGGATTTTTTTTCAATAAATACGTACAGTACTATAGATGTATTTTCTCTTTCTTATAATTTTCTTAATTGCATTTTTCTCTAGCTTACTTTATTATAAGAATTCAGTATATAATATGCATATAAATACATAGAACATACAAAATACATGTTACTAGATAGTTTATGTTATTAGTAAGGCTCCTGGGCAACAGTAGACTATGAGTGTGGTTAAGTTTGGGAGGAGTCAAATGTCATACACAGATTTTTGAGCGTGTAGAAAGTTGGTGCCTCTGGTCCCATGTTGTTCAAGAACCAATGATATATAGTTACTCTTATTATTGTTGTTGTTAATCTCTTACTGTGACCAATTTATAAGTGAAACTATATTATAGGTATGTAGGTATAGGAAAAAACATAGTCTTTATAGGATTCAGTACTATCTGTGGTTTCTGGTATCCACAGGGGGGTTTGTAACATATTCCCTGTGGATAAGGGGGGGGCATTCTACTAGGGAATGCCAACATCCACTAACAAGACAAGATTGTTTACTGCTCTGTCCTACCTACTTCCATTAAGTAGTCCCTTGAGTTTTCTGTGAGGGGACCAAATAGCTTAGCTCAAGGGTGTGTAAGCTGAAGTTGAGTGTACATATCGGCTCCTCATAAAAGCCGGTAGTCTGATCTTTCCATATCTCTCCAACATGCTGCTCAGCTAGCACAAAATACTGGAAGCCAGAACGTTAGCACCACAGCTTTTGAGAGCACGTGGATTCCAGGCTCCGCTGTACTTTGTCCCTAGATTGATCTTGGATTTAAGAGACTCATTTCATGGGCTACAGAGAGAGGGATATGAGCCTCTCCAAATGTTGTGACTGGTTTCCTTTTTCTAATATGCTTCCTGTTTCTCATTTTTATTGATGGAAATTTGTTTTTCTCACCCCTTTTCTCCTTTCTTAAAGGTGATGGACAGAATTTGTTTACGAAAGACGTGACAGTTATTGAGGGAGAAGTTGCAACCATCAGTTGCCAAGTCAATAAGAGTGACGACTCTGTGATTCAACTACTGAATCCCAACAGGCAGACCATTTATTTCAGGGACTTCCGGCGTAAGTGTCAACTTTTTTTCCCTACATGTTTTCTTGATAAAGAGATAGCCAACATTCTTTTATTTTTTAATTTAATATCAGATGCTTAAAGTTTAGTCAGTTCTCCAGAGGGACAAAGAGACATGCAATCATAATCTTTCTGCTTAATAGAAACCTTGAATGATCCCTTTTAAAAGTAAGGAGTCTTACTTTGCAATAGAAATGGATTGTAGTAATTCAAGGTGAATTGCAATTGAGTCGCAAACACTTAGTTGACACAAACAACTCAAATACGCTATGACAAGGAAAATGCAGTGTTCTGAAAGGTAATATGTTTGGTTTGCAGATTGAAATCTTCAAGGCAATCTGTACCTACCAAGACAAAACCCAATTTCCTGTCCCCATAGCGCCCCTGGTATGTGGAAGTGTCCCTTTCCTAAAATCTTTCCAAATATAGTATCACAAAAGTGAATAATTGAAACTTAATTGGCTATCACAGTAATGGTTCCAATTGGTGTCAGGGCTTGTTAAGAACAAGAATCAGGTTTTTGAAAATTGCTCTGGGAGTATTGGTGTCAGATCAAAACATGTGTCAAGCATGTCTCTTTTGCCTTCTTGTCCCCATTCTTACCTCGGTATAGTCGTCGTGACTTGTGGACGCTGATAGATCTGAAGAATAAGGCAAAATGAGAGAAGCCAGTTTCACATTCTTAGAGTCAGTTTTTGTCATTATGTACCAATCTAGCCTTTGCCAAAATTAATATGAGGACTTTAAAAATGAGTATTTAATATAAATAAATAAGTCCCCACATACCGCCTCTGTAGTGCCCCTGAGCCCAGAGTGCAGGACAGGGCAGGCCTCGCCAGCTCTCCACCCTGCACATTTCCCCCTCAGACCCTATCAGACAATATCAAATACAAAGACACGTCCACGTTCAGTTGGACTTTTTTCATAAACCTTTCTCATGATTTTCATTTGACTTGAAATTACTAATGACATTTTTGTTTTCTCTCATAATTTGGAACCGCTGTGTTTGTAAGGACTTATATTTTGAGAGAAAATTGAAAACCCTGGAAGTCCTACTCCCTGAACTTCTGGTGCCCAAAGGGGACTCATGGCCCCCTTTCTCTTCTCTGTTCATTTTACCCGGCTCCAGTGGTGGGATTCCAATAGTTTAACAACGGCTCTCTGCCCTCATGACTGTTTTAGAAAGAACAAACAATATACCGAAAGGTAGTTTATTATTTCATGCATTTAATACTTAAATAAGAACAGTAAAAGAGGTACACAAAACTAGATTATGTTATAAGAAAGTTTTAAAATGTTAATGAAAAAATATTAAATAGTACTTGACAAAAAAAAAACAATAAAACTGTTATTTAAGATATTTCCATATTGCTTCTTGATTGGCATCCTCACTTGCAATGTTTTTCACCTGTGGACAGCATGAACATTACTACGGGCACTTAAAATACACTGTTACACAGATGCATGTTAAAAAAGAGTAAGGAATATAAATTTCTGATTTCCACATTGGGCAGCTGTCCAGGCACCCACCTTAGATAGAACCCTGATTACAAGTGCCATTTTAACAACCAGTTCACCGAACTCAACCAAAAATTAGGTATCGGTTATGCCGAACCAGCTGAATCCCACCACTTCCTGTCTCTGACAGAAAACCGGAAGTCATTTATGAATCAGGGCTGAACACTGACAGCACTCGGAATTGTGGCAGAGGACGTGTGTGTGCGCGTGTGCACACGTGTATGTGTGTACATACACGTGCACCCGTGGGCATGAGTTTCCTTTGGACGGGGAAGTTTGTCTATGTGTGGTTACTACAGAAGCCCAAAATAGTAATTCGGGAAGTACAGAGGTCCTTACTAACAGGTGCAGAACGTCTCAGTCATCATGTCCACTCTGTAGCTGCCTTCCTGGCCTTCTGACGTTCTCCCTTCCTGGGTAAGGACAGTAGATGGCCCGCTGCCTTCCTCACAGTCACAGATTGTGTTTCGTTCCACAGCTTTGAAGGACAGCAGGTTTCAGTTGCTGAATTTTTCTAGCAGTGAACTCAAAGTGTCGCTGACAAATGTCTCCATTTCTGATGAAGGAAGATACTTCTGCCAGCTCTACACTGACCCTCCACAGGAAAGCTACACCACAATCACAGTGCTGGGTAAGAAATGCATGGCTCATCCTGGGGAACAGAGTGGGGTGGCTCTTAAACCACCAGATGGCTTCCAGCAGCAGAGAAAAGGTTAATGGTAAATATTACTTTGGGAACTTGTTTTAGAAAGAATCACTGCCCATCTTGCTGAATTTTTAAAATAGCCTATTTTCCCAAACACTCTAAGGAATGGCAATCAGCAGTCTTTATAGATTCCACCTGCGCTTGGGTTTCAAACCTCCAGCTTCAGAAGCAAAGATCAAGAGAATTTAGAACCCTCGAAGGAATCACTCACCATGTGAAATGTCATTGCTTCTCACTACGAGTAATGTTTTCCCTCTGTGCTGGAGAAGGGAGGCGGGCTCCACCACTGTACCCTGTGGGAGAGCTCTGTTATGAAATTCACTTAATGATTTTCTTTTCTTCTGAGTTACATCTCGTTTAATATTGTCGACCTCCGTTTCTTTAGCTTTACTTTGTTGCCTTATTTATTGCTCATATGTTAGATTATGCTGTAAAATTGTGTCTCGTGAACACATACTTTGCCACAAATTGCAGCCATTGGATATGACAGAACTAAGAGCTTCTAGGGAAAGAAGGCTAATAAAGAGAAAGGACTGTGAACAGGCAGCTAAGACCACCTCCAGAGAGCTGAGCGTCTTCATTTGTGATCACCAGATTGTGACTTCCAGCAAAATCACGGTAGCCAAGTTTGCATGTGTGTATTTTGAGATAGCAGATATCCCTGTGTGGAAGGTGGTCTGAATTTAGTCCCCTTTTAGACACACTTATACTCCACTGCATAACACCGACTGATTGGGATGTTAGACACCGAGTTTTCAAGAAGGTACACTGCAGTGAGAGGCAAGGTCTCTAATTTACACCCTTAGGAAGATGATGAATCAGAGTCTATTTGAGGCGGCAGGCCGCAGCTTTTCAGTGCAGCAGTGATAGGAAGATGAAAGAGGAAGGGTAAATATAAAGGACGATTTTGTTTGGTGTGTGACCATCTGTGTATTTATGGGTGCATGTATAAGCTACTGTCCTCATTACTTCCTTTAAACACAGCTGTGAAAGGGAAAATATATTTTTATTCATTAAACTAAAACACCTCCCTGGTGCTTACATATATGTTCTTGATAAGCGGAATACTAAGTTTAAAAAGTCATGTTTCAAGTCTATCCATACAATGTCTAATGTGATCTGTGTTTAATGATGGACAGTTTTCAGGCATTAGTGTTTGTCTAATTTTGGTGTTAGTCCATATTAGACTGGCGGACATAGTAAGCATGCAAGGTTTGCTGTGATGACTGTTCTAGTATTTTGCAAATATGCAGAATAGCATCAGTATGCATTTAACATCATCTCTACATCTACTTGTATAGAAGTATTTGAAATACTGTTTGTTTATTGAAGTCATCAGCTGCATAGACTTCAACTTAATCATCCACCCACTCATCGACCCACCATTGTTTATGGCTTTTCCACAAAAGTGACAGCAACAAAACAGAATATATTTATGGAATTTTGAGTTTCCAGAACATTTTATTACATATACCTTTACGTATGAATATCTTTATCTCAAAGAAAGAAACGGCAACAACAGAGGGCCGTCATCCTGTCCCGTTACCAAGCACACAGTAATAAGAATCGTAGACCTCGAGAGAGACCTTAGTACTCTATCTCATAACCTTTGCATCTTCTAGTCTTAGGCGATTTTCAATAAAATCCGGAAAGCTGCTGTTTCAAGACTTTTTTTCTCCTGAAGGTGCACATCTTTTGTTTTCAGTAGTCTCTCTGGCCATTGGCAAGCAGTTACTGCCTGTCAGTTTCCAGTGTCTGGTACATTTGTTCTCAGACCCTCTAGATTGGGCCAGTTTGACTGGGTATACCCAGTGCTCAGAAGTCAGCACGGCAGCACTGGACTTTTGAGAGGCATAACACCTGTAACCCTTTTGGAGGTCTAATCATTCTAGAAGTACTAGCTTCCTTCCTGCATTGTATAGAAGCATTAACTTAAATATACTTGAAAGTAATACTAGTAGATGCTCTTTTTGCAGATATTATGCATTCATTTAACATTCTTTCCATTGAGTTGACTGTAGGATTTCTTGATGGAGTAAAATTGTCATCAGTGTCTGAGTCTTTCTTATTCCAATAGCTGACAACTTCCACCAATGTTAGTGTATTCAACCCTTCCTCGTAAGGTTTAGAATTTTTAGATAACTATAATGAATGAAGAGTGATATATTAACATCTTTTTTTTTAATCTACAATTCTTGGTAAAAGGACTCTATATGTATCCACACAGCTGTCCTACTTCCTGATAAGTTGATAGCGCTCATTTTAGTGCCTGTGTCTATTAGTTGTTTGAAGCATGCAGCCAAAAATTCAGCCCAATTATAAGCCATAGAGATATTTATTTGCTAGTTACTATTATGCTTATTTTCTTACCTAGATAAAACTGAAAATTTTCCTACAATATTTGCATGCATTTCTCTCTGCAGTTCACTGTGTAGGACTCTTCCTGCTGCAGTTCATCAGCGGAGATGAACGAGGGAGAAATATGCTGCTTTAAGATTAATATATATATATAATTTCTGATAATAGTAGCTAATGTTGTTATACTCCCACCCTACCAAGATTAGTGTTCACTCTTCAGATTCCAGGAACGGGCTAAACTAATTATTTTAAAGGTTCTTCGAGTAAGATTTCACACACTGATCAGCTTTAAGACTCTTTTGTTGTAATTAAGGTGACTCATCTTGATATTGCTGATTTTTAAAAAAAAAAATGCTGTAGGCGTAATGTTTATAATTAGCACTCTTATAGATTTGAGGTTAGCTAAGAAGAACCTTGACATTTCTTTGCTATTTTCTCGTATTTCCTTCTATGCGATTTTCATTCAGGTTTCCATCTACATGCACTTCCTTAAAGGTGTCTTTGGTTCTTTTATTAATGGCTGCACGCAGTTTTTGTTAAATGTGAATGTTTAGTGGACCATGTATATATAAGTGCGTTCTCCGGTTACTAGCAGTTTTAATTCATTTTTCATAAATGGATTTTTTGTATTTTACTAACCTCTTTGTATTAAAGTAGGCATTATGAAGTTAAAGGGAAAAGAGGGTAGAATTAATAGACAAAAATAAACTCTTAAGATTTTTTTTGTTGCCCTTTTTTCAGAAAGGTATACTTAAATTACTACATTTGTACTTTTCAAAAGTTTCTTGCTTTAAAAAAAAACTGAGAGAAGCTAACTTTATAATTGGTATCGATATGAACCGTTGGTACTCACATTATCAGATTTTATTTTATATTTGTAAACCAAATAACTCCTACTATATTTGACTCTTTTCTCTGTGAATCATAGTAAAAGATTAGAGCTACTAGTCACAGACTTAAGAAAACCATGGTTGACTTGGGAGAAATCACTCAATGACTTCTTAGGATGCTCTTCTCAACAATAAACAAGTCCTTTATTTTTCTACATTGGTCATCTTTTCTTTTGAAGTTTTCCACGTGTTTACCTTAGCTGCAAAGTTAAAGATGACCTCAGCTATTCAAAAAGATAGTCCTACAAATTAGCATTGTTACAGGAATCACCCTGTATGTTGGAGAACTTAGACTACAGTTGACCCTTGAACAACACGGGAGTTGGGAGCACCGACCCCCACACAGTCAAAAATAGAACTTTCTACTCCTCTTAAACTTAGCTACTAATAGCCTATTGTTGACCAATAACACAGTTTATTTACATACATTTTTACATTATATGTATTATATGTGATATTACAGTAGTCTTACAATAAGGTAAGCTAGAGAAAAGAAAATATTATTATGAAAATCATAAGGAAGAGAAAATATATTTACTGTATTTATTGAAAAAAAATCGGGGTCCTGGCCAAGTGGCTCAGTGGATAGAGCGTCATCCTGGCACACCAAGGTCACAGATTTGGTCCCTGGTCAGGGCACATATGAGAAGCAACGAATGAGTACACAACTAAGTGGAACAACCAGTTGATGCTTCTCTCTCTCTTTTTCTCTCTTCTCCTCCCTCTTCCTTCTTCCCACTTCCTCCTCTCTCTCTCTCAAATCAGTGGGAAAAAATAAATTAAAAAAACAAAACAAAACATGAAAACCATCTCTGATAAGTGGATCCATACAATTCAAACTTGTAATGTTCGAGGGTCAACTGTATAGCTGTTAGAAAACAGGAAGCATTTCTATGGAGAACAGACCAAAATCTTAGGTAATCCAGACAAGGACCTGTTTGTTGACAGTCCCTGTGTCAGCCCTCAAACAAAGTCTAAGCGACGTTGGTACATTTTCCTCTGGCCTTATTTCGGTCTACCCCTTTCTAATGCCTTTGCTAATGCCTTTGAACTGGCAGGCAATATCAATAATGTGGAAAGAACATGCCATCATCCTTATAACTGTGTCCATCTCATGGACTCTCTCCACTAAGAGATACTGGTGGAAGTGACAGGGAAAGCTAAGGTGCCTTCAGGCTCAGTGTGGAAAAAAAGAGAGACTGAAGGAAAAATACACACAGGAAGCCAATATCTGACAAAGACTGTGTTTGAGACTAAATGCCGCTGAGACAAGACAGTGGTCCGTGCTGGAACCTCTAACAACTCCTCATTCTGTTCACACCAAGAAGGTTCCCAGGTTACCATGAAGTAACCTTCAGTGCGTTTTCCCCAGGGTTAGTTATGCATGCAAACTGGAATCTGATCTACTCCATTCTGTAGTGTTTTTCAGGAAAGTGAGCTTTGTGTGTTATCATAGCTTTAGCTGTTGGCCCTCTCATCATAGCTAAAGGGATCCCATCTTCCTTGCATATCCTGTACTCAAGTTGAGTTCCCTTAAATTGAGTAGTGTCCCATCAATTATATTCTCCATTGGGAATCATTCCATGTGTCAACATCAGAAATTATTTCCATCGCTTTATTTGTGCCTGGATATTGTTTGACTCATTCCTATATCTGTGCGGAGAATGTTCCCAGGTTTCTACTCTGTAGTTGTTTCCCTTTTATTCTCTCTTAGTTCTGTTTTTGTAGGTCACCGAGATCTTATTATCTTTAGGCTTGAACAATGTTTTCCTCTGACATTTGCTTAAACAATAGCTTTTTTTTCCCCATCAATATTCCTATTATACTGCACTCAGAATTCAGTAGTACTTTCTGGTCCTCAGCATCTAGTCTTTCTGTATTCCCTAGCCACTCTCTAGGCAGGTGTGGTGAAAATCTATGACCTGCCCTGTTGTTACCCAGTGAGGAAAACTGTTCAGGAAACAGCTCTCCAAGGCTGCATGCTTTACCCTTCTGTGTCTCCTGAAAATGCCGGCATCTGTGCATCTCCACACTGGGCACCAGGTTCTCTCTCTTTATGCGTAATTTTTCTTAAAGCGAGCTGGTGTAGTTCTTTCTCATATTCAAGTACTCATTCCGGCCATATCCCTTCAGCAACGCATCCAGTTGAGCAAATGTGCACATCCTCTCTTTCCGGAGGACAAAGAGGGGGCCTGCTTTTGCTGTAGCAGCCACCCCCCCACCAGCACCTCCACCATCCCACCCTCACCCCCCTACCACCTCCACTCCACCCCCCACCCCCCACCATCCCCACCCCCCACCAGCACCCCCACCATCCCACCCTCACCCCCCTACCACCTCCACCCCACCCCCCACCCTCACCCCCACCATCCCCACCCTCACCCCCCTACCACCTCCACTCCACCCCCCAACCCCCACCATCCCCACCCCCCACCAGCACCCCCACCACCCCCATCACACTCGCTAAGAAACAGGTTCTGCAAAGTCATTTCACTTCTACTTTTCCATCATTCTCTGCGGGTATTTTCACCTGACTTAATTCTGTATAAAAGTCTTCCTGTGAGCCGAATTTTCACTTTGGACTAGCAGTTGAAAAATCCCCAAATACGTGGATTAATCCCATAATTTATTGAAATAGTATTGGATTTATTATTCAACTTGATCATCAGGATGGCATGTTTATACATATTTAATTTCTTGTTTCTCTTGTGAGCTAAGGAACTTATTAATCATAAGTCTCAGAACTGTCTGTGCTCGTTCATGGTGGTCAGGGCACGTAGTCTTAGATTCACATGACTGAGTTCAGTCTTCTTACTGATTTTCATTTCAGGAAGCTCCGTCGTGAGGTAAGCTAGCACCTTATGTGAAGTCTCATTGTCACCTCAGCCTCATAAGAGGTAAGGTGCTTTCTTCCCGTTCTCCTGCACACTCTCAACTTGATAGTCATCATTTGAGCCCCAAAATATTTTATTGGATTTTATTATATATATGTTTACCAAGCTTAGAGAAGGGTGGTTTTAATTCTGATACATAAGACTACTTGCAACCACTTCATAGTCTTTTTTAAATTACCTTTGATTTCCAAAATCTGGAGCATTCGATTTTGAATATGGGAAGTGGCTGGGAATTAGTGGCCACTCCTGTCTCTCCACACCGTCACTGCAGCGCCATCTACCGGCGGTCCTGGCGGCATTCTGGACCTCTGTGGATAGTTTTAATTGAATGGAACTGGTTCTGGGTCACAAGTTTTCTGTGTATGTTCATGGTGAGTGATTCCTTTAAGGGACTCCCAAGTGTTTCATCTTTGCTGGTTGACTCTGGAATCTTTCATACGCAGATTGAAATCCAAAGGTTGAGTTTGAGGAGAAATATTTCTCTCAGAGACTTCCGGGTAAGGATGATAATTGGAATTGTGTGCACATCTCTTATTTATACGTTTACTTTCTGGTCAGTTTTTTTAATGACTGATTTTTAACTAACCTAAAGTCAATATTGTTATAACTTGGTCACTGGTTACTTAGGCATGGGAGACTGGTTAGTTTGTAAGATACTTTAGGAAAGAAATTCTGATAGAGGGATTGTGCATAATTCACTTTATTTGATGATGATGATGTTGTATTTTTCCCCCTCCGGTGGCAGTATTGTGTTCAGGTCCCATTAGAAATATCCAATATTTGTCTCTGACTTTGATAGCAATGGTGCTAGTTTTTAATAATGAGAGAATAAGCCCAGAAGTAGATTCTGTGTTTAAAAAGTGCACGTTTCATTTGTAGTCCCGCCGCGTAACCTGATGATCGACATTCAGAAGGACACCGCTGTGGAGGGCGAGGAGATCGAAGTCAACTGCACGGCCATGGCCAGCAAGCCAGCCACAACCATCCGATGGTTCAAAGGGAACAAGGAGCTAAAAGGTGAGGTGACCTTGCCTGGACTGACATGTTCTGTCCGCACCTGGGTCCAGCAGGTATATACGTCTGTGGAAACTCAAGGCCAATGCAGCTTATGCCCCTGAAACAAAAATTACTCATCTTGATGTAGTTTATCGTCACTTCTAAATGCATATGAGGCTTAAGCATAACAGTATTTTCTTGTTCTAGTTTATGTCCTCATTCTGTGGCTGGAGGGTTCGTGGTGGTCAGTGTCACCAGATTGTTACTCAGATGGTCAGAAGGAGCTGGACCTGTAGACAGGGACTCTTTAGACCAGGAGAGTTACTGTTAGAGTTGTCCCCTGAGCCCTGGCTGTCCGTGTTGTTCCCTCAGTTCTCTTTGTTTTTACCTATGACTCTAGGTGGGTCAGAACTCCACATTCTCATTTTATATGTTTGTCTCCACCGCGGTGCATTCCCGGCCATGCTGAGGTCTGCTGCACTGCCAACTGTGTTGACAGCGTGCTTTCCTACAGCAGGGGCCGTGCAAAGCAGACCGGGGCTTCTTCCTTGATTGTGAATTTGCAGACACCAACTTTCCTGTGAGGCCTGTAGGCCAGTTGCCCATTTCACCAGCTTGTTCTTTTGCAGAGTTTCTGAGGGCAGTACAGGCAGTTCCTGTGGCTGTCCCCTGCTGGACCCTCCGTCCGTTACCCTCAGTCCTCCTACAAGGCAGCAATTCTATTCTTTTTTTCCGAGGTCGCCTTGCAAGTAGCACTCGGCACAAAGGACTTAGGGGCTGACATCCTCCAGTCATTTGATAGAAATGCTTAGCTGTGTTCCTCAGTTTCCTCTAGCACGAGGATATTAATATTATACACAGTATGTGATTCTTACAAAGATGAAATGAGTATTTGTCAAGCATGTAGCAAGTTTCTGGACCAAAGTAACTGCTCTGTATGTGCTTTTAAATAAATAAAGAGTGCCAGGAAGAAGAGAGTCTTTTCAGAAAGGGGATATAAAAAATATTTATTTACAAACAGATAAATCTGTATATATAACATCTCGAATTCCAAAGAGCTTGCTCTGTCTTAATCTCCTATTTCCTAGGTATGGTTTTGGAAGGAAGGAGTTTCTCATTTCCCCTCTACTTTTCTGTCTAAGTGAATCAAGCCATTAAATGTGGACGAATAAATAAGTACAAAACATTAAAAGAAAGTTAATGGTGCGTCTTGTCCCAGGGAGCGCCGAGCTCAGGAAAGGAGCTGCCTCGGTCTATTCATTTCATCCGGAAGCCTCCTCCTCCCTCCTTCTCTGGGTGTTCTTGGACATGTCTCCCATCTGGCCTGAAGCCTGTAGCTCGCTTTGCCCGCCACCACTGCAGTTTTCTGTGGTCGTTCAAAGTCTCACAGTTTAAACATTTCAGTTACAATTTCAATTATGTAAATCCATTTTGTTACTTTCTCGCTTAATTGATGCTGATGGGGGTGGGGTAAAGAATGTTGTTTATACCTCTTTTCCTGATTAAATTACTTATGGGATTTGGATGATGTACTGGAATTTTTAAACCAAATGACAGGCTAGTAGACGTTTCCAGATTCAGATGATTTGTGGAGGGGTGGGAAGCTCTCTTTTCCTCCCCCCATGCCTTGAGCAGTCATATGTCAAAAAGGTTCAACTTTCCGCTGCCTTTTTGTGGGCGATTTTAAGCTAGAAGAAACATATGTAATATATTTAAATTAAAATGTTGATATATATTATATGCGGTTGAAATGTATCTTAAATACTACCCTATAAGTTTGAAAAGTAGGAAATTACCATTTTCTCAACCATCTACCCACAGATAATCCTCATCCCAAGTGACTCCCATCATTTTTGTTAAAATAGCAATGTTGGAACAGGAAACGGGCGGGGGGGATATAAAAACTGTGATAGAAATTTATTCCATTCTGATTTCTTGGTCTGTTTCGCCCCGCCAGGCAAATCGGAGGTGGAAGAGTGGTCAGACATGTACACTGTGACTAGTCAGCTGATGTTGAAGGTGCACAAGGAAGATGACGGGGTCCCAGTGATCTGCCAGGTGGAGCACCCTGCCGTCACCGGAAACTTGCAGACCCAGCGGTACCTAGAAGTACAGTGTGAGTACCTGTCTTGGGCCATTCTGGCTGCTTTCAGTCATGGACTAAGTCACTGAGTTGCTCATAAACAACAGGAGCATGTTTCTCACAGTCCTGGAGGCCAGCAAGTCTAAGTTCAGGGCACCGGCATGGTCATGTTCTCGTGAAAGCTCTCCTCTGCTTCAGAGGGGCCTCGTCTCACTGTGTCCTCATGTGAAGCAGCTGAAGGGCTCTCTGGAACCTCTTTCGTAGGTAACGAATCCCACTCAGGAAGGCTCTACCCTTGTGACCTGAGCACCTCTCTCCCAAAAGCCCTGTCTCTTAACACTATCACATAGGCCACTGGGGTTTCAACATGTGAATTGGTGGGGGGCATTTAAACTATAGCAGTACCCAAGCAATCTGTTCTGAGGGCACAGAGTAGCAGTTGCTTAAAACATATCAGAAGCCATTTATTGAATGCATATGTTTTTAGATAGCAGAGGTAGAATTTTTTTATTATTTCTTGGTAGAAAACAATAAGCAAAGGATTGTTTTACTGAAACACTGCCATACTACTGTCAGTGAGGATTTTGAAAATACTAGATTGAACCTAAATATAAAACTTTATAATGATTCCAATCTGCTCTAGCACATGACTTAATTAAATTGTGTGGGTGTTGACTATAATCGTTTCTATGTCAACTTCAAAATCTAGGACAATCCCCCCTTTCCTCTCTATTAACCTCATCATAAGTCTTAACTTTTTCTCATAGAAGAGATTTTATTTCTATTCTACATCAGCATTTTGTTTTAAGTTGCACATTTCTTCTGTTTTGGCTTAAATCAGACCAGTAAGTTTAAAGGTGGGACTCTTTGGGATTAGTGCCACTGTCTTGATGGCTTCATCAATAAAAGCTCTCTCATGCTGAGCAAGGCTGTCTCCGCACTGTGCCCCATGAACGAAAGATGTTCTCTTCCTCTTCTCTTCTGGGCTCTCCTAGGAGAAAAACATATATATATCTCTTTTCTGCACAGAGCCAGCCTTGCACCAAGGTTGTGTCTGAGCAGTCACTTTCACAACTTGACCTCTGCCAAGTTCCATGGGACATCTGAGCGTGCACAGTGAAACTATACAGGAGTTTGGTTGGAGGGCAATGCCTGGATATCTGGTAAAGGAACAGCATTGCCCTCCATGAATTCCTCTGTTAGTTCCTGGACTGCTGTAGTAGGTTACCACAAGCTTGGTGACTTCAAATAGCAGAAATTTATTTTCTCACAGTGCTGGGAGGCAGAGGTCTGAAATCAAGGTGTTGCCTGGGCCACATGCCCTCTGAAAACTCTAGGAGAGGATCCTTCCTTACCTTTTCTGACTTTGAGGGGCTCCAAGGGCTCCTTGGACACTGACCACATCACTCCCATCTCTGTCTCCATCTGGACGTGGCCTTCTCCTTTTCCGTTTGTCTCTTATCAAGACACTTGTCATTGGATTTAGGTCCCATCCACATGAATCCACAGTGTTCTGATTTCAAGATCCTCAACACTGTCACATATGCAAAGACCCCTTTTCCAAATAAGGCCACAGTCGTGGGCACCAGGGGTTAGGAACTGGATTTGTCTGGGAAGTGAGACCACCATTTAACCCACTACTTTTTTATCATAGCTTTATCATAGGTTTCAAATTGAACAAAACAAAGGGTAAGGAAAGTCATGAAAAGTTTCTCCTGAAAAGACCATCATTCCATTCCAAGCCTTTCTTACTCTGTGATCTCGGCTCAATTTAACATTATATAATGCAGGTTCTTCTCGTTGATTCATTTTATCGACTTCATTATGTAGCTTCATTATGAGCATCATGCTTATAATTTTCATAGCATGAAAACTATTGTGGTGTAATGTCCCTATAATGGGAAAACATAAATGATCAGATATTATCTAAATTGGCAGATAGCAGATTTTTTTTTACTTTGTTAATATGTAATTCATTTAAGCAAACTTAATATCCATTAACTTCCCTTGTAGGGGCCCATTAGCTTTAATAATACATTAGCTCCTTTGTGAGACCTGAGTAGATATTTACTCAGTGCCCACACCTAAACTCTTTTAGTAGCTTACCAGAGTATTCTCTACATAGAAGGTAACCCCACCCACCTACAAAGTTACACTCACTCCCAGGTGCAAAATATTTCAAACACTATGCCTCCTACCCTTTGAGAAACTTAATAATGGTATTTATAAGCATGTCTTGCATATTCGGTAGATTCGAGCGACATTTGTCCCTTAAGAAAAGGAGTAAGGCACCATATCTGAATCCATTGTACTTCAGTCTTACAAAGTACTGCTTGCCCTTAACTGCCAGAAAATGACTCTAATGCCTTCCAAAAATGAAGGCACCCTTATTGATCTTTTTGTTTTTTAAGTGAGAGAAGGGGGAGATAGAGAGACAGACTCCTACATGCGTCCTGACTGGGATCCACCCAGCAACTCTTATCTGGGGCTGATGCTCGAATCAACCACGCTATCCTCAGCACCAGGGCTGACGCTCAAACCAGTCGAGCCACTGGCTGCAGGAGGAGAAGAGGGAGGGAAGGGGGAAAGGGTGGGGGAGAGAAGCAAATGGTTGCTTCTCCTGTGTGCCTTGACCTGGGATCAAACCTGGAACATCCACACCCCAGGCCAATGCTCTATCCACTGAGCACTGAGCAAATCGGCCAGGGCCCCGTTGATTATTTTTAACTCTAACACAGCATCTTTTTATGGGAGACTCTGTTTTCTTAATCCCCTATAAGCCACACAAACATTTTATCCTTAATACTCCATATCAGGGGTCCCCAAACTTTTTACACAGGGGGCCAGTTCACTGTCCCTCAGACCATTAGAGGGCCACCACATACAGTACTCCATACACTGACCACCAATGAAA
Source organism: Rhynchonycteris naso (assembly GCA_037038555.1). Taxonomy (NCBI): domain Eukaryota; kingdom Metazoa; phylum Chordata; class Mammalia; order Chiroptera; family Emballonuridae; genus Rhynchonycteris; species Rhynchonycteris naso. The sequence continues at coordinate 276,348,618 of CM072995.1, read as the reverse complement.
GAGGTGCCCCTTCCGGAAGTGTGGCAGGGCCGGATAAATGGCCTCATGGGCCCGTGGGCTATAGTTTGGGGACCCCTGCTCCATATCTTGGAATGTATGTAAAGAAAAAACTCTTTTTGCATAAAAGAGGGTTAGGAGTCGGAGTCATATATTGATCTTAATGGAATTTAGAGCCTGGTGTGGCATCCTAAACAAGACTGTGCTCAAGGAAGTTGCCTGCAGGCTCACCGACCTCTGTTCCTATATCACTACTGAGGACTACTCTGAGTCAGCGGAAATTGCTCAAGCAGCATCTTCAGACACAGTTGGAATTCTCTATGTCAGTGGCTTTCAATCTTTTTACACTTGGGGACCAATGAAAACAGGAGAATTATTTCTGGGACCACTGAGGCCGAAATCACTCTGAGCATAAATGAATTCAATGAAGTTCATCTATCTGGTCTGTCATCTTCATGCAACATCAGAGTGGGTAACTCTTTCGGGGACCGGCACCTGTCTGTAGACTGGCATTTGACTAGCACGGCATCATCACCTACCAGCTTTACTCTTCAACAAAAAGCCCCATGCCTCAGATGCTTTTGTTCAGTCTTCGGACACCAAAACTTTATCACTTATTGGCCTGTGGTGTCAGAGGCTCAGCTCCAGTCTCTCCATAGAAGTCTTCGCTCTGCAGGCAAGCCATGCCATGTCACGATGGCCATGAGAGAAGAGCTACTTTGATGTGCAAGGCTCACTAGACAGTCTGCACAATGTTGATTATGTGGATACCCTGTGTAGATATTGACATTAGATCCTGATTTATTAATTGGCTCAAACCCTTTGGGGTCAGTAGTTCTTAACCTTTCTGAGATCATTGACCCCTTCAAAAATCCTTTGATAGCTATAAACCTGGGAAAGATAAACAAAATTACACATCTGCTACACTTTGCTCACAATTTAAGAAGTCTGTTGACTCTACAGAATTTTCCTAACTTCAGTTATTTGAGGCCACTTTCTCAGATTCTATTGTATCAACCGGTTATATGTAGTCTCATCCCATTTAGAATTTATCTGGAAGTCACTTTATTGCTTTAGCCTACCCAAAACCTATGTAAAGAGTCTATAAAATTATGAGTTTTATTTCATAAGTATATCTAATATTACTTAAATGAACATCTACTTAAAATACAGGGGGTCCTCGGGTTACTACGACAGTCTTGATATACGACATTTCAAGTTTATGACGCTCATTGCCATAAAAAGTTAAAGAAATTGAGACATGAGTGTTTTGGCTTACATTGTTAGCATCGTACTCACAGACTATGTGGGCAAACTAGTTTGGTTGCACACCACAGAAGAATACACAGTAATGCGGTTATGAGTGAGGAAGTTGGAGTCCCCCAGTAGCTTACCTGTGCCAATTTGGGCTGTTAAAAGTGCAAGTGTTCCGTTTGTGTTGCTTTTGCAACTTTTTGGCCCTTATCATGGCACCTATATTTATGTCCTTTTCCTTTTTCTGTGGCTTAGTTGTGTTTTTATATCCTAGATTATGATTTTACAACTGTGTTAGGATAGGTTAGTGACTTAGGCAAGGGTGTGTTTTGACTTACACCAAAATTCAGGTTACATCACTGCTGTAGGAACAGAACTGTGTCATAACCTGAGGACCCCTTGTAAATGTACAATGATTACATTTTAAATATCTTTTTCCTTTGCCACCTAAAATGATTACTTATATTACTTATATTATCAGTGATAAATATTAACTTACTGCCAGGAAAAGACCAGCTTCATCCATGAACCTCAGATGAAGAATTGCTCTACTCTGGGTGGATAAGATGACCTTGGAGGCAAATCTCATCCAGGAGGATCAGTATCAAGTATTACTCACTTGGTTCAACCTGGCCCATGTTGTCACATGAAGACGTAGGGGAAACCTCTATCTCCTCTAAGATGATATGAACAGGGTTAAATGACACATAATGGACATGAAGTCTATATAAATAGTGCCCTCTTAAAAAAAATACTGTTTTTTAAAAAGGAAATGAAATAATGAAAATTGACAGTGTATACCAGTGGTAGTCAACCTGGTCCCTACCGCCCACTAGTGGGCTTGGAGCTTTCATGGTGGGTGGTAGTGGAGCAACCAAAGTATAAATAAAAAGATAGATTAAACTATAGTAAGTTGTTTTATAAAGATTTATTCTGCCAAACTTAGCAAAAAAACCTGACATAAAGTACTTGGTAAGTAATTATTATTATATGCTTTAACTTGCTGGAACTCTGCTTTATAAATTTTATAAAGTAAAATTACTTCCCTACTTTATAAATCACCGTTACTGTGGAACCAGTGGGCGGTTAGAAAATTTTACTACTAACAGAGATACAAAAGTGGGCTGTAGGAAAAAGAAGGTTGACTACCCCCGGTGTATACAATTAACTGTCGTACTTCAGACGTGGCGGGAAAAGGAGAGAATTAGTGCGCACAAGGCTGCCATGCCACGTGGAAGACGGCGTGCACCACAGCCTGGAGTTGCTTTTGTCTTGTGGATTTAAGTCCTAATTAATGGAACACGAAATATTGCAGTATTTGTTGTTGTTGTTACGACCTTTATTTGTGGCACCAAGAGAAATTGTTGTGCCCAATTATGTGAAAAATCAGCCAGATGTGTATGCTGTCATACTTTTAACAATCCTTAAATTTTTTTAGTGAGTACAGATATTAATTGTGTAGTATGCATTGAAGTGATTAACATCAATGTAATTTATCATCTGGAGATTTCAGAACATAAATAAAGGAGTTGTTTTGTTCAGCAAGGGGTTGACCCCTTCAGAATTAGTAAATTAAAGTCACCCCTCCCCCCCATTTTTATTATAAATATGAAAGGCAACCACAGTCAGCCAAGTGTTCAGTTATTTGATTTTCTGGGGCATTAGCTGCTCTTGTTTGTGACATTTCCCTGTTGGGTGCTCGTTTGCAAGCTCATTAATAAGGTTTTCTCATAGGAGCATTGCTGGGAACGGAGATCGTGCAGAAGGGCTCCCAGTTTCCAAGCTTTCATTCTGAGACTCAGCAAGGAAACAGCAGCAGCATGCCATTAAATGTTTAAAACCAAAAATAATTATGCTCACAAGCTGAAATTCAAAGCTGCCTTTCCTTAGCTGTTAGGCAGGAACAGTTCTGCTCTGAATATTCCAAGCTCTGTGACCCAAAGTTCTTCCCTGCATGTTCTTTTCTCCCAAATGTCTGAGAACGTAGCATTGCTCAAATTTACAACATGGTTGATTATAGCAGAGCGTGATACCGTTGTAACCTAGTTAGCAGAGCTTCAGATCAGAGGGAACACACTCTTGTCAAATCAAATCCTGTTTAAACAATAGCAGTCCACTGTCTGTGCATTGAAAGAAAACTGTCTAAATAGCATCAAGGTTGCAGCACATAGCACCATAGCTGGGAATTCAAAGGAAAACTGTGACCCTCAGTGTGGAATTCAAATCGCCGTGCAGAGGGGGGAGCCTTCCTGTGGATGGAGGGGAATCTGAGCACTTGAATTACTACTGTGTGTCTTTGGGTTTCTCCCACTGTAACCTTGCCTTTTAAATGTTCTTGCCAAACACTTCGTCTTGTGAAAGTTTTGCACATGTACATATTGGTAAAAAAAAAAAAAGAAAATTAAGAGGTGAGTTTTAAAACGGACCATGGAAACAAAGAACTCGGAAATGCGTGTTTGAGCGCCTTCCCAGCTCTGACCATCATCGGACAACCACGGACATGAGCATCATTTTCAAAGTGCATTTTATTGACTCGTGAAATCAGATGTTTTGTAAATCCATGTTCTTGTTCATCCAAGGTGCAGGGAAGGCTGAAGTTTTTCTTTCATTCCCTCAATTGCAGAGAAATTGGGCATTGAGGAGACGATCAGAACCTGTTTGCGAATGCCAAAATAAAGTTTTTCTCCAGCACCGACAGTGCCCTCCAGTGAAGGAGGGAGGAAGACTTGAAACTGAGGAAACCTCCCCTGTTTTGAGTGGATGTGGACGATGAGACATTTTCCGAGAGCAGCTCCTGGGTCTCCTCCGCTCCCCCATCGGTTCTGTCCTTAGCCGGTGCTCTTCAAAGCGTAATGGCCGGCGTGTTCCGATCTGGCCCGCTGCCCTCCGCTCTCCAGTCTCACTCTCTTTCTAACACACGCTTGCTGCCACTCTTCCTTTCTTTTAGTTTTTTAAAGGAGTGAATTGAGTTTCAGGGAAGGTATTTCAGTATTTTTTATTCCTCATAAGAAAGAGGACACGGAGACACCCTGATTCAAATGAGTGTTTTAGCCTATAGTTTTTTTATATTAACCCAGAGTAGTATGGTGGGTCTGAGCTCCTGATATTAACTGTATGGTTGTTAGCCGTGCATTCTGCAGTGCCAGTGCGGGCAGCAGGCTGAGTAACTGATATTCACATGCAAAATGTAAATGTTTTGGCTAAATACATTATGAGTAAGACTTGAACGACCCTTAAGAAAGAGCCTCTGCCCCATCCCTGCCTTCTGAGGACACACCCTGTAGAAAGAGGCCTCTTACTACTTCTGTCTTCCTGTGTCTCATTGTCTGACCTAGTGAATTATTGAAAGATGTAGGACCTGACTGGTTTGCTCAGTGGACAGAGTGTCAGCTCGGCATGTGGAAGTCCTGGATCTAATCCCCAGTCAGGGCACACAGAAAAAGTGACTCATCCCTCCCTCTCCTCTCTCTCTCTCTCTCTCTCTCTCTGTTCCCGTCTCGCAGCCAGTGGCTTGATTGATTCAAGCATCAGCCCCAGACCAGAGATTGCCGGGTGGATTCCAGCTGGGGTGTACACGGGAGTTTGTCTCCCCTCCTCCCACTTAAAAAAATAAAGAAAAGACAAGCCTGACTAGGCAGTGGCACAGTGAATAGAGCATCAGATTGGGGTATGGAGGACTCAGGTTCTAAACCCCAAGGTTGCCAGTTTGAGTGCGGGCTCATCTAGTTTGAGCAGGGCTCACCAGCTTGAGCCCAATGTCACTGGCCTGAGCAAGGGGTCACTTGGTCTGCTATAGCCCCCACCCTGGTCAAGGCACATATGAGAAAACAGTCAATGAACAACTAAGGTGCCTCAATGAAGAATTGATGTTTCTCATCTTTCTCCCTGTCTGTCTGTCTGTCCCTCTCTCTGTCTCTGTCACACACACACACACACAAAAAGAATGAAAAGTATCTTTCTTTGGCTGTGGACATTGAATAGTTACCTGGTGAAACTAGTCCTTTAATGTGTGCTCTTCAGTTTATGGTTTTTAACTCAAGGTCAAATTTTGATTCTGTGAAAGGTTAAATGATTGTGAAGCTCGCATCTAAAAATCTTAATGAGAATGATCAAACAACATCTTTTATGATTTCCCTCAAGATGCCAACCAGAGTTACACCAGAAATGCTAAATAAATATGTAACGAAGTGGGAGTATGTAAATCGGAATACCTGAGCTAAACTTCACGTTTTGGGGGAGCTGGATTGACCTTCCAAAAGAGAAACAATTCTATTTTGTGATTAAGACTCTTAAAGTCATTAAACAAGGAGGCCTTTTATACCAGTGCCTTGGTAGCCTATCAAACCAAAGGAAAAGTCATTCAATCCCAAGAAAATGAAACGTAAGCACAGCCAATCACAAATAGCCAACGAGGCATTCCAAATAAGGCAACTGGTAAAGCTCTGGCCAATCAAACAATACTCTTGCTTTGCTTCTGCCTCATCTCTTTAAAAACCCTTCCCCTTGCTCCTGTCGGTAGGTGGCTTTGGGAGTTTTGTGTTGCTCTTTCAAGTTCATGCATGCTTAAATAAACTTTGTTTTTTTTAATTAAGTGAGAGGCAGGGAGACCGAGACAGACTGTCGCACATGCCCTTACTGGAGTCCACTCAACAAGCCCCATATGGCGGCGATGCTCTGCCCATCTGGGGCCTTCTCAGCAATCAAGTCATTTCTAGTGTCCGAAGCGGAGGCCATGAAGCCATCCTCAACACCCAGGCCAATGCACTTGAACCAATCGAGCCATGGCTGCAGGAGGAGCAGAGAGAGAGAGAAGGAGGAGGGGTGGAGAAGCTTCTCTTTTCTGCCTTGAATAGGAATCTAACCTCAGATATCCACACGCAGGGCTGATACTCTGCCACTGAGCCAACCTTTAAAATTGCATTGTGCCTAGTTTATCTTAAAACAGGACTAAGATGGATTCATGGTCTGTTTTTGTGTTTTTTTATTTTGTTGTTTTTCTTTCTCAGCAGGGCTAGGAATAGAAGCCTATGCCCTAACATTTCTCTACCTTCCCATTCATTCATTTGGCAAGTATGTTCTGAACTTCTCCTGCATGCCATCAGAGATACAAAATAAATAAATAAATAAGCAAACAAACTTTTCTTCTTACAGAGCTAACATTCTTGTGCAGAAAATCTTGCTGTAAGGGTTTTCTTGCCCAGTTTTCACTTCAAATTTTGAAGATTTCTCTGAGCTAGGGAAGAGCACTCTGTAAGTGCACACCCAGTTAAAAAGCACCGGAGACATCACTTGCCACCACAATATCTACAAAACTACTTGCAAGTTGTGACCCAAAGAAATCGCAGTCTGCTATGGTCGCATGGCGCGTGCCCTGCTTCCAGGTATGCCCAGCAGGCCCTCCTCAAGCAGCGCCCTCACACACTCTGATCCAGAGCAGGTGTAACAGCCGGAGGTCCTTCATTCTGCAAAGAAGTCATTCGTGAATGTATGATGACCACAGGAAGCAAACCTTTTGCAAGGAGTTCTCTTTAACACCTCTGAGAGCTCAGTGTGACACTGCTTCCCAACCAGTTGCCATCCCCTTGTATTACTAGATGATGCCCTCCTTCAGCACGGAGACATCCTTTCCCAACAGTTCCAGCAGCACAGGTAACCACCAGGACTCACCAGATCTGAGGCAAATCTTTGCATTGGCACACTGGTCCAGACTGCGGAGTCCCCAGGGTTGTCAAAGACTCTTCAGTCAGGGCATCCCCACCTGAAGGCACAGCACTGACCCAAGTCCTTCCCAACCAAGCCGATGCAGCCGGACTCTAGAGTTCTGATGCTCTGTCCTCATTGTCCCTGGTGGGCCCTGACACCGTTAGCATTCTTCACCGGCATCCAACCCCACCTGACCTGCCATCCCAGAATACTGGATGAAACCCAAGTAAGGGACACAAAGAGCCTGCGTCCCAACTGCAGTGGCCTAGTTGCAGTCAGCTCATCATAGAACCTTCAATGTCCACGTCGCTGAGTTAGAAATTTCAGGTGGAGAGGGCAAGGGTTGGGAGTCCCTGTAAGAACAAGACTTCTGGGATGTGAGGGAGACCTCCCACTTGCTCTGCTCCCTTCTGGTCTGGCATGAAAATGAGGACATCCCAGGCAAAGGGGAGTCACAGGGTACCTTCTTTAAGTAAAACATTGTGAAGATCCCATACGTTAGTGTTGTGATCTGAGGAGGAGCCTGTGACTGCAGTTACGTAGCAGCGTGGAATACAGGTGACGGAGTCTCAGTTTCATCTTCTGAAAAGATCACAGAATGTGATGCAAGGTCAGACTGGCACGAAATCAATATTAATCTGCCAGCAAACCATTCCAGCTTCTTAAAGACTTTCTCTCTCTCTCCATATATATATATATATATATATATATATATATATATATATATATATATATATATATCTCCATCCCTTTATAAAGGGAGCAAAGTACATTTAAATAAAATCTCATCAAGTCAGAATAGTTATTTATTTTTAATTGATTGCCTCTGTAGTGTGACCTAAAACCTCTGGTATTTAACCCTCTGCAACTTTGAATGATGAACAAATTTTTGATTGCTGTAGTGGTCTTGCTAACCATCTTTTATGGGGTTTAAAAGAAATCACAGTGTTTGATAAAAACCTCAGATTCCTCAACCTGATTGATTGGCTGTTGGTGTTGCCATCTCTATAACTGTAATGTTCCATAAGTAAATGGACCTAACTATTTTTCTTATTTTTATATAGCAGCTCCATTATGAAATGACATTAAGCCATTCTGCACATTACATTTCTGGACAGTTATAGCTCTTGGATAGAAAGTGTCATCTGGCTTTTAGCCTGTGCCTTACAACACCAACTGAGGCGTAAAGTGATCACCCAGAAAATGTACACTGGGCCTTACCTCATTACTTAGAAATAAATCTTGGAGTCTGGTTCTGTTTCAGAAAAGATTTGGTGGGTTATATCATTTGATTTATGAACACAATTAAAATATAAATGATGAGCTCTGAGCTGTTCAATCAGATGCCTGGATTGTTCAGTATTTTGAAATACTCATATTGTTGTCAGGATCTTCCTGGGAAATTTTAGCATCCCTGAGTTCCAGAGGTGCCAGTAGAATGAATTCCAGGATTTCTAATCCACCTGCTAAGAATAACATAAGCTCCTCTTTCAGCGAAAAGGACAGGGAACAGGATTTGTCTGTGAGTTTCCTTCCCTTCAGAAACCTAAAGTATAAATTAGGAAAATCACTTATCAAAAATGAAGGTACAGCATGACCAGGTGGTGGCGCAGTGGATAGAGCATCAGACTGGGACATGGAGGACCCAGGTTCAAAACCCCAAGGTCGCCTGCTTGAGTGTGGGCTCATGAGATTTGAGCAAGGTTCACCAGCTTGAGCCCAAGGTCGTTGGCTAGAGCAAGGAGTCACTTGGTCTGCTGTAGCCCCCCAGTCAAGGCCCATATGAGAAAGCAATCAATGAGAAACTAAGGTGCTGCAATGAAGAACTGATGCTTCTCATCTCTCTTCCTTCTGGTCTATCTGTCCCTCTCTCTGTCTCTCTCTGTCTCTGTCACACACATACGCGCGCGCACACACACACACACACACACACACACACACACAAAACGGTGCATTTTCTATGGCTTAGTATATAATTTATTTTTTAAACATAAGTTCCAGGTACAGCAAATTTGTAATTTGTTCTTTCTAATTTATATGAGTGATTGACAACAAGTAAACAGCCATTAGTAACATAAAACCCATTTAACTAAAACAAACTTAGTCGTACTGGAAAGGTAGAGTGGATTAGATTTTCAACACTCTTTATTATTATTAATGGAAGTTGAGCATGCAAACCCTTAGTGCACTGTGTTGAAAAATGTGTCCTCTCGGTTTGCTTGTAAATCACACGAGGGGGTAAAAAACAAAAAGCCTTCCACAGAGGTCAGCAAGCACCCTGCTTCTCCTTAATTAATGGGCTAAAGTTCGAAGTGCATGGGAAATGTAGCCCTTCTGTGAATCAGAGATTAAGCTATAAGCAAATGTTACATTTCTGCCCGAATTTTGGGCTTCAAGTTTAGCCTCACCTGGAATGGTTCAAGGGTATTCTGACAGAGGTTCCCTCACCAGGAACTCTTAACGGATACTATTTCTGAGAATGAACTCCCAGGGAGCAGGTCTCTTGTTGCCCATGTTTGTGTTGTTGTATACTGTGTTTGTTTTTAATAAACTTCATCAAGTAGCTCTGTGTATGTTACACCACCAAAGAGAACAGACCTCCACAGCCACCCTATGCTGGTGTTTAGCCAAAGGTGCAGTCTGTGGCTATCAAGATGAGAGCACCCAGGAGTGTGCTTCCCAGTGGTCAGTCCTTCTGCAATGTCATCCTGGCTATCCCGTATTTCTGTCCTTTCATGACTACCATCCTAGCCCAGTTATCAGTATCTGGAAATCTCCACACCATTTTGCTTATAAACATTATTTTTGCTAGCAAGTCTAAGAATAGAGCCTCATTACCTTGTAAGGGTCATCCAGAGCTCTGGGCCTGTTAACGTTCTCTGCCAAGTGACGCAGCTTCCTAGAAAGCATCCCCAACTCAGTGCATGCAGTGCACGGGTATGTACAAGACGTGTCTCTTGAAAAGTTGCGAGTGCTGCATGATTTTCAGAGACACAAGAGAAAGATCTCTGTTAGGAACAAAGACTTTTAGAACGGACGCGGAGAACAGCCATCCCTGGATAAGACTTTCCGTGCCACTTATTCAGCTGGGTCCAGGTTGAGAGGGGCTGAGCCCTGCCATATTCCCATTTACTCCCCTGCTCTGTAGGATGAATGTTAATGAGCTGACCGCTGCTTGTAAAAGGCCAAGGGGCTGTTGTTTAGGTGGTATGATTGTCCGACAACATGAAGTTATGGAAATTGTTTTGACCTTCCATCCAACGGATGTCTCACCCTCTCACATTTATTACTCTTGGATCCATTTTTTAAAATATACAGAATTAAATGAGAAACTGATTTAGGCATTAATAGCTCGTTAGTTTGGAATAGAAAAAAAATTAAGCTGCCAATTTCATCTAGGTTTTATTTGTAAATATATTTTTCATGTATTTAACTCCAACCTATCCCATTTTCCTCCCTGCTCCCTACACCTCCCTCACTGAGCTCTCACACTCCACAAACTCACAGTTTTTAAGTAGCTAGTGGAAATAAGAATACCTAGTTCACCTGCCTACCTGAATACTTCACTGTATTAAGAAGGTACCCTAGGTTTCAATAATGTGTTGCTATTGAAAAATGTGGTTTTGAGTCAGAAATGACTTCCAATGTGCATTTATTTCATCGGGCTGTCTGTCAGGTTTATCTTTACTTCATTCTCAGCACCAGTGTTCTCATCTCCAAAGCTGGGGTTATTTCACCACCAATTACTGTTCCCATAATAGTAGGCTCTCAATAGATTGTCAGTGTCCTTCCTTTTTTAAAAAAAATTTTTTTTCTATTGATTTGAGAGAAGAGGGAGGCATCAACTCATTCCATTTAGTTGTGTGTTCATTGGTTGCCTATTGTATGTGCCCTGACCAGGGTTCGAACCCATGACCTTGCTGAGCCAGGATGACATTGTATCCACTGAACCACCTGGCCAGAGCCCTTCTTTCTTATTTATATGTTTACATTTGAGAAATTAAAGGTTAATTGGAGTCCCTGAAACCTTCCAAGTTCTTTATTTGTAAAGCTATTTGAGTAGAATGCAGAAGTCTTGCCTTTCCTATTTGGAAACAAGAGCACAGAAGAGAAAGACTTATTAATATGCAGTGTCATAACATATTGTCACATAGTAATATATGATATATGATAAAATGTATCAATTCCAAGCACCACGAATATCTGTGGCTTCACCTCAGCATGAAAGCAAATGAGTTTCCTTTAGCTTGAGTGAGTTTGGAGATAAACTTCAATGTAACAAAATGTATTTCACAGGAACTGTTTGATGTGGCGCAGTTGGCTTATGAATCTCTTATCTATTGCAGTTCACTCCTTAGAGTTATTAGTCAATTTAATTTGAGCAAATGCCAGGATTACTAACTAATTAGAGGATGTTACTGAAGGCAGAAGGATGGAGAGAGAGTGAACGCTGGTACTATGGGGTTTGCGGCAGTATGCAAGTCTGATTCTGCCTGATGATATCATTTGCTAAACATTATGCTTTGTGTTGTTGTCATACAGATAAGCCTCAAGTGCATATTCAGATGACTTACCCTCTACAAGGCCTAACCCGGGAAGGGGACGCGCTTGAGTTAACATGTGAAGCCATCGGGAAGCCCCAGTAAGTTTGAAGGCCAAGTTTGGCAGAGGGTCACGAGCATTAAATGTCACAACACAGAGATGTGCATTCACAACTCATGGGCCTGTCACCTGTCTCCTGTTGTAAAGAATAGAATATTTTCCAGCAAATAAAAGACAGTGCAGTGGAATAAATAACTATGGTTCTTACACCAGCTCTAGATTGAAATCTCAGCTGATTCTATTTTATTATCATCAGCATGACTGTCAGAACTGTGTTCTCTCCCACACAAAAACTAATCCTAATAGATTTTTAGTATGCCCTCAATTTAATGATATATTTGCTACCTCTGTGTTAATGTCTAAGCAGCTGGAAAGAGAGTTTTAAGACGTAAATTAAGCTGCTGTTTTAGGGCCAGCCATAGACAAATGAACTAGCCCTACCTTTAATTTTGATTCTCTTTCCCTTTAAGTGGCTCCTAGAAATATTTCTGTTAATAAGGAATGACTCAGGAACTTTTCTTAAGCCACATACATATGTGAAAAGAACCAATGAAAACACTCTTATTTTATTGAAAGTGTAAAGAAGTTACTTTACTTGCCCCTGCTACAGGAATAAAGGCAAGTTAGAGAAACTATGTATCATCCCCAATACAGACAGAAAGCCATGTGGTGGTACCCCTTTAGATGCCACACAGTTTAGTGTGGGGAGGAGGAAGGAACCTTCTTTCCTCTCAGGTAGAGTGAGGGTTAGTCTTAACTGTTCCTTAGGAGAAAGGCGGTCCATGGAATGATTAAATGGTGAGACAGGTCAATGTTGGGATCGGCACTCAAACTTTTAGAGGTCCCCAACAAAAAACAATATTGAGTTTCCTCTGCATTCCCTGTGGTATGATTTTTTTTTTTTTTACCTCCCAGAGTTTTGCTAACCAGCATCATTATCACCAGTTTCATATAAGGAACTTAGAACATCTTTGACAAAGCTTCCCCAAAAGCTCTGGGAAGAATTTTCCCCATTACAGACAAGGAATAATCTTCAACAGACTGGAGAGCCAGAGGGTGCCTGACTGCTACCGGCTCTCTCCTCACTCCAGCCCTCCCATTGTGTTCACCACTTGAAGTTCCAAAGACAACCTTTAGGAAGTAGTAGGTTGTCTTGGTCAGTGTTGCTTTCCTTCTTGTGTTTCTAGGTTATTTGTTTATAAACGCTTCAAGCTCTGGCAGGGTGTGATCTTATCTCTTTGAACACTGCAAAAGATCCAGATCTTTCTTTTTGAAAGTTGTTTCAATTATGCCCTTGTCAGCAGTTTACCTTACCTCTGAAACAACCCAGAGGAGAAGAAAACAGTCCATGGGTCTCTTGCCACTTGTAATACCTATATTCAGCCACATTAACCACATTTATAGTCTATGGCTTGCTAACCTGTATCTTGTTTCTCTGTTTGTTTGTTTCTCCCGAAGAAGGTACTGTATTCAGTTGAATGTGCCATGGGGACAGTAAATGGTGTGTTTCCTCCAGGACATTTATGCCCGAGAGGGTGTGTGTTTGTCCTCTCACACAGGAATGGTGTGCGGCTGGGGGAGCGAGCCCGCACACTCTGCCACTGCCCCCGCCAGCGTGTCACCTATTTATTTTCTCGAGAAATTGCATACAATAAAAATGGTAATTTAACTTGCTATTAAATGTGGTTCCTATTCTCAGCACTTCCCCTCACTGATTGTTTCAGCTGTCAAACAGCAGGACATTAGGCCGGCTCGCAGTGCAGGCCCATTTGCATTGCCTGCAAGGGGGACCTACGCAGTGCTAATTTTTAAATAATTCACTGGGTCATGATGACAAGCCCATGTGTAATTAAAGCGAAATTGCGGCTTTGCATCCCATCTGAAAATTGGGATGCTGATCAGCAGGGCTTTGTTGGGGACACTCGTGACGGAGCCAGGGCTTGTGTCAGCTGTGCTCCCAGAGATTGCACAGGGAGCTGAGGGGCGTTGGTTCTGCACTGAGTCTGTGCTGCCCTTCCTGTCAAGTGCAAGTTTCCAGGTGGCACCCCAAGTGTGACCTTGGTCTCATAGGAAGGCGAAGGAGCTGCCTTGAGGAACAGAAGGTATAGTGTCACTGTATTTGGAAGACATGTTGTATGTGAGCAAGTGTTGGCTCTGGAGCATCTTGGGAAATTTGCTTTTTCTTGATGGACACAAGCATGGTACTTGAGCCACTAAAACAAACTTGTCTCTGATGAGTAAGAGCCATTGGACCAAGAAGTTCACATGGTGATGCCCTGTGCTCTGCCGTAATTAACGTGAGAGTGTTCCCCTCATGCTGAGAGGCCCGCAGTGCACACACGGCGGGGAGAGTGTGCCAGTGCATGGTCCTTGCGGAGCCCACAAGGAAGGCATTTCGCCTATGAGTACCTAGGTCAGATGGACAGGGGCAGCAGGAGGCGCAGACTGTGGGTAGGCTTTCAGGGAAGAACTGACTTCCTCTTTCCAGAGTGAGAAGAGATGACTTTTCAAACAGCAAAGCCCAAAAAATTGTGCTGTTCACAAAAAGCACTTTCTTTTTTGGGAAACTTGAAATCCATTTAAATATCAGAAGTGTCTTCTCAGCAGGTGTGTTGTTGGTGTGTCAGTAACCATCAGGTTAATGCAATAATTTGATTTCCGCCCTAATCAATGAAATGACTAACCGGGGATGAGCTACATCCTTTCTGAACCCGTGTGAAACCCAGCAGGCCCTACAAATGGGCAGGTTGCTTATTTGCCGATTTGTTGAAGATAAATTAGAAATAACAAGACTCCGATTGGTGGTGTGTTGAAAGTTTTTTAACACTTAAGTCATGTTTAAAGAAAGTGATGTTTCCAAACAAATTTTTTGAAGACTTCACAGTTGTAATTCTGTGAACTTTAAACTATCTCCAGTGGGCCTCTTTAATTGTGACACCCGGCATGTGACACATTGTAATGCGTGGGCAAGAAGTCTGATGCAGACATTCCAGTAGGACACATGAGTGCAGCCTGTCTCTCCCCTTCCCCGGCAGGCCCGTGATGGTAACCTGGGTGAGAGTCGATGACGAGATGCCCCAGCATGCTGTGCTATCCGGACCCAACCTGTTCATCAACAACCTGAACAAAACAGACAATGGCACCTATCGCTGCGAGGCATCAAACGTGGTGGGGAAAGCTCACTCGGACTACATGCTGTATGTATATGGTACGTACGACGCCCTCTCCCATTAGATGTGTTTATGTGACGCTAGCTGCTCCTTGTGATTGCACTCCCAAAGCTTCTGGTCAAGTTGAAAACCAATAACCCCGGTTGTTCCCTTTAAGAACTTAAAGAAAGCCTGGCCTGAGGTGGGCCTTGGTGTCTGCAGGAGGAGGGCAGTGGCCCTCCTTTTCCCCTCGAATCGGGGAATTGACCACCAGGTCACACACACTGGTCATGCTGTGTGGGGACACTGTGTTCTCAGGCACAAGGTATGGAAATTATGTTAGAAATAATGGCTGCAAAACTAAACTTTACGAATCAATGGCTTTTTAGCTTAGATAGTTTGTTCCCAGTGGTATTTTCTTGTGATACCTAGGCCAACCTTTCTCCTGCTTTGGTGAGCAGAATGACCCTGTTTTCACCTTGAAGCTATTACATTCTGTGAAGATGTTGCAAGCCAGTAACTACTTGGAACAAATAAAAGGTCCTTGGTAGCTGCCTTAATGATCAAAAGATACTGCTTTAGACATATGTATTTTTTAATTTGTTTGCTTTCTTAATATCTTTTTTACACAATTGTTAAAATATGTTTTATTCTCTAATCAACAAATATTAAGCAGCTGCCATGTGCCAGAGATTTTAAACTTTTTTTCCCATTTACATCTTATGGTAAATTTTGTGTATGGTGGATATTCTCCACTTAGTGGAAGAGAGCACTGCCCCTCTGGTTGTACAATGACAAATTCAATCTCTTCTTTCAACTGAAGTCTCTTGGTTAGTTTCCTACCAAAAAAATAGTTATTAACTGACATGACACAAAATGAGTAACCATGGGCATGAAAATTCCAATGTCTTATAAATATATGAACATGTGATCACATTTCTTTTTTCATGTTGGCAGTGTAAATAACCCCACCATAAATGCTTATAGATACACGGATATGTACGCATAAACATATATGGGGAATAGTTATTTATACCATACTGTCTTAGAACCTGCTACTTTTCTTATGAGGAAAATAGGAACCACATCCTTTTTGATGAAATGGAAGCCTGCTTTATATCATATCTACGTGGATATTAAAATGTAATCTATAACCTGTACTCAAAGGGGTTTTTCTTTGAAGATTTTTATTTTTCCAGAGACAGAGAGAGGGATAGATAGAGACAGACAGGAACAGAGAGAGATGAGAACCATCAATCATCAGTTTCTCATTGTAGCACTTTAGTTATTCATTGATTGCTTTCTCATATGTGCCTTGACCGTGGGCCTTCAGCAGACCGAGTAACCCCTTGCTGGAGCCAGCGACCTTGGGTCCAAGCTGGTGAGCTTTTGCTCAAACCAGATGAGCCCGCGCTCAAGCTGGCGACCTCAGGGTCTGGAACCTGGGTCCTCTGCATCCCAGTCCGAGACTCTATCCACTGCGCCACCACCTGGTCAGGCAAGGGTTTGTTTGTGGTTTTTTTTTCAATAGTATAATGCAAAATTAAAAGATCACATCTAATCACCCTATTGGTAGGCTTATGAGGAATGTTTTCCTCATAAGACAGCACTACATGTGCTATGTAGTCTGCACATAAGAGCATTAAGTTTCTCCCTTAGTTAAGGAGAACAAAGTGAAGGAAATGACTTTTCAGTGTAGGTGTGAGGGGATGTCCTGTGTTCAGCTGACAATCCTCAGGGCTACCCCTTTTCCTCGGGGGACTCACAGGCTGCTAGTAGAGGGGTGGAAAGGAAACCCGCCCTCTGCTCTCATGCATGAGGATCTGAGCCTCATGCTAGTCCCTACATCACTGTTCCCCAGGTTTACAGACTTGTGTTCAGCTCTTCTTTTAAACTGCAGATTTTAAAAAGCAGGGACAAGTTTCCAAGTAGTCTGTTCTATGCTTCCTTGATTCAGAAAAGTAAAGTATCTAGAAAAACCAGGTTGATTTATTATACTTACTTTCCTATACCTCAAGATGAGAAATGTCTCATGGATCTGATGGACAGTTATATTTGAATAATTTTGGATACTAGCTTGTGGCTAGTACTTATCAAATGCTCACTTCTTTGCACGCCTGGAATGACTGGCTGTCTTACATGCACTGTCATCTCTGATCTCCACAGTATCATCTTGAGGTAAGCATTGATATTGCTCCATTTTACAGATGATAAAATGAAGCTTAGAAAGGTTACACAACTTGTCCAAGTTCGGAAGATCACTGAATCAGAACCATGATACGTCGACTCCAAAGTCTACAGTGAAATTTATATCTTTTGTGTGTAGTTTTTTTTTATTTTCACTGCTTTCTAATAGAACAGTTCCTTCCAGTATAATATTGCTCTTTGGGAACTGACTCACTGGGCCAGAGTGCGTTATCTGAAAGCCCAGTAACATAGTGATGTACCTGTTAGGCAGTCACGTCTACATACACACATGTCCCCGACCCTGCCATCATCCTTGACTGGACTGGGGGGTCTACTACATCTTCCGTGTTCTGCCGCCCTCCCTTAACTCATACTTTTGGCGAGCCTTGCAGTGGCAGGCTGGAATACTAACTTGAGGTGTTGCTAGTCTGTTAATAGAATGTTCTGCCTTTCATAGCACTTTATAAATGAAGAATGAACACACACCTATACAACATGTAATGCCCTGGAAGGAACGCCTGCACCTTGGGGCTCCAGCTGCCTAGTGCCTGAGTCCGACAACTTTTCTTCTCCGGCCACCGCATGTCAGACCTGGCCCCTCAGCTTCAACTATGAAAAAAAAACCAACAACATTAGCTAGGGGCCTCCTACTGCTCTCATCGCTAGAAATGACCCGAGCATTGAGGTGTTACCGATTAATAGAATCTATTTCATTTAGGTCACTTGAGCTAGATGTGAAGGACAACACAACCCCGGTAGTAATGGAAATAATTGATGTGTGATTTTTCCACAGAATGAAAAGAACTGGTGGCCTGAAGTCTCTACCCACATTAGTCTGGCTCAGTCCTTGTTTATAATCATATTTTCAGGTCCTTTTTGATAGTACCACAGACTTCACATATCTTGTACCAGATAGCATTAGAGTCTATTGGGGGAGTCTCCCAGGCACAGGTTCTCCTCTTCAGTGGTAGATACTGTACCTGAGCCCACACAGAAAGGCCACATTAGCTGTCTGCATGCTGGGCGCCTCTTGGGGCAGCGTTGAGTCACCTACTGGAGGGAGTCTCCCGTGCTCTGCTCAGGGGCCAGTGCTGCTCTCTCACAAGCGCCTGTCCCTCAGCAGGGGGCGGTTGCTTTCATGGGATGGGCAGCTCACAGGTACTTCCCAGCTCATGGTCTCCATGAGCAAGGCTGACCATACTGTTCTTCTTAAAAGGTAGTTTGAAATAGCTAATTTAATGATTTCTTCTTCTTGGAGGAGAGTGAGGGTTTCTGTTTTTTGTTTTTAATAGATTCCTTCCTTCTAGAATTGTGTGAGGCTGTTTTAAACAATGGCTTTTAAACTCCTTGTGTCCCCAACTTACATGAATAATGTCTCCCGCAAAGTGCTACAATTTGCTGTTGATTCTTCACTATCAAGTTTGTACATTTGTGTATGTGTGAGAGAAGAAGTCTGTGAGGGACAGTAAAACCTCTGAATATTGGTCAATAATAGTAGGGGTCATTTCAAGCAGACCTCACAACCAGGAACCAAGTCGTTTCCATAAACTTTCAGGAAGTTGTACGAAACCCAGTAAAGGTGCAGTATATAATTAAAGTTTTGATGTATTAATTAGACAATCTGAGAGTTCACGTGGAGATAAAAGGACACCAGATGTGTCAGGGAGAAAAAATTTGGCATGCTTTAGATAAAATTTAAAATCAAAAGCCTTCAAATCGTCTTGTGCTCCATTATAGCGGAATGATCGCTTAGTTCAAAGTCTTGCTGATAATTTAACACATTCAGTTTGATCATTGGGGCTTAGAAATTTTTTTTTCTCTTTCATATTTGCCCTTCCTTTTCCCCAAAAATAATTTTTGAGGTCTAGAGGAATATACAGTTATGAAACATCCGAAAGAGGATTGATTCCCTTTGGGATTCCTGACTTTGAGGGTCAAGACTCATTCAAACTCAGTTCTTTTGTTTGCAAGATGGAAAAACGATCTTTCCATTTTATCATTGTCATCCATTCAGGTCAAGCTCTTAATGTGAGCAAAGGCAACTAACTTATTAACATTAGAAGTTGTAGCATTTTGTTGACTTTTAAAATGTAAAATCTCCATAAAAACCTCCCATGCCTGGAACTTGATTATTTCATGGTGACGTGCTCTCTTCTTTGTACGGAAGTCTGCAGAGTATAGAAGTTGTGTTATTCCCTCCTGGGATGTACTGACAGAGGATGATGAGGTTAACACTCAGGGGAGCAGGAGCACAGTCATCCTTGGCCGATAGGAGCCCTTCAAATAGAGCGGCGCCATCTCCTCCTTCCTCCTGTCTGTAAAAGTATACAGTGAAATGACAACCACTTTACCCTCTTGGGTGCTGAGTTCGTTTAACTTCACTTTTGAAGCTGGGCTGTGGGGGGGTCATGTGTTTTGATTTTTCCTCCCTTTTCTACTTCACATGTCTTCAGCTCTAATTCACTTCATTAATACGAATCTTTTTGCTTCTTTCCTTAGTTCTTCTAGCTAAGGCTTTGGGATATGATTAGAAGACGTAAGTCTTTGGAGGGGGGAGCCTTTGGTTTTAAAGGGGGAAGTCATCAAACAAACATCTCAGTGTCCTCATACCTTTGTTTTGTCATTACTGATCATCGTTATGTTCAGCATTGTGGGTTTGATTTTCCTTTTGTTTTTTATCCAGATCCCCCCACAACTATCCCTCCTCCCACAACAACCACCACCACCACCACCACCACCACCACCATCCTTACCATCATCACAGGTATGGTACCTTCATTACCACTGAAAATGTCCTGAATGTATATTGTCTTTCTGGTGTATATAAAAAAGAATCCTAAAAGTTCCCTTAAAATCCTTGGGACCTAATTGTTCCTTTATTTTGGAACTTCAAAGACTATGTTCTTAGGTTGAATCTTAAGGACCTCAGAAAATCTTTATCATTCAAGCATTTAACAGTAGATGAAATATTTTGCAGCTCACCCATGAGAGAATTCTTTTCTAAGCATCGTTACTCAAAGCCAATGCTAGGGAACACGGCGATCTAGCTCTTAGTGGATACGCCAATAGCTTCCACTTAGTCGTGGTTGATGAAATGGTAAGTATTCTGACCTTGGAGCTTCTCCTGGCCTCGATTTCCTCTCAGTCCATGTGAAGGAAAATATACATCCTGTACCGTGTCTGTGTGGGCCATGTTCCCAAGTGCATCATCATCCTTCTGCCCCAGAGGGCACCTGCTGGCCATGCTGATGCCTGTTCATGTTGCCTGGCTGGTCACCAGGGATCAGAGGGAGTCCCTGTCTTTTTCATGCCGGGCACCCAAATACCCCTTGCTGCCCTCAGTTACATGTCGGAGGGGTGGGAGAAGGCACCACAGCTGTTAGAACTCCGTGGCTTTATGTCTTTAGACTTTCTGAGTCTCTTATTCAAAATGAGATGCACTGTCCATCACAGCTGATTGCCACTGAGGGTGCAGTGTGCCATCCACCCCTTCCTGTGTGCAGGGCTCTCATACTGTTTGATGGTGCTTGTCTGGAGCCTTGGCATGTCCTCTGTCCACCAAGGCAGGAAGGGCTCTGACTGCACCGCGTCACGAGACATACAGGATCTCCTTAGGTGAGGCTTTTACCACGCATTGTTTGCACAGAAACACATACACTTAATTATTCTGAGAAAAAGACTTCTCTAAAAAATAACTTTTCTATTCTGTTGTTCGGTGAGGTTACAAGGGCTCTCTAGAGCTGTGGGGCCAGGTATATAATCCTAACACTGGACTTTCTTAAAAACACTAACCAGTCTACTCTTCATTCTTCATGTGTGAGTCCTCTTTACCACCCTAGACATGTCCCCATCATCTACATTGATTTTCTGGGGACATTTCTAGTTTTCACAGGAACCAGTGAGACAGATAATGATAAAAATTCAAAGTCTTCAGTGAAGGAGTAGACCTCGTCCATTTATGAAATACAACAGCAGATTGTCTAAACTGTTCTCTTTACGTTTCTAACCATGCAGTGGAACAAAGGGGACTTAAAGCCACTAGTGAAGATTTTTTGGAACATTGTTGATAAAAACATCAGTGCCTTAATTTAAAACCTGAAAATCCATCAACTGGTTTTTATGTCTCACTCTGAAACTCTGCTCTAGCCAGGCTGCTTTCCTCAATTCTTGTCTATATGTATTTATTTCTGTTTTAGCTTTTTTGTAGTTCTTCTGCTCCTCAGGTCAACTCAGATTGTCGGTATAGTGAATAGAGTCCTCCCACGTCTTAGGTCATTGATAAGTGCCATAAAGACGTCCTTCCTGGCTCTGATTCTCAGAGCAGCCATGCTCTCAGTTTGCCATCTATCAGCTAGGTCTTTTAGCTTGGCTCATTTCTTACCTCTTCCCCCGGTGGTACACCCAGTCAGGAGTGAGCTCTGTGTCACCAGGTTCCCAAAGTCCCTGGTAGCTGCCCTTCCGCTGCCTGTGTCAATGACGTCACCTCTTCCCCGCGGTCCCACGTGCAGGACCTTTCGGAGCACCCTGCAGTGGCCCACGTCATCTTTGGTCATCTTTGTACAAGTCGCCCAGCTGCGCCCTCAGCCCTGACGACCGCCGGTTGTAGGAGGTCCGTGCATAGCTGGGCAGGCCCGCTGCTGCAGGCATCCGGGGCCTTCCTCACTCTGCAAACGCCACGGCTCTCTTTGTGTGGAATGACACTTTGCGTCGGTGGCTGGCCTCTCACAAGCATGGGCTTTGTTTTTTAAGACCCTTCTCGGCGCTCCCTGAGCCTCCCTCACCGTCAGTCTCAGAGCTGGCAGAAGCGCCTCAGGTCCCAGCTCCGAGTCCCTTGCTCCAGCTCTTCTCACGGCCTCACGCAGCCACAGCTCACTAGCCCCAGTTCTTACTGCAGAGACTTCATTTACGAGGAAATTTAAAAAAATATACAGTGCTATATTATTCTCCACATTAGAGGAACCTTTAGTAGGGCCTATCTTGGCTTCTCTCTCTCTCCTGCTCCTGGCTTCTCAGTTCAGGGTAATATAAGGTGGCCCCTCATAGGCTAGTTGCACTTTAGCCTCCTGATGTCAGCAGTTGGACCTTCTATACACATAAAGTGCATTTTTGGTAATGAAGTCCCAGACTCTCACTGGCATACCCAAGGGTAGTTCAACTTAAATTGCCACTAAAACTACATTGCAGAACCTGTTGCCTTAATGGATGGTCTCTTACAGGCTTACTGTCTTAATATGCAGTCTCGTATGTATTTATCTTGCCCAGAAAGTACGCCTGTGGCATTTAACATGTTCTCCTTTCCTCAAACAGATGAAAGGTTATGGAGCTGAATGATTCCGGACCCATCTTAAAGGTCCAGACTATTCCCAAGATTTTGATTGCTTCCTAAAAAAAATGTTCCAAACGGAACCTTGACAAATGGATCACTAAATTAGTTTCCACTCTTCTCTCTTGCACTATTTGGTGTGTTACAGCCACCATTAGCCTTAAAAGCTTCAACAGCTACATTCAATGACAGTAACATAAAAACCTAAGCTTACAAAAGAAGAGGAGGAAGAAGCCCACAATCCTCTTTATTTCTTCCCATTCAGCAACTGAAACCCATTTCCCAGGTTAGAGTTTCATTACAGGAAAATGCACACATGCAAGAGAAAAGTATTTTTAAACTGAAAAGGTCATAGCTGACCTCTGCATTCCCTGAAGAGGAAATACTGCATTGTTATCTTTTATCTTCTATGACGAGGATAATCAAATGTTTTCCCTTGTTAGGGAGGCAGACTGTCACTGAGTTTCCGGTCACCCAACTCCCTCTAACTGGGCTAAAGCTTCACCCTGGAGACCTGTGGGAGAGGACTTTTAAACCTACTCAGCGTCACAGACGTGGTGGACAGGGGCAGCGGGGCATCTCTGTCCTCCATGGAGCAAGTGTCCTGCCTGTGAGGAGTGGTACCCTTCTGTGGAGGAATTTTTGCAGGCTTTGGAGTACCAAAAGCACTGTTTGGTGTCATTTGCCGTGTCAGTGTTGTTGTGGCTTTACAAGCATAAAAAGCCACTAATATCATTGGAATCTCTTTCCAAATTAAAGTATGCATACATACACACACACACACGCACAAACACATACCTCTGAGGGATAGCATTGGGATGGGAGCCATGCAGAGGTCCAGTGTGCTTTGCTGTTTGATTCTTTGGTGTCTTGCTACCTTACGTGTACTTTGATATCCTGACCATATATTTGTGTTCAACAATTGTTGTTGGCAGGCCCCTACCCCCTGTCATTGTAATCATGTCAAGTCGTCCATGTGGTTTCATTCATAAAGATATATACTATAATGTGGAAGAGCAAACTGCATAATTTACATTGTCCCTGGAGTACTCTGTTAAAACACAGAGACAGCCAGCCGTTGCAGGGGTGAGAAGCTTTCATGCAGATTCCTCTCCGAAACCAGAACCAAAGGAAAGCCTAAAGCTGTGGGGCTTGGGGGTTTGGAACTGTCTTTGAAGTTCGTTGGATTTGTGTATCAGGTGTGCATAGAATGACCTGTTTCCACATTTGGCGATAGCTTTCGCCCCTGTCTGCCATGTTGATCAAGCTTTTTCCTTTAATCGCCTTAGGAAAATAGTTTGGGCTTCCCTCTGTCCTTAATGCACACCTTGTCGTTTCTGTCTGTTGCATTCTGAGTAAGGTGCTTACTGGGGAGGAGCTGGGAAATACTGAGCACTCTGTCTGAACACCCTCAGCAGCTCACATGTAAAATCCAAGCCAGGGGAGTTCCTCCTGCAGGTCATGTTCTCTAGACTGCCATGAATCAAAAAAGTAATAGCACCTTAGAATAATAAGTGAGTAGTTATAGGGTCAGATTCAGAAACACTATTAATAACGCTTTACGAAAATGAAGTAGGTCATTTCTAAATGAGTTTTTCTCTCTTTTTTAAAGTTCATATCCATTAAATACTTTTTGTTGTTGTTTCTTCCGAGATCAGACGAGATCGGGCACGTTCAGTATGGTATGGTTGTAGACAGTTGTTGTTTCTTGAAAAGGAAAATGGCAAGGTTTGTTTTTGTTTTTTGGGGTTTTTTTTGTTTTGTTTTTTTTTTTTAATACAGGGATAGAGAGAGAGTCAGAGAGAGGGATAGATAGGGACAGACAGACAGGAACAGAGAGAGATGAGAAGCATCAATCATTAGTTTTTCATTGCCGTTGCGACACCATAGTTGTTCATTGATTGCTTTCTTACATGTGCCTTGACCGCGGGCCTTCAGCAGACTGAGCCACCCCTTGCTGGGGCCAGCGACCTTGGGTCCAAGCTGGCAAGGTTTTGCTCAAGCCAGATGGGCCCGCGCTCAAGCTGGCAACCTCGGGGTCTTGAACCTGAGTCTTCCACATCCCAGTCCGACCCTCTATCCACTGCGCCACCACCTGGTCAGGCAGCAAGGTTTTTCATATTGGTATTTAAGAACTCAAAACCCAGTTTTACCTTGGAGAAAGTGAGTCCCGCCCTAGGGCTCACATTATTATTATTATTATTATTATTATTATTATTATTTGGCTTTCATAGTCTAATATCATAAGCTTTTTCTAAGTGTAATGTGGGTCAGATCACATAAATAAATAAAGTGAGGATGGCCCTTCTGCAGGAGTATTTGTAGAATGTGCCACGTCAAGGGCCTGTGACACCGTGGCACATTCTCAGTGTCTTACATAGGAAGGAAAAGTACACTTGAACCAGAGACTGACTCTAAAGTGACCATTGAAATGACAGTAGAGAGCTTCCCTCAGTGGAGAGCTGTTAGCTGTCCAGGGTCCTGGCTACTGATTCTTACTCTGTGCTCTTGATATTGACATGGTGCACGGGCTGCATGCGTGTCCACTTTTAGGGACACATTCAGTGCAGATTGAACCCCCATGATGTATATAGCACTATGTAGTGCTACAGAGCCAGCAAAGTCCTTGAACTACTTACAACATGGCTGAGGAAGGAATTGGTTATCAACACTGGAACTCACTAACAGGAGACACTGTGGTTAGGGCTGATTCCATGGCATGGGCAGAGGCCCAAGGAGAGTGCCGGAGGAGAAGTCCAATTTGGTCTGTGCTGTCAAAGGATGGCAGGGGTGCCCCCTCGCCTTTCAGGGCCTCGTGGGCAAGCCTTTCCTCTAGTCTATAATCATTCCAGTAAGATCCTCGGTCTCCTTCCCCGAGAGTAGTGCCTCCCAATCAAGGGCCCCTGACCTCAAGGGATACTGGGCAGTTTCTGGAGACATTTTTTTAGTTGTCACAGCCAGGGGTACTGATGGCATCTACTGGGTAGAGATCAGGGACACTGCTAAATATCTTCTAAGGCACAGGGCATACCCCACAAGGAAGAATTATCTGGCCCCAAATGCTGAGATTAAGAAATCCACCCTACAGGGAGCCAGATTTGAATTTTGTTAGGGACCTCGGTGGCAGTCTCATTCTGGTGAAGAAAAAACCTTTTTTATAGTGACTTTGGGAAATGAGAAGTCAGACAGAAAGAGCAAGATTGGCAAGCACGGTGGGGGAGGGAGGGTAGTAAGAAAAAACATAAGAAAAGAAAGACTGGCATTTTAGAAATTGAGGCCGAAGGCCCATCTTTACTTCAGGCATCTGTCTTCAGTGTGCACTGTGTGTGTCATGTGTGTGTGTCCCAGGCATATGTTAACCATTGTCACTAGAAAATACTCATCTTTCAACCAAGAATGCTCGTGGAATTGACTCTCCTCCGGAGTTGGCATCCATTCTATTAAGATGGATTTTTATTCACTATTTATCAAGTACTTACTGAGCGTCACTGACGTGCCAGCATGCCCAGCGACAAGAATGTTCTCAGACATCAGTACATGCTCGTGGGCCACCTTTTCTGTAATGAGCCACCTTTTAAAGTTTTTCCCCAAAGTCCACAACCATTTTGTTCATACTGTCTTAAGTGTATGCATTTTTATTTTACTGATGATTATAGCCCTACCGGAAATAGCATCACAGCCAATCATTCTTTGATCCACAGCGATTTATGACGGAATAGGAGAAATTAGAATACTGTGGTGATGAAGCTCATTCTGATTCTGCCTTTTTAAAAAAGAAAAGAATAGAAAGCGAGATTTTTTTCTAATGATACTATCATCATTTCCATACTTTTCTGCTCCTTGATTAAAGATAATTCAACAGATAAAGATTTGACACAGTTCCATACTGAAGATGTATCAACAGTGCAAAAAATACTATCAATACAGGTTTCTCAGGTTTAGAGAGTGATAGTTGGAGCTATCTCAGTCGTGGGAAATCAGGACTTGGCACAGAGGCCCCAGACCTCCAGTGTCTGACGTGAGGTGAAGAGTAGCCATGGCTGCCCCTTCCGTCCCTCCACCACCCGGCTCACAACGCCCTCTTCTCCTACCCCCTTGTCCTCCCCCTCCTGTGCCCCACCTGACACAGGAATTGTTTTCCCTGTTAAATGAAAACATCATACAGATTCCTAGTATTTTCAGAACATCTGGTTTTCAAATCAAAAGCTCTCGGGCACAGTGGCACTTGTGACCAATTCTAAAGAAGCCTTTAACGAACTTGGAATTGCTTAACCCCAGCCCCCAAAAGCCCGCTCCCTTCTTGCTGTTCTGTAACATAGTCTCTTCACTCAGAGGGGCAGAGAGAGCTTCGTGGTAGCCCTCCAACCTGGAGCTTGTCGCTTGGGTTTTGTTCTTGTCCACTTCCCCCACCCCGGAGAAACAGGAGTTTCATTAAAGCGTAACATAGATGGAAAGAATTAACCAGGAAACAACTAGAATATATATATGTATATATATATATATATATATATTGGCGGGCAGAGCACGACGATAAAAATAAAATTGTCAGGGGCTTCCTTGCCTGCCCGAGTGTCTAGATTTAAAGCAGTTCTATAACACAGACTGAAGGGGAATTCAATTAAGAAAACCCATTGGCTCCTTATTGACTTTCGTTAAGGAAATAAACTGGGGGAAAGTGTATTAAAATATGTATGGACTGCTTAGTATGCTTTCATTTAAGCTTATGACAGTTGGAATGGGGGAATTTAAATTCTTTACAATTAAGCTCTGCTCGGAGCAGATCAGGTTCTCTGGGTTATTACACTGCGTGTTTTCTAACGTGTTTTCTAACATACACCCTGCTCACACCCCGCCCTCACCCCCTGCAAATGCAGTCTCACGGTGAGCTTGTGCATTGCGAAGCAGGAGCGCCACAGAGCCATCAGAGAAGAAAAAGTATTTAAGGTTGTGAATTTAATTTTGCTCTAGGATTTTCATTTTCATTTATGGCCCCTGTTGTGTTTGAGACCACGGACTAATTTATGGATTAGTTTTAAAGCCCCAGCCTGTCACACTCAATGAACAATTCTAAGTTGGAGAGAATCCATACAAAAGGATTAGAACGTGCCACAGCGGAGCTCACACATGACTCTTTTAGCCACGTGTTGCCCAGCTGCCTCTCAGGCAGCAATTTTTTTCCTACTTGGTTAAATGGCTGGTGTCTCTAATCTCATGCATTGTCAGTGCCTTTTCCTTTTGTAAATTTCATGTACCACAACGTGGAATATAGGTGGTATTTAATTTCATCAAGATAGAGTCCCATAAACTGTATGACCAGGAGACTAAGAAGAAAAGTCAGTGTTTAGAGAAACATGTATCTTTCAGGTAGCAGTGAGGGGGTCTACCCCTGGACACCTGGTTCACGTATACTCATGAAACAGCGACAGAGCGACTACTGAGAATATACACACTTCCTGGGCTGTGAAAAATATGGGGTTATCGTTTTGTGTCAACCATGTAAAATAAATGTACAATAAATTTGCCCTCCTTGTAATGAAAATTAAACTAGAGAACATAAGTTGGCAAAACTTTATTATTACTATTTTTTAATTTGTTAGCAAGAGAGAGAGAGAGACAGACAGGAAGGAAGAGAGATGAGAAGCATCAACTCGTAGTTGAGGCACTTTAGTTGTTCATTGATTACATCTCATATGTGCATTGACTAAGGGGCTCCAACTGAGCCAGTGACCCCTTGCTCAAGCCAGCGACCTTGGGCTTCAAGCCAGCGACCGTGGGGTCATGTCTATGATCCCACACTGAAGCTGGCAATTCTGTGCTCAAGCCAGTGACCTTCGGGTTTTCAAACCTGGGACCTAAGCATCCCAGGTCAACACTCGATCCACTGTGCCACCACTCTTCAGGCTAGGCGAAGCCTTTTTAATTTTTAACCTTACACCACCAGCTCTTCTCTCTGTGGCCAGTCTTTCTTGGGGGCCTCACTCAAAGAGGATTCTTTAAAGGCAGGAGCAAAATCAAGTTTGTAAAAGCCTTTGTTAAGCAGTTAGGCACTCTTATTTTTCAAGCTAATTACAGCATTTCTAACTTACATGGGAATTTTACTATTTGCATGTCGCCTGTTGTACACTTAGAATGTTATAGAATGATATAGCGACCCCACAAATTGATGCACGGGGTGGGTTTACACATGTCTCCCATGTTCTGATTAAGATATCCTTATACACCCTCAGTCACAGGGGGCGCTCCCCTCAGAGCTGGGGACTGTGGTTTCTGCGTGGAGTCAGTGCAGTTGTGAAGGAGAATTAGATTCAGTCCCAACGCTCTCCTGCATGGAGCACAGTCACTTCTAAAGAATTTATTTTTAATTCTTTACTTGAAATAGCCTCTATTCAGATAGCAAACCTGAGGCTTTTAGAGTCATGGAATCAGTGACCCCGGGGTATGCCCTCAGTCTCGTTCTAAACCGTGCAGCCACCTGTGTTTCTGCCACCGTCCACTCCTCCAAACAGCTCACTGTGGTCTGCTGTTGCCAGCTGCAGGAACTGTGGTGTGACTTGAGTGTGTGTTTGCCTTCTACTGTGTTTTCCTTCTCAACATCCCTTTCCCCTCCCCTTTTGGATGCAATTGATGGATTCCATCCCCAGAATGGGGAAGCAGGCTGCACTGTGAGTTTTCCATCCCGTGTCCTCGTACCACTCGAAGCTGATGTCCGGCTGCACCTCCTTTAATTTCATCATCAAGCCAATGAAATGGTGTGACAGGAAAACAGGAGATTGGGGATCACTGTGAATGCTGAGCTATTATATCTAAGGACTCTGACGTTTAGGTTTTACTCATCCACCGTCTTTCATTTTATACTAACGATTTACCTGTGAAAATAAAGCACATTAGAAGTGCTGCTACAAAAATAATGAGCCAATGTGTTTGTTTGTTTTTTAATTTTGGAAAGGAGCCATTGCCTAACTACAAAATGTATTAACATGCATTTCAGAGTTTTGGTACAAACATACATTTGATTTTGCCTTTCACATTGAAAGCACCTCAAACTTAAGCCTTGACTTGGATGTTCAAAGCAAGAAGAAGTGTTCACTGGTCCTGAGAAAGCTGGTGTAGAGATGTTCCAACTGTACAATTTGGGGTGTTTTTGTTTTCATTGCTATTTTATGCATACAGGCGTTACTTGTAAGTATCATGTTGCTATGCGGTGTATTTTATGCTTTTCCTTCCTTCATCTGTTCTTCAAAACCCCAGTTAAATGTTAAATGAAGCTACAGTGGCCTCTCAGACTTCTGGTAAAGTCTCCCTCCTTAGAAGGGGCTCTAAAACTTTGGTGGTATTGGGTCCTGCAGAAAGTATGCCAACTGAAGGGGAACACTGGTGTGGGTTCACGTGCCATGCTTATAACTAAGAAGCACCAGGCTCATTTGACCAAAATAAAAAGTTGTGTTTAGCATATACCAGTGCATTTAAACATTGCCTATGTTGAGTCCAAAAGAGTCTTTTGAAATCTCCAAAACTCATGACAATAATTACCAGCTAAATGGCTGCACTACAGAACAAGGATAGGCGATGGCTCGCAGCTGCAGCCAGACCCCACTTCAGCTCGGGATGCCAGCTCACGCCAGGGCCACCACTCCCTTGCGGCTGAGGAAAAGGCGGGAGACATGCTTGGGAGGCGTAGCCTGAGAATTGAAGCCTAGCCAGGTGGATAGACATTGCTATGAAATTGGCAAGAAGAGCAGTGTCAAAATGACTCCAGAAAAATAATTTCATCGCACATTTTGTTAGATATTTATTCTACTTCTTCTCTAGCCAAAAGTAAAGATATGTATTGAGCCTCTTAAGGAATGTCCTGTGAAGAGGAGTGAGTAAGGCAGGCCGGGTTCTGAAGCCTGGTGGAAGGAGAAAGTTTGAGCAGTACCAGAACTAGTAGGAGACAAACCACATTTCACTCCATAGCAGGTGCATTTGTCAGTGAAAACAAGTCATGTTCCCTCCTCATACAGCCACGAAGGCAGGACTTCTGACAGCTCACAGCAGTGAATGTGGGTCTGAACTGTGAGTAAACGGTTGGCTGGACACTTTACTTTTTAGAGTGTCACATGATCAGAAGTGGCATTTGGCAAATTGTGTTGACTTGGGTGTTTCCAGGACAGACTCCTGCCCTTAGATTGTAACATAGTAAGATCTGCAGAGTAAAGAATGGATTAGTAGGGTGTCTGTGTGCATGCCTGCACATGTGTGTATGCGTGCATGCGTGTGTATGTGTGTGTCTATAGAAACCAACCTGGAGACCTTTAATGTGTTCATTCCCATGGCCTCCTCGTTAATTGAACTTTCCAGCCAAACTCTGCTGAAACAACACACCAGACAGAATCCTTGAACCCATACATTCACCCAAAGGCATCTGAGCATAATCTGTAAAAGGATCCACAGTGTGCAATCGATTCAGTGAAGCCGGATTGGCAGTCACGACCCTGAGTGCCCGGATGAGTTGAGTTAAAACAGAGGCAATGTTTGAATGTCTGAATCCGTGGTTGAGCCAGCTTCTGACTGAGCTGTTCTGTCACGGGGCTGAGCCCTGATGCGTGAAGAGCCATCTTCCAGTCACTGAGTTTGCACTGGTGTTTCCCATCACTTTGCATGTCCCCCCTGACTACTGACTAGCAAGTAAATGTGTCCTGGCAATAACCCCCCAGAACCAAAGAATTTACTGTTTTCCTCACTGGCTCGCAGCTTTGAGCTGAAGGCATGTCTTGAAAAACAGTGCAACTCACTTCAAATGCTTTTTGCTTTTCATTTTATTATTGCTTGTCACGCGATGTTCTTTGAAAGCTTGCTCATATATTATCTGTTCCATTTTTTTTCCATTTTCCCTTTTTTTGCATGCCGTTCCTCCTGTTTCTTCCCTTCCTCCAATCCTCTGTTCCCGTCTGTAGACACAACGGCGACGACAGAACCAGCAGTTCACGGTTGGTATCACATTCCTGTTTATCTACTTTCTCAGCACGGCTGAGAGGCAAGGCAAGCCTGGGAAAAAGAGAAAT
Source organism: Rhynchonycteris naso (assembly GCA_037038555.1). Taxonomy (NCBI): domain Eukaryota; kingdom Metazoa; phylum Chordata; class Mammalia; order Chiroptera; family Emballonuridae; genus Rhynchonycteris; species Rhynchonycteris naso. The sequence goes on along the minus strand of CM072995.1, from coordinate 276,317,359 downwards.
GTAGTCTTCAAGGGCAAACGTGCTTCGAGTGGACTGATCTCAGACATATACTGTATTTCTTAAAGGCTTGAAAGATGTTGAGTCTTGTCATTTCTGTTGTGAGTTCAGTAGCCAATCTGAGCTTCTGTTGCAAGCTGCCGTGAGGCCTCCTCCTCCCTGGCTGGCTGGCTGGCAGGCAGGAGTTTCATTGGCATGTACTCTTTAGTTATATAACCCACCAGACACTGAAATACAAGGGACTTACAGAAACTAAAATTTGCCTAAAAATTGTAGCATCTCAATTAAATGTCCAGTTGCTTTCATTAGAGTCCTGGGTATCTTTTGAAAAGAAGTCATTTATATCTCTTAGTAGTTGAGACTGGAGGTCAAGGAGGGAGGGTTGCTATGAAATTCATGAGGTGGTGGTGGGGAAGACCACTGCTCTCCTTTTAATGAAGCCCGGTCATGTTTACCCCCACAGCCCCGTCCTGCTTCACCCTTCATCTCTGTGTGTCCATAAAAGTTTGTGCTAACATTTGGTAGGAAACAGCTCCAAACCAAAGAGGACACCATGTGTGTATTTTACCAGCCTAAACTGGGACTTTTAAAAAAATCATTGTGTATAGGTATCTTGTAGGAAAGATATTAAAAAGTTAGTTAAGATGTTAACCAAAAGATGTTAAAAAAAAAAAAAAGTAAAGCTCAGAATGGGGCATGGGAAAGCCTTCCCCTAATTTCACCACTGAATTATTAGGTTGGAATAACTCTATTAACTTTTTATGTCTCTCCAATCAGAAAATTAGAAACATGTTTCATCTATAGATTACTTTATTACTTAGCTCAACTCTGACCGTGCCGATATTGTGCTTGGAGACAGATGTGCTAGTTTAAAAAATTGGCTGAATTTTAATAATTGAATCTGAGGGAATTATTTGGTAAAGGGCCTACTTAAATCACTTTGCATGTTGTGCAGGGTGGAAGCCTATCATTTAAATGACATTTATTCAACTTTTAGAGAAACATCTCTTTCTAGCACAGACTGGCTTTCCTAAATAGACCCGAGGATTTACCCGTTGGAAATCTCTAAGCAAAGCCTGTTCTATGTGAGCTAGCCTTGAAGGTCAGGCCATGATGCTTGACTGGTCACCCTCATATTTAGACTTGCTGATGAGGAATTCTAAGAAAGCAAAACTAACTTAAGTATGAAACAATATAGCCCTCCTCCCCCGCCCACAACTCCTAGCTCACCCTGGTCTTTCCTGTCATTTGCACAAAGGGAAAAGTTCATAAAATAAGTTAAAGGGCCAAATACACTGACAATCATGAGAAATCAATTAGGTGTAAGAGTTTCACTTTCTAAGGTTAATGCCCCATAGTGCTTGTTACGTCTTGGGCATTGCAGTCGATTAAGCTTAGTTATTTGTAGGTTTCATCATTAATTGAGTACTTCTGACTTTTATCGATTACTCTCAGAGCTTTAAGGTTGTTTTAATGTAGTTCAAGAGATTTTCTTCTATTCTTTTTAAGATGCTTTAAGTTCTGAGCTTCCTATAATTAAGTCCAGGGTCAAACGTAACCATAAGATTCCTGAATTCTGCGAGATCTTTGAAGAAATATTGATCATTTCTCTCCTAAGACTCCAGAGTTCTGTTTTCTAGGTCCCTTCAATAAAATCCATGTACTGAGGTAACTAAATGGATGTAGACCTTGGAGATGAGTGGGGTGTTCAAAGGAGGAAGTGTGTTCCTGTCCTAAAAAAGGAGAAGTTTACTTAGGGGCCAGTCCTGATTTTAGAACATGGGTTTTGGTCAGGCTTTTCTCTCTGAAGGGAAAGGGAAGATGACCTCCGTATGTGGGATAATAAAGAGACACTTGGAGCCAGGCTGTACGGCACCCCGCTGGCAGGAAACTGGTCTGTGTCCTATGAGCAGCACCACTGTGACTAGTTCAGGGACAGCATGTTAACCAGTGGTGCCTCAGCGGGATGTTATTGACTGGCAATGCCTGAGACCTATATCTAGAACCAAGAAATGTGGAAAAGAAAATAAGAATAACCATACTATATCATCATAATAAGATATATTATAATCACACACATGATTTCTTAACAGCAGGAGGAGAGAAGTAATAACCAAGATGGTCCTCATGTAATACTTTTATGAATACATTCTGCCACTTGTCTAAATTCCTGTAGCATCCTCTCAAAGGGGCAGACCACTGTTTTTGAAGAGCATCTCTCCAGCCCACAGCAAAGAGTTTTAATGAAAACCAAACTAATATTTAGAATTTTACTTGACAGAGGGAAAAAAAAGTCTTTCGGGTCAGTTGTCAAGATAGAAACAGTCACAGGAATATGGTAGAAATTCCAAAGTAGGGGTCCGATTTCCAAAGAAATGAAGATACAGAGCTGATTTCTTTTGAGTGAATTATGGCTAAAACCCAATGTTTTCTGTGCAACAACTAATTTGACCTAGACTCATTTGAGAATCATCTCATGATGTTCACTATGGAGATCTGGGACTAAAAAATATATATTTTGGTTTGAAAACTTGGCAACTTAAATGACAAGACATATTAGATCAGCCAGTTGTGACCATTTATTGATCTTAAAATTTTTTATACTGGATTTCCTTCCATATTTCTCTTTTATAAAAGGAAAAAGAAAACCAATTGTAAAAAAGCTCTCCCTTTGAAGACTCATTAAAATATTTTATTCAAGCTTGTGTTGCTAGAGTATGTATGAAATATACCAGTTGTTAATATATGTTGACCATTTGTTCTTACCAGTATCTGATTGGGATAATAAGCATGTGTTGGAAGGTTAGAAGTGCATGGGCATGATTAAAAATCAAATGGATTTTCTCCAAAAAGAAACCAAACAATACTCAGCCACAGTGTGTTTTTAAGGAGCTAAAGATAAATATGAGTGTAAGAATGCAATTTTTAGACTAGAGTGACCGAAAGGATTTTCTCTAAATAAGTGTCTTGAGCATTTGTGTTTTTGGAGCTCATCCTTAAGGCCTGGACAGGAAGAATCCTGTGTCATGTGTGCATGTTGAGCAATGCAAAAACACTGCCCAGTCCTGGTACCTCCTGGTCTGAACTTGAAAGCAGAAATGATGCATGAGTGACTTAAAGCACGGGTGGTATTGTTGTCACTATGGTTATTGGTGTGTGGGTGCGTGTGATGGTTTTTGTTTGTTCAAACGTGGGCTTCTCTGTGTCTCGTGCCTTGTTCTTATTCTGCCCTGTGTGTTCCCTCCCCCAACCCCACCCACCTCCCTGTATGAGGTTTTGGGTGACAGCATGTCCATGGTCTGGAATAGTGCTTGTGCTTTTGCTGCACTGCAGTCAGCTGGCTTCCTTGGGGTTGGAGAGCTCGCGCTCTCTCTCTCTCCCCCTGCCTCTTTCTCTCCCCCACCCTCTCTCCCTCTCTCTCTCCCTCTCTCCCTCTCTCTCTCTCTCTCTCTTCCTCTCTCTCGCCCCCTCTCTCCCTCCTATTTAATTATTTTCAAATCTAACTGTCATTTTTGCTTTCTACCTCTTGATACATTAGATGCCGATGACCTCATGAACTTAGATCTCCCAGATGAGTTTTTAAATAGCTTTTAATTCAGTGTGTAATTGTGGTAAGACTCAAACTTGGAACCCTTCTCAAATGATCTTTCACTTTCACTTTTGGTTTCAAAATGTTTATACTGCAGTCCAGTGCCCTTAGGTCACAACTCCAGAAATCCCCCTTTCCCTGACTTACTTTATAAGCAGTGCAAGCCATGATAGAATTCTGCAAGCACGTGAAATTCTCACCTTACTCTCCAATTGTGGGGAAATCCAGAAGCCCATTTTGTAAAGAAAGAGAGCCAGCAGTGCGCATTATTACAACCTCTATGTCCGCCATCTGTGTATGCACCTCTGTGCACACCTCTCTGTGTGAACACACAACAGTGGCATTCAAAGGCTGTCATTCAGTCCCGGGACTCTGCAGACATTGTGTGTCCTACTCAAGAACAAAGCTAAAGAGGTTTACGAATGGCTGCAGGACCTGAAGATTGTGTTTCAGCCTTGAATTGCAGTTTGGAAACAATGTGGTTAACACCGTGAACCAAATTTCTGCTAATGGGAAGAAGGGGAGAACTCTCCACAAAAGCTGACAAAGCAGGAAGAACAGGATGACTGAGCTTTTAGATTAAAACTACCGGGGCTATCTGAAATCTCTTATGGCTGGTGATGGAAGTAACAGTTTCCATAATATGGCCAAGTGAGCAGATGTATGCCGATTAGGTAAGAGAGAGACCATCTCCTACTTTTTCTTTTATAGTGGAAATGGTTCTAGGGCCAGTGGGCTAAATTACTGTTTCCTAGAGGTTTTATGTGATCATTCTCTTTTGAAAATTTATTTTTAAAAAAGAGAAAGGGGAATAAAAAGAAATCCTGATTAACTGAACTCACAAATATTCAAATTTTACATGACCTTGACCTTGAATTTATTTAAATATATCTAGGCTTTGCTTTCTTGTTGTTTCTGATTTTTGAGGTTTTCCTTCACCTAGTTTAAAATCACACCACTTTTAGAAGCCAGTGATCTGCATTGCAAGGGAGGAGTGACAGGTGCGTAAGTGCCATCTGAAGGGACTTAAATCACATGGTAGCACCATGAAGAAGCAAAACACATAGTGCACATAGTAAATTATGGTGTTTGCACCTTAGGACTTTACTAATTGCTCAAAAAAAAAAAGTCCCACCACGTGGACCCAAAGTAAACTTTCATTTGTTTAACAATATTAAAGAAATTTGCTGAGTACATTCTACTTAGAAGTGACAAAAGGGTTTTAATGGATGATGTGAATGTTTAGAGAAAACTCAAGAAATGCTTTTCAACTTTTAAGTTGTGAAGATTCCTTTCAAAGCATATTCTCTGCTTTTATAAAATGCATTTTGTCTTTTTCTTTGAGAAAACAAGAGGTGTACCATTTTTAACATGGAAGAAAACTACCTAGGTCAAAGCAGTTTTAGAAGGTAAATTTTGCATGTTGTCAACTTGTACATTCAATGCTTCAGTAAACTCTTCCTAATTATATTTATTCAGAAATGATCCAACTCTAGAAGAGCACTCTGGATTCATAAAATACAGTCGTTGTGAAAAAACAAATTTAACACCACTAATATAAATGGCTTCCTACTTTCAGATATAATCTGAGCAGTAGATTCCAGATGATTTGGTATATTTTAAAGTTTATGCCATTAAAAATGACAGTTTTGTCTTTAATGAGGTGCATATCAACTGTCTGTTGTTTTTAATAGGAAACTGCATATCAATGATATTTCATAAACATATTTGTCTTTATTTTTTTAAAATTAGCTTTCTAATGCTCTCTCCAAGGAAACGAGCCTTGAGCAGCAAAGCTGCCTACTTGAAACATCCTTGTTTAATACGGTTCAGTGGGCGCCGAGCACGTATGTAGAATGCTTTGATATTTATTGGGCCACGTAGAAGTGAGGGATTAGCCTTCTGAGAACTGCAAATTCATAATTAACTACAGAGAAGTACTTTATGTTTCCCATTTATAACAATTATTCAAATAATTGTATTCATCAGTCTTTATACAATGGATAAAGCCAATTAGAGATAGGAACACTTTCAACCAATCAGATTTCAGAACAGATGGGTAGCATCCCTACTCGGTCACCTGTACAATTTATTGCATTACTCACTGCTTTCCCTTCAGTTACCTAAAGTCATAGTTTGGGAACATCATGGATTCAAAACCTTCCTGCTTTTAATTGGCACTTGCCTTGGGATACTGGCTTCCCAGGGTCCTGAGGGAAGCCCTCTTCAAGAGCTAATGATGTCACCACTTCCTTCCCCAGCACCGACTTTAGTTATAGTATTCATTTGGCTTGTTTATAAAACAACTTAGAAAAATCCAAGCTTTTACCAACCATTTCTACATGAGTATTACCTGATAATTTGTTGGTTTTTTCTTAAAAATAGTGCGATCAGTGTGACTTTCTTATCTCCAGAGCATTTGCTCTAGTTGCTTTTATGCTCTGGTTGGTAGTTTACTGTGTGATGCTCCCAAATCATTAATTCAGCAAATATGTACTGAGGATACACTTTGTGCTTGGCTAAGAGAAGGGAAAGATGAAAATATAAACAAGATGTTTCCCCTCTCTTCAAAGACCTTGCAGTTTAATGGGTCTACCATTAGCTTCAAAAGTGACAAATCTCATTAGAGGAATATTAGCGAGTTGTGCAAATTAAGAGGACCTGGAGCAATCAGATAGGATTTTAAGCAAAACATCGAAGTAAAGGCCTCCTTGGTGGTCCAGCATTTGGTGGTGTTTAATAAACATAAGGCATGGGGAAACGGAAGCCCTCGCCTGGCTCAGCCTCGCATTCCTGCTCTGCTCCTCTCCTCACTGCTTTGGGCTCAGCGGAGAGCCGTCACAGCCAGCCAGCACTGGCCGTGACTGGCATGTAGGCGTGTCAAACCCTGAATTGATTCTCTCCTGACCTAACTGCTTTTTCAGCTTTGAGGGTTTTATTTGTCAGGAATACCTCTGATTTTTGAAATTTTTTTCCTTTTAAAAAAAAACCATTTTGCAAATCAGATTTTCCGATGAAGGCATAACCTGCAGTCTGCTATGAGCAGATGCTGTAACCATTTTGAAACAAGTGATACACGATCGTCATAAATTGATCATAAACTGCATTTTCAGGTATTGGCAAAGAATTTCAATTTACCGTAAAATGTGAAATCAAACCTATATCTGTGTGTAACATCTGAATATATTTGTGTGTAAGAGGTATATCAGAGCATCAGCAGCTAACAATGAGGCTTTATTTATTTTTCTTTCCTGCATGCTGTTATGAATGAGTGATTTTAAACATTCACCTTCATGTTTCATGTGCTTTGAAAGTGGAGACTGAGGACTCTTTCTGCCTTGACTGTGTGTCAATAACAAAATTACATGATTGGAGAAATGTTCTTACCTATTGATACATTCAAGTTATCCAAAAAAGAAAAATGAAAGATATAGCAAGAGATTTGGCTCATGTTTTTTAAGAAATTCATCCTCAGTTCTTAAGTGTTTTGTTTATGTCCCTTGAGGAATAAAAAGAAAAACGATTTGTTTTTACTTGTAAGGCCTTACTCAGTTGCCCAATTCCGCAGAAGAACTGGACAGTGAGGACCTCTCAGGTAAGGGCTAGTCATTAGGTAAGGCAATGCAGTATCCAACCTGTGGGGGCTCTGTCCACTTCTACAAAATGACCACTTGATTTGTTGAGCAACTGATTATTAGCGATTGTGAATTTGAGACTAAAGAGTAATAAATTTTTATTAACATTTTCTTCCTCCCCACACACCTCTCTTCTCTGTGGCAGTGGTGTGTGTAGTCCAGATAGGGGCTGACGCTGCTGGTGCAGTAAAGGTCAAGTCACCTTGGGGATTGTAGGAAAGCCACTTTATTCAGTGGCCTAATGGATTTTTGTATCCTAGATATATAATGGTTCAGGAGAAATGGGAGAAATTTTGTTGCATTATAAAATAATTTAAAGATGTTGGGTTATGAACAAGATCTTTATTAAAAAAAAAAACCAAACAACTCATTGACCATTTACCACTGTGAAGTACACTAGAAAAGCCATGTCATAGAGATCTTAGAAGTGGGGGTGGGGAGGGGCAGGAAGTAAGAGGGCAATTGCTTTGTCACACACCATGATGCAGTCTAATTACCCACCGCAGACCTTGTTCACAGCACACTGAGCTCTTGTAGAAGTAGGTTTCACGCTTGATTCCGGGATTGGGGTGTTACTAATCCAGAGTGAGAAGCATATCCCGAGTGGGGGGAGTAAAATGGTCAGAGCTGAACAATTACATGAGCTCCCACAATGCAGGACTCACTGCCAACCAGCCATAGCACTTTACACAGTCTGATCAGTCACTTCTCAGTAAATCAGTAAGGAATGCCCCTCCTTATCACTGGGATGGAGAAGCGAAAGCATAGGATTGTAGATGCTTACTCCAGTTTTTCAGAAGGATGGGTTCTACATCATTCCTTCTTAAAGAGAATCCATTGCAGCTCCCTTGAATAGTTGGTTGTTGAGATAAAGTAATAAATACAGGTTGTACCTAGTGGGAGAGTAAGATAGTACCTACCACCCAGTCTTTCAAAACGCATTAGATTTGTTACCTGTGTTATGCTTCTGTCAAACCCCAGAGGCGCCTTTATTTCTGTTACGCAACATATCCCGGGTTGAGCATAGCCGCTGGGTCTTCCTAGTGGGGAAACTCGGGGAGGGTGTGCTGGTTTTGTTCACTGCTTTACACCTGTTGCCTAGTGAGCACACAGTTAGTCCTTGGGTGAATAAATGAATTCCAAAGCTCAGTGAATTTATGTAGATAGATAAGTAGAAGGTTGGAAAGCTAGGCACTTTCAGAGAAGTGTTTCCGTTTTTACCTCTTAGTTGTGGTCGATTTGGAGACGTTGCAAAGACATTAGGACGATTTTATTTTCAAATAAGAGCAGGCAAGTCCTTCTCCCTGTGTGGGACGTCTTGGCAGGCACACGCAGTCTCTGCTCTCTGTCCTGATACTAAACCTGAACAAGTCCACTCTAACACAGTGGACATGGCAGCTGGACCTTCTCAAAGATCCTAAGAAAGGGACCACAACCCCATTAGCCCTGATCCCTCTTGGCATATTAACCACAGGAGGACCACTCAGATCTGCAGAAGTAATCCTTCTCCTCGCTGGGAAAATGGGCTGAAAGCAGCCATCCGCCTCCACCCGGCATCATCAATTAAGGAATGCTCCGGGTCTCTCGCTCTGTGCCACATTGTCAAATGCGGCCCTCCGCAGGTCTATCCATCATCCAAGTCAAGAGCAATAAACCAACAACTGTTTGTGTTCATCATAATTCGGTTAAATTAATAATTACATTGTCCCCCTCCCCCACGCCCTCCAGGAACACTGCAGTCATATCGCTCAGGAGCCATAAGTCTTGTTGAACACTGATGCTCTGTCAGCCTGGCCCAGGCTGCCTTTGCATCTGGTTTGATGAACTAATCAAAAACTGATTAGCACCTTTGTTCAAAGGGGATGCTGATTAATCAGTTGCTATTGATTGTGAGCTTGACTTCGCTCAGCAGCAGAGAGACATCTGAAGGAGGGGAAAAAAGCAACCAATAAAAATTGAGCAGCTGTCATAGTGTTTAAATTTATTAAAACAAAATACATTATTTTTTATGAAGCTGTCTTGAAATGGGTCACTGAAGAGGAGCATATTGATTGAGAAAGGATGAACTTCTCAAATTTCTGTAGCCTGGAGACTGAATTCAATTATAATACAAGACAAACAGGTTAACACCCGTCTTAAACAGTCCATCAATAAATTAGAGCAGGTGTTGCGCATTTAATGTTAAACTGTGGTAATGAATAATATTACCATTCATTCCCACACTGTCTGGGTGGAAATTTCGTCCTTTTCTTATGATGGATGTTATATTCTGCATTTCCTTCGAAGTCATGACAGTCTGTCTTCTCAGCCCTATTTCCCCACCTACCACATTTCCCCACTTGTCCCATATTCACCACCGCTACCTCAACTAAGGACAATTTCATTAGCAACATATGGTGTTCCATCCTCACCCAGCAAAACAAGTTGCCCAGCGGGTCCTCCTCTTTAATCTGCATTAGAAATTACACTTGTGTGCTGTTTAGGGACTTAATCATTGGCAGACCTGAGTAGCATATCCAGTTTTACTTTGAACCCTCTCATTTACTTTTTGGGTGGTAACTTTATTGATTATAGATCCACCAGAGTTTTGAGTTGTTTTATCAATTGCAACTGCTATTTCCTGGCAACAGCTGCCACCTGGCCTGGTTACTGCCAGCCAGGTGGAATAGAATAGCTTTAAGGATACCTATTCTTCTATTTTATTTTAAAACTTTTTTTTTTAATGTCTCCAATGGCCTCAGCAATGGGAGAGCCGTGGGAACTGTTTAGCGGAGTGCGGTGGTAAATATCCCACACACGGAGACTGGCCCTCCGGCACAGCAAAGCAGTCCACCCATCTTCTGCTTTTAGCAAAGGCATGGACAGGAAACTCCAGAACCATTATGCTCTCCCCAAAGCATGCTCTCAGCTCTTGCCCTACAAATGAGAAAGTGACCTGGAAAAATCCTCCACTATCTCCCTCAGACTTCATAGGACAGTATGGGTGGAGGGCGATCTCTGAACAGCTTTGATACTCCATGCCAGGCATTCAGAAAGACTCCAGTGAGCCAACTCTGGCTGGGCCCATACATGGATTACAAAAGAAAATATGGGCTAAACATAGAGCCTGAATTTAGATGACAGAAGCACTTCAAGGTCTTTGGAGCCAGGTGATCAGTTCCAGGGTGGGATGTGTGACCATCGGGTTGTTGTGAGTGTCCTCAATGTGTGTGAATGCTGTTGGTAGACAGCACTTTGAGAGACTCTTTTCTTAACTATCCCCACCCACCCAACATGTGGCTCAGATTTAGCAAATAGGCTATTTCATTTCTTTGGTAGACATGATGATGATGATGATGATGATGAAACAAAAGCCAGTCATGCTTGGGCTGTGTAGACACATTCAAGGCATGGCCCATAACGGTTAAGTGGTATTACAGTATTTCCCTCTATATAAGATGATCCCATGTATAAGGCACACCGTAATTTTGTGGCCAGAAATTTGAAAAAAGGTATTACGTAAAGTTATTGAAATCAAGTTTTATTCATCATAAAATTTATACAACCCCTCATCATTGTCAAAACTCCTATCCATAGGTTGTCCTCATCTCTGTTTTATGACAAATCACTGTGTTCATATATTGCCTCGTCTTCAGTTCCTTCTATGGCATTTGAAATGCCACTACCTCGTGCTCGCTTCGGCAGCACATATAATGAAATGCCACTACCTCTGTGTAAGATGCACCCAGTCTTTGGACCCCAATGTTTTTGGAAAAAGGTGCATCTCATACATGGGAAAATACAGTATTTACTCATGTTTATGTGGTACTTGCAGCTTAGAAAGCTCTCTCACACATGTTAATGATCTTATTTGACCTTCATGTTCACTTAACATAGTTATTTGAGCTCCTCACCCATGCCAGGCTCTGGGCTGGGCCCCGGGGCTGCAGCAGTGAACAGGACCAGCCAGACACTGGAGATGCAGTAGAGTCTACTCTCCAGGCCCCTGCTTTCATATAGTTCCTATACATTCCCGTGGGGGAGACAGGCTCAGAACAGGCACAGGTTGGACAGTGACAAATGCTGTGATAAAAAGAGAACCGGGTAAAATGAGAGTGATGGGCGAGGAAGAGATGAAGGCTGGTTTAGGAAAGCACCAGGGGCAGGAAGACCGACGGATGAGAGCCAGCCAGGCGTGGGAAGACTTTGGTGAAAGTCTTGTGAGATTGTTCAGGGAGGGTTGTCAATTTCAGTTTACAGATGATGGAACAGGGGCCCCAGGACTTAAATGATTAAATCAGGAGACAAAACTTGAACCCATGGGCCTTCCTGACTCCAGGAGATAGAGACCTTGGGTTTAAAATGGGTATTCCCCTGCGTAATCCGTAATCCCTTTGCTCTGGGGTCCTGGGAATCCTTTTCCTTTGGACCCTTTTAGCTACAGTGTGTGCATCCGAGGACAGAGGAGGAAAGTCGCTCTCCAGAGCCCACCAGTATAGAGTCGCATGTTCACTGACATGGGTAGCTCTTTTACAGCTCAAAATCAAGCTTTTCCCTTCCTAGAAGGGAAGACCTTAAATTCTGCTCAGATGTTTGCAAGGCCATTGTTCCCCTGACTGTTACATTTCGGCATTAGCTTCCCACTGAGATGGCTCTAAATGCCATGGGAAACTGTTGGGTTACAGAGGTTAAACATGTAGATTCCCTTAATTTTAAAAATTTATTTAGTACAAGGCACCCACTGGCAGATCACATTGGGCCCCTGATGCCAGCTTGTCCATGATGTTCTCACAATGTGACTTTGAACTTTCTATTGCCAATCTTTCCATACTCCAACATGCTACCGTTTCCCCTAATGGGGAGGAAGGAGACCATCAAATAAGAACTTTTCCTCCAAATTAAAAAGGTTGGTGGGCTTAAAGGCAAAATGTGAACTCGAGTTCTACAGGTTGGACACTGCTTTTGGGGTGACTTCATCATATCCATTAATCCATCATCACACCCCCAAATGCCTGAGGTTCACTGAAGCGTCTTTCTCTAGAGAGAGATTCTAGTCGGAAATGTGTGCTTGGAAATGCTTTACAATCTGGTCCTCTGTCAGATGTGTACTCCTTTAAGGACAACTCTGGAACGGTCCTGGGTGCTTTCCTGGTGCTCAGAATGGAAAAGGCTTCGCACTTCTAAGCCCTTACTCTTGTGAGACAGACAGAGGTCTCACTAGGAATGCCCAAGTCTCAGCAGGGTTGCATTCTAATGCATCAAGTCATTTCCACAGTTGGTTAAATTAACTAAATCAGTTAACTTGAGAAGCGAGGGAAATTAACATCAAAAACACTTTTCCTTATATTTAGGCGATACGAAATATTTAATATTCTGATACTCAAATAGTACGCCTGAGTATAACTTGGAATTAGGGGGCCTTCCACTCTGACCACACACAGGACAGGTGGGCCATTCTGTACAAGGAAGGCCTTGATTTATGGGACCTCTCACCATCAGAGAACAATGCTGAATGTGCAGTGCAACTCTAACCCCAAAGCGCTGATAAGTATTTGCCCTGACTCAATGATAAGAATTGGAATGAGGCCCTCCTCAGGCTTTAGTATAACAGATTTAAATTTGGCAAGCATTTATAGGGTTCCTATGTTATGCCAAGCCTTGGGCCAGAGAGGCATCTTCATATTCGGCAACATGTTGACCGCTCAGCATGACCCTGTGAAAATGTATGATTGTGCTCAGTGGCTCGGAGTAGCCAGCTGACCTGACAGAAATTTCAGGGAACCGTAGTGAAGCCCTGCTTCCCCCTCCATTGCCCCCCCCCAGGTCTGCTGGCGAGTCCAGTGCACTTGCCCATGGGCCCCATGGGAGAGGAGATCCTAAATCTTCCTGCACCTCCTGCTGGGGCCCGTTTCTGGAGGAGTGTGTCGGCAGTTAGAGCTGATGAGAGCCATAGCTTCTGCAGTACTTCTGGTTTAAATGAACGCACGCTGGGCTCCGGGTGCCATGACGATGACGGCTGCAGTTTTCCCTCAAGTAGCTTAACATTGCTCCTTTGGAAGGCCGGGGTCGCCATCGTTACACCGAGGGCATAAAGTGCCGCTGAAGGGGGTGTGGGGTGCCTGAGGTGCTGTGGAGGGTTCTTCGTGATGTCCCTGCCTTACCTTTGTCCCCTCCCGTCCCCTTTCTAAGAAGGCAGAGAAGGACGGTCCCCCTGCGCAGAGGTTAGTGTGTTCCAGCGTATACTGTCATCTTAACGGGAACATGTGGGTGTGCTGTATACATTTACTGCCCACCGAAAAGAGAGAAGGAAACATCAGAGGGATTTGTAGTATCTGTAATTGAACTGTTGCTGAGAAAAGCAAATCTTAAAGAAGAATAACATTAGGATTAGCAAATAATGTGGTGGCCTGTTGTCAGTACGTGCCATTCAACCTGTTCCCCTTCGGTAATACAAAGTTGTGCTTTTCTCAAAGGCACGCTTACCATTGTTGCCATGACGGGAGCCACCGCAGGTGATGACAATGAGCCAGCTATGTTATTTGGAGGGCACCAGGGTTTGGGGGTTGGTTTTGTGTTGTCTTCAAGGTCAGATTTTGTTTTTGCCTGAGATTTGGAAAAAAAAAAAACACACTTGTCAGGCTTTTTCTTTCTTCCCAGTGAGAGAAGTAAGTATCAAGTGACACCATGATCATTAAGCTCCTACAGAGATAGACTAATCCCTCCCTGCACCCCTAGGAAGCTGGAGGCAGCAATTCCATGATACACTCCTCCGATTCTAAGTTTTTACTTCATCTGACCTGTCCAGCAAGACTTCAGTGCAGCAGAAGGACCGGAACTAAACCGAGTGACAGAGCTGCTGCAGGAAAGCCCATGATGCTAACGTTTCTCCAGTCACCCGTAGCTGAGGAAATTGCGGATGGTGGAGCCTCTGAATTGCCCAATAAGTAGACATAGGAGGCTGACACCATTAAAGCTCACTATGTTACTAATTTTTTTTTAATACAAGATCTAAGGTAGTATGTTACCCTTGAAAAGAACAGATATGAGCATTTCAGGAGAGTGTCTGGCTCTCCCCAAGTTTTTAAATGTGCCTGATACTCCAAGCCAGGAACATTTGGAAATGTGAAGGAAGATTGACCCAGGGTGGCTGCCACGCCCGGTGCCGTCTGTTGTACTGTGTTCTAATGATCGCATCGGACCTGGGCTCCTCAGAGGTAGGAAACTTGGCATCTTTTTAGCTAAAAGTCTGACCTCAAACTGCAGCCTGGCTGCAAAGTAGGCAGTGTGCAGCTACAGTGTGTCCTGCCCAGTGCCCTCCTGCCACACACCCTCTGTGCCAGGAGCTTGTCTAGGATGCACTGGCCACGCCCTGGCTCCCCTTGGGGCCCTGCCCTTGGCATCAGCGCCTTCTAGGCTTATCACAAACCCATGATGCAGGCACTCGCAGGGTGGTGTGTGTTTCGCATGCCCTGCTAGGTGGCAAAGTAGCCATAGAAACGGGGACCTGACACAGAGACCAGGAGCACTGTGTGGAGGGTGACTCTGGGGGTCCCCCAGAGGGCAGGGCAGGGAGCTGACACTCCACGAGCAGCCACCGATCTTGTCAGGCCCTGGGAAACTACCACTACCTTTGGAACAGCCCCCTCCTAGTGCCCACAGGGATGCATGGAGCCAGGTCACCTGGCCAAAGGTAAAGAAACCTGAGCAGTTTGGGCCATTACTCTTAGGAGTTTCTCTGTCCTTGTGGTTTCTATGATACTAACGTGAGCCCCAAGGCTTGAAGCTGCGACCCATGCTGTAGTCGCCAAACTAACATTCAGCAAGCAACTTGCCAGTGCTCACCTGGAGCTGAGTTGTTTCAGCTTTTTGCCAAAGGGGAAGCTAACGGACGAGTACTAAACAGTCCATGATTGATCTGTTCCTAAAAGACTCCCTCAGACATGGTCGCAGGAAGGGGCGGCACAGATGGGAAGGACTGTGCCACAGCTATTGAGTTGTCATGGCCCTTTCCAACATTCACTAAGTGCAACAAGTCAGACTCAGGAATGACTAGACCTAAGGTACTGGAGGCCACATGGGGAATGATTTGATGGGCCTCCTCATGGCCATTGGGCAGTCACACACACATGCTTGGCTCTTCACAGTTGGGTTGGCCGTTTTGCCATATGCACCCCAAGCATGAATGGGACTTGACTCTTCAGGGTGGTGGGGCACCGGTTAGTCCCAGAAATGGGAGCACTCTCACACCTGTCACTAAATCAGAGAAACAGTTAATATAGTTTGCCAGAGAACAAGAAAACATGGCCTTCCAAACTGGAGAGATGTCCGTCTGCCTGGCCATCGGGTATTTTATAAAGTGTGCCTATTGTCCAGTGTGGCAGCTGGGACAGCTGCAGGGTCTGCCTCTTTGGTTTTTTCTTTGCATTGTTGAGAGAAGGGGTCAGAGATCTGGAGAGGGCATCCCCCAGAGAGCTCACGGGGTCTGGGGGACAGGGTCTACTCCCCAGGAGGAACAGGATCTCTGGGTGACAACAAGAGTCACAGACATCCCCAAGTTTTTCACTTGGAAGTAGTTCCTCAAGGAATAGCCAGAGCTCTCGCTTGGTGAGCGGATCATGAAAGACCAAGCAGCCAATGGACTGTGTCAGAGCCATTGCCCCTCTGGTGGTCAACAGTCCCTTCGGGCTCCAGTGCCCACCCTGAGCCATCAGTCTGGTGCCCTCCGAGTAACCATGGTGCTGCTCCACTCCATGAGTGAGGCATAGCCCACAGGTGCAGGCGCTTACCTGGTAACAGGTAGCCAGCTTTCACCCTGATCCTCCACCACCTGGGCCATTCAGTAGCACCGTGGAAACTCTCCTCCCAGCCCCATACACGGACAAAAAGAGTGAGATGAGTCTGGAAACAGATGCTTTTCTCAGGGGGCGCCAAGCCGTGACAGGTGCTCGTGAACTGCCTCGGCTCTCAATACCCCCAGCAGGAACCCAGGCTGCGGTGGGGTAGGAAGTGGCGGTGGGGAGCTCACAGCCTGCAGTGTCCCCTATGAACTGACATCACTCACTTCTGTGCATCCGCAGTAGTCGAAGGCAGGAGAAATGTCTCTGTGGTTAATTTGATAGTAGCAAACCTTCTGACCAAAGTACGGTAAGTATCATCAGAAGATAGCAGGAGAGATTACCCTTATGAATAAGTGATCAGGATGGAGAAAATAACTAGAACCCAGGTTTTTAATGTGGGCAAGGCGCAGGGGGGAACAACAGCACTGAGCTCTAGCTTTGAGGTTCATGGGAGCAACAGTCAAATGAATAGTAAAAATTAACCCCACAGATACTGCCCTGTGAGGTTTTGTTTTGTTTTTTCTTGATCACAGAACTTCCTTTCTCTCTCTCTCTCTCTCTCTCTCTCTCTCTCTCTCTCTCTCTCTCTGCCTTGTCTTCCTCTCCTTCTCCCTCTCTATTTCTCTCTCCCCTCAGTCTTGTAGGATGTCCCTGTGCCTAAGCATAGAGGAGGCAGTCAGACTTTAACTGTGGACATGAAAGAGCCTTGGTCTAAATGGGTTAGGGCTGTGCCTGGGAGAGCTTCTCCAAGCTCGTCTCTGCTCTCAATCTTCCCAGGACGTGGCCTGTCTTCACCTCCTGCCTCAATACCTAACATCTGCCTCCTCAGTGGCTGATGGCGTTCTGCACTCCTTACCCGATTCTAAGACACAGAAGTCACTGAAAGACCCCAGTGTTTCAATAGGCCTGAAGTTCATAGTGCTGGAGATGAGTTCACTCTCATTTCCACAATACAGCTCCCTAAGGAAATTACAGCTCCCTGGAGTTTCTGTGGTTTTCGTATCCCTGTGAGCAATACTGAGCTTGTGCACTTGGGGTAAGAGTCTCCAGTGTGTCTAACACTGTCCTCCAGCAGATCCCCCACACTGAGAAGAACGCTCCCCTCCAGCAAGCTCTCTTGTCTCCTAAAGAAAAAAAAAATGTTCCCATGGCTGATTCTGGCCTCATTGAAATGACCTTCCAGACACTGAGCTGTCGCATCTGCAACAGGCAACACTTGGCCGAGGAGGAGGTTCCTCTCCACCACGTTTCAAGCCAAGCTGATTAGACATGTTGCTGGAGGGGCTCCGTCCAGAGCGGGCTAATTGGCTGCAGTGCACTCTGCCTCCAGCCACCCCCATTCTCCAATTAAACTCCCATCATGCTGCTGTCCCCACGATCCGCGGCTGCCCCCGGTCTGCTGTTTCTGTTTGGGTTCAGAATTTAGGGGGTTCTGTTGTTCTTTTGAAGGTAACTTAATGAAACACGTTAAATACTCCATTTTAGAATGTGAACTCTTTTAATTAAAGCCCTTTTCATGGACCCCCTCGGTCACAAGTTATTTCCCCACACATCCTTCATACTTAATCTCAGAGCAGAATTGGGAATATCGATGGAAAGTGTAAATCACAGCCCCCTGCTGATAGCGTTGTATCAGGTTTCGGCTCAAAAGAGCACCATTACCTTTAGCTGTCACGGAGCTGTACACTTGATCGATAAACTTCAAATATTATTAGAGGTGCAGGCTTCAGAGATCTGGTCTGTTCTTTGGAGAGAGACAGAGATAAATCTTTCTTAAAAATTGACTTGAATTTGCACTCTCAGTCTTTCTGGTGAAATGCATTTCTCTCGGGCATCCAGCAGCTGCGAGGGGACAGATTTATAGGCCGTGTGCTCCTTGTACTGAAAGATTTAAATGGTAAATCCTTCACATGTGACTTCACAAATCATGTAAAGTTAAAAGATTTTTACCGTTTCTGTTGCTGCTGTGCTTAAATTGTAAGGTACAGCTAGTAAATCATTTTAATGGTGGTGTCGTACTTGACTCAATAAAAAAAAAAAAGACAATGGTTTAGCTTCCACTCCAAAATGTTAATGTATTAATCAACGGGAGAATAATTGTTTTTTACTACATTATAAATCCTGGGTGCCATTAGGATTTCAGCAAGGGGTGATGTAGCCGCGGTCCTAAATTAGAATTGTTTACGCCGCCATACATCCATTCTGCATCGCCATAGCTCATTCTGAGTTCACTTTGGAGTTGTTCCCAAGCCAAACCTGTCATTCTTCAGTCAGAAAAAGACATCTTGAGGGAGTGGTGCTTATAAAAGAATATTAATTGCATTGTGAAGTGTTAAATAAATAAAATAAATAAAAAGCCGTCTGGTGGCAATGGACAATTATTCCTTGCTGTCTTTTTTGAAGTAAGTTTTCAGGTTTTAGATTGAGGCTTAATCCCTCATCCATCCTAAATGTAGCAGGCACGTCACTGGTCCTGAGTCTCATGATCCTTGTGTCATCTCTAGGCAGCTGGGGCTCTAGAGCTCCTTGCTTTCTCTACGCACATGCCTAGCGGGGAATAAGCCCCTGGACAGCTTGCCTCCTCTCCACTGCCCCGTTACTGCCTGAAGGTACCAAACTGGATGCCCTTTGCTAGGTCGGCCTCCTTCATAGCACCCGTGACTGGAGACAGACAGAGTGAACGCTAGAACCAGTCAGGGCGGATGGACTCTCTTTCTTCCCTCCCTGCTCCCTAAGCTTGTTCCACATGCATTGGTGCTCCTGTGCCGCTTATAAGGAAATGGCCTGTGGCGGGGGTAGGAGGGTGGATCAGGTCAGCACCGGACAGGTCAGGCTGTTCCCTTGGTGCACACCAATCCATCTCTAGATTGGTCTTTCTGACTCCTCCATTAAAAAAAAAAAGAAGGTGCCCTTGGGCCCTGGAGGCGGTGTCGCCGGGGATTCTGGTGTCTCACAATGAGCTCTACATCCCTGTTCCTCTTCTGATCCCAACAGATTCTCGAGCAGGTGAAGAAGGCTCAATAAGGGCAGTGGACCACGCTGTGATTGGCGGTGTCGTGGCTGTGGTGGTGTTCGCCATGCTGTGCTTGCTCATCATTCTGGGACGCTATTTTGCCAGACATAAAGGTAAGCAAGGTGCTTTGGCTGGCAGGAGGCCTCATGTTACCACTGCCCGCCCCTGATTCCAGGACATGACAAGGTTGTCCTTGATAGACAGTTTGCATGGCCTCCTTGATTCCTGAAACGTGGAGAGGGGGGAAAAGAAGAGAAATGTTAGCAGCTGCTGATTAGGACTCTGAGAGTTGATGATTAGTAAGCACTGCTTGGTTTGGGGTTTTCTTTAAACACAAAGCCTTACAGATTGTTATTCTACAACCCATAACTAGGGGTAGAGTAAAAAGTCAGCATTGGAGCTGGTGTATGAGGGGTGGTGTGAACGCTACGTAAACTTGGGGACAAAACCCCCTGGAACTGACCACTTTCTTGGGAGCAGGTGGACTAGCTCTGCTCCCTGGCCCCAAACGCCAGGTAAGCCTGTCCAAGTGGCTAGAACACTTTCCTGGTTTGATGTGCCCTAAAAGCCACATAAATATGTATTTTTAAAATTATCAGTGCAATTGATTTAAATTGCTATTAATCCCACACTTATCAACAGCACAGACTGTACAGGCAATCATCTTTCCCAGTGCCGCCCCTCCCCCCCTGCTCTTGCTACTCTGTGAGTGTCCCCCCCACACACACTCAGGTGATTTAGTCATCCTTTTACCTGTCGGCCTTGTTGTTCCTGGTCATTTCTCTCAAGCACTGTGCTGTGCCATGAGCTTGCGGGCTTCCTACAGTGTGAACTCAGCACTCACCTGCTGCTTGGTTGTAGAACGTGGGTCTAGGGGCAGTCCCATAAACACAGTCATGGAAGTCCAAGCTACTTGAAAACTGCCTTTAAGATCCAAAATGCCAGTCTCGAGCATACCCCAGCTAAGCAAGCTTCATTCACCCTCTGCCCACACCCAGGGGCAGACTGGCCAAGGGTACAGCCTCCTGGGTGAGCCTTACACGCCAGGCAGTGCGGCCAGGGCAGAGCTACCGAGGGCCCGGGAGAGGGGAGACATGCTACTCCACAGAGGAAGGGGGCTTGGGGAACACAATGATGGCCTGCCTTCTCACATCTGTCACTCTGTAACATTGAAAACACAAGTATATCACCTGTTTTTACTTAGAGTCTTCAAGAACAGTGTCTCTCTCGTGGGAAGAGGGTTATTTGATTATGACAGGCAGTGTGAGTTCTACCTGTACATCGCATTGAGCTGCAGTCCTTGTCCTTCTTCATATAAACTGTTGGGACTTGGTGATAAGAGTGTCACCAACTTTGTGCTGCTTTTTCCATTGTCATTATAAAGTAGCTGTGTGCCAGTTAGCAAATCCATGTGTCCGGGTCCTGCTAGAGTTACAGGGTGAGGGAAGATCACTTGTTGCTTGAGGCAGACCCCAAGCCTCGGTGACAGCTGTCATAACACCCATCATTTGTCCATCTGGAGCCCCACTCTGAAACGGAAGGCAGGAAAAAAACCAAACGTGCTCATGTAAGCCAGAGCCCGCCTCAGCTTGTGGGCGGGCAGTAACGATTTGCGGAGACAGGAGACGAGGGTTCGGTCAGTGACTTGAGATGACACTGGGACGTCGTCAGACCCTAATTCATTTATCGGCTAATTGCTCTTTCTTGCTTTGGTCTTTAACCATGTGTGTGTGTGCACGTCTGGCCATCGGTCCCAGGCGCTCACCGCTAGCACACTAGTCAGCAGCTCTTCAGCCCTCTGCGTCCTGAGCTCCCACTCATGTCTTCCTCTGCTGACATATCTGGTCATCATCACCGCCCTAATGTCTCATTTGCTGAATTATATCGCAGCGGTTCGGCTGGAGTGGTGCCTTTGGAACCCCCACCCCACCCCGGATTCCCCCTCTGTCTCCCCCCCACCTTCACCTTGCTCTCTTCTTCCGATTGTTTCTCCCCTCTGCCGCGCCTGCCTGCACGCACTTCGGCTGACGATGGCCATAAAGCACGTTGCTATCTCTGCGCCGCGCACAGAGGCCGTCAGACAGTCACGGTGCTTTACCCCTTCATCTTTCAGGTACATACTTCACTCATGAAGCTAAAGGAGCTGATGACGCAGCAGACGCAGACACAGCTATAATCAATGCAGAAGGCGGACAGAACAACTCGGAAGAAAAGAAAGAGTACTTCATCTAGATCAGCCCTTTTGTTCCCATGAGGTGTCCAGCTGGCCCTGTTAGATGATAAAGAGACAGTGATACTGGAACGTGCGAGAAACGCGTGTGGTTTTTTGTTTTGTTTTGTTTTTTTATTAATGAATGGGTGGAAAGGTGCTAGACTGGGAAGACATGGGATTCGCTGTATCAAAAAACTGTCCTTTGGAAAGTACACTCTGCTGTTTGACACCTCTTTCTGTTTGTTTAATTTTTATTTCTTTCTACCAAGTCAAACTTGGATGCTTGGATTTAGTTTGGATAGATTGCAGAAAATTCTGTGCCTTGTTTTGTTGTTTGTTGCATTCCTTTTATTATTTTTCTCTGTGCGCATTTATGTTTTTTCCCAAAAGATTTTTATTTTTATTTTTTCCAAAATTTCCCATTTTGGAATTTGCCTGCTGGAATTCCTTAGAATCCTTTTCCCTACTATTTTGTGATTGTTTTTACTTTTTTGTTTTCTTTTTGTTGAAGTAACTGCTTCCTGTTCAAAAATTCAGTTTCATAAAAGGAGAACCAGCACAGCTTAGATTTCATAGTTCAGAATTTAGTGTATCCATATTGCATTTCTTCTCTGTTGTTGTAAAGATTTGGGTGAACAATGAGTACTCTTTGCTGCTGCCATGTTTCAAATACTTAGAGCAGTAAAAGACTAGAAACTTAGACTGTGATTCAGAAAATGTTCTGTTTGCTGTGGAACTACATTACTGTACAGGGTTATCTGCAAGTGAGGTGTGTCACAATGAGGTTGAATCTGTCTTTAATTCTGTAACTGTAAACGGCTCAGTGTAGATACCCCACGCTGTCCAGAAAGGTTTGGGGTGGAAAGGGCTCCTCCTTTTTCAGTGCCCTGAACAGACCTGACAGTGAGGGCTGTTCCTTTTATAAAAGTGGACAAATTTGAGTTGCCGTGAGGGGAAGTAGGGAGGGGGGAAAGACAGTCCTGCTCTGGTTATTTCTGTTCCAAATGATTCCATCCACCTTTCCCAATCGGCCTTACTTCTCACTAATTTGTAGGAAAGAGCACGTGGCAGTGCCGTGGGCAAGCGACTGAATGGGACGGGTTCCCTCTGTGCTTAGTCAGGAAGGCAGGAGGATGTGGCCTGCATGTACTGTATATTACAGATATTTGTCATGCCAGGGTTTCCAACTCGAATCCTTGTGAAACCTTCCTTCCTTCAGATCTGGCTCAACAAAGGCAGGAGGCGCCACAGGGAGGGGACCAGTGTTGTTCTCACTCTGGTCTGCCGCCTCCCTCAGTTCTCAAAAGGTCAGAGCAGAGGTGGAAAGACAGCAGGAAGGGGGTTTTCAGTTACTTAATCAAAACTCAAATGTTGAGTGTTTTTATCTTTTTACCTTTTCATACACTAGCCTTGGCCTCTTTCCTCAGCCTTAAGAACCATCTGCCAAAAAATAAAAACTACCGGCCCTCGCATGACGGCAGCCATAGTGCATAGCTACTCAAGTAAGTTACCTTGAACATATCTTAGATGGGGAGCCCTGGGGAAAGGTAAAGAGGAGTCACGTGACTATTTACATTTTTTTTTAAAGAAATGTACGTCTAGGAAATCTATAAGTAGTCCTGAAGGACAAGAGCTTAAATTCTTACCATATGTTTTGGTAAGGCTCCAGACTCCAGATACAGTCCCTATGGAAAGAAGGCATCAAAAAAAAAAAAAAAAAGATAGATCTATATATATATAAATATATATTATATAACATTTTCAGTGAGTAATTTTGAATTTTGCAAGGTGCGTTTTTACTCTTGTTACATTATGTGGAAAACTTACCACTGATTTATTTAAAGGGGGGGGGGTGTCAACTCTTTGTTATTCAAAAGCGTGTTTATTTTTTTTCTTGTCTTTGCTTTAACCTTTGGTAGAACCATTTGCAATATGGGGCCTTTTGGGAACGGACTGGTACGGGCAAGAACGCCCATAGGAGCAGCATTCTGTTTTCCCCTCTCCTCCCCCGAGGCACTTGACCAAGACAAAAAGCCACAACACGAACATCCCTTTTTCAGAGACTTTTGTAGCGTGCAGCTCTCTCCAGAGCCCTTCGCACCCATTCCGACCATAGTGCGGCCATAGCAAAGGGTGAGAACCATCATCCAGCATGTTGTTGACAGGACTTTTTAATTTTTTTAGTTGTTTTCTTTAGGAAAAAAACAAAAATGGAACCTACCTTGGCTCACAGAATTGGCATCTCATTTTTGGGACCTCCCATCCTTCTGTTTTGAAAAGTGTACAGTAGTGCAGTGTTCCTGATGTAACTTTATATGGCTTACAATGTTGACATGTCTCAGGTTCATGTGTTTCGATTGGTGTTTTCCGTCTCAGGTAGATTGCAAAGTGTAGGCCCCACACATTGGAAAAAAAATGAAATAAAACAACGCAAAAACAGGAAAATTACGGATTTTAGTTGTATATCGGTTTATGTATTTTTTAAGTATACAGTGCACTGTTTGAAATGTATTGTTGAGTATTAATTTGTACAGGTTGATCACTTTTTTTAGAGTGAAGAAAGAACAAACTTGTTTTTTTGTGTTTTTTAAAGGAATATAAAATAATGAAGGATGTATAATTGATGCCAAATAAGCTTGTTCTTTAGTCACGCTGACGTCTTATTTTTCCCGTTAGGCCAGTTCTGTTTTTAAGGTGTACATGAACAATGTTACTGTGTAAGAAACTACATATCCACATGTTCCCATTCGCATTTTGTATTGGTTCATGTATACCATTTTTACAAAAGAAAAAAGAAAAAAAAAGTACTATAAAATATCTGTCTTCTTAATAAAAAAAAATTAATGTTACAAAGTGATCATTTAATCTCATTATGGACTCTTTACGGACACTTTGGCGGAGAGAAGGTGGGGTCCTCCCTGTTGGCTCCGCCCTCGCCCAGGACCTTGCCCGGACCCGAGCGCGCAGCCGAGGTAGTAGGTGCTGCCGCTGCATCTCTGATCTGACGTCTCTCCTCTTCCACCCCTCCTTCCTGTCCTTGTTCTCTTCTCCCCTCCCAGTGGCCAGGTGGGCCAGGTGCCTTGGCTGCATGGACTCAGCGATTTGTGCAGGTGCGCAGGATGCGGAGGTGGGCCGGCTGGGCAACCCCTCCCGTGGACTCGGTTCCTGCCCCTCCCCCTCGTGTTACCCCCCACACCACCACCACCACCACCACCACCAATTTTCCTGTGTTGGCTGCTCCACCTGTCTCTTACTTTGGGATTTCGTGTCTTAACGATTCATTCTGCCTTCTTCATTCCAAGTTCTCTCTCCTTTAACTGAAAGAAGACTTGCTATGCGGAGGCCCTGGTTCGGCACCAATGGAAGACTGTTCTCACTTGCTGTTTAGGCTGCGGAGGCTCCCAGGCCAGGGGGTCTGCAGGATTCAGCCTGTCCCCATCCTCCTTGCCTTGCAGGCCTGAGTGTGAATTAAGGAGACCTCCCGGTGACCAGACTTACAAATGCGCCGTGATAGCGGAGCTGCCCCAAAGTGCCCTTCCCTCCATTCACCCAGCCGTGGCTGAGTGTCCCCTTCTCTCTTAGTCAGGGAAGGGGGGAAAGTCAGCGGTGGAAGACCAGGTAAGCTCTAGAAAGCCACAGGCCACATGTCTCATTTCAGCCTCTTCCATCTGGCCGGGTTTCTCGCCTGTCTTGGTAGATGCGCAGTTACTAAGCGCCCACTGGGTATTCAGCATCGTGAGAGCCACGGAGGAGCCTAAGGTGGTCCCTGGAGGCTGACCCACATCAGGTCTACCATGTGACAAACAGAAACAGGTCCTTTGCCTTGGGGACCCAGCTGTCACAGTGAAGGAGCCCAGATAGTGCTGTGGGAATTTCTTGGAGAAGAGAACTCAGTGAAGATGGGGGAACTGAGACAGCTTTCTGGAGGGGCTGGGACCCCAACTCCATCTCCAAGGGTGATGTAGGGTCAGGACGTATGAGTCGCAGTGCCTCAGGGCAGTAAGCCCACCCATCCTCTGACTTGTATGGGGAGAATAAAGAAGGGAAGGGTGGGGTCAGCCTTGCCCAGTGCAGCAGTCAGGGTTTGAGGGGCTTCTCGGGGCTCTGACAGTGGGCAGAGAGCTGGGAGTGGGGACTGCTGCGCCGTGCAGTGTGCAAAGTTCACTGGTAGAGATGCTCTAAGGCAGAGATGAGGGTGTAGACTAGGAGTGCCCGCTGGTTCCAGGGCCTCTGCCGTTTGTTAGCTGTGAGACCACAAGCCGTGGGCACATCACAGCCTCATGGAACTTCCCTTAGAATGCTTGATAATCCTTTTCTCATCACCGTTCACTGGTACAGTTATTCCAGGCCACACATCACAGTGCGTTCAGTGTCCCCTGCCCTCTCCCCTTGTCTAACACAAGGTGCTAGCTTCAGCTGTAACCTGCAGAGGACAGAGCCAGGAAATTCAGTGAACTGAGGCAGATGTGCAGTGGAGACTGGCCGAACGGGAGTCTCTGAGTTGCATAGGGCATGCAAATGAGAAAGAGCCAGACTCAGTCTGGTTAGTGGGAGAATGATAAGTTGTCTGGGCCTTCACTGGGTCTGGGAGGGAACATGTCCCTCGTTTCCTCCAAAGAGTTTTCCAATGTTTTGGCCTGCTTGCATTCTCCAGTATACCAACTGGAACCTCGAGGTGATATGCGGGGGTTAATTGGTGCAGTCGTTCACTGTTCTCTATCTACTTGAACTGTGATTCTTATACTGCTGTGGACTTACTCCATGGAGAAATGCTCCTTTGATTCTGTCATACACGACCCTAAAGCAACCATATAGTCACCTTGTGGCAGGTAGAAAGACTGAGTAACTAAAGGCACTTTTTTTAGTATAAAATTCTGCCCAAGACAAACACACACACCTTTTGGCCAAGGTTCAAGTCCACAGCCCTTAGTTGTGAGTAACCGGCAGCCAGGGTCCTTCAGGGGAAAATCTGCATCCACAGCCACATATGTGTAGTTTGGAAATATTTCTATAGGAAGCACTGGGATGTCCTGACCCCTGTGCAGGGCAAGGTAAAGAAAGGGGACTCCTGACCATCATCCAAATGACCTTGTGAGCAATATGTTAAGTCAGTTGTAGACACTAACAAACACTGAACAAGGAGTATTGATTAAAGAGAGACCAACAAACCAAGCACCTGATTGCCCACAGCTCACTTTGTCCTTAGTCACCAATTTCGTATCTCACACCCTGACATGTATTATAGGTCCATCTTCAACATAGGTAGCCTCAAGGTTGGTGTTGAAGGAATCAGCCAGCCAGTCCTGAGTTTAGTGCTGTTAGCCACATCATCCTCGAGGACCCTCCAGGATGGAGTATCTGATTCTCCCCGCAGGAACCACACATTGAGTAACAGCTGAGCAAAGCCTTACCATTTGCTTGGCGTGTGTTGGGAGGGTCCTTCGAAATGAGGTGTGACATGTTAGAAAAATCAAACCATATTTCTTACCTTATTTGTGTTTATCTCAAAACTGTGATAGGCTTCTCATAGGAGCCACCCACATCATTGAATACACCCCTACAGCACAT
Source organism: Rhynchonycteris naso (assembly GCA_037038555.1). Classification (NCBI taxonomy): domain Eukaryota; kingdom Metazoa; phylum Chordata; class Mammalia; order Chiroptera; family Emballonuridae; genus Rhynchonycteris; species Rhynchonycteris naso. Next base: position 276,290,529 of record CM072995.1, on the reverse strand, counting down.
GTGCCCAAAGTCAGGGCATTCAGCCCAGGGCTAATGCGAGCACCTCAAAGCTGAGTCTTGAAAGTGAGAACTTTGTTTCCAAGTATCCAATCCTCAGCTTCCAGGTTATTTTTCTACACGGGAAATTATGTTTATTTTTATTTTTGTGTGGTTTTTTTTTTTCTTCTTTTTTTCATTCCAAAGTGAACATAACATGTCTACTGCCCCTGTTGGTCAGTGTCAGGAAATCCAACTCAGGCTTTACTTAAATATGGAAATAATTCCAAACAAGGAACCCGACTTAAAGTCTGCTTTTTCTGTTTCCCACATGCACAACCACCCTCGACGACCATTTAATTCCTTCTTAATCCTCTGAGGTGTTGAGCTATGAGGTGGTGATTCCAAGAAAAGTGCAGGCTACTCCTGAGGGTCAAATCCATGCATGTTCGATGCCCAGCCTTCTGCAGCTGCCCTCCACATGTGCCCTGGCTTAGTCATACTTCAGACATGATCGCCTTGAATCTTCCTTAAGTGCTGTCTTCTTCACGTTCATTAATCACCAGGTTTAAACTTGCTGCTACCAGCAGGAAGTCCATCCTGAAGTCAGCAGTGTTACCGCAGGCATGTTCTAATACTGTTTATCCTGCATTAGTGTTTATTTAGGGGGAAAATTGATCCGTAATTGATATTTCAGCCTTCCAGAGCTGGTGTGTTGGAAGAGCCTAATGCAAGCCTTTAATAGAAAGCAAATATTTAAATCCCCTCTAATGGTTGCTGAATATTGAAATGTGTGACTTGATTACCCCTTTCAGTTTGTTTTCTCTGTAGTCGTGTATTTATTCTATCGTTTAAATTTGCACTGGGTGCCGGCTGGCCCCAGGTCTAGCTGATCCACAAAAGCCATTTGCCAGACACAGCAACCTGATTAAAAGTATTACTATGGAAGGGAAGTCTTCACACAAATAAGTATTTGTTAGCTAGTGACGGAATGACTATCCATCTCTCTCTCTCTCTCTCTCTATCTCTCTCTCTCTCTTTTTCTCTCCCTTTCTCTAGGCCTGTTTTCTCTAACCTCTTCTCCCAGAATAAAGTGATGGGGGCAGCTCTAGCACTGCAATTAGGAGCATGAATCTTTTATCACTTGGACAAGGAAGGGAGAAATACCATTACTGTCAACTGAAACATCCTCCTTGGGTGCTTTTTTTTTTTTTTTTTTTTTGCTCCTACTTCCCTGCCAAAAGCTCACGCTGCTGCTGAACGCATGTACCAGTCACAGCTGTTCTTGATGGCTTGATTCTTAACGCAGCCAGAAATGTAGCCCGGGAGATGCGTCAGACAGTTCATGGAAAAATAATAGATTTCCTTGCAGAGACGCCAGTGCATCAAGAAGGGTGTTGAGTCACGTTAGACCCAGCCAAGATCACCAGTTTTCTCCCTTTCTGGCTTTGGTGGCAAAGGCTATTTATTGCTTAAGGGGGGAAAAACACATACAGGCCCTCTTGAATCCTCTGTGTGTTCCTGGTTGGTTTCTGTCGGCACCCACGAGTTTCTGGCTGGCATGGCCGATGTCGTACCACTCCCCTCCAGCAGCCAGGCGATCGGAAGGAAGCCATGCCTAAGGAAGTAGAGGACGCTCCAGAGTGGGGAAGAAGGGCCCCTGGGAGAGCCCGCGATGAGACCTGAGACCCGGCCCACCAAGCCCGGGGGTTCCAGAGACACAGGTGGCTGTGCTGATGGCCACCACCATCCTAGCAAAAGGGCAGGGTCCTTCCCTCTGTGACCTCCCTATGTGACCACCAGGAATGCCAAGAAGTGGTGTAGCTAGTTCGGCTAGCTTCAGCTATGCCTCCGTCTGCCCCGTCACCACGCTGCCTCTCAGACTGCCCTTAGTTAGGAACCACTGAGAATGAAAGTCCCTCTGGCAGGTCAACAGGGAGTAGCTGCTTAGTCTCAGTGTTTGGAAGGAGCAAGCATGAGACAGCAAACAGCACGTCCCAAGGTTGCAGCTCTCAGAGTGTTTCTGCAAATGTGTTTCCAAAGCCATGTGGTCCTTCGTCCCCGAGTGCCTCCCAAGCCATGTCAGGAAGGAAAAGTAGAGGGCAAGGCTGACGGGCACTGGCCACACCTCTCCCTTCCTCTCTAGTTGCAGCCGCAAACGCCCCCAGCCTAGTCGCTGCTTCTGCCCCACCGTTTTCATTCTCGGCTTCTCCTAAATGGAAACCATTAATCATACTAAAAATTGTGCAATGATTCCGTGATAGGGAGGATGCTGATGGCAAAAATTATTCTCCTTTGTTGTGCCAGGCAGGCAAAAGGCAGAAGTGTTAGTACGCTGCCGTGCCTGGCTTCTTGCAAATGCTGACCGTGTGTTTGCCCAGGCAGCTGCCTCCGTGCATGTGGCTCAGTTTAGCACCGGTCTGAGGCATTCTGCCTGTTGACAGAAAATGAGGAGCCCAACTTGTCTTCCTCACTTTAAGGACTGCCACTAGGACATGTAGCTCTGGGCACTCCCTAAAGTCTTTCCCAGGTCAGGGGGAGGGATGCTGTGAGAAGAGAGAGACCCGAGGAAGGCTCTAGCAGGGCCAGCCGGTAGGAGAAGCTGTGCCCCCACACGCTTCTGCCAGCTGAATTCCAGGAGAAGCCAGGTGTGGGCACCATGGAGGCTTTCTGCCTTTCAGAATTTGATGTCTGCTTTGCTGTCGACAAGCCGCTTTGTAAGCTACCCCTTCTGAATTAGAATCATTTTCCAAAAGCTCTTAAGCTCTGATTAATGCTGGGGCTGTTTTTTTTTTTAAACAATCATCCTGCCAGTCTTAAGCTGTAGTCATTTTCAATAATTTGGAGTGCTCAAAGGCAAGCCAGGAGTTTGTTGACAACAAAAACCCATAAGAGCACAGCCAGGCAACCACAAAAGATGGAAAAGCAAAGGAACCATTTGGGCTTCTCTGGCTTCCTACCCCCAGACTCTCACCGGTAAAAATCTGATTGAACGCTCACAATTCGTTAAGGATCCGACAGCGAACACGGCTGGGCGATGGGGCTGCCAGCCCCGCTTTGTGCAAACAAACGAGCAGCGTGTTGGGAGAACTCCTGGTTTATTGATGGACACGTGTGCCTCATTCATACTGTCCCCAAACCAGAGAGCCCTCATTTGTCTTCCTGTCGCCAATATCCAAGACTGCAAATGACATGCACTAGCTTTGCTCCGGAGCCATTTACTACCCATGAACACGGAGCAAGTTCAGGGCCAGGATGTTGGGATCCAGCTCCACTGCGACTATGGCCATGTCCCTGGCCACGTGTATTAAACTAGCATTCTCTCTCTAATCTTGAAAACACTGTGCTAGAGTACCCTTCTGGTTTGAAAGCCCAGTCTAAAGGTCTGGCTCACAATGTCCATGATCACAGATTTTTCTAGACTCAGCACTTACTCCTAGCTCATGACTTCTTCCTGTAGGGAAGGGTCAGCTCTGGGAGACGGGAGTTTGAACTCAATGAATTTGGCGGGATTGCTATGCATCTTGGTCTCAATTTAGCCCTGCTGCTGCACTAGCTATTACATAGGTTCTATCACTAGCCAGGTAGAATACAGGTTTCTGGGTAGAGCTTGGAGCTTTTATTAGCTAACGTCCAACAAATTCTCTCAACCCTGAATCACAACAGGAGCACCCAGCCCTGTGCTCAACACGGCCTTAGAAGGCATCTGTTATCTTCCCTTCCTCTGAGGCTGAATGAATTGACTTCCAGTGTTGGGTTTCTGGGTCATGTTTCTGTTTTGGCCAGAAGTTCCCAAAAGAGAAACTCAACATCTACCAGTGACCCACCACATTCCTACTCTACCCAACTCTTACAGACTTTGCCAGGTTTTCAAGGGCCTCAGTTGGACACCATCCCCTCTAGCATGGCACCTGCCTTAGGATCACGAGGCTTTGGGGAAATGAGAAGTTTCTTCAAACCTGCTCCTGTCCTTATATTCCTTTTCTTAGTCAACAGCTTCATCAGTCACTCAAACTGGAAATCTAGGAGTCACTCTAGATTTCTCCCTCTACCTCATCTCCCGCTTCAACCGGCTCCCTATTCCTGCCCACCACCCCCTACATGCTCCTCACCATGTCCATATCTCTTGCCTGGTCCAGGCTCTTCGCCTTCAAGCACAGAAATATCACAGCCTGTCCTCTGGCTTCCAGCACCTCTGCCCCCACATCAGCCTGCACCACAGTGAGTCAGCAGGGTCCCGGCCCTTTTTGGGAGTGCTCTAGGCTGACCTATGACGGCAGAGGAAACCCACTCTGCTATCAAGTCAGTCTCTGCAAGGGACCCTCCAGCACTCCAACCCTCTGCCCCTCCCCCACATCCTGAAATTTCTTCTCATTACCATTCACACCTCCGTGCCTTTGAACGTTCCAGAAGCGTCCTTCTCCTTCAGGTGACTTCTCTGAATTCTCCCAACCTGCCTTTCACGCTCTCCTCAACTTGCGTCTTTATTGCATATCCGAGCCGTGTGTTTGCCTTTCTGTCTCCCTCAATAAGACAGTGAATTCATGGAGAGTAGAGACCGTCTCAGACCTGAATCTCAATTTCCAAATCCAAGCAGGGTATCCTAGGCCTGTGCTCCATAAGTTTTTGAAAAATAGAAGAATCTTTTTATTTTTCATCTGTGGTTAAATTGGCCTTTCCACTGTCCATCCCTTTCCTGGAAGTCTCCTGGTAAGCCTGCTTGCTTTCTCCTTTCGGACCAGCAATTTCTGTAGTTTTCAGAACTCCCTCTGTCTGTGTTGTTCATCTCTGTTTCCATTTGGCTTTGACTCAGTTTCTTACTGTCCTAGTCACACCACGTCTCCCATTTCCCCTTTCTTCCGTCTCTCTGGGCCATTTTGTCCACTAAGGTCCACACGCACAGTGCCTATGTTCTATAAACTTCCCAATGACCTGTGAACCTGTTTGAGACCTGGAAAAAACATATATGAGCTCTGAAATAGAAGAAAACTATAAAAGCAAAATTATTAAATGATTAATTAAATATCTACAAAACCATAACATTTTCAACCAGCAAACTGCAGCCAAACCAAACTGGTAAAGACTCAATGTTGTAAGTGGTGTTCAGTGTGGGTTTGTGTGTATTTGATATAATGCAGAACAGAGCCTCTGTCAGGGGTCCCAGAGCCTGCAGAGGTTTACAATGGCCCCACCTCTCTTTTTCTTTCCCTCTTTCTCTTCCCCCCTGTTACCTTCTCTCCATTCTCCTTCTCTGGGTCTTGCGCCCCAACCCTGAGCAAACAGACCAGGTTCAGGAGGGAGCCAGCCCAGGAAAGGCCCATGTGGGCAGAGCGCAACTGTTGTGTGGGCCATCAAGCCCTTATGGAAGGCTGATCCTTGGTGAGAACCTGATGAATACCCCCGGGGAGGGGCTGAGGGTAGAAAGCAGAGCTGGCCTAGACAAGCATAGAGTTCTGTACTTTCATTAGCAACCGATTCTCCCAGTGTCTGCCATGGAAGCCTCGAGAGAGAGCTGACTCGCACACCCAGCTTCCAATCTGTGTGGCGCAGGGCCGGTGTGGACAGCTGGGTTCAGAGGGCAACCCTGCCCAGGGCTGCTGTCCTCAGCGTCTGGGGTTTCCATCTGACATATGTGGGAGGGGGAGGCCGGCGGTGATGAGCTGTGCTTCCAGCTAATTCAACCCATGACTTTGGGCCAACCAGTTCCTTCCCGGGCCCTGCTCCTCATCTATAGAGTCTCAGTCCCCAATTGCTTAGAGTTATTTGTTTGTGAAGTATCTTGACATCTCAGATCCAACGCATGGGAAAGAGCAAAACTACCGCTGTTGTCATGATGTGTTTTTAAACCCCAAATAAAATGTGCTGCCAGCTCTTGAGTTGAAAATGAAGAAGCTGTGATAACTGATGACTAATTCTGTTGTTGCTTTATGGTACCCTCGTGATGCTGAGAGCATCCAATTCTGCCCTTTGTATTTAAAAATAAATAAATAAAGGCTCCTTTGTGAAGAACGAATTTCATTTAGTAAATAATTTTGACTCATGTGATTACTTCTGAGACTTTTTCTTAACCACTCAGTTTAGCTGAGCAAAGCCTCACCCCTCTCCCAGCGGCAACCACCTTGCCTCCCCATCCTACGGCTCCACAAAGTGAGCCTGCAATTAGGAGGAAGCAGCTGGAGAGTCGCTGTTCTCCATATTTTAAGTTGGGAGTCATTCGACTTTGACTCCCTGCTTGCTGAAGTGGGTGAGCCAGCCTGTTATTAAAAAAACAATTATGCTGTTAAAAAATCAGGAGCTCCACAAGCGAAGAGCATCGATTGGCGAGAGCCGGTCAGTTATCACCAGAAGGTCCTGACAACACACTAATAGGTTTTTCTGAAGATCCAATCAAACTTTCACGGAAGAGGCTCGAGGTGTTCCACATGGGATAATGCTTGTCCTGGCTGGCATTGATTCCAGCCCTCTCCTCCCCTCTCACTGGCTACAACACTCCTCTGCCACTTTTACTTTATTTATTTATTTATTTTTGTAATAAAGATTTGAGCTTTGTATTACATGTTAAGAGTTGTATGGGGGAGGAGACACGTCGAAGGCACTCCTGCCCTTGCCAGGGCCTCTTTGCACACTCTCCTCTGTGTCTCTGTCCTTAAAGTCAGACACAGCACCATCGCTTCCCGTGTGCTTCTCCCCGACCTTGCCCTTGGGTTTTATTCCCAGAGCCGCCTCCAGCCCAGCCAGCAGCCCGTTTTAGAAAAGATGTGGGTAGAAAGCCTGCTGGGAAGGAGCCATGAAGTGGTTTACTGTCACAGAGGTTTCCCATCCCCCTCTAGGGAAGTAAATTCCCTGGGCAAGGAGAGGGTGTTGGTCTGCAGGTGAGTGAGTGAGTGTTGGGCATGTGTGTGTGTCCAAGCTGCCAAGTACAATGTACAGTGTTTACTTGACAAGAGCATCAGATCAGGGGAGTATACGGGGACTAGGATGCATCTTACCCTCTGTGAGCCTCACTTGGTGCCCTGATGCCCAGCTGCATCTTATTGGAGGAACTTATGCTATCTTTCCCACATACCCAAAGATGTTTTATGGCCCATCAGTGACCTGGAGAGAGGTGGTGGAGACCCAGAGCCTCTAGGGTCCAGAGTACCCTTGCCCATGGGCACTGCTCTATCTGGACCCTGGCCACTTCCTACGAGCACCCCTAATGCCTAGGTTAGCAATATCAAACACTTCTCACAGCCAGTCCATGGTCATTGGTATTCCAATTGTACTCAGACTTCTCATGAAGGCTTCTTGGGTTTAATGAGTTGGCATACATCCATCCCCTCAGCCTCTTCTACCAAGTCACCTTGCCCAGGACCCATAGGTGGCCAAGGCAGGGGGCACTTTGCAGGTCTTTGCTTATACCTTGTCTCTTGTTCCTCCTGCTAAACCTTTGGAAGAACACAGGCTTTGTTATCAGCAGACTTGGGTTCAAATCCTAACTTCTTCACTTAATAAAACTTGATGTTTGACAAGTCTCTGAGTGTGTTTCTTCATCCTTAAAATACCCACCTCACAGCAGGTTGTGAGAATGATGTAAGTAAACATGCTGGGCTGCTACGTAAATTCTAGTTATAGGTTGGTGTCAAACGTCCAGGCTCCAAGAAGCAACCCTCACACCTAAGGCTTCCTAGACCTTGCCTGTAGCCCCGAAACAGACTCACGCCAATTAGCACTCGGTTATAATCTGCCAGTTTCCTCTTGTCTCCACACCGGCTGACAGTGCCTATGCTTCAGGTAACCTCTCACACTGGCTCTCAGGTCCCCAGATCCCTGCACTACACTGTGACGCAGCTACTCAATAATTCCCCAACTTCCTGGGCATTTATTGTGACACTTAGGAAGGGACTGAAATGGGATCGCAGCTTTGGCTCAGTTCACCCAGTCACAGAACACGGAAGGTCAGGGCCACAGAGCGCCTCAGTGCCGGTCCGGTCCAACCCCCTCACTTTGCACACTTGGACTGCAGGCAGCCTCTCAGGGCAGTGCCTGGTACCAGCCTTGAGGTGAGGTCTTGTGTGACTGGTCCCGCCTTCCCCAGCCGAGACCCTCCCAGCCAAGTTAAAGACAGACATGCCCCTCACCTCTTACTCACCCGCTCACACGGCAGGGCAGCTGTGGCCCTGCAACCTGGAAACACATAGAGCTCATTGAAAATGCCAATATCAGCCCTGGCAGGGTAGCTCAGTTAATTAGAGTGTCGCCCCAATATTGCGAAGGCTGTGGTTCCATCTCCTGTCGGGACACAGGCAGGAATCCACAGTGAATGCATAAGTCAGTGGAGCAACAAATCCATGTCTCTTTCTCTCTCTCTCTCTCACCCTTCTTCCCTCCCTAAAATAATGTTTTAAATGCTGATTTCAGACCCCACTCATATCAACAGCCTAGAAGCCCGCAGGTCAGGGAGTCCCCCAGGTGATTCGCATGCATGCTCCTGCGTGAGCGCCACTGGCTCCTCCACGAGAAAGGGTGTCGGGCTGACAGCCGGCAGACCTGCATTTGAATCCGGGCACTACTCTTGAGCGCCAGTGTTCGTGCAAAGCAGCAAACTGTGCTCTCCTCACCTGCCGTTCGTGCACACTAGCAAGGATGACACTCTTGGAAAGCACATAGTAGGCACTTAAGAAACATTCGCAGAATCTGAATTGCCACTTGTCTTGGGTGAGTGGCTGGATGGCTGATTGCAAGGCTGATTGGAGGACATGCAACTTTCATCAGTTCGTCAGGAAAAACAAGTCTATGAAGGGCCTAAGTGCTGACACTTTGTTCTCCACATTTGGAGACAAGCCTCACATATACCTGCGGAAACAAAGGGGAGAATGAGAAGGACAAAGGATTTGAAAGGGGTCAGAAGCCCAGCAACAGGGCCGTGTGCTCACGGGGAGGTCTTAACTGAATTGCACTGACATACTCATTGTTTCCACAGATATTAGGGGGCTCCGGCCACATGCCAAGCAAGGTGCTAGGTGTGGAGAACACTCAAGGGTACAAGTTGGATAAGGTCGCTGTGACAGGTGAAATATGCCACTTACTCCCCTATTTGTCCCAACCCCCTAGTACTGGGCAGAGTATGTGAAACTGAGCAGGAGGACACGCTCACACATGATCCTCTAGTCTCTTTTCCCTGGCTGTGGACACTGAGAAACCTGATGTTGCAGAAGGTACAGCCACAGGTGCCGAAGCTCCCGCTGTCCTGGCTCCCTGTGACCAGTGGACAGAGGCCTCTGCTGACTCACATGGGACGTGTGCACCATGATGAGCCCAGCCTTTCCCAACCAACACAGCTCCTACCCATGAGTCTTGCACTCCATCAGGCAAACACCTCTCACTTGGCTGAAGATTTAGTTACAGTTCTAAGAGACGCCAGGAAGGAGACTTAGAGGTTGCTATCAAGGCATGTATTAGTGGGACCTTAACAAGTCTGAGGGATCCCTGGGGAAGTGCAAATCGAGGCCTGTGGAATGACTAGGGGTTATTTCAGAAAAGAGAAAGGGAGGTCAAGCCCAGGGAGAAGACATGGTATCTGCAAAGGCCCCAAAGTGGGCAGGAGCGTGGTGTGGATGGAGAACAGGGCGAGGAGGGAGGAGAGCCAGATGTGAGCGCAGGAGGGATGCGGAGTTGCTGCAGGGAGACCGAGGCAGACTCTTATGGGCTGCACTAAGGATTTGGGATTTTATCTTAAAACAAATGATAAGCTAAAAGTTTTAAACAAGGTAGTAACAGAAAATCTGCTTCTTAAAATGCTTTGAGCCTTACCTTCCTCGTCTGTGCAATGGGCATAATAATATATGTGCTTCAAGATGTGTGAAATGGAATGCAATAACCCATGTAAAACATGGTGCCAAGCACAGCTCTCACTTAAAAGGATCCAGCCCATGCCTGACCAGGCAGTGGCGCAGTGGATAGAGCATCAGTCTGGGACACTGAGGACTCAGCTTCAAAACCCTAAGGTTGCCTGACCAGGCGGTGGCGCAGTGGATCGAGCGTCGGACTGGGATGCAGAAGACCCAGGTTTGAGACCCCGAGATTGCCAGCTTGAGCACGGGCCCATCTGGCTTGAGGAAAAGCTCGCCAGCTTGAACCCAAGGTCGCTGGCTCCAGCAAGGGGTTGCTCGGTCTGCTGAAGGCTTGTGGTCAAGGCACAAGTGAGAAAGCAATCAATGAACAATTAAGGTGTCACAACGGCAATGAAAAACTAATGATTGATGCTTCTCACTTCTCTCCATTTCTGTCTGTCTGTCCCTATCTATCCCTCTCTCTGACTCTCCCTCTGTCCCTGTTAAAAAAAAAACAAAAAACTAAGGTTGCCAGCTTGAGTGTTGGATCATAGATCATAAACATGACTCCATGGTCACTGGCTTGAGCAAAAGGCCACTCGCTCTGGTGTAGCTTCCCCCCTCAAGGCACATATGAGAAAGCAATCAATGAACAACTAAGGTGCCGCAACTAAGAGTTGATGCTTCTCATCTCTTTCCCTATCTTTCTGTCCCTGTCTGTCTGTCTCTCTCTCACTAAAAAAAAAAAAAAAAGAAACAAACAAAAAGGATCCAGCCCCATCTACTTCACATCTAGCACAAGCACTCTGGTGTGTTCTTCATGGGAACCTGAGATCTGTAGGAAGAGACCCAAATTACCTTTGCAATGAAATAAGAGCTAGTATTTATTGAACAGTTACTGCATGCTGGGTAATGTTCTCAGTGCTAACTCCCTGTCACCCTATGGGATGTGTACTATTATTTTTACAAACGGGAAAACCTGGACCCAGAGTATTTCAACTATTTGCTCAGGATTACATAATATCAAGACAGGACTTAACCCAGACACTCTGATTCTAGGGTTCTCACTCTATTCACTATTCTTCACTGCCGCACGGCGGGGAAATGGGATTTTTAGGGACACAAAGTGATCAGAGACCGAAAAGGGTGAGTGGAAGAGACAGAACCAACTTGTGACACCGAGTAGACTGCCTGTGAAGATGTCAGGCATGTCATTCCACATGACAGACCATCTGCCCCCACAGAACCACACTACTGACCCAGGAGTGGCAGGACTCCACACCTCCCTGGGCTGGGGAGCGAAGCATGTTCTCTGTTACCTCTATCAGTCTCCACATGGCCCCTTCTAGAGATGACCGCAGCCGGAGCAGGCCCCCAACCCACAGTTCCCTGCTCCAGGTGGGGCCCTCAGAGGCACACTGACGCATCAGCAGGGCCAGCTCCCCTGCCGAGAGGACACTTGGGCCTGGCGTGGGTCTGTGGGAGTGTGTCTGAGGCATAAGGTGCCATCTTTGCAGAAGGCTGGCCTCGCTGGGCTTCGAGGCAGGCGACAGGCAGGACAGCTACCCGACTCTTGCCACCCTCGCCAGTCAACCAGAAAGTCAGAAAGCATGCTTGGCCACCAGTGGGGCAGATTGCTGAGAAAATCCTGTGTGTACACTACTTATGAAATGTGCACCAGGCAGACCCGCGGCCGAGACTCCCGTCCCTCCCAGGCAGATGGATGCAGCCCTACATGATGAACAAGACTGTAATTGGGGATGTTCCAATTTACTAACCGTTTGCAAAAGATTACAGCCCTCTCACACATTATCCTCTCCTAATCTTACTTTAATGAACATTACTCTATCTGTATGTACATTTCCAGGGCAGGGGTGAGGGTGGGGGAAGAAAACAATTTCTAGCCTAGAAGGCAAAACTGTAGCTCATATATTAACACCCAAATGAGGAAGAGGAAGTGTAATTGTGAGATCTGTAGCTAAAGACACTCAAAGCCCCCCTCCCTTTCCATGTGAGGGAGGTAGTTCTTGTTACAGCCAGCTACTCAGAAGTGAACACTGAGGACTTCCCTCCCAGGACAGTGGCCTCACCTGGACTACAGCACTGCAGAGGGAACCCCACAGAAGTGTGGTTCTCAGCAGCACTTCCCTGCTGGAAACAGACCACTCTTGTATTAGGAGGGAAGCAAGTCAGACTAATAGAAGAACTTCCAGGGAGTAAAGACTGTTTGCTCAGTACACCTTCCTTAAAAATCTATTGCTAGGAGGGATCCTTAGGAGTGAGTTACTGAGCCATCTTCTCCTGGAATTTCATCATCTATAAAATGGGTAATAGGGTGGGATAATAATGCTGCCTAATTCAGGTCTTTATTCAACAATTTTTATTGAGACCTACTATGTGCTTGGCACTCATCTAGGTGCTGGGAAAACAGGAGTTTTAAAAAATGAATGTTTCACCCTGGCCGGTTGGCTCAGCAGTAGAGCATTGGCCAGGCATGTGGAAGTCCTGGGTTCGATTCCTGGTCAGGGCACACAGGAGAAGCAACCATCTGCTTCTCCACCCATGCCCCTCCCTTTCCTGCTCTCTCTCTCTCTCTCTCTCTCTCTCTCTCTCTCTCTCTCTGTTCCCTCCTGCAGCCATGGCTCAAACAATTTAAGCAAGTTGGCCCGAGTGCTGAGGATGGCTCCATGGCCTCACCCTAGGTGCTAAAATAGCTCATTGCCCAGCAACAGAGCAGCGGCCCCAAATAGTCTGAGCACCACCTGGTAAGGGGCTTGCTGGGTAGAGCTGGTTGGGCTCATGCGAGAGTCTGTCTCTGCCTCCTCACCTTTCACTTAATAAAAAAGTAAAATAAAAAATAAAAGAATGTTTCCTGTTTTCATGAAGTTTGCATTTTCATGAGGAAGGAAAAATGAGTAAGTACATGGTGTGTTTAGATGGTGGAACAAGGACAGGCTTCCTACATCCAGCAGATGTACTGCGAGCCCGCGTTCTTTCAGGGTGACACACTCACTTCCCAGGCCTTGGACCTGGGAAAGTTCTCCTAGCCGCTTTCCTGCTGTGAGGATGGCCAAGCACTGAGAAACCCTCTTCAGCCCATTGGTTCCCTCCCTGAGCAGTAGTTTGCTTTTGATGTTGGAGTGACATCACAGGCTTACAGAAGGTTGCAGCTGCCCCCCTTCTGCTCCAGGATGAGGTAGGCATAGGGCAAATTCCCAGCACAAGGGGCGCTCTCCTGCCTGGGCTCTGACCCTGCCTGATGGTGAGCCCTGTCACCATGGCAGCCTGTGAAAGTTTCAAGAGGTCCAAAGAAGTCAGAGAGCATACCAGGGAGAGAAAACACTTGCAATCCTGGACATACCCCTCTGGAATCCCTTCCCTGGTTCCTGGCTGCAATGACTGTAGGGTAAAAACACCGAAATGCATGTGGTCTTATTTCTTACAGCAAGCACATCAATTCCCCATGAGAGTGGGTGAGACTGAGGATAGGGACATGAACAACAGCCAAGGCCTGGTTGTCAGGGACAGATCCTCTGCTGTGTACCTACTATATGCAGGGGAGGGACCATCCCACTACAGTTTTGCTGGTTGCAGCCCAGCATCCTAGGTCAGACATGTCCTAGCACAGCGGCAAATTCCTGGCCCCAGGAATGGCAGAGAAAGGTGATGGCCAAAGCCCTGGGACCCACCTGTTTGGAGCCTTTTCCTAGCACTTCCTCCCTCCCTGCCCATTCCTGTTCTTCCTTCCACCCTCACTTAATTGCCTCTCTGAACTATTTTGAGAGCTCTGTTCACAGATATTGTCAATCAGACCTGCCCGCTTATGTATGTGCACACACACACACACACACACACACACACACACACACACCTGCCCGCTCTTCCCCCACTCCAGGCCCCTGCTTGCTCTCCAGTCTTCTATCTCCTAGACACACATGTGCACCTGGACAGCAAGGACTGGTCCACCTCACAGGCCAGGAGAGGCTTTATGAAGTTCATAGGCATTGAAACTCTTGTTGGGAGGAAGGGGGTGTGGGCTGGAGGGTTCTAGCTCCTCTCTGCCCTCCCTCCACCAGCTCAGCCACCTCAGGGAGCCCCGAGGGAGTTGGGACTCAGTAAAAACAATTTGCCTCCCTTCTCCCCAGTACAAAGAACCTTTTGTATTAATCAGCAACAAATTTGAACTGGGCCTCCTTCCAGACTCCAGGCTCTGCCTGGTAATTTGACAGGCTTCTCCCCAGTCTACTAATAGCTGGCTCTGGTCTCCGTCTTTGTGTGTGTGCACATGTGCGTGCAAATGTCTGCCAGGTAAGCACATCAAGTGGGAAGTAAAGGAGAATGTAAACTAAATAAGTAAAATAGAGAAGGAAAGAAGGAAGCAAGGGAGGGAAGGAGGGAGGGAGAGAAGGAAGGAAGAAAGAAAGAAGGAAGGAAGGAAGGAAGGAAGGAAGGAAGGAGGGAAGGAGGGAGGGAGGGAGGGAGGGAGGGAGGGAAGGAAGGAAGGAAGGAAGGAAGGAAGGAAGGAAGGAAGGAAGGAAGGAAGGAAGGAAGGAAGGAAGGAAGAGGAAGGGAGAGACAGTGGGAGGGAGTGATGGGAGGGAGGATAAGGAAGGAAGGAAAGAAAGGGAAAAGGAGAGAAGGAGGAGAGGCAGGAAGAAAGAAGACAGGCTTGGAGGGAGGAAGGCTCCCTGTGCAGTGTGTAAACACCTGCACAGGTGACTGACTGTGTGTGGCCCCACTGCTGTCTTCTCAGAGGTGCCGGCTGATGCAGGATGACCGTGCACCCCAGCCTGCCCGGGATGTTTTCAGTGCCAAAACCTGGATCACTTGGTGGCCCTTGTCCACCCAGTTCTGTCTCCCTGCAGCCTGTGATTTAGACCCAGGCTGAGTTCTGATAGCCCAGATGGAGCCTGGTTCTGGGGTGGTGGTAAGGCACCATATGAGAAAGAAAAGAGCTCTCTTCTTGTTTCTCCGGCTCCCGCGTTTGTACGGCTTCCTCTGCTCCCTTTCCGGAGGAGTAGGTCTGAAGAAGCAGGAGTGGGGTGATGTAACAGCAAGTCACAGTTAACACCGACCTGGGCTGATGATGCGGCAGGCACAGTTTCAAATACATCAGATGTACCAACTCATTTAGCCTTCCTAATTACCCTTGGTAGCTGTTACTGTTGTGGTCCTTTACAGATTAGGAAATCGGGCATTAAAAACATCCCATGCCCAAGCCATTCGTTGGCGGGTTGGGATTTGCCCCTTGCGATCTGTCTCTAATTGCACTGTCCCCTTGCTTAGCCACAGCCATGCCTCTGAGTCCTTGGCCTGAGGTCCCATTCAGCACCCAGAGAATTTCAGTCCTGTGTTCTTATGGGAACCAGTGGGTTGAAAGAAGCAGGGGCAGGAAGCCTTCTTCTTTCTCAGTCTGTTATCCAGGAGTCCACGTGGTCAGGTGTGGGCTTGGATCCCTGCAGCCACTGAGGCATGGGGAGCTCCTAGGGCCAGTAGTGGGGTCTGGGGCTGTCCAGGGGTCTGGCCACCCCTCCCAGTCCTTCCAGGCCCTCTGGCCCCTTCCCTCTCCCAGGAATTAATGGCCTGCTCCTCCATGCTGTCAACATCGCATGCCCTTGCTGCAGCAATTCTTCAAGCCCGGAAAAGGAGCAAAAAGAATATTTGATCACAGGCGGCTGCCATCAGCCTGCCGTCTCTGAAGTCCTGGGCTGGGTACTTCCTGCCCGCTGGGCCCTCCTCCCTGTCTACCTCTGCAAATTGAGGATGCAGGACCTGCCTGCCTCTCAGATGTCACCCCTCCTTCGCCACCGGGGTGGTTCCTTCGGCAGAGCTGTGAGCAGTGGGTTCTCATCTGAGGCTCTGTGGACGTGCCCTTGGGGCCCTCACTGCTCACCTCCCCTGCCTCCTCTTCCTAGCAGAGAGCCCGTGTGCCTTGGAAAGGGTATGGCTTTTGAAACCAGCCGGACTTAGATTCAGATTCAACTCCCATGTGCATCTAGTGGTGGCTGTGGCAAAGCCTGTAGAGGGAACTGATGAATGGAAGGTATAATCAAGTTAGGTGGCAGTGGGCCCAGCCACCCCCACCTCACAGGAGGCATCCACGCAGTCTCCCCCAGACTAATGAGTGAGACGACTCTTTCATGCTCCACAGAAACTTCCTGTTGTAGCCACTTTCATGCTTTAACTCCCCTTTATGATAATTCTTCTATAGGTCCAACCTGAGTTCCTTAAGCTGCACCTCAAGTTTATTTTCTTTTGTCTCCTTTTTAGAAGAGACTGAGAGGCACCCAGCCTCCTTGTGCATTTCTTCAGGAGCATAAAGACTTTTCCTGCTGGTTGGGAAGCAGGGAGTCCTCTGCCCCCTGGGTCCTAGCCTACTCTGAGGTGCCCGGGGCCCAGACTCACACCGAGGAGTCCTGGCAGGTGCAGGGACCAGGACCCAGGTCCTCTGATTCTCTGAGTCTGGCTCCCAGAATCCCACCTGCTTTGCCTTCTTAAATTATTATCTGCATTCTAGAAATTTCTTTGATAATTTTCTTGTATTAAAATAAGAATGAAGATGAAATAAAGGGAAAAAGAAGGACTTAACATGTCCCCGTTTGGGAAAGAGCCTTGTGACTCCAGCTGCAGTTGCAGAGGGCTGAGGGTGGGGCGGACAAGAACGCTGGGACCTGCGAGGGTGCCAAGGGCCACAGGCTTTCCTTGTGCGGGGGCACGCATCCCCACACCCTTCTCCTGCTCATCCGTAGGTGCTGCGGGCAGTGCATGACCACTTGCCATCTCATAACCAGCTCTGTTATCTCTGCGTAACTGCCCCTCTCCTGGCAGTGTGGCCTGCACTGGGAGCCTGAGGAACGGGACACGTGACTGTGACAGCCAATAAAAACTAAGGACTGGTCTGTCTTCTTCTCGGTTCGTCTGGCAATTAGTAAATCTATGATGCATTTAATCTCCAAAAGCCGCTGTGCTTGGCTTTAAATGCCTGACATCCTATCTAGAGCACCTGTAATTGTCGGCCTTGGTCGTTGAACTTGAGGCTTTTGTCAGTCCATTCTGCTGGGCTCCCCTCAGGGAGGCTCGTGCCTTTGAGCCCCCTGTGGAGGGCGGCCGGGGGCTGACTGCCCCACACCCCCCAGCAGGCTCCCCCTCTTGCTCCCCATCCCTGTACCCTGCCTGTTCTGCACACACAGGGAACCAGTTCTTCTTTAAGAAACTCAAGCCGTTGTTGGCAGACAATCCCATAAACGAATAATTGTCACATATGGACGGAAGGGTTAACAGACTGTGTATAAAGTGCTGGAAGACACTGGCAGGGGAAGTGCCTTGTGTCCTCTCGGAAAGCCGAGGAGAGCCTCCACAGCCAGCAGGGTGGGCAGAGGGCTGTGTGGTGGGCAGGCCGGTACAAGGCACTCCCAGGGCCGCATGTGCCACTGCAGGACCTGTTTGGGGAATGGCAAGGGGTGATGAGGGAGCTGTGCCGGGAGGAGCGCTGGAGTGGTGGGGACTGAGGAGGAAAGGAGAACCCACATTCCAGGGTTACGATCCTGTTCTATGACCATAGATGCAAAAAGGACTTTGTGCAAGACCACGCATACCTAGGTAGAGTCCTAGATACAGAGATAAAGACACATAGACACACACGTGTATATATACACACACATGCACGTGTAGCATGTATATGCATGTATTTTAAAGGATGTTTTCACTTCTACATTTATATAGCTATTATATAACTTAATTTATATATTGTGTGTGTTTGCTAGGACTGCCATGGCAGAGAGCCGCACATGGGGGAGGCTTACATAACGCAGGTTTATTTTTCAAGTTCAGGAGGCTGGAAATCCAAGACCAAGGTGTCCTTTGAAACCTCTCTCCTTGTTTTGAAGATGGCCATCTTCTCTCTGTGTCTTCACTGGTGTTCCCTCTCTGTGTGTCTGTGTCCCGATCCTTTCCTCTCCTAGGGACATCAGTAGTATTGGACTAGGGCCCACTCGTATGACCTCATTTTACTGGAATAATCAATTTAATGGGCCTGTCTCCAAATGCAGTCACATTCTGATGTACTGGGTGTTACAGTTTCGATATATGAACTTGAAGATAGGGGACACAATTCAACCTATAACATGTATGAATTCACATTTACAGACCTATTCATATAAAATTTCCTTTTAGTAGTTCCCCAGCCCTGCCCTTTACAGAGGTGCCTTGGTGGGAGAGGCAGGGGCAGCACTGTGGACCCCTGTGTAGACCCCCTGCCCCCACCCCAGGACAGCAGAGAGGTATCTTGCCATCTGAGGAAGGGGAAGGGCTACTCACAACCAACTCCTGGGCTTTCACACTGTTCAACCCGGTTGTTCCAGTTGCCCCAGAAGTGGCCTCTGTTTAAGGGGCAGCTCAGGCAGCCCCTCAGGTCAGAGGAGCGGGGACCCCTGGAAATGCCTGACTGGTGCTGGTGTTGCCTGGAAGGGAAATCTCACCTTGAAAGTGGCTCACCTTCCACCAGGATGGGGGCTGAAGCCTGACAACTGGGCTTCTCAACCCCTCTAATTCTGCTCTTTCTTGTATCAGTAAATGCTTTTACCGGATGCAAGTGACAGACCACAAGACTCAAATATTCTTACAATCAAGAGAGGGTTCTGTCGGCACATGTGACTGAAAAGTGCTGAGGGCAGAGGCAGGTTTCAGGAATGGCTGCATTCGAGGGTGAGTGACATTTCCATCCACAACCCCACTCTCTTCAATGTCAGCTTCCTTCTCAGGCAGGATTTAGGGGTGGTGGCAAGAGGATCAGCCTCAGAGCCAAGCCTGCATTGGGCCAAGGCCAAGTCCAATGTCACAGAAAGAGAATTTGCAATAGACTTGTTAAAAAATTTTATTTTAATGTCGTTTGTCTCGTTGGTTCTGTCTAGGTCACAGGAACCTCTCTAAAACCATCCCGGTAGCCAGGGAAGTGGTTAACTTTTCCAGAGGGACGTGACACCCACCCCCAGGCCATGGAGCCAGCTATGTCCAGAGTAGAGGTGATTCCCCAGAGAGAAATGGGAGTTCTTTCCCCTAAACAAGGCGGAAGGGTTTCTGGTTGGTAGAAGCACTTTTGAGAGAAGAGGCTTGTGAACAGAAGCGCAATAAGAAACGTGAGGACCTGTTGGGCCATGTACCCCACGGTCCGCATGCCTCAATGGGAGCATCAGATTTAATTGTGTTAGAGGTTCCCTGCCTCTTACCTAAGTGAAGTTTATTTCTGTGAAGTGATAACTACTTTCCTTAAGTAGTTAAAATAAGAAAAAACGTGGAGCATGGTGGCTCAGTAAGACGCTCCTGGCTGGAGTACCATCTGTGCCGCCTCACAGACCTGGCATGTAGAGGAAGTTACTTAAACCCTCGGGACGTGTTTTCTCTCTACTCACGAGGGTGCATAAAAGCCTCCTCTTGTCAGGAGCATTAAATGAGATGATGTACCCAGAGGTGGGATTCAGCCAGTTCGCACCGGTTTGGCAGAACCAATACCTAACTATTTTGTTGATTTCAGTGAACCTGTTGTTAAAATGGCACTTGTGATCAGGGTTCTCTCTAAGGTGGGCGCCTGGGCAGCCACCCAATGTGGAAATCACAAATTTACATTCCTTATTCCTTATTAATGTCTATTTGTGCAACAGCATTTTCTATACACCTGTAATAATGTTAAATAACAGTTCTGTTGTTTTTTCTCAAGTATTATTTAATATTTTTTCATTAATATTTTAAAACTCTTATAATCTAGTTTTATGTACCTCTTTTATTGTTCTTATATATTAAGTGCATGAAATAATAAACAACTTTTTGTTATATCATTTTTCTATACTTAAAATGGTCATTAGGGCAGAGAACCGGTTGTTAAATTATTTGAATCCTTCTGCTGGATGTATACAAAGCACTCAGTATGTAGAGCTGGCTCGGTAAATATTAGCTGTTATTTTTTAGTGAGAGGCTGTCAGAAGTCAGACTCACCGTGCCGGACCTGGAAGAATGCTTAGCAGAAGCACAACACTTTTCAGTTGAGAAATCTGGAGCAAAAAGAGACTAAGCCCCACTGCCCAGTGGAGCCAGCAGCTAACTCTGCATGTTGGACATGCAGTCTTCTACACCAGTCGGGGACAATGACCCTGATCCCAGGACATGGAGTCTCTATGAGCTTCTGCCTGGAGAGGAGCTGAGCCTTGACCTTTGCAAAGATTCTTGTATGGTGATGGGAGAGCCTGCATGCCTAACGTCCAGAAGCCTGGCCTCTGTTCATGAGTGTGAGCGCGTGCTTGTGCATGTGTGTGCTCTGGCCCCATCGGTGGACCCGAGCTCCCTAACGAGGCAGCCCTGCTGAGAAGCAGGAGCAGCTGCCTGCCTCACCCTGAACCTCTCTCCTGCCCAATGCTGTACTGCCCCGTGGTTTGAGGCCCCAAAGAAGTGAGTCCACTTCACAGGGTTGCAGGAGGTGACAGGAGGCTGCTCTCCTGTGAACAGGCAAGAGCTTGAATGCACCTGTGACTATTGTTCTCTTGAGAGAAGGCACAGAAGAATCTTACCCTGGTTACACCAACCTCTGACCCTGATGAACCGGGGCCTGCCTCCAGGTTGCAGAGCGCTTTTGTTCTGAGCCTTGTTCTCTGAATGCAGGCACACGTCTTTGGAGAACATGCAGCACTTAGGGTCAGGCCCCATCCTGCCTCACCCTCACCTGCCATATGTCCTTTCTGAGCCTGTTCCCCCACCTGTGAAATGAAGACATGCCAGCTTCCCTACAGACACTGTCTCAGTCCACTCGGCTGCTATAACAAAATACAGCAGGCTGGCTGGCTGGCTTGTAATTAACAGACGTTTATTTCTCTTGGTTCTGAGGCTGGGGGTCCAAGGTCAAGGTGTTGGCAGATTCGGTGTGGTGAGGATTTGTTTTCTGGTTCATAGATGAACCATTTTATTGTGTCTTCACATAGCTGAAGAGGTGTGGGAGTTTCCCGGGACCCCTTCTAAGGCACTAACCACATTCATGAGGGCTTCTCCCTTATGAACTAGGCACCTCCCAAAGTCCCTACCTCCTAATACCATCACAATGAGGGTAGGATGTCAAGCTTTGGGGGGTCCCACACACATCAGTTCATAGCAGATGCCATAAAGATGAAATAAAACGGTGTGTGTGAAAATGATTTTGTAAATCCCGAAGTGCTCAATGATTCTGTGGCTGGAATTAGATATTAAACATTGTGACCAGGGTGAGGACTGGGCCTGTTCCAGGGGGAGGTGTCACAAACAGGTGACTAAGCTGGGGTGACAAAGGAGCAATGAAGCAGGTCAGGGAGGCCACAGTGCCCCATAGGGATGCAGGACAAGCAGGGGTCAGTGTTCTGCTATATCCGTTTTGGGCAGTACCCTTCCCCTATTACACACACACACACACACACACACACACACACACACACACACACACACACATTCACACAGTCTCATACCAGCTTCAGCCAGATGCCATGGTGGAAAGGACCCAGACAGCTAATCACAATGCCATGGCACCTCCACCTCACCCACGTGTTACCCCAGAGAAGCGGGCATGAAGGCAGCAGAGGCAGCAGTGGGGCAGTTCTGCGGGAGAGAAGGTCCCCAAGTCCTGTCATACGGGCCACCAATCTCAAACCTACTGGCATATCACAATCATTTGGGGAGTTTAAAAAACAACAACAACAACAAAGACCACGCAGATCCGCAGGTCCTGCCCAGTCTCTTGTGGACCAAGACATCTGAAGGCAGCCCTGGGAATTTAGATTTTTATAAAGTGCCCCAAGTGATTCTGCTGCACAGCCAGGCTTAGAATCCCTAAAGGGGGGATTGCTAACTCATGAAGCCCCTATTTCTCCTGAGTGTCCCAGCCTTTCCTTACAAATCACCTCTCCCAAGTCCCTGTGTCAACTGCTTCTGAAAACAGTCATGGGCCTTCTCCAAAATGTATGTGGCTCCTGGCAGGCTGGGCTGCCAAAACCCTGGAAAGGCTGGCATGGGTGGTGGCAGCTCCCCACCCCCACTGGACAGCTGGAGCAGGCAGGGTTCCTGGAGCAGGCATGCCCACTGGGGCTGGGGCTCCTGCCTGCAGATGCTCATGTTTACCCAGAGTGGGCTGGAGGGACCTGGATGCTGAGCCCGGCTCTCAGGAATTTGGACAGCCACCAAGGCTCTGCCTTCCAGACTGAGATGGAGTGCTGGGCGTGTGGCAGCAGCGCATGCTACAGGTAAGTCACTTGGTCTGCCTGGTGTTTCCTGCCCAACTGGCATCTGTCACCTTACATTGCTCTCATCTTCCAGTTAGGTCTCTGCCTTGCAATTCTTTTTAAGATAATAATAATTTTAAAAAGGCAAGCAAAGCAATCTGTGGCAAAGTGCCAAGCTTCTTCTAATTGCGAATCCCCTTAAGCACGCTTCCCCGGCGCTGCAGGCCCTCTTAGTGAGGACTGCTCCAGCCCGGCTGACTGCTCACAGGCATGCAGTAATTTTCAGCCTCTTGGAACCTTCTCTTTTGTTCATCCACAAATCCTGGCAGGTCCTCATCCCTTACAAGGGATCTCAAATCATCAGAATGAACCCGTCATTTTTTTTCTATCTTTATGTAAGAAGGAAAGAGAAAGACTGAAGAAAAAAGGGAGACTGTGAGAGAGGGAGAGAGAAGAGGAGGGAGGGGAGAGGAACAGGTGACTAAAATTGAGTTCTGGGGTGTGAGCATCCTCAAGTTGGGCTGATGTTGCAGTGGTAGGACTGTGAGCTGGTCAGATACCGAAGTCTGTATGAATTAGCTGCCCTAGGTCCCCACCCACTGTCTGTGTTCCGGCCCTCCCTGGGATCCTGAGGAGCCCTCTGTCAAGAACTCACACTAAGCGGTGTCACTGGGCATCAGGGCTGTGGCCGTCGGCATTTGTTCCGCTGGCTGGAGAACAATGAGGGTATGTTTCGCTTTTTCTCTTGGGGGAGATGGAAAAGAGCGGGGGAAAAAAGTAGATGTGGCCATCAGCAGGCAGCGTCCCTATCAAGTAACGTTCGTGCAACTGTTCCTGTCTTGGTGACACGGGCCTCATTGCATCTTCAGTGAGAGCGCTTGGAAGCAATGCAGGTGTGCTGTCAAAGGTCCCAGCCAGCCATCAGAGCCAGAAGACGTCACCCTGCGGCTTGGAGTGGAGCAGGCTCCTGGCTGAGCAGAGCCGGATCTGGGTGTCACCTGCCACTGCTTCCTGCAGCCGGGTAGCTGGTGTCAGAGGACAGGAAGCCCTGAAAAAGCCTTGGTAGAGTTAATATAAGAGATTGCAGGATGGATGCAAAACTTGTCAAATTGCCCTGGTGTTCCAGGTAACAGTTGCACAGTCATGCAGAAGGGAGTGAGGCAGGAGATAGGTACTGTTGTTGACCGTCTCTTCTTCCCTGACCCAGTGACCCTCTCTGCCAGGTCAGTGACTTGGTCGGTAGGAGCCCTGCACAGTGACCAGTGATGAAGAGCAGGCTCTTAGCTGTCTGTGGAGTCACCAGGCACCTGTCAGCCCGAGGGAGAGGCGTGGTCAGTGCAGTGGGTGGAGCCAGGATGGTCACAAAGCCAGTCCACCACCTCTGCCCTCAGAGCTGCCCCCGCAATAGCCTCTGGGTTTATTGACCCAACATGAGGATGACAATACCTTCTCTTCATAGGAATAGTGTGCAAAATGGACAGGAGAGTGCTCTGGGGAGGGAAACTTGATTTATTACAGACCACACTGGCCATTTGTATCTGCCTCCCTTACCAGACACCAAGTAGGCTTCATCTCAGAATGCTTGGTGGCCAGCACAGGGTGTGGCACCGAGCAGGTACTCAATCAGTATTTGTTAATCTGTACTAAATTATTGTTTAGGATGAGGGTGATTTTTACTGCCCTAAGGCATACTGCCTGCCTGCCCACCTTAGGCTCACTCGGAGGTCAAAATGCACTTGAAGTTATCCTCTCTGCCCCTTGTACTGGGAACTCCATTTCCCTCATAATACATATGTGGAAAGAGTAGCGCCCTTGAGGAAGATGAGGCCAGCGGACTGGGCTGTGTCGGGGCTGCGATGGTGGTCAGCACGTATTGTGTCCCATGTGAACAGCGCTCCCTGGATTTGTGCAACCAGGATGGCCTGCAGAGGGTTAATGGTGGAGCAGAGGAGGCATGCAGACTATGGTGAGAGGTACTCCCACTAAACACTTTGACATCATAGTCCTGCCCCCTGGTGACCACACAGACCAGATAGTCCGGGCCCTGGAGGCTGGCTGGACTGCTGCCATTGCTCAAGGGAGAGAATGGATAGTGCTGCCCCTGCCCCTTTGGCCCCCACATACAAATCCATGTAAAGCTCAGTTTCTAGGGCTCAAACCAAGTCGGGAAGCTCTACCTAAAACCCGGTGACACTTGATCCATCTCCCCATCCCCCTAAGGCTTTCTACAAATCATCTCTGTTAGAGAGAAAATGCAGTTGGAAGTCACACATAATTGGGACCACTGCTTTGAAGCCGCAGACTCTCAACCTCACTGAGTCCCAGTTGCCTGATCTGTAAAAATGGGGTCACGCGTGTGCCCACAGCAGGAGTGGGGAGGAGTCAATGCTCTAAATAAAGAATTCACACAGTGCTGGTGTCCAGGCCATTGTGAGAGCTCAGTCCCCACACCTCCCCTCTTCTCTCTGTTTTTGCCTCGTGGTCACTAATTCCTGCATCCCAGCCTCCATTCTTTGAAGTGTGGATAACAATGCCCACCTCGCAGGGCTGTTGGGAGGGGTGAGTGAGGCATGGATGTACAGTGCCAGACCCATGGCAGGCCTAAGGCAGATGGGTATTCCCTCCCCCCTCATCTTCTGTGCTCCAGGGACCCCCTTCCGCTCAAACATGTGTTGAGTCTAGAGACGACATTCTGGTTGTTTGGGTTTCTGGGTGTGTGCTCAATCTGCACCAAGTTTCTGAAACCACGTCCTGCCCCAGGCTCAAGGAACACTGGCTCCATCTGCTGACTTTTGGCTCCTCTCTCCACCCATATTCTGTGGCAGTAATGCCTGACCTTGCTCCTCCCTGGTACCTCTCTCCTTTGGGGTCTCAAAGCCCCATGCCAGCCAATAATCCTGGCTCCTGGCTGCCCCACTCCAAAGGCAGATGGTGTTGAGTAATGGGGCTTCTCCCTCGGTTGGATAGGACAGCGTCAGCAGAGCTGACTTCAGCATCGGCCTGGCACACAATGCTGGAGCTTAGCACTTTCTCCTCTTGACTGTCTGGGTGTGGGAGGGAGGGAAGCAGGGATGACTGTTTTTGGAGTTTTTCCTGAAGCCAGGGTATCTGAGGGCTGATTGCATTCTGAGCCTTCAAACTTCCCTGCCATTGAAGCTCTCCGAAGAGATCTCTCTCTCTCTCTCTCTCTCTCTCTGTTTGCCTGTGTTTCACTCTATTTCTATTGGTGTCTAAAGAGCTTCTTCCACTTGTTTTTATATATTCATTTGAAATGACTCCTCCAATATTTAATCTTTATCAGGACCTGGAAGCCTGGTATTTATTTTGCAGGTCAGTTGCTCATCCATTTTCCCTAAGGCCTCTGGCAGGAGGCTAGAGAGCCCAACAACCTGGGGGGGTACTGCCATCAGCATTTGTCCTGGTGACAGGAGGACAAATCAAAGGGCTGCAGGCTACTAGTGAGAAGATAAATCTGGTGAAAGGCTAATGAACAAACTGTGGCTGTAGCAGAAGAGGGCTTTCAAGAGTCTCCAGGCCTTCTGGGTCTAGGGCCTGGGTCTCCTCTGAGGTCAGCAGTGAGAGGGCATATGGTAGGTATGAGATGGGTTTTCCCAAAATGAGGAGCTGGGCACCAGAGTTTAAAGTTCGGGGCAGTGGCAAAGGGCATGAGGAAGGAGACTTTCACTTCTCAAAGCATATGGCTTTTATCTCTTGTTGGGGAGAAGTCCAGGAATATACTTACACCACAGCATGAAAGATTCAGTTTAGACATGTTAATGATTTTTTTTTTTTTTTTAGTGGTAGAAAGGGACAGACGGGACAGACAGACAGGAAGGAAGAGAGATGAGAAGCATCAACTTGTAGTTGCAGCATTTTAGTTATTCATTGATTGCTTTTGTTGTATGTGCCTTGTATGGGCGGGGGTCTAGCCAAGCCAGTGACCCCTTGCTCAAATCAGCAACCTTGGGCTTTAAGCCAGCGACCTTTGGGCTCAAGTTGCGACCATGGGGTCATGTCTATGATCCCACACTGAAGCTGGATGAACTTGTGCTCAATCTGGCTACCTCGGGGTTTTGAACTGGGGTCCACAGTGTTCCAGGTTGAAGCTGTATTTACTGCACCACCACCTGGTCAGGCAAGAATTTTTAAGAGGGTAAGCCTTGACCATAGACCTATGGAAAGTTGTAGAATAGCTTTCCCTGATAGGTTCAGGGGTGATTTTGAATGCACACTAAGATGTCTAGGCAAGGGGATAATCATCTGTTTCATTTCCAGACACACGGTGAACACCTATCTTATATGGGGTGTTGAACCTTCTGCTTAGAATATAAAGGGAGTGTTTGATTGCAAGAACTTGCCGGGGGATACCAGAGAACCAGGATGGCAGACAGATGTCTATCTCCTAGTCAATTCCTTTTGACTGGAAGAGGCTGCTTGGAGGCTCGTATTAAGAGAAATAGGAAAGCTTCATCTAGGTTTACGGGAAAAGGAATGTAGAAGTCATTCAGTGATGTCTGCACTGATGCAGCATCTGCTGGCCCACCTGCCGTGGGAATGGTGCATATGTGATTCAGCAAAGATATTTCCAGAAGCTACCCTGTGCCTCGTCCTGTGCTTGGAACTTGGGAGGGAGCTGAGAATGAGTCGTTAAGCAGCATTCAATCTAGTTGGGGAAATACAGGAGACAGATATGAAGCACTAATCATCATTTGTTTAAAATCCTCAAGGAGGGGAGCTGGAGTTTGTGGACAGGAGAGGAAGCGTGTGCTGGAGGCCTGAGGGATGCTCCCTGGAGTGGCAAGGAATAAAGGAACCCAGCCCAGGGGCAGACGAGTCTGCCTGGAACATCAGTATCCCACCCTCAAAAGCTGTTCATGGGAAGCAGGTGAGAAAGAAGGGACTAAGGAGGACAATAAAGCCCAAGTGAGCCAGTTTGTTCTTTTTTCCTTTTAAGTTTCTCTGCCCCCTTTTCTAAGGAGCCCCTCCTGCAGAGGGGGGGCACTCTGTGATGGGTGCCCCACCTGCCTGCCCCGGCTGGTGCTTTTCAAAGAGCTACCTGGGTTCAGAAGCTATTCCTGGGGAAGCAGTGTTGACCCTGCTCCTGCAGGCATGTGATGAATTTTTCATAGCCCAGATGCAATCCTGTCCACGATTCTCTCTCATTCTCCTTGCCAGCACCCGCTCCTCATAGTCCTCCACCTCCACCTCGCCCCAGTCTCCCAACCGTTCCCAAGTCAGGGAAATCAGCCAAAACATTTATCAGGAATCGGTATTAACCAGCCAAGCGCTGTGAAGAGCTAATCTGTGCAGAGCTAATAAGAATGAACAAAGTCACCACAGACTTCGCCACGGGCATCGCTGATAAGGATTTGTCAGAAGAATTGCAGGTAAAATCTGAACAGCCCTGGGAAGTGGGATGCAAATGTGTCTGTCCCTCTACCGAGCCCCCTGGGAACAGACCGGAACCCTCAGGACAGAGTCCGAAACTCATCCAGGAGAGGGCAGGCCAGGAGGACAGCTGGGACAGGAGGTGCAGCATTGTGCAGCAAGCTCAGCTGAGCCAGGCCAAGCACAAGTAGGCGGGTGACTACGCTGGTGGCTGGAGAATGGAGGATGGGGTAGGGGGGAGCAAGCAAAGAAGAGCTCCCCTTCTCTATCTTTGGCAGAGTGGACATGGCGTGTGGGCAACAATGAAGAAAGTGCTGTAATTAGACACAGGAAGTAAGATCCCAGACACCTGAGCGCTGCTGAGGGTAGGAAGGGAGTTTCAAATTGCTGGCCTGGAAGCCCAGCACTTTAGCGTGCCCATCAGAGCGGGGCTATGGAGTCGGATAGACATGGTTGTGTATCCCAGTTCTAATGATTTCTAGCTGTGGAGCCCTTAAGGAAGCTGCTAAACTTCCCTGAGTCTTGGTTTTCTCATCTGTACAGTTAGTATTACTGACTGCATAGGCATCACACTGCACCTGATGCACAGGAAGGTCCCGAAATGTCACCTATTATTTTGTTATTAGTTTTATGGGTCGTTTTTTGCCTAAAGACAACCTCTAACCTAATGGTGTGATAATTCAGATGCCGGTAAACTTTATCTGTCAGGGATAAGATAGTAAATATTTTAGACAGTCAGGCCATCTAGTCTCAGTCCCAACTCGACAGCAGCCCTTGATGGAGTGAGCCTGGCCATGATCCAATAAAGCTTTATTCGTGAGAACAAGAAGCCAGCTGAATTTGGTCTGTGGGCCATGTTTTCCAGCCCTGGTGTGATTGGTCTTGGATTTTTATAGGGACTTACAAAGGAGGCCAGCTTGACCAGGCGGTGGCACAGTGGATAAATGTAGAACTGGAACGCGGAGGACCCAGGTTCAAAACCTCGAGGTTGCCAGCTTGAGTCCAGGCTTATCCGGATTGAGCACGGGGTCACTGGCTTGAGCGTGGGATCATATACATGACCCCATGATCACTGGCTTGAGCCCAACGCCACTGGCTTGAGCAAGGGATCACTCGCTCTGCTGTAGCCCCCCAGTCAAGGCACATATGAGAAAACAATCAATGAACAAGCAATCAACGAACAACTAAGATGATGCAACGAAGAACTGATGCTTCTTATCTCTCTTCCTTCCTGTCTGTCTGTCCCTCTCTCTGACTCTTTTTGTCTCTGTAAAAAAAAGAGAGAGAGAGAGAGAGAGAGAAAGGAGGTCAAAGGAGGTCAGGCTGCTTCTGAGCTCACAGGCTCCCTGCAGAGAGGCTGGAGGTGGCTAGAGAGGATAGTCCCAGAGGCTGTGCTGTAGGCTTGGGCGGGGACAAATTCTAATGGGGCTCTGAGAGCATTCCCTATAAATGAGACATTACTGACCCAACTGCGTTATATGTTTCCTCTCTGGGCGTCTTCACTGCCAAGTTTATTGTGGGGGCTGATGCGTTTTTACTGCGTCTCCTAAAACTAGACACATTTTCATCTTTCTCTTGAAATACATATCGTTAAATCTCTCTTCCAATTCCTTCTGGCTTATTGGACTTGGAAGCAAGCTGTGAAAGATGATTTGTTTTCAGGCCACAGAGCCACCCCAAGACAGGCCTCTGTCACACCCCTCCGGCCACAGGGGAGAGTGGTGGCAGGGAGAGCAGGAGGCTTTGGTGTGGGGTGTAAATGAGGTTTCTGAATAGCACTGGTTTTTTTATTCCCCCGTATATTTTAGAATCTGATCATTTTCTCAAGTGCTGAACTTGTTGCTCTCCCAGGGCAATAATACCATCCTGCATTTGTGTGGGGCTTTGCGGCTTAGAAAATGCTCTTGGTATATACATACCTCTCAGTCTCCACCACCGCGCTGCGCGGAAGTTTGTCCGCTGAGGAAAAATCATCATCCCTGGACCACAGGAGCTATAATGGAGACTCAGAAAGGTGGCTCTAGAATACCTGGTCACTCGTTCAAGATCAGAAGAGGTAGTGAGGGGCAAGGCAGTAAGAGAAGAGGCCCCCACAAAGATAGCAGGTCTTTTAGCCTTGAGAGCCTGTGACTGTGTCCTTGTTGGGAAAAGAGGGGTCTTTGAAAATACGATTAAGTGAAGGCAGGCCAGTGAAGCAGGAACTGAGAAGCCAGCCCTGTCCGTGGGGAGGGAGGCTCAGGTCTCCCACTCCAGCCCAGCCATGCTTCCTGCCGGCCAGGGAAAGACCTGCTGACTCAGAAAGAGGATCAGGTCGGTGGACTTGAAGCTGAGCTCAGCCAACTAGTCAAACTGAGACGTCACTATGATGCTTAGAACTGTTTGTTGGCTTAGTGGGGAGTTAGAAGCTATGACCCATATCCACAGGCTGTCTGGGGAAGCAGTATATGCACAGCATGAGACAATCAGCAAAGGGACAGAGCAGTGCTTGATGGAGTGCTGTTGGTAAACAAATGTTTTTTAAGTTTGCTAGCTGTGTATATATAGTCTGTGGAAGGCTGTGGGTGCTCGCAGCCCACAGGGCAGCAGATTATAAATTGCAGATTGCCTTCCTGCTTGGGGAGGGCGATTGCTTGCTATTGTTTGCTGGAGAAGGGTTTTCCCCCAGCCTGTTTGGCTGGGGAGTGCTGTTTTGCTTGTGGGGGCCTGGGAGTGCAGGATCCTGAGTGAGAAAGGGAAGCAGTCTTTCCGACCTGCTTGCTCGTCGCTGTTATGAGACTTTAATAAACGGAATGGCCCGCCCTCCTCTGGCTCCACAGTTCCTTTACCATCTACCCCAATCCAATGAGAACCTGTATGGCCATAGCAGCGGCTCCTGTGAAATGGGCCCCTTAGTTCCTGGGTTTGTTGAGCAAAGGCTGAAAATGTCATGAAAATTCTCTGCAGGAGGTCCGGGAAGAGGACCTAAGGAGCACAGATCCTGTGTTTCCCCAGAGACTCCGAGGTCCTTCCTTTTCAGCATAGTATTAGTGTGAGAGCCCTTTATCACACAAGCACTTCCCTCCTGTCATCGTGAGAATAAAAGAGGCCATGTCCAGACAGGACAGGTAACTACGTGCCAGAGGTCTAAATCCGGGCTTCACCCCATAGAGGGGATGGGGACAGTGACAGTAGATGTTATCTTGAGAAGAAACTGGGGGAAAGAAATTAAAACAGAATTGATTTCTTGTGTCTCTGAGAGTTTTCCTTTTCCTGTGGTTTTTTTCCTTCTGAAGCAGCATTGGGCCTGTGTGGTATATGTAATAAGTCTGAAGCTACCCCCAGGAGTTGGAGGGCAGTGGACAGGGTGGGAGTAGGGGTCAGCTTCATTTGAATTTTCCCCAGAGCTAGCAAGTTCAGATATTCTAAGGAGGGGTTCAGTGTCCCCCAGCCTAAGGCCACCCGCATTTCCAACCAGTTGATGGAGCCCAACCCTCCAACCCACCTACCACCACCAGGAAAGTGGGCATAAATTTGGGTCATACTTAAAATGTAAATATTCTAATTTGCATTATTAGCATAAGTATTGTTATGGAACAGAAGTCTCCAGTCCCCCACCAATTAGTCTTTGGCTTCAGAAAGCTGGGAGGCTCCTGTTCACCATATGAATGGGGTCAGGGCTCCAAGTGGGCTGGGGAGGAGTGACAGACAGCAGCTGCAGGGTCTCTGAGCAGGAGAACCCTGTCCTGGGGGGCGGGAGGAGGTTCCATACTCTGGGTGTCCCATGGTGATTTTGAGGCAGAGGTGGATTAAGGTTGGTTGAGGCCCCAGGCGCAGAAGAAAATATCGGGCCCCTTAAATAAAGAGAGACAGAGAAAATAAAAATGTACGTTAACCATATTTTTAAATAAATAAAAAGTATTATGCACTATTATTGTTAAAGTTGCTCATATGAAACAAAATTTGGTGTCATTAGAAGAAAAGTGTAAAGTTGGAGTTTTGCGGGGCCCTTCAGAAGTCAGGGCCCAGGGCGCCTGCCTTTAAATCCGCCTCTGGCGCAGAGTAAAGGCTCAGGAGAGGGAGTGTGCTGGCCTGTGGGTCAACAACCCACGTGCTGCCTGGAGAATGACCAAGTGAGGACATTGCTGGGGGAAGGTTCTTGTTGGGAAAACAAATGTTTTTAGGTTTGCTTGCTTATACAGTGGTACCTTGACACACAAGTTTAATTGGTTTCATGGCCGAGCCTGTGACTCAGTTTGCTTGTATGTCAAATCAAA
The DNA here is from genome assembly GCA_037038555.1 of Rhynchonycteris naso. Taxonomy (NCBI): domain Eukaryota; kingdom Metazoa; phylum Chordata; class Mammalia; order Chiroptera; family Emballonuridae; genus Rhynchonycteris; species Rhynchonycteris naso. The sequence goes on along the minus strand of CM072995.1, from coordinate 276,258,873 downwards.
TTTCCCCATTTAAATTAATGGAAATGCAATTAATTTGTTCTAACCCCCAAAAACCACACAAATTTTTTGTTTTATATGCTTTTAAAAAAGAAAATGTATTTTATAAATAACAAATTCATATATATATATGAATTTGTTATTTATAAATATATATAAAGAATCTAAAGAAATAAGAAATAAACTGGTTTATGAAGTGTATTTACCTTCAAGGTCAGGCAGAGGGGGAGCATACATTAGCATAACAATGGCCCTTCCCAAGCAGGAAGGTAATTAGCAATTTCACAGACAGCTGCCCAGCGCCATTTTTAACAATAAAAGTGAGCAAACTCAAAAAACACAAGTTTTACAAACTCATTTGCCCAACATTCCACCCCTTTTGCTCACTTTGTGATTCTCACCATAGGCATTCCTGTGCAAGAAATTAGGCTCATCACACAAACAAATTACAGCAACAGCGTAAGTCATACAATTTCAAACAGACCTCTCCCCCCTCCATCAGGGTCTCTCATATTGTCGAAAAGCCATATGTCCATCCAATAAGTGAGCTGGTTCCCCCTCTGGTTGCAGTCCAAGAATCAGTTCACTCACATTGGGTCTCAAGCCTCCCCCTTCATTCCTGCCATCCTGGCAGCTCTTAAGATGCTGTCCCAAGGGGAAGCACATGGCAATGGTGGCCAACATTCCCACCTCTGCTCCAGAGAGTGTTCTGCCATCCACCTCTATGTCCCATAATAGTAGCAAGCCTACCAGGGGCTTAGTAGGTACTCTTTGCTGCTGGGCTTTTACCTTCTGGAGTCTTTGGTCGGCAACTTCAGCCCCAGTCTTCTCATCTTCAGAAGAGGAGCTAAAATGCCTGCTCCTGCCATCTCAGAGCCACTCTGCCGGCATAGCTTCAGCTTAAGCTCTTGTGGCTGCCGGCTCCCTACAACTTCCAGGGCAAACTGTAACTCATGAACCTGTAATTCCTTCTCCAGAGACTGCTCTGTTTCCAGGTGGAACTTGCGAACCCAGTCAGCCTCCTTATCCATTGCTTGCTCCAGTTCTAAGATCTGCAACTCTTTCTCCCATGACCATTCCAACTCCTTTCACTCCTCTGTTTGCAGGCCTTGGGCAGCCTCTTGTACAGAGATTTTGGTTTCTTCTTGCAGGACTGTAAAAATCAGCCAGCCCATAGTCCCCAAAAGGACAGCCATGGGGAATCATAACAACAACCAGTCCTCTACCCCACCCCTCAAGGGTGGTGGCAGCTCCATACCAATCTGATCCAAATCCTGCCACAAACTATGCCAAATGTATAGCCAGTAGTCGTGGTCATCATGGCCATGCACATGCAGGTTACCATTAGATTTGGGAAGATGGTAAAGAAACAGTGGAGCCAAAAAATGGTGGGCCATTCCTTTATTAAAGTCTCATACCGGCCAATGAGCAAAAACACACAGGGCTTCCAAAGATAGTTACACATTCTCTGGTTCCACAATGAGGAGAGTCTTCTCCAGGTTTTCCTAGAATCAAAAGCCCCACCAGTCTCAGTCACCTCTGCTTCCCCATCTGCCCACCTTCTCCCTTCTCCTCTCTGTACAAACTGGCTTCTCCTTCAGCACCCTGCCATCTTGGCTCCTCCTTCAGCACTCTGCATCCTCTCTGCTCTGACTCTGCCATCATGGCTTCTTCTCTTCCTCCTTCTTCTTCTCTCTTTTTTAAAACTTTTCTGGCACCAAAACTCCTACTCCAGCAAACTTTAGCATAACAATGGCCTTTCCCAAGCAGGAAGGTAATCGGCAATTTGCAATCAGCTGCCCTGCTCTGAAGGCAAGTACATACATGGCTGCCCAGTGCCATTTTTAACAAGAAAAGTGAGCAAACTAAAAAAACACAAATTTTACAAACTCAATTGTCCAACACTCATGATTCAAATATCCGCTTGTGACTTAAAGCAAAAAATCCCGCGAGTGACTGCTTGTGATTTAAAGTGCTTGTGTGTCAAGGTACCACAGTATTTTGCCTAAATTGGTGCATTAGCACAGGGCAGTGCCATGTGTTTGTGGTCTGTGGAAGGCTGTGGGTGCTTGCCCTCAGGGCGGCAGATTGCAAATTGCGGACTGCCTTCCTGCTTGGAAAGGGAGATTGTTTGCTGAAGAAGGTTTTTTTTCTCCCAGCCTGTTTTGCTGGGGAGTGCAGAGAAAAGGCAGTAGGTGTGGGAGAGAGGGAGAGAGAAAAAGAGAGAGAGAGAGAAGAGAGAGAGAGAGAGAGGAAGAGAAAGAGAGAGCTGAGGGGTTTGAGAGCCCTGATGAGCCTGGTGGAGGCCTATGAGTCCGGATGAGTTTTGAGAGAGAAAAGGAAGTGGTCTTCCCTGCCTGCTTGCTTGTCCACTGTTATGAGACTTTAATAAATGGAATGGCCCACCATTTTTTGGTTCCACAGTTCCTTTACTATCTGCCAGAATCCAATGAGAACCTGCATGACCACAGCGATGGCCACTGGCCTTACAGCTTTGCTGACCATTTATTGTGTTTTTTTTTTCTCTTTTGCGGGGTGTACTATGGTGTCTGAGCCTCCGTACCAGCAGTACAGGAATTTCCCATGGTTTAAGTCTTGGTGGGAAACAAAGTGTTGGGCAGATAAAATATATTATGCTCACTTTGTTATAGATGGCGCTGCCCACGTGGAAGCCCGTCTTTCAGTTGATATTAGTTGCCCTTCTTGCTTGGGAAGCACGTGATTATATTAATGTGTGTTGGGGACAGGCTGTAAGTTGTCAGAGTCGTTGATGTGGGGTGGTGCACTCTCATGAGAAATCCCATTATGCCTCAGATAAGTGACTTTGTATCAGAGGCTTCCTTGTTTGTATATTGAATTAAAGGTTATGAGTCTACACTATAAACGGGTGTAAAGCTAGTGGCCAAGGCCACCATCAGAGCCACCTGGCCAGTGCAGGTTCGCATTAGATTCGGACATTCGATAATGAAACAACGGAGCCAAGAACTGGTGAGCCATCAGCTTTAATTCTAGCTTGCACCTGGCGGGCAAGTAAAAACACACACTGGGCTCCAAAATCCACTCATTCAGTGCTCACAAAGCTACTGACTTATCTGAGTTTCCTAGCATCAAAGGCTTCTAGCTCACCAGACTTATTCACCTCTGTTTCCCATCTCCTTCTCTCTGCACAAACTCTGCTCTAACTGGCTTCTTCCTCCACACTTCACCATCTTGGATGCTTCTCCTGGTCTATTCCATGTGGCCTTTCTCTGCTCTCCTCTCTAATGCTAACCTCAAGAACCAAGAGAGAGCAAGCTCTCGGTCTGCCCCACTTTATAGTGTAGAAATCCAAACCTTTAATCCAATCTACAAACAAGGAAGTCTCTGATACAAAGTCACTTATCTGAGGCATAATGGGAGGATTCCTCATGAGAGTGCACCACCCCACATCATCCAATCAGTCAAGGGTGTGGGGAAAAGCTTACTCTTAAAACTAAGCCTTAGGCTATAACTACCCAGCCTGCCCATAGCCTGTCCCCCAACACACATTAATATTAATGAACTTGCACTGGCCAGGCGGCTCTGATGATGGCCTTGGCCACTGGCTTTACATTTGGTGTAGTCTGTGGCAGGATATGATACAGATCGTCATGGAGCCACCACCACCTTTGAGCGGTGGAGTAGAGGACTGGCTGCTGTTATGGTTCCCCATGGCTATCTTTTTGGGGGCCATAGGCTGGCTGACTTTTACAGCCATGCATGAGGAAACCAAGAGCTCTGTGGAAGAAGCTGTCTGGGACTTGCAAACCGAGCAGTGGAAGGAGCTGGAGGAAATGTGGGAGAAAGAGATGCCGACCCTGGAGCTGGAGCAAGCACTGGAGGAGGAGGCTGACCAAGTTCATGATATTTGCCTGGAAATGGAGCAGCTGCCGGAGAAGGAATCACAGGTTCATGAGTTGCAGATTGCCCTGGATGTTTCAAGGCCTGCTGAGCAGAAGGCAGAGGTGGCCCAGGGCTCAAGCCCAGCAGCAGGAGCTGGTGTTTTCAGTTTCTTTTTAGAGGATGAGGAGAATTGGTCTGGAGTTGCAATCCGCAGCCTCCAGAAGGTGAGAGCCCAGCAGCAAGGAGTAGCTACGCTCCTGGTAGGTCTGCGATTTTAGGACATAGGGGTGGATGCCATCATGCTCCCCAGAGCAGAGATGGAAATGCTGACTGCCATTGCCACATGCTTCTCTTTAGGACAGTGTGATACCTGCCTTGATGGCAGGAATGAGGGGGGAGGATAACACCCCATGTGCGTGGACTGATTTCCTGGACTATTACCGGAGTGAGCACTAGCTCCTTTGTTGAACGGACTTATGGATTTTGGACAATGTGAAATAACCTGATTGGGGTGGGTGGCGGCTGTGATAATGGCCATGACTATTGGCTTTACAGTGGGGCAGACAGGGAGCTTGTTCTCTCTCGATTCCTGAGATTAGTATTAGAGAGGAGAGCAGAGAAAGTCCAAGTAAAAGAGGCCAGGAGAAGCAGCCAAGATGGTGGAGTGCTGAGGGAGAAGCCAGTTTGTGCAGAGTTTGTGCAGGAGAAGGAGATGGGAAACAGAGGTGAATAAGACTGGTGAGATAGAAACCTTTGATTCTAGGAAACTCGGATAAGTCAGTAGCTTTGTAAGCGCTGAATGAGTGGGTTTTGGAGCCCAACGTGTGTTTTTACTTGCCCACCGGGGCAAGCTAGGATTAAAGATGATGGACCACCAGTTTTTGGCTCCATTGTTTCATTATCGACTGTCCAAATCAAATGCGAACCTGCATAAACCAGGCGGCTATGATGGTGGTCGTGGCTATTGGCTTTACACAAAGCATGCTTTCTTGTAAAAGAATGGAAAATTCCAACTTTTTGCCTTGGAACCAGGACCAGCACATGCCCCTGGCTCAGCCTATCTGGCTCTCCTACCCTCGCTGAGCTACCCAAGAGGCAGGGAAAGAACACTGGACAAGGGAGCCTTATTTCCTTGGCCAGCAGCAGCAGCTGCTCCCTGCACCAGGTGCTGGTGGTGTCAGTGGAGCCACCCAGGGAGGACAGGAGTGCACTCAAGGTCCAGTTCTGTGGCCTACTATCACTGGTGCTCTTGGCTGCTGTCTGTCTTCCCCTCATCCATTTTCCAAGCCTAGCTTCCTGACGATCTTCCTGATAACTAGGAACCACAGGACACCTTTTAGATAAACTTACTTTCTGCTTTAGTTTGCTAGAGTCAGTCCTATTGCTTGGAACTAATGCCCCTGATTAAAACAATACATTTCACTGGATAGAGCAGGAGGCAAGGAGGAATTTTCCGATTTCTGGAGAGACTAGCATGGGCTGGGTTCAGGAATTGTTCCATTTGGTTTTCACAAAATCCTGTGAAATGTTGTAGGGCCAGTGGCTGCCGCTGTGGCCATGCAGGTTCTCACTGGATTCGGGCAGATGGTAAAGGAACTATGGAGCCAGAAAACGGTGGGCCATTCCGTTTATTCAGGTTTCATGATGGTGGACAAGCAAGCAGGCAGGAAAGACCCCTTTCCTTTCCCTCAAATCTCCCAAACCTTGACTCGGTCTCCATTTCCACGACCTGGACTCTTTCTCTGGACTTACCCTCTGGACTCCTAGGCCCCCAGAAGCCTCAGCAGGGTTCCCAAGCCCCTCAGTACCCTCTCTCTGCACTCTCCAGCCAAAACAGGCTGGGGGTAAAAACCCCTCCTCCAGCAAACAATAGCAAACAGCGCCCCTCCCAAGCAGGAACAAATCCGCAATTTGCAGTCTGCCGCCCTGAGGGCAAGCACCCACAGCCTTCCATAGACTATACACACATGGCGCTGCCCCAATATAAGCAAGCAAACTTTTTAAAAAACATCCGTTTACCCAACAAATGCCTCACAAACTATTTCATTCACTTTACAGTTGAGGAAGCTACGGGCTCAGAGAGTTGGCTTGTGGATAGGAGGCAGAGCTGGGTTTGAGCTGTTCTTGCACAATGCTGCCCGCTGGGGGACCTGGCTAAGCAGTCAGTGTCGCCCTTTTGGAGGACCTCCTTCTCCACCTGGATGATCCCTCTCATCCTGCAAGGCTAGGCATTCACTTTTTCTTGGGAAGTTCTTCAAGATTCCATGCCCCTCCTCTTGGCTCCCACAGTGGCTTGAAGGAGTCTTTTCCTGCCATTAACCCTGCATGTCTGTCTGTCCATAACCCTGGGTGTTTGTCTTCTCTTGCAGAGACTCTAAGACAGTGGTTCTTAATCTGAGTTTTATCGAACCGTAAGGGTTTGATGAGTCGGTCTCAGGGGTTCGGAGAAGCCTCTGTGGCGGAGGCCAGAATAAAGTAATACCGTAATTTGTTGTGAGTTCATGCACTTTGTTGGTTTTGTTCTTTGAGCAAGGTGATGTTCATGCACGGCTCATTTTGTGCACCAGTAAAAAAACATATACCTATGTCTTGAATTTGGGGAAAAAAAATCATATTTTATTTATCACTAAAGAAGGGTTCGGTGAATGCGCATATGAAACTGGTGGGTTCAGTACCTCAAAAAAGGTTAAGAACCACTGCTCTAAGAAGTCACCAGTGAGGCCTTTGTCTCACTGGGTTTTCTAACTTCAGCCTCTGACACAAATTAAAAAATAATTAAGGTCTGAGCAGTATATATGGATAAAACTGGCCTGACCAGGCGGTGGTGCAGTGGATAGAGCATCGGACTGGGATGCGGAAGACCCAGGTTCAAAACCCCAAGGTCACCGGCTTGAACACAGGCTCATCTGCTTTGAACAAGTTTCACTAATCTTGAGCTTAAGGTCACTGGCTTGAGCAAGGGGTCACTCGCTCTGCTGTAGCCCCCCGATCAAGGCACATATGAGGAAGCAATCAATGAACAACTAAAGTGCCGCAATAAAGAATTGATGCTTCTCATCCCTCTCCCTTTTTGTCTGTCTGTCCCTCTCTCTGTCACTGTCACACACACACAAAAATACGGTAACATTAAAAGCCATTAAGGCAAGTGAATAAGGATATACCTTCTGGGTAGGAACTAATCTAGTGTGTACAGATATGATAGGCAGACTATGCCTTTCCAGTAGGGCCCTGTTAGTGTGTGTGTGAAGTTATAGATAGATAAAAAGTGGCTTGATGTGATAATTCAGTAAATTAACATAAACAAGAAGCTTCCCTAAGAACACCTTTAAAGTGGCTTGATATGACAATTTAGTAGATTAACATAAAAAGGGTTCCCTGCTAAGTACTCCCAAAATGGTTGTTTGAGGTGATAATTCTGTAGATTGACACCTGTTAGAAGGCATAGGCCAGAAAAGGTACTAAAGCTAAAGACCGCCCCCCTGCTGTGGTAGTTACCCAGACTCCAACATTGAACATAGACTGTCTCCACACCACTCTGACCAAGGATAACCAAGAGGAGCACACCAATGGGCCCCTTTAAGCTGCACCCATGCATGCCATAGAATTTGTGTGTAATAATCTGCCTGTGTGATTCTTGCCACTAATTTGTATGTTAGTCGTGTCTTTCCTCCAGTGGCAGTTGGTCTCAGCACTTATAAGTAGAATGCACATAGCCGCCTCAAGAGTAATCTTCAAGAGGCTGCCAACCCTACTGTTCAGCAGGAGTGCCCCACTGTGTGGGGAAGTCGAATCAGGGACACCGATCAAGGTAAGGCTCGGGCTGTACTGGGACACCTTCCCAACTAAAAAATGTGAACATAGGCTTTATAGAGGTCTGGCCCTTTTTATCCTTCTTGCCCTTCTCTCTCTCTTCCTGCTGAGAAAAATGCACTGGCCATGTTTGCAACCACGCTGATGGCTGGGTGGTCTCCCAGCTACAGGCTGTGAGCAGTGCCTGCATTGGACTGAGCTCTGATATGGGCTGAACCATGGCACAGAGTGTCTGGATTTTCATTTATGTACTGGACATAATGAAGACAAGACTGGACGTTTTCCTTAGTCAGACAGACAGAGATGAGACACTGGAAGTCTAGAGGCAACCTTCCAGTTCACTCCTGAATAAATCTTACTGCAACAATCTAAGCTTCTCCAAATGCAGATTGTTTGAAGTTCCTTTCTCTCTACATCGCATCAAACCACTTCAGAACCGATATCAAAGGATGTAGGAGTGCTTCCCATTCTGTCCGCTGGGTTCCCAACCCCCATGTCAACAAAATGCTGACCACAAGGAACATCTTGCCTGCTGCAGCTTCTTGCCTCCTGGAGGCCATGTTTGTATTCAGAACAACTTGATTTAGGCGAAGCTACATAAACATGACCCAAAAGAGCATCCTGGGCCACCTGCTCTGCATCAAGAGGTGGCCTTGGGGGGTTGGGAGGCAGTTCTTGTTTGAAGAGCTTCTTTTCATCTTATTACAAAACTTCACTTCCTGTGGCCCAAGGTCCCCACTGCCTGCAGCTTGGCTGCCTGGGGCAGCAAAGACTGTCCTTGGGTTGTTCTCATCGCTAAATAATTTCTAGCCAGTTCCAAGGGAGCTTTGGAGCCCCGCGAAGTGTTGTCTGGAGAAATCTTGCCCAGATATAACATTGAGACAACATTTAAAACTTCATTTAAGTGAACACAAAGAGAGGGCTCCTGGGTAAACGAGACTTAATTAATCTCGTTTCTGTGTAGATACTTTTAATTAAATGTAGCTCTACATTCCTTCCAAGTAGGTTGGAAGGGCCAGACAGTCTTGCTACTTGGTGGGGCCGAGTGGAGAGAGGCCAGGAGCAAACTCAGGCTGTCAGAGACCCTGGGAAGGGCACTGCCAGCCGGGGCTGGACACCTGTGACGTGCCCTGCCTCCCCCCTCCTTTCATCTCCCAGCTGTGCCCCTAAGTCTAAGCCTACCTTCCCATCATCTCTTAGATGCCTTCTTCTTGACTTCACAAGCTCAGCTCTGGTTCTAGCCCTTGACATCTCTCCCCTAGATGATGACAATAGTCTCCCGATTGTTCTCCCTGTTCCCAATGTCAAATCTCTTCAGTCAGTTCTAACTCATTCAGAATCAGACTTTTTAAAACCCTATCTTTATTGCGATGTTACTCCTCTGGTCAATAACTCAAAAAGTAGGCTCCATTTTTCTGCTGAAATAGAAGTTCTTTCTCATCTTGGAATGGATAAAGTGTGGTCTCTCGAAAGGGTGGTCAAGCTTAGGAGTGACTGTGGTTTCTGGAGAAGAACATGAAATGGGGGGGATCTACAAAGAAGCTTCCTGGGGAGACGCTAACCAGAGTCAGGCAGGTGTAGAGGGGAAATTAGGGTCTGAGGCAACGAAAACTATGGAAATGAGAAGTGTCAGAATCCCCATTGCAGGAGAAACCTAGAGAAATTTCATGAGCCCATGAAGAATTAGCCACAGGGAATTTCTATAGGGTAACCTGCTTGGGCAGAAGATGAACTGATATAGTGTAGATATAGATAGAATTACACCACTGCTGTGGCAAAGACTGGCTCCTCACTAATACCCGTGTTTCCTTCTTGGTTGTGGCACACAAGTAAACTACATTTTTCTACCCTCCCTGGCTCATTTGCAGATAAATGGGCCGTTTACCTGAGTTTTGGCCAATAAAATGTGAGTGAAAAAGATGCATGACATTTCTAGACTCGGCCCCTAAAGTCTCCCCAGAGGTCTTTTATACTGTCTTTTTTGTTCAATGCCTGTCTGGGTGAAGTGGGCCAAAGGGAGGATTTGATGGCTGCAGAGAATGACAAAGATATCGTTACTGATGGATCCTGAGTCTCTCAATGACTGTGTGGAGCCGAGCCTCTCCTTCTTACTTTACTTCCATTACTAATTGTGACATGTGTAAGGAATAAAATTCACTATTCAAGCACTTGAGATTTAGGGATTGTTTGAGATAGTACTTACCCTCTCCTGACTAATACATTAGGTATCCTGCCATGGGGGACACCTAGGAGAAAAAAGAACCACATTCGGTCCCTATAGGAAGGTCTGTAAAAATTGCTCTACGAGGGTAGAGCCACCCCTCAGCCTAATCAGTATCTCTTGCCTTTTCTTCCCTTGTTCTTCTGTAATGTCAAGCATGCCCCAATGACTAGGAGAAGAAACCTGACACAGGCCTTGTCTTGGAGGGCAGGGGGGAGGCTGGAGTATTGTATTTGTCAATAAGCGTGCAAGACTACAGGTTTACAATGACAAGTAAGTGTATTTGTTATCACAGCTCTGCTTGTTGACAAGGGTGGAGCTCTGCCTCAGGCTGAGGACTGTGTTTAAAGCTGCTCCATGTGTCTCTGATTCCAGGATTGGCAGCCCTATGGCTGACTGCAAAGGCACAATCCACCAAACCAAACCACACAAGCACAGTGAGCTCCTGCTGATAGCATGTCCACTAGAATGCCATTAATCAAAGCAAGGGACAAGACTAGGGCCAACAAAAAGGTGGGGATGGAGACTGTAGACTGTGAGCCATGGCAGAGTAAAAAAGGAAGAATTGTGGGCACATTGTATGAGAGACCATGTGCACCATCTTAAACGAGGTGGTGAGCTGCCTAAATTTCAGTGCCCCTGGGCCAATAGGACTATGTTTGAGTGAGCAATGTAAGTAACGTCAGAGAGCTGCAAGGATTGACCAGCATATTTTGGGCAATGGGAAATGAAATCAGAGTCCGATGTCTTAGTTTCTTGTCCTGCTGCTAGGTGACCATGGACCTTCGGCAAGTCATTTCTCTCTGGGACACAATTTAATTCTCTGGGACATGAGAGAGGTTGGCAAGGAGATTTGTAACATCCTTTCGAGCTCCTACTTCTGAAGATGCTGAGAAACCTAACTGTATGATCCTATGCCAAGATCGGTGAGATCCTATGGTCTGTAAGCCAGGCAACCCAGGGGGGTGTGCCCTTGTGTCCCAGCAGAGAGTGTGGGAGAGGACAGTCTCTGCAGGCCTCTTCCCAGAGGGACAGTGGCAAAGGGAGAGAAACTTGCAAGAAGACTCAAGTGTATTTTTCTACGCAAATCTAGAAGCCCTTAAATCAGGCTGCTCGGGAACTGATAATTTTTCCATTAAGAAAAAATAATTTTCTGGGTCTGTTTTGGTTGTATTTATCTGCAGTTGACAGCATCATCTGCCACAGCCGTGACATGCCGCCTGTCTGCTGGACCAGGCATGTGCTTGTGGGGGAAAGGAGAGGGGAAGAGGTCTCAGCATCTTCAGGCCTGAACGGAGGGCCAGGCAGCTACAACATGACCCTGGTATCTATCTTGTACCACCTAGTTCTGACCTCAGGTACCTCCCACTCCATTTTCTTCCCTAAAAAAAGAAATGTAAACAATAATCCAACCAAGAAACTCAGGGCTGTGCGATCTCTGCCCCAGCCCCCACCTCCTGCCTATCGCTTCTTCTAAGCCAGCTTGACAATAACCATTCATCATGAAAAAGAAAACAAAGTACGGAGAAACAAAAACCAATCTAAGGCCGCAAATTGACGTCAAACTTTGAAAAATGGACTGTGAGATGGTTGTGCGGTGAGCTCCTTCTGCTTTCTGGAGCAGATGGGACTGAGCACCTCCTGTCACAAACCCCCATGCCCTAAGTTCAACTTGGAGGTGACTACAGTTCAGGGAGCAGCTTTGACTCGCAAAGGTGACATTGTGGAGCAAAGGGGTAGGAAAGTCTGGTGGGAATCTGGGAAAAAGGGAACTACCTCTTGTGCTGGGAATATGCCCACCCTGGGTGAGGGACTTGAGTGGACCTGGCCAGGCCCAGGAGAAGGCTCCATGCCATCACTCTGGATTTATGTCCTTATGGAGTTGGAATATGGGCTTCTCACAGGTATGTCTTCAGGAGAGATTGAAGAAGGAAGAAATCATAGAATTCTAACACTTTGTATTTGGATGTATAAAGGGCTTTACTAAGCTCAAAGCGTTTATTTTTCCTTTATTGAATTTATTAGGGAGACACTGGTTAACAAAATTATACAGGTTTCAGGAGGCCAATTCTACAACACATCATCTGTACATTATATACTTGACCAAGTCAAGTCTCCTTCCATCACCATTTATCCCCCTTTACCCCCCTCCACCTTTCCCATCCCCCTTTCCCTTCCATAATCACCACACTGTAGTCCTTGTCCATGAGGTTTTTCTTTTTCTTATTTGCTCCATCCCACCACCTTCCCTAGCTCCCCACCCCCTGCAGCTGTCAGCCAGCTCTCTATGTATGAGTCTGCCTCTATTTTGCTTGTTAGTTCATATTGTTCATCAGAATCCACATATGAGTGAAATCATATGATACTTGTCTTTCCCTGACTGGTTTATTTCACTTAGCATAATGCTCTCCAGGTCCATCCATGCTGTCGCAAAAGAGTAACATTTCCTTCTTCTTTTTTGTTTTTTTGTTTACGACTGAGCAGAATCCCACAGTGTAAATTTACCACAGCTTTTGCATCCACTCATCTACTCATGGGCACTTGGGTTGCTTCCAAATCTTGGCTATTGTAAACAAAGCTGCACTGAAAATAGGGGGACATATGTTCTTTAGAATTAGTGGTTCGAGTTTCTCTGAATAAACTCCCAGAAGTGCAATCACTGGGTCATAAGGCAGTTTCATTTTTAATTTTCTGAGATGACTCTATACTACTTTCCACAGTGGCTGCACAAATCTGTATTCCCACCAACAGTGCATAGGATTCTCTTTTCTTTCTTTCTTTTTTATTTTTATTTATTTTTATTTTTTGACAGAGAGAGAGAGGAAGGGAGAGATGAGAAGCATCAACTTGTAGTTGCAGCCCTCCAGTTGTTCACTGATTGCTTCTTATATGTGCCTTGACTGGGTAGTTCAAGTCAACCTGTGACCCCTTCCTCAAACCATCAACAACCTTGGGCTCAAGCCAGCGACCTTGGGATCATGTTGATTATCTCATACTCAAGCTGGATGAGCCCATGCTGAAGCCGATGACCTCAGGGTTTTGAGCCTGGGACCTTAGTGTCCCAGGTCGACACTCTAACCACTGTGTCACTACTGGTCAGGCAATGGGGTTCCCTTTTTTCCACATCCTTATCAACACTTGTACTTTGTTGACTTATTGATGATAGCCATTCTGACAGGTGTAAGGTGATATTTCACTGTGGTTTTAATATGCATCTCTCTGAAGATTAGTGATGTTGAGCATCTTTTCATATGCCTATTGGCCATCTGTGTGTAGCAGTATCTATTCTGGTCCTTTGTCTATTTTTAGTTGAATTTTTTGATGTTGAGTTTTATATGTTCTTTATAAATTATATTAACCCCTTATCAGGTGTATCATTGGCAAATATATATTTTTCATTCAGTGGGTTGTCTTTTCATTTTGTTGATGGTTTTCTTTGCTGTGCAAAACCTTTTTAGTTTGTTGTAGTCCCATTTTTAAATTTTTTTCTATTGTCTACTTGCCTAAGGAGATATATCAGAAAAAATATTGCTACAAAAATGTTCAAGATTTTACTACCTATATTTTCTTCTAGGATTTTTATGGTTTTAGGTCTAAACTTTAAGTCTTTAATCCATGTTGAATATATTCTTGTATATGGTGTAAGAAGGTAGTCTAATTTTATTTTATTTTTTTGTACATATCTGTCCAGTTTTTCTAACACTATTTATTGAGTAGATTGTCGTTTCCCCACTGCATGTTTTTGCCTCCTTTCTCAAATAATAATTGATGACAAAGGTGTGGGTTTCTTTTGAGCTCTCTATTCTGTGCCATTGATCTATATGTTTGTTTTTATGCCAGTACCATGTAGGGATTTTGGTTACTAAGGCTGTGTAGTATATTTGAAATCAAGTAGCATGATTTCTCCAACTTTCCTTTCTCAAGATTGGTGTGGCTATATAGGGTATTTGTTATTCCATATAAATTTTTGGAATATTTGTTCTAGTTCTGTTAAGTACATCCTTGTTATCTTGCTAGGAGTTGTATTGAATTTATAGATTGCTTTGGGTAATAGGAACATAATAATTATATTGATTCTTCCTGTCCATGAACACGGTGTATGCTTCCACTTACTTGCATCTTCTTCAATGTCTTATAATTTTCCAGGTACAGGTCTTTTACATTTGCTTAAGTATTTTACATACTTTTACGTACTTTTTGAAGCAATTGTGAATGGTATTATTTTCTCAGTTTATTTTCCGATAGTTCATTATTAGTGTATAAAAATGCAACTGATTTATGGGTATTTATTTTGTATCCTGCTACTTTACTGATTTTATTTATCAGTTCTAGTAGTTTATTTTAATCTTATACAATATTGTATAAGATTGCAAATAATGACAATTTTACTTCTTCCTTTTCAATTGAGATGCCTTTTATTTCTTCTTCTTGTCTGATTGCTGTGGGTAGGACTTCCAGTGCTGTGTTCAATAAGAGTGGTGAAAGCAGACATACTTGTCTTGTTCCCCATCTTGAGGAAACACTTGTAGTTTTTGGACCATCAAGTATGATGTTGACTGTATGTTTGTCATAAATGGCCTTTATTACATTGATGCATGTTCCATTGATTTCAACATTGTTTAAAGTTTTCATCATAAATCAGATTTTAGCTAATGCCTTTTCTGCATCAATTGATATGAACATATAGTTTTTATCCTTCATTTTGGTTATGTGGTGCATCATGTTTATTGATTTGCTGATATCAACCTAACATCTGTAGAATAAATCTCATTTGGTCATGGTGTATGATCTTACTAATATTTTGCTGGATCTATTTTATTAATATTTTGTTGAGGTATTTAGCATCTGTATTCACCAGGGATATTGCCCTAAAATTCTCTTTCTTTGTAGTGTCTTTATCTGGTTTTGGAATTTGGATAATTCTGGCCTCCTAAGATAATTTTGTGAGTCTTTTTTTCTCTTGAAGTTATTGGAATAGTTTGAGACAGATAGGTGTTAGTTCTTCTTTGAGTGTTTGGTAAAATTCACCTGTAAAGCCATCTGGTCCAGGACTTTTGTTTGTTGGGAGTTTTTTGATTACTGCTTGAAATCAACTAGTTTTCATCTGTCTATTCAGATTCTCTTATTCTTCCTGTGTGTGTGAGACTGACTTCTAGTTTTATACCTTTATGGTCAGAGAAGATGCGTCATATGGTTTCAGTGCTCTTAAATTTATTGAGATTTGTTTTGTCTCCTAACACGTGGTCTATTTCAGGAAATGTTCCAGGTGCACTTGGAAAGAATGTATATTCTGATGCTTTGGGGTGAAATGCTCTGAAGACATCAATTAAATCTATCATATCCATGTGTCATTTAGCACCACCATTTCCTTGTTGATTTACTGCCTGGAAGATTTATCCACTGATGTCAGTGGAGTGTTTAAAATCCCCTACTATGATTGTATTACTGTTAATCTCTCCCTCTATGCCTATCAAGATGTGCTTTACAAATTTAAGTGTCCCTATGTTGGTTGCATAAATGTTTACCAGTGTTAGCTCCTATTGTTGGATTGCTCCTTTTAGCACTATGTAGTGTTGTTCTTTGTCTCTTACTATACCTTTGTTTTAAAGTCTATTTTGTCAGATATAAGTATTGCAAACTCAGCTTTCGTTTTTACGTTCATTTGCATCTTCTTTCATCCTTTAATTTTTAGTCTATGTGTATATTTCTTTCTGAGATGGGTCTCTTATAGACAGCATATATGTGGGTCTTGCTTTGTTATTCATTCAATTATCCTACATCCTTTTTTTAAAATAAGATTTTATTAATTGATTTTACAGAGAGAGGATAGAGGGGGAAGTGAGAAGTATCAACTCATAGTTTCTTCACTTTCATTGTTCATTGTTTGGTGTTTGGAGCAGTCTTGATGTATGTGGCTTCTTCACTAAATTTTTGGTTATAAGACCTCTCTTCAGCTAGTCTTCAGTTGGTTATTCAAGATAATTGTTATATAATTTAGTTTTAATTTCAGTTTGTCCCTGAGAAGTGGTGAGTTTGCTTTCACCTACTTTGCCATCATATTGAATCTGTGGGTAGGTGATTTTATCCCATTAGTATCTGACTCTGAAGCAGAGGGGACACATCACTCCATGAGGCCACACACAGGGAAGCATTCATAAGGAGAATAGGCAATTCAAAGGATTTTTATCGGTATGATCTTACTCCCAGTAAGCCTAGGATATGAGAAGAGCAGCTTATCTCATTGGACAGCTGAGTAAAGTGAGGTGTGAAGATATTCTAGGACTCACCCAGAGTCACACAACATGTAAGTGATAGGGATGAACTTGTACATAGGTTCTTCTGGACCCAGAGCTGATAACCTTTTTATTTGGGACACTTTGAGCTGATGAGAGTCTAAGGCATCATCAACAATACCACGAAATGCCTACCCTTTCCAAAAGGGGGATTTCAAGGCCAGAGAGGAGAGGTGACTTAGCTGCTGAGTTCCATAGTCAGTAGATTGGGACACCAGGTTCAGGACCAGGGGTTCCTGATTTCCAACCAGGTAGAAATGATGTGCCCACAAAGTTCTAGTGAAGGCCCTGAATCCTGCTGTGTTATTCCCAGGAGAAGTGGCTGAGACTGCAATTGGTGGGAGCCAGATGGTACTTTTTTCTCCTGGGCTTTGTCTGTGGATATGGTACTTGTTTGTCCACTACACCAGGCCTGAGTCAACCATAGGGTAATGGAAATCTCAGAGGAATGGTGATTGACTCTTAGATAATAATGTGTGAAGAAAGGTTGATCTGTCTCCTCAGGAAACTACATTTTTCCTTCCCTTCTCCTCCTCTTGTAG
The DNA here is from genome assembly GCA_037038555.1 of Rhynchonycteris naso. Classification (NCBI taxonomy): domain Eukaryota; kingdom Metazoa; phylum Chordata; class Mammalia; order Chiroptera; family Emballonuridae; genus Rhynchonycteris; species Rhynchonycteris naso. Next base: position 276,242,149 of record CM072995.1, on the reverse strand, counting down.
TCATACAACTTCTCTCCATGCTGCTTACCCAGTGCCCTTGACCTGTCTCCATATGCTCAGGATTCTGTAAGGTCCTGGCCTAGGTTTTATCTGGCCAAGGAGTACCAGATACTGTGAATACCTCAATTCCTCTCTGCCCACCAGCAGACCAACCTCTTCTATGATCTAGTTCCCCAGAACCTGCCCTCTGTAAGAAAATCCAGCTTATATGACAGGCTCAGCGCAGGTGAACTACAAGCTTCAAATCCAGGTTCTACCACACATTAGCCCTGCATTTCTGGGCAAGTTAAGTAACTTCTCTCAGCTTCAGTGTTCTTTATTTGAGAAATAAGAATAATAACACTTACTTCTCAGGGTTATTAGGAGTTGTAAGTGAATTTATGTAAGAAACTTACCACAATGCCTGAAGCATAATACACATTCAATAGACATAAGTTATTTTTACTTTTTAAACCTATTCATGCTCCCGTCTTGATGGAGGCTAATGACTCACTGCAAAGTTAAAGCAGACTTTTTTTTTTTTTAGAGATCTAATTGAAGAACAGCCTTATCAGAAGGGTACAGAGATTTTATTTTATTTTTTTAATTTTTTTTTTTTATTCATTTTAGAGAGGAGACACAGAGTGAGAAAGAGAGAGAGAGAGACAAAGAGAGAGACAGAGAGAGAGAGAGAGAGAGAGAGAGAGAGAAAGAGAAAAAGAGGGGAGGAGCTGGAAGCATCAACTCCCATATGTGCCTTGACCAGACCAGTGCAGGGTTTTAAACTGGCGACCTCAGTGTTCCCAGGTCGATGCTTTATCCACTGCACCACCACAGGTCAGGCCAGAGATTTTATTCTGAGGAGGGAGAGTCCCTTTGAATAGTGGGGATGGGGTCTTCTAGCTAACCCCTCAGAACACATTGCAGGCCCCAGACATAGATCATGACTTGGGCATTTAGGTCTGTCTGCCAAGACTCTCATTTAAGTTAGAACTCACACCTCTCAAGCAACCCATGGAGCAAGAGGTTTTAGAACTATGGCCAGGTGATGAAGGGAACACAGGTGAGGAGTAAAGTGTAAAAAGGTTGAAGGACCCTGTGGCCTGGCACCATCTCAGCAGGTGGGTCAGACACATTTGGGCTTTGTAGTCCAGTGAGTGAGATTTCTGTACTGCACTCATCCCAGCCCCACAACATACATACTCACACCTATTCATGATGTGCTCTTGGAGAAGGTATTTAAATTTCTCTAGACTTCTTTCTTCTCACTGGGATAAGACCAATATAGATAATGTAGATATTAAAAACCACTTTGTAAATAATATAGATAATATTCTACTATGGTATTATTTTCTTTGTTTGCATAGTTTTCACTTGAAGTCAAATAACCTCAGATTTGGTAAATCTGAACTCTAATACCCATGAATCCTGTGGCCTTGTTCTTGCCAGAGGCCTGGTTGTATGGGGCAGAGATCCTTTAGGGACACTCGAGTGTGTATGAAGAAAAGGGGAGAGGTTCCTGAAGAAACAGGCATTTCACAGGTGCCCAAGGGCAAGGGCTGTGGAGCTGCAAGACTGCACTGGAAACGAACGTGAAGTGGGGAGGCAAGTCCATGGTAGCCCCCGACAACTGCTCCTTCATCTCTCTGGCAGACTGTTTTTTTTCTCTTTCTGGATTTTGGCCTTTCTCTGCCTCTGTGCTGCCCTCTCTCCATTCAGTCAGCATACACTGCTTACTCATCACTTCTACTCACCTATAATTTCAAGTTCTTTGTGCCCATGGCCTCCCAAGCCCCATCTCAGCAGAGACATTCTGTTCTGTCACTCACAAGGCCCAATGGCAGTTTTACTCTCAATGTTTGTGCTCAAGCCCCAGAAAGAACCTGAACTTTTTTCACCATTGGCTCATAGATCATAATGGGTCATTTTCTCTTAGGTCCTTACTGTGTCATCTGAGGCTGCAAGAGCCACGTCCTGTGCTCCTTAGGCCAGGGCGTTTGAGGGTGAGGCATGTTTCCTTAGAGCTAGCTGTAGCAGCAGTGGGATTGAAATAATTTAACAACTGGTTCTCTGCCCTAATGACTGTTTTAAGTATAAAAAAACAGTATACCAAAAGGTAGTTTATCATTTCATGCATTTAACAAATAAGAACAATAAAAGAGGTACATAAAAAATTACATTATGTTATAAGAGCGTTTTAAAGTATTAACAAAAAAATATTAAATATTACCTGACAAAAAGCAATAAAACTGTTATTTAAGACATTTCCATATTGCTTCTTGATTGGTGTCCTCACTTCCAATTTTTTCTCTATGGACAGAATGAACAATTACTACGGGCACGTTGAGTTCATTTTTCTGAATGGTGTAAGTTGGTGGTCTAGTTTGATTTTTTAGCATGTACTTGTCTAATTTTCTCAATACCACTTATTAAAGAGACTGTCTTTACTCCATTGTATGCTTTTACCTCCTTTGTCAAATATCAATTGACCATAAAGGTGTGGGTTTATTTCTGGGTTCTCTATTCTGTTCCATTGAGCTGTATGCCTGTTCTTATGCCAGTACCAAGCTGTTTTGAGTACAATGGCCTTGTAGTATAACTTGATATCAGGAAGTGTGATTATCTCCCACTTTATTCTTTATTTTCAAGATTGTTGAGGCTACTCGTGTTCTATTTTGGCTCCATATAAATTTTTGGAATATTTGTTCAATTTCTATGAAGTATGCCATTGGTATTTTAATAGGAATTGCATTGAATTTATAGATTGTTTTGGTTAATATAGACATTAAATGATGTTTATTTTTCCTATTCATGAACATGGTATATGCTCCCACTTGTTTTTATGTTCCTTGATTTCTTTCTTCAATATGTTATAATTTTCTGAGTACAAGTCTTTTACCTCCTTGGTTAAATTTACTCCTTGGTACTTTTTTTTAATTTGTTGTTGCAATAGTGAAAGGATTGTTTCCTTAATTTCTCTTTCAGACAGTTTATTGTTGGTGTATAAAAATGCCACTTATTTCTGAATATAAATTTTATATCCTGCCACCTTGCCAAATTCATTTATCAGGTCTAATAGTTTTTTGACTGACACTTTTGGGTTTCTATGTACAGTATCATGTCATCAGCAAATAATGATAGTTTTACTTCTTGTCTTCCAATTTTGATGCCTTTTATTTCTTCTTCTTGTCTGATTCCTGTGGCTAGAACTTTCAGAACTATGTTGAATATGAGTGGTGAAAGGGGGCACCCCCTCCTTGTTCCTAATCTTAAGGGGATTGCTTTTAATTTTTGTACATGGAGTATGATGTTGGCCGTGGGTTTGTTAGAGATGGCCTTTATTCCGTGTATTCCCACTTTGCTGAGAGTTTTGATCATAAATGGGTGCTGGATTTTATCGAATGCTTTTCTGCATCTATTGATATAATAATGTGAATTTTATCCTTCTTTCTGTTTATCTGATTAATCAGATTTATTGATTTGTGAATATTGTAGCAGCCTTGCCTCCCAGGAATAAATGTCACTTGATTATGATGTATGATTTTTAAAAAAGTATTGCTGGATCCAGTTTGCTAATATTTTTTTGAGAATTTTAGCATTTATGTTCATCATGGATATTGACCTATAGTTTTCTTTCTTTGTGGTGTCTTTGCCTGGTTTTGGAATGAGGATAATGCTTGCCTCATAAATGGAGCTTAGGAGCCTTCCCTCCTCTTGAATTTTTTGAAATGGTTTGAGCAGGATAGGTGTTAGTTCTTTGAATGTTTGGTAAAATTTGCCTGTGAAGCCATCTGCTCCAGAACTTTTGTCTGCTGAGGGTTCTTTGATAAATGTTTCAATTTTATTTGTTGTAATCAGTCAGTTTAGGTTTTCTGATTCTTCCAGATTGAGTTTTAGAAACTTGTATGTTTCTAGGAATTTATCCATTTCACCTAGGTTGTCCAATTTTTTGTCATATGGATCTTCATAATATTTTCTTATAGTCCTTTGTATTTCTGTGGTGTTAGTTGTTACTTCACTTTCATTTCTAATTTTATTTATTTTAATTCTCTCTTTTTTTATGAGTCTGTTTAAAGGTTCATTAATCTTGTTGAACTTTCCAAATAACCAGCTCCTGATTTCATTGATCTTTTGTATTGTTTAACCCCTATGTCATTTATTTTCCTTCTGATCTTTATTATTTCCTTCCTTCTACTTCCTCTGGGCTATATTTGTTGTTCTTTTTTCTAGTTCTTTTAGATGCAGGGTTAAGTTGTTTATTTAAGCTTTTTCTTGCTTCTTAAGTATGCCTGTAATGCTATGAACTTTTCTCTCAGTACTGCTTTTGCTGTGTCCTCTAAATTTTGAGTTGTTGTATGTTCATTTTCATTTATTTCAAGGAAATTTTTTATTTCTTTCTTGATCTCATTGTTAACTCATTCATTATTTAATAACATGTTATTTAGCTTCCAAGTGTTTGACTGTTTTTTAGTTTTCCTATGGTAGTTAATTTTTAGTTTCATGCTATTGTGATCAGAGAAGATGTTTGATATGATTTCAATCTTTTTAAATTTATTGAGATTTGTTTTGTATTCTAACATGTGGTCTATCCTAGAGAATGTACCATGAGCATTTGAAAAGACTGTATATTCTGCTGCTTTGGGGTAAAAGGTCCTGAAGATATCAATTGAATCCGGTTGATCTAGTGTTTCATTTAAGGGCACTGTTTCTTTGTTAATATTTGTCTGGAGGATCTGTCCATTAATGTTAGTGGGGTATTAAAATCCCCTACTATTATAGTATTGCTGTTTAGCTCGCCCTTTATGTACATCAAAATGTACTTTATGTATTTAGGTGCTCCTATATTAGGCCCATAAATATTTACAATGGTTATATCTTCCTGTTGGATTGTTCCCTTTATCATTATGTAGTGACCTTCTTTATCCCTTACTATAGCCTTTGTTTTAAAGTCTATTTTGTCAGATATAAGTATTGCTATCTCAGCTTTTCTTTCATTTCCATTTGCATAAAATACTTTTTTCCATCCCTTCATCTTCAGTGTGTGTGATCTTTTTTTCTGAGTTGGGTCTTTTGTTGACAGCATATGTACAGGTTCTGTTTTCTTGTCCATGCAGCTACCCTATGTCTTTTGATTGAAGTATTCAACTCATTTACATTTAAGGTTATTATTTACATGTACTTATTTATTGCCATTTTATTCTTTAAATCTACAATCCTCTTTCTTTCTATTTCTCTTTTTATTTGCTCTTTTTATAGCAAGACCCTTAGCATTTCTTACATTCCTGGTTTGATTGTAATAAATTACTTTAGTTTTTTTTTTTTTTTGTCTGGGAAGCTTTTCATTTTTTCCATCAATTTTAAATGATAGTCATGATGGATATAGTACTCTTAGTTGTAGGTTCTTGTTTTGCCTCACTTTGAATATTTCTTGCTAATCCATTGTTAGGCTCAAGTGTTTCTGTGGAGAAGTCAGATGTTGTCCTTTCAGGGCTCCTCTGTAGGTAATTAACTACTTTTCTCTTGCAACTTTTAGCATTCTCTGTCTCTAAACTTTAGCATTTTAATTATGATGTGTCTTGGTGTAGGTCTCCTTGGGTTCCTCTTTTATGGAATTCTCTGTGCTTCCTGAACTTGTGTGACTTTTCTTTCATCAATTAAGGGAAGTTTTCTGCTATGATTTTTGAACTGGTTCTCTATTCCTTGATCATTCTCTTCCCCTTCAGAAACCCCTATGATGTGGATGTTGTTTCTCTTCATGTTGTCACAGAGCCCTCTTAGATATTTCTCAGTCTTTTTGAGTCTCTTTTCTTTTTGCTGCTTGGCTTCTGTGCTTTCATTCATCTTGTCCTCTAAATCACCAATTCAGTACTCTGCTTCATCCAGCCCGCTGTTGATTACTTCTAGTGCAGTCTTCATTTCTGATATTGTATTTGTCATTTCTGACTGTTTTTTTTTTTTTATGATTTCAATGTCCTTTATGATGTTTGTGATCTCTTTGTTTAAGTTCTTACTGTGACCATCTATTGTTGCTCTAAGATCCTTGAGCATACTAAAAATCATTATTATTTTATAATTTTTATTTTATTTATTCATTTCAGAGAGAAGAAAGAGAGAGAAAGAGAAGGTGGGAGGGGCACGAAGCATCAGCTTCCATATGTGCTTTGAACAGGCAACACTTTTGCATGCCAGGTTGACACTTTATCCATTGCACCAGCACAGGTAGGCTAAAAATTATTATTTTAAACTCTGCCTCTGGTAGTTTGGTTACTTCCATTTCAGTTAGTTCTTTTTCTGGGGATTTCTCTTATTGATTCATTTTGGTTGCATTTCTTGTCTGCCCATTTTGTCTGTGTATTAGGTAGCACTGTTGGACTTTGAAATTTGTTGTGGTGCCTTTATGAGGAAGATAGGTTTGGTGGTACTGACCTCCAGACCATCTGATTTTCTTGCTCTAGGAATTCTTCTTGAGGGTACTATTTTCCCTCCTGTTATATGTGAACATTGAATTCAGTTGGTCCTTTCATGGGTGTGGTTATCCCTTCAGGCTGGCTGGCTCTAAGGGTCAACCTTGATCATGTGTATTACACACTGTGCAATACCTGTCCTATTGGGTGTATTTATTCTCCACAGAATCTTGTGCCTGCTGGACTCCTCCTTAGGGCATAATGCTTGTGTAGTTAGCTGAGTCTAGCATAGGTGCTGTCTGCTACCCACTACTGGTTGTGTTGGTTCTAGGTCTTATTGGGTTGGCATCAGCCATTATTTGTAACCTGCTGTGGGCTACCTGTCTGGAGCTACTGCTCTGTTTGCTGTCTGTGTCTGCATTTCCTATCCATGTGTAGTGTGGGAGGGGTCTACCTGTGTATAAGGATCAGTTTCCTCCTGCTTAGAGATGACAGCAGCTCTGTAAAACCAAGCTCCATGAGATTTGCCTTTATCTTTTAGCTGTTTCACCTCTTCTTGCAACTGCCTGGTCTTCTCACAGAGTCTTCTGTAGAAAGACTATAGTGTGGGCTCAGATTTGCCTCACCCACTCAACCCCTGTACAGGTTGCAAGCTTGGTGGGTTAGGGCAGCTGAGGCTGGGAATACAATGTTAATAGGACCCTCTATTTCAGGGGTATCTTGGTCAGGAGCTCAGTACAGGGAAAGTGACCTGTACTCCAGAGCCTAATCCCTCAGCCACTGCTGTATACTCAAATTTTATTTCTCACCAGCATGGTTAGCAACAGGTTCATATTGAGTGGAGCCAACAGCCCCCAGTCCAGAAATGCTGGTCTCAGGAAACTGAGAGTCCTCTTCTGTGGTTCACTGTGCCCCCAAAAGAAAGTGGCTAGGCCCCTTGACCAGACCCAATGATAGATTATGAGGACCCACACTTTAAATGCCCATGCTCCAAGCCTCTCTCTACCTTTCCCCTGTGAAGTCTAGCCCAGCATGTCAGGATATTCAGCTCCCAGACTGGCTGACTGTGAAGCTTCACCCTATTCAATACACCTGAGCTGCTGTGCCGGTGCTGATCACAGGGAGCAGAACTCTCCTCAGCTGGGCCAGGTGTGAGGAGCCCTTCCTTAGGATACCACTCTAGAAGGGTTGTTAGGTCCTGCACTTATGCTGTCCTCAACTGGCCCCTGGATGTGCCTGCCCTGGGCCTCCCTAGCAGGAACCCGGTGCAGATCAGTGGGGACACTGCCCGTGACTGGCCCTCAGCAACCTTTTTGGAACTACAAGCAATCCAGAGTTTGTGGCTGCTTCTTCTGGGCCCAGGTGCACATGGAAATACCAGTTGTATACCTAGGCTGGCTTTTACTCACACTGGGCGTGGGGGAAGGTCCACTTAAAAAGCCAAATTTCCCTGAGTCCCACCTCCTGCAGTCTCTGTCTGTTGACTACTTGTTGGGCTCAGCTGCTGAAAAAATATCTGCTAGAGTCTAGCACCTGCAGCAATTCAGGGATTAGGAAGGGTGGTGGATGTGGCTCCACCCCTCAGCCCCAGGTGTCAGTCTGTCTAGACTTTTTTCACAGACCTCAGTAGGGTGTGGCCCCAGGAGACTGCCCGGTGTGACCTCTGAGACCCAGAGGTGTGGTCTGACTGCAGTTCTGACTGTTTCTACTGAGTCTCCTGTGAGGTGGAAGCACCCATCATAGCACCCATCAGGAGTGTGTGAGGGGAGCTCCAGCCCCAACACCAGAAAACTGAGTCACTGATGTGCCCCCGGATTCCTGGCCTCTCAGAACGACCGGTCACCATGACTAAGGTAGGAGAGACTACCGAGGGTGGAGCAGTTGCTTTTTCCCAGGCTGATGCCGCAAAAAGGGGATGCTCCGCCCAATAAAGATGGTGACTATAGTACTGGAGAATGACTCAGCACAGGGGTTCTGGTGGCCGTCTCCTAGTGTCTCTACCTGGGCCTCCAACTTTGCACTCTCCTCACGCAACTCCAGTCCTCTCAGCTCTCCCTCCTCCTGAGCCCTGGGTAAATGGCTGTGAACAAGATTTTTTGTGCGTGCCCTTTAAAACAGAGCCCGTATCTCTGAGAGTTTTGTCTCTTTCTCGCAGACAGAAACCCTGCTCTTTTCACCACCAGATGCTGTCTAGGCACCTCTTCTGGGCTCTGGGGCTCTAAGCTGGTGCTCCAGAACTGGGGGTGAGCATCCACACCTCTCAGGGCAACCAGCCCACTGTGAGAGTCCCTCCGGGCCACCACTTGCTCCTGGGAGTGGGGCAGCCCTTTCCACTTCTCTGCCCTTCCTACCAGTTTCAGTTTGGCTTATTCTGTGATCCTTTGTTATAGACTCATTTTCGTTTAGTCCAAAGTTAGTTTTTCAAGATGATTGTTCTTAAATTAAATTGTAATTCAATTTGGTCCTGGAAGGTGATAGTTGAAATGTCTGCTTACTCCGTCACCATCTTGGAATCTTACAAGTGCCATTTTAACAACCAGTTCGCTGAACTCAACAAAAATTTCATACTGGTTCTGCCGAACCGTTGCAAACTGGCTGAGACCCCCACTGGCCTATAGATGGGTTTAGAAGTGATTGGCAACCCTAGGACATCCAGGTGAGTGGTGGCATCTTAATAGCAAACTCTCCAGGTTCTTCATCTGGAGAGCAAATTAACATGTAGATTAAATGAGTCAGTTGGTGAAAGTGATCTGACTCCTACCACCGTCGACTTAATTCAGGCCTTATCATGTCTCCCCTGGACATGTTGCCCAACTGGACTCTGAGCTTCCAATCTTGCCCCTCCCCCTATTGGACCAAACCAAGTTTCCACAGAATTGCCATAGTGAGCTTTCTAAAACATAAACTTGAAGAGCTACAAGATCAAGTGCTGGTGAGGATGTGATAAAAGTCATCTTACATTTTACTGATGGGACTGTAATATTGTTACAATTTTAGTTACTAGTAAGCTAGCATTACCTAGTAACATTATAAATACAATCAGCTTTGATTTCACATATCCACTTTTGACACATTAGCCTGTGAAAATAAAGCAACTGTGTGTCACACTTACCTGTGTGGGTAAAGTGATTTAGTTAGTGTAGTATTATTTTAGGTGTCAACCTAATTAAATAAATAAATTTACTTAAATAATATCTTGAATACTCATCAGTAAGTGGTTGAATAAATTTTACTACATTGATGCACTGAAAATTGCACACATTTAAAAAATGAGTTAGTTCCACATCTATTGACTATGAGGTATATCATCATATGAGATAAGCTGCTAGCTTAGTAAAGGGTATGATGTATTTTTTTGAAAAAAAACAGTGAGTGCAAACAGTGGCATATTTATGTGTGTGCATGTTCCCATTTGCTGGATTAGCATGGAAACGTGTGGAAATTACTGGATGCGGAGCAGTGATTCTTAGCCTGAGTAAGCACCAGGATCTCCGGCAGGGCTTGTAGTAGATGGTATTTCTCCTCCAATATTTTTATTGAGCTACAATTGACATGTAACGTGACAGTAGTTTCAGGTATACAACATAATGATTCAATATTTGTATATATCACAAAACGATAAGTCTAGGTAACCATAAGTCTGGGTAATAGCCATCACCACATACAGTCACTTTTTTTTTCTTGTGATGAGGTCTTTTATGCTCTACTCTCTTGGTAACTGTTAAATACATGGTACACTGTTAACTGTAACCAGATGACAATTCTAATATGCTCCCAGCTGATGCTAATGCTTCTGTTTCAGAAGCACACACAGAGGACCATGGAGTAGGGGGGAATAGATATGGGATGGAAGAAATTATGAAAGTGTTCTTTCTATAATTTGACACTCTCTCTCCAGGTTTAGTACACTTGTGGAAGGGTTACTAATTTTGAAGAAGAATAAAGTAAAAGAGAGGGAAGATCCCCCCAAAAAGAAAAGGAAATCTGTGAGCCCGCATCACTCCCTTTTCTAACCTCATCAGGTGCTCACGTTGCACACTGGATAAAGTCTAAACTCATCAGCGTGGGGTCAAGGCCTGTTGGGCCACTGCCTTTGACTGCTTCATCCCCATTTTGTCCAGCAGTGCTTGGTAAATCTGCGTTGCAGCTGCCTGCAACTCTCAGATGTGCTCCTGGTCTCACACAGCCTGGCCTTGCTCACGTAGCTGCCTGTGTGAGTCCCCCAGAGTTGCTTATCTCCCAGCACCATGTGGGGTTCTGTACAGATCTAGTCAGAGGATGGAGAAACAGTGGCACCCAAAGGGAGCTGCTGACTTTGAACCTCTTATCCAGCTTTAATCTTGTTCTACCAAGCATTTTCTGCAAGGGGCATGGGTTGCTGCTAATGTTCCCAGGTGCCTGTGCATCAAGGAAATGCAAAGAGACCCAAATGCCAGGCAAGACGGACAGGTGTGGTCTGAGGAGTCTGCTCCAGACCCACCTGCTTCTCCTCAAAGCTCTTCAGCCCCTCCTCAATATTTCTGAACCCACTCAGTCTAAGTGGGTAATGGCATAGGGAGGATGGAGGACGCAGGGAGGTCCCAGCATGTGATTTCGCAGAGGGCTCCCTCATTATGCTAATTTCTCCTTGGAGCAAGATATTTTTATGAATGAATGGGTGCCTATGGATATGGATGTGTGGGCATCAGCATGCTCATCTATAATTAATGATAAAGCCTCATCTGTGTGGACTTCATAGTTTATAAAGCGTTTCACATCCATTATCCCATTAAGTCCTCATGAAACCCCGTAATTTATACAGAGTGAATATTACCATTTCCATTTTCTGATAAAAAAAAAAAAGGCATGGAGAGTGTAAGTGACTTGCTCAGGATTACACTCTGGGGGCATCCACCTAGATAAAGAACACTGGCATTACCTGGTTCTGTTTCCAGGTGATGAGGATGGCAGCAATCTTCAGGGACCGAGTTCAGATGGTCTTCCTTCCTTAGGACCCAGTCATCCTTCCTGAGGATGGCATGCCTCACATCCTCATGCCCAATTAGTCAGCTCTTCACTCATCAGGCAGCTATTAAATTCTGTGATAAGAAATATATATTTGCTCTTTGATCCTTATTCTAGAATGGAGCTTTTAAGTCCTCCGGAATACCTGGGTGAAAAGAGTGTATTTTTATATGCTAATGAGATGACGGGGGGCGGGGCAAGGAGTCCCTACATAGCTTCAGCATGGGGACTGGTCACTGGAAAGATCAAGACATGATTAGAAGCTTGGCATTTTCAACAAAACAACAACAGCAATACTAATTATTCTAGGTGACCGCAGTGTGGGAGAGTTCACAGAACGGGGGCTTTCACTGGGTCTCACTGGGTCTGACTGAGCTTCAGGGGCCCCAGTAGCTCCTTCAGATGTTTGGAGATGTTCATAAAACTGGCCAGCCCAGCCTACTTTTCTTTGGAGATTAGTCCCTGATGTATATAGGTCCACCCTTCATAGAACCTTGAGCACTGGAAGACAGGACAAACCTCTGAGAAGAACAGCCTCCTACAGGAACTGGGATAACAGGGGAGGAGGATAGAAGATGAGCTCAGAGGATGGGTGCAGAGTGATGGAGTCAGGTGGGAAGTGCAGGACTCAGCCCAGCTGCTGTTGTTGAAGAGGATGAGTGGGAGAGGTTTAGCTGGGAGTGGCAGTCCTCTTCAAAGCTGGAGAACAGGACCCACCATGAATGTCCCACCCCATATCTACTCATCAATCTTTCATACTCTGACACTTTTTTTGTTAGTACCTACTATGGTCTAAATGTGTTCTCACAAAATTTATACATTGAATTCTAACCCCCATGGTGATGATGGTGTTACAAGGTGGAGCCTTTGGGAAGGAATCAGATCATTAGGGTGGACCCCTCATGAATATAATTGATGCCATTATAAAAGGGGCCCAAGAAAGCTCCCCTGTCCTTTCCATCATGTGAGGATACAGCAAAAAGGTACCATTTATGAACCAGGAAGAGGACTCTAACCAGTCACCAAATCTTTTGGTGCCTTGATCTTGGACTTGCCAGCCTCCAGATCTGTGAGAAATACATTTCTGTTGTTTGTCAGCCATTCAGTATATGTTATTTTGTTATAGCAGCCACAATAAACTAAGGCACTGTTATTTCCCTTTGTCTTACAATCTCTGGTTCTTTAGATGGGGCAGTGGAAAAAGCAAGGGATTTAAATCCAGGACATCTGATTGGACCATGCCTTCACTGTTTACTAGCTGTGTAATCTTAGACTAGTCCCTTAACTTCTCTGGGTTCCATTTGCCTCTTTCAGTGAAATGTGGATGGTAGTAACAGTACCAAACTCACAAGTTCATTGTGAGGACTAAGTGAAATAATGCCCACGGAAGCTAGCTCCTTTCCCTATTGATCATGACTTTCTTTCTCTTACTTCTCACCCGATATTAGAATGGCTGTCCACCCACACAATGCCGAAGTACTGCACCTGTGAGAATATATACTGGTCACAAAAATTAGGAAATATTTCAAAATGAATACAAAGCAATAAAAAAAGTAGCATTTGATCTTTTTTATTAAACAAAAACATTAGGAAAGCAAATGACAAGTCAAAGAAAGTTGTTTGGCTATGCAAATGAGATGCAAAACCAACTTTTATTTCATTGGTGAAAATGCGCTATATAAAAGGCTGAAAGTACTGGAGTATCTGCATGTTCCCTGATCCCCTAATTTTTGTGAGCAGTGTATATTTTTCTTTTTTTACTTTCTTTTTTTTTTTCCCAGGGACAGAGAGAGGGTCAGAGAGAGGAATAGATAAAGACAGACAGAGAGGAACAGAGAGAGGTGAGAAGCATTAATCATTAGTTTTTCGTTGCCCTTGTGACACCATAGTTGTTCATTGATTGCCTTCTCACACATGCCTTGACCGCGGGCCTTCAGCAGACAGAGCCACCCTTTGCTGGAGCCAGTGACCTTGGGTCCAACCTGGAGATCTTTTGCTCAAGTCAGATGGGCCCACGCTCAAGCTGGCGACCTCAGTGTCTCAAACCTGGGTCTTCCACATCCCAGTCTGATGCTCATCCACTGCGCCACCACCTGGTCAGGCTTTTTCTTTCCTTTTAAAAATATGTAGAGAACTAAATCTAGGTCAGAGCAGCACTCTCACAGGGAAAAGTCTGGTTGTGGTGGCAGAGATGAGACCACTTTCAGGATATGATAGAATTGGTGGTGGAAGTCAGGGAACAGAAGCAACAGACAACCTGTCTATTGCCAATGCCCATCTAAGAGATTATTCTAGATCCTTCAGAATGTAGTTTCAGCTGTCCAATTCTACAATGCATCTCTGTACATTATATTGTGTGTTTACCATCCCCAAGCTAAGTCTTTGTCCAGCACCATTTATTCCAGGTCACTCACTTCTCCTTTAAACACATCCCACCTATGATTTTGCCTGAAGGTGGACCACTGTTTGTTGAATGTCTACCACACGAAACATTGGTAGACACCCATATGTATTGGGTGGTTGATAGTGCTCTCTCAGTTATTCCTCATCACAACCACAAGGGAGGTGTTATCTAGTATCCTCATTTTACAAACTGGGGTCCTGGGATCACTGAGGCTAAAGACTTGCCCAACATCCCACAGTGAGGGGGAGGCAGGATTCAAACCCAGGTTATCTGATTCCAGGGATCTGATTCTGCTGCTCTGTCTCAGCTTTGTTTTGTGCCATGGTATCCCCATGCTTCCCAGCCCCAAGCCTTCCTCCAGGCCACCATGAAGATGATTAATGTTCCAGCAGCCTAGTGGCCCTCTGAGCCCTTCTCATGCCTTCCTCGAATACCTATACAGCCTGGTTCTCTGGTGCTCTCCTTCTGGCCCCCCAACTGGAGATACCACCTTAAGCTGGCACATGTCTCCACAGCTCTGCTTTGCCCTTGCCATTATCATGTCCTTCTCTGAACAGCCTGACTAACACTCACCACCCCCTTGAAGCCTCTTTCGGTCTTCCACGGAGAATCAATGGTTCTACCCTGTGTTCCCACACCACTCACCTCAGATCACCATAGAGCTCCCACTAAAGGTGTATTATAATTTTTTTTTTTTTGTATTCCTGGCTGAGTCTTATTATTTTTGTATTCCTAGTGTCTGTACAGCTGGTGCACAGCACATAAATATTGTTCTAGATGCTTTTGTTGAGCGGAGTTAAAGTCAGACTGGCCAAGCTATTTATGCATGCTCACTTGAGGCTGCTACTTGCACTGTGTCCGTGCCCACCAATGCCCCTCAAAAGTTCTCCTGGGTCTCATTCTTTCAGGAGTTTTGACAGAGAGTCAAATGCCATGTCCAAAGCCCAGGCACCACTATTGCTTCACTGTGCCATTGGACTGGGTCTCTGGCCTCCTGGAGTCCTTGCTGCCTGGCCACACCCTCCCTTCCAACACCTCACTACCAGTACAAGAAAGTATCTAGACCCCCACGAATCTCTGTATAGTGAGATAGGATAGGAATTGTTCAAGTTGATTAATGCTGGCCATGTGTGGATGGAAGAATTAACACCATCCCATGGGTGAGAAGTAAGTCCCAAGGGACAGGACAAAGCCCCACAAAGTGAGCAGGGCTTTGTGTCTCCTCCAGGAAGACTGCAGGCCTTCTCTAGACTCTGGGGTGGGAAGAAGAACCCTTGGCTCATGTGGTCTTGCTAGACTGGGGAGAGGAAGGGGGGATTCTCCTGATCTTATAAACACCATTATGATGAACCCTCACAAACCCCAAGGTGGTCACATTACTCTCATTATCCTGAAGAGGGAACAGCTTACAGGGGACATATCCACACTCAGCAGAGAGCAAACCGAGGAAGCTGAGACTTGAATCTCTCTCTGAGGAAAGGTCTAGGGCAGAAAGAACAGTCTCTGCGATTTCTGACATGACTTCTAATAGTGCTGGCCACTAAGATCCCTGAGTCCAGCCTAAACCCAGTGCAGGAAACCCTGATAGATTCACTCAGCCTCAGAGATTTGCTCTATGGTCATAAAGTACTTCCTAGCTGGTTGTCTGTTGAGTGGTGCCTGATTTTGCCCCCAAACAAACACATATCTCTTCCTATTCAGCCCTCACCTCTGCTCCGTTGTTGGGGGAGAAAACATCACCAGGTGTCAGGCCTGTGGAGTCAGACTGGCCTCCATTTAGCATCCTCGGAGCTTGAGTTCTGGCTAAGAAAAAAATCTGATCCAAGACTCAGACTATAAGAGAAAGCTTATTTAGAGAGTTACAGAGGTAGAAGAGTCACCAAAGAAGAAATGGGCTGAGGAAACAAGTTACAGAGGCAAAAGAAGGGCCCTTGGATCTCAAGAGAAAGAGAGGCAAGGAGAATGTGCATGGTGGGGTGAGAGTGAAGGGGAGGCTCTGGTGTGCTCATAGAGAGAACCCTTCAGCTTGAGGGTATTTATCTGAGGTCTCTGTGTGTATGGGGGTCCTAATAGAATATTCATCCGCTTTCCTTGTGTGATCTTTCAGCGTCCTGTTCTCTACTGATTGGTCAGCACCAGGGTAGGGGGTCCTTAGTCAGTGTAGCTGCTCCTGAGATGAGCCATGGGGCCACCTGTCTGGTTTTGCTGCTTTTCTAGGCTGGCGCTGAGACACAACTGAGGCCCAGATGTTATCTCTGGGGGTTGATGCTTAAGGGCTATTTTCTGGCCCCCTTATTTGTTCCTCATCTAAGGGGCTCTGATCCACATGACTGGCAGCATACCAGGGAAGGAAAGGTCAGGGGGGAATCTGAACCACATGACCAGCCATGTGAAATTAGGGGGTCTAATGTGCACGACCAGCAATATGCCAGGCATCTTCTATGCCTGGCCCCATCATCCTGGCTCTGCTCCTATCTGTCTAACTGCCCCTCACCCTCCCACCTACAGTCTCCAGCTCCTTTCCAGTGATTGCTAAGAGACCTCTCCTAACCAAACTGGTTCCTCTGAGCCCTCTTCTCTACTGGGCCACGATCTTGGGCTTCCTAGTCTGTCCTTGCAGAGTCCAATTTTAGCAAGGATCTTACTAAGCCAGTTTAGAGAGAATCCCTGTGTGTGTGTGTGTGTGTGTGTGTGTGTGTGTGTGTGTGTGTGCACGTGCTAGAGAGAGAGAGAGGGAGAGACAGACAGATAGGAAGGGAAAGAGATAAGAAGCATCAACTCATAGTTGCATCACTTTAGTTTTTCATTAATTGCTTCTCATACATGCCTTGATCGGGGTCTCCAGCTGAACCAGTGACCCCTTGTTCAAGCCAGCAACCTTGGGCTCAAGTCAGTGACCATGGGGTCATGTTGATGACCCGACCCTCAAGCCAGTGACCCTGTACTATAAAGCCCATGAGCCTGTACTTAAGCTGGTGACCTCAGGGTTTTGAACCTGGGACCTCAGCATCCCAGGTTGGAACTCTATCCACTGTGCCACCACCAGTCAGGTGTCCACTCTTATTATGTGATCATCATGCCTTCCCTCAGCAACATTCCTCATCCGCTTGATGTCTTCTACTGGTAAAATTTCATCCACTGGTCCCCTTGCTCTGCTTCTCGGCCATAAATCTCCACTTGTTTTTGCTGGATTCGAGGTTGAGCCCCATCTCTGTCCCATATTGTGAGAGTCCCGAATTAAGTCCTTCTCCCAGTTTCAACAAGTATCAGGACAGTTTTTCCTTTAGCACTGCTTCCACATCCTGAGCTTAGACAGAGACTGAGACAAGCAAGAGCAAGTGAGTCATCTGATAACTTCACACCCTCCCACTCCTATCAGCCTTCAGTCTGACTGGCATCATGAGTGGGAGCTGCTGCAGGAACCAAGGTGGGGCCTCAGTACCCCAGACTCAGCGGGCAGGACAAGGGTTGGCTGACCCTGAAGAATGGGCTGCCTCGGTGATGTTTCCCTGGTAACTGGAGCTGCCAGGCTGGATTACACTATGTACTCTGGTGCACAAGATTGTCACGCTGCTACTCGGTTTACTTTTTAAAGTGAATAAAATCTGATGTGGGGCTCCCATCCCCCCAGGTTATCAGACGCTTTCCCCTCCGCTTCCCCTTGGGCCAGGGTGTGCACAGCACCAGCGTTGGTCCCCACCGACATATTTCCTTCCTGCACAGACCTGGCTCTGCTGCTTTCCTACCAGCTTTGGAAGAAGGAGCTCTTGCGGAGGCCCCTTGGATGCACCAATAAGACATTCACTCCGGGACCCTCTCCCTGACTAACCTCGGAAGTCCTCTATTCCTCAGAATGCACTTGGCACTCTCCCTTCCCTCTCTGAATGACAGACATACATAGCCCATCCAAGAGATACCTAGGACAGGACAGAAGCTGTCTTCCTGTGACCTCTGCTTCAGGAAATGGCGCACTTCCTTCTTGAAGAGGAAGAGACAGCTACTTTCAGAATAAAACAATAAATAATCCTGCCTGTGCCTGGCTTTACCAGGAGGAAGCGGATGTGTGTTTATGCCCCAGGTTGGGAAGAGCAGGTAGGGACTGGTGAGGAGCAGGCCTAGGAGGGGGCCTGGGAATTTTCATAAAAGGTGGGCGCTGCCTATGACCCCTCACACCCCAGTGCCCAGAACCACTAACTCCCACACTTCCTGGAAGGGGGATGGGGTGGCTTACCAACCCTCAGAACTTGGCCTAGGTCTAACAACCAGAGTGTGTTGATAGAATTTGAAATGGGGGAAGGAAGTGTCCAGAGAGAAGAGTGAGAATAATAAAACTGCTGCTGAAAGTACCAGCTAGGGCTTAGAGAAGACTTCTTTCTGTTCCTCTGCTGGTCCTGGAGTCTGGGCGCGCACCTTCCTGTAGTGAGCTGTGGAGGCAGGCTCTGACCTCTCCTCTGGACCACGTGTGTGTGTGTGTGTGTGTGTGTGTGTGTGTGTGTGCGTGTGCGTGTGTGTGTGCGCGCGCGCGCGCGCGCGCCCGCGCTCGCCCGCGCTCGCGGGCTGTGAGGCCAGAGGGAGCAGCTGCGTGCCCACCCACCTGGAAAGCACTCTGCTCCTGAGGAGCCAGCACAATGCCACTCCCCCAGGGCCGAGGCTGGGATCACAGCTCCATTAACGCACTCCTGGAGTGCATTGTGATTGGCATCGCTACAATAAACAATAAATGAGTGAACAGTAATTGGCCATCTATTTGAAAGTGTTGCTGGTGTTGCCATGGCAATCACACCTTTTATTAAGCTTTATTAAGCGGCAGCTGTGGGGAAGGAAGGTGGTGGGAGCCTGGCCTCTCTGGGCACCCCGCAGCACAGCGGGTCCGACCTGCCCACCGACCTTTCCCAGGAGCTCTGGAGGTGCAGAGGCCTAGTGGGGGCGGGCTGATTTCATTCTTTTCTTTTTTCTTCTCTTTTCATTTCTTTTCTTTCTTTGTCTTGTCTTCTTTTCTCTTCTCTTTTTTTAACCATTCACTTTCTCTGGGGCATTTGAGAGGAGTTGTTAAAAACCTAACTAGAAAATGGTTCTCTCCGGTTTTTCCCCTTCCTCAAGCATGAGGAGAACGGGAATGTGGAACAATGTTCTTTTATTTCCCAATGAGTATCTCCCCTGATCAACGGTAAAAATTAACATTAGAAGAATTCTGAAAAATAAAATTCACTTTCGGATAAAAAAAATATACACATTTTAATTTAGAATGATGACTAAAATCTGTCAGATAAGATTCTATGATCCTGCCTTTATTAGTCCCCTCCATCCCCATCCTCTACCAATGAATTCTAAATCCTCTATCAAGGAGGAAAAGATTTTAATGTGAAACTACCTAGAATACCAGATCATTGTAATCCATTACCCACCCCCTCTCTCACACACACATGCACACGCAGAACAGAGACCCAGGAACTGCTTTCTTTGCTTGTGGGTCTGTTTTTGCTGAATTCTGATCTCAGGGTCAGTGGATATGTTCACAGGCATTGAAGAATTGTCAGTGAAGGACCACAGACAGAAGCAGAACAGCCCTTCGCTTCTGTGGGTTTTAAAACAAGTACTTTAATGTCATACTTGCTCAGAACTGCCTGCCTTCAGCTGCGTGAAGAATCAAACTTGAAAATGTTCACCATCAAATCAGGGAAACATTACCTTAAAATATTTTTTCCCACAAAGGTATATGTAATGTTCACCATCAAATCAGGTAAACATTAACTTAAAATATTTTTTCCTACAAAGGTATATGTTATTTGATGTGTAGTTTATTTCAAAATACTTTTCAGTACAGTGTAGTGTGTGAGTGGAGTTGCCAAATATAGCAAATTAAAATACAGAACACATTTAAATGTGAATTGTAGATAAATACCAAATAATTTCTTAGTACAGGTATATCCCAAGTATTATGTATATTTTACCTGGCAACCCTAACTGTGAAATACTCTTTTAATCCAAATTCTAGGGGGCAATTAGTTAACATGTGAAGAATCCTAATTGGGAATACGGCGGCCTCTCAGCATCCGTGGTAATTGGCTCAGGACACTTGAGGATACTTAATTCCTCGGATGTTCAAGTCCCTTATATAAAATAGTGTAGTGTTTGCATATAACCTATGCAACCCTCCAGTATACTTTACTTTAAAAAATGTTTTTAACTGATTTTAGAGAGAGGGCAAGTGGGGGTGGGAGAGAAACATCTATGTTTCTGTACGTGCCCTGATCAGAGATCAAATCAGCAACCTCTGCGTATCAGAACAACACTCTAACCAACCCAACCAACTATCCAGCCAGGACTCTCCAGTATACTTTAAATCAAATACAATGTAAATGATAAATATATAGCTGCTATGCTGTATTGTTTAGGGAATAATAAAAACAAGAAAAAAAGAAGTCTATATATATTCAGTCCAGACACACCCATCGTAGGCCTCCCCACATAGGACATATCTGCAGCAATGCAGAATTTTTTTCCCAAATATTTTTTATACATGGTTAGGTGAATCGTGGATGTGGTTAGTTGAATTGTGGATGTGAAACCCACGGAGGAGGAGGACAGTTGTGAGTAAAAATCTGAAAGGCTCTAAGCAGAAGCCTCCCACATTCCCAGGGCAGCTACTGCAAGACTTTCAGCTATTATTATCTCCTGTCAACACTGGAGGCTTTGCTAATTAGCATAACAGAACGGATGTAGGAGATGGATTTCTTTGGTGAGACAAATAGAGTTTAAGATGGACATTGGCCAGAGGTATCATGCAGGAGCTCTCCCCACCCTGTATGGGAGAGATGTATACATCTCTGAGTCCCTTGGCAACATATGCTTTTTAGATGGCACCCTAAGATTTTAAATAGTTCTATTTATAGCCACTAATAAGAGAATGTCAAAACCTGACTCCTAACCCACTGCTAGAACATTGCCACATCTTCATGCCCTGTGCTGTCACATGATCTCAAAAGTCAGAAGATAGGGGCTTCCTTAAATTTTCTGGTGTGAGTCCATCTTCCTAATACCCATTTGTATGCACGGGGTAGTCCAGCCTGTGTCTTGTTTTTCTTGTCATTGAACACCTGGGAGTGAGAGTATGCCCTCAACTCTATGCAGAAAGATCCAAATTGATTTAGGTTGGCTTACAACAGAAGAGAAGAAGCTCACAGTAACCAAGGCAAAGCTGTAGTCCTCAGAAGTGTGTGAACAAGGAAAGATGGAGGATTGGGAAGAAACAAAATGTGCCAAAGAACTATATTTTTTGAATGATTATATTCAAGAAATTGTTCCTTTGAAACAAAATGACATTTTAATCATTTTTTAAAGTGTACAGTGTAGTGGTATCAACCACATTCACAATGTTGTGCAACCATCACCAGTATTATTTTCAGAACTCTTTTTAATCACCCCAGACTGGAATCCTGCACCATTAAACAAAAACTGCCCATCACCCCTCCCCTAGCACCCGGCAAATACCATCTACCTTCAGTTTTGAAAATTTGCCTTCTATGTACCTCATACAAATGGAATCATACAATACTGTATTTGACCTTCGTTGTCTGGCTTATTTCACATAGCTTGTTTTCAGGTTTCACGTGTGTTACAACATGTATTAGAATTTTATTTGCTCTCAACACTGAACAGTATTGCTTTGTATGTATACACACATCTCGTCAATCCATTCATCTGCTGACGGACATTGGTCAGCGAAACTTTTCTGACAGGGAGTGAGCATGGGGTTTGGGGTCAGAAGACGAGCCTGTGCTCTGCCGTTCCTGTGTGACCTTGAGCAAGTCACTCGCTTCTCTGGGTTCCATTTTTTAAAAATTGTTTTTAAATTCACACACCTTTCTTTTTCTACTTATGATATTGTAAAAATCAAATAAGGCAATCTATGTAAAGAACCTTTATAAAGAACCGTATCACGTGTTATTTTGTTTTTGTCCTTATTACGGGCACTAGAAAACACCAACAAATAACCCCCCCCCCATTTCAGTCTAAAGCTGGTGGTTTCTTCTGTTCTCTCTCTCTGCCTATTTCTCAAATGCCATTGACTATAGACACCTCAAGGCTTAGTATCTTGTTGCTCTATTTACTACAAAAACTTTGAAATACTTAAAGGTAAATGCAATTAGTAAAAGTGTAATTACTGCCTGAATAAACTATACTTTAAATTTTAATATGCCAAAGAGGATCTTTTCGATGAGCAGAACAAGCTCTATGTTATCCATTTTTTAATTCTCCTAAAGTTACAAAGTGACGTGTGGTCTGTAAAAGACACAAGATCATCTTTGCACTCATTCTCCCAGCCCTCAGCCAGGGTGAACCCATTGGATTTGAGGGCTTCAACGTTCCCAACATTTTGCATGTTTAATCACTGCCATTTTCTTCTAGGTTAACTATTGCCAATTAGCTAGCTGGGAGAGAGGGCTTGCGAGGGGTCAGATGCCAGAGTTCAACGGGGAAGGGAAAAGAAGACATTCGCAAAGAAGCTGCACTTCCAACGCCGAGTCACTGCCTGCAACACAGGTGGAAAGCCTCTGCTGACCAGTGGGGCCCGGCCTGGCCTGTGTGTCAGGTTGGTCCTGGGTTTGGAGTCTGGTAAACATCTGCCTCCATCAGAGTGCTCAGGGGCTCAGCTCTGCGGGACGAAGCAGGTGGGGTCGGGTGCACTCTGTAGCAGCCTCTATTTCCCACCCAGTACCCAGGCCTCGGGCACTTGCTGACGGCCTTGAACCTGTGCCAAAAGGAGGCAGAAAGGCAAAAGAGGAAGGAAAGGATGAAGTACGTGTTCACAAAGCAGCCTCACCCTCACCCATCCACACTGTCTGATGTTTTGCAGGGATTCCAGCTCACGGCAGACGTGAGGCCTCCCGTTGGCCAAGTTCTCTCACCCACCGCGTCCCAGGCACTTGGAAGGTCGGTAATTACCCAGTAATTACTCTGCTTATTGCCTCATTACGGATGGCCACCTTTTGGCAGGCATTTCCCCGGGAAGGTCTCTTCCCAGCACAGGTTTCTCAGCACTGGGAAGGGAGCAGGCAGGCCTGCTGGGCCCTGTTGCTGCCACCATGCTGAACTGTGCTCCCCATGCGCCCCCCCACCCCACCACTACGTGCCACTCTCTTGGCCCTGCACCAAACCCTCCTCCTCTGCAGGCATTGATGACTAGCTGGGTCTGTGGGTCACACTAGAGCTGTTCCCTCCCATTTAACACCGGTCTCTCCACATCTCCTGCCTGTCACAATGAAGCAGGCCCCACCTGGAGTCTCCTTACCATCTGACTCTTCCCTGGGACCTTCCCTGAACCCCACTTTGCACACACCTACTGTGGCTGCAAGTGCTGGGTTCAAAGGGCCCACCTGGGGTTCTTTAGATGCCAGACACCTTGCTGTGGCCTCATCTAACAGCTTCACCTCCTCCTCCTGGGACCTGGACAAGCAACTTGGAACACCTGTCACACCCCAGGGAGCAGCCTGCATGAGCTTGCAGGGTGAGGTATGGGCCGTTGGGTGGAGGCTGCTGTCTTCTAAGCAAGTTACATGTAATATTGAGCTGGTCAGAGAAGGATGGAGCTGAAGAAAAGAACTTGTGCTTCATTTATTGGTTCCTCCACCCCAGAATACAAACAAATAAATCCTTTTCATGGGGTGGTATGGGGAGTTTGGAGATCACCTGGTCCATCCCCTAATTTTATAGGAAAGAATAAATACAGCCCGGGGCCATGTGGCAACAGTGTGTACCAGACCATCACCAGGACACTGTTTTTTGCACTTCCCAGTTAATTGTCTGTGAATTTGTCCCGGCCTTCCTTACCATGGTCATTCTGAGTTCATCTATTTGTTTAATTATGGTGTGGAAGGATCCTGGAGCTCTCCTTGGCCTCACCCAGTGGTTGAAATAGGGCTTTTCTTGGATGCTTCCAGGACCATCCCACTCTCAGCTTTCCCCTCATTGCTGAGCCTGGGGCTCCAAAGGCCTCCTATTCTCTCACAGTCCCTCTGGGCTGGTTGGACATCTAAAGAGCATCCTGCCGGTCCACCTCTTTGAGCATATGGTGCTTGTCCATACTTCCAGGAAGACCACACTTGCCTACTAAAGTATTCCTTATCCCCAGCCTGAGCTACTTCAGGCCGGGCCTGCTCCTGGGGGTGTGACAAAGCCGGAAGGGGCCCAGGTACAGAAGGGGGCTTCTGCATGCCCACATTCTGCTCTCAAATGCAGGGGGCGGGGCAGTGCCTAATCTGCTTGTCTGCAGCTTCGTTGCTATAGAAGCGCTCGTTGCTAAGTTACCATAGCCCCTTGCACACAGTCTTTATTGCTGAGGAAAGGGAGATGCATACACAGCATCTGACTCCCATGCAAGTGGCACTCCAGGCCTGTGACCAACAGCCTTTGTTTAGGAGAAGGACTTTCTACCATCCTATCCACCCATCTGTCCATCCATCCCACAGATATTTACTAAACACTTCCTCTGTGCTAGGCCCCATGCCAGGTTCCAGTCTTGTCTGGCAACCCACTCGACTCTTCATCCCTGAGCTCCTGCTACCCAGCCCCTGAGACAATGACGACATGGGTACCATTTGGTGGTGGATCCTCACAATTATTTCATGACACGGTGCTTCCATTAGTAGCCTCATTTTGCTAAAGAAACTGAGGCACAGGGAAGGTGCCAACAATTTACTTACCAACAGTTTTTCATGGCAGAGCTGGGAATAAACCCAGTATATGTATTTCATTTTTTCTTTTAGAGAGAGAGAGAGAGAGAGAGAGAGAGACAGAGAAAGACAGATAGGCAGACAGAAAGGGAGAGAGATGAGAAACATCAACTCATAGTTGTGGCACCTTAGTTGTTAATTGATTGCTTCTCATATGTGCCTTGATGGGGGGACTCCAGCTGAGCCAATGACCCCTTGCTCAAGCCAGCGACTTTGGGGTCATTTCTATGATACTATGCTCAAGTTGGAGACCCCACACTCAAGCTGGTGAGCCCGTGCTCAAGCTGGATGAACCAGTGCTCAAACCGGCAACCTCGGGGTTTCAAATCTGGTTCCTCAGTGTTCCAGGCTGACGCTCTACCCACTGCTAGCATATGTAGTTCTCAGCTACACCCTTTACACCATACTGCTGAGATTAGTCTTTATCCAGAGCAATAGGAATGAATAGAAGATTTTAATCAGGAGGTTAACATGATCAGAAAACTTGGAAGACCTGGCTATCATATAGAAAGTAGCTTGGAGCAGCACAGGAGTAGGTGAAGATGGGTCTGTAAGGAGGTTTCTTTCAGGGGTCCGGTGAGTGATGCTGGAGCGAACCATAATGAGGTAGTGGAGTCGAGAAGAGTTGGACCAATACACAAATGCTGTCAATGTTTATAAACATGGTTTAAACTCTTAGTTTCTGGTATCTGCTTTCAGCTATATGTCTTTGCTGCCCTTTGACAACTTGGGCAAAGACTCTTTACTTTTTATGGTCACCTTTGTTATAAGAAAACACACTTCATTCAAGTTTAAAATTCAAATTCCAAATCAGACTCAAACTTACTCTGATCCACTTTTCCCAGCCCTAACCAGACCTTAGAAATGGAGCAGAAATGATGTATGGTCTTATTTTTCATACTCTTCCCACTTCAGTACCTCTTTCAAAGTGGAGCTGCTGAGCTTGGTCTGGGTCAGGAGTACATCTTCTCCTCCTCTCCTCTTCTGAGCTTGTTCCATCCGTGTAACAGCTGAGAGGGAAGACAGAGCCACTGTTAGACCAGAAGATGCCTTGCTGATAATAGTCCCAAGCCACAGAAGGCTCTCACAAATATGTAGGCTAAATGGATGAATAAAGGAACTTAAAGTGAACAAATGAATTTATGATCCTGTACGTAATGTGATAATGTCTACTCTGAAATAAGAATTCATAAGGGACAGGTATTGTGTGTGTGTATGTAGATAAATAGATATAGATATAGATAGATAGATAGATAATAGATAGATGATAGATAGATAGATAGATAGATAGATAGATAGACAGACAGACACATACTTTCTCTATGCTTTGCTCCATTTGGTGTCTGGGACCACAGTAGACTTTTAAGTGATTTTTTATTTATTTATTTATTTATTTTATTTATTTTATTTTTTTTATATATATATTTTATTATTATTAATTCTAATGGGGTGACATCAATAAATCAGGGTACATATGTACAATGAAAACATCTCCAGGTTATCTTATCATTCAATTGTGTTGCATACCCATCACCAAAAGTCAAATTGTCCTCTGTCACCTTCAATCTGGTTTTCCCTGCGTCCCTCCCCTCCTCCCTATCCCATTCTTCCCCCCCTCCCCCCATCCCATAACCACCACTCTCTTGTCCATGTCTCATACCCTCACTTTCATGTCCCACCTATGTATGTAATCGTGCTGTTCTCAGTTTTTCTTTTTTTCTGATTTACTTATTTCACTCCGTATAATGTTATCAAGGTACATCCATTTTGTTATAAATGATCCGATGTCATCGTTTCTTATGGCTGAGTAGTATTCCATAGTATATATGTACCAAAGCTTTTTAATCCACTCGTCTTCTGACGGACACTTGGGCTGGTTCCAGATCTTCGCTATTGTGAACAATGCTGCCACGAACATGGGGGCGCATTTCTTCTTTTCGAACAGTGCTATGGTGTTCTTAGGGTATATTCCTAAAAGTGGGATAGCTGGGTCAAAAGGCAGTTCGATTTTTAATTTTCGGAGGAATCTCCAAACTGTTTTCCACAGTGGCTGCACCAGTCTGCATTCCCACCAGCAGTGCAGAAGGGTTCCCTTTTCTCCACATCCTCGCCAGCACTTATTCTGTGTTGTTTTGCTGATAAGTGCCATTCTGACTGGTGTGAGGTGATATCTCATTGTGGTTTTAATTTGCATTTCTCTAATGATTAGTGATGTTGAGCATTTTTTCATATGCCTATTGGCCATCTGTATGTCCTCTTTGGAGAAATTTCTATTCATTTCTTTTGCCCATTTTTTGATTGGGTTGTTTGTCTTCCTGGTGTTGCTTTTTATAAGTTCTTTATAAATTTTAGTTATTAACCCCTTATCAGATGTGCTGTCAAATATGTTCTCCCATTGTGTGGTTTGTCTTTTTATTCTGTTCCTATTGTCTTTAGCTGTGCAAAAACTTTTTAGTTTGATATAGTCCCATTTGTTTATCTTGCCTTTAATTTCAGTTGCCCATGAAGATAAATCGGCAAATATACCGCTGCTACAGATGTCGGAGAGCTTGCTGCCTATGTTTTCTTCTAAGATGTTTATGGTTTCACGGCTTACATTTAAGTCTTTTATCCATTTTGAGTTTGTTTTTGTGAATGGTGTAAGTTGATGGTCTAGTTTCATTTTTTTGCAGGTAGATGTCCAATTTTCCCAACACCATTTGTTAAAGAGGCTGTCTTTACTCCATTGTATGTTCTTTCCTCCTTTGTCAAATATCAGTTGTCCATAAAGCTGTGGGTTTATTTCTGGGTCCTCTGTTCTGTTCCATTGATCTATGTGCCTGTTCTTATGCCAGTACCAGGCTGTCTTGAGTATAATGGCCTTGTAGTAAACCTTGATATCAGGAAGAGTGATTCCTCCTGCTTTATTTTTTCTTTTTAAGATTGCTGAGGCTATTCGTGTTCTTTTTTGGTTCCATATAAATTTTTGGAATATGTGTTCTATATCTTTGAAGTATGTCATTGGTATTTTAATTGGTATTGCATTGAATTTATAAATTGCTTTGGGTAATATAGACATTTTAATGATGTTTATTCTTCCTAGCCATGAGCACGGTATATGCTTCCACTTGTTTGTATCTTCCTTGATTTCTTTTATCAATGTTCTATAATTTTCTGAGTACAAGTCCTTAACCTCCTTGGTTAAATTTACTCCTAGGTACTTTATTTGTTTGGCTGCAATAGTGAAGGGGATTGTTTCCTTAATTTCTTTTGCTGATATTTCATTGTTGGTGTATAGAAATGCCTCTGATTTCTGAGTATTAATTTTATATCCTGCCACCTTGCTGAATTCATTTATAAGGTCCAGTAGTTTTTTGACTGAGACTTTCGGGTTTTCAATATACAATATCATACCATCTGCAAATAATGACAGTTTTACTTCTTCTTTTCCAATTTGTATGCCTTTTATTTCTTCTTCTTGTCTGATTGCTGTTGCTAGGACTTCCAGAACTATGTTGAATAAGAGTGGTGAAAGTGGGCAACCCTGCCTGGTTCCTGATCTTAAGGGGATTGCTTTTAATCTTTGTCCATTTAGTATGATGTTTGCTGTCGGTTTATCGTAGATGGCCTTTATCATGTTAAGGAATGATCCCTGTATTCCCACTTTACTGAGAGTTTTGAGCATGAATGGGTGCTGGATTTTATCAAATGCCTTTTCTGCATCTATTGAAATTATCATGTGATTTTTGTCCTTCCTTTTGTTTATGTGGTGAATCACATTAATTGATTTGCGAATATTGAACCAGCCTTGCCTCTCCAGAATAAATCCCACTTGATCGTGGTGTATGATTTTTTTCATATATTGCTGGATCCGGTTGGCTAATATTTTGTTGAGAATTATAGCGTCTAAATTCATCAGGGATATAGGCCTATAATTTTCTTTCTTTATGTTGTCTTTGCCCGGTTTTGGGATCAGAATTATGCTCGCCTCATAAAAAGAGTTTGGAATTCTTCCTTCCTCTTGAATTTTTTGAAATAGCTTGAGGAGAATAGGAGTTAGTTCTTCTTTGAATTTTTGATAGAATTCACTTGTGAAGCCATCAGGCCCAGGACTTTTCTTTTTTGGGAGTTTTTTGATAACTGTTTTGATCTCATTTGCTGTAATTGGTCTGTTTAGGTGTTCTGATTCTTCCAGATTGATTTTTGGAAGGTTATATGATTCAAGAAATTTGTCCATTTCACCAAGATTGTCTAATTTTTTGGCATATAGTTCTTCATAGTATATTCTTACAATGCTTTGTATTTCTGTTGTGTCAATTGTTATTTCTCCACTGTCCTTTCTAATTTTATTTATTTGAGTCCTCTCTCTTTTTTTCTTGGTGAGTCTAGTTAAAGGTTCATCAATCTTGTTTACCTTTTCAAAGGACCAGCTTCTTGTTTCATTGATCCTCTGTATTGTTTCCTTAGCCTCTATGTCATTTATTTCTGCTCTGACCTTTATTATTTCCTTTCTTCTACTTGTCTTGGGTTTTATTTGTTGTTGTTTTTCTAGTTCTTTTAGATGCAGGGTCAGGTTGCTTATTTGAGCTTTTTCTAGCTTCTTATGATATGCCTGTAGTGCAATAAACTTCCCTCTCAGAACTGCTTTTGCTGTGTCCCATAAATTTTGAGTTGATGTACGCTCATTATCATTTGTTTCTAGAAACTTTTTTATTTCTTCTTTGATCTCATTGTTAATCCATTCATTATTTAATAACAAGCTATTTAGTTTCCAAGTGTTTGAGTATTTTTCAGTTTTTCTTTTGTGGTTAATTTGTAGTTTCATGGCATTGTGATCAGAGAAAATGCTTGATATGATTTCAATCTTCTTAAATTTATTGAGACCATTTTTGTGTCCTAACATGTGGTCTATCCTAGAAAACGTACCATGAGCGCTTGAGAAGAATGTATATTCTACTGCTTTAGGGTGAAAAGTTCTGAAGATATATATTAAATCAAGTTGATCTAGTGTATCCTTTAAGTCTGCTGTTTCTTTATTAATTTTCTTTCTTGAGGATCTATCCAGTGTTGTTAGAGGGGTATTGAAATCCCCTACTATGATAGTATTGCTGTTAATCTCGCCCTTTATATCCATCAAAGTCTGCTTTATGTATGTCGGGGCTCCTATATTTGGTGCATAGATATTTATAATAGTTATATCTTCCTGTTGAATTGTTCCCTTTATCATTATGTAGTGTCCTCCTTTATCTCTTACTACAGCCTTTGTTTTAAAGTCCATTTTGTCTAAGTATTGCTACCCCTGCTTTTTTTTCATTTCCATTTGCATGAAATATTTTTTTCCATCCTTTTATCCTTCAGTCTATGAGCATCTTTTGTTTTAAGGTGTGTCTCTTGTAGACAGCATATGTATGGGTCCTGTTTCTTTATCCATGCAGCTACCCTATATCTTTTGATTGGATCATTTAATCCATTTACATTTAAGGTTATTATTGATATGTAGTTGTTTATTGCCATTTTATTCTTTAAAGCTGTATTCTTCTTTTGCTCTATTCATTCCTCTCTTTAAACTGTTCACAAGAGGCCCCTTAGTATCTCTTGCAGAGTTGGTTTGGTTTTTATGAATTCCTTGAGGCTTTCTTTTTCTGGGAAGCTCTTTATTTCTCCTTCAATTTTGAATGTTAGCCTTGCTGGATAAAGTAGTCTTGGTTGTAGGTTCTTGTTCTGCATTACTTTGATTATATCTTGCCATTCCTTTCTGGCCTCAAGTGTTTCTGTTGAGAAGTCCGATGTCAACCTTATGGGGGTTCCTTTGTAGGTGATAGCCTTTTTTCTCTAGCAGCTTTTAAAATTTTTTCTTTATCCATTAGCTTTGGTATTTTAACTATGATGTGTCTTGGTGTAGATTTTTTTGGGTTTCTCCTTAATGGAGTTCTGTGTGCTTCTTGAATGTGTGGAGTGTTTCCCAGCCTTAATTTAAGAAAGTTTTCTGCTATAATTTGATTGAACAAAGTTTCCATTTCCTGTCCTCTTTCCTCTTCTTCAGGCACCCCTATGATGCGAATGTTGTTTCTCTTCATGTTGTCACAAAGCTCCCTTAGAGTTTCCTCACATTTTTTAAGTCTTTTCCTTTTTCTTCTCTACTTCTGTGTCTTTGTTTATTGTGTCCTCTAACTCGCTTATTCGATCCTCAGCGTCATCCATCCTGCTTTTAATTCCTTCCATTGTGGTCTTCAGTTCTGATACTGTATTTGTCATTACTGTCTGATTCTTTTTTATTATTTCAATTTCGTTTTTTATACTTGTTATCTCTTTGTTTAGGTGTTCATAATGACTATCCATTGTTGCTCTAATTTCTTTGAACATCCTAACTATCATTATTCTAAATTCTGCTTCTGGTAATTTGGTTATATCTGGTTCATTCAGGTCCTTCTCTGGGGATTTCTCTTGATTCATTTGGTTTGCATTCCTCTGCCTGCCCATTTTTTCTGTGTATAAGCAAGTTGTGGCCACTGGAGTCCAGTAGGTGTTGCCTTTGTGTTCTCTAGGTGTGGTCTGTCTGCAGGCCCCCCACCCCCTCTGCCGGTGCCTAGGGTGGTTGGGTATGAGCGTTGCCAGCGCCGGCCCACTGTGGCTTTTGCTATGATTTCTGCCTCTCCTCCGTGGGAGGGGCTGTGACTGAAGCCACAAGATTAGCACCAAGGGTAGAGGCGAGCACCTTTCCTCAGCTGCGGACCCAGCCTATTTCCGGACTTCCGCCCAGAACCAGCAGTCGGAGCCTGCTCGCTACAGTTCCGCGGGTTAGGCGGGGCTTTTGACGTGCTCTCAGCTGTAAGCTTTTGCCCGTCAGGAGCTTTAGCCCCGCCCTCGAGGCCAGGGCCCTTTGCGCAGGGTCGGAAACCAAGGTTTATTGGGGCGGGCGTGTTTGCTGGCTTCCGCCGAGCTGCGTACTTCCGCTCGTCCCGGACTCTACCCCGCCCCCGCGTTCGGAGCCCGCTCATGCACGTATGAACGCTATCCGGGGTTTCTCCGGCCGGATGGGGATAGCAGCATGGGCTCAGCTACGAGCCTCCGCCTGTTTTGGGGTCCACCCCGTTCCCGCGCTCGGAGCCCGCTCGCGCACGTATACTGGCCAACCGCGGTTTCTCCTGCCCGGGGGGGGGGGGTGAGGGGTGGGGGACTGGTAGCGTCAGCTCAGCCACAACCCCTGCCCGTCCCTGGTCCTAGCCCGGTCCCCGCGGTCAGGGCCGGCTTGCGCAGGGCCTGCCTGTTCCTGGCCTCCCGCTTTGTCCCCGTAAGTGGGACCAAAGGCGGGCCCGCAGCTTCCGGACCGCTTTCGCGGTCCCCTCTGACCCTCTGGGCTAGACCGATCTCCCACTGGCTTGGCCTCTGCCCACGCCGACAGAACCGCCTTTCAGCGTCCTGCCGCCCCAAAACCTTAAGCAGCCCTCAGCAGAGTAGGAAGGAACCTAATACTCCACACTGTAGGCCTGGGAGCTCCTTCACTTGTTTCACAGCTCAATACTGTCCAAACGCCTCTTTTAGGCTCTAGGACTGGAGGCTGGGGCTTGGTTCCTGGGACCCAGGTCCCTCCCTCTCCGCCAAACTCTCCTCCCGCCCCGCGGGTCTCTCCGGGCTGCCGTTTGCTCCGGGGAGCTGGGCAGCCCTCTTCGCGTTTTCGCTATTCCTACCAGTCTCAATGTGGCTTCTTCTGTGTTCCTTGGTTGAAGAGTCCACTTAGTTTTGTTCAAAGTTGGTTTATCCAGGTGATGGTTCTTAAAATTGAGTTGTAATCCACTTTGGTTCTGGGAGTTGGAAGTTGGTACATCCGCCTACTCCGTCGCCATCTTGCTCCCCCCTTAAGTGATTTTTGATAATTATGACTTTGGTGCTCTGTGCCCTATTGTCCAAACCACCTTTCCAATTTTAACTCCCCTGCACAATTTTTTTCTGCCTCAGTAACAGTTACTGCTTCTTAGTTATGTTTGCTATCCTTTTTGATGTTTGCTTGTGTGGGGGGGCCAAAGTGAGGCATCTCCCAGGCACCTGTAGATAAGAGGACAGGGATTGTCTGCTCAGAAGTAAACTTTGAGATCTGCATAGAGCAGAGATATACAAAGTCACCTTCAGGAGACAGAATGGCTCCCTGGGCAGCAGGACTTGACAGTAACCTGATTGAATGTATTAACATACCTACAGGAAGCATGTGTTAAGCAGAAGTGACACTGCTCAGCCATACTGCATAAAGAAGAGAGAGTCACCAAGACAATGAGCACACAAAGGAGATGGAATTCGGGCCAACAGACTTGCAGTCTTAAAGCTGGCCCTGTTATGGTATTGGAAGCAGGCATTGTGACTTTGGACTTCAGCGTTTCCATCTCCCCAGCCGGGCCATCTCTGCTGGGAAGATGGACACCTCAGCATGTTTTGGGGTGATGCGTTATACACTCAATTGTTCAGATAATGCTTCGCGTGTGCTCTGCAGAGTCAGAGCTCAATGAACCTATGCCATTATTGTTATTATTATTATTATTATTATTATTATTATTTTGGGTTGTCTTTCTACATAAGGAGAGGATGCATCAGTCAATTCCACAGAACTATTTTGTCTTGGGACAATATAGTTCTTGGTAAAAAAACCCAAAAAACGAATAAAATGGCATTCCAAGTTTATATATGCTAAATGTAAATATTAGATAACCTTTAAAATATAACTCTTTTCTTGGTGAGCTAAGAAAATCAAGTGCTCCAGCCAGCAAGATTGACAGTCAAACCCCAAAGGGGTTAATCTTGAAGCACATGAGAGCCTGCTGGAGAAGCTTTTGGGAGACCACCGCCTGGGAGGGGAGCCGGCCTGCCTCAGACCACATAACCCAGCTTCTTCCTCCATCTGAAGCCAACTTTGTTTAGAAAGCTCAGCTTTGCCATCCTCCAGGCTGAGGCTGACAGTGTGTGCTCCCTCATCGAAGTCCTTAGCACACGCTCTCCACCCCATGGAGCATGCTTATATGGGAAGAAGGAGACTATGGGAGTCTAACTTACGGGCTTATGAGTGACAGGACTCTGCAGTTAACCTAGCTGTGTTATTTTGAACAAGTGACTTACTTCTCTGTACTTCAGTTTCCTTCTATGTGAGATGGGTATAGAAACCGTGTTGGCTTCAGAAAAGTATTGTGAAGCTATGTGAACTAAGGCATGTAGAGCCCTTAGCCGCTCTGCCTGTTACATAGTACATGCTCAGTAAATGTTAGTCCTTGTGAGTTGTTGCTTATCTTTCTAAGAACATGTCTCGTCTCTGCAACTCATTTGTGAATTCCTGAAGGTGGAGACTGTGTCGACTAGTTTCAGTTCCTCCATTTATAAAATGGGTATTATGTAAGATAACAAGCACATAGAGGCCATTCATACCTGTACGTAATATGTGTTCAATCAATTCTTTTTGTTGTCATTGCTATTTAGTGTAATTACACTTGGACTTATTCATAGGCCCTCTGGTTGACGTTGGCCTTGAGCAGAGCTGGCTCAGATGCATCTGTGCTTGTGCGGTGGTGACAGGTCCTCTCACAAAGAGAACGAGGTGGTTAGAGCTGATAGGCACACGTGCTGACTACTTGATTCCCACAGAATTTGAATGCTGCTATGGGGGAAATGATGTGTGCTGTCCACTGACGTGGACCAAGTTCTTGTCCATCGCTCTGCCTTTCACTGTGACTCTCTCTCTGAGATGCCTCCTTCCTCATCCTCAAGCCCAATCAAAGGGTATTTCCTTTGCCCTTCCTGACATGACCCCTCCAAGGCACATCCCCTTACCTCTAACGGTTCCTTCTTTCTGGTGCTTAATGCTTGTGTCATATGGCATGAATCAGACCTCATCACTCATTTATTCATTGATCTATTCATATCCATGCACACATACATGCATATTTTAGACAGGGGTGGGCAAAAGTTGGTTTATAGTTGGTCATGTTGAAAAAGACATGAAGATTAGGACGATGACAATAGCTTTATTAGCTCGAAAAGTCTCAACGGCACAGTGTACTTTGTAAACCTACTTTTGCCCACTGCTGTATATGATATACTTAAATCGATCAATACATCTGTCCTGTCGAGCAGAGCCTGCATCTCATAATTTGGTCTTAGGCAGGTGGCAGCTGCTGAGTTGATGTTTTACAGGAGGCTACACTGGCTACTGTGCTTGGTGCTCCATGTGCTACTGTGCTTGGTGCTCCATGTGCTCTGAGCTCCTTTGCCAACGTTCGGGTTGGGGGTTGTTCCAGTCCTCCTGTACGCCTGCTCCGGGTCACTGCTCTGATCTTGGGACAAACGTGACTTTGGAGCAAAGAAAGAACATACATAAAACCCTGGGCTCTTCACACAGAGCCAACCCAGAGTGGACACAGAGCTGCTCTTACTATTTTAAGAGGTGGCAAGGTGGCGAGGTCCCACACAGCTGAAGACAGAAGGAAAGGTGGTCTGGGCCCAAGACCCCTACATATTACCTCTGGGAGATGAAGCTTCCTGTCTTTTTTTCCCCTGGAAACCCTGGAGAAATCATGGGGAGCTGTTTTTGTTTTTCTCTTCAATTCTGGCTGGGCCCTTGACCTCCTGGATCCTCTGGGTTGCAGATGTTGTGAGTGATCAGCGATGAGATGGAGGTTTTAGAACTACTGGGAAAACACACATTCAAGAATCTTAAGAAAAGGATCATTACAGGTAAGTAAACAGAGAACTGTTCTAAAATAGAGCCTGTGTTTTTCTCTCAAGGACCCCGGGAAATCAGCAGGCAGCCCATGTGGCTAGAACAGCCAAGCAAACCCTCCTGACCTTAAATTACCACTAATGATAAGAGCTGGAGACCGGCTTGCTTATGTGGGGGAGAGGAGCTCGACCCCCTGAGGTTAGAGATGCCTTCCTCTTTTGGGATTTTCCACAACAGGTTTATTTTTAACAAGAAAAGGACTTTAAGTCCCAGTCACTCATTACAACTATTTGCTGAAAACAAGTTGCTTCTCAGAAGAGAGTCAAAGGAGAAAGCTTAAAAACTGTCCTCTCTGGCCAGGGGAGGTAATGTCACCTTGGCAGAAGCTGCTAAGAGTCCCGAGCCCAGCAGGTAAGCCAGGGAGGACCCCTCTGAACAATGAGGAATGGCATGCTCCTATGAGTCCCTTGCTAAAATGAGACTGGCAAAGGCTGCACTTCCCAGGGTGTTCTGTGGTCAGCAGTGCCAGGAATGTTGTTCCCAGAGAAAACACCACGGAGAAAACACCATGTGGGAAGCACTCCCTACTGGGTACTTCTTCCTCAGGCTCTTGGCACTTGTGTTTTCTCTGGTTGGTATGCCCTCCTTCCAGATCCCCGTAGGGCTATCTCCTTCCTTCATCTTCAACTCGTTACTCAAAATTACCTTCCCAGTGAGGTCTTCACAAGACACACTCATATCCCATTTCTCTGCTCCAGTGAATTACGTTAGTTGTGCTGTTCTATCGGTTATGGTGGCTGAGTTTCATCTTAAGGGTCACCGTGGCAGGGAAAAATAAATACGGCAAATTGTCTGCTGGCCCCTAATACTTCCACAGAAAGTAACACACACAGTTGGCCTCATATTTTACCAGCCAGAACAAGTCCATGAGCACATCTAACCTGAAAAGAGCAAAGAATGTGCGATGGTAAGCGGTGCCTACCAGGAGAACCGGATTCTGTCAGCCGTTCTAACCATGCCCGTAACCATTCCGAAGCTTTCCGTAGTACATAGGACAAAATACAGATTTCTGTACAGGACTCAAAAATCTCTGTGTGATCTGGTTCTGGCTTATCTCTCTTAGACTCACATCTTAGCTTAGAGGTCATTTCTTTCTTCCGGAAGCACTTCCTGATCCCTCTTTATTCCATGCACTTCCATGAACCTGGAACTTCTTAGCACATTACCACTTCTTAACTAGATCTCTTGCTACAAATTTTTCCAGTGATTATTCAATCTTACACTCAATTCAGTTATTGATGACCAGTATTTAAAAAACTGAAACAGAGCATAACAGAACAACAAGTGCTGGTGAGAGCATGGAGGAAAGGGAGCCCTCCTGCACTGCTGGTGGGAATGTAGACTCATACAGCCACTGTGGGAAGCAATATGAAGTTTTCTCAAAAAAATTAAAACTAGAAGTGCCTTTTATAACCCAGCAGTTCCACTTCTGGCAATATATCCAAAGAAACCCAAAACTCTAATTCAAAAAAAATACATGCACCTCCATGTTCACTCCAGCGTTATTTATATTAGTCAAGATATGGAAGCAACCCTAGTGCCCATCAGTAGATGAGTGGATAAAAAAAGCTGTGGTACATTCACACAATGGGATACCACTGAGCAGTAAAAAAGAAGGAAATCTTACCTTTTGAAACAGCATGAATGGACCTTGAGAGTGTTATGCTATTGAAATAAGCCAGTCAGAGAAAGACAGATGCCCTGTGATATAACTTACATGTGGAATCTAAAGAACAGAATAAACTAACAAAACAGAAACAGTCTCATAGATATAGAGAACAGCTGTCAGAAGGGAGGGGGTCTGCATGGCTGGATGAAAAAGGTGAAGGATTAAGCAAAAACAAAAAATTAAAAAGAACACAATAAGATACATAATAGTATATCATTTGTGGTAAGAGTCAGTAAAGCTCTGTGAAATTTTTGTTTCAGTATGTGTGGGTGTGGATTGGTTTTATGTATTGGGTTGACTTGTAAAATGCATTTCTTAATTGGGCTTGTAGTAAAAAAATGTTTGAAGCCACCGACCGCTGTACCAGGATTGAATTGCATGGGGCCTGAGGCCATGTCTGTTTTATTTATCCTGAAACACCAGTGCCTACCACAGTGTCTTTTACAAAATAAACCTTTAAAATAAAATTTAAAAATCTATTTATGGATGAATTCTCGGTGACCTGAGCTACCAGCTCCTTTAACTAGATGCCGTGTGAATGGCTCAAGCTGTTTCTCGGTCTCATTTCCCTTGGTGAGCAGATGGCAGCTGAGGTGTCCGATGCCAAGAGTACCCTCACTTTCTGAGCTGGGCTGAAGGGACACGGGCAGCCTTCTACTGACCCCAGCAGCCCTCTGAGCCCGGTGGAGAAGACTGGGGAATCTTTTTTTTTAATCAAAGACCTCTTGATGTCTTTTTAAATTCTTGGACCATCCTTCTGCACGGGGGCAGTGGATACTATACATTCAACAAAATTACTATCAGGAGTTAGAAAAATGTGAATTCAAATACCGTCTTTTTAATTTATTGGTTGTACAACAGTAGGTAAGGTGCCTCTCTGAGCCTAAGTTTCTCCTCTGTAACACAGAGGTAATACTATCTTTTTTTTAGAGTTGATGTAAAGGTTAAAGAGAATGTTTAAAGGAAGGACAAAGTTGCTTCTCTTCTTTCCCTGAATGTTACAGTGTTTTTTATCTGCTATTTAGTGTGTGCTCATGTAGGCTTGAGATACTTCGGGGGCAAGTACAGGCCTTCACAGGCACCTGGGGTGCAGCCCTGTAGGGAATGCTGGCGGGGTACCTGCAGCCGTGGTGGGAGGCAGGTGCTGCTGGGAACCCATCCTAGGAAAGCAGAAGGAGGGGGTCCAACCTCGAGCTGAAGCTCCAAGCCCCAGTGCATACTCAAAGGTCTCATTAGACTTTACTTGCAAAACCCAAGTTCAAAGGTAAAATTATTAAGAATTTCGAGATGATAACTATAGAGCATTAGGCCCCAGGCACAGGGCTCCCTTCCGAGCACAAGTCCCCATGTGACTGCAGGGGTCACATGTCTGTCCATGAAGGTGGACCTGCTCTCAGCTCTGAGTGCTGCTTCCAGAATCCCCTGTGGCTTGGCTTTTGTCTTCATCTGGCCTCCTACAAACCTTCTG
This sequence comes from Rhynchonycteris naso, assembly GCA_037038555.1. Lineage (NCBI taxonomy): Eukaryota > Metazoa > Chordata > Mammalia > Chiroptera > Emballonuridae > Rhynchonycteris > Rhynchonycteris naso. Next base: position 276,203,753 of record CM072995.1, on the reverse strand, counting down.
TGCTTATCCAGGACACCTCTGGGCCCTGGGCAGAAGCCAGAGGGGCTGAAGCTACAGCTGGCATGCCTCTGCCTGGCACTGCCTTGCGGGTCACTAGGGGAGCTGCCTACTGATGGTCCTTCTCTCCTCCTGCAGCCTCACTGTGGGTGCTGCTGGGGGAAGCAGGGCAATGTTCCTGTAGTTCTCCCCTCCCGTGTGCCGCTCCCAGTTCTCGACAAGAGGTCTCCCAGGGTGAAAAACGACTATTTGTGTACATTATTGATCGATCATCTTACCCTTTTACAGGAAAAGTACTGTGACCTTCCCATCCTGGCAACAACAGAACCCTCCCTCTGGAGTGGCTGGAAGTGACCTGGAGGTTTAGAATGCCAGCCAGGGCAGGGAATGTTTGCACAGGGAATCTCCCAGCTCCGCTGGCAGCTGTGCTTGCTTTCCATTTCTGCGGGAAGAGGAAGAGCTCCTGGGGCATGTTGAGTAACAGGATTAGTGCCTGCGGGGGAGGGGGGTCCTCACACAGGCTGAGTCCCCTGCTGGGAGAAAGCTCACCTAGAATACCATCCCTCCCAGGAAACAGGCTTAAAGCTTGGGGTCTAGAATTCTGAAACCTGGGTCCAAGCCCTGGCTCATTTCTAAAATGATATTGAGACTGTTTTCTTATCTGCAGAATGTGTATAAAAGTACTTTTTGATTCCTACTATTGATGTGAATGAGGCGCAAGCAAGTTAGTGTGTAAAGAAAGTGCTTCTTCAGAAGCTATACAAATATTTGCTGGTTTCAGGGGAGGTCATGCAGAAGGAGCACAATTCATGATTACAGTGCTGCTGTTGAGTAGTGGGCACTATACTATTTTTAAGTACAGAAAGTACTGCTAGTTTCTGTACTTAACAGTATTTCGGTGCAAAATACTGTTATTTTTATTACAGTGAAATAATAGGACTTAACTATTATAATTTGTATAATCCTATATTATTACATACTAGGATAATGTTTATATGCAACAAATCAAATTTAATAAATACCAAATACTATTATTTCAAAAGTTTAAATAAAAAATATGAACTCTGAATCATTTATATCCTGAGACATTCTGGAAGGATTTGCTGCATTAAAACTTCTAACCAAAGTATTATTGGGGAAATATTTTGACTTGATCTTTCCCCCATTTAAAACATTCCAAAGTATCTAATTTTCTTTTATAGTACCATTTCCTAGTTTTACAGATAAAGTTGGGATTCATGGCTTATGCTTATTAATGTTTTCTGTTTTCTCCAAAGCCTTTTGGGTCTCCAGCTGGTGCCAGAGGTTTTCCCAGAAGCAGGGTATGTCAGGAGAAAATGGGAGAAGCAGGAGGAGGAGGCGGTGTGAAGGGGTTGGGAAGAAGGGGGATGAGGATCCCCTCAGTTCTTCTTGAACCTGACCACGCCCCTCTCCTCTGTACCTAACCCACCAGGTCCAAGTAAATCCTCTTTGGGACTAGGACAAAAGACCTCTCTGCCCTGGATGGTACTCTCTCTCAATTGAACAGCATCTGAGGATAAACTTGAGAAGGATCACCAATTCAATCTCTCATTGTTACAAAATTCCGGTATTTGACATTAGGAGAATTAAAGGTGCTATTTTACCGTGCTGTTGCCATCACTCTGGATAAAATATGGAAAGTTCGCATCTGACAGCTCTGCAATTTTTGTGACTTAAGCAAACGACATCAACTACCTGAGCCTCAGTTTTCTCATTTCTAAAATGGGAATTCAATCACACTGACTTGATGCCACAGTGAATATGCTCATCCCAGAAGTGTTTTTCAGGGCACCTGGCATATAGTAGGAGCCCAGTGAAGATGAACTCTCCTTCTTAAATATGTTACACTTTGCTATTCCATCTAAGCCCCAAGAATCAGCTAATTGGATGAATCACCCTCCCCCCATTACAACCCCAAACAATGTTTAATCACTTGGTCTAAAATCTCAATTACACAATGTGGCAAGGGCTGTGGCAGTGAACTGAGTTTCCTGATTGACTGTTACAGAGAAGACCCCTTTGTCTTCACCTGCACAGTCACACTTTGTAAAATAGAATATGATCTACTTTCCTGCTTTTGCAAGTACAGCTAGAAACTAAACAGGCTGTCTCTTTGATGATGCAGCGACCATCTGCAAACACTGTGTAGTCCTGAACAAAAGGGTGGGCGATGCTGAGCTGAGCATGCTCTACCCTTGACGACAGGTTCTGGGGTGGGGGGACTGCACCCACTCGTTAGCGGCCAGCTTTCTCTGTCGAGAAAACTGTGGATGGAAAGGTACCGTGTGTGGAGGCGGCAACTGGAGAGAGGCATGTGCAAGCTCAACTCCTACACGTATTAAGGATTTCTGGTTCCCGGTGGTCAGTTTAGTCATTTCAAAATTTCATTTAAATGTTTAAATTGAATTTATTAGGATGACACTAATTAACATAATTACACAGGTTTTAGGTGCCCAACTCTACAACATACCTCTGTATACCACATTGTGTGTTCTCTCTCCTCCAAGTCAAATCTTCATCCATCACCTCTTCCCTATACTCTCTCTTTTCCACCCCCCACACCCCCGCCCCCGCAATCACCACCCTGTTGTCTGTGTCCATGAGATTGTTTCTTGTCCTTAATTTAAGAGACTGAGGTGTCTGTCGATGGCAGTGCTCTCTGGGTTCCTCCAGCCAGGCCAACGTGGAAGCGCTATGCCCAACTGCAGCCCCGTTGGCTGGAACGGAGGGAGCAGGGAAGTCTGTGGCTTCCAGAAGGTCTTTTTGATGCACACATTCCAACAACTGGAAACCCGCTCGGTCTGATTAGCTAATGGTTGTACCTACTCTGTTGTTTCTCATGCATTGTTGACCCATTTCATCCCCCAAGACAATCCTCGTTAACAGATGAAGAATAGGAGTTTCAGAGAAGTTACACAATTGTCCGAGGGGACTCAGCTGGAGTTGGGTCGTTTTTGGGGTGTGCAAACTCCAAGGCACTTTGTTCTTTCTAGGTTGTATCTGTTTTCTTTAGATTTCAAATATACAGGATTTATGGTTGTTCCTAGGGAAAATAGTACAATAATTAATATATAATAATAAAAGAAAAAACTCTTGTGTTTCATATACTCACAACTGTAAACCTACTTTTCCCACATCCTATATAATGTTTAAATATGTTTGGATCATTCACAGCTCAGTGAGAATATCTTTTTAAATGAATTTTAACATCTAAGTGATATCAGACAGCATGTGTGTGTGCGCACGCGCATGCACGCTCGCTGGTCGCATGGGCGTGCGGGCAGTTCCTGGAGAGGGCTAGCTGAGGAAAAGAGCCACCGGAGAGAGGAATACTGCACTAGCACACACCAACTTACCCCATTTGATTCCTCCAACCTGATAACTCAGATCATATCATTCATTCTACAGATGACAAAACTGAATCTTAGACACTAATTTTCCTAAGGTAGGGGTTCTCAAAGTGTGTGCCAGGGTGCACTGGTGCACCCTAGAAGATTTCCAGGTATGCCCTATGGTATTCCAGAGAAATATGTGCCTGTAGGGGACCAAAAAGCCAACAGGGTTTTTGGAGTTTAGATTTTGGGGGGACAGAGGTGTGGGGAATTGGCTGTAAGCTTACAGTCTCCCCAACCCCCACCTCACATGCCTGATTAAGTTGAAAAAGGCTGTTAAGCTATGATGCTGGATTGTTTACACTACTCCCCATGTTCCCCGGAAAGACTGGAGGCAAGTTTCTTCTATCCTTTGTTTGGTGTAAAATTAAGATGATATGTATGGTGGGGGTTTTCTGCGCTCAACACAATTAAGAGTAAAAAGAGAGGAATTCTTTAATGTATTGATGAGGAAATGGGAGTTTGCCTTTCAAATATATGCCCAAACATTGAAGAAATTGCTAGGACACATCAGACTCATGTTTCTTGTAAACACAAGAATGAAAAAACTTAACACATTCGCGCCAGTACCTGCCAAATTTACGAAATCTTACTAAGAATGTATCTATCTATCTATATACATATAAAGATAACATTTTTGTCATTTTTTTTAATCCCTCTTATTTATGAATGCTAAAAAGCATAACTCAAAAAATGTAACTTAAAAATGTTTTTAATGTCAGAATAAATTTAATTTAGTCGTATTTATTTTGTTTAATTACCATAAAAACACTCTTGGACTTTATATTTTATTCTTTAATATTTGACTTAATTATTGTAATATATTTCTCAGAAATTTGTATATAGTGTGCCTACTATTATTGGCAGGATTTTAAATGCACCCCGACTTCAAAAAGTTTGAGAACCATTGTCCTAAGCTCTTGAAGCTGAGAAACAGGTTAAGAGGCAAGGCGAAGCTGGTCTCTCAAGCCTTTACTTTCCCCTCCACTTTGCTGCTTCCTAAGGCACCGGGTCCTCTGGGGATATGGAAGAAGTACTGTTTAGAATCCCAAAGTGATATGGAGTAGGTTGTTGGGAGAGGGGTGACAGCTTCAAATTTTGGTTTTAGTTTTCCAGGCCTTGGTGGCCATGAAAGCACCACAGTTCCGAGACATTACAGAAATATGCCAGGTGTGGACAGGAAGCTGTTCACATGTCCTGTGTGACAGAGGCAATGAACACAGCAGCAGCAGCAGCAAGACTTCGGCTGGAGAGGCAGCGCCTTCCAGAACTCAGAGGCCAGGTCGGGCATTTGCTATTATATTTCCACAGGCAGGACTGGAGGGTCCCTTTTATACTGTGGTCCCAGCAGTGACACAAAGAGACCTGGGAGTGGGCTTCGAGTCCCTGCCAGTCCAGTGTGCTCTGCACAGATGGCGGCAGGCTGTTGCTCTGGGTCACTCAGGGCCGATGGCCCCCCAGCACACCCCACATCAGAGCCTTCAATAGCCAACTCTGTGAGATGCCCAGAGCACCAGTTCCACACAACTCCGTGAAGCACCTTTAAGGTACTGGACTCTGCTCTGTCTTGTCCTTACATACATTATTCCACTTTCACAACACCCCCAGGGGTACTAAGAAGTCCATTTCATAGATGGAAAAACTGAGGCTGAGGGAAGGTAACGTACTAAATTCATGAATAGCAGGTGCAGAATTTGAATACAGGTCTTTGCGAGTCCTCAGTCCACCTTCTTACAAAAACGTACCCATGGTCCCCACTTTCTGAAATTGGTTGATTTCATCAGAATTATGTGGGGCATTTAAAATTTCTGTTGTGGGGACCACCTTGGAGAGTCTATTTAAGTGGTTCTAGAGTGGGGCTCCTCATCTGTGGTTTTAACAAGCTCCTTGACCCTACCCAGCATGGCAGAACAGAACAGATACCCCATAAACACCCTTGTCCCTTCTGCGGTCTCAATTTACCTACGACTCCTTCAGGTTGGTAGCCCACCCTTTCACCAGACTCCTATGGAAATCCTCAAGGCAAAGGTTAATTCCTTCCTTGCCTCTGCACTCGCCTCACCAGTTCCATCCCTTGGAACAGCACCTGTGGTAGTCCTAGTGTTAGCTTGGCTACACTGTGGCGCCCAGTTATTTAATCAAACACCGACCTATGTGCTGTGAAGGTACTTCATAGATGTAGTTGACATCTGCACTCAGTTGGCTTTAGGCAAGAGATTACCCTGTATAATGTGGGTGGCCTCATCCAATCAGTTAAAGGCATTACCAGCAAAAGCTAAGGCTTCCCCCTCCCCATCCCAAAAGAAGGCATTCTGCCTCAGGACTATAGCATTAACAGATGCCTGAATTTCCAGTCTAATGACCTGCCCGACAAATTTTGGGTTTATCGTCAATTGCATGAAGTAACTTAAAAGAAATATCTTTTATCTATCTGTCTATCTATCTAGTTGGATCATAAAAATAAAGGAGGGAGAGAAAAGGAGAAGAATAGCAGGAAGAAAGTGAAGAGGAGGGAGGAAGAGGGAAGGAGAGAGGGAAGGAAGGAAGGAAGGAAGGAAGGAAGGAAGGAAGGAAGGAAGGAAGGAAGGAAGGAAGGAAGGAAGGAAGGAAGGAGAGAGGGAGGGAGACAGGAAAACATTTAATCTAGAGGTCAGAAAGGATTCTGTATCAGTCAGATTTCATTTATGACCCAACAATGTCTGCTGCATGTAGACACTGTGCTGAGCAAGGATGACACAATCAATAAGTAAAATGTTTTCCCTGCCCTCAAAGAGCTCACAGTTCACCAGTTATATATAGAATCATCAAGGGACTTACAATTTATAAATAGCTTAGGTTTAAATCCTGACATAAGCATTTGAGTTTAAAAGTACAACTGTTCAGCCCTGGCCAGATAGCTCAGTTGGTTAGAGCATCATCTAGAAGCACAGAGGTTGCCGGTTCGATCCCTAGTCAGGGCACATAGAGGAACAGATTGATGTTCCTCCATCTCTCTCTCTCTGCCTCTCTCTTGCAAATTAATAAATAAAAATTTAAAAACCATAAAAGTATAAGTGTTATTTTCCTATGAGCCATGAGAAGGTACAGAGAGGACCCCTTTCTCCTACCCCACCTACCATGTCCCCATTATGCTCCCCACTCCCCTGGCTGAGCTCCCGCCCCCGGTCTCCTGGTTAGAATTCACTACTCCCTCCTCTATATTCCCATTGGTACTTGTTTATGTTTTTCTTTTGACACATTATATCATATCTAACATTTCCGTTGTTTGTTTACATAAATGTTTCCTCTCTGCATTGCAAGTTTCTCAGGGATAAGACACAATGCTTTATTCAACAAACATTTATTCAGCACTTACAATGATATGGGCACATTTTTTTTCTTGGTAGTGATCCAGTAGAGTGCAGACTCTGGACTCAGACTGCTGGGTGAGACGTTTCCTTGATGTGTGACCTTGGGCAAGTTATTAAACCTTGTAGTATCTTACCCCATCTCTAAGATGGAGAGCATAACAATGTCTATCCCTTGGGGTTCCTGAGAGGGATAAATGATTTCCTTTACATCAAGTGCTTAGAATAGTGGCACTCAAAACTATAGCTATTGATAATAACAATTATTCTCAGCATCTCAGCAAAGAGTAAATATTTGCTAAGGAAAGGTCTGAATGAATAGATATAGGTTTCATGTAACCTTGAAATCGTCCCATGTACTCAAGTTGGCAATGAAGCAAAAACAGACTTTCAGCAGACACTGGTTCTAATCCCAGATCTGCTGATAAATGACATGTGCATTTGGGCATGTCATTTAACCTCTTTAAGCCTCTACTTCCGAATTTGCAAACCAATTGTATTGCAGTAGATGGTCTAAAAACTTGACCTCAGCCCTCAAGTCTGCCTGCCTTTGGTGTCAGGAGGACTCGGGAGACCTTGCTTGCAGCTGTGGTGTGGTCCAGAAGCCTGAAGAACAGATCTGAAGGGGGGTGGGGTGTTCAGAGCTCTGGGCTTGCTGGCTTTGGTTATTAGCAGTGGGGATTCTAATACCAGATTCAGAAAGTCAGCATTTGCTGACTAGTCTATTGTGATCCGCTCAAAATAGCCTTCCGCCTTCGTGCAGGGTGTCAGGCCTTCTCCTAATACCCAGTAACTTTGTACTCAAAACATCAGCCGGCTATTGTGTAACTCCAATGACAGCAGGTTCTTGCTACAAATCCTGAAAGCTGTCTCTTGGATACCCTTAACGTATTCATAACATTGGTATTTATGTATTTATCTCTGAAAACCATAACCTTGGGAAAAAGCATTTAGGGGGAAAGAAGGCTGTAGTGATTAAAGAAAGCTCTGTTCATTTGAACAACATTAAATACAACTGGCATAATGACAACTGTGAGATCTGATAGAATATAGAGAAGGCTGCAAATAAAGGGCTTGTATTTTTCCCTGATGTAACATAATGGTCACATTTTTCTTTCACAATGGTTTTGCCGAGATAAAGAACAAATTATACTGATTTGATTGCTACTTAGAAATACTTAAAATTGAAAAAGACAGCAGGTGGGCCTGGTTAGAAAGGATGGTTATTTTAGTATAACAGATGCATGCATAAAACATCACCCAGTCAATTTTTTAATCATAAGACCCCCCAAACTTTTTCTCCACCACTTTTTTTTGGGATGTGAGCAAGTGGGAGAAATGAGGAGGGGCATCTGGAGGGCACTGCAGGCCCAAAGAGCCAGCAAGCCCCAGAGGAGCCTCTGTGCGGAGGGCCTTAGGAATGGAGGTAAAACCAAGGCCCGGCTGATGACTGACAGAGTGCAGGGCTGGACCCACAGGCAGGAATTAGGGGCCGAGCACACAGGCTTCTCCATCACAGGGAAATGTACTCTGCCCTTTGAAAATTAGATTTTCTGATCGCCAACCAAGGGGCGTGTTTTGCTTCTCAGCCTTTCACTCACTGCGGGTCCCCGTATCCTCGGACCTCTCCAGACCTCAGTGTTCAGTGTCACAACATCCAGGACAGCAGAAGCCAGGGATTCCCCTAAACCATCTTTTTTGGTTTCTATTTTTTTTTTTTGCTTCTGAGAAACATGAGTTAGATACTGTAAAGCAAAGATATGTTGATGTGCCCCCCCATCGATGCGGGGTGCCAGTGGTCTTGCCACCAGCTCCTCATCTGCACCCCGTTATCTCTGCAGAAGCCATAGGCTCACCACTGTTTGTGCAGAGTGGAAGAACAACTACCGGTATACTCCAGGTAAGTCCTGGAGCTGGGACTATAGAAAATAACGCAGGTTTTCAAGTGGCTGGTGCACAGCTGTTTGGAGTTCAGCTGTGGTCTTATGAACACACGACCTCTGTCCGATCTGCGTCTCCCCGCCACCCGGCCTGGCGCTCATCTGGAGGCAGGAGCAGAGGGTCAGGGGTGAAAGCTCAGGTTTCCCAGCGAACGCCCTGTCCTTGGTTTCCCAATGTCGGACATCTATCCATTTTGTTTCTTTCTCTGAACTTTGGCCTTAATTATCTCCTATAAAGTTTCTTCCTTACACGTAGAAACATTTTTTTAAATTGTAGAGCAGTTTTAGATTGACAGGAACATTGGAAGTTGGTATAGAGAGTCAATAGCTTACAGTAGTATGACCCATCTGTCATCATTAACAAACCAGTATTGATACCTTCTTATTGATTCAAGTTTACGTTTTATTCAGATTTCCTATTTTTCACCAATGCCTCTTTTTCTGCTCCAGAACCCCATCTGGGATACCTTGCTAATTCAGTGGTCACGTCAATTTCCATTCCTCTTGGCGGTCACAGTTCCTAGACTTCCCTTATTTTTGATGACCTTGACAGTAATGAGGCTACTTGCCAGGTATGTGGTAGGATGCCCTCAGTTAAGATTTGTCTGGTGTTTTGCTTATGGTTAGACTACGGTTCTGTGTTCCTGGGAGGAAGACCACAGAGGAAGTGTCTTTTCTTTCCCGTCATATAGAGACTACATGTTATCATCATGCCTCACCACTGTGGATGTTGACCTTGATCATCTGACCAAGGTCATGTTTGTCAATTTCTTTGCTGTAAAGTTATTCCCCTCCCCAATATTGTACTCTTTGGAAGAAAATCACCACGTGCAACACACACTCACAGAGTGAAGAATTCTGCTCAACCCCCTCATTGAGGGCAGAGTATCATCTACATAACTTATTTGGAATTTTTTTTTTACCCAGAATATTTGTCTCTTTTTCTCCATTTATTTATTTATCCAATTATTTATTTACATCTGTAAGGATCCAGGAATTTTATTTTATATTTTGGGTTATAATAAAATATTACACACTTATTCCCTTTTCAGTTTTCCAGGGTTGGCCAGTGAGCCCGTTTCAGACAGGCTTGGGTGTCCCTCCGACCTGCTCGTCCCTTTGGTCTTTGAGCACTCCCTACTCTCCAGTGCTATCAGACCCCCTGGGCTCATTGTAGATATTTTCTAACCCAGCTCTAGAATTAGCCATTGATGTAAGGACCCTTAATTACCTTTTATTGACAAATCATATTAGAAGTCAAAATATAGGTGCCAGGTATTTCTTAGAATTTTTGAAAGGTCAGTGCCTCAGGCTCCTTTTCATCTTAATACAAATCTCTCCTTAGTCATTGCCAAGGTGACTTCTCCATCCTTTCCCGGTGGTTGGTCATTCACCTGAAGTTGCCTACCACCCAAGATTTCCCAACATCCCCATATAAACGAAACATATATAAGACAACCCTGATCTACAGCATGAGAGCAATAACTTAAAAGAAATCTCTTCAATCTCTTTACAGGTATTTAGTTGGAGCATAAAAAGAAGGGAGGTGAGGGGGTAAAAGAAAATAAAGAAGGATGGCAGGAATACAGTGGAAAGGAGGGAAGAAGAAAGGAGAGAGAGAGGGAGGAAGGGAAGTTATGAGGTTTGTTGCTGGAGCCCGTGTTTGAGCAGGGCGGTGATGCCAATGTGATTGGTACCATGGGCTCTGCTATCCTCCAGTTCTGCATTTAAATTCTGCCCAGGGTGCCAAAAGGTGACTGTGGGCTCCATGCGGACAAGAATGAAATGTCTGGATGAAGACTGTCCCATGCAATACAGGTCTCTAAGGAAAAAAGTCTCATTATCTGGAAGGGCCAAAGACTGACTTGTGAAGTCTGAGTGAGGGGTAATCATTCTTTAATAAAATAAGGGCCAGGGAAGTCTCTAAGTTGGACTCATCTTGTCATTTGGGTACCCCTATGCTGGTCAAACTTCCCCTGCCCTGGCTGTGCCTTATCTGTCATACCTTCTGTTTAGTTTTCTCCAGTGCTGATCCTGCGCAGGTACATGGTGGCGATACAAAGTACTCCGATAGTTTCAAGGGTGGAAGGATCCTTGAGGACTCCTGGGGTCCATCTCACATTCAGAGCATAAGTCTCCTTTACAATATTCCCCTCTAGTGACTGCCCGGCCTCAGTCCAAATCCGTCCTGGATTAGGACAATGATTACCCACCCAGGACATCTTTTACAACTTTGAATACCATTGGAAGAATGGTAAATGCCCCCAAATAGGTTTCTAGAAAGCTTTCTCTGTAGGTGTTCCTCCTATGTCTCTTGGAAGAGCCACTCAACATAAGTTAACTTTCTCACTTTGCAGCCTTTCATATGTTTGAAAGTGTTTCTCTCTTTCTTTTTTAAAAATCAAATTCGGTATCAGGGATGTTGCCCATATCTTTGAAAATGTGATCTTTAAAAGCTTCACAATACATACTGTAGTTATGTGTTATAATTTAACCATTCTCTCATTATTGATATTGAGATGGTTTCCAATTTCTGCTTGTTATATATAACATGCAGTGAACATCACATAAATCTTGTATTTTAATTATTTCCTTAGGGTAGATTATTAGAATTAATTTGCTGGTTCAAAAGGTAATTGTTCAATTGTAGTCTTGATAGAGATTGGAGACATTGTTATATAGAAAGATTGGGGTATCACTGTGGAGTGTGAATCTAGAATGCTGAGGTGAAATTTCTGGACAGCTCTGGAAGACATGGACACTTGACAGTACCTGAATAGCAGTCCAGGGGCAGACTGCTTTCTCTTTGAAGAATCAGCTTCAAAGGCAATCCTCAGACCAGAGGTGTGTGCTGTCCTGTGTCGACATGAAAGTGAATGGCTGATGTTTAGAGCAAAATAATTAAAGTCAGATTTTGGAGGAAGGGCAAATAGATCTGCAAACGAGACCGCTGTCAAATTAACAGAAGCACGTGCAGGTGGAGTGAAGCCAGAAGCGGCCAGTGTGGAGGCGCCCACAATTGGGAGACCACAGTCAAGCTGTCCATAGCAATACAGGAAGCAGCTAACGGTCCTGTGAAGATTTTGAAAAGGTCAGAGATTTTGCACATTCAGATAGGGGGATGCTTGAAGAGTTAAAATTAGCTAAAGGGACAGATTCATTCTGGAATGAAATCTGAACAGAAGCAAAGTACTTCCACAACTTTTGCTGTGTGTTCTGGGTGACAGAGACAAACAATGAAGGCTTGGCATTTATCCTGATTTTTTTAAAATGAAGATAGATGAAACAATATGTTTTGAAATAAAACGGTAACTTGGGATGGTGTGTTATTAAGAAGAGCAGAGGCATTAGCACTAGAGGGAACCGGGATTAACTCTGGTCTCTTCCACAACTAGCCAGGCAAACTTGGATAAGTTAATTAACCTCTTGAGCTTTGGTTTCCCGCTCGAGAAAATGGGGATTATGCTTCTCACGGCATAGGCCGGCTGTGAGGGTTATATAAGATTAGATGCAAATAGCAGTATGGTATCTGTCATGTAGTAGGTGCCTAGTTAATGCTCACTGTTGCCATTTGTGCCGTGAGCTGGAAGCAAAACGCCCAAGCATGCCGTGAAGAATTTCAGTATCTCTTAGACCATAGACAGTGTTATATAGAAAGATCGAGGCCAAGACCAGAGGAATGACAATGGTGCTTTCTTGACATCAATAACATTATTCATATAGAATTCATTCCAGAAGATCAAACACTCGACTAGGCTTATAACGTAGAAATTCTGAAGCTTTGAGAGAGTTTGTGCTCCACAACAGGGTGAAACTGCAACCCTTGTCTGGGGGGTCTGCCGGAGGATGGGGAGAATGAATGTTTTTTATTGCCATCTGTGTGGCTGATTTATGACCAAATCCTTTGCATATACTATTTTTTTTATATAACCAGAGGCAGATTTAACAGTGGGTACACGGGGCATACCCTGGGCCCCGACTTCTGAAGAGCCCCGCAAAACCTCAACTTTACACTTTTTTCTAATGACAACAAGTTTAGTTTCATATGTGCAATTATTTTTTATTTTATTCATTTTAGAGAGGAGACACAGAGTGAGAGAGAGAGAGAGAAAGAGAGAGAAAGGGGGGGAGGAGCTGGAAGGTCAACTCCCATATGTGCCTTGACCAGGCCAGTGCAGGGTTTTGAACTGGCGACCTCAGTGTTCCCAGGTCGACGCTTTATCCACTGCGCCACCACAGGTCAGGCCATATGTGCAATTTTGACATTAATAGTACATAATGTTTATTATTTATTTAAAAATATGGTTAACATGTATTTTTATTTTCCCTTCTCTCTCTCTCTCTTTTTTTAAGGGGCCCAATATTTTCTTCTGTTCCCAGGGCCTCAACCAACCTTAATCTGCCTGTGGTTACACCCTTAGAAAATGCTATGAAGTGGGTATGTGTATCCTAGTTTTACAGGTATAGAATGTGATAGAACCACCGTCTGAGCTCAGAGCCTGTGCTTGCCTCTCAAATATGCCAACTCTGAGAGCAGACTTGTGTTCTCTTGGGCAATTACTTACTCTTTCTGAGCCTCAAGGTTTCTGTTGTTAGAAAATATTACCAGTTACCAAAAACAAACAAACAAAAAATGTGGTGACTGACCAAAATATGATATCACCCGCCTTAGTCACCCACTTTGCTCGCTATGATTGGCTCCAGATGGTATCAGATTCTATAAGTCTCAAACTCATGCTTCAAGGGAGAACAGATGTCACAACAGGCTTAAGTGTGACCTTACCTTCCCGAGCCACACCACATGGAGAGTAAAACTGGTTTCAGCCTCACACCTCCTCAAGCCCTTTCCTTCTGTCCCTTACTGTGCCCTGCCTTTTCTGAGTTCTGATGTCCTCCTGGGGACCATGAAGTCTTCTTTCACAGGTAAAGGTCCAGACTTCCTGCCCCCCCGCTTTTTAGCATCTGCAGTTGGCATCCCAGCATGGCATCTGATCATGTGACCTTCCATCTTATTGTGGGTGTCTGGTACCTCTCCCTAAGAGAATGTCATTTCTTTTTCTTCTTTAGTTCCCTGGATAGTCCTCAACTCCAGAGTATCACCTCTTCCCCAGCTCTCCCACCACTGCTATGATTAGTGTCTCAAGGGCAGCTCTACGATCCCTTTTCTAAAACTTTCAGAATCTGTGCATGGTCCCTTTAAGAACAAGAAGAAGAAAGAAAAGAAACACATGTGGTCCAAGGGGCATCAGTTGGACCCTCTGCTTCCACAGTATTGCTCAGAGCTTCATTTTTCCTGAGGATGCTGGCCTTTTCTCTGAGTTCATCCTTGGTCTTTGCTCTGTTGATTTGTCCCTTTTGGACCACAAACACATGCAGGCATCTGCCCTGGTCCACCTGTCATGCAGTCCTGAATAGGACAACGGTTGCCCCTGGACATCCCGGCCCCCGGGTGTGCCTCCACACTGTCCCCTGCTTCACTCTCAGCCAGAGTTTGTTAACAGATCTCTCATGTGCTTCCTTCTTTCATTTTCTATGGCCCTCACTTTTCTGAACTTGACACTAAGTCCCTCTGGAGCTGTGCTGGGAGATAATACAACTGTCACTACTGAGGGCAACTACCTAATGTCCCTCTTCTTCAGTGATGTACTGTGTCCATGGACTGAACTCCACCTCCCCACTGCGAGAAGTAAATGGAGGTCACCACCTAAGAGATTAAGGTTTGGTCTCTGTCTTCCTTCTTGACAGCTCCAGAGTCCCACATTTCTGGTGAGATCCATTAAAGCCTTAAGGGAAAGAAAAATCCTAGCAATCCAGGACGGCGTGCTCGGAGCCCTGGAGACCAGCAGGAAACCCCTTCCTGGGATGTTCATTATTTATTAAGATGAGCTGCAGTCAACTCCAGGGAAGATGTTTTAGAGAAAGCTGGAGTTGCAGCAGCTCTGCTGGAATAGGAGTGAGAGTGTGGAAGGCGGCGTTAGCTGACCCAGGTTTAGAAGGAGCCAGCCCCTTACTTCCTGATGGACCTTGTGCAAGTCACCAAACTCCCAGAGACTTCACTGCTCCACCTGAAAAAAGAGGATAAAAAGAAGACCTTTCTGATGGTTTGAAGATCAAATAAAAAAACAAATGTGAAAGTGTATTGTGAAATGTCAGGTGCTCTTTAATGTTAACTATTAATAGTCATGCGTATTATTATTAGCCCATGATTCCATGGGATGTTTTAGTTAAAAAGTATAGAGACTCTGACTCCAAGCTGGGTTAACAACAGGGCAATTTATTATTTCCTATAACAGGAGATTCAAAGATAGACCAGGCTCCAGGGTTGAAGGGCTCAGAGTCTCTGGAGTGTCTCTGGGGGCCCAGGCTCTTTTTGTCTCTCAGGCTCTTTTTGTCTCTCTGTTCTGTCATATGGGTCCCAGCTTTATCTGTGGCCTGGCTTGAAATGGGTTAGCAGATTCAGGCGTCACCTGCAGACACAGCAGAATTCTGAGGAAGGAGACAAGGACAGTTTCTCCCTGTGGCTCTCTCTTGGGAGAGGTAGAGAAAGAGAGAGAGAGAGAGAGTTTTCTAAACCCACCAGCAGCCTTCCTCTCCCATATTATTTTATAGGGATTGGTCCACATACCATTACTAGATCAATCAAAGGCAAGGGACATTAGGCCTATAGACTTGTAGGAGGGATGGTACTGGACCACATGGGGGCTCTAGCAGGAACAGAGACAGGCTGATGGATGCTGAGTAAGCAACCACAGTATCTGTGACAGACTGTGTGGTTGTCATTATTATCATTAGACGGTAAGCTCTGAAGGTAAGGACAATTTTTGTGTGGTCTGTTGTGTCTCTTGTGTCTTTCACACAGTACCCGGCACATTGCAGATGTTCCATATGTATTTGTCAAGTGAATGAATGACAGGCAATGCAAGATTTGATGGGGACCCCATTGTGTGCACAAATGCTTGAGAAACCCTCACGAGGTGAGAGGCACCTTTTGCTGAGATCAGGATGTGTTTCTCCTTTGTTCTCATGCTCCCAGCACTGACTACAAAGTCTCCCATGTCGTAAGTGCTCCATAAAAATGTGTTAAGTGAATAAGTAGCACAGATTTTACAGAAAAAAAAATTATTATTTGATAGTAATAGCAGATACTTATACTGTGGGGCTTCTAGAAATTCCAGGTGTTGGGATGAGTAAGCACTTTTTATGTGTTAATTCTTATAGCTCTCACAACAAACCTGTGAGTTAGGTACTATAATCATCCCTACTTTACAGCTGGGAAAACTGAGGCACAGGGTCCTTAACTAACTTGCTCTGGGCCACATCAGTGGTTAGTGGGTGGGGCTAGGATTTTAACTAGTGGCTGGCTCAGTGCACCTGCTCTTCACACGGTGCCAGCGTTGCTAATTCTTCAGCCTGTCCAGGAGAGGTTTTGCTGCCTTCTCTGCACCCTGCCACTGTTCTGGGAAGAGCTGACCACCTCTGGGGGGCAGACGAGACTGTGGCAGCTGGATGGAGAGTGCAGGGCAGGTCACAAGCCTCCTTGAAACAAGCCTTCCCCAGATCACAGACCTGCCCCCCCATGCCCGCCTTCCTCCCCCAGGAGCCCTACCCTGACCACAGTTTTACTGGAGAAGCTGCCATACATCATACATAGTTCACCAGCCTTTTCCCTGAGTTCAGGCTGTCCTCTTGTTTGTCAGAAAGGGGGACTGTTCATGGGGCTGCGGCTCTGCGCAGCTAGAGGAGGGTCAGGTTGCATCAGCATGGCATGGCTACTGTCTCTGGCCAGGCTGGGCCACTTGAGCAAAATGGTTTGCTCATTTGCAAGGTCTGGTGCACTGTGAAGATAAATCCCAGGGAGAGCCTGCCTCTGCTGTCAGCTCTGCTCCCTCCTCTCTTGGCTCCCTAATGGATGGCCGAGAGGAGCTGGTCCCTCATTAGCTACGGTTCCATGTCTCTGACTCAGTTACAACGTAAGAAAGGGTATTTGATAAAATAAATAATATTACCTACAACAACGATGGCAAAGACTATTTATTAATTGTGCCAGACATTGTTCTTAGCATTTTGCATGAATTAAATCACTTATTCCTCAAAACGAGAACCTCCTTTTGTCTCCTCTATGCAGATGAGGAAACTGAGGCATGGAGAAGTCTGGTTTCAAGCCCAAGCACCCCAGCCACACCCACAGCCATTGCTGGCGCTCCCTCAGCCCCTGCGCTGGGCCAGAACCTCTTCTCGGGGCTTTACATGCTCTGTCTTCTTTATTCCTCCCAGTGGCCCTCCGAGACATGTTGTCTTCTAAGGAAACCAAGACACAGAGAGGTTCATCAGACACTTGCCCAAGGTGACACAGAAGCGTGATGAGCTGGCATCCTAATCTAGGCAGGGTTTTTGCCACCATGCTCTAAGCATCGTGTACCATTTTGCAAGAACTCAGGATGGCTCCTCAGCAGAAGCAGCTCCACACAGCTTGTTTCCTATCTAACTCCCCTCCACCTGCCAGGGCTGTCCTTCAGGAAGCTCTTCCTGCAGCCCAACAGGAAGCTCTCATTTAACAAGAAGAGGAAAGCTTAGCGCTGGTTCTCTAAGTCGGTGTTTCATAGAAACTAAGACCCTGGTGGCTGCCGGGTCCTCCTGAGGTCACTGCTCTTCTGGCCTCCAGACAGGACAGCTCCTGCAAGTCCTGCTGTCTCAGTGATGCCCTTTCTTCCTGGTTGTTTCCAGGAAGAAAGGAAATATCCTCCAGGGAAGACACCAAGGGTTGGCCTGGACATGGGGCCAGAAAGACCTTCTCCAACAGAGGCCTGCATGCCTGGAAAGACAGGTGACAAAGGAGTCCTGGCAGGGACTGTCTGAAGAGCACCAGCCTTAGGAGCCCACAGCCCTGCCAGCTCCCCACCACCACCCGGACACCAATGCACAACTTCCCCAATGCAGAACACAGTCTAAACAATTTGTCCAACCTGTGAGTAATGTGTGGTAACTAAATGCTGATTAATTTGCTACCGCATTTGAATTAATTTATGGGGTGTTTTCTTCACCAAGTAAATTTTAATTAGGAAGACTAAAAGAAATGACAAAGTAATTTCCAAAAAAATTAATTTTCAGCAAACACGCTCCATTGTTTTTCTTTGTCTTGATAATAAAATTTAGAGTGATGTCCCCTCACACATCAATCCCTCATCTTGCCCTAGTCTAAATACAAAGTTTGAGCTTGAGCCAGGCTGCTGGAGGCGGGCAAATTAGCAGCAGGTGGGGCCAGAAGGCACTGGGGGTAGGGTCTGGGAGACATCAGGCAACAGGCCTGGAAGAGACGCAGCCATGCCCCCTTGCTTCCGGTGTGTCATTTCCACCCTGCACTCACCTCTCAGGACTGGGAAGGGGAAAGGGGCTCACTACTTGCTTCTGGTGGGAAACTGGAAAGCAAGAGGTGAAGGTGTGACAGTATTACATTGTAATTACTGAAATCACCCAACAGAATAAAACCAGAGAAAAGGGGAAATAAGAAAGCATCTACAGGGAGTCCTTGGGTTATGACAGACTTGACATACAACTTTTCAAGTTTATAGCGGTCGCTCCCATAAAAACTTTAAATAATTGAAGAGTGAATGTTTTGGCTTACCCCATTAGTGTTGTACTTACGAACTACGTGGGCAAACTATATAGTTCTAGACCAGCCTGGAACAGTTCTTTCAGAAGGTAGAGAGGACTGCAACAGATCCTGTACATCAGCTGCTTCTCGAGATGAAACACCTGCAGTTCAGGTAGAATCATCTCCAGCGTCTCCTGCATGTTCCTGAGGCGATCCTGATTCACCTGACCTAGTATCTCCAGCACCTTCTGCAGGTTCTCCTGCCTCTCCAGCTTCCTCCTCCCAATAGGTCACTCTCTCCCACCTTGCAATGCCCTTTCCAATGTGCAAGTCAACCACAACAATAAAGGTAAGGACTTTCTTTTATACTCATTTTTTTTTGTCATTTTTTCTGTTACTATAGTACAGTGTACAGTACAATATATTTTTGTCCTTTTGCCTTTTCTGTGGCTTAGTTGTGTTTTTGTGTTCTAGATTATCTACAACTGTGTTAGGATAGGTAAGTGACTTAGGCTAGAGTGTGTTTCAGTTTACACCAAAATTCAAGTTATATCATTGTCATAGGAATGGAACTGTGTCATAACCCGAGGACCCAAGCGCTGCACTGGGAAAATTTCCATCGCTTCTCTCAGCTTCTTTGTCCAACAGTCCTCAGAAGAAGGCTATTCCTATCAAGCTTCAGTATTATTGGGGAGGAACCTGAGGTTCGAAAGCCACATGACCAGTAAGTTGGATTTGCAGCCTGCTTTGCGGCTGGCTTCCAAGCTCTCTGTGTCATCATGCTGTCTCCTCAATTACACATGTAACAAAATGATTTTTGAAATCAATTTGCAAGGCTATGCTGGATCTGCTGCCCAGACTTGGTGTTGTTGGCACTGGTCTATGCCTGGCTTGATTAAGAGTTGGGATTTAGGGGTGGTGATGGTGGGCTCTTGAGGCAGGTCACATAAGGTCTGGGGCAGTGGTTCTTAACCTTTTTTGAGGTACCGAACCCACCAGTTTCATATGCGCATTCACCAAACCCTTCTTTAGTGATAAATAAAATATGATTTTTTTTTTCCAAATTCAAGACATAGGTATATGTTTTTTTACTGGTGCACAAAATGAGCCGTGCATGAACATCACCTTGCTCAAAGAACAAAACCAACAAAGTGCATGAACTCACAACAAATTACGATATTACTTTATTCTGGCCTCCACAGCAGAGGCTTCTCCGAACCCCTGAGACCAACTCATCGAACCCCTAGGGTTCAATAGAATCCAGGTTAAGAACCACTGCTCTGGGGAAAGCCTTCCGGAGGCCCACCACATTGGGAGGCCTCGGGAGATGGGAGTAGCTGTATGGCATGCAGGGCTGAGGTGGGCACACACTGAGCAGGATCTCAGAGGGGTGGGCTCCTCCCCTACTGTGCCCCCTGAATCAATGCTGCATTGATCACAGCTCCCTCACTCAGGAGAGTGGAAGCACCAAATCCCATCAAGGGAGGGGTGCCTGCCTGCGAAGCTGGGCCCCTGTGTGGTCACACAAGAAAGAAGCTAACTTCAGGGTCTCTGGTTTTCTAGAATTCTGCTCGTCCTGCTGCAGGCACTGGAGGCTCCTATGAAAGTATGGATTTGTCTGGGTTTCTCTGTTTAATCCCAAATCTGTCAGGTCTTGTTAAATTTGATGGGGCCTGAAAAGTCTGTGTTCAACAAATACTCGGTGACCAGAGTCTTTGATGAGAATCAAAGGGAAGCTTAATCCTGAGGTAATGGCTTACGCCTCATCCCAGGAGGCTGGGGATGAGGGCGAGGGGAGGTGGAACCCAGGAGCGCCAGAACATGGGAATGGGGACAGAGGAGTCAGGCCCCCACTCCCTTCAGTCTGGGGTCCCAGATGACCCCAGCACCCCTCGCCTCTGCAGTAAAGGTCGTCAGAATGGCTAGTGGCTTTGGGAACACGTGCTGCCAGATCTGGAGCCACGCACAAAGAGGACGCCCTGTGGTCTCTGGCTGTGCAAGTGGCTTTAGGTGAAGAAAGAGGACTGAAGGGAGGCCAGGAATGAAGGGTGAATCAGCCCTTCAGATTCTCAGGTAGACACAGCCTGGTTCTCTCTGCTTGGGCCAGGGTCCTGAAAGGCAGAACTGCCTAAGCAGAGGCTTGTCTGGAGCTGGCTGAGGGACCCTCTGCCCCCGACCCAGAGGCTGGGTTCCCCTCTGCACCCCAGAGGCTGGGCTCTGTGCACAGCTGATTAGGGAAAAATGAAGACCCTTGTTCATACCCTATGGGGACATACGGGGTCAAAGTGGTGGCACCTCCAGTCTGTCAGCCAGGATGCTGGAAGTCCTGAGCTTGGCACAGGGTAGGGGGCGGGGGGATCAGAGGCAGATTTAATGTTGAGTGCACTGGGCAGGTGCCCTGGGCCCAGACTTCTGAAGGGCCCTGCAAACCCCAACTTTATAGTTTTTTCTGATGACATCAAGTTTGATTTCAGATGTGCAATTTTGACATTAATAGTACATAATATTTTTTATTTATTTAAAAATATGGCTAACATGTATTTTTATTTTCCCTGACTCTTTCTTTTTGTTAAGAGGCCCAATATTTTCTTCTGCGCCTGGGGCCTCAACAGACCTTAATCCGGGGACCCTGGAGGTGTGGTCTGGGGACAGTGAGGCAGAGAGCCCTGGGAAGTGGCCACATCTGCCACCCTGTATGAGCAGGGTGGGTGGTGCCGCCTGTTTCTCTCTGAAGAGTACTGCTGGGAGCCTCATCCAGGCACCTGATTAAACTTCCAAGGAGAAAAAAATAAATAAATAAACATTTTACAAAGAGCTGCTTAAGCAATCAGAGGGTGGGTTCCTGCAGTGCTGTGTCCACAGCGCTGGGGTTAATCGACACTCCCCTTCCCAGCACCTCTGGGTCTCACTCACACTGAGGGGCTGATGCTGCCGCCTCCTCCTGTCTCCACAGAGGCTCCGGACCACCCGGGGAGACTGGGATCCCAGAACATTTGCCCTCAGCTGTTTATTCTTTTCTCTTTCTCATCCTCGCTTTGCTTTATTACTACATCAAATATAGCCTGTGCTGGAGGGAGGAGCCCTCGGCAGGGAGGCAGGGAGGCAGGGAGGCAGGGAGGGCGAGTGCGCTAAGGGACAGGGCGTGCTCTCCCATGAGGTGTGGGTTCCCAGAGACCTGTTAGGATGCTGCCTAGTTCTTCCTTCAGTCACTGAGCAAATTACTATGGAACTATGAGAAAGCTGGGTGTGTGTGTGAGGGTGTTGTTGAGGGGTTCATGTCTACTCAGAACTGGAAAGTTCCCAGAGGGGTGTTAATAAGGAATCAGAAAATGAGGGTGATGAAGAGAATTGCTATGCGCCAGGCACTGTTTTTGATGCTTTAGTGCATTTTCTTATTTAATTTTTCTAACAATATATGAGGAAGATGCTGTTAGCCCATTTTACAAATATAAACAGTCAGACATGGAGAAGGTAAATAACTAGCCTGGAGTTACACAGAGCAGAAAGTCAAACATAACCCTGAGTCCAAACTGTCTCCCCACCAGCTGCCTCTGAGTGACTCACACTGGGAGGCCTGCTGAGTTCCTCACAGAGGCTGTGGGCTCTGGGGGGGCTGTGTGGAGCAGGAGACCCCTTAGCAGAGCCCTCAAAGACTGAGATGGGTTTGTCCAGCTCAGGGGCAAAGCGGGGGATGTCCACTCCTAGCACAATGGACAAAATTTAAATCCCAGCATTTTCTGGTCCCCAGTGAGATTGTACCAGGGCTTCCTTCCTCTCCTAAACCCACTACCCACAGAAATTAATGTGTAGTGACCGCAGCCAGGTGCTCCTCTTTCTATGGACACTGTGGGGGCTGCTTGGGCAGCTGTCCATCTCTGCCACAGGTGTTACAGGAGGAAGGACGCTGACACCCAGCAGCTGTACAGATGTTGAACTAATATGTCCATTAAAGAAGTGATTCAGGTGTTTGCCTCCTGAGTCTGTCTCCTCCACTGGGCTCTCATGAAGTGTAGGGCTCAGCTTTTGGGGGGGAACTATCTTTCCGGCAGCCAAACAAGCTCCTAAGACCAGAAGAGTTTTCTCTGGAAATTAAAGTAATTCATCGTGCATGTGTACTCAAATGCATACCCACTCCCTCTAATTAAGATGGTCCCTCTTTTAATTGGCTTTCTCCATAGCTAACTATCAGATAAAGGGCTACTCACTGCATGGAGGACATTTATTCATCAGGGCACGCGCAAGGCCTAAGGCCACACCACTCTGGGCAAATCATCATCCAAGACAGGCTGTGGGGCCAGGTGGCATCCTGAAGTGGACTCTGGGAGGGGGCACCTTGGGTAGACCAGGAAGTAATGCAGGGACTGGGGCAGAAAGCCAGTGATGCTCATTCATTCACTCATCCCTCTGTCCTGCAAACACCCTATTTTTCAGAATGCCTTTTCTGATCCAGTCCCTGTGCCAGAAGCTGGAGGTATCATGAGTCAGGGCAGCAGCTGTCTGATGTTACCATCTGAGCTGGCAGATGGGGGATGGGGAGTCTAAAGACCTCAGCTCTCCCACTTCCAGGGAAAAGCTAGTCTTCCTTAGTCATCACTGACTTCTCCTTTGCACTCCATTCGGGGCACTGGGAAATGACGTGCTCTGGTAGAGACCGTGGGTGTAGACTCTTGTAGCCCAAAGAGGCTTGGAGTTCAACCTCTTGATTTTGCATAAGAGTGAAAAGGAGCCCAGAGAGGAAAAATAAACTGGATGAGGGAGCACAGCAAAGTTGAGGCTTGCACCCAGCTCTCTAGATCCGAAATGCATTGCAGCTGTCCAGGCTGCCTTGTCAGTTACGAGGCTGAGACAGCAGCTGGCCCAGGACAGTGCCTTCTCTCCTGGGCAATGCTCTTTTGGCCTTTGGCTTTGCCTCAAGAAATATATCCTTTAGAAAGTGGGAATTCTGGAGCAGAGGAGGGCTTGTGAGGGACTTCACTTTCTGTATCTGTCCAGTAGAGTCCATTGAGAGGGACAGGCCCCAAGGAGGTGAGTGAAGAGTGTTGACCTGCTGCCAGGAAGGATGAGAGCTGAGCTGTTGATAGATGGCTTCCAGTGGTGACATCTGGGGAGGTAGGTAGCAGGTGCTGGGCTCTTGGAGTCGCATGGGGTGGATTCTTTCTGTCTGAGTCGGAGAAGAACAGATATGTGTGCATGCGTGAGTAGTGTGTGTACACGTGCATTAGAGGATAAGACACTGCCCTGGGCACAGTGGCAATGATCTGTAGCTTCTCTGCAAACAGTGATATTATGAGTTCTGCTAAGGATTTCTTGTCCCCCTCCCCCGGCATTTGGTGGCAGCTCCTACCACTAGAGCTTTGTCCCTAGGCTGTCATCCCTTCCTATCCTATCAGAGGTGCTCTCTGTTGTACATCTCGGGGCTTAGTGGCAAGCGCATAGATAAGTTCAAACCAGCTTTGCCTCTTAGTCATGTGACCACAGGCCAGTTACCTAATGTCTCTGAGCCCCAGACTTTTCATCTGTGTGATGGGACTGTCATGGGCGATGACATGGCACAGGGCAGAACAAGGTGTTCACTAAGTGCTAGTTGCCCTATCCCCAGCAAATTTCACATTAAACTGTAACCCTCTCAATAAAGGGTCCATATGACCATTTTAAAATAAACAGATATAATAGATAAAAAAAGACGTCTTGTTAACCCTAAATCACTATTCATGAGTAGCAGTAGTACTATGACAGAAAAAGGATGATTTCATCGATGCTGGGCTTTTGTTAAGCCCAAACCTTATTTGGGCAGCGCAGGGGTGGGACACAGCTTTAGTGTTAGATCCTGGGTGAGGAGCTGTTTCCACTTTTGTTGAAGAATCTGAGCAACCAGAATCTTTGGCTTTGCCCCCCCAAACCCCCATGACTGGACTTTTGGGACAAGGGGCATCCATAACTCAAGGTCGACATACAGGGTGTGGTGGTTTGATTAGCCGTGAAACCCTTATGAAGTTACCTAAACTCCCTGGGTCTCAGTTGTCTCATCTGTCAAACAGGGACAAGAAAATACCTGTGTTATAGTTGAGAA
Source organism: Rhynchonycteris naso (assembly GCA_037038555.1). Classification (NCBI taxonomy): domain Eukaryota; kingdom Metazoa; phylum Chordata; class Mammalia; order Chiroptera; family Emballonuridae; genus Rhynchonycteris; species Rhynchonycteris naso. Next base: position 276,179,394 of record CM072995.1, on the reverse strand, counting down.
CTAAATGGCTTAATGATTGCGAGATATTGGAACACACCTTGTACACAGGCACTCAAGAAATGTTAGTCATCATCATCATCATCATCATCATCATCATCATTTTTGTTCAGCTATGATATAGAACTAAGTTTAAAGTCCCAGCTCTGCCAATAATTGTAATTAGATGGAGTATTTGGGGCGGTTGCTTACCTGCCCTAAGCTCAGTTTCTCATCTGCATGGGGATGGCAGTACACACTGTCCTGTGTGTCTGTTTGGAGGTCTGAATGAGATCATATACATGACGTGTGTGGCACAACAATTGGAACATGGCAACCGCTTAACACATTTTGTTACATTAAGTTACATCATATGGCCCCTGCACTGCCCACCGAGGTCTTCTCCATGGCTCAGACCCCTGCTGCCACCTGCTCCCCATCACAGGCTCAGTGGTACGAGCCCTCGAGAACGGAGCCATGAGAGAGCCAGCACCTGTGGTTCCTCTACTCTCACTTGCACTGCCTTACTAGCATGGCACTCTTTCTACTTTTCAAAGTGATTCCTTGTCTTTAATCTTAGCTGGTTGGTCCTCACAGCAATTTTATACATCAGGGTGAATATTGTTAATCTGATTTTATAGATAAGGAAACAGGCTCACAGAGGTTAAGGGATTTATTTATTCAGTCATTCAACAAGTTAATGCACACTCAGATACAGAATTCCTGGTTCCACAAGAATAATGAACAATTTAGTGACTGCTTCCTCGTTAAGAAAGACTTGATACCTCATCTGACTGTCACAACAATGTCACAGGGCTGGGTGTTACTACCCCCATTCCGCAGATTCAGAGCCCTTACGTGACTCATAATTGCACAACAAATGACACAAATAAGCTTTAAAGCCACATTTTCTGACTTTAGTTCTATGTTCTTTCTACTTGCCTTTTTTTCAGTCTTTCAAAAGCCAGCTTATCTTAAAAAAAGCAAAACCACAAATAATACCCCCGCTAACCAGGGCAGTAGCTACCCTTAGACAGGCAGGCTGCACAGTAACTTTTTGACAACAACAGCAAGGAGCAAGGTACCCAACAGAAGGTGTGGAAATGTCCCAGCCAGCCTCCCCCTGAAGGGTGTAATTACAGAGTTGACAGGCTGCATGTGCAAGGCTGTTAATGGGTCCACATTTGGACAAAGTGGGTCAATCAAGGGAGAACCAGGCTTCAGCTGCCCAGCCTGACCCCTGGGGTTAGGAGCCTCTGCAGAAAACAGGAGGAAAGGACCCACCTGGACCCTGTCAGTGACACAGAGAAATTTGCTGTGGTGCTCACCACACATTAGCGAAAAGTGTGACAGATTTTTAGAGGCAGGCTGGGTGGGAACCATGGAAACAGCTTAGGGAAGAGGAGAAGCGGATTGCTGTTGTCGTGTTAGCGTTAGCGGGAGAAGGGGTGCTGGAGAAAGGTGCCCGCCCTTCTCCACTGTCCATTGCTCCTGGCCCCAACCCCCTGGCCAGCTGTGAGTACCATTGCTCTGAAGGACACAGCCAAACTGAGGAAGGGAGGTGAGAGGCAGCATGGAGGGGGTTGGCAGATTGTGCTGATCTTTGAGCCTGCTTCTCTGGCTCTCGCACAGGCCCGTCATAATAATAAGTTCTGATGTGCTGAACGCACACCATGTGCCAGGCATGGTGTGGGTACTTCCTCTATATCCCCTTCAACCCTCTCCAGTCCTGTAAGATGGCATCTGTACCCTCATGTGGGGGCTGAGAGACCAAGCATCCTGCCCTAAGTCACACAATTACAAAGAGTTGGGATCTAGAACAATCTGTCTCCATCTATTACAACAAACTGACCTGCAAGGTAATGACATCCCTCTATAGATATTACAAGCCAGGTTTTCCAATGAATCCTGTAGGAGAGATAAAGAATCAGTGAAGTTCTCTTTAACATGCATAAGGTCACCAGGATTTTCCACAGTGGTCATCTGCCTTCAGAGACGGATCTGGTCAAATGGGAGTGGCCGTTAGGTAGAGAGGCTGACTGTTTGGCCCGCACAGCAGTGCCTGAGCAGGGCAACGGCTGCCAATGCACTCCCAGTTCCCAGTTCACAGGCCTGTTTGTGGCACTGATGGTGGAGGACTGGAACCCATCCTGGGAGGACAACACCCACCTCTGAGATGTCATGACAGGTGCTTTCGGCGCCCAGCAGCCTCTAGCCCCTGAGAGCTCTGAGTGTTCAGGTGATGGAAATCAGGACTGGTGCTGAGGTGCTGGAAGCATCCTGTGCTGCAGTGCCCTGCTCAGGAGGCCAGACTGAGACAGCAAGGAAAGGCTGTGAGCACTGCAACACTGTACACGGTGGGGCGTCCATGGCTCTATGCAGAGAGCAGCTGGAAAAGTCTTGGGGGGGCGGGGTGTACCCTAGGGTGGAGATAAATGCAGAGATTTTCCAGAAGGTGTTTTCTGGAGGGCTAGGGAGGCTGTGCCTTGAGTTCAAGACAGTGGATGGAGTACCAAAGCTGTCTAGGGAGGATACTCATAACCCTTCTCCTGTGGGAGCAAAGTTAAAAGAAATCCATAAGGAGGCCCCTTTCTTTGTTAATTCAAGTTGAAAAAAATTTCCCAAAAACAGTTATGGTGGATGAGATGCCCGTGTCAGGGTGCTGGGGAGCTTGATTTCTAGATTTATGTGCAGTGTTGATGTCTCTCTACTCTGGAGGAGTCATGTTGTTCTTCGGTTTGAGGCGATGCCTTCCTGTTCATGATCTCTTTCCTCTGCAAACCTGGTCCAATGTTGTCATACTGTCCTGTGACACCTTGGATCTTCTGTCCCTGCTGGCCACAGCTTCTACCCCTCAAACTTTAGACAGGTCTTCCCTAGATACTGCATGCCCCTTTTCCTCTTCACCATTTCTCTTTCTCCATACATGTCTTGAAAAAATGATCAGCATTGATTGTCCTGGCTTTTATGTCATTAGCTTTCTAGCTCATGAAAATGAGTTGATGTTCCCACAGTTCATGTACAATTCAGATTTCCAATATTTATTGAGCATCGACTATGTGCCACACAGACATACACCAGGTACTGAGGATACAACCATATAGTCTCACCTTTAGCACCTTACTCCCATCTAGGAGGGCCTGCAGACATTAATATAGATGACATTCATAAACACCAGGTGACACGTTAGTAAGTGTAAGGAAGGCAGGAGGTGTGCAAGAGCAAAGAACAGATAGTTCTGACCCAATTATTAGGCCAAGGGCAGTGTCCTGTGGCCACCTCAGTGCCAACTGTAATAAAAATTTCATAGTTGTGAGGTGACCACCAGTTTGCCCTTGAGAGAGACTTTGAGGAGTGCTCTGAGTGGCAGCAGAAGAGCTGCCCCAGGATGGTGCACTTGATGCTAAGGGATCAGAGAATTTTAAGAGATGGGAATCGTTGAGTTCTTTCTGACTACAATGACTTCCTTCCCTCCTGTGATTGGCCACCATCTATTCTTTTTCAGAGAAACTAAAGTTGGACCTTTTTTGGTAAAAGTTTCCCAAGTTACTCTACTCCATCCTACCAGACCTACCTTATACTCCGTGCTAAACAACACTATGCACACACTCAGCATATGGGACTAGGTGTATTCATCATGTCTGCATGCCCTCCTGCTCCAGGAATGAGGGGAGTAAGACCTGGACAGGATGCGATCTGACCCATCTTTCTGTGCCCCCGCTCTCCCCTACTCCATGTGCAACCCTAGCTTGGCATTGAAGGGAGGGAGGCAAGGATGGGTGGATAGATGGACAGATAGATGGACAGACAGACGAATGTATGTATGGATGGATGCCTCTGAAATCATGTACCTTCACTCCAAAGAGGCAGTGAAGTGTTGAAGGACCAGTGACACAAGAACTCAGAAGACCTGGGTTTGGATATGGATGAGCCACTAAGCGGTATGCTACTGTTTGCCGGATTCCTTATATCACTGGGCTCAGTTTTCTGATGGGTGACAGGAGAAAATTTGATGACTTGATGTCTAAGGCTTCCCTGTAATCTAAATTTCTATTTATTCTCCATCTCATCAAGGGAGTTGAAACCTTCTCTTGGGTAGAAACAGCATGTGCAGTCAGATCGCCACGTCTTCGCTGACCACCCGGTAGGAGGCCGGCAGTGTTTGTGGGCACAGCCCTGCAGAGGTAGGAAGAGGATGTGTTCCCTGCCTTCAGTGAAGTTACTGTTTGGGTGGAAGAGATAAGGTTGGGAAGCTGTCCAGGTCAGCAATGGTGAGAAGGGGCCACTGCTTCTACTGACCTCTTCTGCTCTCAGAAGCTAAGATAAATGTTGTCTTAACCCTATACCCACAACTATCCCACTTTTTAAAGAGAAGACTTGGTGCTTCCAGCCCGGAGCCTCTGTACAGATGTTCAGGAGATGTTTGTAACCTCTGAGAACCTGGCCCGTTGTTGAGACTGTAATCTAAACTGACAGCAGACTTTCTGTTGTTTATAAAAAGGGTGCTATCACTTTCATCACCCCCTGTCTTCTCTCCTTGCCATTCCCTCCCTTCCATAGCTCCATTGTCCCCTTCCTAAGGTGACAGCAAGTTTTAAGTGGTGCTGTTTCATAAACTACTGAGCTGTGGCAGCTAGAAATGGAAAATGATTAAGCCCACAGGAACCCCAGCGTCGCCTGCCCCAACATTCACAAGGGCAGTCTTGGCAACGCACAAGCACCTTCTCATTCTCTCCTTCCTTCCTGAGAGCAGAGACCCGCCCCTCACTCTGGAGCTCCTGCTGCTGGGTTATGGGCTTGAGTTGACTCAAAGCAGGGGAACAAGCAGGTGGGGAGAGTGTCGTGGAGAGTGGCTGCAAGGGTGAACTTTTGGGGGTTAGAATAAACCAGGAGTGGACCTGCCTCGTCAGCTGCCTTGGCCTAGTGAAAGCTTTTCTATGGGCAAGGTGTTTCTTGAGGCTGATGACAATTCATCAGGATCTATGGCTGCAACACATGTTTGTTCAACATTTCTTCCCAAAAATATTTCATCAATCCTACAAGGTTGGAGGGAATTTGAATAGTGTGCCCTGAGAGAGAGCCCTGGGGTCGGCGCTGTTGCCCAAGGGGAGCACTGTGCACCCTCAGCCTGCTCTGCTCACGACCCCTGCAGCCAGGAGCACACTGCTCTCTGCTGTGTTCATCCTGAAAGCACAGCACTTACGAACCACTCAGAGGACTGCCTTGCTCCTTCCAGCTGGTCTCTGCTCGGGGAGCAGGCACTAAAGAATCAGGTAGAGGTGTGGCTGAACTCTTACCAGCAGCCAGACAGGACTCTGCTGCCGGATGTCTGAGCAGCTCCTGTGCAAGGCAGGGCCCAGGAATGGGACCTCTTTCCCCTGTTGAGCTGCCCCGACATGGCAGAGTGTGGCAGAGATTGACGAGGAGTCAGTGTGTGGTCCTGGGTAAGCTGCTGAGGATGGCACAGGGGGTAGAACTGGATAAACCCCCAGACATAGGAGAGTCCAGGAGCTGAACACCCCATACATATCTCATTTCCTTACCTATTTCTGATTTGAAACATTCTCTGTTTGATTGTCTTATTTAGTGAAACAGTGTCCTTATCACCATCGTGCGGAACCTGGGGTCCCATAGCCACAACACCCTGATGCTAGTGTACCCCCCCAGGCCTCTGACACCCAGTTCTATGTCTGGATGTTAAGAGACCTTTCTTGTAAGTTCATTAAAAGAGCACCTTGATTCAGTCTACCTCCTCTGTGTCTCACCACCACCTCCCTATAGAGTAAACTGAGGCCCACAGAGGGAGGTTGGCACAAGACCACGTGGTCCCTCTATTCTTTCTCATTTTCACTTCCCAGCAGTCTGTGCTCTGATGTCAGGAACTTTAACCCACAGCAAAGGGTCCCTTGTACCTGTGCATCTGGGAGCCATGGCTGCCCTCCTCCAGACCATATGATGGTCCTGTTCTCTCTGTGACCTTGAGCAGGAGGTTGTAGTACCCACAAGGCCCAAATTCCCTCTTGAATCCCAGACCTTTATTTCTGAAGTGCCTGCTGGATATCTCTTCATTCTTGAACACTCCCTTTCCTTTATGGCTCACATTCAATCAACACCAAGTGCTATAGATTCTACTGTCTAAATGCCTCTTAAATCAGCCACCACCCGGTCTTCTCTACAGCTGCAGCCATAGCTCAGAGTCTCACGGATACTTCCCGGGATTATTGCCTCTTCTCCTTCTATCTGCTCTCCCCACCATCAGCCCTTCCATTCAATCTGCCACCCTGCCTACTGAGATCTCTTTCTCAGACGTACCTGATCATGTCACGGCCTTGCTGAAACCTTCCGTGGCCCCTCATCATCTTCAGGATGGCTAAGGACCTCCACAATTTGCCTTCAGTCTATTCTCCTGGACTCATCTTTTGCCATTGTCCCTTTCCTAGCCTGTACGTTAGCCACGCTGAACTACTCGCCACCCCCTGACAGGTCCTTTCGTCCACATTGTTGTGCCTTTGTATCCCCCTGTGCTCCACCTGCCTCCCTCCACCTGTCTTCCCTACCTGGCTCCCACCGCCCCACCCTCAAGGCCAGGCTAAGCTCTGCCTTCCATGTGAAGCCCCCTCCCGGGTACCCCGGGGAGTCAGCGTCTTTCTCCGTGCGCTCGTAAGGCACAGTGTTCACATCTCGATCCTCTAGCATATTGATTTATAATTACAGGTACACATGCAGTTCCCCTCACTAAATAACGAGCTCCTTGGTGCAGGAACTAAGCTGCTAGCAGGATGATTGGCATGCACTGTGGGTGCTCAACAAATGATATTGAATAAATGCATGAAGTTTGCAGGATGAGAGTGAAGGGCGTTGGGGCAGGGGCATGTGAGGAGCCCAGAAGGGACTATAGAGCATGGCTTCTGCATTTTCACAAGGCTCTCGATGGCCACAGGCTTTGATGTTCAGTGACTCTCCTTGTGTAAAATATTTACTCCTGTTTTCCTTTCCTATGACGCAGTCACGAGTACGATGAAATCCTTTGTCTCTGTATCTCTCTGCTTTCTACAGCATCACTGTAACTGACAGGTGCCGAACCTCTCTGCAAAGCGCCCCTTTTCCCGGGGGCCTTCTCTCCCAGACTTCCGACACTCCTGGTTTCTGTTCCATCGTGGAGAGAGGTCTGTGCGTGTCCAGCATGTTGGGCTTGAGAGTATGATCAGGGAGCACAGAACCCATCTGGTTCCTTATCCACCACTGCTTGGGGGAGGCTACTGATTTTTGTTGCTGGAGCAGCTGAGAGAAAAATCTGTGTGGTTCCTGGAAGCAGGCACTCACCTCAGCTGCCCTTGGGAGTGTGGCATTTACTAGCTTTTATTTGGCTTGCAATGTTTTCTCCAATTCTAATACGTGGCTTTATGTGTTAAGCTTGTGTACAAAGTTTACTCTCATAAATGGCTCATAGTCTGTCTAGAGGGACTGTGCGTCCTGGCTGGCTGGAGCCAGTGTGAACAGGGTGATATAATTCTTGTGTTTTATTAACCATAATAACCAGCAGTCTCCAGCCACAAATATATCTGCATAGAAGTTTTTTTTTTCCCCTGGATTTCCAATTATTTTAACATTCAACATAAACTGGACAAAAAATTCATTTCCATGTGTTTGAGCTCTCCATTCTCTCTAAGCTGAGAGCGAGTCATCTGCTGGGTGACCTGCAAGTCTGGGACCCACACGAGGCCCCTGCCTGGAGCCACGTGCATTGAAGAGGGTAGGAGAGGTCACTTGGGCTGTACTTCCCACCTTTCCTGTGAAACTAACACCCTCACTGCCTGAGTCCTGCCTTATGAAAACCGAGGATATATCCCAGATATTTACTCCCCACCCCCAAATGTAGGCCTGGTTAGGCCAAGTTATTGCTGAGTTTTTTTTTTTTAAATTTGTTGTTATTTTTTCTGTCTCTCCTGTTAATGGGTGATAAAACTGATTAAATCTCTGGCTGTAGATGACTTCAGAATATTAGTTGGGATGATATTGATTTTTTTTGTCTTTATAAAGCTTTTTTTTTATTACTTTATAATGTAAGCACCTGACAACTTTAACTTACAAACTTTGAGTTAAATGATGAACCTTTTAGCCTGGCATTAGAACTGGTATCTGGAACCTGATTTGCTAGATCAAACCACATTAGTTGTGTTAGGTTATTTTCTAAGAACACATTTTGGAGAAATAACTCCAATCTGTGTTGCATTTTATAGAGCAAAATAATTGAATGGCGGCTGTTTGTAATTTTAGCAATCTCTTAACCTTAATCATATTTAATGGCTTTTCTCTTCAGGCTAACAGGAGAGAGAAGAAAGGTTCCAGCTCCGTTATATAACAGCATGGCAGTAATGCACCCTGGTCCTTGGCAGTGCTGTAAATTCCTCCTTTCTGAATTGTTGGTTCGGGACAATCATTCAGCAGGGAATTACTTTCTCATCTATGAAATAAATGAGATGTTAAACTAGTTTTCTGCTTCCTGTGGTACAAATGTATCGGCGTGCAGCCCTGCGCAGCGAGGAAACAAATACCCAGGGCCTCCAATGATGGCAGTCAGAGGCTTGAGCGGGCTCAGGGCTCTGGGATCAGTGTGTGAGAGTGAGTGGCCCAGGGGAGGGAGGCCAGGATAAAATGAGATGTACAGGGAGGAGCATACTCCCCGGGGGGGTGGGGGTGGGGGCAGAGGGGTACAGCTCTGGGTGCAGCAGAGTGAGGGAGGGAAACAGCTCACGAAGGGAGGTGGCAAAGGGGACACCTCTGTCCCTGGGGTCTCTGTGCTGCCATCTCTTTCCCACGGAGACCAAAAGAATTGATTGGTTGCAGGTGATGCTGCTTGGGGTTTGGTTACTTCAAATGGGCTCAAAACACATTCCTGTTCAGGATCTCAATGGCTTTTATAACCTACCAAGGTCATTGGGAAATAATGGCCACAGAGTTTTCTCATTTTGGAGATTGGGGGGTGAGAACTCAGAAAGGGGAAACTTGGATCTTCTAAGGGAGTATACTCTGAAAGTCCAAGAGCCCCGGTTACATTTGGGGGCAGAGGTACTGTCTCCCTCCTCAAACCAGCCTTCCTCCTCCAATGGCCACCTCCAGTGACCACAGCTCCAGGCTTGGAAGGCCCGAAGGGATCTGATTTACTTACAGGATCCTTCTTATAAGGTGGGCTTCCTAATGAGGTGCCCTCCCTCCTCAGCACGTGTTTGCTTATTGTGCCAGGTACGACAGATTCCCTCCTAGAAACAGGGTCCCTATGACTTACCAGTTCCCTTTTCGGGAAAAGGAAGTAGAGCTTGGGCTGTGTTTCCTCGGCATCGGATCTGCCACAGGCTGGGAGGTCTTCTGAAACCTTAGCAACAAGCTTGTGTGTGTGTATATATTTTAATTTTTCCATTGATGAGAGTGAGTGAGAGAGAAAGTGAGACAGAAGCATCACTTTGTTGTCCCACTGAGCTGTTTTATTTACTTGCACATTCATCGGTTGCTTCTCATATGTGCCGAGTCACAGGACAGTCATTCAGCAGGACATTACTTTCTCATCTCTGAAATAAACGAGATGTTAAACTAGTTTTCTGAGTTATTTTTTTTTTTTAAATTGATCAACAATTGAGTGCCTTCAATTGTGCCAGGCACCAGTAAGTACATTATCTTAGTTGATCCTTAAAGTAAACGTACAAGGCAGTTATCATGTGCCCATTTTATAAGTGAAGACACTGAGACTCGGGGAATACGATTAACCAAAATTCACAGCCAAAGTGAGCGATTCGGTTGAACTGAAATCTACCTCACTAACCTTCGGCATCATTTCCTTTGAGAAAACTTTCTCTACCTTGCCAACTAGCTAGAATCTTTGTCATAGCCCTTCTGCTTCTCCTAATTTAATCAATTATTTGTTTAATAATTTGTTTTCCAGTTAACTATAAGCTCCACAAGGGCAAGAACCATGTCTTTCTTGGCCTTACCCTGGGCTAGTCTTTCTTAAATGTTGAATGTATGCATGCACGTTCTTACCTGCTAAGCCCATTAGCCCCCAGCCCAGCTGTGAGAGAATGAGGCTGGTGGAGAGGAAGATCATAGGTGTTCTGGTGCCTGGAAGGCTGGGAGACCCCACTCCTTTCCAAACCAACGTCCTGGGGTTTTCAAATGCCTATGTCTTGGACCAGAGAGGCAGCTGGTGTCTCATTCTTGGGTTTAGTTTAACCCAAGACCCAGCTCTGCTGAGAGAACCGCTTTCAGATTGCCAAGGCCTCATGTTTCGTTACTAATTAGAAAATTGCCGTTGGAATTGAAATATGCTTCACAGATGAATTTACTGAACTCCTTGCCGAGGTGTGATTCTCTCACGCTTGTTGCGAGACAATCCCACTTTGAGGCCGCAGGCGGAGGCATCAGCATCCCTGTGAATTATGAAACCATCAGCGCTCAGATGTACTCTGTTGCCTTGGTGCCTGCAAATAGCCGGCTGACCACTGGGGAGACATGAGGTCTGAGTCTGCCCTTGGTGGGTGGGGTGGGGGAGAGCGGCCGGCTCCCACTTGACCGTTTAGTGCCCTCTGCTGTGAGGGCTTTGCTTCTGGCCCAGGGCTCAGAGAGAGGCCTTTCAGAAATAAATCTGCCTTACGCATAGACTGACAGCTGATTTGAAAATGAATATATTTACTGGTGTTTATTTAAAGTACTGCTGTTCTCTCCATTAACTGGGATAATATTTTTGGCATTATCAGAGCACAGTCCCTTAATGTACCTAATGTTCTCCCAAAATTTTGACACCATTTAAAAAAATAATCACCAACAGTCACTGGCTGGTTGCTCAGTCAGTGAGAACATCGTCCTGAAACACCAAGGTTGTGGGTTCCATCCCCTGTCAGGACACATTCAGAAAGGGACTGAACTCACAACTAAGGCGAAACAACAAATGGATGCTTCTCTCTCTTTCCCTTCCTTTCTCTCTCTAAATCAATCACTAATTAAAACAAAAATCACCAAGAAATGAAAAAATGTAAAGTAGATGGGCCAAGAGGTTTTCACTGAGTCACTATTGGAGAGAATTTGCAAGCTGTTGGCCTGTGGCCTAGACCCTGGGAAAGGAGTGAGTTCCGAGGATTTTTGTGGATGACAAGTTCTCATCTGTGAAGAAAGTATGGGAAAACAAAGGCCCACATAACATTGTTCCTACTTATACTACTATTGTAATTGCTACATTTTATATAAGTAATCTTCCCAACAGCCCCTAATCTAAAGGGGAGACAATAACGTCAGAGAGGTCAGGTAGTTAGCCCAGCTGACACAGCTAGATGTGGCTGGACTAGGTTTTAAACTTAGATCAGATGGAGCCCAGAGCCCATGTTCCTGTTCTTCCCACAGCGTGGTAGACTCCAGGGAACAGTGTGTGGAGAGAAAGCAGGATGATGAGGCCAGGGAGACAGCAGCGGGTCAGAGCCGTGGCATCGCACAGCTTCTGACACTGTTGAACATAGTTCCTCAATTTTTTCTGGGCCTTTCCATCCATGCCTAGTATACTTCCTGGCATACTGCCCTGCATAAATGTTTGAGTGAATGAATCCATGTCAGAACAAAGTGGTTGAATGTCAATATTGCCTTCAGAGGCTGCGTCGTGGGCTGGTGAGCGTAAATGCAGGTGCTAGACAAGATGTACAAAGCTTGCTGTTCTCCGGAAACGTGGAGGAGAAACCAGGTGTCTGAGGCTTCTTACGATGACTCTTGGAAGAACAGGGGAACTCCATGCTGCATTTGACAAGGGATCTTCCTCACTCTTCCCACCCTCCCCCGCCGCCCTCCACCCACCATCCGTCAGAAACCTGTGAGGGTTTTTCCTCACAGCTGGTGTTAACCGAGAAAATAAGGCAGGGAGGTGAAGCCGGTGCCATCTATACCCCTGAGGCACCCCCAGGCATTTTCTTGTTTCCAGGGGCCACTTCTCTTAGGCACGTGCCACGCTCCCCAGTGTGGATCTTGCAGAGGGAGGCCTCTCACAGGGCTGTGGGCTCAGCCACAGCCCCAGACCTGGTCCTGACTGTGCCTGGCCCCCCTGCATGCCCCCTCAACCTGCTGGGCACAGCAGGGTGTCAGAGGTTTTGCCAAAGAGATAATGTGTCTTTTATCTAGCACTATTTTATAGCCAGCGCCTCCTAAAGCATTAAAATTGCATTTGTTTCACCATCTGGGAACATTGTTCCTGTGTCCAGAGCTCCTGTCTGACATCAAAAGGGAAATACTAAAGAAACAATCAGGCCCTGGCCAGTTAGTTCAGTTGGTTAAGAGCGTCCTCCAAAATGCCAAGGTTGTGAGTTTGATCCCCAGTCAGGGCACATACAGGAGCAGCTTGATGTGTCTGTTTCTCTCTGTCCCCCTGCCTCTCTCATTAAAGAGAAGGGAAAAATAATTAAAAGAAAGAAAAGAAAAAGAAAAACAAAAGCAATCATCTCCTCCCTCCCATCAAAAGTACAAATAACTCTGTTATCTGGTGAGCATAATGCCTGACGTCCCCATCCCCCACCTAACGAGCTCGTTAGTTGAGAGCTGCCTCACCACGATCCTAATTGTTTTTAAATGTCTGTGCTCACTGCTTTATACAGAGCATCAATCTGCATGTGAGTAACTGAGAACCACGCTGCCGCTTAGGATGACACATTTTTGCAGTAATTAAAAACATGCTTAGGAAGACTCAACCCCTCTGCTTCTAAGATGTGGCTGGTAAGGGTGAAGGATGGGGCTGCTTTCCAACCTGTTCTGGCCTGGTGGGATGACAGCTGAGCCTGTCGCCTCCCCAGGCAGGAGGAGCTGCCTGCCTGCTCATTTGCTCAGGGTAGCTCTTTGTAGGACTCTGCTTCTGAACGTGGTCTGTAAGCCCCTGCAGGGCAGGGGCAGCCTTCTGTGCAGTTGGCATTCCTTCCCCACCCCTGATGTCTGGCGTGAGGGCTCTATATGGTGTCAGCGCACAGTCCCCGTGGCCTGCCGGGCAGCCCTGGGCGAAGTGCTTACTATCTGCCAGTGATGGGCAAGCCCAACCATGTAGAAAGCAGGGCCTGTGCATTTGAAACCGACAGCAGACAGAAGGAAACTCTGGGATGAGTGAACAACTGCAATGTTTCCTTTTGGTCTTTTGAGTTCCTGGCATCTCGGGAGTGGGTATGCGCTTTCTGTAAGTAGCAAGTGGCATTGCTGTGCTCCTCATGGGTCCAGCACCTAGAATGGAGGCATGGAAAAGCACGGCGTTGGGTTGGGAAAGATTGGAAAACATGGATGTCCCAGGAATTATGCTAAAACCTGAGAATTTTTTCTGCATCTGGGTAAGTTTTGGTAACTGTTTGCCAGGATGTCAGGGAAAGAAATAGAGTCATGTGCCACGTAATGACATTTCTGTCAGTGACAGACTGTGGGTATGATAATAGGTACCTTGATTATAATGGAGCTGTCAGAACATCACAGCCCAAAGGTGGCACAATGTTTGAGACGGAAAATGGCTTCAACCTGAGTGTGGATGAGGACGACTTGAGGAGTTCCGAGATGTGGTTCCTGAGGAATCGACTGAGGAGGAGATGTTGGCACAGAAACAGCGACACATGGCTGGAGAAGAGGCAGGAGAAAAGGAAGCTGAGGGAGAAGATCCCTCAAGGAAACTCTTGGGGAAGGGTTAGCAGAAGCTTTGGCAGACCTCAGTAAGCTCCATAAAATTTCTGACAACATGGACCCCGACACTGAAAGGTTTTCATTAATAAAGGATTGTTCATGGTGTATTATCTGCTTACTAGCTAATCTACAATGAAAATCAACCAACCAGCCAAGCAAACCACCATGGACATACTTCTGAAAAGAATGATGCCTCTCCCAGGGGAGCCTCAGGCTGGGCCTTCTGGAGGTGTTCCAGAAGAAGGGTGACTATCATAGGAGAAGACAGCTTCATGCCTGTTAGCCTCTGATGACCTTCCAGGGTAACAGGATGTGGAGTTAAAGACAAGGATATTGATGACCTTAACCCCATGAAATCCTAGGCTCATGTTTATGTATCTTAGTTTTTAACAAAAAAAGTTTAAAAAAGTAAGAATAAAATATTTTAATAATAGAAAAAGCCTTATAGAATAAGGGCATAAAGAAATAAAACAGTTTTGTATACTGAACGGTGTGTCTGTGTTGTAAGCTAAGTGTTCTCACAAAAGAGATGAAAAGTTTAAAAAAATCTAAATGTGGAGGTGACGTCAGAGAAATGGCGGCGTGAGGTATACTCCTGATCTCTCTTCTTGAAATTTCAACAAATTTAACAATTAAACACAGAGAAAAAAAAATCCTTAGGAGCACCTGAAATTTACACACACCAAATGAGGTATAAATGGGTGAAAAAGTGGCTGAATATATTAAAGATGGAGGATGGGGCATTTCCCTTTCTGCACTGATCTGAGCAAGGGGCACTTTTGTTTGGAGCTGGAAGAAAAGGAGAGACTGAGCTAGTGGAGAAGGAGCTGAGTTAGGGTAGGTGCCCAAACAAATGAAAGAATACACCGGCTCTGCCTGAGGTTGCGGATGCAAGGCATGCACATGGGTGGTGGGCTGCACCTGAAATTGCCAGCACAGGGTGCCCGTGTGGGCCAGTGCCAGCATCTTTGTGCATTCCTTGCTCCACTATCACTGGTGCAGCTCTAGCGGCTCCACCTAGCATCACCAGTGCCAGGAGCAAGTGGGCACATGTGCGGGCCAAAGTGCTTAGCCCGAGATTATCATTGCTGGGCATCTGCGTGGGCACCAGCATCTTTGGGCACTCCCAGCTCTACAATTCCCAGCACTGGGCGTGTGCATGGGCCAAGGCCCTTGGCCTGAGACTGCTGGCACTGGGTGCCTGAATGGCGGTTGCAACCATCTGTGCACATTGTTGGAGTTGTGGGAGCTGGACACACCTGTGGTCTGTGTGGGCTACTAAGCAGCACAAGAAGAAAAAGCTCGTGGAGATTAAAACCACAGCACGCTGAGGCATGCTAGATATGCCTGTCAGTCCATAGAATTTTGCCTGTGTGTAACAGAAAGGCACTTGGTCCTTGGTCTGTGCCCTGCCCTGCCTGCTCTTGCTGGTGGCTCTGGTTGCCACTGACTTGCCCAGAACTGTGCTTTGAGTGGCATGGGAGGGGGGACCTGGCTGTGCATAGATTCCCTTGCTGCAAGGACAGTAGTTGAGGAGAACCCCACAGCTAAGTCTCCAGGCTGCTAGCTCCAGTGGGAGGGACATGTTGAGAGGCGCCTAGAAAACTGAGACTGCCATTACTAGAGCCAAATAATTATAAAGTCCTAACAAGTCCTGTCTGCCAATAGGATTGAGGCTCAGCCTATGTCATTGCCACAGCAACACACCAGCAGACCTCTGCCCAAGAGCCCACAGAGGCAAAACTCATACTACAGCACCACCTGCCGAAAAAAAGGAAAAAGCTACCTCTCAAAACCAGAAAAGAATTACATTTTTAAATGCTTTTTGTCAGTTTTGTTATTTTTACTTCTTTACTTTTAAATGTTTTTTTATTATTTTTCTTTTGAACTACATTATCCATAGTTGTGACATTTTTCATTCTTGTTTTTTGTGAGGGTTTTATTTCAGAAAACTTTACTTCTGTTTTTCTTTTCTTTTTACTTTTTCTTTCACTTTGTTTTGTATTTTGTTTTTTGTCCTTTCTTTCTCCTTTTTTTTTTTTCCGGGACAGAGAGAGAGTCAGAGAGAGGATAGATAGGGACAGACAGACAGGAACGGAGAGAAATGAGAAGCATCAATCATCAGTATTTGTTGCCATTGTGACACCTTAGTTGTTCATTGATTGCTTTCTCATATGTGCCTCGACCATGGGTCTTTAGCAGACTGAGTAACCCCTTGCTGGAGTTAGCGGCCTTGGGTCCAAGCTGGTGAGCTTTGCTCAAACCAGATGAGCCCGCGCTCATGCTGGAGACCTCGGGGTCTCAAACCTGGGTCCTCCACATCCCAGTTCGATGCTCCATCCACTGCGCCACTGCCTGGTCAGGCCTTATTTCTCTTTATTCTCCTTTTTCATTTTCTCTCCTTTATCTTTTTCTTCTTTTTATTCTCTCATCTGATCATCATTTATTATCAAATTATTATATTTTAGACTCATAATTTTTTGTGGCATTTTGCTTGTTTTTGACTTCATTTTTTCTCTCATTTGTCACCTCTCCTCAGTTCCTGCTCCTTGTTCTCTGTAGTTTTTTTCCACTTATCATTATAGAATTTTCATTTTTTCACTGTATTTTTTTAACTTTTATTTTATGTTCTTTATTATCTCTTATTAGTGCTATTAACAATACCACTCTCAAATGCCGTTAAGGAAAAAGAAATTAAATATAATGGATACAAAAGACAGAGATGTAACTCAACAGATGATAAAAAATATCTAGAAAAAAATCTCAATTACTTGTAAACCTTGGAGAAAATGTCAGGGAATTTAAACTTGAAGTCCTAAAAATAGTGAAATACAGGAAATACCTAAAAGGCAATTCAGTAAGCTCAAAAACAATTTAATGAACAGAAAGAATACTTCATCAAAGAAATTGAAACTATAAAAAGGAACCAAACAGAGATGAAAAACTCAATACATGATGTGAAAAATGAGGTTACAAGCTTAGCTAATAGAACAGGCCAGATAGAGGAGGGAGTTAGTGACATAGAAAACAGGCAACTAGAGATACTATACAGAGAAGTGAAGAGAGACTCATGAATTAAAAATAAATGAGAAAGCCCTACAAGGAATTGTCTGACTCCATCAGAAAGAACAATATAAGAATAATGGGTATATCAGAAGGAGAAGAGAGATAAAAGGAATGGAGAACACATTCAAACAAATAATTGATGAGAATTTCCCAAGCCTGTGGAAGGAATTAGAGCCTCAAATTCAAAAAGCAAACAGAACACCGAGTTACCTCAACCCAAACAGACCTACTCCAAAGCACATTGTAATGAAATTACCACAAATTCATGACAAAGAAAAAATTCTCAACGCAGCCAGGGAAAAGAAGAATATAACATATAAAGGAAAGCCCATTAGATTACCATCAGATTTCTCAGCAGAAACTCTGCAAGCCAGAAGAGAGTGGACCCCAATATTTAAAGTACTGAAAGAGAGGAACTTCCAGCCAAAAATACTATATCCATCAAAGCTTTCCTTCAAATATAAAGGGGAAATAAAAACATTCACAGATATAGAGAAGATGAGGGAATTTATCACCAGAACACCCCCACTTCAGGAAATACTAAAAGGGATTATACAACCAGATATAAAGAACAAAACAAAACAAAATCACAAGTAAAAGCTCCAACAATATCACAATAAAAGCAAGATTAATCTATGGCAACAAAAACAGAAAAGGAGAGAAGACAAAAACTAACAGTAACAAAAAAGGCTGAAGTGCAGAAGCACTCATGAGATAATGGACTACAATGAATACGATATATATTCTTTTAATTACCTAATAAAACACAAGGCTTAAAAAAAGAAGAAATAGAGAAAAGAAGTATGGAATACAACCAAACAAAAAGAAATGACAGAAAAACAAAAGAGAAGAACCAAACAAGAAACACAGCTATTAGAAATCATTATATAAAATGGCAATAGGAAACTCTCAAGTGGTAATAATTACATCAAATGTAAATGGACTAAACTCACCAATAAAAAGACACAGAGTAGCAGAGTGGATTAAAGAAGTAAATCCAACTGTATGCTGCCTTCAAGAAACACATCTAAGCTACAAGGATAAAAACAGACTCAAAGTGAAAGGCTGGAAAATAATTCTCCAAGCAAATAATATCCAAAGAAAAGCAGGTGTAGCCATACTCATATCTGACAGTGCTGACTACAAGACAACAAAGATAATCAGAGACAAAGATGATAATTTCATAATGATAAAGAGGACATAGAATCAAGAAAACATAAAACTTCTTCATATATATGCACCAAACCAAGGAGCACCAAAGTATATCAGACATCTACTAATTGATCTAAAAATAAAAACCGACAAAAATACAATTATACTTGAAGACCTCAATACACCATGGACGGCTCTAGATCATTCATCTGAAGAGAAAATTAATAAAGAAATATTAGCTTTAAACAAAACACTAGAACAATTGGTTATAATAGACATCTACAGGACATTTCACCCCAAAATGTCAGAGTATACATTTTTCTCCAGTGTACATGGTACATTCTCAAGAATTGACCATATGTTGGGACACAAAACTAACATCAGCAAATTCAGAAAGACTAAAATTATGCCAAGAATATTCTCTGACCATAAAGCTTTGAAACTAGAATTCAACTTCAAAAAAGAAGTAAACAAACCCACAAAAATGTGGAAATTAAACAACATACTTTAAAAAAATGACAGGTCAAAGAAGAAATAAAAACAGAGATCAAGGCCCTGGCTGGTTGGCTCAGCGATAGAGCATCGGCCGAGTGTGTGGAAGTCCTGGATTCAATTCCAGGCTAGGACACACAGAAGAAGTGTCCATCTGCTTCTCTACCCTTCCCTCTCTCCTATCTCTCTATCTCTCTCTTCTTCTCCTGCAGCCAAGGCTCCACTGGAGCAAAGTTGGCTTGGGTGCTGAGGACAGCTCTGTGGCCTCCGCTTCAGGGCTAGAATGGTTCTGGCCACAATGAAGCAACATGCCAGATGGGCAGAGCATTGCTCCCTGGTGGGCATGCCAGTTGGATACAGTTCGGGCCCATGAGGGAGTCTGTCTGACTGCCTCCCCGCTTCTAACTTTGAAAAAATACAAAAAAGAAAACAGAAAGTAGAGATAAAAAGATATATACAGACAAATGAAAATGACAACACGACATATCAGAATCTCTAGGATGCAGCAAAAGCAGTAATAACAGGGAAGTTCATATCAGTACAGGCTTATATAAACAAACAAGAGAGAGCCCAAGTAAACAGCTTAACATCACATCTTAAGGAACTAGATAAAGAAGAACAAAGGCAACCCAAAACAAGCAGAAGAAAGAAAATAATAAAATTTAGAGCAGAAATAAATGAAATAAGAAAAACTATAGAAAGAATCAATAAAACAAGGAGCTGGTTCTTTGAAAAGATCAACAAAATTAACAAACCCTTGGCAAGACTCACTAAGGAAAAACGAGAAAGGACTCATATAAACAAAATCCAAAATGAAAGAGGAGAAATTACCACAAATATCATAGATATACAAAGGATTATTGTAGAATACTATGAAAAACTATATGCCACCAAATTTAACAATCTAGGAGAAATGGATAAATTCCTAGAACAATACAATCTTCCTAGACTGAATCACGAAGTAGAAAGCCTAAACAAACCAATAAACAGGCAGGAAATAGAAACAACTATCAAAAACATCCCAAAAAATAAAAGTCCAAGGCCAGACGGCTATACTAATGAATTCTATCAAACATCCAAATAAGACTTGATTCCTATCCTACTCAAAGTCTTCGAAAAAATTGAAGAAGAAACAAAACTTCCAAACACATTTTATGAGGCCAACATAACCCTCATACCAAATCCTGGCAAGGACAACACAAAATAGAAAAACTACTGACCAATATCTCTAATGAATACAGATGCAGAAATCCTAAACAAAATACTAGCACATCGAATACAACAACACATTAAAAAAAATAATTCACCATGATCAAGTGGGATTCATCCCAGAATCACAAGGATGGTTCAACATACGTAAAATGATTAACGTAATACACCATATCAACAAAACAGAAAATAAAAACCATATGATCCTATCAATAGATGCAGTAAAGGCATTAGATAAAATACATCATTTTATGTATAAAACACTCAACAAAACGGGTATAGAAGGAAAATACCTCAACATAATAAAGGCCATTTATGACAAACCATCAACTAATATCATATTGAATGGCAAAAAAATGAAAACTTTTCTTCTAAAATCAGGAACAAGATGAGGTTTCCCACTCTCTACACTCCTATTCAATGTAGTGCTGGAAGTTCTAGCCAGAGCAATCAGACAAAAGAAAGAAATAAAAGGCATTCATATTGGGAAATAAGAAGTAAAGGTTTCACTTTTGCAGATGAAATGATCCTGTATATAGAAAACCCCAAAGACTCCACAGAAAGGCTATTAGAAACAATAAACCAATACAGTAAGGTTGCAGGATTCAAAATTAATATACAGAAGTCTATTGCTTTCATATATGCCAACAATAAAACTTTAGCAAAATATATGCAAAAAATATTTTATGGTTGCAACAAAAATAAATAAATAAAATACCTATGAATAAACATAACAAAGAATGTAAAGGACCTATATAATGAAAACTACAAAGCATTGTTAAAGGAAATCGAAAAAGACACAATGAAATGGAAAAATATTTCTTGTTCTTGGGTAGGAAGAATAAATATAGTTAAAATGACCATATTACCCTGAGCAATATACCAATTTAATGCAATTCCAACCAAAATTCCAATGTCATTTTTTAAGGAAATGGAACAAAAAATCATCAGGTTTATAAGGAACCATAAAACAGCCTGAATAGCCAAAGTAATCATAAGGGGAAAAAATGAAGCAGGGGGCATTACAATACCTGACTTTAAATTATACTACAGAGTCACGATAATCAAAACAGCATAGTATTGACAGAAAAGTAGACACTCAGACCAATGGAACAGAATAGAGAGCCCAGAAATAAAACCTCATATATATGGTTAAGTCATCTTTGATAAAGGAGCCAAAAACACACAATAAAGAAAAGAAACCCTCTTCAATAAATGGTGCTGGGAAAACTGGAAAGCCACGTGCAAAAGAATGAATTTGACTATGGTTTGTCTCCTTGTAAAAAAATTAATTTAAAATGGATCAAAGACCTAAATATAAAACCTGAAACAATAAAATGCATAGAAGAAAACATAGGTACTAAACTCATGGACCTTGGCCATAGAGAACATTTTATGAATTTGACTCCAAAGGCAAAGGAAGTGAAGGCAAAGATAAATGAATGGGACTACATCAGACTAAAAAGCTTCTGCACAGCAAAAGAAACTGACAACAAAACAGAAAGCCAACTAAATGGGAGATGATATTTTTGAACAACAGCTCAGATAAGGGGCTAATATCCAAAATATATAAAGAACTCACAAAATTCAACAACAAAAAGCAAACAACCCAATAAAAAAATGGGAAGAGGACATGAACAGACACTTCTCCCAGGAAGAAATACAAATGGCCAATAAATATATGAAAAGATGCTCATCTTCACTAGCTATTAGAGAATGCAAATCAAAACTATAATGAGGTACCACCTCACACCTGTTAGATTAGCTATTATCAACAAGACAGGTAATAACAAGCACTGGAGAGGCTGTGGAGAAAAAAAGAACCCTCGTTCACTGTTGGCGGGACTGTAAAGTAGTACAACCATTATGGAAGAAAGTATGGTCATTCCTCAAAAAATTAAGAATAGAACTACCATATGATGCAGCAATCCCTCTACTGTGTATATACCCCCAAAACTCAAAATCATTGGTACGTAAAGACACATGCAGCCCTATGTTCATTGCAGCATTGTTCAAGACATGGAAACTACCATAAAGCCCTTCAATAGAAGATTGGATAAAGAAGATGTGGTACATATATACTATGGAATACTACTCAGCCATAAGAAATGATGACATAGGATCATTTACAACAACATGGATGGACCTTGAAAACATTATAATGAATGAAATAAGTAAATCAGAAAAAAATAAGAATTTTATGATTCCATATATAGGTGGGACACAAAGTTGAGATTCACAGACATAGATAAGAGTGCAGTGGTTGCCAGGGGGAGGAGGAGGGAGGAGTGGGAGGAGGTGATGGGAGGGGAGGGACATAAAGAAAACCAAATGAAGGGTGAGGGAGGACAATTTGACTTTGGGTAATGGGTATACAACATAATCGAATGTCAAAATGATCTGGAGATGTTTTCTCTAAATCTATGTGCTCTAGTTGACCAATGTCACCCCGTTAAAATTAATTGTCTAAATAAAACTATAAAAAAATAATATACTGAAAGCAAAAAAAATCTAAATGTTTATAAAGTAAAAAGGTGACAGTACTCTATGATTAAATTATTATCAAATAAAGAGAACTATTAAATTTTTAAAAAATGAATTTAGTATAGCGTAAGTGTGCAGTGTTTATAACATCTACAGCACTGTCATCAGCTCTCACGTGCACTCACACTCACTCACGACTCACCCCAAGCAGCTCCCGGTGTGGTGAGCTCCATGCACCATGTGTGTCCCAGGTACAGCCCAGATGAGCGGTGCACTCTACCATCGAGCTTCCTGTGGGTACATTCTGTGACGTTTGCACAATGATGAAACTGCCCAATGACACGTTTCTTGGAACATGTCAGTTGTGACGTATGACTGTAGATGTGTCGACTGAAAATAAGGGAGTGAGAGAGCAGAAAAGTAAACATCAGGAAGGTTTATTAGGTTGATAGTGTAACAAAATTAGGACAAGGAGAAGCATGCATTGGGGATGAAGAATCGGGTGGATATAGGATGGTGGATATAATTGTAAATCCTTGAACCAGACAGCCAGGGAGAGGTCAAGATGTTTATCCCTGGACATTCTAGTCCTACTGTGCTGGGCTAGGCTGGCCCTGGCTGAGGCTAGAAGAGAAGAAATTTAGCTATAGGGTTTCATGCTTCTGGCTAGAAAGAGCTGGAACAGCCTTCACAGCAGACAGTGTCCGGCTGCAGGAGCAGTTGGTGTCTGGTGCATCTGGTTGTTCCCATCAAGAGCAAGGCCCCTGCCATGCTGCAGGGCCAGCGAGCTGACCCCAACATTGGCTCCCACCTTACCAGGCAGCTCCTGGCTCCAGATGTTGCAGCATCTGCTAAGGCCAGGCTAATAAAAAACAGGGTCTGCTTGGGGGACTTCCCTCCTCCGTGGACTCCAGGCTCAAAAAATTCCTTCCAGCCACGACTGTTCACCCTCCCCACTCCGCACTAGACAGAAATGGTGTGTGTGTGTGCACCGTGCACGAGTTCAGAAAAACACATATAAGTTCTCACAAATACATTCAGCCTACTGTACTCTGACTTCTCGTGGAATTAAGTTATGTACCAGCTTCCAAAAAAACCTGAACTTTGGTCCTTGTTTAAACATAAGCTGCACAAAAATAGTGTGCCTCCCAGGTCTCAGGCAACCAACCAACAAATAAATAAACAAATGCAATACGAAGTAGAATTCACAGAGAGCAGAGCTCTGAAGTCTGTCCATTGCTGGAAGGAATTCCACTCTGATGTCCCCCTCTGTCTGCAAAGGAAGGTGCTGCTAACTCAGAGAGATGCAAACCCGGTGGACTCCCGCCCTTTCCCTTGAACCAGCTCATTATGCATTAACCTGTAAGACAGTATGTTTTAAAGAGAACCGCATTTATCACCCCAGGAAAAGTCAGATGAACATAATTTCTGGGAAAGAATAATGGGGGGAGAAATGTTAGTCATTGTTGATGGAACAGGTAAGTTTCAGTAGCATGATCCGTTGAATATTTATATGATATTGTTTCTGACATTTAAGAACTCAATTATCCGATGACTAATCAGTCTTTTACAGTATGTTATTTTTGTGACTAGAACTGAAATGCGGATAAGCCCCAAGAGAGCATGGTGTTCAGATGGATTTATTAGTGGTTTCCAGCCCAGGATCTCTCTGGCATGCATGTCCAGGGGAATTTAGCACCTGGAGTTAGCAAGTGCGTGGCGTCCAGGTGCTGTGGCGGTTGATTTCTCTCTGGTGATTTTTTCTGCTAGTGGGAGGTGGGGGGCAGCCAGGACTGTGACATGCCCAGAGCTCTGGGCTCAGAACCAACTCAGCTCCACCTGGTTGTCACATTCACTGGAGATCAGGGGAGAAGGGGACCTGCCCAGTCCTCACCCCATCCCCACCCTTGAGCATTTGGCTGTCTGTATAGCAAGCCTGCTTGATGCTGTAACAGTTGAATGAAGCCTATTTCTGAAAAGCGATAAATTTCTCCAGGAGCAAGGTCACTGTGGTGAATTAGAGCTTGCTACAAATTCTTTTCTACTCCTTGTATTGAGAGGTCTAGACTAATTCTCCTCCTTGTCACCTGGGCAGGCCTTAGTGATTTCTTGATAAATAGAAAGTAGAAGAAACTACAATCTGGAACTGCTAAAACTAGGTTGGAAGAAATCTTGCAGTTTTTTTTTTTAATTTAGAAATTAAATTTAATGAGTGACATTGATCAATTAGAGTACATAGGTTTCAGGTAAACATCTCTATAGCATTTGAACTGTTGATTGTGTTGTGTGCTCATCACCCAAAGTCAAATCATTTTCCATCACTGCAGTTTTTCTTTGTTTTTTTTTTTAATATATATTTTATTATTATTAATTCTAATGGGGTGACATCAATAAATCAGGGTACATATGTACAATGAAAACATCTCCAGGTTATCTTATCATTCAATTGTGTTGCATACCCATCACCAAAAGTCAAATTGTCCTCTGTCACCTTCAATCTGGTTTTCCCTGCGTCCCTCCCCTCCTCCCTATCCCACTCTTCCCTCCCTCCCCCCATCCCATAACCACCACTCTCTTGTCCATGTCTCATACCCTCACTTTCATGTCCCACCTATGTATGTAATCGTGCTGTTCTCAGTTTTTCTTTTTTTCTGATTTACTTATTTCCCTCCGTATAATGTTATCAAGGTACATCCATTTTGTTATAAATGATCCGATGTCATCGTTTCTTATGGCTGAGTAGTATTCCATAGTATATATGTACCAAAGCTTTTTAATCCACTCGTCTTCTGACGGACACTTGGGCTGTTTCCAGATCTTCGCTATTGTGAACAATGCTGCCACGAACATGGGGGCGCATTTCTTCTTTTCGAACAGTGCTATGGTGTTCTTAGGGTATATTCCCAAAAGTGGGATAGCTGGGTCAAAAGGCAGTTCGATTTTTAATTTTCTGAGGAATCTCCAAACTGTTTTCCACAGTGGCTGCACCAGTCTGCATTCCCACCAGCAGTGCAGAAGGGTTCCCTTTTCTCCACATCCTCGCCAGCACTTATTCTGTGTTGTTTTGCTGATAAGTGCCATTCTGACTGGTGTGAGGTGATATCTCATTGTGGTTTTAATTTGCATTTCTCTAATGATTAGTGATGTTGAGCATTTTTTCATATGCCTATTGGCCATCTGTATGTCCTCTTTGGAGAAATTTCTATTCATTTCTTTTGCCCATTTTTTGATTGGGTTGTTTGTCTTCCTGGTGTTGAGTTTTATAAGTTCTTTATAAATTTTAGTTATTAACCCCTTATCAGATGTGCTGTCGAATATGTTCTCCCATTGTGTGGTTTGTCTTTTTATTCTGTTCCTATTGTCTCTAGCTGTGCAAAAACTTTTTAGTTTGATATAGTCCCATTTGTTTATCTTGCCTTTAATTTCAGTTGCCCATGAAGATAAATCGGCAAATATACCGCTGCTACAGATGTCGGAGAGCTTGCTGCCTATGTTTTCTTCTAAGATGCTTATGGTTTCACGGCTTACATTTAAGTCTTTTATCCATTTTGAGTTTGCTTTTGTGAATGGTGTAAGTTGATGGTCTAGTTTCATTTTTTTGCAGGTAGATGTCCAATTTTCCCAACACCATTTGTTAAAGAGGCTGTCTTTACTCCATTGTATGTTCTTTCCTCCTTTGTCAAATATCAGTTGTCCATAAAGCTGTGGGTTTATTTCTGGGTCCTTTGTTCTGTTCCATTGATCTATGTGCCTGTTCTTATGCCAGTACCAGGCTGTCTTGAGTATAATGGCCTTGTAGTAAACCTTGATATCCGGAAGAGTGATACCTCCTGCTCTATTTTTTCTTTTTAAGATTGCTGAGGCTATTCGTGTTCTTTTTTGTTTCCATAAAAATTTTTGGAATATGTGTTCTATATCTTTGAAGTATGTCATTGGTATTTTAATTGGTATTGCATTGAATTTATAAATTGCTTTGGGTAATATAGACATTTTAATGATGTTTATTCTTCCTAGCTATGAGCACGATATGTGCTTCCACTTGTTTGTATCTTCCTTGATTTCTTTTATCAATGTTCTATAATTTTCCGAGTACAAGTCCTTAACCTCCTTGGTTAAATTTACTCCTAGGTACTTTATTTTTTTGGCTGCAATAGTGAAGGGGATTGTTTCCTTAATTTCTTTTGCTGATATTTCATTGTTGGTGTATAGAAATGCCTCTGATTTCTGAGTATTAATTTTATATCCTGCCACCTTGCTGAAATCATTTATAAGGTCCAGTAGTTTTTTGACTGAGACTTTAGGGTTTTCAATATACAATATCATAACATCTGCAAATAATGACAGTTTTACTTCTTCTTTTCCAATTTGTATGCCTTTTATTTCTTCTTCTTGTCTGATTGCTGTTGCTAGGACTTCCAGAACTATGTTGAATAAGAGTGGTGAAAGTGGGCAACCCTGCCTGGTTCCTGATCTTAAGGGGATTGCTTTTAATCTTTGTCCATTTAGTATGATGTTTGCTGTCGGTTTATCGTAGATGGCCTTTATCATGTTAAGGAATGATCCCTGTATTCCCACTTTACTGAGAGTTTTGAGCATGAATGGGTGCTGGATTTTATCAAATGCCTTTTCTGCATCTATTGAAATTATCATGTGATTTTTGTCCTTCCTTTTGTTTATGTGGTGAATCACATTAATTGATTTGCGAATATTGAACCAGCCTTGCCTCTCCAGAATAAATCCCACTTGATCGTGGTGTATGATTTTTTTCATATATTGCTGGATCCGGTTGGCTAATATTTTGTTGAGAATTTTAGCGTCTAAATTCATCAGGGATATAGGCCTATAATTTTCTTTCTTTGTGTTGTCTTTGCCCGGTTTTGGGATCAGAATTATGCTCGCCTCATAAAAGGAGTTTGGAAGTCTTCCTTCCTCTTGAATTTTTTGAAATAGCTTGAGGAGGATAGGAGTTAGTTATTCTTTGAATTTTTGATAGAATTCACTTGTGAAGCCATCAGGCCCAGGACTTTTCTTTTTGGGGAGTTTTTTGATAACTGTTTCGATCTCATTTGCTGTAATTGGTCTGTTTAGGTGTTCTGATTCTTCCAGACTGATTTTTGGAAGGTTATATGATTCAAGAAATTTGTCCATTTCACCAAGATTGTCTAATTTTTTGGCATATAGTTCTTTATAGTATTTTCTTACAATGCTTTGTATTTCTGTTGTGTCAGTTGTTATTTCTCCACTGTCCTTTCTAATTTTATTTATTTGAGTCCTCTCTCTTTTTTTCTTGGTGAGTCTAGTTAAAGGTTCATCAATCTTGTTTACCTTTTCAAAGAACCAGCTTCTTGTTTCATTGATCCTCTGTATTGTTTCCTTAGCCTCTATGTCATTTATTTCTGCTCTGACCTTTATTATTTCCTTCCTTCTACTTGTCTTGGGTTTTATTTGTTGTTGTTTTTCTAGTTCTTTTAGATGCAGGGTCAGGTTGCTTATATGAGCTTTTTCTAGCTTCTTATGATATGCCTGTAGTGCAATAAACTTCCCTCTCAGTACTGCTTTTGCTGTGTCCCATAAATTTTGAGTTGATGTATGCTCATTATCATTTGTTTCTAGAAACTTTTTTATTTCTTCTTTGATCTCATTGTTAATCCATTCATTATTTAATAACATGCTATTTAGTTTCCAAGTGTTTGAGTATTTTTCAGTTTTTCTTTTGTGGTTAATTTGTAGTTTCATGGCATTGTGATCAGAGAAAATGCTTGATATGATTTCAATCTTCTTAAATTTATTGAGACCATTTTTGTGTCCTAACATGTGGTCTATCCTAGAAAACGTACCATGAGCGCTTGAGAAGAATGTATATTCTACTGCTTTATGGTGAAAAGTTCTGAAGATATCTATTAAATCAAGTTGATCTAGTGTCTCCTTTAAGTCTGCTGTTTCTTTATTAATTTTCTTTCTTGAGGATCTATCCAGTGTTGTTAGAGGGGTATTGAAATCCCCTACTATGATAGTATTGCTGTTAATCTCGCCCTTTATATCCATCAAAGTCACTGCAGTTTTTTTTTTTTGTTTTTTTAGAACACTTGTTTTTAAAACCCAGCCACCAAGAAGTCCATGTCACTCCAGTGAATAGGTCCACATGGAGAGGAATCCATACCCTGGGGGATAGTCCTAGTCGAGCTCCCAAGTGACAGCTGTCTTACTAGTGAATCCTGTGGGAACCACATAAATCAGAGACCGGCCATCCCCGCCAAGCCCTACTGAGATTGCAGACTTTTGAACAAAATCATCTAATCACTATGTATTGGGATCATTTGTTATGAACCCACAGATGACCAGGATGTCTCCTACTAGTGAATACCAGGTTCATTGAGTCTGGGGCCAGAAGACCAGGCCATCATTCTAGCTGTGCAGTCAGTAGCTCTGACTCTGACTGAGCACATAGCTCGTCTCCCTGAGGCAGCCTGGCAGGCAGGGGTGGGATTAAACTTATTTAACAATGGGTTCTCTGCCCTAATGACTGTTTAAGTATATAAAAAAAAGATATACTGAAAGGTAGTTTATTATTTCATGCATTTAATACTTAAATAAGAACAATAAAAAGGTACACAAACTAGATTATAAGAGTTCTAAATATTAATGAAAAAATATTAAATAATACCTGACAAGGAACAATAAAACGGTTACTTAAGATATTTCCATATTGCTTCTTGATTGGTGTTCCCACTTGCAATTTTTTTCACCTATGGACAGAATGAACCTGTGGGTGCTTAGAATATGCTGCAGAACAGATGAATGTCAAAAAAGAGTAAGGAATGTAAATTTGTGGTTTCCACACTGAGTGGCTGCCCAGGTGCCCACCTTAGAGAGATCCCTAATTACAAGTGCCATTTTAGCAACTGGTTCGCTGAACTAAACAAAAAATTAGGTATCGCCATACTGGTGCAAACTGGCTGAATCCCACCACTGGTGGCATAATGGAAAGAATTCATGTTTCAGGACAAAAGAAATATAAATTCAAATTCTTGCCCTGGTGCTTACCTGTATTACTCAGGACCATCTATATAACCTTTCCAGACATTGTTTTCTTGCTGCTTCGTGGGGACAGTGTTTCTCACTGCAGTGCTATGGTAACAGCTGACACTCCTCTGTGCTGTGCAGTCGTCCCCATGTCCTCAGCTATAAAGTGAAGTTTGGGGGGCAGCAGGAATTGGGGAGAGCACTAGAATTCTGGTGGTGACAGCGAACAGACTGTGCCCTTGTGTAACCAAGAAACCAGTTCTGACTGTGCCCAATTCAGAGGTGCAGGCATTTCTCTAGGGGGCTTGGTGAGGTCAACCTTTGTTCCTTCAGGTTTCAATCCAACAAGATCTATCGATGTGTCAGACACCATGACAAGCTCTAAAACATCTCTATTTCATTTAATTTTCCCAATGGTCTCATAATGAATGTATTATTATCTCCAAATTACAAAAGAGGAAATTGGATCTATGCTTCCAAGTTTCATAGCTGGCAAATGATGGAGCCAAGATTTGACCCCAGGGTTTGAAGGCCCACTGCTCTTTCCACACCTGCAAAAACATCCGTTCAACCGGTGTTCAGTGCACGCCTCCATGTGTCCCTGGAGATATGGAGATGAGTAAGGCTTTGCTTTAGGATGTTGGGTGAGGCACCAAAGCTTTTTTCCCTTCTAAAATTCAGATGAGAGTAAGATAAATGCCATGAATTAATCACAGAGAATTTTAAATACGTCCCTTAGTGGTGTATACCCAGAGGTTGTATCTACTTTGGGGAGGTGGAGTGGAAAGTAGTGTAGGTGAAAAATGCAGGTGTGTCCTTGTGTCTTGTCATCATCCTTCAGGAAAGTGCAGATCCCGTTGCCTCCCTCCCTGATTAATCTAGACGGTCCCTGTATCTGATTAATCTAGACGGTCCCTGTGTCCATTTTTAAAAAAATTTATTTATAGATCCCAAAATAGGCTGTTTCTCTCCCTCCACCAATGTTGCCGAGAAGACAGGTAGAAGAGGTTGCACAGTGCTCTCTGGCCTTCCTCATAATGAAGAAACTGCTTTCCATTGTGCTCAGGAATCTCTCCCGCCGGCCCTGCTGACTTCATTATTCCCTTACAACCCGCAGAGTGGGGCCAGGGAGTCAACACTCTGCAGCCCAGGAATGGCTAATATCGCTCTCTAGGGCACATTCTACTTTCTGAAGAGGGAACAAGGGGTGGTTTGGGTCTGTCCGCTGAAGCCACTCTGTCTTGGGTAAAATTTCCTGGGGCTGTGGAAGTCAACAGCAACAGTAACATTTACAGTAACTCCCAAGCTTAATAGCTTCTAGTGATGAAGTTTCCCTGTAAACAGCTGAGGGCTGAGGGCAGCGGGCAGACCTGCACGTCCAGGCGGTGCTGAGCACTTTGTCCCTGCTCAGAAATAACACTTCTCATCCTTGCTGCTTTACCAGCTCTCTAAATTGTTCTGTGCACCAGAGTCCTGGGATTAATATCAATATCACCTGCTGAGTTTATTGTTATCACAATCTTTCCTTCTTTCTTTCCTTCCTTCCTCCCTCCTTCCCTCCCTCCACTCCCCTCCCTCCCTCCCCCCACTCCCCTCCCTCCCTCCCTCCCTCCCTCCCTCCTTCCTTCTTGCCTTCCTTCCTTCCTTCCTTCCTTCCTTCCTTCCTTCCTTCCTTCCTTCCTTCCTTCCTTCCTTCCTTCCTTCCTTCCTTCCTTCCTGTTTTTTTAAAGAGGAGGTAAGGAAAAGGGACTTGTGAGGCCTTTTATGGCAAGCTGGCTCTGGCCACAGACCAAGCATTCTAGCCTGCTGTCATTGTCCTTCCTAGCATGCCCCTGCTTTCCTCTGCTCTGGGCCCCCTGGAGTTTCTGGTAGAAGGAAAGGTAACTGGAGACAAAATCAATTTAGAGCTAAATCTTAAGGTTTCAGGGCACCTAGGACCCTGAAAGGGACCTTGCCTTCTGGACCATTCCGCCAGTCAATGAGTCATCAGATACGTCTGAGAAGCCCTGTCAGCTGTACTCGGAGCTGGCGTGGCGCCTTGGCTGCTGGGACCAGTGGAGGTTATCGGGAAGGAGGCTGCAGACTGCTGACCACCCGGACCGCTCCCAGAGCTGCCGGCTGCTGGCCGTCCTCTCTCCCAGAGCCCTGAAACCTGCTCAAGTGCGGGATGGAGAGGGCAAGCCTGTCTCTCAGTTCACAACAGTGCAGTTTGCGTTCTGTGGGTCCTTCTCCAACACCCCCTGACCCCACTCATTTATCTCACATCATGGGAAGCAGGGGGGCAAGGGCACTCCCTCCCCACGGGTGGGGGACCAGGACCCCACAGGCAGGAACAGTGGTGTGAAGCTGCACGTGTGATGCACTCAGCTTTCTTGCCTGCCTTTCCACCTTCTCCTGTTTGTGCACTGGAAGCTGGGTGGTACAGGGAAGCTAGCAAAGTGGTCACTGTGTTGCAAGTGGCTGCACAAGTGGGCAACAAGTCCCCAGATCTCCACCTGAGCCATGCCTGGGAGTTGGCCCCAGAAGCTCAGGGTGGAAGCTCAGGGCGTGGCCCCAGTCAGCACACGCATAGAGAGAGTCTAGGAGCAGGATGATGACGACGACAATGAGATGATGATGATGGTGATGATGATAGAGGCAGTCTTGAATTCTGAGGCATGTTTCTTCCTTGCCTCTTTCTCATCTGCTGCTTTATTTCACTCTTTTTAGCAGGAGAGAGACAGACAGACAGGAAGGGAGAGAGATGAGATGCATCAATTCTTTGTTGTGGTACCTTAGTTGTTCATTGATTGCTTTCTCATATGTGCAGGGGGTGGGGGAGGTGGTGACTCTAGCCGAGCCAGTGACCCCTTGCTCAAGCCAGTGACCTTGGGCTTCAACCCAGCAACTTTTGGGTTCAAGCCAGTGACCATGTGGTCATGTGTATGATCCCATGCTCAAGCAGGTGACTCTATGCTCAAGCCGGCAACCTCAGGGTTTCGAACCTGGTACCTCAGCATCCCAGGCTGATGCTCTATCCACTGCACCATTGCCTGGTTAGGCTCTTATCTGCTGCTTTTCAAACCCTGCCATCTTGGAAGCTGGAAAGCATCTATCTTCATTATTAACATGCGGAGAGACCAAGCCCAAGGTCATACTGTTTGCAAATTGGTGGTAAGGCCAATAAGATAATACAAACCATGACATATGTTTTATTGAATGCCTACTCTGTGCTGTTCATTTTATTTTAACTATGACAATAGTAAGAGCTTTGGGCATGCACAGAAAAATTAACTTCCACACGGGCCCAGCTCATCAAATAAAGCTCATGGTCTTAATCACTAGGCACTGCCCTCCAACCCAGGATGCAGTGTTTCCTGCCCTTCAGGTTAATGTGTGGTTGTCACTGAGATCAAAATGACTTATCCTTCTCTCTAGTAAGACATCAAGGTGCCCAAGGGCAGAAAGGCTAAGGCAGGTGTATCAGTTTGCTTGGACTGCTATATAGACAACTGCAGACTAGGTAACTAAAATAGCAGAACTCTCCCCCATCCCACCCCTCACTCCCCCCCCCCCCCCGCTCCTCCACACACACACACAGGTCTGGAACCTTTAAGTCCAAAATCAGTGTGCCAGCAGGGCTGGTGTGTGGTAGGACTTCCCTGTGTGGCTTACAGGTGGCCACCTTCTCACTGTGTCCTCTCCTGGCCTTCGCTCTGTGCACGCACCATCCTGGTGTCTCCTCTTTTTCTTATGAGGATTAGAGTCTCTTTTTTATGACTTAATTTAACCTTAATTACCTTCTTAAAGGTTCCATCTCTATACAGTCATATTGGGGGTTGGGGCTTCAGCATATGAATGGAAAGCGGGTCGGTGTACAATTCAGTTCATAACAGTAGAGGGTGAAAATTTTGATTCCCAAGAGTGCTGAAATAAGTGGGCTTGTGCTCTCGCCTATGGCTCTTTCCCAGCAAGTTCCTGTAGGTGAGGTGGGGCCAATGGATCTTATTTAAGGCTGCACCCCCTTGACCTATTCCCTTCTCAAGTCTTTTCCTCAGGGTCCCTGAGAACCTTTGTGAAAGGGACTAGAGATGGCTATGCTCCTGTCACTGGCAAGGGGTCCAGAGGGGACAGGAGTGTCCCCAGGTTGCCCCCCTGGAGCTTCCCTGCTTGTAGCCCAGCTCCAGAGCCCTGCCTTCTTCAGAACACGCAGACTCTCCAGTCTACCCCTTCTCTCTGCGGCTCTGACTTGCTCTGTGTCCTGCTAGGAGCAGGAGACATAAAGCCCGAATACAGTAGCCTCTCTTTGGGGTGACTGCCAGGCCAGGAAAGAGGTCAAAGCTGCTGCTTAAGCGAAGTTTACAAGTTTACTGATTATTTGTGAATTTCAAACACCATGTTCTTGCCTGAGGCTAGGAGAGGCAGGTTTGTTCCTGCTTTTGCATTTTCTGTGGTTACAACCCTTTCCCAGGACAATTACTGCCCCCCCCCACACACACAACCCCTAGTCTTCATTGCTGGGGGAAAGATGTCTAAAAGAAAGTTGTGACTGCCAGGCTCGGAAAATTCCCTGTTGGTTGGTTTTAATCTATAGTAGAAAACCTCCCCATTATTCTGCTGTCCTGGGATGTGACAGGTATTAATAACCCTATTAGCCACAATCCCATCCAGCGCTATTTACACAGGCCGTGTCTTTGTCGCAGCAGCCACTCGGCTGCAAGGGGCTGGGGACGTTCAAAGCTAACGAGTCTCTGCCTTCTGTTTTCCTCCTCTGAGCCCAGGGTGTTGACAAATTAGGTTTTTGGAAGGAGATTCCCCATCCCTGCATGCCGACACTGCATGTGAACCCGCACCAACACCTTGGGCAGTTTCGAGGTGACTCTCCCACTTGGAAGAGGGGGCTGCCTGCACACCTGCCCCTCTGCCTAAAGGGGTCCCCTCTTCTCTGCCTCTGCAAAGCCTTTCCATCCTTCAAGGTCTGGTTCAAAGTCACCTCTGAGACCCTCAACTGAAAATGAACTTCTCCCCTGAACACTGACAGCCCTTGATCTGGAATTCATAGTGACGCTACCACTTCTGTTCTGTTGTCCATGGGGCTGTCTTACTCCTCTCCAGGGGGTCGGGGTGGTGAGCTCTGCAGGTGTCAGCAGCCTGCCTCTGCGCCTTCGCCGCCTGGCGCATAGAACCCGGTTGGTGCCTACAGGTGCCCAGTGCACCGGGGCACAGCCCCTTGGCTCTGCCCGGCCCTGCAGCGCGAGGCGCCATAGCGGTGCAGACTCTCCGAGGGACACTCATTCACCTGCGCAGAGGACTAGATAGGGGAGGGTAATGGGGGTGACCAAGGCCGGACACTGACAAAGAAGTAACTCTAGAAGAATGAGGCTGTAGGAGTCTACAGTATTCGCAGGAATGAGGTTGGAAAGGCAGGCTGAATTTCAGACTAGGATGGGGAGGCCAGAGGAAGCCAGGAGGAGGCTTCTAGACTGGGAGGGCTAGGTCAATGGGGAAGAGAGATGTAGCATGGATAGCATTGACTTCTAAAGGGATGGCCACGAACCCACGTGGTACCTTTGTGTGAGTTAAAAATAGTCTTTTCCTTGCGATGACACAGCTATAGCCAGGTCAGGCTGGTGGCAGATGGCAGGTTGGAATCTAGCCACTCATCTAGATACACCAGTGAGTCACTTCCCCAAAATGCCATGCCATGGTATAAAATAACCGTCTTATATTTTTGTGAATCTGATGGTCAGTTGAGGGTTGACTAGGCTCAGCTGGGTAGTCCTACATATCTCTAGAGGCTCATTTGCACAGCTTGGGTAGCCAGGGCTTGGGTGATTAAGAAGGGCACAGCTGGGACAGTTCATTTCTATTCCATGTGTCCCTCTCCCTTGTGGGATGGACAGGCTGGTCTTTGTCTGGCCTTCTCATGACAGTGGCCCAATATACACATTAGGCCAAAGTGCTTTTGAAACCCTTGGGCATTATGTTGACTAATGTTCCAGCAGCCAGAGCAAGTCAGCACAGCCAAATCTAAAGTCAGGAACCAGGGAAGTGTAACTTGCCTCTTTGGTGAAAGGACTTGCAGAGTCACATGGTAAAGGGCAAGGAAGTGGGGGCATTAATACACGGAGGCACCTGGACTGGACACAGCATGCCTGACCATGTGCTGTAGCCAGCTGAGCACAGGGGTTCTTTCTGGGCCCAACCTAAATCTGCACCTCATTCTGTGTCTGCCTCCAACGTGGGACCTTTCCCTTCAGACATTATGATGCATAGTCTAATAACTGTCTAATTTTTCTCTCCTCGGACTGGTATTGGACCTTTTTCTCATGGCAGCCATCCTCTGAAGACTGTAGGTTGCACCCTGTGTCTCTCTCAACCACTGAAAGCATTTTTCTCACATGACAAGGTGATGGCAGTACATGCCTTGGTCCAAAAGTGTGGTCAGGAGGAGTTAGGAACTACCAGAGGGGGGCATGAGGAGGAACTGAGAGAAGGAAAATCTCTCCCAGAATTCACAGATCTAAGGATCCAGTCCTTTCCTCCAGTCTAATGCCAGTAGACATTTGAACTGACTTAAAAAGGTCACTTTGGACCCATCTTTGATGTTTTAAAAATTAAAAAAAATATATTTTACAGGGACAGAGAGAGAGAGAGAGAGTCAGAGAGAGTGATAAATACAGACAGACAGACAAGAACAGAGAGAGATGAGAAGCATCAATCATCAGTTTTTTGTTGCACACCTTAGTTGTTCATTGATTGCTTTCTCATATGTGCCTTAACCGCAGGCCTTCAGCAAACCGAGTAACCCCTTACTCGAGCCAGCGACCTTGGGCTCAAGGTGGTGGGCTTTTTGCTCAAGCCAGATGAGCCCGTGCTCAAGTTGGCGACCTCCGGGTCTCGAACCTAGGTCCTTCGCATCCCAGTCCAACGCTCTATCCACTGAGCCACCTCCTTGTCTGGACTCATCTTTGAAATACCTCTTGGCTGCAGGTCTCAGGGGTCCAGGCACATGATAGCTGGAAGTTCTCCCCACTGTCCACAGTCTTTGAAATCTATTCTGATTTTTCTCAGCGTTATTGCTGTTTTTGTTGGCTAGGTCCTTTTTATAAATGTTGAAATCAGCCAATTTTCCTTTTATCCCGAAGAAGACTCACGCTCGCTGTGTGTGTATATGACATCCCCGTTAAGGGAAGACATGGAGACCCATTCTTCCTACAAATGCTTCTGTTGTGAAGCAAAAAATCCAAACATTTAATCCTTGGTGCTTGAACCCCATTTTACAGCAGACCCCTTTTTTGTGCATTTACCTTCTCTCAATACACATAATTCCTTATGATGGAAACACTTGTATGTTTTCACAGTGGACATTTTGGGGAATGAGGCCCTTCACTCTGCTTTTTGGGGGTTATTACACTGTCACATTTTACTACTTTGTAGAAAAAAACATATTAAGCAAAATAGAGTTCTTGGGAGCAGGGATTGCTATTGTTAGAGAAACAATACTGTGGAAATAATCCCCCCCCCCAATTTTGTCTTCATCTTTTCTCTGCCACACAAAGAAAGGAACAATTTATTAACAAGAAGCAGAGAACGTTATGCTGGTTATGGGCAATGGAGTCTATATGTCGTTGTGGTGGTTGAGAAGGCAAGAAAGACCCTTTGGGTGCTGGGGGAAATGAGTTCCCTGTAGGGAAGGGTTGCTAAGGAAAAATAACATCATTTGAATTTCACAAAGGTTTTGAAAAACCTCGGCTGCGGTGCCCCCCTGCTTGTGTTGTAGACCCTATTGTTTCAACAGGCTGCCAGCTGGTAGAGGAAGGAGGTTTGGGGAAGGGAACGGGGCAGCCTCTTGATTCTATGTCCATAAGCCAGGTCCCATTGGGTGCCCATAAGCCAGGCCCCACTGGGTGCCCATAAGCCAGGCTAACCTCCCACATCTAAAGTGATTTTTACAGCAAAGAGCTAAAATCCACTGCCTTCCTTGGACAGTCTCCTAGCTTTGGTGTTGTCTTATTTCCAAGTACAAGCTTGTCCTTAGACAGCATTAGCTTTTGGTGTCCTGTTTTGGCAATGACCACCGTCCGCCTGGACATGGATTGCACTCACACCTCTGGCCCATCACACCTTCATCTGCTGTGTACCCTCAGCCTAATAAACCCCTTCTTGTTGTGGATCCTGTTGTCATTTGTTGGCATGATGTGCCCCAGCTCCATTCTAGGGGATGACAACTGCTTGGCCAACATGTGTAGAAGTGACTTCTAAGGGGCTCAATAACTAAAAAGTGACTTGCATCTTAGATTGTAAAAGTTCAGTTGAAAGTGATCTAGGTCACAGCACTGACATTGTCTCATTAGAACTAAACCAGCCCCTAGGGAGATATTTTGGTGCTAACTTTAGTCATACTGGAGATCCTGGGCTAGTAGAGGTCAGAAAAAAGGCTCTCCTGGGGTCTACCTATAGCTGAGGTTCAAAATGCAGCCTGGCACAGACGCAGCCCAGCCAAGCAGGTGCAGAGGCAAGAGTCTTACCAGCCCCATAGGAGGGAACCATGTGATTCTATTAATGAAGCAAAAGATATTGGAATTCAATTGTTGATGGATCATCACACACCAGGGAAACTCTCAGCCGCATTGACTGGGTGAGCAGGGGGTATCATTTTGAACTTCTGGAGTTAATGAACTATGGCTTGAAATTTACAACCTGGTTGTGAGTGTTGTGGATTTAACTCCAGAGTGCAATTTTAGGAAGTTGGCATACTACTTCTGGCTCCTCTGGTCTCCATGCGGGCCAGAGGCCCTCTGGAGTTCAGCTCTTGTATTTCCCTGTTTCTCTGCAGCCTATTTAGGTTAGCCTGAGAGGCCTGTCACTTTACCCGGGCTCCTAGGTGCTTGCTGGGGATGAAAGGAAGTTCTAGTTCTACTTGTTTTGATCATCTTGAAAGAAGTTAGAAAGTCAATTAGTACCTGTGTAGGTAGGTAGGCAGGGAATAGGTATTCACTCAAGCCCCTAATTCAGAACATGTCACTTAAAAAAAAAACCTGTGGGAGTTCATTTATTTATGAGTTCAGTCCACAAAGATATTTTGAGTTCTATGAGGGAAAAGGAAATGAGAGTTTCTGAAGGTTACCTTTTAATCCTGTTTGGGAACTCATTACGTACACACATACCCGAATTGCATACAATCTGAAAAAAAAAAAATAAAGCTCTTAAAATATAAAATTAGAAAAGCAGAGAGGAAAAGGGAGAAAAAGAGATTTTCTTCACATGAAAACATATGTGAATGGTGATCAATCAATGCATTATATATAAATAAAAAGATATGACAATGCCTCATTAAAAACAAAGTTTCACACACAAAGTTGTAGTGAAGGCTTTGGCTTCTGTGTGAGTGGGATGAGACGGTGAGGGTGTTTGGCAGGGTCACTTGCAGCAAGCAGGCTGCAGGGCGTCCAGGGCAGGGCAGCCCGAACCTGTTGGAAGCTATTCCAGGGTCCCGGGAGCCTCAGATTCAAGGGGCAGCAATAACGGGAGTGAGTGGCCACAGTGAAGGGGTGGGAAACGACCAGCCTTTGGGTCTGCTTTGCAGACAGGGTGAAAGGCCATCCTGATAGATTGCAGGTGGGTCTGAGAAAAGGGGACTCGAAGATGATTTTACAGGTTTTTGGCCTGAGTAACCTAAAAAATGGAAGTTGCTATTATCTGAAATGAGAAAGATTACAGGCAGAAAAGGATTTGGGGTGGAAATTTAAGTGGTTCAGGTTTGAACATATTGGAGGCATCCATTAGCTATAGAAGTAAAGGACATGTGGATATGATTGGATATCAGACCTGGAGCTCAGAAGACAGTCAGGGGCTAGAGACAGAACTTGTTTTCAACACCCACATGTCCCTATTGTCCTTCTTCCTTCTCCTTATTTTCCTCACCATGTCAGCTTTTTTATTAACTGCCAGGCTCTGTCTAAAGCATTTTTCATGCTTCAACTCATTGATTCTCACAATAACCCTGTGAGGTAGGGACTATTGTAATCACCGTTTTACAGATAAGGAAACAGGCACAACTATGGTAGACTACTATCAGCCTTCCGAGAAGAAACTAAAGTAGCTCACAATAAAATATACGGGTAAAAGAAATTCATAAAACTACTAATACAACAATAACATATTTAAGGTCAACTAATCAAAGGGAGTATAACTGTACCAGAATATTTAGACTTAGTATAACAAATATTCTATGGGAAACATTAAAACGCAGCCTTGAGTTTCTTGGCAGCAGAAATAAAAAGGAGAATAGCATGAGCATCATCAGTTTATCAGGAAGAATGAATTCTTCTTAAGTACTTGGTTATTTAGTTCTTAAAATAACTTCTCCTGGGGGAGTAATGCATATTCTTGGAGGGATTCTTAGGAGGCAAATAAGTTACAGTAAAGACTGAAACTGACTAGGTTATTTTCTTTCTTTTTTTTTTTTTGCTCTCCACCATGTTAATCAATGTCATTTATTAAGTGATTATATACATAAGACACTATGAGCAATACAAAGATGGATCAAACACAGTCTTGGCCTTCAAGTACTTTATTATCTAATTTAAAGATGAAGAATAAGCACCAAAAATAACCCAAAATGAGGCAACAACAACACATAATGAGTAGACAAAGGCATGTTTTCCTGGAGAGAAGTTTGGGTGCTTGTAAGATGTGAGTCGTAAAGCCAGATTTCTAGACCTCAAATCCAGGACCCAGTCTGTGCTAGTACAGAAAGTAACTTCATCTGTCTGTCCGTTTCTTCATCTGAAATATAGAGATGACAGCAATAAAACCTGCTTCAAAGTATTGTTTTGGGGGCCAAGTGGGTTTACAATATCAGCAAAGTGTACAGTACAATGCTTAGCCCACGCTAAGCACTACAGAAGTATTTCCTATGGTTGTTAAAGCTCAGGGTCAAATGCATCATTCAGAGAGTACTTCCATCATTCTGGGGAGAGATCTAGTCACTGTGAGTTGTTCAGGAAAGTGTCACAGTGGCAGTGAGATGTGAATCAGATCCTGAGGCTCCTCTATGTAGGCATAGATACCCTCTGAAATGTAATGACTGGTTGATATCACCAGGGTTTCTACCTCTATCACTAAGGTAACCATTACCCAAGTTTTCCAGATATGTCTTCTGGTAGCAACCTCTGGAAGGTGATGGTGTACAGAAGTGACATTGTTAAATGCAGCTTAGTTAAGGGATGCACCACATTAGATATGAATTATTTTTTGAGGACCCAAGGGCATTGTTAACCAAATGATAACAGGGAGAAGAGCTTCCAAACTGGCTGCCATCATCCTTTCCACGCCCAGACTCCAGGCATCAGAGAGAGTCCAATGAGTACAACTATGTGTAGACAATATCTGTCCATAGCTTGAGAATCCCAAGTCCAGCACTTCCAGGGCTTGGTTCTCAAGCCTTAACTATAAGAGAGTCCTTGTAATGCCATCATGAAGGACGTTGGCCTCTCCCTGGCCTCAGTAAGACCAAGAGCCATGTGTATGTCATCTGAAAAGCAGAACCATGTCGTCAAACCAGTGTTGTTGTTCAGATTCAGAGGGCACAGGTGAGGAGAGGGGTGTCCTGTAGTGTGGGGTGGGGGTCAAGTCAAGGACAGGGGAGTAAAGCTGGGGTACAGGTGAGGGAGAGGGAGGGCAATTGGGTCTGGAGTCGCATCTTCTGGAGTCCCTGAACATTACTGCGAGTAATTTTTGTCTTTTTTATAAAATGAACCTGAAAAGCTATATAAGGTGTGTCTGCAAAAGGTGTCTTTGCCATTTTGGAGGCTAGCTAACGAGGTCCACCCAGCATGGGCCACGCTCTTTGCCAAGGGGCCAGAGTGCTCGCTCTCACACCCTGAATGCTTCAGAGCACAAGCCATTGTGGTAGTGGGCACTGCACTCAGAGATGCCCTGCTCAATTCGGATTTTCTGGAGCAAAATCTTGTCTGTGGTTTATTGGCGACAGCTGCTCAGGTGGGTCTAGGATATGGGAAACATACGGACAGCAGTGCCAGACGAAGGTGCTTTTCTGAACAGGGGACTTTCTGGAGCCTAAGGCTGTAGCTGCAAACACAATTAAGGGCTAACATGGCCCCACATGTGAGTGCTGAGAACATATCAGACCTCCACCCTAACACTATAGAAACCATGTAAGAGAGCCAAGAACAGGCTAGTGGGACTTTCCAATACCTTTTCCTGGAATAATTGCACTTTCTAGGGCACTGGTTTTCAAACTCTTTCTACTTGGGAGCTAGCAAAAGTAGGATAATTATTTCGGGGCTTGCTAAGGCAGCAATAAAAAAAATTGTTCATTTTTTTGTGCTATTATCTTTTAATTATAATATAAACTATAAAATAAAATTCTCTAAAATAACCAGGTGAACCGTAAAAAATGCATTTTTAATAGAATACAACTGAAATTTCTAGAGAGCAATATTTAATTCAAGTAAAGCTAGTGCAAAATCCGTTGCTTCTTTGCAAGAACACTTGATAACCCAGGCTGCAGTTTTGTTT
Organism: Rhynchonycteris naso; assembly: GCA_037038555.1. NCBI lineage: Eukaryota > Metazoa > Chordata > Mammalia > Chiroptera > Emballonuridae > Rhynchonycteris > Rhynchonycteris naso. The sequence continues at coordinate 276,137,793 of CM072995.1, read as the reverse complement.
CCGAGAGATGAAGCGCTACACTGAGATCATTCGGTTTCTCTGTCTGGTTTTTGTTAGAGATAGGGCTGAGAAAGTCTTCTCACGCACGTAGGTAGAAAATGCGATTGAAAACTCAATAGCTTTGTAATTGGGAGATGGATATTCTTCTTCTAGTGATATCCAAAGTTATGACAATGATTGCGGTTTATGTTTAGACACCAGAGTGACATCAAAAGATAAGACTATCAGTTTTTCTTTTTCACAATGATTAAGGGAGCAGGAGTTGAAATCTTCCATGAACAGGTTATTGATCTGAGGTAACCTTTTTTGGGGTCTCCATTTTCAGGGTAGTAATAATCAAAGTTTTGAACTAATGCTCTTAAATGTTGACTTATTATGTTCAATATGAATTTATGATTGATGTCTGCAGCAATCAGAGAGTCTTGGAAAAGTAAAAACATTTCTATATCTTCTTCTTGTATGCAATGTTCCTAAAAAACACATTTCTTTTTGAATATACCTGTCATTTTCTAATATAAAAAATGTTTGTGTTAAACACCTGACGAGAAACATTTAGTTTGTTGAAGAAGCTAAATATATACCCACCAGAGATATAAGCTTAGCCATCCATTCTTCATTCAATAAGAGCTCTACCAATGCAGAGTTTTGCTCTTGCAGAAACTGTTTCACTTCTTTTCTCAGCTTGATAATGTGTGAAAGAACCCTTTCTTTGGCGAGCCACCTCACTTCCATGTAGAGAAGGAGGCGTTGTTGTTGTGAGTCCATGCTTTCACGTAGTGTTGTGAATAGTCTGGGGCTTAAACCTCGACTATGAATATTACTAACTATCTTCACTGCATCATTCATCACTGTGTTTAATTCAGGGGAAACTTTCTTTGCAAGTAAATGTGGCCAGTGAATCATACAGTGTGTGGACAACATCTCTGGATGTGCAATATTCTTTATTTTTGCAAGCATCCCTGTGTGATCCAAATATGCTCCCAGCACAATCCATACACCCTTTAATACACTTTCCCCAGTCTGAGCCCTCCAAACATTAAGAGCGTTAAACATCTCTGAACTAGTGGTCTAATCAGGTTGATCAAGACAACAGAGTAGTTCTTCCCTAAAGTCTTTATCTTCATATACCTCACAAAGCAAAGTAGAATAGCATGGTTACCCAAGTCAGTTGATTCGTCAAGTTGAATGGCAAAACATTTCCATTATTTTTACCCCTTCTACAATCTGCTCTTCAATATCATTGCACATGTCAACAATTCTTCTCCAAACCATACTGTCCAAAAATGGTAGAGCCTCAAGTTTTTGTGCAGTTTGAGGACCTAAAATTTTCTGAGTGACATCTAAGATGCAAGGCTTTACTAATTCTTCACCAATAGTAAACAGTTTTTTTAAAAATTATTTTTGATATTTGAACGGCAGCTAAATAAGATGCTCAAAGCAGAGATTTGTCACTAGACATCATTTTCTTCATTTGAAATTTATGACTTTCCATTGTGTAATCTTTCAAATAAACCCTTAATAGCTTCTCAATAAGATCGCTATGCTTCGAATACAAATGACGAATATGTTTGGAAGGTTTCACTTCATCATTTGACAGAATTCAGAACACACTGCACACTAGGACCTTGACCATTATTTACTACCAGAATAACAGTGAAACCAAGTTTTAAATACTCCTCATACTACCTAACAAAGTTTTTTTCTTTCTTTCTTTGGTTTCTGTTTCACCTTCTGAATTATCTACACATTTTCCCCCACTGTTTTCTTTTTCTTTTTTATAAACTTGAAGCACTAATACTTGGTTTACTCTCAGTGACATCATTTCTTTTGATTACTGTTTTCACTTTTGAAGAGAGTTAAAATGTTTTGTTGTTTTTTCTTTCTATTTTGTAGGATTTAAAATTTACAGCACAATGACACTAGAGCACACAATAATTTATTTGCAAACAATGTAGATGCATTCTGAACCAGTGGGAACATGCACGACTGTCTGAGCAAGCGTGAAAATAAAGGTATTACCGAGAGAGGGAGGGGGCCGGAAACAGAAACACACAACAGATAAAGTTTTATCACACTGCGCGCCATTATGGTACTTGGTTTCCAAACACCACATGTATGATGCTACTTAAGTTTGTCCAAACGCTATTTGTGCAAATGTGGAATAAATGAACTATAGAGAGAGGGTGTGGGAGTTAGAAACTGCACATAGCCTATCCAGCTGGAAATGGAAACACACAATGAATAAAGTTTTATCTTACCATGCTGGCGCTTGACTTCCGAACTCCAAATGTACAATACATTGAACACTACATAAGTTTGTCTGAATGCTTTTTGTCTATTGTTGATGATTTGTAAATGCTCTGTACGGTGCCTACAAGTTCTAAAGCTATTAAAGACAATCTCAGTAGCATTTTGATTAATGATACGGTTTGATAAGTAGCAATCACCCTAAGCATAAGCAAATTTGACTAAAATCATTGGCTCTAGAACAACATCAGAGTCATTAACTATTTTGTGGACCGACATGAAATTTCTGGAGGACTGGCACCAGTTTGTGGACCCATGGTTCAGTGGTTGAAAAACACTGTGCTAGGGGCCTCTCCTCCTCCCCCTTCCCAATCACTCCTAGGTGGGCATTAGACACATGGAGCTGAGACAGAGAACTGAGAACTGTGATGAGGTCTAGCCTGATGGACTTTGCAAAGGACAATTTGGGGATGACATCCCTACTCTATATCCCACTAGTATAAAGCTCCAGCGTAAGGTTAAAAAAGCAGATTGGATTGGAAGCTGGGGTTTTGAGCTCAGTGGGAAGACCAGCCTGACTATTCCATGGTCGAGAGTTGAATGAACTGGCAGGATGGGGAGAGGGAAGCATAAATGCAAGGCCTTCAGAAAAGGCAGGCATCAGAACTAGTGAGAATAAACACCCATGTTCAAAAGTCAGGGTAAGAATTGTAGCACATAATGGGGCCAATGGAGGCAGCACCAGGACAGGGTCCCTCTGGGACAACTGTTAGGAAGAACAAAGGGGGTGTCTGTGGCTGGCTTCACTCCTAGAATTTGGAATGTGGTGAGGATTGGTTTAAAGGCATAGTGGTGGGGCGGTAGTTCATACCTACCAGATTGCACTATACATGCAATGCCTTGAATAGGTCACTTCTGGCCCTGAAGTGTCAAGGCTGTCAGGGCCTAGCCAACTCCTGGCAGCCCCTTCCTACCCTCCATCTGTGCCTAGAGTCAATACTGGTTTTAATTGTATTCATAGGCTTTTACTTGTTCTATGCTGTACTTCCTCAATGAATACTAATGGAAGTCCAGATTGTTTTAAGTGAAGATCTGAGCAAGACACCTTCTTTCATCTTGTCAAGAGCTGTCATTTCCTACAGAGGCTTTTGGAGTCTCCTTTCTAACAGATTCAATGCAAACTCCTCTCTACAGGGCTGCATGCGTATTACTGGCACTGGGCAGCTGCAAAGCAGTTCACAGGGAAAAGAAATTATCCTTGGCCTCCTGCCCCCACCATGGTCACTGTCAACAGAGAATTCTCCTGCAGGAGGCTGGAAGGAGTGAAGAAGGAAGTAGGCAGAGAAGCAGTTCAGAGGGCATCCCTTAGAAGGTGGTGGAAGCCGGGGTTCTCTTTCTTTTGCAAGGCTGTTTTGATAATTTTAAATGTCATCTCCATTATTTCCATTGCCATGAGGCCTTTAAAGTTTATAAGAGTGGCTTCATGACCATTTGAACTGCTTCTTTAATAACCATCTCTCCTTGTTCGTTCCATTTTGCATACAAATGCCATACATAAGTAGTTGCTATACAATGTTTTCCATTGTGACCCTGCCCTACTTAAAAACCTTCAGTGGCTCTCATGGCATCCCAGGTAACTTTCTCTAACAAACACTCTATTACCCCCTCTCTGCTTTCTTCCAATTTCGATCCTATCCATTGCTTCTGCTGCCCTTACCTTGTCCAGCTGTAGGGGCTGAAGGCCAGCTTCTTGCATACTTACCCACATGCTTTGAAACCACTGGGAGACAGGCCTGAATGAATAGATTTGCCTTTCCACCAGTGAGCCCAGTCTGGATTCGTTCTTTACCCTGAGTGAACCACACTAGTGCCTTTCTACCCCAACGCCAACCATGTGTTCTTAACTTTGCTGTCCTCAACCTCTGATGTTTTAGAAGGACCAGTTTTGGTCTCAGAAAACCAAAATCAGAAAAAGGCACTTCAAAGAAAGGAAATCATAAGCCAATATTCCAGATGGACATAGATGATAAATCCTCAGCAAAATATTAGCAAGCTGGGTCCATCAATATATATTGCTCACAAAAATTAGGGGATATTTTATAGCTTCATATTCATTTTGAAATATCCCCTAATTTTTGTGAGCCATATATTAAAAAGTTTACACACTACAATCGAGTAGGATTAAATCAAGGGATTCAAAGTTGGTACAATATCCACAAATCAATAAGTGTGATACACTACATAAACAAAATGAAGGATAAAAATTACATGTTCATATCAATAGATGTAGAAAATCATTTGATAATATCCAACACCCATTCATGGTAAAAAAATCTCAGCAATGTAGAAATAGAGAGCACATACCTCAAAGTAATAAAGGCAGTGATGGGATTCAAATAATTTAACAACGGCTTTCTGCCCTAATGACTGTTTTTTTAAAAAACAAACTATACAGAAAGGTAGTTTATTATTTCTTTCATTTAATACTTAAATAAGAACAATCAAAGAGGTACACAAAACAAGATTATAAGAAAATGTTAAAATATTATTGAAAAAATATTAAATAGTACCTGACAAAAAATATTAAAACTGTTATTTAAGATATTTCCATATTGCTTTTTGATTGGTGTCCTTACTTGCAATTTTTTTCACCTATGAATGGAATGAACACTACTATGGGTGCTTAGAATATGCTGTTGCACAGATGAACATCAAAAAAATTAAGGAATGTAAATTTGTGATTTCTACACTGGGCGGCTGCCCAGGTGCCCACCTTATTGAGAACCCTGATTACAAGTGCCATTTTAACAACCGGTTCACTGAAATCAACAAAAAATTGGGCATTTGTTCTGAAGAACTGGTGAAAACTGACTGAATTCCATCACTGAATAAAGGCCATATATGACAAAGTCACAGCGAGCATCATACTCAAGTGTTTCCCTTAAGATCAGGAGCAAGACAGGGATGTCTGCTAACACCACCCTTATTTGACAAAGCACTGAAAGTCCTAGTCACAACAATAAGACCAGAGAAGAAATAAAAGGCATCTAAATTGAAAAGGAAGCTGTAAATTTGTCATTATTTACAGATGACAGAATACTGTATATTGAGAACCCTAAAGATTACAACAAAATTTCTAGAACTGATAAAATTCAGTAAAGTAGCAGGATACAAAATAAGTATCCAGAAATCAGTTGCATTTTTACACACCACTGATGAACTATCAGAAAGAGAAACTAAGAAAACAATAACATTCATAATTGCTTCAAAAAGAGTAAAATACCTAGGAATAAATTTAACCAAGGAGGTAAAAGACTGATACTTGAAAATTCTAAAATACTGAAGGATGAAATTGAAGAAGATACAAATAAGTGGAAGCATATACTGTGTTCATGGATAGGGAGAATGAACATCATTAGTATTACATACTACCCAAAGCTATCTATAGATTTAATGCAATTCTTAACAAGATACCAATGGCGTATTTTGCAGAACTAGAACAAATATTCCAAAAATTTATATGGAACCATAATAGACCCTGAAAAGCAACAACTAGCTTGATAAAGAAGAACAAAGTTGGAAGAATCCTGCATCAGACTATACTATAAGGCCACAGTAACCAAAACAGTATGGTATTGGCATAAAAACAGACATATAGATCAGTGGAACAAAGTAGAGAACCCAGAAATTAACCCATGCCTTTAGAGTCAATATTTGACAAAGGAGGCAAAAACTTACAATGGAGTAAAAATAGTCTGTTTAGTAAATGGTGTTGGGAATATTGGACAGATAACAAGCAAAAAAAAAAAAAAAAAAAGGAAACTAGGTCATTTTCTTACACCGTACCAAAAATACGCTCAAAGTGGATTAAAGACTTAAATGTTAAACTCGAAACCATAAAAATCCTAGGAGAAAACATAGGCAGTAAAATTTGGGAATTTCTCATGGCAATATTTTTTCTTATATGTCTCCTCAGGCAAGGTAAACAAAAGAAAAAATTAACAAATGGAGCTACATCAAACTAAAAACTTTTGCATAGAAGGAAAACCAACAACAAAATGAAAGACAACCCATTGAATGGGAAAACATATTCACCACTGATATTAAGGTGTTAAATTCAAAATTTATAAAGACAATATAAAACTCAACACCAAAAGAAAACTAACAATTTAATTTAAAAAATGGGCCAAGGACCTGAATAGATACTTCTCCAGAGAGTGCATACAGATGGTCAATAGACATATGAAAAGATGCTCAACATTACTAGTCATCAGAGAAATGCAAATTAAAGCCACAATGAGATAGCTCCTCACACCTGTCAGAATAGCTATCATCAATAAATCAACAAACAACAGGTGCTGGTGAGGGTTTGGAGAAAAGGGAACCCTTGTCCACTGAGGAGAGCAGAAGGGAGTTACCTCAAAAAATTAAAAATAGAATGGCCTTATGACCTAGTGATTCAATTGAGGAGAATATATTCAAAAATACCTGAAACACTAATTAGAAAGAATATCTGCACCCCTAACTTCACTGCAGTGTTACTTACAATAACCAAGTTTTGGAAGCAGCCATGTGCGCGTCAGTGGGTGAATGGATAAAAAAGCTGTGGTACATTAACACCATGGAATTCTACTTCACCATAAAAAAGAAAGTAAATTTTACCTTTTGCAAGAGCACAAATGGACCTGGAGAGCATTATGTTAAGGAAAATAAGCTAGTCAGAGAAAGAAAGGTACTATATGATTTCACTTATATATAAAATCTAATAAACAAAATAAAGTAATAACCAAAATAGGAAGGCTTGTCTCTAGAGAACAGACTGACAGCTGTCAGAGGGCAGGGGTGTTGCAGGGCTGGTACAAATATCGAGGTGATTAAGCAAAAATAACAAAAACAACCTTTTAGACACAGACAACATTATGGTGATTACCAGAGGGAAAAGGGGGTGGGTGGGTGGTACAAGAGGGTAAAGGGGGCGGATACTGATAATGAAAGAAGACTTGGGGTGAGGAGCACACAATACTATGTGCAGATGGTGTGCTATAAGGATGTATACCTGAAACCTATGTATCTCTATTAACCAGTGTCACCCCAGTACAGTCAATAAAAAAGAATAAATAAAAAAATAAATAAACCTTAAAAAGAAAAATGAAAGCAATATAGAAGCATGTCGGAGCAAAACATAAAAATCACCTGCCTGCCTCCCCATGCTGACATCTCACTCCCTCCTCCAGGGCCATAACCTGGGTTACCAGAAGTAATGACTGTCTGCGGGTGGCATGTAAACCTCCTCTTCCCATTTATATCTGCAGGTCTGTACATGCCTAGGTAAGATGGGGGTTTTGTTTGCATTTAATTTAGTTTTTATTTTTATCAATGTTTTACATGCACCTAGTTTAGAAAGTCAGTTACTCCTCCGGGTTTGATTATGAAAACCTGAAGTCCTCTTCCTCTCCCTCACGTCCTCCCTCCCTCAATTTATTTCCTTCCAGAAACAACCTGTCTCTCCTCTCTTAGCTGATCCTTTGGGTATTTACCCCATGTTGCTCAATACAATCCTTATATGACTGCTTTTCGAGTTTTGAGTTTCAGGCATGTCTCGCCTCTCCATCTGGGAAATGAAGGTTTGGTTGTCTTTCTCCCCGGCCCCCCATGGCAAGTTCACAGTGATGTTTATGTTTTCATTATTATTAACTATGCTGAGTCCTGTGGTACACTGTGTCTACTTTTCCTCTTCTAACATGTTGTTCCCTGGAGTTAATAATTGTCTTGCTTATTTATTTTTTCCTGTTATTGTCAATAATTCAACCTCAAGTACATCTTCAGTAGTATAAATTTCCTTCTCAATATGTTAGACTATATTAGATATTTAGTCAGTTGCATCTTTTTTAACTCTCTCTGGAGCCTTCTAACCTGTTCTCCTGTGAGCTCCAGGCCTGTCACAGAGCTGTCTTCTTGGACTTTCTCTCCCCGTCATCTGGAAATGCCCTTTGATTCTCTCTTTTATGTGATTTCATGTTTTATGAAACTCATGCCTTCCTATTACTTGATTTATCCCTTGTTTTGGGTATCCTTTAGTAGCTTCTTGGAAAAAGTTACCCATAGAATTAGCCTGTTCCTTTATTCATTCATTGAGTACTTATTAAGAATACTAAAAAAAAAAATACTTTTGGCCCTGGGCAGTTGGCTCAGTGGATCGAGTGTCGGAAGGGTGCATGTAGATGTCCCATGGTTTGATCCTGGGTCAGGGCACACAAGAGTAGCAACCATCTGCTTCTCTTCCCCTTCCTCTTCCCCTTCTCTCTCTCTCTCTCTTCCCCTCTTGCAGCCAGAGGCTTGATTGGTCCAAGCATCAGCCCCAGGTGCTGAGGATGGCTTAGTTTATTTGAACATCGGCCCAGACGGGGGTTGCCGAGTGAATCCCAATTAGGGTGCATGCAGGTGTCTGTCTCTCTATCCCCTCCCCTCCTACTGAAATAAAAAATATTTAAGTGTTGGGCACTGTTCTTAGTATTTGACTCATTAGTGAAAAGAAATTCAAGCTCCTTGCATTTGAGGAACTTGTATCCTAGCAGAGAAAGTCTGATGACAAAAGAAAAGATCATGAATAAGTAAAGTACAGATACATAGTATCTTAGAAAGTGGCACGGGCCACAGAGAAAGAAAGAGTAGAGAAGGATGAGGGGATCAGAGAGTCCTGCCCCTAACTTCTGTGGAGCCTGAAGCAGGAGGGCAGGTGAGAACACACTGAAATGGCATCTCTGGACCTGTATACATACAAACGTAAGCACAACATAGACTGCTTCACATTGTGAGTTAATCTTCGGCCCCCCTGCACAACTGCTGTGGCTAGCTCTTGAACCTGTAATATCTTGGAACCACTATTTGGAATTCAAGGAGAAAAAAAGAAAATGAATGGGTATACAGCAGCTCCGGCAAAAGTTACTTTCTTCTGTAAGAATCTACTGCAGTCATACTATCCTGAAAAATATTTTCCCTTGAGGCAGGCCTTAGTTAAGGAAAAAAGAAAACTCTGTTGCATTTTGAAATAATTAATTTCCCCCTCTGTTCTGTAAGTAGAAGGGATTTCTCTAAGATCTTTATTCTTACTCAGAACCTGGGAGGCTCTTATAAGTAAACCTCAGTGTGGGTTTGGGTCGCTTTATGGATGGCTCCTAGGATTTCTTCTTAAGCTGGTACACACGCAGTCCACAGACACAGCAACTTAGTATTGTTTCCCCACTGATTTAGTGCCAGGTGCTTCTCCAACAGAGGCTTATACTCCCAGTAAGCTGTGGTTTTCTGTATTTTCCTGTTCATTGTACAGAGCAATTTCCCCTTGGACCTCAATTCCCTGATGAACCCAAGAAGAATTACTGATTTTCAGTTTGCTCAGCATTTTTCTTTCTTGTCGTGAGGATGAAAGTGATGACTTTTAAGCTTTTTTACATGTTGCACTGAAAACCAGAAGTTCATATAAATTCTGAAATGTATTCCCCTCACTGCTGGTTTTATTGCAGTGTAATTGATATATAACTGATATACTAATGACATATATGTCATATATATTATTGACATTGCAATAGATTAAGTGTACAGCATAATGATTTGACATATGTCTTTATTGATGAATGATCACCATAATAAGTTTAATTAACATCTATCACCTCAAATAGTGTAACGTTTTAAAAATAATTTTTCATTTATTTGAGAAAAAGAGATTGAGGAAGGGGGAAGAGGAGGAGAAAGAGGAAGAAGGAGACAGGGAGAGAAAGAGAGAGAGAGAAGCATCAAATTATTGTTCCACTTAGTTGTTACATTTAGTTTTGCACTCATTGGTTGCATCTCATATGTGTCCTGACCAAGATTGAACCTGTGACCTTGGTGTGTAGGGACAATGCTCTATCCACTAAGCTACCTGGTCAGGGCTCACATAGTGTATCTTAAGGATAAAATCTCAGATGTGAAATTACGGATTCAAAGGGTTAAGATACTGTATATGCAGCTTTGTTTGATGTTGCCCGATTCTCCCTCCATTGGGTTAAACTATTTTTCATTTTCACCAGCAATGTGTGAAATTGTTGGTTTCTAAAGAGCCTCACTAACAGAATGTTGTCAAGCTTTTGCATTCTTGGCAATCTGATGGTGAGAAATGGTGTCTCAATATAGTTTATTTTGTGTGTCTCATTATGAGTGAGGTTGAATATTTTTATGTTTAAAAGACATTTGTGCCCTGGCTGGATATCTTAGTTGGTTAGAGCATCATCTTGAAGCTCAGAGGTTTCTGCTTTGATTCCCAGTGAGGACACATACAGGAGACATATTCCTGTCTCTCTCTCTCTCTCTCCCTTCCTCTCTCACTAAAATCAATTTTAAAAAATCTTTGCTGAAAAAAAAAGACATTTGTATATTTTTCCTGTGGACTGGCCGTTCACACATTTGCTCCATCATTAGTAGATGAGTTGATAAAAAAAGCTATAGTACCTTTACACAATGGAATACTATGCAGCCATAAAAAGAAAAACCTTACATTTTGAAATAGCATGGATGGATCTGGAGAGCAATATGCTACATGAAATAAGCCAGTCAGAGAAAGACAAGTACCATGATTCCACTCATATGTGGAATCTAATGAACAAAGTAAACTAATAAGCAAAATAGAGACGGACTCACAGATAGACAGTGGGCTGATAGCTGTCAGGGGTGTGGAGATATGAAAAAGGGGTGGAGGGATTGAGGAAAGCATGACATAAAAAAGAAAAACACCTCATGAACACAGACAAGTGTGGTGATTACTGAAGGGTGAAGAAGGTGAAGAAACAGGTATGTGTGTGGGGGGGTTAAATGGTGATGGACAAAGACTTGTCTTGGGGGGGTATACACAATATGGTAAACAGCAATGTGTTGTAGAATTGGGCAACTGAAACCTGTATAATTATAGTAACCAATGTCACCCCCCAAAAATCATTTAAAAAAATAGTGTTTTTTCTTACAATTAAATGTTTTATGTATGAGTAAGAATAGACCTTAATACATAAATTTATTTTTTTAAATTTTTTTACAGGGACAGAGAAGGAGAGTCAGAGAGAGGGATAGATAGGGACAGACAGACAGGAATAGAGAGAGATGAGAAGCATCAATAATCAGTTTTTTGTTGCGACACCTTAGTTGTTCATTGATTACTTTCTCATATGTGCCTTGACCATGGGCCTTCAGCAGACCGAGTAACCCCTTACTCAAACCAGCGACCTTGGGTCCAAGCTGGTGAGCTTTCTGCTCAAGCCAGATGAGCCCACACTCAAGCTGGCGATCTTGGGGTCTCGAATCTGGGTCCTCCTCATCCCAGTCCAATGCTCTATCCACTGTGCCACCACCTGGTCAGGCAATACATAAAATATTTTGCAATTTCTTTTACTAGTTTGTCACTTGTTTATTTATTTTGTAAGTTTTGGTCATGCAATTTTTTTTGTATTTATGTATTGAGTTCATTGATGAATGATCACCATAATAAGTTTAGTTAACATCTATCACCTCAAATAGTGTAACGTTTTAAAAATAATTTTTCATTTATTTGAGAAAAAGAGATTGAGGAAGGGGGAAGAGAAGGAGAAAGAGGAAGAAGGAGACAGGGAGAAAAAGAGAGAGAGAGATTCTGAATTATAGTTTAGAAAGAATTTCTCTGCATGTATGTTATAAAAGAATTTACCTATTTTTTCTTTTAGCCCTTAAATAGTTTAAATTTCGATCTTTGGTCTATTTAGAGTTTGTTTTGTCATTTGATCTGATCCAGTATTATTTTTCCCAATGAATTCTAAATTGTTCCATTCTGACTTACTTAAAGAATTTTTTTTTTTTTACTCCAGTCATTGAAAGGTAACCTTTTTCATATACTAAATTTGCAGATACACCTGGGTCTGTTTTTTTATTTCTATTCTAGTATTTTCCCCATTGATTTGAGAGAGAAAGAAAGAGAAGGTGGAGAGAGAGAGAGAGAGAGAGAGAGAGAGAGAGAGAGAGAAGGGAACAGAGAAAGAGAGAAGCATCAATTCGTTGTTCCACCTAGTTATTCTACTCAGCTGTGCTCTCATTGATTACTTCTTGAATGTGCCCTGAGCAGGTGTCAAACCAGTGACATCTGCGCACTGGACATTGTTTCATTCACTGAGCCACCAGGCCAGGGCTTATTCTAGTTATTTTTTTTATGTTTTAAAATATCCAAGCCAAAAACCTTCCTAAAAGACATATTGAAATGTTTTAAATTTAGATAAAACATAGATTCCAGAATGATCTAAAACCAAATTAAAAATTATTTTAAAGGCATGAAAAAATAAATAACTCTCCCAACCTCCAACACACACACACACACACACACACACACACACACACACACACACGAATAAAAATAGAGTTGGAGGTGTTCCTTTAACCAGAAAAAAGATCTCAACAAATTCCTGAAAGGTAGAAAGCTAGAGAAAAGTGAAGGTGGGAAGCTGATGTTGAGAAAACCCACGCAAGTGCCTGCAGTGGGGAAGGAAATGTATCTGCCACTCTGTCCTCCAGAAGGTTTTCAGAAGCAAACTAGCGGGAATCACAGCTGGAAACATAGTAGATACACATGTGGAACAGTCACCACACCCTATCTCAAAAAGAAGACTAAATCAGGCACTTAATCTCAGGCGAAGAATAAAGAAATATTATAGGTTTTTAATTTTTTGGAAAGAACTATTTGGAAATAAGTCAGGCAATTTGTGTAGTGTTGCTGCTCTGGAGCAAAGCCCTTCACATGATAGTGTTTAAGTTCTCAAGGATAAGGATCAATCAGTATCCTTGAGAGGAAGTCCACTGGTGCAATATGCCCCGCCCAGACTCTTCCGATCAGCGCTCATATAGCCATTCTAAGTATGAATGGGGAACCAAGTGTTCTAGTCATCTATTGCTGCTTGAAGAATCTACTACAAAATTCAATGATTTACAATGACAATTCTATTTATTAATATTTTTAAAAATAACAGTATCATGTGTTAATGACCTTTATGCTTTTCTAGGATATCTGGTCTTCCCTGGTGGTTTTCAATTATACTGACAGTCAGATGGCTTTTGGGTTTGTAGTTAACTGAAGCTCCATTGGCCTGGATGTCCAAGATGGCTTCTTACTCACATGCCTGGTGCTTTGCTTCTGCTGGGCCTTTCTCTCTCCATGTGGCTTGGTCTTCTCACAGTGTGACAGTGTTAGGGTCATCTCACTTAGAACATGGAGGCTGGTTTCTAAGAGAAAGAAAGCAGGAAATGCTGAGCCAGTTGAGACGACACCAGAACTGGCACAGTTAATCTGCTTTCTTCTATTTGTCAGAGCAATCAAAGGGTCTTCCCATATTCCAGGGAGTAGAGACATAGGTTCCACCACTTGATTGGGGAGTGGACTTCATTATAGAAAAGCAAGTGGAATATAAGATATTGTTGTGACTATTTTTGGAAAAATATAACCTATAACATTAACTTATTTTGAGCCCTTGAGAAAAATCTGCAACTCAAGAAAGCCAAGATAAGTACCTGTAAATAATTAAAGATTTGGAAGAAAATGAAGGTTATCAAAAAAGTAAAATATTCTCTAAAAAAGAAAACAAAGCTTTAAAACTTTGGCTTCTCTAAGATAAAGTCAAGATAATATTACATCATTAGACAAAGATTTGGGTGCTGTGAGAAATGATCAGAAAAATAAGAAAGAGCCCTGGCCAGGTAGCTCAGTTGATTGGAGTATGCTCCCAATATGCCAAGGTTTGTGGGTGTGATCCCCAATCAGAGCACATATAAGAATCAACCAATGAAGGCATGGGTAAGTGGAACAAGTTGATGTTTCTCTTTCTCTCTCTCTCTCAATTTTTTTTTTCTAAAAAGGAAAGAACTTTTGAAACTCAAAAAGTGAGTGTTGAAATAAAAATAAATAAATAGAAAGATAGAAGAAGAAGGATTGGCCCGGCCTGTATTTTAGGAGTTTGGTGTGAAAAACCTGAGTTAAATGGCCCTGTACTTCCAGTTAATTCATCTTGTGTGTTTAAGACCCTTTTTTTTTTTTTAAAAAAAAAAAAGATTTTTATTTATTCATCTTAGAGAGAATTAGAGAGAGAGAGAGGAGAGAGAGAAAAAAGGGGAGGAACAGGAAGCATTAAAACCCATATGTACCTTGACCAGGCCCAGGCAAGCCTAGGGTTTCGAACTGGCAACCTCTGTGTTCTAGGTCAATGCTTTATCCACTGCACCACCACAGGTCAGGCAAGGCCCCTTCTTGATAAGAGTTCTGGGCAGCATGTGGCTTGGCTGGCCCAGGCCTCATGTGATGCTTCTTCAATCCTTTCTGGCCCCGGAGCCTGTTGAACTAAGAAACCTCCTTGGTGGTCTCCTCACTATCATACCCTCCCCAAATCTTTGTCCATGGAAAATCAGGGTAAAATAACTATCAATACCCAACAGCCCTGAGCAGGGAGAAGTCATCAGATGGAACTGGGCAGCTTTTGAGGACTTAATAATAAGAATGAAGTACAGTTTAAATTGTGAACTTGCTGGCAACAAGGAGGCAGCTTTTGATTATGAAATGTGTACTTCTGGGGACGCAGAGTGAAGGCAAGGCCACGTTCTTCCTTTCAACATTCTCCCCAGGTATAACTCAGCGGCCCATGCAGAGTGTGTTTTCCCCTGGAGCCTTGACCACAAAATTAGTGATTTAAATAATCAAAATTATTTTTCACACAATTCTGGAGGCCAGGACTGAAAAAATCAAGAGTTGCCAGGTTGTCACTCTCTCTGGAGAATCCAGGGGATAATCTTTCCTTGCCTCTTCCAGTTCCTGGAGGCCCTAGGCGGTCCTCCCCACGGGGCTGCACCACTCCACTCTCCGGCCGCATCTATCCTCCCCCTGTTCCTCTGTGCCTTCTCTGCTGTCCGAGTTTACTCTCCCTCTGCCTTTCTCTTATAAGGACACTTGTCATTGGATTTGGTATCGTCTGGATAATCCTGGGTGATTTCCTCATCTTAAGACTTTTAGTTTAGGGGGCAGGAAGAAGGTAAAGGCAGGATAAATGGTGATGGAAGAAGGCATGGCTTGGGTGATGCATACACAATTCGATGTAGAAATAATAGTTGTAGAATTGTGCAACTGAAACTTACAGTATATAATTTTATTAACCAATGTCACCCCTATACATTCAATTTAAAAAAAACAACCCTTAGTTTAATTACATTGGTGAAGATCCTTTTTCCAAATAAGGCAATTTGATCTTTTAACTTATAAGGTAATAGTCACACGTTGCAGTGATTGACACATGAACATATCTTTTTTGGAGTTACCACTTAACTCATTCCAGAGAAGTTTCTTGAGGTGTGAGGACTGAGATGTTCACACCAATTCTTTACACAATGCAAGCTGACCATGTCTTCCTGGGTGAATCCAACTAACTGCCTGGGCCATCTTGTGTATACATGTCTGAGCTCTTCTTGGAATTCAGAGCACCAGGGAGGGCAACCTAGTGAGGGACTTAGATGTTCCAGGTTGGACCAGAAAGACAGAATTTTGACATAACAAATGGGCAGTCCTCTCCAAAGGACTGTGTACCCTTCTCATCCTGCCAGTGCAAGATATTGGCTGAAGTTTGGTTCCCAAGGTACTCCTCAGTAGGCTGAATCAGAGATGAGAATTACTCCACTTAACAAAGAGGATTCATGTTTCATAACAAAAGGTAATTTATTCAATTGTATGCAAAAGAGGTGGGAGCAATGGTGTGTGTAAAGCCAGCTTATTTTTGTCTATTGTATCATGTGTTTAATTCCTATAAAAATACCAGTAGCTCTATTGAGTACCATTTGGAGAACTTGACCACTTCCAGAATAAATTAGATTGTGTTAATTAAATATACTTGACTCTGATGAAACCAAAACCTGATAGGCTTTCAAGGAAATGAGGCTTAGCGAGCTTTAGTGAATTTTAATAGTAGTGGATTGAATTAAATACAAGATCAGGCAGCTCTGCTTTTCAACAATTGGAGTGGTGAGATGACACCAGTCATTCTGCCAGTTTGCTGGAGGTCTACCTATTCAAAGCTCCTGAGGCTAAGCAGAGAGAATGTCTATAGTACCCCAAAAGTTATGTCTATTATCTTAGCCAAGATAGGTTTATTCTCCCATGTTTAGGACTGATAACCTAATGTTACAGATGAAAATGATAGGTTTTTAATTATAACAGGATGGATGGAGTGTGAGTTTAACAAAGTGAGATGAAACCGAACAACAAACACCAGAACGTGTTTTATTTAAAACATTAATAGCCCAACTGCAGGGTTCGGGAGAGCCAGCTTTGTAGCCATTCTTGTGAGAAGTTGGGATTTGGAATGATCAGAATCTCACATTGCACCAAGGATGAAAGAATCGCCTAAGATATTGACCTTATCTAGGTTGTATTAATAGAAGAATTTGTGCCCAGATTGTGGTCCAGTCACTGATAAGATCAAGCTGGGGGCACCTTGCTTATTAGGTCTACACACTTCAGGATGATCATACACAACTAGAAAACAGTCACAGGTAGGGGCCTGAAAATCATAGCATATTAGGAATAGTTGAAAAAAACTGAAAATTTTCCTGGAAAAAGGTGAATGTTGTCTAGGAAGGACATATTTTCCAGTATAAAAAAATAATATTTATTTTCAAATATCTAAACAAGTGCACAAGAAATAAGAATTAAGTGTGCCAACAATCCCTTTACTGGGTATCTACCCCCAAAACTTGAAAACATTGGTACTTAAAGACACTTGCACCCCTATGTTCATCACAACATCACTCACAGAGGCCAAGACATGGAAACCACCAAAGAGCCCCTCGATAAAGGATTGGATAAAGAAGATGTGGTACATATATACTATGGAATACAACTCAGCCATAAGAAATGATGACATAATGCCATTTACAACATGGCTGGACCTTGAGAACGTTATACTGAGTGAAATAAGTAAATCAAAAAAAGCTAAGAACTGTATGATTTCACACATATGTTGGGTACAAAACTGAGACTCATGGACATAGATGAAAGTGCAGTGGTTACGGGGCAGGAAGAGAAAGAGGACTGGGGGAAGAATATAAAGAGGGGCAAATATAAGATGACAGAAAATGATTTGACTTTGGGTGATGGGTATGCAACATAATCAACAGTTCAAATGCTATAGAAATGTTTACCTGAAACCTATGTGTTCTTGTTGATCAATGTCACCCCATTAAATTGAATTTTCTAAAACAAAAACAAAACAAAACAAAACAAAACACAAACCAAAAATAAAAACGACAGTGCCTTCCTTGGACATTTGTTTGATGCTGATGACAGGGACCAGGGTGAAGTAGGTCAGGCAAGAGGGGTACTTTATCATCTCAAGATGGTGGTCTCAGAAATGCCTGAACCTGGTCACCTAAACCCCTAGAAGCCTTTTTCACTCCATTTATCCTTTGTACTTCTTTCTGAGTCATCTTTATTCTTCCCAGTCACAAAAAGTGTGTTCCTTGAGGACGTGGCCACCAGCCATGTCTAGGTTCCCATTATTCTAGACTTGCCACCACAGAGGAAGGAAGGTCTCCTATCCCTTGGTGAAAAAAAAAAAATTGAAGAGAGCACTCTGGTTGGTTTGGCTTAGGTCACACGTGCACTTCCTGAGGGGTCACTGTGATTGTTGCTGGTGCAATGGTCTGCTCTCTGAGGGCTTGTGTGAGAGATGGTCACCCCCTTAAGGTTGCAGGAGGAGGGGGTGCAGTTGATCACAAAACTAGAAGACCACAGCGACAGAGCACAGGGCTGCAAGGAAAGGCACCTGCCATAGGTCATCTGTTTATCTGCTGTTTCTCTAACAATATAACCTCATGTTTTATCTCTCCCAGTGAGAACTGAGAGCTTCTGGACTATGTTTCAGCTTCACTGTTGTGATATCATTCACAGTTTATCTTGTCTAATAGCCTTTCAGGTGAGACCCAGTCAGTAGCTTTTGTCCTCATATGGGGCCTGGGTAGTTTCTCCATATGCGTGTTGTGATCAGGGCTCAGTTGAAGACTGAAAAGGGACCCTCAGCAGAGCCCCAAGGTTTTCTCCCTGCGCCCCTCTCTCCTCTCAGGTTGTCTGCCTTTGAACTCTAGCTGCCTTGGCCGCCCCAGACTCTAAGGCCTGGGACAATCCTTGGGCTCACCTTGTTAACTTCCCATTTCTCGGGGTCACTGTGCTTCCTTGTCTGACATCTGTTTTCTTGAAAATTGTTGTTACTTGTGTTGTTTTTAAAATTTCCTTCAAGTGAGGCAGGTCAATCCAATCTTTGTTCACCTCAGCCAGAAGTGAAGTTCTATAACTAGAAGTTTACCATGTTTAAAAACAGTTGTAATATGGTGTTTCCCATCTCCTCCATTCCTAGGTCTCTTTAGCTGTTACAAGTAAGAAAAATTTAGAATTGGTTTTGCATTGGTAGAAGCCAAAAACTGTATTTTCTATAAAAGAAAATTTTCAGTTGACTGACCCTTAAAAATTTTTTTCCCTTACTCCTTCTCTCCCTCTAATCAGTGCTTTTAAATGAGCACCATTTACATATACAGTGTGTCCGTAAAATCATGGTGCACTTTTGACCGGTCACAGGAAAGCAACAAAAGAAAATAGAAATGTGAAATCTGCACCAAATAAAAGGAAAACCCTCCCAGTTTCATACCTATTCAGTGCAGTTTGATGTGGGCTCCATGTGTTGCCCTACACACATCCAAATGATAGTGAAGTTCTTACCACACACGGGTAAGGACGTCTGATATAACAGAATGAATAACGTCTGGGATTCTCTGTTTTAAGTGATTAGTGTTATTGATACGTTCAATGTACACATGTTGCTTCACATAACAGCAAAAGTAAAAGTCTAAGGGCGTCAGATCCGGGGATCGTGGTGGCCATGGCTTGACAGAACCCCTGCCTATCCACTGCCGGGGGAATGTTCTATCCAGAAACTCATGAACAATGGTGGTGTAGTGTGGAGGAGCGTCGTCCTGTTGAAAGATGACACCTTCTGGAAATTGTGGCACTGCATACAATTCCAACATGTCAAGATAGGTGTTTGCCATCACAGACTGCTCCGTGAAAAAAAATGGGCCTATCACCTTATCATGCATCAGGCCACACCACACGTTCACTTTAGGGGTGTTACGTTCGTACTCAACGTAGGCATGAGGATGTTCAGCAGCCCATATTCGGACGTTATGGCGATGAACATGTCCACAGATATGGAAGGTCGCCTCATCGCTAAATACAATCTTCTGCAAAAATCTTGCATCACTGACGATCTCATGAAGCATATCTGTAGCAAACGTGCATCATGTGGGTCTATCTGCCGGTTTGATAGTGTGCAACAGCCACAATTTATACCCCGTAAAACAGAGATGTTTCTTTAACACCTTATGACTGTAGTCTTGCATAGGTGTAATTGTCGAGCACACACACGCACAGATTTTTTAGGGCTCCTTAGGTAGCTATCCCGTATAGCCTCTACAGACTCGTCACTGACTGACGGCCTACCAGAACGGGGTTTCTCCACCAAACTGCCGGTTTCCTTCAACTGCTTATCCCACCGAGTAATGTTATTCCTATGTGGTGGCGCTTTGTTATAAACGCACCGATATTCACGTTGCACTTTGGTCACGGATTCGCATTTAGTGAGCCACAGAACACTCTGAACTTTGCTCTGTACCATCCACATCTTGACTGGCATGGCCGTGGGCTGCTCCGCTGTATACATGGTGTTACATCATCATCTGCACATGTGCACATGCTGCCACATCATCTTCCAGAAACTGGGAGGGGTTTCCTTTTATTTGGTGCAGATTTCACATTTCTATTGTCTTTGATTGCTTTCCTGTGACCGGTCAAAAGTGCACCATGACTACGCACACACTGTATTTGTTACCTACTTTAATCATAGCAACTTCAGCTCAAATATTGAATTAGAAATTGTTTTCTTAAAGAAGCCTAGAGGTACAAAACATGTCAGTTTTTTTCAGAATACTAATATAATATGGCCCTGGCTGGTTGGCTCAGTGGTAAACCTTGACCCAGAGTGTGGGTGTCCCAGGTTCAATTCCTGGTCAGGGAACACAGGAGAAGTGCCCATCTGTTTCTCCACCCTTGCCCCTTATTTCTCTCTTTCTTTTCTCCTTCTGAAGCCATGGCTTGATTGATTTGAGTGCATCGGCCCTAGCTGCTAAGGATGGTTCTGTGAAGCCTTGCCTCAGGTGCTAAAAATAGCTCAGTTGTAACCATGGGCAAAGCATTGGCCCCAGATGGGGGTTGCCAAGTGGAACCTGGTCAGGGTGCATGCGGGAGTCTCTTTCTCTATTTCGCCTTCTCTCACTTGGAAAAAAAGAAAAATATAAAATAAAATATGTAATGGAGGCTCAAGCTGTGGGGAAATGTTTGTTGTTCAATATGGGAATCCATGTTGTGAGGACATTGCTCCCCTGATGGCAGAGAGAAAGTGACTCAGCAGTGACAAGGGTATGTTGGTGAGTGGGCACAGGGAGGAACTGGGCTCTCCCTTGCACACTTTTCTCTTTCCCTTACTCCACTTGAACAGAGCCGGGTTGAAACTTTCTCTTAAATAGTACCAATACTTGAATCTATAAGATAATTATATTAAAAATTGGCAATACACTGTTAATGGCTTACCTTGTAATAGTATCAATTTCTTAAATGCATCTAATAAACTACATTTTAAAGCCAACTTTTATATGTTCAATAATGTGAACTTTTTGAATCAGAGACCTGCTTTCTATGTAGCTAAGAATCACTTGTACTTAGTACATAAATTATTTGTATGTAAAGGACTATGCCTAAAGTAACAGTGAATGGTTCGTTAACTTAAATAGTCTCATCATAAATTTGTCTGAGCTTCCCTGTAAGTTTTTTTTTTAAATAACACTTATAAAAGTAAATTTCAGTTTAGGCCATTGATGAATTATCATAAATTCTAAGTGAGTAAGGTCCAAATTAATGAGGCTTTACTATAAATCCATCCAGGGGCATAGCAGACCGACTGTCCCATGAGAGAGCAGATGTGCAGTTGACAGGAGGGCCCCTGAGAAATTGTATTTATTGAAGGCGTACATGTGCCAGGCACTTAGCTAAGTGCTTTACATGCATGATCTCATTTAATGCTTCCAACAACACAATGATTTAGGGGATCCTACCCATTTCAGACAAGAGCACAAAGCTTTCAAATGGTTCAGTCACCAAACTAAGACACACTCAGAAAAAGCAGCCACACGGATTCAAGTCCAGCTCTTCCCAGGGCCAACATTCCTGCTCTTCCCCATGGGGCTCATGGTGCATGTGGGGACACCCAGGGGTGCCACATGTGCTTCTCTGTGTATGTCAGCTGTGTTTTCTGCACCCTCTGCCTTCTCCCACCTCCCGGCAGCCTTCCCAGGCTCTCGGTCCATTCCTTCTCTTTGTGGGTTCCCCTCTCCTGGGGCTCGTTCAAACCCGTTACCAAAATGGAGAGTCTAAATCAGCTGGTGTTACTAGCTGTCAGAGGCACCCTAAAGTGTTACGTATTCTGTGAGAATGGCAGTTCAGGTTCTAAATAACAGCAATGGAGGAGATTGGAGATGGTTTGAAAAGGGGTTTTGTTGGCTGATTTATAACCAACTTTTGAAATGAAATTTAATAAATCTAGGAAGATATATGAGCCTTTCAGGGCTTGTTATATGAATTGTTTGTAACTGATTTTTTTTTTTTTCCCAGAGAGCCTCATATCAATTTCTTTTATATATTTCATGCATTCTTGGAAAATGAGCTCTAAGAATCAAAGTTCCTGTCTGTCCGCCTTTGTCTCTTGTTTCTGGACAAATACCGATCATTTCACGTCAGGCAGGGCCCCCTCTTGTAGAAGGAGGAGGAGACGGCACTCCAGCTCACCTGTCTTCCCTGCCTCCATGTGTGACTCTGGGCATATCACATACTTCTTTGAAATGTGACCTTGATCTTTGGCCTTCTCCCTGACCTGGCTCACCTCCAGCCTTTACTGACACCTTCGGAAGTAGAGAGGACGAACCTGTGGCCCCACATGGCCAACAGCCTCTCACAGAACCTGGCCTCAGTCATTTGTTCCTTCACTCCACAGATGGTTGCTGAATGACAGCTAAAGGCGGGGCCCTATGGTGGGCACTGGGAACATGACGGAGAAGAGAAGTGGAGTCCTGCCTTTGACGTTGTTCACTACAGTGAGGCAAATAAACAAGTCAACAAGTTAGCAGGATAACTTAAGTTAGGTAGAGAGACTATGGAGGAAATAAGAGCTGTATAGAGAGTGGTGGGCATGGTTTCATCTGGAGTGGTCAGGGAAATATCTCTAACTTTCTGTGGGGAGAATCCATGAGACATAAGGAATGGCCATTGCAAAGGTCCCAATGCAGAAATTGATTGGCACCGAAAGAAGGCCACGGTAGCTGGAATATAGTAAAAAGTGGTTTATTTTAGGGTCTTGTACACAACCATTAGGCTTTTGAATTTATTCTAAATAGAGTGGGAACTTTAGATACTATTTTGAAAGAGTGCTCTGGCTGTTTAGTGAAAAATGAAATGGCCAAGAGGCTATTCTCATGTTTTAGGGGAGAGCTCACAGTGGCTGGAATTAGAGTACGCAGGAGCCTTGGCAGGGACTGGTCAGACTCAGGAACAGGTTTGGAGTTTGGCACATAGGCCTTGCTGATGCTTGAGGTGTCGGGGAAATGAAGAAAACAAGAGGAATCCCCTGTGATTCTCCATGAAAATACCTAGGGATCTATCAGACAGGCAGACAGAAAAACAGACCGAACCCTCCAAAATGCTACGGGAAACGAAGACGTGGACCAAAGCTTAACTTACTGCAGGTGATTTTCCCCTGGCCTATCCCTTTGTAACCACACTTAGGTTTCTGTGTGGGGCATCAATCTCTCCTGAAGCTGACCTTGTCTTCACCCCGGGGCCACAGCAGTTCCCTTCCTGTGTCACAGTGATTAGTTTGAGACCTGAGCTGGTCCAGGCAGCCATTCCTTGGTCACTGTGGTTGGTTCAAAGGCGGCCAATCAGAGCGGAACTTAGTATTGTCTTCAGTTGCTGTAGGCGGAGGCTCTCCCTCTGTAGGTGCTGGAGCTGCAGCCGCAGCCACAGCCACAGCCATCTGGGAGAACCAGCCTGATGAGGAGTGACATGTGGAGGAGGGCAGGACAAGAAAAGCCCTGAGACTAGCTCTGTTCAGAACACTCCTGAACTGCTTTGTTACAGTGTAAGCTGATTTCATAGTATTTGTAACCCAGAGCATCCCAAGTGATACAAGTTGTTTTCATGGGGCTGCAAGGACACGGTCTCCTTGAAGGAGGAACAGAAAGCTGCTGGGAGAGAGCGAGTTTGGGGAGAGAATTAAATAAGGACGTGTGCCAAGAATACAGGCCGGGGGAGGGAGGACGCCAAGGATACTGGACTTGCGGTAGAAGAATTAAAATGCTTTGGAAGGAATGGAGGGCAGCTCTGCCTTTGTGCACAATTAAAACAGCAAGGCTTATAACATTGAAGAAGAAAACCCTTCTCCGTTGCAGAGAGCTCAAAGAGCACAGTACAGGTGTAGAAGACAGAGGACATAGCACCGCAGTGTAAACGCACACTTCATGCCAAGTTTAACAGGAGCAATAAACAAGGCAGAGTTAAAGAAAACCTTCCAGAAATGAAGAACAGTCTAAATACTTAGCTCACAAAGGCTCACTGTGTTCCAGAAAACTATAAAGGGAAGTAGGGTACCACACTGCAGCCAGCAGAAAAACAAACCGAACTGTAACAGAGCTAAACGCCATCAGCAACAAAGCATGCTGGGGTCAAGGGGTATGGGGTACAGACTGTGCTGACCTTTAACTCCTAGGCAACAGTACATACAAAAACAGATAGAGGAATTTCAGTCTGGGTTTTCTGAGTGGTTTTCAGTTCGCTGACTCAAGGATTGTATACTCGGGCTCATTGTTGCACATGGTCTAAGATGTTCAAGGTCTCGTAAATTGTACAAAGTGGGGAAAATAATAAGTGCCTTTCATAGAATTTCAGTATCATATAGAGCTATTCTGACTCTTAAAATACATAATTCACATAATGTATTTTGCACACCTAGGCACTCTTAAAATGCCATCTATTATTACCACTGATAATAATGATGATGTTCTTCATGGGGGAAAACTACTTGAAGATATACCTCGTTTGATTAAGATAGAACAAATATGTGAATTCAGAAATAAGGGCTTCATTATACAAAAGAACCTTAAGCATCAAAACTGCTTACACATATAATTAAAATCTGTATCCTAAATAATTCACATCTGTGAAGAAAAATTAAAATGATTAATTTTTATAATTATTTTAGAATTACATACATAAACTTATTTCAATTTTTCAAGAACTCTTGATCAATGGGTTGTTTTCTCAGAAGTAAACATTTTCAAATCAAAGTCTTTTACTGGTAGATACTTGCAACTTTCAATAACACATAATCTTTGTGCTATATAAACGGTCCCAGAACATTAAAGTAGATCAATAGCTCTACTCAATTTAGTTTGTGCAGTGACTGAGGGACAAATGTTATAGGATGTGTGGCTGCGTCTTTAGGCTTTATGGGTAGAAATTGAATTGCTGGACCAAATTTTCATCATCTCAAGTTTTCTGCCAACCACCGACTTTATCTTCTTAAAACAAAGAGACTGTAAATAACTACATATTTGATATAATTTTTCTTTTCTCCTTTTCTTATTTCTAGCTAATTGCTCTAGAACATCAGTAACTTCTCAAAATTTCTCCAGTAGAACACTCAGATCCAGGTTTATATGACTTGTAAACGACATTGGGGTCTTCAGAGGGCATTCAGTCTGACACATCAAAGAATGGATCAGATACATGAGATAAGACAGCATGTGACATATCTGGTCGGAAAGAGTGCACGGTGTTGGAAGGACATAAAAGAAGCTACTAGAAGATTCATGCTTCAAAATCGTTGCTAATTTTCCTTTTCTGCATCCAATCTGGCCTCAACGGTTGCCAAACTTTCACAGCATAGTGAATGCCCCATGGTCAATAAAACTGTCTAAGACTCATACAAATAGTTCTCACTACTGTTCTCTTCTAGTGCAACATGTCAACGGCTAATCCTACAATCCTACCAGGGAAATGGATCCTGCTTGTCAGAATAGCCTAACATGGTGGAGGGAGTGAAAGGGAGTAGCAGGTGCTGACTTCTAGAGAGTGAGCCTGCAAACAGGGGGCTACAGCTGTGTTGTAACCAGAATTACTGAGTGACTTAGTCCTAGTTCCTTATGTTCTTCAGAAAAAAATAAACTACAGTAATGGAGTTAGCCTAAATATCACATTTGAAACCCAGAGCTTAACAAATGCCAAAGATTACTTTCTGCAAGTTTACTGCCCTGGTCTATGCACAGGTTTCATCAAAAACAATAAAACTATTAGAGAAGTTGTTCTTGCAGTCTCCTCAAGGTAACATATTATCATTTTAAATGTTAGGGAGGGAGGAGAGGGAGGGAGAGGGGGGAGGGGAGGGGCACAAAGAAAACCAGATAGAAGGTGACAGAGGACAATTTGACTTTGGGTGATGGGTATGCAACATAACTGAATGACAAGATAACCTGGAGATGTTTTCTTTGAACATATGCACCCTGATTTATTAATGTCACCCCATTAAAATTAATAAAAATTTTAAAATAAAATAAAAAAGTAATAAAATGAAATAAAAAATAACCACAAAAAAATGTTATACCATTTTAAATAGGCAAAACTTGGTAACTTGTTTTCTTTTGATTCTTTTATCTAGAAAATTAAATTCAATGGGGAAACATTAATCAATATGGTAATTTGTTTTTTTCATTTTTTTAAATATTGAAAAATTTAATGTTCAGAAAATAAGACTAACATCAACGAATACACCATCTAGGATTTAAAATGCTAACATTTTGTATTCTTTTTGCTGTAAATTTTTTTAAAAAAATCAATAGAACAATACAGATCAAACTAAAGTTTTTTTTTTCTCATCTTTTTCTTTCTTTCTTTCTTTTAAGTGAGAAGAGGGGAGATAGAGAGACAGACTCTTACATGCACCCTGAACGGGATCCACCTGGCAACTCCTGTCTGGGGCTGATGCTTGAATCAACCAAGCTATCGTCAGACTCTGGGGCCTACACTCAAACTAATCGAGCCACTGGATACAGGAGGGAAAAGGGAGAGAAAGGGGAGAGGAAGGGAGAGAGAAGCAGATGATTGCTTCTCCTGTGTACCCTGACTAGGGATCAAACTTAGGACATCTACATGCTGGGCTGATGCTCTATCCACTGAGCCAAAGAGCTGTATCTCTCATTTTTCATCCTTTTTTTCAGAGAAAACATCCATCATGAATTTTTTAAATATTCTTCCAGTTCTTGTTTTTATACTTTTTCTACTTAGAAGTGTATCTATAGAAAATACATATAATACTGCTTTGGGTTTTTAACTTCTGTATAAATCTTTCATATTGTTTATATCTTTTTAATGGTTTTCAGATATTTTCATGTTCATACAGATACTATAGATCTAGCTCATTAACTATTGTATTGTATTCCACTATGTGTGACTATACCACAATTTATTCATCCCTCCTTTGATGAACATTTTTATATTTTTCTTTCTTTTTTTGAGAGAGACAGGGAGAGATAGAGACAAGAACATCGATCTGCTCCTGTAAGCGCCCTGAGCAGGTAATCAAACCAGTAACCTCTATGCTCTAGAATGATGTTTCAACCAACTGAGCTATCTGGTCAGGGCTCAATTGTATTTATTTATTTATTTATTTACTGACAGAGAGGAAGGGAGAGAGAGGGGAGAGGAAAGGGAAGCATTCATTTGTTGTTCCACTCGGTTGTGCATTCATTGGTTTCTTCCTGTGTGTGCTCCGACCAGGGATCGAACCTGAGACATCTGTACGCCGGGCTGATGCTCATCTACTGAGCCAACCAGCCAGGGCTGGGACAATATTTGTAACTGACTGAACTGGCCAGGGCCTTTGTCTAATTTTTTTTAGCTGTTATAATCAAACTGTGGTGATATCCTGATATGTCTCTTCAAGTGTTATGTGTAGAAACTCGATTTCTAGATGATGAGGTATGTACTTTTCAGTTTTATAAGCAGCAGCAATTCTAATAATTTCCCTGATGACTTCTGTTGATTTGAGACTTCTATAGTGGTCTCTCCTTATCCACAGGGAGTAAGTTTCAAGGCCTCTGGATGCCTGAAACTGGGGAGAGAACCAAGCCCTACACACACTATGTGTTTCCCCACATATACACACCTTTTCACTTAAAGGAACTATTTGCCAGCTTCTCTCTGGCATATGTGAATCACCAACATCATTAATTTTGTATTTTGGGGCCATTCTTAAGTAAAATAACAAGGGTTACTTGAACATAGCCCTGCAATATCACGGCAGTTGCTCTGAGAGCTGAGATGGCTGCTGAGTCACTAATAGTGGGGAGCATCTACAGTGTAGATTCGCTAGGCAAAGTGATAATTCACATCCTAGGTGGGGATGGACTGAACTGTACAAGATTTCATCACGATATTCACAGTGGAGTGCAATTTAAAACTTATGAATTGCTTACTTCTAGAATTCTCCGTTTAATATTTTCTGTGCTACAGTTGACCATGGGTAAACCGAAAGCATAGAAAGTGGGACTACTGATAAGGGGGGACCACTGTACTGTCTCAGGGGCTCTGATTATACCACCTTCTCTCCTACATCATCCAAACATCAGTGCCACTTTTTTGGGAAAGATTAATTGGTTATGCCCAACTATACTTCTTTTTTTTCTAAATTTTATTTATTGATTTTTAATTGTGGGCGTGGGGATAAGTGGGAAGCATGTATTCATAGAGGTTGCTTCCTGTACGTGCCTCCTTGACTGGGGAAGCCCAGGGTTTTGAACTGGTGACCTCAGCATTCCAGATCAATGCTTTATCCACTGTGCTTCCACAGGTCAGGCCACCTATACTTTTTAATAATGCTTACCATAATTGTAATTGATAAATTATTTTATATTTGTCTAATATTTGTCTTTCCAGTAAACCCTAAACTCTACAACGGCAGGAATCTTTCTGATTTATTTAGTTCTCTACTACCAACACCTACCATAGCACTCTATATATAATTATTATTTTTTAAAAATGAATGCATCCACCCTCCCCCCACCCAAGTAATACCCCACCTGTCTTGCCCATGCATCCAAGTACCAGTCAATATGGGGTGACTCTGTTGGGCAGTCATTAAGAATAGGTGCTTGAGAGCTAAAGAGACTTGGGTTTGAGTCATGGCTCAACAACTAATTAAGTATATATAATGGCCCTGATGGTTGGCTCAGTAGAAAGAGTGCTCACTCAGTGGATAGGGCGTATGAGCTTCCTGGGTTTGGTCCCTGGTCAGGGCACACATGAGAAGCTACCATCTGCTTCTCTTCCCCTCTCCTTCTCCCCCTCAGTGAATCAACTGGCTCTAGTGTTGGTCCTGGGCACTGAGGATAGCTTGGTTGATTTGAGCATCAACCCTGGATGGAAGTTGCCAAGTGGATCCTAGTCAGAGTGCATGTGGGAGTCTGTCTATCTCCCCTTCTCTCACTTAAAAAAACATGTAAGTGTATATGATATTGGAAGAGCTATTAAAAACTTTAAAAATCACAATTTCAGTTTTAGCAAAAATAAAAAAGGATGGGAGCTAACATTACCTGCTTCACAGAGTTGTTATGAGAATTAAGTTATATAGAATATACAAAGCATTTGACATTTTACCAACCACTTTATGTACAAAAGTATGTCAGTTAGAGTCAGTCAGAGAAATGGTGGCATGAGAGATACTCCTGATCTCTCTCCTTGAAATTTCAGCAAATTCTACAACTATCTGCAGAAAAAAACCCCTAGAAGAACATGATATATACACTCACCAAATAGACAAAGGTAGGATTGTGTAAGAAGGGGGGCCAAACATAGAATCTTCTGACAGAAGAAAATGTGCCAGAGGACTGAGTCTTTCTCTTTCCTCATGGACCTGAGGGAGTGCTTCTTCACTCATGAGATAATGGACTCTAATAAATATGATAATTTTTTTAATAACTTAATGGTAACCACCCCTGAAAATGCCACTACTGAAACACATATCTTAAAATAGATGAAACAGAGATAGAAGTATGGAATACCACCAAGCAAAAAACAAATGTCAGAAAACAAAAAGGAAGAACCTAACAAGACACAGAGCTATCAGAAAGCAGTATATAAAATGGCAATAGGAAATCCTCAACTGTTAATAATTACACTGAATGTAAATGGGTTGAACTCACCAATAAAGAGTCACAGAGTAGCAGATTGGATCAAGAAGCAAAACCCAACAATATGCTGCCTTCAAGAGACACATCTAAGCTACAAGGATAAAAATAGATTCAAAGAGAAAGGTTGGAAAATGATTCTCCAAGCAAATAATATCCAAAGAAAAACAGGTGTAATCATACTTACATCTGACAGTGCTGATGACAAGACAACAAAGGTAACCAGAGACAAAGATGGACATTTTATAATGATAAAGAGGACATTGTATCAAGAAGATATAACACTTCTTAATATATATGTACCAAACCAGGGAGCACCAAAATATATAAGATATCTACTAACTGATCTAAAAGTACAAACTGAAAAAAATATAATCATACTTGGAAACCTCAATACACCATTGATGACTTTAGATTGTTCATCCAAACAGAAAATCAATAAAGAAATATCTTTAAATAAAGCACTAGAACAAATAAACATAATAGACATCTACAGGACATTTTATCCCAAAAGGTCAGAGTATACATTTTTCTCCAGTGTACATGGAACATTCTCAAGAATAGAGCATATGCTGGGCCACAAAACTAACATCAACAAATTCAGAAAGATTGAAATTATACCAAGCATATTCTCTGACTTTGAAACTAGAATTCAACTGCTAAAAAAGAAGTAAACACACCCACAAAACTGTGGAAATTAAACAACATACTTCTAAAAATGACTGGGTCAAATAAGAGATCAAAAGATATATACAGACAAATGAAAATGACAACACGACATATCAGAATCTCTGGGATACAGTGAAAGCAGTAATAAGAGGGAAGTTCATATCATTACAGGCTTATATGAAAAAACAAGAGATAGCCCAAGTAAACAACCTAACATCACATCCTAAGGAACTAGAAAAAGAAAAACAAAGGCAAACCAAAACCAGTGGAAGAAAGGAAATAATAAAGATTAGAGGAGAAATAAATGAAATAGAGAACAGAAAGACTATAGAAAAAATTAATGCAACAAAGAGCTGATTCTTTGAAAAATCAATAAAGTCAACAAGCCCCTGGCAAGACTCACTAAGGAAAAAAAGAGAAAGGACTCATATAACCAAAATCCAAAATGAAAGAGGAGAAATTACCACAGATATCATAGATATACAAAGGATTATTGTAGAATACTATGAAAAATTATATGCCACAAAATTCACAATCTAGAAGAAATGGATAAACTCTTAGAACAATACAATCTTTCTAGACTGAGTCACAAAGGAGTAGAAAGCCTAACTAGACCAATAAGCAGAGAGGAAATAGAAACAACTATCAAAAATCTCGCCCAAAATAAAACTTTGAGGCCAAATGTCTATACTAGTGAATTCTACCAAACATTCAAAGAAGACTTGGTTCCTATCCTTCTCAAAGTCTTCCAAAAAGTTGAAGAAGAAGCAATACTTCCAAACACATTTTATAAGGCCAACATAACCCTCATACCAAAACCTGGTAAAGACAACACAAAAAAGAAAACTATAGACCAATATCTCTAATGAGTTCAGATGCAAAAATCCTAAACAAAATACTAGCAAATCAAACATATCAAGAAAATGATTTATCATGATCAAGTGGGATTCATCCCAGAATCACAAGGATGGTTCAACATAGGTAAAAAGATTACTATAATATATCATATCAACAAAGCAAAGAATAAAAACCATATGATCCTATCAATAGGTATAGAAAAAGTATTTGATAAATTACAATATCCTTTTTTTGTTTAAAACACTCAAGAAAATGGGTATAAAGGGAAAATACCTCACCATAATAGAGTCTATTTATAACAAACTATCAGCTAACATCATACTAAATGGTAAAAAGCTGAAAACTTTTCTTCTAAAATCAGAAACAAAACAAGTTTGCCCACTCTCTCCACTCCTATTCAACATAGTGTTAGAAGTTCTAGCCAAAGCAATCAGACAAGAGAAAGAAATAAAAAGCATTCATATTGGGAAAGAAGAAGTAAAGGTTTTACTTTTTGCAGATGAAATGATCCTGTATATAGAAAACCCCGAAGACTCCACAGAAAGGCTATTAGAAACAATAAACCAATACAGTAAGGTTGCAGAATACAAAATTAATATACAGAAGTCTATTGCTTTCTTATGTGCCAACAATGAAACCTCGGAAAAAGAACTAAAAAAAATCATTTACAGTTGCAACAACAACAACAAAAATAACCTAGAAATAAACATAACAAAGAATATGAAGGACCTATATACTGAAAACTACAAAGCATTATTAAAAGA
Organism: Rhynchonycteris naso; assembly: GCA_037038555.1. Classification (NCBI taxonomy): domain Eukaryota; kingdom Metazoa; phylum Chordata; class Mammalia; order Chiroptera; family Emballonuridae; genus Rhynchonycteris; species Rhynchonycteris naso. The sequence continues at coordinate 276,105,844 of CM072995.1, read as the reverse complement.
AATTGAAAAAGACACAATGAAATGGAAAAATAGTCCTTGTTCTTGGATAGGATGAATAAATATAGTTAAAATGACCATATTACCCAAAGCAATATACAAATTTAATGCAATTCCCATCAAAATTCCAATGTCATTTGTTAAAGAAATGGAACAAAAAAATCATCAGGTTTATATGGAACCATAAAACACCTCGAATAACCAAAGCAATCCTAAGGGAAAAAAACGAAGCTGGAGGAATTGCAACACTTGACTTCAAACTATACTACAGAGCCACGATAATCAAAACAGCATGGTACTGGCAGACAAACACCCAGACAAATGGAACAGAATAGAGAACCCAGAAATAAAACCACATATATATGGTCAGATAATCTTTCATAAAGAAACCAAAAACACACAATGGAGAAAGTAAAGCCTTTTAAATAAATGGTGCTGAAAAAGTTGAAAAGCCACATGCAAAAGAATGAAACTTGACTACAGTTTGTCTCCTTGCACAAAAATTCATTCAAAATGGATCAAAGACCTAAATATAAGATCTGAAACAATAAATTACATAGAAGAAAACATAGGTACTAAACTCATGGACTTTGGCAGTAGAGAACATTTTATGAATTTATCCCCTAAGGCAAGGGAAGTAAAGGCAAAGATAAATGAATGGGACTACATCAAACTAAGAATCTTCTGCACAGCAAAAGTAACTGGCAACAAAACAGCCAAATAAATGGGAGATGATATTTTCAAACAACACCTCAGATAAGATATATCCAAAATATATAAAGAACTCATAAAACTCAGCAACAAGCAACCAATCCAATAAAAATATGGCAAGAGGACATGAACAAACACTTCTCCCAAGAAGAAATACAGATGGCCAATAGATATATGAAAAGATGCTCACCTTCACTAGCTATTAGAGAAATGCAAATCAAAACTACAATGAGGTACCACCTCACACCTGTTAGATTAGCTATTATCCACAAAATAGGTAATAACAGTTGCTGGAGAGGCTGTGGATAAAAAAGAACCCTCATTCACTGTTGATGGGAATGTAAATTAGTGCAACTATTATGGAAGAAAGTATGGTAGTTCCTCAAAAAATTAAAAATAGAACTATCATATGACCCAGCAATCCCTCTATTGTGTCTATACCCACAAAACTTGAAAACATGGGTATGTAAAGACACATGCACCCCCATGTTCACTGCAGCATTCACGGTGGCCAAGACATGGAAACAACCAAAGTGTCCTTCAATAGAGGATTGGATAAAGATGTGGTACATATATACAATGGAATACTACTCAGCCATAAGAAATGATGGTATAGTATCATTTACGACAACATGGATTGACCTTGAGAACATTATACTGAATGAAATAAGGAAATCAGAAAAAGCCAAGAACTGTATGATTCATACATAGGTGGGACACAAGATTGAGACTCATGGACATAGATAAGAATGCAGTGGTTAACAGGGGGAGAGGAAGAGAGGAGAGGGAGGGGGTGGGAGGTAAGGGAGGGGCTTAAAGAGAAACAAGATATAGGGTGACAGAAGGTGATTTGTATTTTTTAAAAACTTACCTCCTTTTATTTCACTCCTCACTCCCATCCCAGTTCCAATCTCACAGGCAGCAGACTACTATATTTATTAAGTATCTTTTGTATTTTGCGTCATGTGAAATGTATGTTGCAATATATATAGTATATTCTTTTTCTTTTCTTTTCACTCTGATGGGTATACAGCATAATCAACTGTTCAAATGATGTGGAGATGTTTTCTCTAAATCTATGTACTCTGATTGACCAATATCACCCTGTTAAATTTAATTGTCTCAATAAATAAATTAATTAATTAAAAAATATGTCAGTTACAGAGATATCAGTAAGTAATTTAGAGAAAACCCCCCTGAAGATTTAATAAGTGCTTGAAAAGATGCTGAAACTAATTCGTTATCAAAGACACGCAAATCAAAACAACAATAAGCCTGACTAGGCAGTGGCACAGTAGATAGTCAGACTGGGACACGGAGGACCCAGGTTTGAAACCCTGAGGTTGCCAGTTTGAGTGTGGGCTCATCTGTTTTGAGCAAGGCTCACCAGCTTGAGCCCAACGTCACTGGCTTGATCAAGGGGTCACTTGGTCTGCTGTAGCCCCACGGTCAAGGCACATATGAGAAAGCAATCAGTGAACAACTATGGTGCCGCAAAGAAGAATTGATGCTTCTTATCTCTCTCCCATCCTGTCTGTCTGTCCCTTTCTCTGTCTCTCTCTGTCTCTGTCACACAAAGAAATGACAATAATACATTACTTTATACCTATTAATATGGCAAAATGATGACAATGCCAAATGTTGCCAAACATTGGTGGGAAGGTGGGCTATCAGCATCTTTGTGCAAGTCTAGATGGCTAGAGCCTGGAGCAGCCATTCTGAAAAGCAGTCTGCATGATGCAATCACACTCAGCAGTTGTCCAGCAATGCCCATCGTGGATATATCCAAGATAGATGCTTACACAGATAGATTAAGACAAGTGAAGATGTCTGTTGCAGCGCTACGTGTGGTGGGGCGTGGAAGGCAATCTGGGCACTTGATAATGGGGATATGAGCCAATAGGACGGGGTGGGTGCACATCATCGGGTACCACACAGCATCATCTAAAAGCAGCAAATTATATATACTGATGGATGGGTCCTGAAAACAGGGCAGAGTGAAAAGGAAAGAAAAAGAAGATACTATATATAATGCAACATACATTTCACATGACACAAAATACAAAAGATACTTAATAAATATAGTAGTCTGCTGCCTGTGAGGTTGGAACTGGGATGGGAGTGAGGAGTGGAACAAAAGGAGGTAAGTTTTTTAAAATATATATCACAATCGAGGGCCCTGCACAGATGATAGTGTGATGATACACTGAGGACTAGAATTCAATCAACTCTCTACACTTGCAGTATTAAAAAAAAAATTATCAAGAGGAATAGCCTGGCAGGATCATGTGATAAAAGCAAGACAGATGGCCTACCTGGAATAAAATCTCACTCTGGCATGACAGTGTAAGTGGACCCACGCACCTGTCACCCCACAAATCTGATGAAAACTATTTTTAAGAAATCATTTAAAGTGCCTGGAAATGGTCCTGAGGGCACACAGCAAACGAAGAAACATTTATTCAAGAAAATCTACTAGAAATTTTTAAAGAAAACCAAGTCTCGCATTTGAATCAAGACCCGCTCCCTCCTCCCAGCCCTGTGAGACAGACACTCTACTGTGAGCTGCTACAGACAGGAGCATGGGCTCCCTCCCACTAGTGCCCAGTCAGAGGACTGCCTCCTCACCAGGGACTTGTCATCAGCATCCTCCATCCTGCCCCTACCTCTCTGTTGCTGAGGCTGAGTTCCCATCCAAATGGTTCCCAGTTTAAACAATACAAGGAATGAGGGAGGGTGTTGGTGCTTGTATCATCAAGCACTCTCTTACATGCTGGGGACACACACGCAAGAGGGAAGCCGGGCAGTCTTTGTATCTGCACAGCTGATGTTTCCAGTGTTTACACTCATACAATAAACAAACAAAAAATGAATCCATAAGTAATAAACTGTCAGGCAGTGAGAAATGCTGTAAAGACAGTAAAATAATGTAAGAGGTAGAGCATGAGGAAGGGCTGAAGGTGTTATCTGGGATGGATGGTGAGGGACAGCCTCACTTACAGGTGCCATTTGAGCAGACACCTATAGGAAGTAAGGCAGGGACAGGGGAATATATGAGGCAAGGACATTTCAGGCAACAGAAGCAGCTCGGGCAGAGGCTCTGAGGGAGGAGCAGGCTCTGCAGGGGGGAGAAAGGAAAGGAGGCGTGTGGCTGGAGCAGAGTGCGAGAGCAGAGCTGACACCCACGACTCACTACGTCAGAGAGGGTAGTTGGGGAACGGGTTAGTTATGGTGCCCTTGTAATTGTCCCAACAAGGGACATGGATGGGCTCAGACAAGTTAGTAGTTGTGGAGACAGGACAGTAATAAGTTCCTGGCCTTGTTCTTAAGGTAGAGTTAGCAGAATTTTCTGTCAGCTTTAAGATGTAGAATCAAAGAAGAGAAAGAAAAGCCAAGAATGACTCTAAACCAGTGGTTCTTATCCTTTGTTGAGGTACCAAACCCACCAGTTTCATACGCGCATTCACCGAACCCTTCTTTAGTGATAAATAAAATATGATTTTTTTTTCCAAATTCAAGACATAGGTATATGTTTTTTTACTGGTGCATAAAAGGAGCCGTGCATGAACATCACCTTGCTCAAAGAACAAAACCAACAAAGTGCATGAACTCACAACAAATTACGCTATTACTTTATTCTGACCTCCGCGGCAGAGGCTTCTCTGAATCTCTGAGACCGACTCATCGAACTCCTAGGGTTCGATAGAACCCAGGTTAAGAACCACTGCTCTAAACATTTTGAGCCCTGGGCAGTAGGTGAATGGAGATACCATTTGTTAGGAGGGTCCTCTTTGGGGAAACGAATACTAAAGGTTGATATGGACCTATCCATCTCAGGCCACCCTAATTTTTCTTCCTTACATGAGCCTGGAATTTTCAGGAATTTGATTTTGGCTGTGCTTAATTGTCACCCAGGTGAAATGTGGAGTCAACAGGTGGATATACAAATCTGGAATTCAGGAAAGAGGCCAGACCTACAGATATGAAAATGAGAGTGATCAGTATACAGATTGTAGCTGAGCCACGGGACTGGATAAGAATGGACAATGTCCCTGTGACCTGAGTCCAAGGCACGTGGTCATTTAGATATCAAGGAAATGAAGGAGAAGCAGCAAAGAGAAATTAAAAAAGAGCGAGGTCCCCGAAACCAAGTGAGAGGATGTCTGAAGTTGGACATGTCACCAACTGTGCTGAATGCTACTGAGATACCAGGCGGCAGAGGAGCTAGGACTGACCCCTGAATTGGAGAGGTAGGAGTTGTGGACACGTTGCCTAAAGGATTTCTGTGATATCATGGAGATAAAAGCCTGGTAGAATTAGATCCAAGAAAGAATGGGAGGAGAGGAGTCTTTGCGAACAGACTCCTGTTAAGAGTTTTATTATAAAGCGACAGAGGAAAATGGCTGGAGAATGATAGGAAGTCGGTGGACTTCTGCATTTTCTTTAAGTATGAGAGAAAGTGGAGCATTTTCTGTGTCACTTGGAGTGGTCATTAAAAACGGGAAACGTGGACGATGCATGAGAAGCAGGCACTAGAGCAGCAGAACCCCAGAGCAGGTGAGAGAGGTGGGCTCAAGGGCTCATGTGGAGGAGCAGTTTGGCTCATCCACCATCAGGAGGGAGACAGTGGGGATGTGCACAGAGATGCCGGTGGCTGACAGGTTTGGTGGTGGGCAGATGCGGAAATTTTGTTTTCTTGGCAAAATAAGAAACAGGATCATTGGCTGAAAGTAAAGAGTAGGAAGAGTAAAGAGTGTTGGAGGTTTCAGGAGAGACAGGTAATTGGTTAAGATTGTATTCTTCTACGAATAATCAACACTCAAAGTAACAGTGGCTTAAATAAGTTAGAAATGCGGCAGTAGGCGGCCTGGTGCTAGTGTGGAACTTCTCCCGGAAGTCCCAGCAATCCGGCTCTCCTGCTCTGGTCTGAGATGAAGCTCCAATGGCCGCCTCCGTATTCAAGCAGTGAAATGAAGAACAGAGGAGTGAACGGGTTGGGTGTCTGCCGTCTTTTTTTTTTTTTTTTTTTTTTTTTACAGGGACAGAAAGAGAGTCAGAGAGAGGGACAGATAGGGACATACAGACAGGAATGGAGAGAGATGAGAAGCATCAATCATTACTTTTTCATTGCCATTGCAACACCATAGTTGTTCATTGATTGCTTTCTCACTTGTGCCTTGACCACAGGCCTCCATCAGACTGAGCCACCCCTTGCTGGAGCCAGTGACCTTGGGTCCAAGCTGGCAATATTTTGCTCAAGCCAGATGGGCCTGTGCTCAAGCTGGCGAGCTCGGGGTCTCGAACCTGGGTCTTCCACATCCCAGTCCGACACTCAATCCACTGCGCTACCGCCTGGTCAGGCAGGTGTCTGCAGTTTTTTAAAGATGGTTTCCAGAAGTTGTCACGTGAAAACCGCACCAGGCAAAATGGGACCATAAGCCTATATACCTGCAGGAAAACCAGGAAATGTGGTCTTACTTCTGGTAGCCCTGTGTCCAACGGAAAGTTCCATGACGAAGGAACAGATATGATGGGATAAATATCTATTGTGATGGGAGATAGTAACCTGGAAGAGAGGGCAAGAAATGAAGGAAATGTGGTAAGATGTTTGAACAGCCATGTCTTCACTGCTTCAGAACAAGTATGCAGAGAGGGTAGATTTTTGCCAGGTGATTTAAAACGTTGCTTGGTACCACTACAAAGGTTATAGACACCTCATAAAGAGGGAATAAAGGAAAAGCCAAGGGAAGTTTAACAGAAGATCTTGGAATTTGCTTGGGTTTTTCTTTTATTATTATTATTCAGTGAGAGGAGAGGAGGCAGAGAGAGACTACTGCATGCAGTCTGACTGGGATCCACCAGGCAAGCCTACTAGTGGGCAATGCCCTGCCCGTCTGGGGCTGCTGCTTTGTTGCAATCAGAACCACTTTTTTAGAACCTGAGGTGGAGGCTATGGAGCCATCCTCTGCACCCAAGGCCAACTCGCTCAAGCCAATTGAACCATGGCTATGGAGGTGAAGAGAATGAGAGAGAGAGGAAGAGAGAGAGAGAAGCAAGAGGGGCAGGGGTGGGGAAGCATACGGGCACTCCTCCTGTGTGCCCTGATCAGGAATCAAACCTAGGACATCCACATGCTGGGTCAATGCTCTACCACTGAGCCAACTGGCCAAGGCATCATGTAGGGTTTTAATGAGACTAAAAATAACCTAATAGGGGTTATTTATTGAGCATTTACAATGTGCCGGACACTGAAAAATGCTTCATACACATTACTTTGTTTATTCTCTCAAATGGTACACTCACATACAAATCTTTATTCCACTTAAAAAAATAGATAAGGAAACTAGAACTCAGAGTAGGAAAGTCAGATGTGGGGATGTCATCAGTGACCTGACCTGCCCCCCAGCTTCTTATTGGTTTTTGCCAGTGGAATGATTGGTGGAGAGTGGGGTCAGGATGCTCATCTCCCTCCCTTCCTTCCCACTGGTCTCCACCAGCTGGCTGGATGCCTCTTCTGGAAGCCAGGAGACCATCTATTCCCTTTGCACAACTTCCTCTCTGGCTTCTCTTCCCTTGCTCCTCTGGCCTGGGAGTGGTAATGGTCCTGCGGCCTCTGGCCATGCTCTTCCCAAATCTCTTGTTGATTCCCCAGAAGGGTCCCACACTTTGTAAACAATCTCTGTATTGAATTTCCCCCCAATACTTTGTTTCCAGTGTGCCCTGTTTCCTGATGGGGACTGGTTGATCCAAATCTGATTCTTTCTCTGCAGGGGTCGAGCAGAGGGGTGGAAATGCATCAGGACTCTAAGTGGTCTGATGGAGGGGCTCTTGGGTGGGCAAACAGCTGTAGAAAGAGTAATGAAGATATTCTTGATCCCATGAGGAGAGTTGCAATTGCATGGTTGAGAAATTCCAAGGTTTTCTCAACTTACAAATGCCCAAGCCATTTCTTCATTGACAAATGCGGCAGATTCCCGAGTCCCCACCCCACCCGCAGCTGAGGTGGAGTGTATGGAGCGCCCATGTGTTTTGGGGAGAGGTGGAACATAGAGGACACAGCTGGGCCCAGAGAGAATGGGGGTTGGGAGTATTTCTAACAACTGCAGTGGTTTGATTACCCCCCCTTTTCACCTTGCTCTCTCCCTGAACAGCTCAGCAAGGTCTTCCATGCTCCCCTCCCACCCCCCAGACCCTGGCACCTTTTCTCTCTGGCTGTAGCATTCCAGAAAAATCTCAGTTCAGGATTGATGGCTTCATAACCTGCTCAGAGTCCTTGTGCTGCTGCTGCTGCATCATGAATCATCGATGCTACATCACCCCCACTCCCACTAAAGAGGACCCAAAGGATGCTCCTGACTGTGGGTGGGCATTGGAACTGCTCCTGCTGGCTGGACGCTGGGCTGTGGCCATGAGAAAGGGAGGATGAGGCTACAGGAGGGCTAGACTGCTTCCTGTGTGGGAGAGCCCGGCGGCTACCACCAGGATTCACTGAACTGATCAGATCTGCCTGTCTTTCCTGCACGTCTCTCTGGTATTCATTTAATAGTTATGGCAATCACAACAACAGCAGTAAGGAGCAGTTATTTCAGTGTATGTGCTGCCGAAGCGAGCACAGGAGCAGTAATTTCAACTGACTGACCCAGGTGCTAATGTTAATTGGGCTTTATATACTTTTCTAGTTTAAACTATTTTGGCAGGAATGCAAGGGCAGTTTTTTGACCCCTCCCACTTTACAGGTGGAGACCATAATGCACGTGAGGGGAGAACCAGAGATTCAAACGTGCTCTCATTCCAGTTCCAAAGCCCAAGCCCTCTGGTGGCCTTCGCAGCTAGGGAAATGAGCATCACGTTTTAGAGAGATCTCTTTTACACCTTCTATTTTTTGTGATGACTTCCATTGGCCCCTCTGCCTCAGAGGGGCTCCCAGGCTGGGGAAGAGTGGGTTAGTCTCTGTCCGTTTTCCACAGACTGCACAGCTGACACTGCAGACAGGCATCGTTCTGCCCTGCTGGAGGCATAAGGGAAGGACCTGTCCGGGCCTCTCTCAGCTTCTGTGGCTGCTTGGCTTGTGGCAATGTCGTGTCACTCCTGTCCTCACACGGTGCTCTCCCTATGTGAGTGTTTCTGTGTCCAAATCTCCTGTAAGGACATGAAAAATTAAAAGACCCCAGTCTTATAAAATTAAGGTCCACATTATTGACCTCATGTTACCTTGATAATCTGCAAAGACCGTATTCCCAGATAAACTCATATTGACAGGTCATAGGGATTAGGACTTTGGAATTTACAGTTCACCCATATCTGACTTTCTTACATGGGTGATGGCAGCCCTGCCTGCAGGACTCTGGGGGCTTCTAGCCAAGATAGCAGGCATTCTGCTGAGTCATTGGGAGGAGATGGGAACAACGGGTGTGCACGGGGGGGGGGGGTGCTTACATGGGGGGGACAAGGAATGAGGAAAAGGAAAGAAAAGCTGCCCTTTGCTGCCCTTGAAGAGTGTGTGCCATGAGAGGCCCTAGGGCATTGCCACCTCCTCAGCATCTTCGTTTAATGAAAGGAGGGCTGGCCACCAGCTCATCCCTGCACACAGATCACTATTAGCGATAGCACCTCACAGGCATTGTACCTATTGTCCCGCTCAGGAATGCCAGACAGCCAGGGAGAAACAGCTCAGCACAGCAGACACATCCTGCCAGGGGCCAGGCCACTCCACACCCTTGAGGACAGATGACCCCTCCCAGGGTGCAGGAGAAAAGTATCAGTGAGGAGGAGAGGACTTCTTGGAGATTGGTGGATCTAGAGGGGAAAAAAATCACTTGATTTAACGTCTTCCCAACAAGAGGTTTCATCTAGATCAAATACAGTAGCGTTTGCTGGGGACTGGAAACCTCTTGATGAAATTTTGCGTGTTTGTTGATGGTCCAGTTTTTTTCTGTCCTGCGTGTATGACTCTGTTCTGGGTGGTGATACATTTGGTAACAACACTGGGTGCAAATGACAGACTTGTAAGTACAGTATTCACAGTACTTACTCTTCGTACACTGTTCACTGAACAAACGTGTAGTAGCAACTATCACGTGCCAGTCAGGTGTAGTGCGTCGGGTTGGGTCAGAGTCATAAGTGCATTACAGTTCTTCTCCTCACGTTCTCTTGGTGTAGGACATAGAGTTCCAGTAATGAAACCATCCCTCAGGTATCTGAGTAATCGGTTTTGGGAAACACAGAAGAGGAGCAATTAATTTGGGGAGGGAGACAAGATTCCTGAGTGGGGAAAGAAGTCATGGAGGAAGTGATGTTTAGGCTACATGTTGAAGGATGAGTAGAATTTTTTGGGAAGACACAATTTGTTTTTGATATCTCATTCATTTGGAGGGCCAACATGCCAGGGAATATTTCCAAGATCCAGGGTTTTCCATTCCCAGCGCCTTTCAGCCTGAAATTTGGGGAAGCTGGGGACAGCACTCAGGGGAGGAGACAGCACTCAGGGGAAGAGACAGTACTCAGGGGAGGAGGCAGCACCCAAGGGAGGGGGAAGCAATCAGTGGAAGGGGCAGCACCCAGGGGAGAGGGCAGCATCCCACAGAGGGGACAGCATCCAGTGGAGGGGGCAGCCCCCAGGGGAGGGAGGAGCACCCAGAGGAGGGGTAGCACCCAGGGGAGGGAGCAGCACCCAGTGGAGGGGGCAGCCCCCAGGGGAGGGAGGAGCACCCAGAGGAGGGGTAGCACCCAGGGGAGGGAGCAGCACCCAGTGGAGGGGGCAGCACCTAGGAGAGGAGATAGCACCCAGGGGAGGGAGCAGCACCCAGGGGAGGGAGCAGCACCCAGGGGAGGGGTAGCACCCAGGAGAGGAGACAGCACCCAGCAGAGCAGGCAGCACCCAGCGGAGGTTTCGGCCCCAAGCAGCTGTAGTGTTGAATGCCCAGTAATCTACCAGCGGCCGCAGCTCAGGGCACCACAGGCCTTGGGCTCCATCCCGGCAGCGCCTTAGACTCGTAGTGGCAATGAGCCACCTCTGGCTGGCATGAGCTGGCTGCACTTCTCTCTGTAACAACTGAACTGATTAGAAGGAAACTTTGACTTGATTAGTGATTATTGTCTCAGTACAGCCGTGGTGGTAAGCCTGCTCATTTTGGGGAAGGGAGGGACGTTTTGAAAAAGACACTGGCATACATCATGTTGCTTGAGTGAGATGCAGGCCTGTCTCAGCCCCTCCCCACATCTGCTCTCTCTCCGCTCTGCTTCCAAACTGGTATCCACCTTTCCCCAGGGAGGGCAGGGCAGGCAGGGCCAAGCGAAATCCTTCCCTAAACCAGCCCTATGTGCAGAGACACCCCAAGAGCATGTGCGTCTGGATACCTGGCCCACCCTTTGTTGTCCCCTGAGTCCAGTCACAGAAGCCAGACCTTAACTTGCTCTAGGCCTCTGGGCACCAAATATCTGCTCAGGCCGAGCCAGGCCTTTCTGGGACTCACCACTGACTACCCATGACACGTTGGGAAAGTGGCTTGACTTCTCTGTGCCCCAGTTTCCTCCTCTGCAGCTGGGGAGGCAGGAAAAATATAGAAGGGGTGTTCCTTGGCCAGCCACACCCTAGCTTCCTGATCCAAGCCCTATTCTCCTTTGTTCCACCTTTTTACAGAACTACATAGGTAGTCAAATAAGGTCACACCAGACCCTCTGATGTGAATGACAGAGCACCAGAATCATGACACTTTGGTTCACATTCTGGCTCTGACACGTGACTTCTGCTCCTTTCCAGTCCTTGGATCTCAGTTTCCCTAGCTACAAAAATAAATGCCTTGCAGCTCTGCAGGGAGGTGCCGGTGCGGTGACTATGGGACAGTGCCTTACACATGCCGAAGCTCTGGTCTCAGCTGCAGTTTTGTGAGCAGCGCCCCGAGCTGTCCTCCACTCATGGCTTCCTCCTTTGGGGAAACCTTCCCAAGGCCAACTGTGAAGGTGCCCTTCCTTCTCTGCCCTTCCTATGGGGCTCTCTCCTACCTCCTCCGGCCTGCCAGCCGCTTTCTCTGCCAGCTTGGCCACCTCACCCTAGAGGACCCCTGCTGAGCGGGCCCCGTGTCCAAGAGTCGAGAGCCTGGCCAGGTTGGGTTTGTCTGCAAGCCCCTGGCAGCCAGGCCGCTGATTTATCTCCTGATGCACTCTTTGCCATCTGTTTTTATATTGCTTTCAGCATAAGATAAGTGGCTCCCACACAGTGCTGAGCTTCAGAGATTGCGAAGTTCATGAGTTTGCAGAATTTATGATAAGGCAGAGAATTGTCTCAGGGCATCATTCTGGTGCGCAAGGTCCAGAACGAAGAGTTGCTGCTTCCAGATGTTTCCTCTTCCCTCCCATTTCCTTCTCAGGAGGTGGATGGCCAGCCAGCACCCCTACCACTCGTGCTTGAACCTTGCGAGCGTGCAGTTTCTCACCGGTGTCTGCAGTGACACAGTGGGAAGCCCCTCTCTGTGGGAAGGAGGTGGGGGAGAAGGCAGGAGGTAGCTAATCACCATGCCCTGTGTCCTACAAGGGTGGTTGGCTGGCAGCTGAGGTGTCGGGTGGGGGACAGTGAAAACCATTGTTCAGTGTTTGATTTCTTTCAGTTCTTGTTTAGTAAAATGTCCCATCTACAGTGGATATGTATTCTAAATTATGCATGTGCATTGAAAAGACCATGACTGATTGTTTAAAGAGTGTACTTCTCTACTCCACTACTCTCTACCTTTTAGAGCTTGATATCTCATTCATTCATCCATCCACTCATTCTTTAATTTCTCCTTACATGGCCTGATCAGGTGTTGAGGCTTTGGAGTGATACTACACAAGATTGGAACCTCAACCCCTTCACAGAGTTGATTTGACTGGGACAAGCTGTGTAATGCACGGAAGCCTCATGTTCTCCATCTGAGAAACAGAGCTAGTAATACAATCTGCTTCCTAGGTTGTCAAGGATTAAGTGAGATAACATGTGAAAAAGGCATAGCATAGTTGCTGGGAACAGAACAAGCACTCACCCCACATTTGCTCTTATTATCTCTTCTTTCCATGTCAGGCACAGAAAAGTGTCCCATCTGTGGTTGCAGCACAATGAGCAGAGATGTGGCTGGGCGGTCTGTGCTGTGCCTTCAGCTCTGTAGGAAGGGAGCCTTACATTTCAGGTGGAAGAAGCGCCCAGAGCCAGTCAGGAGAGGGTGAGCACAAAGGTCCTTGAGGCAGCAGAGCACAGGGCTGGCTCTGAAACTCCATGTGGCTGAGTCTGGCCAGACTGAACAGAACCTGTGTAAAGGGCGCAGAATGGGATTCAGGTGAGGCAAGGCAAGGTTTAGCTCGCCCAGGCTCTCATGTACCACCATGCCGAGGGCTCTACTCCCCATCCGTGGTGAGCCCCGGGAGCCACTCACTTCAAGTTCAGCGACATCAATGGACTGCTTTCCATGTGCTGGGTATTAAAAAATACTTTACATGTGTTATTCTCTTATTTATATCTCATAGCAACTCTGTAAGATAGATCTCATTATGCTCATTTTACAGAAGAGAAAACTGAGCTTATATTTACCTAATTAAAGCCATACAAGTGGCAAAGCTGGTATTTCTATTTGGGTCTTTCTGGACACTAAAGTCCTTCCTTCATCACTACACAGTGCCACCTCACTGTTTTAATCTATCCCCTCAAGACAGCGAGCATCCTAATGCCATGACTCAGGATCAGGTGGGCACGCCCTATAAATTAAAGCCAGACCAGCAAGGCTGTCACCTGGAAGGACTAGTATGCAACAGGCCCGGGTTCAAGATGGCATGCTTAGTCAGTAAGTAGTTGGCGGCACTGGGGAGAAGTCCAAATTGAAGGGAAAATGTTTTCAACAAGCAGACAGAGGTGTTTGCAAAGCATTTGAGGTGTTAGCAAGCCCTAATAAACAAGCAAGGGGGCTTTGGGCTTTCCCAGCCCAAGATTCTATGTGGGCCATGAGTAAAAGGTGTGTGTTCTGAAACATACATCTCACATGCACACTTAGCTTCCTGAGCCATCCGACCCACTGTGTATCGTTCCCCTGTCTCTCCTGTAAGTCTCCACTTCCGCTCATGCCGAATGCCACTGGGTTCTCAGCTGGGCTTCTTGGCTCAGAGAAGGCTACTTTTTTCTCTGGCTTTTTCCTCTTGACTATGGCTTTTCCTTCTACCCCAGAAACCCCACCCTTATCCTTGGATAACACCCTGGCATGTGCACCTGGCTCCTACTGCTCTTCTACTTGAGTGCACCTCCTCGGGCTGCTCTCACATAGCTTGCCTTTGTATTGTAAGTAGAACAAGACAAAGTCAAGTGGCAGACTGTGACAAAGTAAAAGAAACAATGAGTTTTGGGTCTAGGAGAGAAAAGTAATAAGAGGTATAGTATCAGAAGAGATGTTTATGGACAGGCCAGTGGTACAGTTCCCTTCTCAGATTGGAACTCCATGTCTAGGTCTGATGGGACATACATTCTTTGCCCCACTGCCCAGGAACTGGGGCCCCAAGCAAGGGCTGAGACCAGGCTACAATGGGAAAGTCCAAGTCATCACGTCTGACAATCCTCACATCAGAGCTGGCACTGAAACAACCGTGATCTACAGGATGCCCTTCCTGGGACTTCTTGGTGCCTCCGTGTTCCAGGAATAGAGACACTCAACAAAACCTGTCATGGTTAAATAAGCAGAGCACCAGTAATGGCAGCTCATCTAGGTAAAGCCATATGAGTGTGTTTCTGTGATAGAGGAAAGGTAGGGAGAGGGACAGCTATGGTGACACAGAGGTCTAGAGGAATAGAAAGTGAACTGATACTTACTGAGCACTGGGGTGAACCCCCACAAACCTACTCTTGCTCAACCCTAGTTCAGTTCTGTGGGGTGGGTGTTAGTACACCTCTCCCAGATGAAGAAATAGCTCAGTTATGGTCAAGAACTCAGCCAAGGTCACACAAATTGTAAGAGACTGAGTCATAATTTGAACTGGGTTCTATCCAACTCTGGAATTCACACTTTGAAACAATGACTGTGTCTTCTGAGTGCTCAGCTAGTCTGAGTTGCAGTGCTGGACCAAGCGTCAGCATTAATCGATATTTTCCAGATGTATTTACATTTTGATGATGAGATCTTGAAAAGAGAAAATGCATCATAACTCAGAGAGCAAAAGTTTGAATTCCTGGTATTAGTTTCCATAGAGGTTTTTTTTCTTAAATATGCTAGATTTGTGCTGTCCGGCATGGTAGCTATGAACCACATGTAGCTCTTGAATATTTAAAATGTGGTCAGTCCAAAAGGAGATGTATTCTATGTGTAAAATAAAAGCCATATTTTGAAGACTTGTTATAAAGAATAATATAAAATAGCCTATTTACATTTTTATATTGCTTACATGTTGAAAGGATAACATTTTGAATATATTGGTTTAAAAAACACATCTTATTGAAAATAATTTTGCCTATTTTATTTTGCTTTTATTCCTGTGACTATTAAAAAAAACTTAATAACCTATGTGGCTTGCCTTTGAGGTTTGCCTTATATATTTCTTTTAGATATACTCTTCAACATGCCCACAATCTTTATTTCTTTCATTCAAAACATTAATATCAACTACTTTTATTGGTGATTTATTATGTTTCAGAAATCTGCACAGTTAATATATATTTGTTATAATGCATGTATAATACACTGCTCACAAAAATTAGGGGATATTTTAAAATGAATATGAAGCAATAAAATAACATTTGATTTTTAAAATTTTTTTATTGATTTTATTGTGTTTACCTAGATTCAAGTGTCCCACTGAATATATCTCCCTGCCCCTGGTTTTCTTTTATTAAACAAGAACATCAGAAAAGCAAATGACAAGTCAAAGAAAGTTGTTTGATTATGCAAATGAGATGCAAAACCAACTTTTATTTCATTGGTAAAATGCACTATATAAAAGGCTGAAAGTACTGTAGTATCTGCACATCCCCTGATCTTGAAAGTGCGCATCCTGCAATTTTCTATCCCTTGCAATGCCCCTGCAACACGATTTGCCCGAATGTGAAGCCTAGAGAACCATAGGACGTCTTGAAGCTGGTCAAGCACAGAGGACAGTGGCAACAGCACTTGTAACTCCCAAAGTGTGATTAACAGACTGTGGAATCGCTTTCAAGAGACTGGCACAGTATGAAAAAGTTGAGGGCAGGGTCGCCCATCTGCCACAACAGCAAGAGATGACCACTACTTGACCTTATTGGCAAGAAGGAGCAGGTTCAACAATGCAACAGAGCTGCGGGGACAGTTTCTTGCTGCCACTAGATGATGGCTATGTACCCAGATCATGCAAAATTGAATCATTGTGTTGGACTGCATGCCTGGTGACCAACAGTATGCATTCTGTTATCTGTTGAACCCTGTAGAACACATAGAAGGTGGGCTGATGAGCATAGCCATTGAACCCGTGATGAGTGGTCAACTGTCCCCTTCTCTGATGAGTCACACTTCAGTCTGTAGCCTGACAATCACTGTGTCCTTACCTGGCATGAAGAAGGAACATGGAAGAATTCATGTTTCATGTGAGAAAGGGACTCCTTCGGTGGTGGTGGAATCATGGTGTGGGCTGGCATCAGCATTGGTGGTTGTACCGTCCTCCACATCATCAGAAACGAATTGCTGACTGCTGTCAGATATTGAGATGAGGTCCTGCACCCTATAGTGGTACCCTATGCTGGAGCAGTTGGAAACAACTTTCTTTTTCTGTTTCTTTTTTTAAAATTATTTTTATTATTTATTCATTTCAGAGAGGAGAGATGGGGGGGAGAGAGAGAGAGAGGGAGAGAGAGAGAGAGAAGGTAGAGAGGAGCAGGAAGCATCAACTCCCATATGTGCCTTGACCAGGCAAGCCCAGGGTTTCAAACCAGCGATCTCAGAGTTGTAGGTCGAGGCTTTAATCCACTGTGCCACCACAGGTCAGGCGGAAACAACTTTTTTTCCATGGATGAGAATGTAAGACCCCACCATGCGCATCTCTTCACCAACATGCTTCAGGAGACAGGAATCAAACACATGGACTGGCCTTCACGTTCTCCAGACCTGAGTGCCATTGAACATGCTTGGGATGCACTGGGAAGACGTCTGACAATCCATCCTACGCCTCCCACAACACTTCTTGAGCTGGAAGTTGCCCTGGAGCAAGAGTGGCAGAGGATCTCACAAGAACTGCTGGACAATCTGATCCTGTTCGTGCCCCATTGCTGTCAGTGTGCTTAGGCAGTCTTGGGTGACCATACACCCTACTGAACAGTCGATGTGTGGCACTCTCATCCAGTTTGACATGCTTCTATTCACCCCCACCAATATATCACTTGCTATTCAATCACAATAATCGACTTTGCATCTCATTTGCATAATAGAACAACTTTCTTTGACTTGTTTGCTTTTCTGATGTTCTTGTTTAATAAAAAAATCAAATGCTTCTTTTTTATTGCTTCATATTCATTCTGAAATATCCTCTAATTTTGTGAGCAGTGTATATAAATATTATTCATTCTTTTTAGAAATGAAGAAGGTGAGAATCAAGTGAACTAAATCCAAGAACCATAAGGCAGTAATTAACAACTCAATGCATGGTTACAGGTGTGGACTCTGGACCAGTTGGCTTAGATTCAAATCTGACTTCTGCCACTTACTAGTTGGTGACCTTGGGCACAATACTTACCTTCATATCTCAGTGTTCTGTTCTGTATTTGGAAATTAAAGACTAAACTTTAGACTAGTTAGGAAAATTCCATGACTTCCTACCTGTTAAGTATGTCCAACAATGCCTGATACATATAAAATAAATGATGATTAGCTATTATTGTCCTCAAGTGACAAGGACTGTTTTTCCCAACATGTTTTCCATAAGATGGCTTATGAAACATCTTTCATGTGGCAGGTACACTGCTTTGATGCTTTGGGGTATGTGATATTAATAAGGAACAGGTTTTCCCCTCAAGGGACTCACAGTCTAGTAGAAAAGATAATAAACCTACATCAAAAACTACAATACAACCTGACCAGGCAGTGGCGCAGTGGATAGAGCGTCGGACTGGGATGCGGAGGACCCATGTTAGAGACCCCAAGGTCGCCAGCTTGACTGCGGGCTCATCTAGCTTGAGCACAAAAGAAAGCTCACCAGCTTGGACCCAAGGTCGCTGGTTTGAGCAAGGGGTTACTCAGTCTGCTGAAGGTTCGTGGTCAAGGCACATATGAGAAATCAATCAACGAACAACTAAGATGTTGCAACAAAAAACTGATGATTGATGCTTCTCATCTCTCTCCGTTCCTGTCTGTCTGTCCCTATCTATCCCTCACTCTGACTCTCTCTCTGTCCCTGTAAAAACAGAAACAAAAACAAAAATAGCAAACTACAATATAAAGTAGAAAGAGATAGATGATGACCAAAATGATGACACGAGGATGTAGAGATAAAGGGCTGCAAGAGTTCTAATTGGGCCAAAATCATTTTGACTTGAAGAAGGCAATCAGAGGATGCTTCTTGGAGGAGGTGGTATTTGGGCAGTACCTTAAAAATGCATGAGATAATGTCAAGCAAAGATGTGGGCTAGGGCAATATGGCTAAAGAGAACAGTAGTAGCAAAAGTACAAACATGAGGACGTGAAAGCAGGAGAATGATTAGAAATTCTCTTATGCTTGAGTGTAGGTTTGTGAAAAGTGGCATGAGAGACTGGGCTGGACCACTGGGCTGGGGTTGGCTTGTGGAAGGCTGGTAATGCTAGATTAAAAAGTCTGTTTATCAGCGGCTGGTTTTTATGGCTACTGCCATGTGACAAAGAAGATAGTACACTAAACGAGGATGCCCAGCCAGGGGGACAAGTAGAGGTTGAATCCTTCTCTTCTTCCTCTCCATAAAGCTATGCATCCTTCCCACATAGGAGAATGACTTTTTCTAATTTACACAAATTGGAAGCCTGAGCTTTGTCAGCTTGTTGCCAGTTTGTCCTTTAGCAGACTTGCTGACCACTGGCACCTCCATAACGTCCTTCTCCATCCTTAACCACAAAAGCAGCTAAAAGTCTTCTCCTTCTCCCCACCAGTGCAGAGTACGTCCCCAGGAACTGGTGCTTTTCCTCCAGCCTGTCAGCTATAAATGACAAATCTGTCCCCAGTTGCTCGGGATCATCTCTATACAGGTTGGCATCACTGATGAGCCTCACCATGGCTTGGGGTCACAGCAGGAGAGCTGTAGGGTCACCTCTCAGAGTCCCTTACTTGTGTTTGTTCAGGTAAGATATCCAATTTCAGTGTCTGTCACAACCCCAACACCAGCCCTGGCCCCATGGGAACAAACAAAACAGTGGCAGATCTATGGTCCCCTCCTAAGAGCTCTACTCTCTCAAATTGAGTTACTCACTGCTCCTAACTTTGTGATCATCATCGGTTCCTTCTGCAACCTATTAACATCCTATCCCTGACTAATGTAGCCGAACACACTGCTACCACTCTCCTGCTCTGCCAGCAGCAGTTGTACAAACAAAACAAAATAGCATTGTCAGCCAGATTGTTCTTCGCCCCTTCTCTGCTCTCCAAGAACCACCCAGTGACTGTCCTCCCCCAATATTCTGGAAAGCTCCCCGTGCCCTTGAGCCATCCTCAGCCCAGATTGTGGGACTCTGCGGCAGGCTGCTTGTCCCTTGGTCTGGCACGGGGTGAGGTCCTCCCCTAGCTGCCAGCTCTATCTGCCCATAGGGGTAAACAACATGCTTTCTCTAGAAGCCTGTATAGGCCCATCCAGCATGGCACTCCCACTGGCCAGCCTGGCCTGACACTGTTTACGTGTGTGAGAGGAACTAATCAGCTTGTTGACCTGCTCAGCACATGTGGTTTGGCACTGGTTCAGGATGAATGCATTTGGGTGTGTATTAAGTATATGTTTTCAATTTGCAGCCTTGACTTCATGCCTGTACATGTCATATGTCACACACACACACACACACACACACACACACACACACACACACACACACGCTGATATTATAAGGCCATACAAACACAGAGCCACAAAATTTCAAAGCAAATAGGCAGCAGGCAGGCTCCTCTGACAAGCTGCCTCCTCTGTCTAGTGCCTGTTTTCTTTGATTTTCATGGAACTGTGTGCTAGTGAATCTGGGGGTGTTGGCCAAAGTCCCCAGGGGCAGGGGGAAAATCAGAGACACATCAGGTACAACCCAGGTTGAATGAGATGGAGTCTTTTTGCAAGTGTTGAAAGCTAGAGGGCCTGAAAATATTGCTTGTATCTGAGGAGTATTTTCTGTTTTGTTTTTTTTTTTATATGTCTCATCTAAAGATAGAGGCTCACTAACGTCCAAAACAGAAAATAAGAACGAGCAAATTTCCCAGTTAGAACCCTGTTTGTGCTTTTGTTGCCCAGGTCAATCATCTCACTAATTAGTTAATTCATTCATTCACTGATTTGTTCACTTATTCATTCACTTGACTTAAATTTATTTTTAAAAACTAACATTTTTCTGATTATAATAATAATGCATATTAATTACAAAATTTGGAAGATCCATTAATTTACAAAAAGGGAATAAAAATTACCCTTTTTTCAACTCAAAGTTAGTGACTTTAATATTTTGGTGCATTTTTCTTCATTGAAATGTCCCGGATGCAGCTGCCCCGCCACTCCCTCAGGAACTTGTACTTCTTGCCACTAAGAAAGAGTCAGCACTTGGACAGCTCCTCTCACAGTAAATCTGCCTTCAGGAAGTAGAAGAGAGCATGGAAATATTTTGGGGGGGAGGGTGCGTAGGGGGAGGCAAAGAAGAAGGATATGGTGCATACTGCACAGGTAAATTTAATTTTGAAAAGTAGACATCCGAGTTCTTTGCCATTCCCCTAATTCTCATCAACTGCCAACTGCCTTGACCCCTTGCCAATCATTAGTCTTGCCCCAGAGAGCTGTACTGTCCCCAGCTGCAGCCCCCCCCTTCCACATCCTCACCCATCACCCTCCTCTCTGGACACAAAGGACCCTCCCTCTTACAAGCCAGAGGGGCTTGCAAGAAATGTGTGTTTTTTCCTTGTGACAGATCCTTATTTTTCTGTTTCACTCAGATTCATATGTATGTGTATGTATGTATGTCTGCATGTGTGTATATAGGTGCACACATTTATATATGTATTTTATTAGAGTGATATTTTATTGTATCTACTAGTTTTTAAACTGTGGGGATTTTATTTCTTTTCTTTTTTTGCAAGAGAAAGACAGAGGAGGGGAGACAGGAAGAAAGAGAGAGAGAGAGGAGAAGCATCAACTCATTGTTGTGGCACCTTAGTTGTTCATTGATTGCTTTCTCATACCTGCCTTGACCAGGGAGCTCCAGCCCAGCCAATGACCCCTTGCTCAAGCCAGCAAACTTGGGCTTCAAGCCAGTGACCATGAGATCATGTCTATGATCCACACGTAAGCCGGCGACCTTAGGGTTTTGTATCTGGATCTTATTGTCCCAAACTGATGCTCTATCCACTGCATCACTGCCTGGTCAGGCTTAAACTGCTTTTTATACCATGTAATATATTTCATTTTCCCTTGCAATGAAATTTTCTTTGACAATATGATTTATATAGTTGTATTATATTTTATTATATCATGTAGTATAATGTATTTGACTAGTACTCTATTGTTGATATTTTGGTTTTTAATGATTTTTGAAATTATATATAAGATGACAATAACCATCCTATATGTCTTCAACTGTGTGTGTGTGTGTGTGTGTGTGTGTGTGTGTGTGAATATCTCCAATTATTTTATTAGATAAATTTCTAAACTTGAAAATTTAGGGTCAAAGTGAATGAGCACCTTAAATTTGATATAACTTGGCCTCTAGAAAAGTGTCAGCATGAAATATCCATTGAACATTTCCTGGGTGCTAGGCACTATGCTCACTGCCAGAGAGCCAAGACTAAGTAATGCATTCTCTGTTATCGAGGAGCTTACAGTTAGCATTTGCTTTAAATAAATGATACTCCCCTATTCCCCCTTAAAATGTCTGTTTGAATTTGCACTTCAAGATTTGATTAAGAAGCTGATGGATCTGATCCTAAATTTATTTTTAAATATGTCTACCACATACAAAGAAAGTTTTCTAATTATTGAAGCCAACTCTAAATTTCTGTATACAATGATTGCCAGTTTATCAATATGCAGGCATACAAAATACTCTAATCTTATCGCCAAATTACGTTTTGGATATAAACGTCTTACTTATGGGTCAAAAGGTATTTTAACTTGGTCTTGAAGAGATAGTTGCTTTTTCATTCATATAGATGTTACATACTGACATCGTGAAGGAAAGTCAATGCTCTGGTTCTGCAGGATTAGGTCAACAGGACATAAAGTTTGTGTCTTTGTTAGGATATTTTCTGTTCCCGCACTTTGTCACTGGAATCAACTATTTCCTCTAAATGCATTTCTTGTTTAGATCATATGTGTTTTTTGCATTCTCATAGTAATGAAAATAATGTAAGCAAGGAACTTGAGCTACATATGTCATGATAGATTGTATTTTTACCACAAAATATTTGCAGGGATTTTGTACCCCCCACTTGATGATGCCAGTCTTGGCCATGTGATCAACTTAAACCAATGAAATGTGTTAGTAACAGTGACTACTTTCAAACATAAGCTTGGTTCTTCCATCTCTTTCGCACGTCTGCCTCCAGACTAACATGTTTCTGAGTGAAGTGGCTGGTCCAGCCCAGGTCAGGAAATGAAGATGACCCAAGTGCCCATGTAACATAAGGGAGAAATAAACCTGTACTGGGGTTTATATACTCTAAGATTCTGGGATCATTTACTACCACTGCATAATGTAGCGTGACTGTCATACATACTAAGAAGAAGATGTAGTGGATATGACACAATCCTTGTTCTCTCCTTAATTTAATTCATTAATTTACATTTGAAGCACATGATTTTTCATTCAAGTATTTGGTGCATTGGACTGAGAAGAATTTTTGGACTATCGTTTTTGGAGGGTGAAGGATGGGAAATGCATTACACATACTAGTCAGCAAACAATTTTATCAAAAGTACTGACATACCCCTGACCAGGTGGTGGCACAGTGGATAGAGCATCGGGCTGGGATGCGGAAGACCCAGGTTCGAGACCCTGAGGTCGCCAGCTTGAGCGTGGGCCCATCTGGCTTGAGCAGAGCAAAAGCTCACCAGCTTGGACCCAAGGTCGCTGGCTCCAGCAAGGGTTGCTCGGTCTGCTGAAGGGCCGCGGTCAAGGCACATGTGAGAAAGCAATCAATGAACAACTATGATGTCGCAACGGCAACGAAAAACTAATGATTGATGCTTCTCACCTTTCTCCGTTCCTGTCTGTCTGTCCCTATCTATCCCTCTCTCTGACTCTCTCTCTCTCTGTCCCTGTAAAAAAAAAAAAAAAAAAAAAAGTACTGACATGCAAAATTTCCAACCCTTATCTTCAGCATCAGGTGATTACCTAAGTTGATTTCAAGCTAAAATGCAAGAATTAATTTTAGTTTCAATTCAATCAACTATGCATAAAAATTAAAATGTTTCCAACCTTTGTCTATGTTATGTCCATCCCATCTGTAAGTGAGCTTTATGTGAAGTCTTCTACAAATTCCCCAGGCAGGGCTGGTTGTTCTTACCTCTGCATTTTTATATGTTTAACCTTGCCTCTCACAGAAGAAATACCTCTGATTTATAAGTTTATATTTTGCTGAGTAGATCACCCCTTGAGAGCAAGAACTGGGTCTTATCTAACATTTTATGAATATTAAAGATTCATTCATTTTTTTATTCATTCATTCAAAAAATACTTATTGAGCAATTATTGCATGTCAGATGATGTTCTTGGGCTGGGACTCTAGTAGTTAAAAAAACAAATATGTTCCTGCCTCATGGAAGAGAAAGGCAATAAATAAGCAAAAAAAAAAAAAAAAAGTTCAGAAAATGCTTAAAAACTATAAGAAAGGTACAAGGTGAAGTAATAAAAGATAATAGCAAGTTAGTGGATACAAACCTACCCAGGTGTGTCAAGAAGGCTTCTAGAAGGAGGTAAAATTTATGAGGACACTTGAAGGTAAAGAAGGAGCCACCTGCAGGAAAAGTGTCTCAACGAGAAGCAAAAGGGAAACAATGTCCCTGGTACTCAAAAGAGCTTGGTTTGTTCCTCATTTGAAAAGTGGAAAAAAGTTCATTACTACAGAGAGACCCAAAGAGGACTTGGAGAAACAATGAGTACTGATAGGACATAATAAGGAATTTGGAGTTTATTCTAAGGGAATTGGGAAGCCATGGATGAATTTTTAAGAGAAGAGAAACATGATCCTGTCCATGTTTTAAAAGTTTTTCTTATTTAGGGAGTGTATGGGTTTGTGGGGCAGCAGGAATAGAGTAAAAGTCCTTTTAAGGGGCCACTGAAACTGTCCGTGCAAAACGTGATTGTAGCCAAGATCATGGGGGGCAGTGCAACAGGGGAGAACAGAGTGGGTTTTGGATATATTTCAGAACAAGAAATCATGAGAGTTGCCAACAAGCTGAATTCTGTGGGTGAGAGAAGGGAGAATCAAGGTGATGTCTGTGTTTGGGGCTGAAGCACATGCCTGGTTGGAGGGGCTGTTTACTAAGTGGGTTTGATTGGAAAAGGAGCAGTCTTATGATGGGTCAAGGTAAGAATCTTATTTTGGATACATTAAGTCTGAGGTGCCTGGGAAATAGGGAAGAGGAGGAGATGTTGAATGGGCATAGCTGAGAACAAAACTTTGGGCTGAGATATAAATTTTGGAATTGTCAGCATATAGATGTTATTTAAAGCCACGGGACTGAAGGAGATTACCTGGGAGAAAGGCCCAGTAAATGTTTACTGAGTGAAACAATGGATGCCAAGAGAGGTGTGGTGGGTGGCTATTCCTTCATGGAACAGGGTGAGGCCAGAAGAGAAGCAGGCGGGTGGAGGAGACTATGAGCTAGGTTTGGGTTTGTCAGTTGCAGGTACCTGCTCTTCATCAGTTAGAGATTGCCAGGAGGTGCTCACAAATGTGTATGAACTTTGGGGGGAATTATAGCTGATGGAAAATACATCAGCCTCATCGGCTTCTTGAGGTGGTTGAACTCTTGGAATGAATAAGACATCTGGGAGGCCCATGAGAGTGAGGAGAGGGGGGTTGCTGATGGAAAGGCAGTGTCCACATGCCCAAGGTGAATAGAGAAGAAGAAGCCTTTCAATAAACAATGCTTGGAGTTGGGGCAAAAGAGTAGTGTTGACAGCATTGGGTGGACAAAGGGTAAGAAAGAGTTCATTGTCAACAGTGTCATTTCACTCAAGAGAATGGGGATAAGGTCATTGGATTTGGTAAATGAAAGCTGACTTGGCAGAAAACAGTCTTAGAATAATGGTGGGAGCAACTCCTTGAACAGTAGACGAAAGGTGGGCTCCTGGAGAAGGTGCTTCATTTTCTCACGAGGCTCCCTGGAGATGGAAAAAGATAATTTGAGGGGAAGGTGGTCTGAGAAAAGGTTTTTTAGATAGAAGAAGGAAAGAGGTCACTACTTCATTGACTGCGGATGTGTGCACTAGGGAGAATGTAATTGTTGCATTACCAGCTGCACCAGACGCTCTGCTAGGGAGAGGGCTGCCTCTGTTTAGGAAAATACTTTGACAGGGTGTTTTGGATTTGAAAGATTGTGACTCCAAGCATGGTATATAGGGAGACATGGAAAAATAAGGAAATAACCAAACTATTCCATGTAAGAAATAAAGAGGAACTTGGGGTCTAGGATGGGCAGAAAGAGAAGAGGGGAGGACAAGGAAAAAGAAAGGAGAAGTGGACAGAGAATTCGGGATGTGGGGAGGGTTGATGGACATTTAAAACTAGGAGAGTGATATCATAATTTGTTAAGACTGGTATACCTGTCTCTGTTCCCTCCCGTTTCAGTCAAAGCCTGCCACACTCACAGTCTGAGGGATAGAATACCGGAGGAAATGGAAGAATCAGGGAGGTGTCCAATGTTAGTTTGTCTGGAGTGAAAAGGGATAACTATCTTTAGATAGTAAAATGAGCCCCAAATTGAACAAATTCACAGAGAACCAGGAGAAGCCTAAAGGACTCCTCTGAGAATCTTTGTGTTTTCCTTGACAAGTGAGGTTTGGGATGGAGGTCAGTTTCATTTGAATCTCAGGGAATAAGGTTGACTAACATCAGAGTTCAGGCATACTCTGGGCAAGGGACGATATGCTAAAGACTTAAATAGTTACATTATTTTTCAGAATGAGACAAAAGGGTAAATATTACAGTATTAAGTCATATTTTCAGATAAGCAAAGTGACTCAGAGAGGTTAAGTGAATTGTCCAAGATTGCACAGATTGCATTACTGAAGGAGAGATTCAAACCCAGATCTTTCTGACTCTGATGCTATTTTTATTTCAGCAAACTGACCCTACTCATGGACTGGGCTGAGAGGATAAAGTAGGAAGACTTGCAATATTAACAGACTGACAAAAGGAGACAGGAAAGGAGAGCACAGGAGAGAGAGAGAAAAAAAGGATACACAAGTAGGAGGCGGTATTTGATGAAGTGAAGTGATTTCCCTAGCCCTTCTCCACCCCTACTTTTCTGCCATCTGCTTGGGAGAGTCTGAGCCTGGCACCATGCTTCCAGGCAAAAAATGAGAGCAATTAGAGGGCTCTCCCTCCTCTGCTTAATTTTGGATGCTGAGCCCCTGTATAGACTGGTTATTTTCTATTTGGCTGAGCAGATATGAGCAATGTTAATTCTATAATTGGGCCTACTACCCTGGGTGCTTGATAAGCATTAGGTACCCAACCACGTTATTCTAACTGAAGCAGCTTCTCTTTAAAGCTATTGGTGCTCATGTGTAGGCCCTTAGGCCTTTCCATGCTTCAAATAAGCTTAAACTGCACACTCAGCCTCACACAGCAGGGGGCCTGGCTCCCTGAGCACTTCGCTTTTGCCAAGGACTACTCTTGGTTCTGCTCCTGCTTATTTATGCTAAACGATGATTCCCCTGTGCCCAGACATGAAAACAGGGCCTCAATTCATAAATCTGCTACTCCTCAGTCTCCGCACAGTTTTTAGGTCCCTAATGATCACTGATGCTGTGTTTTCATTGCAAGTAAGTGTCCAGGAAACAGCTGCATACTGGGCTGGACAGGATTCTGGGCTGTCAGTTGAAAACCCTGGCTGGTGGTCCAAATTCCACTAAAGACCTGGTCCAGGCATTGGCGTTCTGGCCTCAGCTTTTTCACATGCAGAGTAAGAAGTTAGTCTAGACTAGAGGAAGCAAACACACCCACTGTCTCCTTCTGAGCCCATGGCAGACATGACAAATTGATCTTTTGCCTCTTCTGGCTGTGCTCTAGGCAGCCATTATTAGTCGATTGGGTTTAACATCATGAGTCAACGTCATTTTTCCCCATGCAGAGAAAAAAGACCTACCCTGAGGACTGCGATTGCTCCCGCCCTCAAGGAAAGGCTGCCTCAAACGTGTTCCAGCCATACAGGAATTCGTTTGTATCTTCCTTTCATCCAGGATTCTGTCATCTTCTTTATCACTTTTATGGGCATTTTACAGGTAGAGGCAGATTTAACAGCAGGCCCTGGGCCCTGACTTCTGAAGGGCCCACAAAACCCCAACTTAACACTTTTTTCTAATGACACCAAGTTTGGTTTCATATGTGCAATTTTAACATTAATAGTACACCATATATATTTTTTTAAATATGGTTAACATGTATTTTTATTTTCTCTGTCTCTCTCTCTCTTTTTTGAGGCGCCCAATATTTTCTTCTGCACCCAGGGCATCAATCGATCTTAATCTGCCTCTGTTTACAGGCCTTCCCAGTAGAAATGTTTTTTGGGTTTAGTCTTCAAAACTCCCATGTTAAAATGTTAGCCTGTGTCTCCATTTTATTTCCATGTTAAAATGTTAGCCTGTGTCTCCATTTTATTTCCATGTTAAAATGTTAGCCTGTGTCTCCATTTTATTTTTGGATAAGATAAAATAATATTAGGTTTTATAATTAAAGATAAGGGATCACCTTGGAGATCACCAACTATTTGCTATTAACAAGAGCCAACCTTTATTGAGGGCTTAGTGCCAGCCATTGTGTTGGCTGTCTTACATGTCTCAGCTCCTTCAAAGTGCAAAACAGATATGGCTAGCCAGTGATCTTGGTGTTGTTGTACCTGATAGACTCTCTCATCACTCTACTCTGTTGGCCTCATCCCACAAATGGTCTACTGACTTTGCTTCTGTACCTGGACTGTTGACAATTCTCAGGGGAAATTAAATAACCAAGTGACACCCTGAGCTCTGAAGCACAGATGGGTGTAACAAAATTGTTTTGTCACTGGGGAGCTCTCAGTCTCCCCCTTCTCTCTTCTCAAGCTTCCTTCCAATATTCCTCCTTCACACTCTAGGCAGATGTTTTCATTCATTGCTTCATTTTATAAATTAGAAAATTGATGTGCTACAACATTGTCTCTCGTCCTTGCCATTTGGATCTATGTCCCTCTTTCCTGTCCATTCTCACTTCCAGGAAGGACCTTTCTCCCTGTTAACATCTCACTCTCCACCACACTTTCATTTCACCCTCTTCCATCAACTGGGGACCTCATTTCTTTGTAGTTCTTTCTCTCTCCTCCATCACCAGCTTTTTTCTACTTGTTCATTCTCTTGATCCTTAAGAGACTCAGATTTCTCAAATTCTAAACAGCTCTTCCTTGATCCTGGGTTTTTTGTATTTTCCTTTTCCTATTTAGCAAGTTTCTTAGATTAATCTACCCTGCCTGGTTTCCAGACTCATTCAATCCATGCCCTAGGACCTGGTTTACATCCTTCCCTTCCCTTACCCCTTGACCCCACCAACCTGTTACATCCAAGGTCATTGAAGGACCACATATAATTGAACCCAGGGACATTTCTCAGTCCTTTTTCTGAACTTCTCTGTATCATTAGATGTAACCATCACTCTCTCCTTCTCAAAATTCTCTGCTCCCTTAATTTTAATGGTTCTATTTTATTTTTTCTGGTTTCTCCTCCTACTTCTTGCATATTTTTTTCTGTGGACAGCCTCTCCTAGATTTTCTTTCTTGCCTTTGCTTTACATGTAGGTGTTTTGTGGGCTCCCTCGATTCCCACACAGCCTGCCCTCTCATCACCTCCCATGGTGTTAACTACCAACTTTGTGTAGATGGGTCTCAGCTCTAACCTCTTAGTTCAGCCTCTAGTTCATTCATTCCCAATGACTCCCGCTCATCCCCATTGGCACATCCCACAGCGCTTTGGAGGCAGCAAGTCTAAACCTAGAGATCTCTCTCTCTCTCTCCACGGTTCTCTCTACCTGTCGACCCCCAGACACACTTGCCTCCAGAATTTTCTAGATGGTGAACGGCGTGTGCCTGCACTCTGCCTATATAACAGGGAATCTTTGTTCTTTCTTCTCATGTACCCATCACTTTCAGACAGTCCCTGATGCTCTGCAAGGTCTTATCTCAAACAGTTCTCAAACTTTATCCTTCTTTCTTGCCCCCACTCCCATTTAGACACTCATATTCTCTCACCTGGAACTTTCAACCCTCCTAATTTGTCACCTCACCTCTAGCATTACCACCCTCAAGTCCCTTTCTAAGTCCCAGACCTTCAGTCTGGCCTTTAAAACACAAAAATGACTGTGTCCCTTTCCTGCTTAAAGTCTTTCTGTGAATATCATTACAGTGGTCCCTCGTCTATCATGGGGGTTAGGTTCCAGAAAAGTAGAGACTTTATATTTATTTTATGGCTTTATAAACCCTCCCCACACTCTTATTAACCTTTCCCACACTATTTTATATTGTTTTCAATGTTTTAGGATAGAAAATGCTTATTTTATCCAAAAAATAATTAAAATAATAAATATATAAAAATACCTATATACTGTAAAATCCTGCAATATAGCAAAAAATACACAATACAAAATTAGATATATACAATTTAAAAATCCATGATACAGTAAGACCACGGAAAATGAACTGCAATATGGCAAGGGATGACTATACTTAAAGGATAAAGACCAATCGCCTTGCTGTGTTTAGCCAAAGTTTACAGAGGTTAAGGGTGTGGACACTGGAGCCCCAATATCTTTCTGGGTTTAAATTCCAACATCATCTTGATTTGAGACTATTTCTTAATCTAAGTTTCCTTGGCTATCTTTTATGTAAAATAAGGGTAGTTGAAATATATTTTAAGATTGAGTGCAGTAATGCATCCACAGTGCTTTATACTGTGCCAGATATTTATGAGAGCAGTCTCATTATTACTCCTTCTACTGTGGTTATTGTCATAACTTTGTTCATGCTGTTACTTCTCAAGAATATGTGTTTTATCTCTTACCCACCCTCCACCATTCTTCTGCTCCCATCCCTCTTTCTCTCTCTCTGTCATACCACACAGACACACACACACACACACACACACACACACGCATGCACACACATACACACATGCACAACTTAGTCTTCACCAAGTCCCAACAGTCACCAAGCCTGCTTCAAATCAGACACTGGCTGAGTAGCCCCTTCTGTGCATTTTACTCACATCTGTGCTCACCTATGACACCACTGATCATTCAGGAAACAACTCACCTGTTTGTTCATGGTCCCCATGACACTGTGAGCAACCAGAAGAAAGAGACTAGCACAATTCTTGACATAGAGATGCTGCCCACTAAGTGTTGTTAAATAAGAGAATAAATGAAAGCATTTGCAAAATGTGTCTATACTTCCTCAATACTGAGAGAGCTCATTCTTCCCTTTATGTTCCCACTTAATGTAGGACCCTGCCTTTATCCCTTTCCCCAGGCCTCAACTCTAGTTAACCAGTTGCCAATGGCATCATTTTTGACACAAGGGATTAGAAGTGGCAGCCAAAGCTACCCTTGTTTCTCTAAAAACCCTGAGATGTCCTAAAGCTTTTTGTGAGTAGACTTGAGAGTTTTCCCATGAATGAGGGGTCCTGTTAGCTCAGAGTACCAGCTGGATACTGATGGGTTAACTACTATTCCAAAGAAGAGCAGGCTCAGGGGTGATGAAAAAAACAACACCAAAAGACCCTTTGAAATGTTTTGTAATTGCCTACTAATCATTCAGAAACATTAGCCTATCCCTCTCACTCCAGCCAAT
The DNA here is from genome assembly GCA_037038555.1 of Rhynchonycteris naso. Lineage (NCBI taxonomy): Eukaryota > Metazoa > Chordata > Mammalia > Chiroptera > Emballonuridae > Rhynchonycteris > Rhynchonycteris naso. The sequence continues at coordinate 276,074,928 of CM072995.1, read as the reverse complement.
CCTCTTCTCTCTTCATTAAAGGTACAAGGCCAGCATCCAAATAAGAACCGGTCTTTGCTTTTACAAGAAAAGGGTTAGATTCAGAAGCCAAGAGGAACTAATCATTTTTGATTAGTTAGTTTCAGACTTCACTGAGTTTTGTTGGGTCTAGATTATCTGAATCTTTATTAAGGCAGCTGGATCGGGCAGCAACTACAGGAGCAGTAACACCCGTGAGTGCATTTAAATAGTGGTTGCCCCATGGGCACGTAGGTGTGTCCACAGACTCCTATGCGCAGGTGCGGTCAGCTGTGCCCCTGGGTCGGGGATGTGGCATAGACATGTGATGTGTGCCTGCGTGGGAGAGAGGTGAAGTGCTCCAGGGTGGGGGGACTCACAGAAGAGTGAGGGCAGTGTGTCAGTCCCCACACTTGTCTTCTAGCCCAGCCCCTGAAAGGCCTGACTGCCTGGAAGTAATTTGATTTAATCTTGGCTTTCTTCTGGGATAGACTTAAGTAAGCAAGTATCAAGCCACTCACAACCTCAATTAGGCGACACATAAATAACGAATTCCCAGATTAGCTGAGAACATACAGGAAGAATGTGAGAACAATAGAACCAGCTTTCCTTAAGTGGTCTCTTCCTTCAAGGGGCTCCAGTTTCTCCCGGCGGATGTCTGTGGCAGGAGCCAGGGAGACATCTCAGTCATTCCATTTCTCTCTTGTTTATTCACTTGTTGATAATTTGTTTATCCGTTGCACAAACCCTTACTAAGCCCTTCTGAAAACAAGACACGATGCTAGATGTTGTGGGGGAAGGCAAGGTGAAACCAACAGGAATTATTTCCCAATTAATGGCTCACAGTTATAGGACAGGTTTATAAGAGAAGTAAAAACTGACAAAACAGGTTCCTGGTAGAGTACAGTAGTAGATTGTCCTTTCCAAGGATGATCGTGACAAAATCTCTCATTCTACATGCTCTTTATACAAGGTAACCTTGACATTCCTCCCATTCAGTGAGGGAGTCCATGGACCTGACAGTCTATCGAACGTGGTCAGAACTTTGTGGCTGCTTCATCAACAGAGTGCATTGGGAGTGGTGCTGTGTGACCTCCAAGGCTAGGTAAGAAGGTTGTGCCCATTTCTCCTTGGCATGCTTACTCCTGAAGCTTGATCACCATATTGTGAGGAAGCCCAAACCAGCCCAGGCCACATGGCTCTGGTCCACAGTTCAACTGAAGTCCAGACTGATACCAGCATCAACCACTACATGGAGGAGTGAAGGTGCCTCCGGGTGACTCCTGCCCTAGGTACAGAGTCACCCAGTCTGTGAGACTTCAGGCTGAGGCCAGACATGAAGCAAACAAGCAGCCCCTGCCCTGCTCCTCTATTTCTAACACAGAATGTGTGAGCTTCACAGAATGGTTGTTTGACATTGCTAAATTAGGGGATCACTTGTTACACAGCAACAATGACTGCAAAAAAGCTCTGTGGGAGAAATCTTGGAGTCTGGGGATTTTGTTTCTTTTTTAAAAATTTACTTTTTAATGTATTGTGTTGATATGGTTTCAAGTGTACAACTCAATATAATACCATCTGCACATCATATCATGTCCCCCCCCCATCTTTGACCCTAGTGTCAGAAATTCAACGGTTAGAGATTCATTCCTTGACATTGAAGGTTTTTGACCTTTAAGTTTTCTGTTAAAATGCAGATACTCTTGGGAGAGGGAAATCTTGAGTTCTTATTTAAACTACCACCTTGGCAAAGATTCAATGATAGCTGGGCTGGAGAGCAACAGCTATAAGAAATTGGGACAAAGTTAAAAGCAATTCTGTTGAAAAAAAAAAAAAAAGGAAGAAATACTATGTTCACTAGATTGTGTCAGTGCATCAAAAGCCCTCTACCTGCATTGTGGGTATTTCAGGCTGGCTGCTATGCAGCATAATGGGGGTTAGTTCCAGGCTGTGGAGCACTGCCCGGAAATTGGAAGCTTCTACTCAGAGTGAAAAAGGGGGTGATGGTGGGTTTGATTCTCGTGCACAATGTCCTTTTTTCCTCCCTGGAAAATGAAAGCTTCCTTCTCTCAGAATTCCAGATCCGAGAAAACATGAGAAGGAAGTTAAAAAAAAAGATTTTTTTTTTTTGGTCTTGGTAGGAAATAAGACCTTTTTGTAGAATTTCAAAAATTGACAAATACTCTATCTCAGCTTTGGGAGAGGTGGGAGAGGGGGACAGAGAAAAACAATCAGCAAAGGGAATAGAGGGTAGTGTTAACATGAGGGTGATTTTCCACTCCAGCTGCTCATCTTAGTAGTTTTTTTTTTTTTATAATTGCTTTAATATATGGATGTGTAGTGATGAGAAGCCCCACAGGTGACTGGAACTCTTAGGACCAGATGGCACCTTGGAGATCAGCTGGTCTGACCCTCACTTGGAGATGTGGGGTGAATGAGGCATCCCTAACCACACAGCAGGTGCCTGGCCCAGACTGGCCCGGCATATCGCCAACCCTCCTTCCTGGGTTCCACTGAGGAGGCACTGGGCTTGCTCTGGTCCTCCCTCTGTCAGAGTCGAAATGCATGTGGCTTCCACTACTTTTGGTGGCTTTAACATTGCAACAAGGGTGACCCTCCAACCAAGAATCATGACGTGCTGAAGCATGGGAACTCTGAGACAGGCTGAAGCTCCATAACTGATTTTGGCTGCTTTTATTTTATAAACTCAGGTATTGGGGTCCTGCCTACCCTGAACCTCTGTTTTTGGGGGTTGGCAAAGAGCCATCTGTCGGCACTTCCTAGGGCAGTCAGAGCATGCTCTGCATGCAGTGAGCCTTACTGGCAGGCAGCTCCCAGCTGATGGGCACCTCTACCTATAGGGCAGAGGTCCCTGGCTCACCACCACCTACCATCAAGCCTGCCACTCTGCCTAAGAAGGAGTCAGTGAGGAGCTTCTCTCACCCCTGCCCAGGCTCGCTGTGATTCAGGGACTGGGCTGAGTTACATATAAATTCTTCTGGTGATGGCGGTTCACCCTGGTTCAGCAGCCCATGTGGTCACAATCGATCAGTGGGTGTCCCTCTCCTAATGATGCGAGCTGTGAGGAGTTGAGATGTTTACACAAGGTCACTTTATTAACAGGGAAATCGCTCTCATGATAAATGAGCCTTCTGATGCTGCTGTCCTATCTTTCTCTCTCTCTCTCACACACTCACTCCCTCTTACTCTCTCTCTCTCCTTCTTCCCCTCTCTCTCCTGCAAGAGTTTTTTGGAGCCACAGTTTCTGCCTGCATCCTCAGATGCTCCAAACCTTTGATGCTAGGAGACTCAGTCCTCCCTTTGAGCCCAATCAATTAAGGCCAATGTCCCAGTAAAAGGAAAGGTAATTATGAGCCTCTTCACACAGCTTCCTCCAAAGTGAGGTCAGCAATGGCTCCCAGAGAACCACATCCTTGTTATGGACAGAATTTCAGATCAATGATATTCATTTTTTAAATTTGTCTAGCACTTTTCAATTTACAAAGATTTTTCCCCATTCTTTACAGTAAACCCCTTTTATTGGCTCTTTCTGAGTGAGGAGGAACTTGGGAAAATTTATTATTGTTTTTATTTCTATTTTAAGGATGAGAAAACTGGAACTCAAGTACAGGGTAAAAATTAAAGTCCTGTTGAGTCTTTTGACTTAAAATCTAAGAGCATGATATTTGGAGCCAGAAAAGTTTAGATTTAAATCTTGGCTGCCCAGCTTCTAACCAAGTGACCTTGGAAAATTATTTTTATTTTGTTTTGTTTTGAAGAATAGATTTTATTTTTTCCTTTAGTTTTAGGTTTACAGAATAATTGAGCAGAAAGTAGAGAGCTCTTATATACCCCCCACACACACACACACGTGTAACTTTCCCTATAACATCTTGCCTTACTGTGGTCCCCTTGTTTCAATTGAGGAACCAATACTGGTACATTATAACTGACTAAAGTTCGTAGTTTACAATATGGTTCTTTCCTTGTGTTTCACAGTTTATGGGTTTTGACAAATGCAAAATGTTATATATCCACCATTCCAGTGCTATCCTGAAAGTTTCGCTACCCTAAACATCCTCTGTGTTTCACCTGTTCACCCCTTCCTCCTACCTTCCTCTCTATCCCAGAGCTACCACAGATGATTTTTCTTCTTTTTCTTTTCCATGTGAGAGCAGGGGAGACAAAGAGACAGGCTCCCACATGTGCCCAACCAAGATCTACCTGGGAACCCCTGTCTGGGGCTGATGATCTGCCAATCTGGGGCCATGTTTACAACTGAGCTATTTTTAGCACCTGAGGCGGAGGCTCCACGGAGCTATCCTCAGCATCTGGGGCCAATATGCTTGAACCACTCTAACCATGGCTGTGGGAAGAGAAGAATGAGGGAGAGAGAGAAGAAGGAGAGGGAGAGGTGGATAAACAGATGGTCACTTCTACTGGGTGCCCTGTTTGAGAATCGAACTAGGGACATCCACACGGCAGGCTGATGCTCTACCACTGAGCCAACTGGCCAGGGACCCACAGAGCAGTCACAATCTTTAGTCTGGTCTTTTTCAGAATACCACATCGTTGTAATGATTAAGTATGTAGCTTTTTCAGATTAGATTTTTTTCATCAATAATATGCACTTAAGTTTTCTCTATGTCTTTCTATTCCTTGATAGCTCACTAGTTTTTATCTAATCAAGTGTCAAACATGGTGCCTGACCAGTAGTAGCCCGTGTCCATTACTATGATTGTTGTTGTTCTTGTTACACCTGCTATTGTCATGATAACTGAACAGTCTGCTGAGTGCTCCTGGGGGGCTTGTTTAGGGCTGAGAAGGGCTCACATTGAAGGAAGAGAATGAGACCGAAGTTCTGGGCTCAGGCCACGGGGCTAACACTATCTTATGTAAGCCCAGATCACTTTAACTCTGTGAGTCTCCACTTGATACTCTGGGAGAGGAAGTGTGCACCCAGGTGATGTGCACGTGCCTTTCAAAAGAACTTTTACAAAATAATGTGTTTTTTAATGCCTCTACTGTGGCTGAAGCCCCACAGGCTAGAGGGTTCTTGGGGTCCTCTTCTGACCTCTCCAAGAAAAGAAGGGCTAGCTTGGTCTGTGAGGGGTCACCAGGGTGAGTCAGTAAAAAACTTTCCAGGAAGCAGAGTAACCAGAGATCTGTTGAGCAGAAGGGTGATTGGCAGGAAAGATAGATGTTCAGTTTATCTGCTTGGCCTCAAAGAGTCCAAAGACCACACAGACTCCCTGAATGTCTGAACCAAAGGGCCACTGAAGTGACCTAGGCAAGGAAAGTCACAGGCTTAGGCAATGAGGCAATTTGGGCAGGGGGACATATTTTCTCATATTAATTCTCTGTCTAGCTTTTCTCTTAGTAATAATGCAAGGATCCAGTGACATATTTAGAGAAATGCTTTGTAAACAAAAACCTAGTAAAAGTATTATTTTCTAAATACCAATTATGCATAACTAACAATCTTCTACAAATTTCTTAACTTCCCAAGCATCTGTGTCCTCATCTGTGGAATGAGGAACACTAGCGCCAAGTTCAATTTATGGGGTTGCTATGAGGTTTGATGGGATAATCAATCATGATAGGCCGGTGCCATGCATGTGTAGGTATGTGTGTATGTGTGTATATATATATATATGTGGGTATAGTTGGGTATGTTTATATGTGTATGTATGTATGTACATACAGGTGTCATGCACACACATGTAGTAAGTACACAGTCATGCACTTCACTTAAAAGTCTCAGAAATCTGTTTGGCTAATATGATTCTTCCCATTTTATGTATGAGAAGACTGAAGGTTGGAGAAGACAACATGCTTGAAAATACCTAATAGGAGAAAGAGTTGAGATTTGAACACATGCTATTTTGTCCCCTATCCCAAAGCAGATGCTTTTCCCACCAAACCCCTAGCTGTGAGTGTGCAAGCTAAACACATATAAGGTTGTGTTTCTGTTGGAAAACTACAAGGCAGCATGTTTCCCATTGAGGTTTATTCTGTTCTCTTGGCCTTGGAGGTAAAGAGGAGTGGAGCTGTGGTGGTAATGGAGGAGGAAGGGCCTGGTCAGGCTAACTCTGGTTAAAGCTCTGGGCAGGATCTGGAGAGTGGAGGAGGCGTGTGAGCAGCTAAGGGGTGCGTCAGACCGAGGAAGGGAAGCCATGCTGCTTAGGAGAGAGAATGACTTAGGAGGAGCTGCCGAGACACCGGAACTAAACTTAGTGTTGATGTATGATAGCCAGAGCATGTTACTGAAAGGCATAAAATAATACAAAAAGTTATTTTTCAGCCAATATGCTGATGCAGCACCATTTGGGATCCCTAACTGAAAATGATATATGAATTATCTGAACCCAAAGTCGGAAGTATAAATTGTAGAATATATCTTTCACTGTCTTATTTGGGCTGTAAAGTGACACCTTATTATTTCTCCCTCCTGGGCTTCATTTAATGAATCGAGGTTTGAAAGTGAAATATTTATTATATTGCAGGAGAAAGAATACACTGGGCTTTAGTGAAAAAGGGAGAAAAGGGCTGTGGAGATCAGGAGGCATCTTGAAAATTGGTCTCTTTCTTGTTTAGGAGAATGGCTGATGTGGATGTTTTCCCCGAGTTGTGAGAAGCTCACTGCAGAGCCCCGCCCCCCCAGCATGGTGCACACAGAGGTGTGTGCTGCTGACTCAGGGCTTCAGACCCTCTGTCGGCTCTCACCTGCAAATTGTCCTCATCTGATAGGGAGCATCCGGTGGATGAGAGATGGCATTTGATTATGATGCTTTCCTGAGTTGCTTGGGGAGATGGAGTACCGTGAGCACTCTTATTAAATTAGCCCAGGATGGAGGGAAGGGAGGAAGTGAGGAAGAGAATGTCTTCATCTCCACTGGTTATTGGATGTTGGGTAATGACAATTGATTATTCAAACCACAGGGGAAGTCACTGAGACTCAACACAGGTTTAATGGATGTATTTCTTCAGTTGGCCCCCAAATCAGGCCTGATGGATGACTAGGGGAGTTTACTATGTCATATAACTGCTCAGAGACAGACAACCAGAGTGTCCCACTGTTCAGAGTAAGGGCACTTGTTCCCAGGATGCTAAAGGGTGCCTAGTGTCCCCATGAAACGCATGGGGGAAGAAAGGGGTCAAAAGTTTAGACTCACGTTGTAAGACACGGTCACCAAGCAGCTGTACGACATTTCATGTGACTGTGACTATAGCTCAGGGATGACAACCTACACACAAATTCAGTGTGTTTGCTCCTTATTAATTCAACCAGCTATTCATTTAGCCACAAAATGTTACAAGCAATTCTGTGTGCTATACTCTGTGTTGAGCACAGTGGAAGGGAAATAATATCCAGCCCCATGCTCAATAACCTTTGGACTAGCAGGGAAGACAAATCATAGACAGAAATCAAAAAGGGTGTGTTAAGTTATACCAGCTGGGAAGGGATACAGCACTGGGCACAGAAAGGAGCTGGTTGACTTTTGTTGAAGGGAGAGGGTGTGAGAAAGGTTTCAGTGTGTCCACAAGTTGATTCATGGACAATATATGAATGACTCCCACCCTCATGAATGAGGAGATAATATTTACAAAGGCATTCTTGAACATGTGCAGAAGGCAAAGGGCTGTAAACAGAAAAACCAGACAGTGTGTTGGACACGGGATGGCAAAGCTCTCAGAGTGGGGAGTTTGTTACAGATGTCAATTTTGTGGGCACAAATCCTCCATTTTCACACTGAATTCTCTCTTCCTATCACTGACCACCTGATTGGGGTTATCCTGATACACTTATTGTCTCTCATTACTTCCAAATGGAAACATAACCTTTGACTTTTTTGCTTAGACAGGCTGTACATATTCAAGGGGCTGGCGGACATGGATGGGAGTGGGCACTTTTTCCTCTCACTCAACAAACATGGTAGAAAGAATGGTGCCCGCTGCCCTCACCCCACACTTCTTTCTTCTCCCAGCACTGTTTCCCTAGCCATCCACTCTCCATTCCCTGGTGTGATGGAACTCACTGATGGGGCAACACATAAGCTGTTTGTGGGGCCAGGGCACAGGTACCTCTCTCCAGAAACCCAGAGCCCTAAACACTTTAGCCCAGGGGTCCCCAAACTACGGCCTGGCCCATGGGCTGCATGCAGCCCCCTGAGGCCATTTATCTGGCCCCTGCCGCACTTCCACACTTCCGGAAGGGGCACCTCTTTCATTGGTGGTGAGAGGAGCACAGGATGCATCCGTACCCATAGTTCCCATTGAAATACTAGTCAGTTTGTTGATTTAAATTTACTTGTTCTTCATTTTAAATATTGTATTTGTTCCCATTTTGTTTTTTTTTACTTTAAAATAAGATATGTGCAGTGTGCACAGGGATTTGTTCATAGTTTTTTTTTTATAGTCTGGCCCTCCAATGGTCTGAGGGACAGTGAACTGGCACCCTGGGTAAAAAGTTTGGGGACCTCTGCTCTAGCCAGTAGCTCACAGCTGCTTTGTAAGCAGAAGGTGCTTGAGATGAATTTGACTGGTGCTCTGAGCCTGGGAGGCTGGAGGGGCTGTACTTCATTTGTCTGGGCAGTGTTTTGTGTTGAATGCCATTAGCACTGGGGAAGACCACGTGGTTTGGGAGGCTGGTGCACCAGTGAAATGGCAGCGGCCCCTGATGGGTCAGCAGTAAGGTAGGTATACTGTGGCTGTCCAGTATTAGCAATTCAGAGGGGACTGGCAGTGACTTTGAGCTTTCCCTTGACAGCTATCTCCTGGAAGCTACAAGTTAAGCAAAGGCACCTGCCAACTGTAAAATTCCCTGCGTTCTGTGAACAACCATGGTGGCAGTTGCAGCCCAGATGAGGCCATCACATTTCTTCATGACAAGGATGACATAACCCAATGATTGCAATGCATCTCAGCTCCTTGTCATGGTTGTGCATATATATCATTCTTAGAGCTGAATGGAACTTGGCCATGACTCAGTCTAATGTCTCCATTTTATGCATGCAGATACTGTGAGTTGATGAAGGTTACACAATGACCAAGTCCCTGGTTTCATGACTTCTCTTCTGTCCTCTCCTTGCGTCTTCCAATGTTCATGAGGAAGGGTAATGAGGAAAATTTAATTGCAAGAGACAAATAAAATAGTGGCAGGTTCAGAGTGCATCTAAGGTCTAGTGCTCAGTTTATAAATTGTGTCCAAACGAGTCTGTCTTCTAACTTTTGCTAAGCTTTTAAAAGAAGACTCCTAGTCATTTATTCTATTTATCACCATGTTCTACTTGTAGTAAAATGCATTTTTCTCCCTTGCCTCAGTGCATGCGAATTTGTATTGTAATTGGTGAGATTCAAGAAAATAACATCCAGTTGGCAGAATTCACCACCCAGGGAGAGGAGGCTAGACCCACCAGGAGTGGGGCAGAGTTTGGTACAGCCTTTCTGGGAGGGAGGGGAGGAGTAAGGTTATGATTACTAGAGATCTCTTTTTGTCTTCAGATGAGATCATGCCAAGCATCTGCAAAAACCACCCCCCAGACCCCAGTTTGTTTAGGGGAGGGCGTGTTCGGGCAGTGGGCTACCAGCATGGATAGTCTCAGGGAAAGCAAAAGCATGAAGAAGAACCCCAGTATTTACAAGAAAACACTTCCCACTAATGGGAAAGAAAGAGAATGTTTTCAGACTTTAGTAAGCGGGATGTGTTTGTGTATGTGTGTACGTGTGTGCGTGTGTGTGTGTGTGTGTGCATGTGTGTGTGTGTGTGCGTGTGCGTGTATTGGAGGAGAATGCAAAATGGCATGGCTAATAATAGGTGTTCTTTCCTTCACACGTTCTCTTCCTCAACCCCACCAACCTTCCTCTAATTTCTATCCCGTCTAGAAAGAAAACAGGGACTTCCTCTTTTGTCACGAGGTCTCAGCTAAATAGCTTGCAATGAAATGAATCTTGTTAGTCATCACAACTGAACTTGAAAGCAGATCCTTCTCCAGTTGAGCCTTGAGATGAGTCAGCAGCCCCAGCCAGTACCATAACTGCAACCCACTGCAAGACTCAAGGAAGAGGCACTCATCTCAGGTGTGCCAGGGTGCCTTAATTTGTTGTTTTAAGCCAGGTAAGTCCTGGGGTAATTTGTTATACAACAATAGGTAACCAATAAATGAGGTTGGAAAAATGTGACTCTTTTGACTTTCACATATTTTAATATTCTTCCAGCTTTTTGAGGTATACAAGACATACAACATTGGGTATATTTAAGGTATACATATAACGATTCTATATATGTATATTGTGAAATGAGAATGACCTGGCAACCTCGCTGGTCTGGTCCCCATCGCAGTGGCAGGACCTAGTACACAACATTCACTCAGTATTTGGTTAATCGGCAATCCCCAGATTGAGGAGGCATTCTCTGAGGCTCCACCAAAGCACGGCGAACACTGTGGACACCAAAGGAAGCACAAGACACCTAATCAAATTGAAATTTCAGAGCAAAGAATAATAATCTGTAGTATAGGAGATACGCTAAAACTTTACTTGCTGTTGTTGCTAAATCTAGTGCCTCTGTGCTGGGCCTGGCAGGTCCGGAGCAAGGGCAGTGCGGACCCCGGAGAAGCAGGATGTAGATGAAGTATCACATCCATCACCTCACACAGTCAAAGTTTCTTACTGTGTGCTGAAAACTTTTGAGATCTACACTCTTAGCAACATTTAAATATATAATATAGCATTGTTAACTATAGTCACCATGTTGTATGGTACGTCCCCAGAAAATCTATGCATTTAAAAAAATAAAACATAATGTCTATCCCTTAAAAGGGAAGAAGGAGGACAACCTAAAGAAGTTGCTATCAGAGCCAGAGCTTTTCTTTCTTTTTTTAACTTCAAGAACCCTGAGCCCAGATGATGGAGCTGCTGACTTGCTGGGTCTAGTCAGTTCTCCTGGCCAGACTCTTCAGAACAGACACCTTCCTCTTCCCTCACCAGCCTGTTCTACAAATCCTATCCACAATCCCTCTTTCTACTTCCAACATCCCCCGGCCCCATCCCAGGCTTCCCAGCTTCTATAGCTTCAGCTTACAATGTAGAAAAAAGCAATGTTATTAGGGTCCCCAGGGGCCAGGGGACCTCAGCAACCAAGGACTTGGTGTCTGGGCTGTCTTGGCCCTGATTATGTCCTCAATCTCTCCAAATCCAATGTTATGTCTCCAGCATCAGAGGCCCCACAGAGCCTGATTGATTACTTTGCACCTGTTGCCTGGCAATGAGATGTGAGCCTGCCAGACCACCAGGTAGGGGCCCAGGAAGCTCTCTCATTGTTCCTGCCTCTCCTCATCTGCGGACAAGGAACCCAGAGTCCCAGAGCTTCCACCTGTGGAGATACCAGAGCCTAATATATCCCTCTTCCAGGGGACTTTCTTCTGTCACTGCTGTACCCACAGCTGGCTTCCGCATAGATGGCTTCCTGCCCACCCCTCAGGGATTCCCTTCCCAAACCTTCAAAAGCATAATTCTTCTCATCTTTGCAGCATGCCCCCTTCACCACAATCTCACCCCATGCTGGCTTGTGCCTGGCATCTGAGCACGCACGCGCGCACACACACACACATACACACACACAATTACACTCACACATATGCACTCTCACATTTGTTCGCCTCCCTCTCAATACCATGACACTAAGTCTTCTGCAAACATGAAATCTATTATCCACTCAAATAATTGTCTCACCACTGCCCCTCCCCCAGGACGATTAGCATCTGTGAGCATTATTTAAAGGGCTGCTCAGTTTCCATTTTGAAAGAAGCTGTTCCCCCCTCCTTCCTTTCGTGCCCAATCCCCAGTGTAGACTTGATGCAGGGAGCAGCACGACGGGGCCCAAAGAGGTCAGCTCTCATTAATACAGATCCCATTTACTTAAAAATAGCAATATTATGCTACTTCCAAACAGCCCGACTGAGCTAAACCATTAAAGGAGTGTGCGTCGCTGACTCCGGACCTGTTGTGAAGGCTCAATATTTCACAGTGTGGAGGCACACGCACAGAACCCAGGGCGCAGCGCTGCTGGTTCAGGAGTAGAAAACTAATGGAAGAGAACGTTTTAGAGCCGAGCGCAGAGGAAGGAAGAGAGCTACCGCTGGGCCCACGTGGGGAAGGCCTCCTAAAGCTGAAGATCAAGGCAGGGATTACGTCAGTGATGTGGCTGTAGGCTTCAGGGGCTAGATGTAGGGATCAATGAACGATGTTCCGTGTCCCCCCGTCCCCTTCACACTGTCAACATTTTCCAGAACCAGTGCTCCTAATGTGGTTAGGGGACTGGATGTTCATGGGTTCCCACTCAAAGTCCAGCAAATGGCCAACTTATGTGATGCTTGGAATAAAGTCATATTTGTGGGTGTTGGGGATGAGTTTGGGGTGGCGGGGCAATTGCTAAGGGTATTAAGATGGATTTCGTTCTGATCTTAATTCTGTCTCTCACTGGGTGACCCAGAGTAAATAACTTCTTAGCTTCTAGGACATCAGTTCCCTAAATCTCTGTGATAAAGGCTACATACATCCTGAGGCTGTGACAAAGGTTCAACCTATGACCACACTCAGTCAATCTTGGTTTCTTGCTTCTTGTATCACTATTCACCTTCATTACCTTTTTCCTTGTCCCCTTTCCTTCCCTCCTCCTAACACAAAGCACTCTCTTCTCCACCACTAAGATCCCCCAAAGCCTCGGGCCAGCCTGGAAGATGGTGTGTCACATGTGCACCTTGTTCCATGGGAATGACGCCCTTGCCCAGGCCATCCTCAGACTTGTTCCCTTCTGCAGGCATGGCCTCCCTGAGATGGCTTTATATGCCTGTGCTCTTCCCATAGAGGCCAGACAGGGGAACCTCAGAGTAGACGCGTGTTTCAAAGAAACCAGGGGTCTGAGGTGCCATGCTTCAGGTTCTGGAAGAGGCTGACTTCATACTAGCTCTCATGACCCCAAATCTTTCTTGGCTTCTTCCCAAATTTCTGAATCCTGCTGTGTGAGGCTCATAGCTGAGCATCATCCTCTAGGCAGATCGGTTAGATCAGTGGTTATTAACCTGGGTTCTATTGAACCCTAGGGGTTCGATGAGTCAGTCTCAGGGGTTCAGAGAAGCCTCTGCTGCGGAGGCCAGAATAAAGTAATACCGTAATTTGTTGTGAGTTCATGCACTTTGTTGGTTTTGTTCTTTGAGCAAGGTGATATTTATGCATGGCTCATTTTGTGCACCAGTAAAAAAACATATACCTATGTCTTGAATTTGGAAAAAGAATCATATTTTATTTACCACTGAAGAAGGGTTCGGTGAATGCGAATATGAAACTGGTGGGTTCGGTACCTCAAAAAAGGTTAAGAACCACTGGGTTAGATTCTCCCAAGTGAGGGCGTGAACGTGGCATGTGTGCACCTGGACCTCTGCAACCCTTTGCCTGAATGTGGTCCCACCCTGTGCCCTACAAGGGTCCGATTTGTAGGAGGGGATAAGATCAGCCTCTGTTCACGCCTGCCACCCATGGAGTCCACCTGCCCCAGCCCAAGAGGTGGGACATTTTCACAGGCATTTGTGAAAAACTGGGGACAAAGTCTCCTCGCCCAGAGTCCTCTCCCACATCCTCTACCTGGCTTGCCTTGTGTTTTCAGGTTCTCCTTCCTGCACTGGCCGGGCCCTCTGCCTGGGGTAACCACCTTCCTCCTCCTTCTTTTCCTGGTTGTTTCTTAAAACAAAATAAAAAATTGTTTTCCCAAATCAAAGGCAGCACAAGCAGCACCTTCTGTTTTGTTGGTCTCTTGAAAAGAAAATAAAAAAAAGCATCCTTTGATTTCTTCCTCCTTTAAGCAATGGGGGCCTCTTGCCCTTTGCCACAGGTTCTGAGCATGAGAAGCTCAATTGTAGCTCCACAGACATTTAATTAGGCTCTGCAGGGGGTTGCTGTTGTTAAAGGGGTGGGTGGGGGGAGAGTTGGTTTGTTCCTTCCGCACAGCTTCAGAGCGAAAGCTGCCTCTTGAGATGAGGACACACAGTGTGGGGTTCCCAGAGGATGGCCAAGAAGTACTGGGTTTTCTGCAGGTGGGGAAGGCAGCCCAGAGGTGAAGATGGGCAGGGGCCAGCTATGCTCTTCTACCCTTGCCCAAACCCTGCTGAATGGAATACTATCTTTCTCAGGAAAATCTCTTCAAGTGTGATGGACTCTTCCAGAAATGAAAGCATACTTCACAAAATGCAATGGCCATGGACGGTCATCCAGCACAGCCCCTGCACGGCCAGTGAGGGGTCTACCTCAGGATGGACGGGGCAGAAACCTTAGTTCTTGGTGCAGACTTCATTTAGCCACCTTCTTTAGTAGCAGCTACACATGATTCAAAAGACTCATGTATAGCTGCTTAACCTCTTTTCTTCCTTTCTTTCCTTCCATTTTCTTCTTTCCTTTCTCTCTTTGAATTCCCCTTCAAAAATCCAAAATAGCAGAAGATGAAAGGGAACATATTCAAAGGTGCTATAGGGTCACCGTTTTCGTTCCTTTTTTTCCCCTCCTGCTTTGGAGAATAAGCAGACCTATAAATGAAATGTGGCTCATTCATGAATTGCTTGTGAATTACTTAGGAACACATTTTTGCGACAAAAAATGATTGATGACTCGGCTCCCGTGCTGGTCCACATATGCCCATTTAACCTAACCGTGACCTTGAAAATACGAGGCTCCTCAAATTTCCTGAGTGTTCTGTGAGCCGAGAGTGAGTCCTCAGTGGCCTCAACCTAGAGCTCCGCGCTGCATTGTGTATCCTCTGTGAGCCCTGAGCGCCTGGCTCAGCCGCAAGCCTTCGGAGGAGGAGCCGGGTGTGCTGAGGCAATTCCTAAGGGGCCAACTGCATTCATTTTGGAATTAAGACAGACTTCAGCTCTGATCTTGATTCCAGAAACTTGGGTGGGGGCTAGGAAGGGGGTGGCAGTTAGCCCTCCACATTCTCAGATGGCAGGGTGGCCCAGTGGAAACTGCCCCCAGCTGGGTGATGGAAAACAAGGTTGTAAGCATTGGTTTAACCCTTTTTTACTTTTTTTGCATTGTTGAGTGAGTTATTTAGAATCTCTGGGCCTCATTTTCCTTAATGAGAACACAAACATGAAGAAGCACATAATAATACGCATAAGTCTATAAATATATTCAGATGAGAGCAGGAGTGTTGGAAGAATGCGATTAGAATAGAGTGGTTGTGGTCTCGGAAGATTATGATGGGGTGGAGAATAATATTTATTGAACATTTACTATGACTCATGCACCATCTTGGGCAGTTTTTATAGATAGAGCAAGCTGAGAAAATATTATTTAAATATATCACACTAGCATTCCCCTGAAGGCACACATTGTCTTTCTTTAGAAAAACACCCTTGGTAAGTCGCTCTGTGTGCACAAGGTAAAGTGCTGAGGGCATCTTTGGAAAGAGGTGTGGACACAGAGAAAAGGCCAAACTGTCCCACGTGAGAGATGAATAGCGTTTCTGGTTCAAAATGGCAGACTAAGGCACATAAATTCACCTCCACTCTCTCCAGGGACCCCATTAAAAAGATGCCAAAGGAATACAGAAGTGAATAAACTCATAAGAATAGAGGAAATAGGAGTAAGGTCAGAATCACCAGCAGATGAGAGATCTCAAGAAATGCTTGGAAAATCACAATCCCATGAGAGTAAAGAAAATGGAGTGAGGATCCTGGCATACTGACAGGTGAGGCTACAGAAGAGTGGGGGCCAGTCCTCCTGGAGAAACGGAAAGAGGCTCTTGGCCTTGAGTCCAGAGGTGTGGGAAGGGGGCATGGGGAGTTGGGCTGATGCAGAACAAGTGTCCTCATGGCCTGCGGCCCTCAATACAGGGTTCCAAAAAGTAAGCAATATGGAGCTGCCACAGGGAGGCTAGAGCCCCACAAGCCTCCTCACTCAGGTCCAACCTTCTGGATGACTTTCCAACCTGCATCCTCAAGGAGGCCCATACATACACAATGGCTATTTGGACAGTCAACCAGGTTCTTATTTTTAAATCATACCTATAACCACAGATTACCTACATATACCAGAAAAATCATCAGAGTGAAATATAAACTCCAAGGTCAACAAACAGAACAACTCCATCAGTCAGAATTTGCCAGGAAGATGAAGGAAGAGAAAGTAATATGACAGTCTTTTGTGGCAGTTACAAAGAACTTTCTTGGCAACAAAACAGAAAACTATGAACTTCTGATTCAAAGGAGGCTGTTGGCTTTCTGCAACATTGGATGTAACATGAGCGTTAAGATTCACTTCCAGAACAGTCACCTTGATAAGTTTCCCGAAAATCTTGGAGCTGTTAGTGATGAGCAGGGAGAACGCTTTCATCAAGATCTGAAGACGATGGAAGAGCATTATCAGGGGTGATGGGACAGAAATATGATGGCAGACTACTACTGGAGCATCAAAGAAGATTGTCCTCAACAAGTACACAAACACAAGAACTACAAATGTAAATTTTTGCCTGAATAGAATTTAAATAAGTTTTGCGCAAATTTTATGATTAAAAGAAGTGTTTTGATATGTTCTATTTTGAAATTGTAGACAAATTCTAATGCAATCATATCTTTTAGTGTATTGGTGTATTTACTGCATTATATAAATTATTATATTTTCACAAAGATGATGCCCAAGAAGACATTCTCCTTCATTATGTTAAACTAAATGTTGAAAATTTTACAATAAGATGAAAACCTAAAATCTTGAATTGCAAAAAACCTGTAGCTTACAGAGAAAAACTAATGTTGGTTTGAAATCAGCACACTTGAATTAGGTAAGAACAAGTGTTTTTGTGGATGCAACAAAAATTTTGTTCCCCAGTGATAATCAATGAAAATATTTCCCAGAACCAAAGACAATCACAAGTCCTTTAAGCTAAAATGGTATGATAAGTGCCTAACCCAAAGAATAAAAATGTTCTACACCGAGACGCACATTGATGGCACTTGAGAACAGTGATAAAGAGAAAAAGTGGATTGGCTGTCCACCGCCAGCCTCAAGTGGGGCCCCTGGGACTGCCCTACACCCCACAACATTTTCCTAGCCTATTCATTCTCCCACTCTGGCCATTATTTCATAACATTTTCTCTTTTCTCATTATCCTCATTCTATGCTCCTACTTTCCCTCCCCTGACAAATGAAAGCAACAAAAGAACTTCCCCATGCACATGCTTACTTGCGTCTGTGCCTGAAACTTCTGCTTCTATTGTGTGACAACTGCTCACGAGACTGTCTGTACTTACACCTAGACCCAGCACATCATTATGGTTTGGATTTCATCCTCTTCCCTGATAATTCTCACCATTCTTCATTTATTAATCCTCTCCTTTCTTGCTGGTCATTCCCGTATGCATAAGAAACCACTTAAGGAAACATTTTACTCCCACTTTCTTCCAGTTATGACCTCTGTTTGCCTTTTTTTCTATACAAAATCTCCTTGAAGGAGTTGCTGTACTCTCTCTACAATTTAGCTCCTCCTACTTTTTTCCTTGAACCTTCTTCAGTAAGGCCACCACTCCTCAAAATGAATATTCTCAGAGTCACTTGCTTGTTAAAAAAATAATTCAATGTTTAGTTCTTAGTCCTCAATCCATTTGGCACGCTGCAGCATTTTGATACGGTTGATCGCTCCTCCCTTCCTTAAAATACTTTGTTCATTTGGTTTTCTAATTTTCTTCTCCCCCACCAGTCACTGTTCAGCTTTCCTTTCTGGCTACCCTTTGCCTCCCTGATCTCAAGATGCTGGCCACTTGGCAGTAATCCAGTCCTGGTCCTCAGATGTCTTCTGTCCTCTACCCACACTGGCTCCCTTGGAGACCCCAGACCATCAGTGCCATTGTTTTCTGTGCCATTTACTCACAGAGACTCCCAAATTTATCTTGCCAGACTGTACCACTCTCCTAAATTCTAGACTTGTATATCCAACTTCTTATTCACCCACATAACTCTTTGTCTAATAAGCATTTCAAACTAAATCATATATAAAACCAAAATCCTGATCTTCTCTCCACCACACGAAACCTGCTCTTTCACCCACATTCTTCAACACAACTGTGGATATCAATTTCCAACTTTAATTAATATGCAAAAACAAAACAAGATCCCTCCCCCGAAAAAGAAACACAACAACCCAGAATAAAACAAAACTTGGTATCCTCTTTGAGTTTTCTCTTTCTCTCATTCCCATAGCCAATCCATCAGCAAATTATCCGTATTCCTACCATTTTCCTCCAGTTGCAAAGCTACCATGCTGGCCCACACATCCATCATTTTTCACCTGGATTACTAATCATCTCTGATTTATGCCCTTGTCTTCCTACCATCTGATCTCTGCAGAGATGCCAGAGTGGTCCTCTTAAAGCATTATGTACTTCAGACCATATGAGTCCTCTCTCCCAAATGTTCCTGCCTCACTCAGGGTAAAAAGCAACATCTTTACACTGGCTGAGAAGGTCCTTGGCAATCAGGTTCCCCACGCTGCTTTCCCATTCCTGCACTCTTCTCTAAAATGATCTTGTGGCTCAGAGCCTTTCCTGTCACTGTACTTCCTCTCTGGAATGACCTTGCTCCAGATAATCTAATGGCATACGCCTCTATCTCCTCTAGCCGGGGCTTTGTTCAGAAATAACCTCCTCAGTGACAATGTTATAATTATTTTTTCTTTGTACCATTAAACACATTTTAAAGAACAGAGGAGGGAAAGAAAACTCCATTATACTTACCTAGATACATATCATTTCAACTACTCTCATTATTCCCAATGTTCCAGATCATCTTCTTGTAGTAGTTCCCTTCTGTCTGAAGTCTTCCTTTAACAATTTTTTTGGAGCATGTCTGTTGGCAATACATTTTCTTTGTTCTCCCTCATCTATATAAACCCATTCCACTTTCACACCTGAAGGATATATATATATTGTGACACACAGAAGGACAGATAGGGACAGACAGCCAGAAAGGGAGAGAGATGAGAAGCATCAATTTTTCTTTGCGGCACCTTAGTTGTTCATTGATTGCTTTCTCATATGTGCCTTGACCGGGGGGCTACAGCAGACCGAGTAACCCCTTGCTGGAGCCAGCAACCTTGGGTCCAAGCTGGTGAGCCTTGCTCAAACCAGATGAGCCTGCACTGAAGCTGGCGACCTCGGGGTCTCGAACCTGGGTCTTCCGCATCCCAATCCGACAATCTATCCACTGCGCCACCGCCTGGTCAGGCCTAAAGGATATTTTCAAGGAAATAGAATAATGTGTTAACAGTTTTTTTCTTTCAGCACTTGGAAAAGGTTATTCTACTTACTTCCGACCTACACGATTTCTAGTTGAAAAATAGATGATTATTGATATCACAGAAATTGGAATTATTCTATACATTGTGCATATTTTTATTTCTGGCTGCTTTTAATTTTTTTAATTTATGTTAATTTTTAATTTATTGTGTTTACATGGATTCAAGTGTCCCACTGAATATAACTCCCTGACCCCTCACCCCTGTCCCTTTTATACCCTCTTTACCCCCCCCCCCACCCTCAGCTCCCTCCCCCCCTTCCCTCTAGGATTTGCTGTCCTGTTATCTATATCTCTGTGTTATGTATATTTAGTTTCACTAATCCCTTTACCTTCTCTAATCCCATCCCCTCATCCCCCTTCCCTCTGACAGCTGTCCATCTGGACCCTGTGACCCCACCTCTGCCTCTATTTTGTTCCTCAGTTCACTTTGTTCATTAAGTTCCACATATATGTGAGATCATATGATATTTTTATTTCCCTGCTTTGCTTATTTCACTTAGCATAATCATCTCCAGGTCCATCCATGCTGTCACAAAAGGTATGATGTCCTTCTTTTTCACCGCTGTGTAGTATTCCATTGTGTATATGTACCACCGTTTTTTAATCCACTCATCCACTGATGGACACTTGGGCTGTTTCCAGATCTTGGCTATTGTAAACAATGCTACAATAAACATGGGGGTGCATACCTTGTTTTGAATCAGTGATTTAGTATTCTTTATTTATTTTTATTTTTTTACAGGAACAGAGAGAGAGTCAGAGAGTGGGATAGATAGGAACAGACAGACAGGAACGGAGAGAGGTGAGAAGCATCAATCATTAGTTTTTCATTGCCGTCATAACTCCTTAGTTGTTCATTGATTGCTTTCTCACATGTGCCTTGACCGCGGGCCTTCAGCAGACTGAGCAACCCCTTCCTGGAGCCAGCGACCTTGGGTCCAAGCTGATGAGCTTTTGCTCAAGCTAGGTGGGCCCGCACTCAAGCTGGTGAGCTCGGAGTCTCATACCTGGGTCTTCCGCATCCCAGTTTGACGCTCTATCTACTGTGCCACCACCTGGACAGGCTGATTTGGTATTCTTAGTATATATTTCTAAAAGTGAGATAGCTGGGTCAAAAGGCAGTTCCATTTTTAATTTTTTGAGGAAACCCCATACAGTTCTCCACAGTGACTGCACCAGTCTGCATTCTCACCAGCAGTGCAGGAGGGTTCCCCTTTCTTCACACCCTCACCAGCACTTATTGTGTGTTGTTTTGTTAATGAGTGCCATTCCGACAGGTGTGAGGTGGTATCTCATTGTGGTTTTAATTTGCATTTCTCTAATGATTAGTGACGTTGAACATCTTTTCATATGCCTATTGGCCATCTGTATGTCCTCTTTGGAGAAGCGTCTGTTCAGTTCTTTTGCCCATTTTTTAATTGGATTGTTTACCTTCCTGGTGTTTAGTTTTAGAAGTTCTTCATAAATTTTGGTTATTAACCCCTTATCAAATGTATTGGCGAGTATGTTCTCCCATTGTGTGGGTTGGCTTTTTATTTTGTTCATGGTGTCTCTTGCTGTGCAAAAGCTTTTTAGTTTGACATAGTCCCATTTGTTATCCTGTCCTTTATTTCACTTGCCCATGGAGATAAATCAGCAAAAATATTGCTACAAGAGATATCAGAGAATTTACTGCCTATGTTTCCTTCCAAGAAGTTTATGGTTTCATGACTTACATTTAGTCTTTTATCTATTTTGGTTTCTTTTGTGAATGGTGTAAGTTGGTGGTCTAGTTTCATTTTTTTGCAGGTAAATGTCCAATTTTCCCAACACCATTTATTAAAGAGACTGTCTTTTTTCATTGTATGCTCTTACTTCCTTTGTCAAATACACTGGGCAACAAAATTTTTGCTGCATCCACAAAAACACTTGTTCTTACATAATTCAAGTGAGTAGATCTCAAATCTGACATTTGTTTTTCTCTGTAAGCTACAGTCTTTTGCAATTCAAGATTTTAGGTTTCATCTTATTGTACAATATTCAACATTTAGTTTAACATAATGAAGTAGAATGTTTTCTTGGGCATCATCTTTGTGAAAATATAATAATTTATATAATGCACTAAATATACCAATACACTAAAAGATATGATTGCATCAGAATTTGTCTACCATTTCAAAATAGAACATATTAAAACACTTATTTTAATCATAAAATTTGTGCAAAACTTATTTAAATTCTATTCAGGCAAAAATTTGCATTTGTAGCTCTTGGTTTGTGTACTTCTTGAGGACAATCTTGTTTGATGCTCCAGTCGTGGTCTGCTCATCACTAACAGCTACAAGATTTTCGGGAAACTTATCAAGGTGACTGTTCAGGAAGTGAATCTTAACGCACATGTTACATCCAATGTCGCGGAAAGCCAACAGCCTCCTTTGAACCAGAAGTTCATAGTTTTCTGCTTTTGTTGGCAAGAGAGTTCTTTGTAACTGCCACAAAAGACCATCATGCTACTTTCTCCTCCTTATTCATCTTCCTGGCATATTCTTTGTCACGTATGAGGGTTCAAATTTGAGGTCCGTCGAATACACCTGCTTTTATCTTCTTGAAAGACAAGACAGGAAAATCAGAAATAATATGTTGAAAGCATTCACTTTCTCTATTCAAAGCCTGAACAAACTGCTTTATTAAGCCAAGTTTGATGTAAAATGGGGGAAAAATGATTCTGTCTCAATTAACTATAGGTTCATTCACAATCTTTTGCATCCCTACTTCCAGAGCTTCACGTTTCAGCCACTCCTTCTGTGTCCAGTGTTTCTCCCAAGCTAGTCTGTCCCACAAACACAGAAAGCAAGGATACTTTGTGAAACCTCTCTGTTTTTCTAGCAGGAAATTTACCATTTTAAGATCCACACAAATGATCAAGTGATGCTCCTCATACTTCAGAAAGTCGAGGACAATTTTTATGTCATTATAATCTTCTCACAGATGAGTTAAATAACCAATTGGAACCACTGCATAAACATTACCGTTGTGTAGGAGTACAGATTTCAGATTCGTTTAGAGCTGTCAAGAAATAGCCGCCATTTTGTTGGACTGTAAGTGGTAACACCTAGCTGGCTGAGAAGACTACTGATATCATGACAGTAAACAAAGTGTTTGTCTTTGCAAAAAGATTCCACAAGAATTTGTTCATGCTTCCTGAAAGGGGATATATTAGCTGACCGGTGAAGTACATTTTTTTCTTGAAGCCTTGAGGCTAATAACTCAGCTGCTTTCTTTGATAAACCCAAATCTCTTACTAAGTCATTCAATTCGGGTTGGCTAAACTGCTGAGGGGTTAATGACTGCTTGACATCAGAAGAAGAGCCTTCAGATTCTACAACCATTTCCTCACGCGTCCTATGAAAATACACTACATCACCATGTTCACTTTCTTTGTCCTTAGAAGAAATAAAACCATTGAAAACTAGAACTGGGAGTGTCTCAGAGTGTGGGATAGGTTGTATTGCTGAAGGAATATTAGGATATGCGATCATATGCCATTTTTTCTTGGCAATGCCCTTTGTATGGATCAGACAGAAATAACAATAAATGCTGTGGTCCTTAGCTTCATGCCAAATCATGGTGATACCAAAAGGCATTCCTTTGTGTTTTCTTTTCTCACAATTATGACACACAATATGAGGAACCCAATTCTTGTCTTGATCACTAAGGGGAACTTGAAAATAAGCCATATATGCATGTGTCACAAATGATGAAATATTGTATCTTTGACGTTGAAGTGTGTAATAGCCGCATATATAACAGAAGGTGTTATATTTACACCTACTTGAAGAAACCATGATTTAATCTTAAAACAAATTAAGAGGGTATTTTTATCACATAATAATTTTTTACATTTAAAAACAACTACATTTATGGCCTGACCAGGTGGTGGTGCAGTGGATAGAGTGTCAGACTGGGATGTGGAAGTCTCAGGTTCAAGACCCCGTATGGTTTGAGCAAAGCTCACCAGCTTGGACGCAAAGTTGCTGGCTCAAGCAAGAAGTTACTCAGTCTGCTGAAGGTCTATGGTCAAGGCACTAATGAGAAAGCAATCAATGAACAACTGAAGTGTCACAACAAAAAAACTGATGATTGATGCTTCTCATCTCTCTCCATTCCTGTCCGTCTGTTTCTATCTATCCCTCTCTCTGACTCTCTCTCTAAATCTTTAAAAAAAACAAACAAACTACAATGATGTAAAAGTGATGCTTATAAAACATTAATAGCCTTGTGGTTATGTTCAATCCGAGAGTCGTTGCTCTTTAACTCCAATTTAAAAACCAATGCATGCCATTAACCATAACAAAATAAATTAAAATTGCATAAAAACTAGAGCATGCACCCAAAAACGGATTTTAGATTTGTAATTAGTGATGTAAAGGTATATAGAAACAGTTTTAAAACCTCATGCAACAGAAAATGAAAAAAATTGTTCCCCAGTGATATAAATTGACCATAAAGGCATGGATTAACTTCTGGGTTCTCTGTTCTGTTCCATTGACCTATATGCATGTTCTTGTGCCAGTACCAAGCTGTTTTGAGTACAATAGCCTTGTAGTATAATTTGATATCAGGAAGTGTGATACCACCCACTTTATTCTTTATTTTCAAGATTGCTAAGGCTATTCATGTTCTTTTTTGGTTCCATCTAAAATTTTGGAATATTTGCTTTACATTTTTTTTTTTTGCTCTACATTTTTAAAGCATGCCATTCCATTGGTATTTTAATAGAAATTGCATTAAATTTATAGATCGCTTTGCATAATGTAGACATTTCAATGATGTTTATTCTTCCTATTTATAAATATGGTATACACTTCCATTTGTTTGTATCTTCCTTGATGTCTTTTATCAATGTTTTATAATTTTCCGAGTACAAGTCTTTAACCTCCTTGGTTAAATTTACTCCTAGGTACTTTATTTTTTGGTTGTTGTAGTAGTGTAGGGGATTGTTTCCTTAATTTCTTTTTCTGACAGTTCATTGTTGGTGTATAAAAATGCCTCTGATTTCTGTGTATTAATTTTATACCCTGCCACCCTGCTGGATTTATTTATCAGGATACTCTGAGAGGGGCCAATCTTTGTATAAGGATCATCTTCTTCCTGCTTAGAGATGACAACAGCTCCAATAAAGCTCAAGCTCTGTAAGATTTCTCTTCACTTTTCAGGTTCTCTTCCTCCTCTTTCAGCTGCCTGGTCTTCCCATGGAGTCTTCTGTAGTAAGACTGTAGTATGGGCTCAGATTGGCCTCACCCAACCAAAACCTCTACAGGTTCACACTTGGTGGGTTAAGGCAGCTGAGATTGTGAATACAACATTTGTGGAACCCCTTACTTCAGGAGTCTGTTGGTCAGGAGCTCAGTACAGGAAATGTGGCCCCTACTCCAGAGCTTGATCCCTCAGCCATTGCTGGATATTCAAATTTTATTTCTCCCCAACAAGGTGAACAGCAGGTTCAGACCGAGTGTGGCCAACAGTCCCCTACAGAAGTTCTTTCAGCTGTTGAGACCCAGGTCTCAGGGAGGAAGACTGAAAGAGTCCTCTCCTGGGGCTGATTGTGCCCCTCCTAAAGATGGCTAAGCCCCTCGACCAGATTTAACAATAGACTCACCGGGACCCACACTTTAAATGTCTATGCTCCAAGCCTCTCTCCCTTCCCCCTGTGGAATCTAGCCTAGCAGGACATAATATTCAGTGCCCATGACAGCTGACTGTGAAGCTCAACCCTATCCAATGCACATGAGCCTCTGTGCCAGTGCTGATCACAGAGAGTGAAACTCGCCTCA
The DNA here is from genome assembly GCA_037038555.1 of Rhynchonycteris naso. Lineage (NCBI taxonomy): Eukaryota > Metazoa > Chordata > Mammalia > Chiroptera > Emballonuridae > Rhynchonycteris > Rhynchonycteris naso. The sequence continues at coordinate 276,049,777 of CM072995.1, read as the reverse complement.
GCTGGGTTGGGTGTGTGAAAAGATTTTTGTTAGGATACCACTCTAGCAAGGGTTGTTAGGTCCTGAACCAATGCTTTCTGCAGCTGGCCCCTGGATGTGCCAGCCCTGGGCCTCCCAAACAGGAACCCAGTGCAGACCAGTGGGAAACACTGCCTGTGAGTGGCCCTTAGCAAACTTTTTGGAGCAATTCTGAGTTTGTGGGTGCCTCTGCTGGACCCAAGCCACACTCCTAGGCTGACTTTTACCCACTCTGGTCCTAGGGGAAAGTCTGCTCGAACAGCCAAGTTTCCCTGAGTTTCACCTCCTGCAGCCTTTCTGCTGGCTGCTTGATGGGCTCAGCCACTGAGAAAACCTCTGCTAGAGCTTAGAGCAGTGGTTCTCAAACATTTTGAAGTTGGAGTGCATTTAAAATCCTACAAATAATTGTAGGTGCACTATATACAAATTTCTGAGAAATATGTTATAATAATTAAGTCAAATATTAAAGAAAAAATATAAAGTCCAAGCGTGCTTTTATGGTAATTAAATGAAATAAATATGACAAAATTAAATTTATTCTGACATTAGAAAACATTTTGTTACATTTTTTGAGTTATGCTTTTTAGAATTTATAAAAATGAAGGGTTAAAAAATAAAAAATGTTATCTTTTAATATATATAGATTCTTTCTCAGTAAGATTTAGTAAATTTGGCAGGTCCCGGTGTGAATGTGTTAACTTTTTTTATTCTTGCATTTATGAGAAACATGAACCTGATGTGTCCTAGTGATTTCTTCAATGTTTGGGCATATATTTAAAAGGCAAACTCTCATTTCCTTGTCAATACATTGAAGAATTCCTCTCTTTTTTACTCTTAACTGTGTTGAGGGTAGAAAATCCTAATTCACATAAATAAGATATTGAAAATTGTAGTAAAATGTTCAAAGCTTTTAAAAATATTTCCACATAGGCTTCTTTTATAGAAATTCAAAAGGCTTCAAGAGACAATTCCTTATATTTACTCGTCAATCCAAAACCCCCATCATACATATCATCTTAACTTTATACCAAACAAAGGATTGAAGAAACTTAACTGCAGTCTTTCCGGGGAACATGAGGGTAGTGTAAACAATCCAGCATCATAACTTAAAAGCCTTTTGCAACCTAATCAGGCAAGTGAGGTGGGGGGTTGGGCAGACTGTCAGTTTATAGCCAATTCCCCAAACCAGTAGGGTGAGCCCACAGGAGTCTGGTTGGTGTGGCCATCCAGTGTGGTATGCCCGCCCAAAGTTTCAACTGAGTCTCTTGTGAGTTGGAAGCACCAGTCTTGGACTCCGGAGAATGTTGGAAGGAGCTCTGGTCTCAACACCAGAAAACTGAGTCACTGACGTGCCCCCTGTTTCCTGCCTTCTCAGAATGATCCATTGCCATGATGGGTAGGAAAGACTGCTAAAGATGGAGCAGTTGTTTTTTCCCAGGCTGATGCCACTCAGAGAGGATTGCTCCACCCAAGAAATATTGTGACTGCAGTACTGGAGAATGACTCAGCACAGGGGTTCTGGTGGCCGTCCCCCACAGTGTCTCTCCCTGGGCCTCCAATTTTACACTCTCCTCTTGCAACTCCAGTCCTCTCAGCTCTCCCCTGCCAGAGCCCCTGATAAGTGGCTGTGAACGAGGTATTCTGTGCAGGCCCTTTAAAGCAGAGTCTGCATCTGAGAGGTGTGTCTCTTTCTCACAAATGGAAACCCAGCTCTTTTCTCAGCTAAATACTGTCTGGGTGCCTTTTCTAGGTTCTGAAGCTCTAGGCTGGGGCTTTGGGCCTGGTGCTGAAGACCCACACCTCTCAGGGCAACCCACCCAACCATAAGAATCCCTCTGGACCCTCAGCCACTGCTCGCTCCTGTAAGGGGGCAGCTCTTTCCGTGTCTCTGCCCTTCCACCATTCCCGGTGTGGCTTCTTTGGTGATCCTTGGTTAAAGAGTCCTCTTAGTTTAGTCCAGTGGTTCTTAACCTGAGTTCTATCGAACCCTAGGGGTTCGATGAGTCGGTCTCAGGGGTTCAGAGAAGCCTCTGCCACGGAGGCCAGAATAAAATAATACCATAATTTGTTATGAGTTCATGCACTTTGTTGGTTTTGTTCTTTGAGCAAGGTGATGTTCATGCACGGCTCATTTTGTGCACCAGTAAAAAAACATATACCTATGTCTTGAATTTTGAAAAAAAAATCATATTTTATTTATCACTAAAGAAGGGTTCGGTGAATGTGCATATGAAACTGGTGGGTTCGGTACCTCAAAAAAGGTTAAGAACCACTGGTTTAGTCTAAAGTTGGTTTTTCAGGATGATTGTTCTTAAATTAAATTGTAATCCAGTTTGGTCCTGGGAGGTGGCTGTTGGAATGTCCACCTACTCCATCGCCATCTTTCTTCCCCTGCTTAAAATTTTTTTTTTGTCTTTAGTTTTCAGCAGTTTTATTCTGATATCTATTGGAGTGGTTTTCTTTGGCATTACTTTGTTGAGGGTTTGCTGACCTTCTTTAATCTATAGATTTATATCTTACAACCAATTAAAGAAGTTTTTAGAAATTATTATTTTAAAATAATTTTTCACCACAGTCTATTTCTTCTTCTTCTTTTATTCTTCTGTAATGCTGATGGCATAAATATTAGAACTTTTTGTCAGTCTTCCACAGGTATCTTAAGCTCTGTTTATCTTTTGCCCCAATTGTTTATTGTTCAATTTGGATAATTTCTAATGATCTATTTTACAGATCACTTGACTCTTTTCCCCTGTCATTTCCATTTTATTACTGAGTCTACCTAGTGATTTAAAAAGTTTTGTTACTATGCTTTTTATTTTTAAAGTTTTCACTTGGTTCTTTATATCTTAAGTTTCATTGTTGGTACATCTATCTTTCATAAGTGTTTCCTTTTATTTCTTGGAGTATTTTTATACTATGCTTCAGTGACTTTGTACAATAATTCTAACATCTGTGTGACCTTGGCATTGGTGCCTGTTCATGGTCTTTTCCCATGTAAATTGAGATTTTCTTCATTCATCATAAGCTAAGTAACTCATATTGTACCCTGAGCATTTTGATATTACATTTTGAGGCTTTTTTAAATCCTATGGGGAATGTTAATACTTTTGTTTTATCAAGCATTTCACCTGGTTAGGTTTGGGCTGAAAATTGCAACTGTCCTTCAATGGGTTGTGGTTTTAATGTCTGGTCTATTTTCTAAATCTTTGCTGTGCCACTTGGATCTGTTCCTGCATGCACCACCTAGTGGCCAGTGTAGGGGATGGGGGACTATTTGTATGCTGTTGAGGATCAGATTCATGCATGCACAATTCAGGGATCTCCCTTTCTCCTCCTCTGTTCATAAAGCTGGCCATTAGTTTCTCCACTCTGTCTTAGACTATTTGAAACTGTGCCCACTTATGGTGTCAAGCAACAGGACAGAGAGAAAAAGTCATTGGGTTTCCCCCACACTCTTCTCTAATTGGAGAGGAAGGTTCTGCTGCCTCAGAATGTTAAGCACCATGTACTCCTGCTGCGCTGCTGACACCATGAGATTGATAATGCAGGGGAATCGAAGATTCACAGAGTAAAGAAAAGAAAAACAAACACCAGGGAATTCACCCTCTCACTCAAAGATCTCCTGAACTAGATGACTCATTCAGGTGCTCTCTCTGCCCAGAAGAAAATTACCACTCATCCTGGTATTCTTCCCCAATGTGCCTGTTACTATTTACCTATCAAAGTTCTCAGGCAGCTGCACTGTTCCTTTCTCATGTTCAGTGTGAGGGGCTGGCAGTGGGTGGTTACACCATGCCTACAGACACAAAGTTTTGAGGAAAGTGAACCTAGAACTATTATTAATTAAATGCAAGAAACAAATAGCATGATTTTCAGCAAAGACTCAGGCAGTTTGTCTCCTAAGCATTCTTCTTAAATAAGTTACTTGAGGATGTACTCCTGCAAAGCAAAGAAAATTAAATAAGAAAAAGTAGGATGTGAGATTCTGGAAATTGTAGAACTAACCCAGGAGAAGAGTGGCAGACCCAAAGGGGAGCTGGTCCATATAAGAACAGACGATAGTCCAATCCTCCTGGAATTACATTTCTGTGTAGAAAATAAATTCCAAGTAATAAGCAACTGAAGGTCTAATAATTTGAGGGAACACTGAAGGCACATTTTTTTCTCTCTCAAAAATGAAAGACAATGTCAGCGTACATAAAAATTGACACAAGAAATTAACGATCTACATTTGAAGCAAAATAAAGCTTGTCTGTTTTAAGTAGACTGCTTGTATGTGGGAAAAAGAATAACTTTGACCTCGATTGTTAGCAACATTGCCTTTTAAGTGGCAGAGGAATTATGATATTGGATCCACTGGGAAAAAAAATTTTAATTCACTTCTTCACTATTCAGTGAATAATATTTTTATAAAAATACTAATGTAAATATTATATAAGTAACAATAAGCTAAGTTATACTGTGGTAGCAACCTATTCTTATTGACTTAACACATGAAGGTTAATTGCTTGGTCAACCCATATGGTTCGAGCAGGTCAGCAGGGGACTCGCTTCCCCTAGGTGCTCAGGAACCCATGTGGCGGAGGCTCTGCCACGTTGGGGCTTACCATCTAGAATATTAGGTTCCAGATTAAGCAGCAAAGAAAAAGAAATCAGAACATCTCATTAGGTTTTCACTATCTCGACCTGAAAATGACTCATAAGATTTCTTTACATCTTACTCACTGGACCATCATTGTTCCCTCCCCACTCACTTGTAAGGTACATGGAAACTGTGGGACAGCATGTGGATTATTTTCTGGGCACTACCACTCACCATGACATTCACATTTTAGAATAACATATGAGGGTTTACCAACTGGTCACCTGGAGCAAACGCTAACTATAGATATACCTGGTTTGAGTATAAGAACTTAAAAGAAAAAGAACTCCAAATGTCTTTAACTTGGACACATTGTTTCTTGTTCACAACAATCTTCAGTGGTCCCACTGCTATACCTCTGGGTCCCAGTGACCCATATACATGGCCAGTCTGGTACCTGAAGGCACTTGTGACCCCTACACCATAATGCAGAGCAAACCTGGGGTACATAGCACAGTGTGAACGTTACCCAGATGGGCAAGGACAGTGCAGAGGTGCAGCTGACAGAGGGGAGTCTGCAGAAGTAGAAGCAGATGGGACAATACATGTGCTCCTATATTCCTTTTGTAAGCCAGAACAGCGAGAAACACCACCTGTTGTGGATGAAACAAGATATACATACGTCCATGTATTATTTAAAATCATGAATGTAATTAACAGAACTAAAATATAATAAGTAAAAAGGTGACAGGAGACAAAGAAGGACAATGAATGTGATGTGACTATAAATCCTTGGTTTTTTGTAGTGGGTAATCAATAGATAATATCTGTGGTCAATAAAGCAAGAAACATAGGCATAAATAAACCACTTAGTGTGGAGAGAAAACTGCTAGGAACCTTCAAAACACAAATGGTTTGAAGTGTTTTCCTCTGGGAATTGAGATTCAAGGCTAGGGTGGAGGGAGAAGAATGTTGATTTCATTATAAGAATGTCTGCACTATATGATTTTTATAAAACAAATAATATTCATTCATTACAGTGATTAAAGTATTTCAATACTATTATTATTATTTTTTAATGAAGAGAAATTTGGGTATGGGAGATCAGGAAAGATTTGAGAAAGGAAGAGGAAAAAAAGGGTACAGCTGACCTGGTGGGGAGCTGAAATCCGCAGACAAATGAAAGGTGAGACACGTTACATTAAATGGCTTAAGGTCTTTAATGATACAGAGCCTAATATTCAATGTTAGGTAACTTACATTGTTGGGATATATACTCTTGTCATGGTACCAAACCTTCTAAGCATCTGCTCCACACACAAATGCCGTACATGTTTAACTGGGAGGGAAACCAGAGAAAGGGGCTGAGTGCCAAGAACAGGGCACTCCTAAGTGGAGAGATGGCAGTGAGATGGGGCTGACAGAAGTCAAAGCAAGAATTCAGACACTGAGGTGTCATGAAGATTTAAGCTCTCTGACACTCACGGGAATCTTGGGAGAACAGTAGTTTCCCATGGAATATGAGATAAGAAGCTTGTCAATTTTATTTAAAGTCAGAGGACACTGTGACCTTAGCTGACATCTGGATTATTTAAGCTACCTTACTTAATATCCTCAAAGCGACCTTATGAGTTATTTATTCATTAATTCAAACATATTAATTAAATATTTACATATAATACTGTTCAGTAAGTATCACTATTCTCAAGGCACTTATAGTCAATTAAGAAAGATTCTACAATATAAGGTGATAAATGCACACTCTTGTCCCATGGAAAACGTGGAGAAGGAACAGATAAACTGCCCTGGGAATGGGAGAGGGTAGAATTCTACTCAATAGGGAAGCTCAGGATGAATTTTACAAAATAAAAAAGAATTTGCATAGCAGATAAAGGGGTGGAGGTTAGGGCATTTCAGGAAGGGGGACAGGTGCATGGAAGAGCACCGAAGCCAGAAACCCTACGACTCATTAGGCACTCCTACACACTACGTGCCAGAGAGGCCAGGAGACAGAGCAAGGACTTGTGGATGGGAACCCTGTTGACATTCAATCCCCTACCATTTCACAAAAGCTATCCTTCACTCAGAGGTGGATTTAACAGCAGGCGCACCTGGTGCACGCCCTGGGCCCCGACTTCTGAAGGGCCCTGCAAAACCCCAACTTTACACTTTTTTTCTATTGACACCAAGTTTGGTTTCATATGTGCAATTTCAACATTAATAGTACATGCTATTTTTTATTTATTTAAAATTATGGTTAACATGTATTTTTATTTTCTCTGTCTCTCTCTCTTTTTGTTTAAGGGGCCCAATGTTTTCTTCTGCACCCGAGGCTGCAACCAACCTTAATCTGTCTCTGCTTTCAGTGTTCATTAGGAAAACTACAGAAACAAGGCCACCCCCTTGGAATAAGCACTGGGCCATGGTACCCCAAGACGAACCTTAGATGGAATCTGGAGCTTCTCTGGACATCTGGTCTACCCCATGTATGGGGTAGAGTGTCAGAAAACATTTCAAAGGGACAAAACAGAAACCAAGAGCCATGTGTGTCTCTATTGAGATCTTGGTCTAGACATGGGTAGCCTGGCCCTGGCTGGGAGGGGACCTAGGTAATTTGAGAAAGTCACTTCAAATGTGGGAGCTCCTCAGGCAAGAGACTTGGGAAAAGGGCCCCAGTGGGTGGTACTGATGTTAAGCTGTTTTGTAAACCGTTGAGAGTAATTGAATGATTTTAAGCAGAGTCATGGTATGATCTGGTTTGTGTGTTTGAAAGATGCTTCTGGCAGACTTTGGGAGAAGGTCACTCTGGGAGTAGGGAGGTCAGGGATGAGGCTACTGAAGAGTATGGTCAAGAAATGAAGAGTGTGAATGAAGCACGGCACTGCCAGAGTGGATAAAGAGGAGCAGGTACATCTGAGGATGTTAGATGGGATCTGTGAAACCTGGTATTGACTGGAGTGAAAGGGAGGAACTTCCAACACTTCCAAGATTTCTGACTCAGCTGATTGGATGAACCAACACACCACTCACCCTGATGTGGAATATAGGAATGGCAGCTTTTAAGATGGGGGAGGGGTAATGAGGAGCTGTATTTGGAGCTTGTTAAGTAAGAGAGGTCAGTGTTTGGTGACAGGTGATTCACAGGACCACTGCAACTTCTACTCCTTAGCTCCTGAGTCTGTATACCAAGGGACTCTAGAAATAATAGACACCAGGATAGAAGACGCAGGATTCATGTGGGTGTTTTTTGTTTTTGTTTTGACAAGGAGCAAAAAACATGCAAGATAAGGTAAAAACAGCCTGCATACCAGTGGTCAACTCTGCTTCTGCAGACACATCTGCCCTGGTGTCAGGTTTGGGTCCCCACAGCACTCTGCACTTCTTTTTTTGTAATGATTATGGTCCTGTTAATTTATCTGTTCAAGGTCAGTATAGTTTCAGTTTCACACAGTGCTCAAAATGTGTTGACTGACTGCCTGATTGATTGAATTAATGAATGAACTCACTTGGTTTAAGGGCTAGATCTTAGCCTAAAACCCTTCTTCTCTTCCTTTCTCCTCATCGTCATCCTCATCTTTGGTGGGAAGCTTCAGGCGGGAAGCTTTCGGAAGGAAATGCAGTAAGCACCGCAGCCTGTGGTCTTTCCCACTCCCCTCCTCTGCAGGGCTCAGTCTCACTCTGGCTCCTCCCCGCTTCCCCTCCTGCTTCCTCCTTCCCTCCCTCCTGCCTCCAGAGTCCCCACACTCAAACTGCTGGCAAGTCTCTTCAAACAGGATTGAAATTGCTTTAAATATTAGAGGATTAGGAGAAGACAAACAGAGCTGGGAAAGGTCTGTGTTTGGGGATTAGGATTAGATCTCCTGCTGCTGTCCAAGCATTAGCAGAGGCCGAACTGCCTGCCTTTAGCTCTGTCCTCTGGAGCCTAGGCAGTTGGGGTTAGGCCTACAGGGTAACCCACATCCTTGGGCAGATCTCTCTGCAGGGCTGCGGGCTAGGAACTTTCAGATTAAGCCCCAACCTCTGCTGCTTCTCATCCTTCGACCAGGCAACACCACCAACGGAGTCAGCCTGAAATCAACCCTATTTTCTTTAGCTGGTTGGCACCAGCTGACAAAACATGGGCTGGGTGCTGTGCTCTGAACTAGATGTAGATAACAGAGGGAAGAGAAGAATATTGGAATATTGCCACATACAACCTGCATTGGTAAGAAAGATAACTATGACAATAGCATGAATGCAGAAAGATGAGGTGCAGAGTTAAATTTATTGCTAGTGGGATAGTAAATTGGAATCAACTTGAAGCACAGTTTTTATTGTCATCTAATTAAGTTAAAGATATGCAAATTTATAACTCAGAAATTCACCTCCTAGGCATATACCCCGTGGTGCCCATGTGAACCAGGACACGTGGATGAGACTATTCGTGGCAGCATTGTCAGTATAATGACCCTAGACTGGAAACAGTCCACATATTCACTATATTATATAAGAAAAATAACATGCTAACCAAAATGAACAAAACCTCATGAAAAGCAACAACATGGACAAATCTTAACAAAATGTGTTGAGCAAAAAAGTGAGTAAACCATACATCTCTGTTGATATGGTTCAAAAGCAGGCAAAAATAAACCATAATTTGAGCCGCATATTTAGGTGATAAACTATTTTAAAAGTTTAAAATGACTGATTGCCATAGAAGACAGAACTGTGAGTGTTTGACTTTTGAGGGCAGTGAGTAGGGCATGGTTGATAATAGGCAAGAGGTGGAGGGCAGTGGCTGACGCTGTTACATATCCTGATCTGGGTGGGGGTTACATGGTGTATTTTTTATTTTTAATTATTTATTTTATTTTATTTTGTTTCTGTGACAGAAACAGAGAGAGACAGAGAGAGGGAAAAATAGGAACAGACAGACAGGAAGGGAGAAGAGCATCTTTTCATACGTCTATTGACCATCTGTATGGGCTCTTTAGAAAAGTTTTTTTTTCCTGTTTTACACTTTAAGGTTTTATTTTTAAATTTAAAATGTTTTTATTTTTAATTTATTGTGGTGACATGGTTTCAAGGGTCCGACTGAATATAGCTCCCTCTTACAGCTGCATCCTGCCCCTTCACGCTCCATGCAAAGTCCCTTTCTGCCACCGTGTCACTCTCTTTCTCCCACCCCCAATCTCCAACACTCCCCAGTCCCTCTAGCTATTGCTACCCTGTTGTCTGTATACATAATTTATGTATATATGATTTTGGCTAGTGCCTTTACCTTCTTTTATCCTGTTCCCCCTTTCTCCTTCCCTCTGACAGCTGCCCATCTGTTCCCTGTGACTCTGCCTCTATTTCTATTTTGTTCCTCAGTTTATTGTGTTCATTACATTTCACATATAAGTGAGATCATATGGTATTTGTCTTTCTCTGCCTGGCTTATTTGACTCAGCATAATGATCTCCAGGTCCAGCCATACTGTCACAAAATGTAAGATTTCCCTCTTTTTTATGGCCGTGTAGTATTCCATTGTGTATATGTACCACAGCTTTTTTATCCACTCGTCTACTGATGGACACTTGGGTTGTTTACAAATCTTGGCTAGTGCAAGCAATGCTGCCATGAACATGGGGGTGCATACCTTGTTTTAAATTAGTGCTTTGGGATTCTTAGGATATATTTCTAGAAGTGGGGTAGCTGGGTCATAAGGCAGTTCCATTTATAATTTTTTGAGGAAACGCCATACTGTTTCCCACAGTGGCTGCAGGAGTCAGTATTCCTACCAGTAGTGTAGAATAGTTCCCTTAGAAAAGTGTCTATTCAGGTCCTTTGCACATTTTTTAAAATTGGATTGTTTGTTTATTGGTGTTTTTATAAGTTTTTAAAATAAATTTTAGATGTTAAACCCCAAACTGTGGCTGACTGTGAGGTTCTACCTTGACCAACACATGTGAGCTGCTATGCAGGTGCTGACCACAAGAAGCAGAGTTCGCCTCAGCTGGGTTTGGTGCCTGATGAGCTCTCCCTCTATATCCATGATGGCAAACTTATAACACGCGTGTCAGCAATGACACGCGTAGCCATTTTTGATGACATGCAGCCGCATACCAGAGAAGTATGGGGCCTCATGCTGAGAAGGACGTTTCATCCTTGGCTCCTGCACGGCCAGGTGCAGTAGTCGAGGATAAAACATTTGCTGTAGTGTAGACACTCTGTGCCAGAGGTCTGTAGGCCAAAACATTTTTGTCATTTAAACTATAAATATCGCGAAATTATGTTGTTTTTCTCGAAGTGACACACCACCCAAGTCATGCTCGTTTTTTTTTTTTTTGGTGAATTTTGACACACCAGGCTCAAAAGATTGCCCATCACTGCTCTATATGCTGTTTGTAAAACTAATCAGATCCTGCTCTGATGTTTTCTGAAGCTGGCCACTGGGTGTGATGTTTCTGGGCCTCTTGAGAAGGAGCCTGGTTCAGGTCAATGAAAGACCCTTCTTGTGACTGGCCCTCAGCTACCTGTTTGGAGCTACAAACAGTCCACAGTTTGTGGCTGCCTCTGTTGGGCTTGGGTGTGTGCAGGAAGGACCAAGCTGTACACTAAAGCCAGCTTTTACCAGCACCAGGCCCAGGGCCAGGCCCCATAAGTCCCAAGGCACCTCAAGAGCCACCCCAGCTGCCTCTACCTACTGGCTGCCTGTTAGGGTTCAGTCACTAAAAGGTCCTCTGGTGGAGTCAGGAGGATGGGGCCAGTGGATCTCCCCTGAGGGAGAGGGGCCAGTCAGGCTTCAGGGAAGGTGGTGGGTATGACCCCCTCCCCAGAGCCAGAGGTTTCAGTCTGTACTGGATTTTGTCCTGACCTCAGCAAGCAAGGCAGAGCCACTAGGAGGTAGGTGGGTGGGGCAGCTAGAGCCTGGAGATTTGGTTTGCCAGCATCCCAGAGGGTGGTTCTACTGACTCTTCTGTGAGGGGAGCACCCATCAGATTCCTAGGAAAGTGGGGGAATGGCCCCACCTCAGGGGCAAGACAACTAAGACACTGTCATACCCCTGAGTCTGTCCAGACCTCTACTGCCCGGCCAAAGCGAATTATTCCTCAGTGGAGCCTAATCTCCACAAAGTAGGGTGAGAGGGAGTCCCGAGGGTGGGGCCGTTGTTTTCCCCAGCTGATGCTGCACTGAGGGAAGTCCTCCACCCAAGAAAGATGGTGACTGCGCTATTGAAGAATGACCAGCTTAGGGGTCCTAGTGGCTATCTCCCCATCCCAAGCTCTCCTCAGAACTCAGAGGCACAAACTCCCAACTCTCCTCACACAACTCTAGTCTACTCAGGGGGGACAATCCAAATAAGATTAAGTACAAGTCTAATCGGTACCTTGTAAGGTTCACATGAGGACAGGTGCCACCAACAAATAAACCATTAAATAATGCACAAGCCATTAAATACACAAACCATTACTATGAAAACAGAAGCGTCTATGAATTCATAATTTCTTATTATTGATGATAATTAGTCCACTGACAGACGTTAGTTGGTATAAGCTGCAAGCGGGTGGGAACACAGGGAACATCAACAGTAAATTCAGGCTGTACAGAGAGCCGGCCCAAGACTGGAGGAAGAGTGCCATCTCATTATTTCTACAGATGTGGCCAATGTCTTTCTTGGAGACTCAGCTTTCCAACCTGGGGGGAATAAGGTCAGCTTCCAGCCTCTCCTTCCTGAGGGTCTGGGCCACGGGGCACAGCTCCAGTCTCAACACAACAGACACCTACAGAGGCTTCCCAGCCGGGCCTGATTTAGGGCTGACCAATCACATCTTCCCCTCCTCCCACCCAAATTCTCCAGGGAAGGAATAAAGCTTGGGCAGAGGTAAGGTCTTGCTTATTCACTGGCAAATGGTAGTTAGCAAGGTCTGTCTGCCTGGCCACCTCAAGTTGTTCGGATTGGATTGCTTAGGTAGTAAGAGGCATGCAAACTGAAGAGGTGGGGCTCAGCAGCTGACAGCCCCTGGGAGTGGGAGCTGACATGCAATTCTCCTATCACCCACCATAGTGCAGGCGCTGGAGACAGTGACACCGGTGTCTAGTCAATCGAAACACCTGTCTACTTGAAGCTTTGCTCCAGGTCTTCATTTACCATGATCACATCAGCCTCTCCAATTTTCATCATGCACGTAGCTCTCCTGGGGCTGGGACTGACCAGAGAGTGGGTCTGCAATCCTCTCTAGGTGCATGTCTATTGGTTCTGCTCCTGGCGGGTTATGGGGGGCTGAAGTTGGCTGCAGGCCCCAACGAGACACTGCCTTCCAAATCATAATGCATGAATTGTAAATGGGTCTCAGCAGATCAGAAAATTTAATTCTGCTTTTCAGTAAAACACACAGAGCTTGTCAACACATATTTTCGGTCAAGAAGGTGCATCTCAAGAGGGAAAAATAAGGTGTCTTCTGGGATTACAGCACCTTCTTAAATTTTTCTCTGAGGCAGTGCAATCAGTACAAGCATGGAGATTCAAATCAAGGCCCCTTGATTTGAATCTCCAAACATTGTCTGAGCAGCCTGTTCTTCCAGACTGTGTGCTCTCTCCACTCCTCCCTCTGTCTTCTTCTCCAAAAGTGCTTTTGGAGACAGGCATGTGTAACCTGTGTCAACATGGGAGGTCCCGGGAAATACCTGGATTGTTCTGAGGGCGAGGTGGGGTGGAAGAGGTGTCTAGCTGTGCCACTGGAGGCTGGGGACTGTGCTGGGGACAGGGTTGAGCCCAGCGAGCCAGGGACTCAGCAATCAGTTTAGAGGCTTATTCAACCAATGAAGACTGAATACCTATTATGGGCCCCGAGCTGCATCTGAACTCTTCAGGCTTTATTAATTTTGCTGTCTTCTGATAATTTCCAGGTTTCTTCTCATGGTTGCAGGATTTTTAGGGTGGGAAGCGGCCTGATGAGCTCACCTGTTTCTTTCAACCCTTTCACAGAGAGTCATCAGGGAAAGGTATTTTGCCTTAGATTACTAAACTGGCACCTAGCAAATTAGGACTTGAACCTAGATCTATTGCCTCCAGATTTTGTATTATTTCTGCCACACTTGGTTGAGAGGGCATCTTTGTGTGGCTTTGTCAATGCATACTTGCAAAATCTCAAGCATTTGGAAGAAAAGGGACAACCAGACAGGTAAAAGTACTTGCCCAAGGTCACTCAGGAAAGTAAGGAAAGAAGTTTGGAGCCTTAATCCACTGACTTCCAGCCCAATCCCATTTTCATTAAATTTGGGATTTTCTTGGACTGAACTTTTCCTTCTATTTCTTTTCTCATTGTCTTGTTTTTGGGTTTTGCAGTAACTTCTCTTCTCACACGGAAGGTTCCAATCACATAATTGAAATAACTACCCATCCGGTAGAAGGACACCCCACATCCCTGTCCACCCTCCCAGGGCTCCTGGCATCACAGCCAAGACAAATGTCTGCTCTGGAGATGGGATCTGGAGATGAGGAATAATAATAAATTGGGAGCAGAACAGGACTGAGTACAGCACACACCTCCCCATCTGCTCTCAGACCGTCTGCTGGATTTGCTTTAGATGAGGTCTCTGTTTCTCATCTGACAACAGATGCCCGAGCCATAAATAACTGTGTATTCTTCCCTTGAACTTTCGCTGCCATCTCCCGATGTCTTGTGTCACATTGCATTCTGGGGAGAGATGCAGTGGAGCATGACATTGCCTTCTAGAGCTCAATCGTCTCTCTTTTCTGAGCGCTGCCTCCTCATGGTGTCTATGGTGGGCCCTGCAGGCACTGGAGGTAGTTCCTGTGGAGGCCAGCAGTTAGGGACCCAGGAGTCCCCACCCCCCTTTACATCACTCGGCTTAACTCTGTCATCTCTCGGTGAAACTAAAGTTGTTCTGTTTGCACGGGCAGGGCTCATCTGTGGGAGGTCGTGGAAAAGCCAGATTTCTGACTTGGGGTTTGGCAGAAACAGATGAGGTGAAGGGAGACTTCACAGGTAGCCAGGCCGGGCAACAGATGCCTTAATGTGGCATGGAGCCTTCTGTCCTCAAGGGGTGATACTAAACTGTAAGAAGGTATCTCTTCCAGTCCTGCAGGGCATTCCTAAATGACTCCATCTTCCTTGCGTAGGGATGGGGCTTACATCTTCCCTGCCCTCTCCTCCCCTCCCTTACTTTCTTTCTTTCTCTAATTGTGTTTGGTTCATCTAGAAATCTAGAGAACTTGCCCTTGGTACAAATCAGAATGGAACGTTCTATAATCAACTGAACCTGAAGCCTAGCTCTTTCAGTTTGTCTTAGTGACGGATAAAAAATTGATAGCAGAATAGCAAGCTCAGATGTTGACACAGGTTCAGAATTAAGACCTATCCCATTTTCTCTGCTGCTGCTCCAGCTCCATGCTGGGAACCTTCTTTCCTTCTCTCCCTGTCTCTTTCCTCTACCTTGGCCGCCCTTTCTCTCACCATCATCTTCACCTCATGACACCTGTCTCAGCTTCTCTCCCAATCTCCCAACCACTCTTTGTCTTTTTTCCCTGCCTTATCAGCCACTCTGACATCTCTCTGCTTCTATTTTTCCTGTCGTGACTTGTCACTATTTCTCTCTCTCTCAGCACATTGCTCTGTCTCATTTCCCTCCCACTGTGTCCTCATTTCCTCAGTCTCCAGAGGTTTCCTAGGGGAGATGCTCATGAGTGAGCCATGCCCATGCGGTGCTATGTCATCACCTACCTGCCTCCCACACCAGGTGGCAAGAAAGTCCAAGGGAAAAGACAGCCACTGCATTGTTCTTCCAGCTGCCTGGCTTCAGCCAGTCCCCGTGGTGGTGGTCTCAATAGAGGATCTGCCAGGGCAGACCAGTTGATCCTCGTCCTCCCTCACTCTTCTAGACATTGGCTTTGTGCTCCTTGTCTAGGGCTCACACTTTCTGTCCTTCCCACCCCCACTTTTCTCCCTGGCTTCTATTCGTTCTCTCCCTTTCTGGCTCTTGACCTTACTGTGACTCCTCCTGTGTCCATCTCATCTCCCAGTGCAACTGTCCTGTTTCTCTTCATTCTGGGTCATAACCCAACTCTCTTTCTCTGTTTCCTTCCTTTTGTTTTTTTTTTTCTCATTATTTTGTTCATACTGCCCAAATCTTCCCTTATTCATTCCCATTGCCCAGTTTTCTCCTTCCCTTCGAGGGACACCAGCCCTTGTCCTTGTAAACAGTATATTCCCACCATGGTGTCTTGGCCCTTCTCTTGTTCTTCCTCCAGAACAAAGTCCCCACTCTTGATGTGGTGTCTGCTTGCTCCTGTGCAAAGGAACTGTGGCTCTCCACCCACCTCTGCAGGCCTAGGTGTTCCTGAGCAGACTGAGTAGAATGTGGCATGCCACGTAAGCAAGATATGGAAAGCCAGAAACAGTGATCCAGAGGAAATAAAAGAAACTGCTGTGGAAGATGTAGGGGTTAATTAACAGCGAGGAGAGGAAGCTAAGGTGGGACAGAGTAAATTCTGCAAGTAGGCAAGGGGGTGCTGTTTAGAGCAGTGGTTCTTAACCTTTTTTGAGGTACCGAACCCACCAGTTTCATATGCACATTCACCGAACACTCTTTAGTGATAAATAAAATAGGATTTTTTCCCCAAATTCAAGACATAGGTATATGTTTTTTTACTGGTGCACAAAATGAGCCGTGCATGAACATCACCTTGCTCAAAGAACAAAACCAACAAAGTGCACGAACTCACAACAAATTACGGTATTACTTTATTCTGGCCTCTGCGGCAGAGGTTTCTCCGAACCCCTGAGACCGACTCATCGAACCCTGAGGGTTCGATAGAACCCAGGTTAAGAACCATTGGTTTAGAGTGAGGCGTGCACAGCTGTCTCTCCTCTCTGCTGTGTACAGAACAGTAAAGGATGAAGGACGAGCTGAAGCCATGGCACGCTGGTTAGGTGATCCATGAACAGGAAGAGAACATCGCCCATGCCGGTTGAAGGGCTCCGGTAAGATAGTTTCAAAGAAGGGTGAACGTATCTTGATGGAGTGGTTTTGGTGCTGCCAACACCACCCACCCCCAGCCCAGAAAAGATAACATCCAATTCCTGTTTTGTTGTTTGCTCAGACTTCTTGCTTCCTCCTAAACCACAACATGCAGGCACGGAATTCATGGCTGCAGATGCCCCATTAGCCCCTGTAGACAGCGATGCCACCTTGCTGTGTGAGCCAGCATAGGCGTGACTCATCAGCCTGCACACTGACTTGACACAACCTCCTCTTGATGCCATTCCCTCTTGAGATACCTCTCTCCCACTCTCCTTCCTTCTACCCCAGGGTCCCAGCCACGTTCCCATCCTCATACTCCTTCCCTAGGACCTGGCTAGAGCTTGGAAGTGCTCAGGCACTTGGAATTCTCAGTCCTGTGTCCCACTTGGTCAAGTTAGACAAGTGGCCCAATGCCACCCTCTCTTTGGACAGTTTCCACCTTCCTTCTCTGTGTCCCTTCAGCATAACCTTGGCAGTAAGCACAATACAAAACAAGGCAGTGTGGCTGGCCAGTCAAGACCATTGTGCTTTTCTGCGCTTTGAGACAGAGTCATCAAGGTCTGAAAGACCGCCAAAGGGCATCTTCTTGAGTGAGACATACATTTTTAATAAACTATATTTGACTTCTTTGATGGGCAAGTTATTAAGTTGCTTGACAGCCAATAGCATGAGGAAATGAAAGAATACCTTAAAAGTAGACATTTCTTGGCAGATAAGAGAGAAATCCAGTGAGCTGGAGGCAAGAGAAAAAGAAATGCAAATAAAGATAGGATGCTTTTACTATCTGCACATAATGGAGAAGTCATTAATATAACAACGAATAGTGGGTTTTTTTTTATCACTACTTGACTTGAATGTCTCGGGAAACTGGCTCAGCCTTGAAAAAATCAGTCTTTGTAGCTCTGGACCAAGCCCCAGTCCTTTGTGTCTGTGCTGAAAAGATGAATTTATTTCCTGATGTGTTTTTCCTCTGCCTCCCTTTCTCTGCATCCTTCTGAAATGAGCTTTGGGTGGATTTTCCATCACTACCTGACTTGGAATTACTAAGTATCATGAAAAGGAACAAATGGTTCTATCTCACCCAGAGGCACAATATTGAGTTGATCTATGCCTATCTAGACAGGTGACCAAGTAAATGCTCCTCATTCTTGGGCACTCTGTTAAGGTCCACTTTCTCTGTGAGCCTTTCCTGCACCCCCCCATAAAACCAGTGAGCTTCCTGATTCTCTAAACCCCAAAAGACTGTCTGCCCATTTGACCAATGTGTTGGGTTCCATCTCTGCCTAGAACTTACAATTTTGTTTACAAGTGCTTATGACTTGTAATTCCTTTGTACACTCTTCTAGGCTTGTGGTTTTATCCTTTTCAACCTTTGTCCTCAAGACCTGTGGTAGAACTTGAGATGACCATACTCCACATTCCCTTACCTGGGAAGGGAGACCACCCACTATGGGGCATTTAGGAACACAGACTCTGCCCTTAATAGCAAGGATTTGAATATCAAGTCAGTGCTGGTTTTTACTTGAGAAGCCCAGGACTTCAATCCTGAAGGAAGTGGGTATTGAGATTGTTCAGAGGCCCCATTCAGGAGCTTCTCCCTTGTGTTGTTCTGCCAGCGTTGTCCCAGGGATTGTAGGGAAACCAGCATTTGTAGGCTTTAGAATGACGCTTCTGAAGAGCTTGGTTGGAGTGAGGATGTGTGGAACAGCAAACTTATCTTGTGCCTTAGAGCTCTTTCCTGATACATGATCCTGTGAAGTTCGCAGATTTCCTCTTGCAAGTATTTAACTTGTGTCAATACCCAAACTCAAAAGCTTTCTACTGAATACCTCCACCACCTTTTTTCTCTAACTGAACTTGGCTCCTCCCTGAGGATTTTGCTTCCCCTCTGGAAGTCCACTCAATGTTGCTCTTTTCGCCCCCACCATACCCTGCCTCCTTGGGGCAGGGCATGTGATCTCCTTGGTCTTTAATGGAGCATCCAGAGTTATTTTTCCCTCTCCCTAAAACCACCCAACTTTTTGAAGTCATGGGACCATACCTCTTTGACCTACTCAATATGACTTCTTGAATGCCTAAGAGCAATCTCACAAATCAAACTGTGTTTCACCAACCCCACCCCAAATCTTTTTCGCCCACCCATTTTCATACCTGAGTAAATGTACCGCTATTTACTCACTTTCTTTGGCTTAAAGCCATGGAGTCCTCCTTGATTTTTGTCTTCTCTTATTCTCTACATTCAGTTGTTAGAATAAATCTTGTTGATTCTTCCATCAAAATATTTGACCACATGTCACCATCTTCCGTACTACCTCTCAGGTCCAAGATACTACCATGTCCTGCTCAGCCCCTACACCAACTTCCTAACCAGCCACCACTCTTGCCTCTCTTCCATCTATTCTGAACAAGGCAGCCAGCGTGACGCTGCGAGGCTATACAGTACAGCACGTTCCTCCTCTGCTCACTGTTCTCCAAATGCATCTCATTTCCAACTGGCACAAAACACAGCGTCAAGGACCTCAGTGACCTCATCCTGGTTTCCTCATTAACAATCACTCTCCCCCTTGCTCACTTCACTCCAGCACACCCTCTTCCTTTCTGTTCATCACCCATACCAAAAATAGTCCTACTCCCCATCTCTGTGGCCTGGAACACCTTCCCACCAGGCATTCACATCTTTTCTTCCCTTATTCAGTTCTGCTCTGATATCATCTCTTCGGAGAGGCACTCCTGACCTCACAACCTGCCCAGTGTTCTGAATATCCTCCTAATACGTGCTTTATTCATAAGAACATATGCTGTGTGACAATATATTTTTTATCTGTATTTATTTAATTATTTGTCTAGGCCAGGAAGACAAGGGTTTATTTTATTTTATTTTCATTGTAGTCCAGCTCCCAGACCAGGAGTATGGTTTGTATTTGATAAATATTTGTTGAATGAACAAAAGAACAATTGGAAGCATTAGTGTGGGCCACAAGGGAGGAGAGAGAAATTTCATGCATAATTCTGGATGCTAATATCAGAGAGAGAAAACCATCCATTTAGGGACTCCCAGAGAGGGATAAATTCAAACAGCATCTTTCTTCCAAACATGGAGAGAGATAATGATAACATGGGACTCTAAGGAAAATAAAAGTGATAACTTAGATGGCGACAAGCAGAAGATACCACTGGCACTCAAGGGCCACACCTGCTTGGCAACAGTGGGCAGAAATGGCTCTTCTCCCTCCAGAAATTTTAGTTTTCACTGTCTCAGTCATTTGCCTTCCAGATAATAGCAGGAGACGCTTAACCTCTCAAGAGAAGAGAAAGCCTGTGTTTTCACTCCTAGTATAACTCCCACGCATGTAGGGAAGGGAAGGGAAGGGAAGGAGTCCACAGGGGCACAGACATCCCTCTTCATCTTATGAACTATTGTTCATCACTAATGCTTCAAGAAGCTCCTTAAATACTATTTCCTTTTGCTAATTATCTCAGGTGGAATTACATATCCTGAAATAGTAGTTTTCCCTTTGGCTGATCGGTTGTTGTTTACACATTCCCGTCCCTTGCTTGACTGTGTAAGTGGTGGTCATGTCTCATCTTTCTTTGTATACTGCACCTAATGGTATTCAGTCAACACTCACTGAATCAGGGACCAGATCCATTTAACCAGCTCGTGGAGTAAATGGACAGAGTTATGTCTCTCTCTCTCTCTCTCTCTCTCTCTCTCTTCCCCTCCCTCCTTCCCTTTCATTCTCACTGTCTCTGAAGAACTTAAAAGTCTGGTTTCAATGCAGAATTGCTTCTTTTTTACTCCCCTAAAGCCTGTGTTTATTGCTACCTGTCTAAGCTCTCCAAAGAGACATTACAAGGTGAAGGATCAAAGGAGGATGTTGGAGCACAGGTGCCCATTTTCTCTAATCCCCTACTCTTGGTCTCAAGACAAGGTATGAGTGTCCTTCCTTGGCACAGACAGGACTACAACAGATAGAACCATTAAGAGAGAAGTGGAGAGTGCTGGTCACTGTAAGGCATCACATGTACAAGCAGAATCTCTGTTGAAGCATTAGCATGCTGTGACAAAGTTCAGTCTTTCCATGTTTTTCAATTCTTCCTACATCAACTTGAGACCTGTTTCTCAGAGTTCACCTCTGAGACTGTTAACTCAGAATTGGAGCTTACTTCTTTTTTAAAAAGTTTTTTTAAAGACTTTATTTATTCATTTTAGTGAGAGAGAGAAGGAGGGAGGAGCAGGAAGCATCAACTCCCATACATGCCTTGATCAGGCAAGCCCAGGGTTTCAAACTGGTGACCTCGGCACTCCTGGTCAATGTTTTATCCACTGCGCCCCCACAGGTCAGGCTGGAGCTTACTTTTAATGGGCTTGTTCACACACATTAGAAACAGGCCAACTTGCTTAGTGAACATTTCTTAAATAACATAAGAGTTTAGTAATTTCTGGCCTAAAGACCAGCTATCAGAGTCTCACTCTAAGTCAAATTTGGCCACTTTCTTTCTTTCCTCATTTCCCAACAATCACAAACAGGACTTTGAAAACTCCCCTGCATACCAGTATACTTTTCCAACCCCGCCTCCTGCTCTACCTGCCATCGATTCTTCCTTCTGCGAAGGACCATGCAGAAAAGCCATGCTGCCCAGAGGCATGTCTTTATCTGTGCAGTTAAGTCCTTCCTGTTTCCTCTACCATTATGTGACCCCCACCAGCTGGATTGCTCTGTGAATGCCGAGACCATGTCACCCCCTCTCCACTTATAGGAGCTTGCGCTATATATTTGGAGTTGAAGACTGTAGTTCATGGTGAATTCCATCTCACCCCCTGTGTATACCATCTATTAAGAGCAAAAGTGCATCTTCTCCTCTGATATAAAATTACATATATATATATTGTCTTTCTCTCACCAATTTTCTCTAGTTAAAGACCGCTGAGTACAGCCATAGCTTCATTCTCTTCAGATCTCTGTGGCATGTCTAGCCGTAGCTCAAGTTCAATACCTCCCCCATAAATTCCTTGCCATCAATAACAAGAATAATGAGAGCTTACTATGGGTAGGCCTTGTAACATGAGCTTTACATACTTTGTCTCATTTAATCCTCACATCATCCCTGAAAGGGGGGTCCTACCACTATCTCTACTTTACGGGGGGAGGCTGATGCTTAGGAAATTTAAGTGCCTGGATCTACTCATAAGGCCATAAGATTTCCAGGGCAGAGAGCAGAGTACAGCTTTGCATCCTTCCTGTTACATAGGAACATCCAATAAGTTATAACAAGGAGATTTTTAAAAGGATCTTCAAACTAACCAGTGCTTGGCCATAGTAGAAAATTTAGCAGAATTTAAAGATAATTCAGCTTTCAGTCCAAACTTCTAAGTCCTGGGGAAAGAGAGCAGGGGTGTGTGTGTGTGTGTGTGTGTGTGTGTGTGTGTGTGTGTTTGCATGTGCATACTTAGCCCATCAATCAGGAACTGGGGAAGAAACTGCAGGGAATCCAACCAAGCCCATGGTCTTACTCAGAATTTATCTGTAAAGCTGTGGTGAGTTCTGTGAAGTTGTAGAGGCCATCACTTAGCAAAGAAGGCTGTAATAGAACCAGATCTAAATCATAACCAGAACTGTCAGAGCTTGCAAAGGGATGGACTCAGTCTCCTGTTTTCACAGAAGAGGATGTTGAGGCTCAGCGAGACTTCAGACAGGTTATCGCGCTGGGGAGTGGTGGACCAGGGAAGCACAGCTGTTTTCTGAAATGTGTTCCTGTTCCAGTGCTTGCTTCCTTGGCTAAGGGATGAAGCAGAGGCTGCTGACCTGACTTGGGGGCGGTAGGCTCCAGAGGAGGCTGAGCTTGCCTCAATTTTTCTTGTTCAGTGTGGCTGCAGTATCTTAATCAGATGCAGAGACGTTTAATTTTGAGCAATGAAAGGTCTCTGATGTGGTTATTTATGACAGGTAAAATGAATTGGGATTTACTGAATTTGTAGAAACCTTGGATATTGTGCCCTCTATGTTAGTGTTGACATCTATTTGAAAGGTTTCCTTTTTAAAGGCTTTCCCTCTAAGGAGTGTGGGGTATTTTAATAGATCAGGTATATATATATATGTGTGTGTGTGTGTGTGTGTGTGTGTGTGTGTGTGTGTGTGTGTATTTGTGTGTGTATATATACATATATTTGTGTGTGTATATATATACATATATATATTTGTGTGTGTGCATATATATATATTTGTGTTTGTGTATATATATATACATATATATATATTTGTGTGTGTGTATATATATATTATATATATATTTGTGTGTGTGTATAATGGAAAAGTCTCTTCCTCAATTCTCTGATCTGTAAAATGGGGATAACAACACCTGTAATGATTATTTCATAGGACAGAAATGAGACTCTAATGTAGTAATGCATGGGAAAGTGCTGTGTTAGGGCCACGGGTACTGGGTCACCTCCTCACTAGCTGATCACAAGGACATGTGCAGGGCAAATGGGTGTTGTATAGGTCTTTGCAGCCTCAATGAGTCCTAAGTAGATGAGCAGAACAGAAAGGGATATCAGTTGCTATTATTTGTCAATAGTGTTATAGATAGATTCAAAACCTTGATATCATGTTGCCCCCACCTTCCTTAACAACCCCTGCCTGGTCACTACTAGTAATAAAGTAGGGAGAATAATGCTTTTCTCATCTACTAGCATAGCTCACTTCTTACGTTTGATGAAGAGCAGGCAATTCTTTCAGGGGCTGATCTAAGAGTAAGTATGAGCTCCTTAGTCTACCATCTCCCGACACAGACTCTTGACTTGATTGGGCAAACCAGTCCTTACTGCAGAGCCAGCCCCACTCCCTGTAAGTTCTCATGGCATCAGTCCACTGCGCTGGCTGTTCAGAGTGCTCGGGAAGCACTCAGGACCCCCCTTCGCCACCTTCCCCTTCTCCAGAGAAGCTCTGCTCTCTCCCCTCCCTCCAGCCAGAGATGCTGCATTAATCTCAATGTCATTCCTTCAAGATGTGAGCTGGAACAAATCCGGAGCAGCTGCTTCATTTCTAAGTGTCCTTTAGGGACCCCTCAGCAGACACTTTGCGAAGTATAATGATGACATTCTAACGAGCGTTAATGTACATGTTGTCATTTTTCTATATTTACTCTTCCCACAGGAGGCATTGCTCTGAGGTGGGAATACTAAATCCAGGGAGACAGGGAGAAAGTTCTGTGGCCAAACCTTACCACTAACCAGCGGCTGAGGAGAGAAAACCTTGGAGGTTTTCTCTCCTCAGCGATAGAACATTTTGGAAGTCAAGAGAGTGGTATGTGGAGCAGGAGGGGGGGACCTGGGAGAAGTAGGAGGCAGGGAGTTGGAAGGAGATAAAAATCTCAGAATTGATTTAGTACTCAAGACGATCTTTTTCAGGTCAAAATATTATAAAAATTTTCTTTAGTTTATGACCCTGACCACAATATATTGCATTCACTATTTCATCATCCATTTAACAGGAGCCAAGTGAAATCTTCCCACATGGTGGACATTACAGGAGGCACCAAGAAGGCTAGGGTATGTAAGAAGGACAAGGACCTCTGTTAGCATCTCATTTCCCAATGGTGTGTAAATGGGACCTAGAAAAGGTTACATTACACTATACCATTCACCCCTTACAACAACCCCAAGAGATAAGTGCTGTTTTCCTCATTTTATAGATGAAGGGAAAGCTCAGGATAGCTGCGTAAATTCTATAGATTCCACCAAAATTTCAAACCAGTTCTATCCTGTGTTGGAAGATGTTTCCCCTTCATAATTTTGCAGAAAACATGCGAGAGGGTGAGGTGGAGGCTAAATCCCATTTTGTGGACCCTAGGAGACTCAAGGGTATCTGTTAGGAACTGTCAGCCAAAATACCCCAAGCAGCAGAGGGGGGGGGTCTCCTTTGGCTTGGGGTTAGCCTGCGTTACCTGTTACCTGTTACCTGAGGCTGGAGGCAGGTATATAGGAAATTCCACAGGCTACTGCCAGCCTGACTTCTGTCTGGCTTTCCCTCCAAGTAGGTTCTGCAAATACATCATAATGTGTTCCCACTAATGAATTGATTCACAATAAATTATAAATTTACATTTTTTCCCCACTGTTTCCAAGGCTTCTGTATTCATTATCATTATAATGACTCTACGAGGTCAGCAGAGAAAGGGCTATTACCATAGCGGACAGATCAGGAAATAGGGTCTCAGAGATGTCAACTTCAAGACCAGCCAGCCAGGAAGCAGCACAGCCAGAACTCCAGCTCCAGTTTTCCTGACCCAAGTCTTCTCTTCTTCCCAAAGCCTCACAGCCCCTATGGACCCTGAAAGCTGGTCAAGGTTGTAGAAATCTCCCTCATTTTATAGATGGGAACCCTGAAGAGATTTAATGACTAGCCCGAGGTCACCAGCTGGCCAATGCTGACATTCTTTCCCTAACTTGGAGCCACCCCAAATTGAGCTTGGATGAGCCTGTGCAAAACACCACTCTGGTGCCTCTGTCCCTAGGAAGCAAATCAGAACAAGCATGAAACCCTTGAAAATCACTTCAAGGTTGAACACAAGCAACTGTGTGAGTGGGTGGTGTAGATCCCAGAGGAAGGAAGCAAAGTCAAAGCAGGATCCCTGTGGATGCAGTCCCAGGGGTGGAAGGACACTGAGTGTTCACAAGGGCACAGAGAGAAGGGGTTCCTTGAACAAGCAGAAGGGAAGATCCCTTAAAGATGAAGGATAAGGTCAAACTTTGTCCTCTCCTGCCCATAGATTTTATCTGGATGGATTGTATCAAATAAATAATGTATCAGAAGCTTCTTCCCCTGTTCCATTAGCCCCATCAGGAGGGAGAGCACAGCCTGGCTGTGTGATAAGTGGTAATAAATGGCGGTGCTTGTCAGTGGAAATTTTTCTGGCAAATTTCCGAACCAGATTAAAAAGTAAATTAGATTTTTTTTCTGAAGAGTTATTTTCAAGGGTTTTTATCCACTGACATGTGTATGCAAGATTGTAGCTTTGCCAAGGGGGAGAGAACAAAGCTGGAAAAAAATAAGTAAATAAAATAAAAACTCAGCCCCAATTATCTGTCTGAACAAGGCTATCGTTGGGAAGGCGCCTAATCAGAGATGTCTCAAATTTTCTTAAAATACAATGTGTAATAGAAAACGTATTTATAATGTACCTCTTATGCCCCAATAAAATTGTTACCAGGACCAGGCAATTGCAGTAGACAGAGATTGTAAAAGGGAATAGATTGAATCAAATCAGTTATTAATAATAGCTGAGTAAAATACAGCTTTGGGAGGCTAGTGTATTTTTTGTTGGCCTGACCAAGTCTCTGAAATCACGTGCGTGTGTCGAATGCTGATGAACCTGGCTTGCTCTTTCCCCAGCGGCTCCTCTGCCATTGGGCCCTCCATGTCTCTCTCCTTGCACCATCCCGGGTGCCTCAACGGGGTTACCTGCCTCCCTTCAAGCCAGCCTTTCTGTGCCACCTTTCACACTCTTAGGTCACAGTGACCTCCTATTAAACAAAATGGACCACACCATCTCTTATCTTCAAAATGGAATCTAAATTCAGCCAGCCATGTGAGAGCCTTTGTTATCTGAGTCCAACTGGCTCTTCACCTCTATTTTGTGCCCTTTACCTTCTCCCTCCTTTCAGAAAGACAAGAAACACTGCAGATCCTTTCTAGGTCTCCCATTGCTCTCAACTACTCAGTAAATAATAAGTGAATGACTGGATGGAGTAGTGTCGTCCTTGGCAGGGAGGGTGCATTTAAGAAAGAGGTAGAGGTGAGTGCAGATGTAAGGAGAATCTTGGCATCTTGAGACTGAGGAATTACAATGGCTATCCTTCATCACTGGGCAAGCCAGCAGTTTCGTTAAAATTGAGTATTCCCTTTCTTAAAAGCTATTAGTAGAGAGCCAATCAACTAGGATGAACCCACCTACTGAAAAAAAGCATTGTATTGGTTAATTGCCAATTTTCATTAGGAGTCATTATTCTCTCTGGATTAGAGGTTAAGACTTCTTATTTTTCCTTCTTGTTCACATTTACTTAGCTTTCATTTCAGTGTTTAGAAGTAGTAGCAAGAGAATTGGAACTCATTCTACCTCCAGTGAAGGAAAGCTTGGGGTAAATGGTGCAGGATTTGGCTGTGGGCTAAAATGCACCCTGTAAAGTTCAACTCCCTGGTCTCTTCGCCAGCACATCCCATTACCCCCGAGAGAAGAAAACATAAAGTTGCCTCTCTTTCTCTCCCAGAAAGATGGAAAACCCTATAGAACTTTTCTGTGTTTTCTTTGCCTTCCTTGTATACACATCACTCACCTCTCCTTCCTGCTAGAAACTTCCAGCCTGAGTGTGGTTAAGGAAAATTTCTTAAGAGCAATAACTCACTCCAGTGGTGGAATTCAATTAATTTAACAACCGGTTCTTTGCCCTAATGACTGTTTTAAGTATATATATAAAAGATACACCAGAACATAGTTTATTATTTCATGCATTTAACACTTAAGAACAATAAAAGAGGTACACAAAACTAGATTATAAGAAAGAGTTTTAAAATATTAATGAAAAATATTAAATAATACATGACAAAAAACAATAAAACTGTTATTTAAATTTTTTCATATTGCTTCTTGATTGGCGTCCTCGCTTGCAATTATTTTTACCTGTGAATGAAATGAACATTACTACGGGCATTAGAATACACATTTGCACAGATGAACATTAAGAAACAGTAAGGAGTGTAAATTTGTGATTTCCATCCACATTGGGCGGCTGTCCAGGCACCCACCTTAAAGAGAACCCTGATTACAAGTGCCATTTTAAGAACCGGTTCCCTGAAGTCAACCAAAAATTAGCTTTCAGTTCTGCCGAACCGGTGTAAACCAGCTGAATCCCACCACTGCCTCACTCCCTGCCCAAATAAGTAAATGATTCTTCTATCCTAAAAGATCAGAAAAGAAAGAGGAACACCGGGGTCTAGTGGTGGTATGTGGGAAGGAGAAGGCAGGAAGGGGAAGGCATCAGGAAGAAGATGCAAGGGACGGGGGTCAAATCTCGCAAATTAAGTGGGTCTTGAAATGAACTGAGGAGCAGCGTAATTCAGTCCAGTCCCCAGCACCCTCTCTTGGGAAGCTGAGAGATAAAGGTGTGGAGGGGCCTCTAGGCACATTCTTCCCTAATGACATTCACCTTGACCTCAAGAAGTATAGCTCTCATAATACACTCAGAAGACATTCTGACTGCTCTGCATGGGGAGAGTACTGTATGGGGAGGGTAGCTCAGCCCTCAGCAGAGTACAGTGCACACCAGGAAAGTCCTGGCCCGGGAGCACTTGCTGGGTAACGCCTATTGCAATGTACCCAGGACCCTACCTGGTGGCACATGTGCCAGGTCAGTATAGCTGTAGCGTCTGCTTGAAATCAGGTGAGAGAAGGTACTTTGGAGAGTGGCTGGGGCTCAACCCAGGGAAGAGAGAAAAACCGACTGAGTCCAGTTAAGTCCAGTTGGGCCTTCAATCTGTCCCACACAGACTCCAGCTGATAGTTTTCCTGTGGGGTCTACCAAAACAGATCTAGCTGGAGTAGGTGGTGACCAGGAAGTAGGTGCAAGTCCCTCCTTTATGGTATGGCAATTAGTCACACGAATCAGCCTGCGACGGGACCTGCTGTGTATTGAAGCTGTAAAGAAGTCACACTTCTTGTGCAGTGGCCTTGTAGTCGCCTTAACTGACAGATGCTCCAGACATGTGGACCCAACTGCGGTGCCTTGTGAGGAGGCAGGGCTGGGAAGCAGAGGGCCCAAGGGCCAGGCAATGACTGCTGAGAAACCCCCAGAGATTCTCTGGGACCAATTTCCTCTGTCACCTTTCAGCCACCACGTGGCTCTTTACCTCCACACTCTTCCCTTTATTTTCCTCCTTTTATCTCTGTGGGCTTTCCTCCACCCCTCTCTTCCTTTCCCTTCTCCCCACTGATCCTAATGGAATTCTTTCCTCCCCTCATCCCCTTTGTAAAGCCAGTGGCCAAGGCCAGGCAGGTCCACATTGGATTCCGGCAGATGGTAGAGAAACTGCAAAGCGGGAAAGAGTTGAGCCATTCTGTTTGATAAAGTCTCACAACGGTGGACGAATACAGAGGCAGGGGAAACCACTTCTCAGGAACACAGACAGAAAGAATTGCCCTTCACATTGCTGGGCAGGCAACCCACCATTCATAATCCCCCTGAGAGCCAGCACCCATAGCCTTACATAGGCCATACACACATGGCGCTGCCATGTGCTTATGCACTAATCAGGCAGAGTGCTTGCAGCCGGTAACCCTGTGAGTAAGCCTAACACAGCTGCCCCACATCCTTCATGTCCCTTCCCTCTTCCTTCCATCCTTAGTCTCCTTTCCCTCTTGCCTTCACCCTTTCCCTTACTGTCTTCCCGTCCCCTCTCCTCTCCTGTAATTCCATAAACCACTGTTCAACACCATGTGTTCCATGCCCACAGCTCAAGTGCCAGGTTACAGAGATGAATAAGAGACAGATTCTGCCTCCAAGGAGGTCCATCTAGCAGGGGAGGCAGGGAGGGAGCAAACAGTCCTGGAGCAGTGCTATCAGAGCAAGTGTGTGCAGAGTCTCAGTGTCTTCCAGACAAGGAAAGGACTGATCTACCTCAGGAACTCTGGAAGGCCTCCCCAGAGGAGGTGATGCTTAAGGGACACCTCATAGTTTCATAGGATAAGAAAGAGCTGAAGGCCTTCCACTCAGCAGTCACCCCAAGGGCAAAGACGTGAAGGCTACTTGATGTCTTTGTGGCTGGTCAGTGTAGCTGGTAAGTAGCTAAGTGGAGACAGGGTGTGAGCTGACCGCACCCCTCTGTGTTGGGCTGTGCCTGGGCTGCGGAGCTCGGATTTCCTCGTGCAGGCCAGGGGCTCTTGGAAGCTTTTCAAGAAGGGAAAGGACAAGACAGGCTTCTTCCTCCTTTACTTCAGCACCTTCCGTGTCTTCCTTCCTTTTCTTCTTCTCCACCTCTTCTCTCACTGTCCTCCCCTTCCCTCCACACTCTCACCCCAGCTGTGCTCTGCTCCCGCCAATCTCAGCTGGACTTGGGGCCATTCAAGGAACAGACCCATTTTCGGAAGCAGTGGCTTCCTTGGCACAAGTAGCACACACTTGCCTCTCTTTGCCCCAAGCGCCCCTACTCTTACTCCTACCAATACCAGTGCTAATACTGAGACAGTCCTTACATGAACACCAGATGCTAAGAGTAAACCTTGTGTCTTCAGTTTAAAAATACCCTGTTCACTGGCACATGTCATTCCAGACTCACAACTGAATCAATACCTGTCTGCAGAGCTACCGGCCTGCACCAGGTTTGTGTGAAGGCCTTCACGTCTGTGCTGTCTCATCTGATGCTCACAAGGATCTCGTGAGCAATGAAATGCATTTATTACGTTCACCTTGAAAATGAGTGGACTGCGGCTCAGACATGTTAAGTGACTTAACCAAAGCAACAGAGCAAACAAAGGGAGAGCTTGGTTTTTATCTGAGTTTTTCTAACGGCGAGTCCAGGAGTCTCTCTAACACACACACACACACACACACACACACACACACACACACACACACACACACTAAAGGGTATCTTCAGTATCCACGTTTTACAAATGACAGATACTACATTTTTAGAGGCAAAAGTCTACCTCCCCAATGATACAGATAAAGTGGGTCTGGGAGGCTTTTGGGCGTGGGCATACAGCCCATGCTCAAATAACCACTCACAAGAACATGGTGGCTTTTTGTCTCTCTGCTGGTTGCATGGTCTTCTGCTCTTTCTTCGGACCATACTGATACCACAAATTAGCACCGAGGGACAGACGGACCTGGGGGGAGAGTCCAGGTCGCTGGGGCCATGCAATGGGCAAGAGGCCTTGGGCCCGTCTGTAGATGTGACAGTCCCATCTATCTCCTGATCAGAACGCTCATGCCTCCCCCAGAGCAGCTCATTACTCCTCCTAATGTTGTTGCCTGAGAAGCCAGCTGGCCTCTCTCATGCTGGTGACTGATGACATGGTGAGACAGGAATCCAAGCACCACCCCCAGCTCCCTGAGGCACCTCAGCACCAGGGGAGGCAGGGTGCGGGCTGGCTGGTCATTGTTCTGAGAGTGGCATTGATCCATACCGTGCAGATGTAGCTGAGGAGGCAGGCTACCCGCTGTGCTGTCTTGTTAGTTGTAGTTGCTCAGAAAACTCAGCTTGCGAGACTTTTCATTTGCATGAGTAAAGATGGCACCGCACATGAGAAGCTCGGATCAGGCACAATTCTGGGCTTGGGTTGGCACTGCTAAGTATTGGAGGGGAATAGAGAATGGTCCAAGACACAGACCCTGCCATACAGGAGCTTATAGTTGATGGAGTAGATAAGAAAGAAAGTGTGTGGGAACCAACTGTACCCATGATTCAGAGCTTTGTTTATTTGGAAATTAGGGAAAATAAGTGAATGTTTAAGAAAAACTCAATGTTTTCCTGATAGTAAGGTGTATGTGGAGAACATAGGAGACAGTGTGTTGTGATTAAAATGCAGCTTCTGATGTTAGACCTGGCTGTGTGGGCCTGGACAGTTATGTGACTTTTCTGAACTTTATTTTCCTCACCTGCACAGTGGAGAAGATAATGGCACTTATCTTAGAGGGCTGTTGGGAAGATGAATCAATATAAGGCAAACCAGGGACTTAGCCCTGTGCCTGGCACAAGGCGGGGCTTCAGAAGCAGGGAAGCAGAATGACGGATGTTGGGATCGAAGTCACTGCTTCACAGTCCAGCTCCGCTATCACCAGTGTGCCACCTTGCATAAGTGGCATGCTTTCTCTGAGTCTCCCCTGTAAGAGGTATGTTTGAGTGTATCTACCTAAGAAGGTTATGTTCAGGACCATACAAGATAAACTATGTAAACTGCCTGGCACATAGTAGGAATTCAAAAAAAAATTATAGCAACTGTTAGATGTCAGAAGAGGTAAGAGTTGGGTTAAACCTCATTCCTGACAGAAAATAAAGCTGGGTTAGATTTGAATGTCCTGGAAATTAATTTCTTCATACTTCTTCATGGTCATTATTTCAATCAAAACAAAATGTCTTACTTAAAGGCAAATGATTAGTCCCGCTAACAGAAAGGTAAAAAAAGATCATCAATGACCTTTCTATCATTTTTCCTGCCTAATCCATTGGTGGGAAAGCCGAGTGTGGTACCTGCAAAGTCTCCTTCCTCCCCTTCCTGAGCAGATCTCTACCCATGCAGCTCAGAGCTGGGGCATCTTTGTCTTGCATCATGCCCTTAAAGCTGACAACCTTTTAATCTTGTCAGAGGTATTTGCAAATTTCAACCAGGACATTTTTTCCCCCACTTCCACATTCGGCTCCCTTAATCCATTCTCCATACTATAGTCAAAGCAATCCTTCAGAAACACAGGCCTCATCATTTCTTTCTCCAGCTTAAAATCCTTTAATAACTTTCCCTTGCTCTTATGATAATGCCCAAGATCCTTATCAAGGTTTACAAGGCTCTCAATTGCGATGCCTGCCCAGCCTGTAACACCCTCTGCCCAGCCCTACCACCAGCGCAACCACTCTCCCATCTTACTCATTATTTCTCTCACTGGAATATCCCAGGACCCTTCCAGCTTCCAGGGTTTGCACATAGAGCTGTCTCTGAGCAGAATGCTCTCCATTTAGCTAACCTCAATTTATCCTTCAAATCTCCCTCCATCTAGCTAACCTCAATTTATCCTTCAAATCTCAACGTTAAATATTCTTCTTTCGAGGGCCTTTCCTGATTCCCTAGACTGGCTTTTTGCTCCTATGCCATCAGCAAGGGCCAGCTATTCCCAAGCATTAAGAACATAAAAATGTGTAAATAGCATCTCTCTTGAGAAATGTAACAGACCATGTGGTAGATAGATAGTACGGTGGCTGGAGCACACTCCTTCCTGTATCTGTGCCCTCGCAGTGCGTCTTTGCAGCTAGTCTCATCAGAAGGTAGAGTCTGTTTTTCTACCCCTTGATTCTGGGCTGGTCCTGGGACATGTGTTGGCTAACAGGATGCTGCAGAGGTGGCACTGTGCCCGTTCTGAGCCCAGGCCTCAGGAAATGTTGCACATTCCTCCTCGTTCTATAGGAACTCTGCCAAGTTGCCATGTGAAGGAACTCAGGCCAGTCTGCAAAAGATGAGATACCATGTTTCCCTGACATCTCTCATGTCCTTGTCAATGTCCATCTATCCCCCAGAAGCAGCACTGCCTAGCATGTCAGCCTCTGACAGAGGATATGTGAATAAACCCAGCCAGGGCCAGAACAACCATACAGCTGAGCCCAACCAAAACTGCACCCACATAATCATGAACTAAGTAAGTGGTTGCTATACCAACCTAAAGCTTTATGCAGTAGTTTGTTAAACAGCATAAACTAATGCATGCAAGCCTTTTGTAAGATGAAATAAATGTATGCATAAGCAGGTAAGCAACATTACAAGGTAGTGTGTGCTTGGTCTGCCACTCCTGGACAGGCAGACATAATACAGAGGAATGACAAATCACTAAGGATTGGCGTCATTCGGAGGAGATGATTAATTTAAGTACATTAGTATTATATTCTCAAGCAGAATGTAAGCTTTCTGAGAATATGGAATATGTCTTAAAATTATTTTATACTTTCCGCAGCACTTAGCACACTTAAGCAATAGCATTCACTCCAAAAGTACATGATGGGTTATTTAAAATAAGGCTAAAAACTGTATCTCTCTTGTGTTTGTGTTTATGTTTCCTGCATTTGTACAGTGCCTGGAATAGAGGAGGCATTCAGAAAGTCCTTAAGAGGAAATAAATGACTGACTTCAGAGATTAAAAAAAAAAAAAGACATATTTGTGAGTGTCTTTCCAGATGACCTCAGGCCGTGTTTATAGGTGTAAAAGGGGAGGAGAGAAGCGTAGAGACCTGGATGGTGGTAGGTAGGACACACCACCTCACCTAAACTCACCCTTCCCTCCCATTCCAGAGCACAACAGATGGCACGCGTGTCCATTGTTCCTTTTACTTCTCTTTGGTGATGCTTCTCACCATCTTTTCATCTTCTTTTTCCTTCTCTTTCAGTTGTCTGTTTTCCCTATGCTCCTGATCCTATCTGAGTTAGTGTCTTTAATGTATAGTGATGATCAAATTCAAGGTCATGACTTTGTGTTGGAAGGGACCAGGGAGATGGGGGTGACAGATGCAGGGTCTCCGTGGCAGGTGCGGTGTGAATAGGCTCTGCATGTTCAACTGCTTTTCACCTTCCCCTGCCTAAAAAAAAAAAAAAAGTAATGGAAAGCACGGGGAAAAATAAAATGAAAGGGAAAGAGTATATGTGTGCAGTCTCTGACTCTGGGCTGTTCTTCCAGATCTGAACTTGCCTTCAGAGAGCAGTCTTCATGCTCTACCACTTGTACCTGCAGCCTTCTGGCGTCTTGATAACTCCATTGCATTTCCGGTGTCACAGAGCAAGACTTTGGGTCAGAATGCAGGGATTTCTGAAGGTAATTAGTTGTATGGGTCTATCTCTGGGTATATATCAGCTCTTTACATATCAGCACTATTTGTATATGTCCTCTTCACCTTTCAAGACTTCATCCTCTTATTCAGATCAGTCTGTCCCTGCTTTTTATAACTTACCCTGGTGTGTCTCCCCGGAAACCACTGTATGTTCTGGGTATTACTTATGTGACATTTGCTATACAACAGATAGTCTCATGACATTTTCTGTTTTAAGCATCACCATAACTAAGGTCCTCTTAAAAGGAAAGGAACAGTCTTCCTCTTCCTTGTTCCCAGAACCAAGAACAACCCTAGACACATTTTTGCTACATTGTAGCAAAAATCATTTGCTGAGTGAGTGTATGAGTACATGTACCCCTGGGAACACCTGGCTTATTTAGAAAGCCCTGTACCTCTAAAAACAGTTATTATTTTTGTAAGCACTTACTATGTGCCAGATACTGCACTGAACACTTTTCATGGTCTATGCAATTCCATCCTCATAAGAGCGCTGCGAGGTAGGTGTTACTATCTCCACAGCTAGTTAGTGAGGGCTCGGAGATTCAATTCTAGCAAGCTGGGTTCTGAAGCAGGCACTCACAGTCCCCCAATTGAAGATTATTTACATAGGGAAATTGCATGAATATTGCAGCAGCAATTGGCCACCCCAACTGAAGAAACAGAAATAGATGTAGTGTGTCCTCTTCATGAGATTAAATGGGGCATAGTCAAGGGAAAATATTTTCCTTCATGATGGCTCTGGGTATACCAGATCACCTGGTTACTAGCTGTCTGCCATTACTTTACATGTGTTCATTTTGTTTACCAAGAGAGACTATAATAATTATATAATAATAGCGGCCAACTATTACCAAGTGTCAGACACTTTACATCCAGTATTTCACTTAATCTGCTCAAAAGTACTAAACATTTTATAGATGAGAACTGAGGATAGGGGGTTTAAGCAACTTCCCAGAGTCACACAGTCAATGGGTATAGAGTTTCTTTTGGAACCCCAGTCTTTCCTACCCAAAATGTGTCCCCTGGAGTACTAAACCACTGGAATTCAAGTTTCAGTGTGATAAGAATTTTCCGGGCACTAGTTAAATGCAGATTCCTGGACCCCATTATCAGATTCTGTAGTAGCTGTGCAATGGTATCTGGACTCTACCATTTCAACAACTGCTTATGTGAACCTGTTGCAGCTTGTGCATGGGGCACTCCCCGGGACCACCTTCCCTGCTCCCTATAAGTGGCTGGAAATGAAGTCTTCCATAAGCTATTCATTCCCATGTATTGGGTTTCCTCATACTGGCCACAAGAAATGCTGGCATTACTTCAGATAGAGTGTTCATAAGCTTGTCCTGTAGCATGCCATTGAGACCAGGATTTCAAAGCCCATGGCTTCTTCTTAGTTATAGATTCTGCCCTTAATGCTTTTGCTAGCTTGTTTTCAGTGGGCTGGCTGGAAGCCTTAAAAAGTCCTTAAATCTCTTAAGATGTAGCCTGATCTAAATGTCTCACACCATGCCTTCCTTTCCCTGGGTCTCATGCTGAGTGCCTCTCTAAAGCTGTCATCCAAGCAAAAGGCATTTCCAATCCTAAGAGCCATAAACTAAGCATGTGGCTCTTCCCAACAACTTACCTTCTCCCCTTGAAGAACTACCTCCTAGATCTGTATAAAGTTTTAGTAGAAATTTTACACAGTGGCCCTAAAATTTTCTTTTGTTCTTCACCCAAAACTAGAAAGGTTATTTTCAAGAGTTCTATATGTGTCTACTATCCTTTTTGCTAACTCAATGAATTCAAGTAAGAATGTCCTGCCTTTCTTGCCCAAGGGACATTGTCTCCAAATTTTTGGGAAAGACCTGCCAGTTTTCCCATCCTGGTTCATGTGTGCTCCAGGGCCCTGTGAGATGGGTGGTTTCTTCCCTTAGGGGGCTCTATGAATAGATCCTTCAATGTAAATGTTACACTTACAGTGTGATGTTGAACAGCAGCACAGGCTTGTTACACAGCTTAGAGAGCGGCAGGACTTCCTATGACTAACGTCAAGTTGTGAGATGCAGTGTGAAGTCACACTGGTGCCAAAGATGCATGTGATTCCTGGAATATGTGAGAGACCTGCCCCTCCAGAGAAAGCAGTCCTAATAGCAACAATTCTACTCAAACAGTGAGCCGGAAAATGGTTTTGGACACTTGTATAGACAGAGTAAGACAGGTTTATGCTATAGTGGTAACTGCAAAATTGTTTGTTTGTTGACTGCTTTGTAGATATTCTTTTTGGTAACTGGTTTAGTGTTATTCTGAGTCACTTAATTTTTTTAAAATATGCTTGTGCTGTCCCTAAACCTCTATATTAGGACACACACACAAAAGAATGATATACTACTGAACTAGATTCTTAGACATTTATTCATTCATCTATTCACTCAAATATTTATTTGACCTGTATGATATAACAAGCACTGTGCTAGAAACTAAGGCAAAATGTGTGAGTAAAACAGAGATCTTCCCCTTAAGGAACTTGCAATCTGGTAGAGAAGTCAGAAGGGTTAATGCAATGTGCTTAGTGCTACTTTTAAAATAAGCACAATGTGATGAATATGTTTACAAGGGTTATATCTTATTGTTGGATTGCTCCCTTTATCATTATACAGTGTCTTTCTTTGTATCTTACACTAGTCTTTGTTATAAAGTTTATTTTGTTAGATATAAGTATTGCTAATACAGCTTTTTCTTCATTTCTATTTTCATAAAATATCTTTTCCCATCGTTTTACTTTTAGTCTGTGTGTATTTTTTCTTCTGAGGTGGGTCTCTTATAGACAGCAGATATATGGGTCATGCTCTCTTATTCATTCAGCTACCTTATTTTTTCTTATTAACTTTAATGGGGTGACACCAATAAATCAGGGTACATATGTACAATGAAAACATCTCCAGATTATCTATCATTCAATTGTGTTGCATACCCATCACACAAAGTCAAATTGTCCTCTGTCACCTTCTATCTGGTTTTCCCTGTGCCCCTCCCCTTCTCCCTACCCCACCCTCCCCTCCCTCCCACCACTTCATAACCCCCACTCCCTTGTCCATGTCTCATATTCTCACTTTTATGTCCCACCTATGTATGTAATCATGCTGTTCTCAGTTTTTCTTTTTTTCTGATTTACTTATTTCACTCCGTATAATGTTATCAAGGTACATCCATTTTGTTATAAATGATCCGATATCATTGTTTCTTATGGCTGAGTAGTATTCCATAATATATATGTACCAAAGCTTTTTAATCCACTCGTCTTGTGACGGACACTTGGGCTGTTTCCAGATCTTCGCTATTGTGAACAATGTTGCCACGAACATGGGGGCGTATTTCTTCTTTTCGAACAGTGTTATGGTGTTCTTAGGGTATATTCCTAAAAGTGGGATAGCCAGGTCAAAAGGCAGTTCGAATTTTAATTTTTTGAGGAATCTTCATACTGTTTTTCACAGTGGCTGCACCAGCCTGCATTCCCACCAGCAGTGCAGAAGGGTTCCCTTTTCTCCGCATCCTCGCCAGCACTTATTCTGTGTTGTTTTGCTGGTGAGTGCCATTCTGACTGGTGTGAGGTGATATCTCATTGTCGTTTTAATTTGCATTTCTCTAATGATTAGTGATGTTGAGCATTTTTTCATATGTCTTTTGGCCATCTGTATGTCTTCTTTGGAGAAATTTCTATTCATTTCTTTTGCCCATTTTTTGATTGGATTGTTTATCTTCCTGGTGTTGAGTTTTATAAGTTCTTTATAAATTTTGGTTATTAACCCCTTATCAGACGTGCTGTCGAATATGTTCTCCCATTGTGTGGTTTGTCTTTTTATTCTGTTTCTATTGTCTTTAGCTGTGCAAAAACTTTTTAGTTTGATATAGTCCCATTTGTTTATCTTGCCTTTTATTTCATTTGCCCGTGGAGATAAATCGGCAAATATATTGCTGCTACAGATGTCGGAAAGCTTGAATTTGTTTTTGTGAATGGTGTAAGTTGATGGTCTAGTTTCATTTTTTTGCAGGTAGATGTCCAATTTTCCCAGCACCATTTGTTAAAGAGGCTGTCTTTACTCCATTGTATGTTCTTTCCTCCTTTGTCAAATATCAGTTGTCCATAAAGCTGTGGGTTTATTTCTGGGTTCTCTGTTTGTTCCATTGATCAATGTGACTGTTCTTATGCCAGTACCAGGCTGTCTTGAGTATAATGGGCTTGTAGTAAACCTTGATATCCGGAAGAGTGATACCTCCTGCTTTATTTTTTCTTTTTAAGATTGCTGAGGCTATTCGTGTTCTTTTTTGGTTCCATATAAATTTTTGGAATAAGTTTTCTATATCTTTGAAGTATGTCATTGGTATTTTACTTGGTATTGCATTGAATTTATAAATTGCTTTGGGTAATATAGACATTTTAATGATGTTTATTCTTCCTAGCCATGAGCACGGTATATGCTTCCACTTTTTGTATCTTCCTTGATTTCTTTTATCAATGTTTTATAATTTTCTGAGTACAAGTCCTTAACCTCCTTGGTTAAATTTACTCCTAGGTATTTTATTTTTTTGACTGCAATAGTAAAGGGGATTGTTTCCTTAATTTCTTTTGCTGACAGTTCATTGTTTGTATATAGAAATGCCTCTGATTATTGAGTATTAATTTTATATCCTGCCACCTTGCTGAATTCATTTATAAGGTCCAGTAGTTTTTTGACTGAGACTTTAGGGTTTTCTATATACAATATTATATCATCTGCAAATAATGACAGTTTTACTTCTTCTTTTCCAATTTGGATGTCTTTTATTTCTTCTTGTCTGATTGCTATAGCTAGGACTTCCAGAACTATGTTGAATAAGAGTGGTAAAAGTGGGCAACCCTGCCTGGTTCCTGATCTTAAGGGGATTGCTTTTAATTTTTGTCCATTTAATATGATGTTTGCTGTGGGTTTATTATAGATGGCCTTTATTATGTTAAGGAATGTTCCCTGTATTCCCACTTTACTGAGAGTTTTGAGCATGAATGGGTGCTGGATTTTATCAAATGCCTTTTCTGCATCTATTGAAATTATCATGTGATTTTTGTCCTTCCTTTTGTTTATGTGATGAATCACATTGATTGATTTGCGAATATTGAACCAGCCTTTCCTCTCCAGAATAAATCCCACTTGATCGTGGTGTATGATTTTTTTCATATATTGCTGGATCCGGTTGGCTAATATTTTGTTGAGAATTTTAGCGTCTAAATTCATCAGGGATATAGGCCTTTAATTTTCTTTCTTTGTGTTGTCTTTGCCCAGTTTTGGGATCAGAATTTGCTCGCCTCATAAAAGGAGTTTGGAAGTCTTCCTTCCTCTTGAATTTTTTGAAATAGCTTGAAGAGGATAGGAGTTAGTTCTTCTTTGAATTTTTGATAGAATTCACTTGTGAAGCCAGCCATCAGGCCCAGGACATTTATTTTTTGGGAGTTTTTTGATAACTGTTTTGATCTCATTTGTTGTAATTGGTCTGTTTAGGTGTTCTGATTCTTCCAGATTAATTTTTGGAAGTTAATATGATTTAAGAAATTTGTCCATTTTACCTAGATTGTCTAATTTTTTGGCATAGAGTTCTTCATAGTATTTTCTTACAATGCTTTGTATTTCTGTTGTGTCAGTTGTTATTTCTCCACTGTCCTTTCTAATTTTATTTATTTGAGTCCTCTCTCTTTTTTTCTTGGTGAGTCTAGTTAAAGGTTCATCAATCTTGTTTACCTTTTCAAAGAACCAGCTTCTGGTTTCATTGATCCTCTGTATTGTTTCCTTAGCCTCTATGTCATTTATTTCTGCTCTGACCTTTATTATTTCCTTTCTTCTACTTGTCCTGGGTTTTATTTGTTGTTGTTTTTCTAATTCTTTTTGATGCAGGGTCAGGTTCCTTATTTGAGCTTTCTCTAGCTTCTTATGATATGCCTGTAGTGCAATGAACTTCCCTCTCAGTACTGCTTTTGCTGTGTCCCATAAATTTTGAGTTGATGTATGCTCATTATCATTTGTTTCTAGAAACTTTTTTATTTCTTCTTTGATCTCATTGTTAATCCATTCATTTTTTAATATCATGCTATTTAGTTTCCAAGTGTTTGAGTATTTTTCAGTTTTTCTTTTGTGGTTGATTTCTAGTTTCATGGTATCGTGATCAGAGAAAATGCTTGATATGATTTCAATCTTCTTAAATTTATTGAGACTATTTTGTGTCCGAACATGTGGTCTGTCCTAGAAAACGTACCATGAGCACTTGAGAAGAATGTATATTCTACTGCTTTAGGGTGAAAAGTTCTGAAGATATATATTAAATCGAGTTGATCTAGTGTATCCTTTAAGCCTGCTGTTTCTTTATTGATTTTCTTTCTTGTGGATCTATCCAGTGTTGTTAGTGGGGTATTGAAATCCCCTACTATGATAGTATTGCTGTTAATCTCGCCCTTTATATCCATCAAAGTCTGCTTTATGTATGTCGGGGCTCCTATATTTGGTGCGTAGATATTTATAATAGTTATATCTTCCTGTTGAATTGTTCCCTTTATCATTATGTAGTGTCCTTCTTTATCTCTTACTACAGCCTTTGTTTTAAAGTCCATTTTGTCAGATATAAGTACTGCTACCCCGGCTTTTTTTTCATTTCCATTTGCATGAAATATTTTTTCCATCCTTTTACCTTCAGTCTATGTGCATCTTTTGTTTTAAGGTGTGTCTCTTGTAGACAGCATATGTATGGGTCCTGTTTCTTTATCCACGCTGCTACCCTCTGTCTTTTGATTGGATCATTTAATCCATTTACATTTAAGGTTATTATTGATATGTAGTTGTTTATTGCCATTTTGTTTTTTAAAGCTGTATTTTTTTTTTTTTTTTGCTATATTCTTTCCTCCCTTTGAACTGTTCACAACAGGCCCCTTAGTATCTCTTGCAGAATTGGTTTGGTTTTAATGAATTCCTGAGGCTTTCTTTGTCTGGAAAGCTCTTTATTTCTCCTTCAATTTTAAACGTTAGCCTTGCTGGATAGAGTAGTCTTGGTTGTAGGTTCTTGTTCTGCATTACTTTTATTATATCTTGCCATTCTCTTTGACCTCAATTGTTTCTGTTGAGAAGTCTGATGTCATCCTTATGGGAGCTCCTTTGTAGGTGATAGCCTTTTTTTCTCTAGCAGCTTTTAAAATTTTTTCTTTATCCATTAGCTTTGGTATTTTAATTATGATGTGTCTTGGTGTAGATCTTTTTGGGTTTCTCTTTAATGGAGTTCTGTGTGCTTCTTGAACGTGTAGAATGTTTCCCAGCCTTAATTTAGGGAAGTTTTCTGCTATGATTTGATTGAACAAAGTTTCCATTTCCTGTCCTCTTTCCTCTTCTTCAGGTACCCCTATAATGCGAATGTTGTTTCTCTTCATGTTGTCACAGAGCTCCCTTAGAGTTTCCTCACATTTTTTGAGGTTCTTTTCTTTTTTCTTTTCTCCTTCTGTGCCTTTTTTTATTGTGTCCTCTCACTCGCTGATTTGATCCTCAGCGTGATTCATCCTGCTTTTAATTTCTTCCATTGTGGTCTTCCGTTCTGATTCTGTATTTGTCATTTCTGTCTGATTCTTTTTTATTATTTCAATTTTGTTTTTTATACTTGTTATCTCTTTATTTAGGTGTTCATAGTGACTATCCATTGTTGCTCTAATTTCTTTGAACATCCTAACTATCATTATTCTAAATCCTGCTTCTGGTATTTTGGTTATATCTGGTTCATTCAGGTCCTTCTCTGGGGATTTCTCTTGATTCATTTGTTTTGCATTCCTCTGCCTGCCCATTTTATCTGTGTATAGGCAAGTTGTGGGCACTGGAGTCCAGTAGGTGTTTCCTTTGTGTTCTCTAGGTGTGGTCTGTCTGCAGGCCTGCCACCCTCTCTGCCGCTTCCTAGGGTGGTTGGTTATGGGCATTGCCAGCATCAGCCTACTGCG
Source organism: Rhynchonycteris naso (assembly GCA_037038555.1). Classification (NCBI taxonomy): domain Eukaryota; kingdom Metazoa; phylum Chordata; class Mammalia; order Chiroptera; family Emballonuridae; genus Rhynchonycteris; species Rhynchonycteris naso. The sequence goes on along the minus strand of CM072995.1, from coordinate 276,007,608 downwards.
GCTGTTGCTGTGATTTCCACCTCTACTCTGCGGGAGGGGCTGTCACTCAAGCCACAAGCCTCAGCACCAAGGGCAGATGTGAGCACCTTTGCTCAGCTGCGGACCCAGCCTGTTTCCAGAATGCTTACACCCAGCACGCACAGTCAGAGCCTGCTCGCCACAGTTTTGCGGGTTGGGCGTGACTTTTGACATGCTCTCAGCTGTGAGCCTTTGCCCATCCAGAATTTAGCCCCACTGTTGAGGCCAGGGCCCTCCTGCACAGGGTCGCAAACCATGGTTTATTGTGCCGGGCATGTTTGCTGGCATGAGCTCAGCTGCAAGCTTCCGATCGCTCAGGACTCTACCCCGCCCCCACGTTGTGAGCCAGCTCGTGCACGTAGGATGACAATCCACGGTTTCTCTGGCCTGGTGGCGCTAGTAGCATGAGCTCAGCTGCGAGCTTCCGCTCGTCTCAGGGTCTACCCGCCCCTGCATTAGGAGCCCGCTTGCGCACACAGGATGGCAAACCGTGGTTTCTATGGCTGGGCGGGGCTGGCAGCATTAGCGCAGCTGTGAGCCCCCCTCCGTTCCTGGTCCTAGCCCCGTCCCTGCGGTCAGGGCCAGCTTGCGTAGGGTCACAGAGCAGATCTCTGCTCGTTTTTTATCCCCGCAGGTGTGACTACAGGCGGGCCCGCAGCTGCCGTACCGCTTTCGCACGTCCCCTCCGCTCCTGCTGGGCTAGACTGAGCTCACATTGGTTGTGCCTCTGCCCATGCCGACAGGACCGCGTTTCAGCATCCTGCCACCACCATCCCTTCAGCAACCCTCAGAGAGATGGAAGTGCCCTAAGTCTCCACACTGTAGGCCTGGGAGCTCCCTCCTTCTAAGCAGCTCTGCTCTAATTGCTGCGGGAGACCTTGTTTGGCTAGTGTCCTGTCTCCCTTTGCTGGTATTGCTAGTTCCAGGGGAAATATTCGTTTTCGATTAGGGAAATGACTTAGCTCAGGGGTCAGGGTGGCTGTCCCTCAGAGTGTCCCCGTGCCTTCAGTCCACACTCTGTTCCCGCTGCTCTGTTCCTCTCCTCTGTTCCTGTTCCCCGGAGCCCCGGGTGCGTGGTTGTGAGAGAGGTTTTCTGCGCTGTCCCTTTAAAAAGAATCTTGGGTCTGTAAAAACTGTCTCTTTTTCACAAACAGTATCCTCACTTGTTTCAGAGCTCAATTCTGTCCAAACGCTTGTTCTAGGCTCTGGGACTGCAGGCTGGGGCTTGGTTCCTGGGACCCAGGTCCCTCCCTCTCCACCAAACTCTCCTCCTGCCACGCGGGTCTCTCCGGGCTGCCGTTTGCTCTGAGGAGCTGGGCAGCCCTCTTCGCGTTTTCACTATTTCTACCAGTCTCAATGTGGCTTCTGCAGTGTTCCTTGGTTGAAGAGTCCACTTAGTTTAGTTCAAAGTTGGTTTATCCAGATGATGGTTCTTAAAATTGAGTTATAATCCACTTTGGTTCTGGGAGTTGGAAGTTGGTATGTCCGCCTACTCCATCGCCATCTTTGTTCCCCCTCAGCTACCTTATTTTTTTATTAGAGTATTTAAGCTATTTATATTTAAAGTGATTGTGATAGGTACATATTTATTGCTATTTTATTCTTTTAACTATGTTACACTGGTATTTTATTTTATTTTTCTTATTTTCTTCTTAAAGTAGGTCATTTAGCATTTCTTGTTATGCTAGTTGGGTGGTAACGAACTCATTTAGTTTTTTCTTGTCTGGGAAGCTAATTTTTTCACCTTAAATTTTAAATAATAGCTTTGCTGGTAAAGTAGTCTTGGTTGTAAGTCCTTGATTTTCATCACTTTGAATATTTCATAACCAATTTTTCTGGCCTGAAATGTTTCTACTAAGAAATGAACCTCCTTTGTAAGTAACTAATTATCTTTCTCTTGTGATTTTTAAGAATCTCTCTTTGTCTTTAATTTTTGCCATTTTAATTATGATGTGCCTTGGTGTGGGCTTCTTTGGATTCATCTTGTTTGGGACTCTGTGCTTTCTGGACTTGTGTGTCTTTTTCTTTCAATAGGTTAGGGAAGTTTTCAGTAATTATTTTTTTAAATAGGTTCTCAATCCCTTGCTCTCTTCTTCTGGTACTCCTGTAATGCACATACTGTTATGCTTCATGTTGTCCTGACTCTCTTAAACTATACTTATTATTATTATTATTTTGCTGCTTTGATTGGGTGTTTTCTGCTACCTTGTATTCTAAATTGCTGATCCAGTCCTCTCCTTTTTTCCAACCTACTGTTTATACCTTTAATGTATTTATTTCTATTTAAGACTTTTTTTAGAGAAAGAGGGAGGAAGAAAGAGAGAAGAGGGGAGGAATGGGAAGCATCAACTTGTACTAGTTGCTTCTCATATGTGTCTTGACCAGGCAAACCCTGGATTTCAAACAGGCAATCTTAGCATTCCAGGTCAATACTTTATCCACTGCTCTACCACAGGCCAGGCATATGTATTTTTCATTTCATATATTGTATTCTTTATTTCTGACTGGTTATATTTTTTATGGTTCTTATGTTCTTTTTCATGCTGTTGAAATTCTCACTTAAGGGACTAGTACCCAAAATTTGCAAAAAACTTATAAAACTGAACATCAAAAAACAATTCAGTTACAAATTAGACAGGGGCCTGATCGATGGTAGCACAGTGGATAAAGCATCAACCTGGGATGTTGAGGTCCCAGGTTCGAAACCCCAAGATTGCTGGCTTGAGTATGGACTCATTCGTCTTGAGTGCAGGCTCACCAGCTTGACCACAGGGTCACCGGTTTGAGTGTAGTATCATCAACATGATCCCACAGTCACTGACTTGAGCTCAAGGTCATAAGCCAGTCAGAGAAAGACAGATACCACATGATTTTACTTATATGTGGAATCTAATGAACAAAATAAACTAATTAACAAACAAAATAGAAATATACTCATAGATACAGAGAACATACTAAAAGCTGTCATATAAGAGTGGGGTTGGGGAGCTGGGTAAAAATGATGAGGGGAATAAACAAAGAATGAAACCTTATAGACACAAAACAGTGTGCCGATTACCAGAGGAAAAGGAGGGTGGGGGAGGTCAAAGATGGTAAGGGGGAAGGGATAAATGGTGTTGGAAGGAGACTTGACTTGGAGTGGTAAACACACAATACAATATACAGATAATGTATTATAGAATTAATTCTATACCCAAAACCTGTATAATTTTATTAATCAAGTCCATCCAAATAAATTTAATAATAATTTTAAAATATGCACAGTGTGCTCCAAATGTCCAGAGGAGAGGTGCTCAACCCAAATGGAATTTGGGGCAGGTGAGGGAAGAGGTCAGGGCACGATTTCTAGAAGGGACACTGGACAAGTGCATTCAGAGGCTAAGGGTGTTTGACAAGAAGGAGGCAGGAAGATAAAATGGGAGACAAGAAGAGAAAGAATCAATGGCTTCATCTTCTCCAGTTGTCAGTCAATCTTTGCCAGTTGTCCAGGTTTTACCAGCTGTCAACTAAAACTTAATTGAGAGGAATCTCACATCAAAGGTTAATTGTGACACAGATTTCCCTGTCTGGAAGGAAAAAACCCTCATCTGTGCAGACTGCTTCTTTTTTTGGCATATGGAACAGTCCTTTCTGTTAGCAAATGTGGATATTTCACTAGAGTCATTTACAGCACCAAGGTTCTTCCTGGGCCTCTTACCTTTTTTTGGATCCTTAAACTCTACATATAACACCTCTTGCCATTCCTTTTTAAGTGGACTGAGATTGTCTCTATCTCTCTTGGACCTACACTTCCCTGGCACCCCTACCGTGAATTAGAGGTATTCCCAAAGGCACTTTCTTTCTTGTGAGCAGAATGGAATTCTCAATTCAGGAAACTGAAAACATACCAGGCAAACTCTATGACTTCAAAACCCCTGCCATTGCAGCCTCCTATTCTTCTGGTATTTCTGCAAGAATCCTTTCTCTTGTTCCCACAACTTTGACCACTGTTCCAACCTCTACTTTGGGATGTCCTCAACACAAAGCTTTACCCAGTATCTCCTTCCTTTCTCTCTCCTGCCCAGCCTCCCTTCTACTCCCTTCCTAAACCTGTTCCTTTCTGTCCTATTCCTATGCTCAAATGACATATGTGATTTTGTTTGTTGACTTTAGGGGTGCCATGGGGAGGATGTGGTGCTGACTGAGGCCTGAAGAAAGCGTGAGCAGTGAGAGTTTCCAGATGACTCCAAACTTAACATGAATCTTAATTCTATATATTTTTTAAAAGAGTGAAAGTGTAAATAAATTAGCAAAGTGGTCAGCAGAAAGTAGATAGATCAAAGTACCAGGGCATTATTTAGGCATATGTGAACAGCAGCCCCAAGCCTGGGATAGTCTGGAGTTGGATTGGTAGGACCTTCTCTTTGATCTCTGGAGCTTAGAGCAGCGATTTTGTCCTGGGCATTTATTGCAGAAAACTCTTGCTTTTGTTGGTTGTTATTATAAAAAAGCCACTGGAGTTCATAAGGAACAGAATCTAAAAGAAGACCCGAGTGAAACCCTGCAGGGCAGCTGGACAGCTGGAGTGGTCCTGCCCTGGCTCCAGTAAAAGGGCCTTTCATTTTTATTTTTATTTATTTATACTTTTTTGCACATACATATGCATGCATACAAGAGAGAGAGACAGACAGACAAAAGGGAAAGAGATGAGAAGCATCAATTCCTCCTTGTGGCACCTTAGTTGTTCATTGATTGCTTTCTCATGTGTGCCTTGACTTAGGACTCCAGCTGAGCCAGTGACCCCTTGCTCAAGCCAGCAACCTTTTGGCTCAGGCTAGCAACTATGTAGTCATGTCTGTGATTCCATACTCAAGCCAGGAATCTCACGCTCAAGCTGGTGAGTCCACGCTCAAGCCCAATGAGCCTACACTCAAGTTGGCAACTTCAGGGTTTCGAACCTGGGTCCTCAGTGTCCCAGGCTGATGCTCTATCCACTGCATCACCACCTGGTCAAGCAGGAGAGGGCTTTTCAAAACAGAGTAAGGACCACATGCAGAGGCAGAGGTCACCGGGACATGAAGTTGTTAAGACCAGTCTAGGTTGTACATGACTTTATGACTTTCAGTAAATCATGGAGTGAGTATTTTCACAGAGGCCACTAATACATTGACAACCACACACTGTGGATGCTTGTAAGTAAGACATGCTGGGCCAGCAAAGTTAGGGTGCTGACTATAGAGGAGCATGGGCTATGGAGTCAGACAGACCAGCACTCCAATCTACCTTCTGCACTTATCAGCTGTGAAAAGTTAGACCAGTTCCTTAACTCCTCTGAGCCTCAGTTTCTTTAGATGAAAATAGATCATAAAGCCTGCTCCACACACGGCTGCGCTACTGCATGTGACATCCTAGGCACAACACCTGGATGGGCCTGGCTACCCCGCTGCACGTATTCTAGTCTTGTGGGGGCGGAGCCAGGAGAAACATCAGAAAAAGAGCAAGACTCTAGAAACTGAAAATTGACTCAAATTTTACTTTGATTCCAACACTTTCGTTAAATCACTGCTGTGCATTGGCCTTATGTCAGTGCCAGGGGTGGGGAGTGAGAGAGTGAAATTGAGTGGGACACCTGAATCCATGTTAACACAAAAATTTATATGGAACCAAAAAGAACACGGATAGCCTCAATAATCTTGAAAATGAAAAATAAAGTAGGAGTTATCACACTTCCTGATATCAAGTTATACTCCAAGGCCATAGTAATCAAAACAGCTTGGTACTGGCATAAGAACAGGCATACAGATAAATGGAACAGAACAGAGAACCCAGAAATAAACTCACGTCTTATGGTCAATTGATATTTGACAAAGGAGGTAAGAGCATGCAATGGATTAAAGACAGTCTCTTTAATAAATGGTGTTGGGAAAATCGGACAGGTACATGCAAAAAAATGAAACTAGACCACCAACTTACACATTCACAAAAATAAACTCAAAATGGATAAAAGACTTAAATGTAAGTCGTGAAACCATAAACACCTTGGAAGAAAACATAGGCAGTAAACTCTCCAATATCTCTCGTAGCAATATTTTTGCTGATGTATCTCCATGGGTAAGTGAAATAAAGGACAAAATGAACAAATGGGACTATATCAAACTACAAATCTTTTGCACAGCAAAAGACACCATGAACAAAATAAAAAGACAACCCACACAATGGGAGAACATATTCATTAATATGGGGTTAATAAGCAAAATTTATAAAGAATTTCTAAAACTCAACACCAGGAAGGTAAACAATCCAATTAAAAATGACCAAAAGAACTAAATAGATACTGCTCCAAAGAGGACATACAGATGGCCAATAGGCATAAGAAAAAATAAATGTTCAACGTCACTAATTATCAGAGAAATGCAAATTAAAACCACAATGAGATACCACCTCACACCTGTCAAAATGGTGCTCATTAACAGATCAACACAAAATAAGTGCTGGCAAGGATGTGGAGAAAAGGGAACCCTCCTGCACTGCTGGTGGGAATGCAGACTGGTGCAGCCACTGTGGAAAACAGTATGGAGATTTCTCAAAAAATTAAAAATGGAACTGCCTTTTGACCCAGCTATCCCACTATTAGGAATATATCCCAAGAATACCAAATCACTGATTCAAAAGAAGATATGCACCCCCATGTTTATTGTAGCATTGTTTGCAATAGCCAAGACCGTGGTTCTTAACCTTTTTTGAGGTACTGAATCCACCAGTTTCATATGCACATTCACCGAACCCTTCTTTAGTGATAAATAAAATATGATTTTTTTTCAAAATTCAAGACATAGGTATATGTTTTTTTACTGGTGCACAAAATGAGCCGTGCATGAACATCACCTTGCTCAAAGAACAAAACCAACAAAGTGCATGAACTCACACCAAATTATGGTATTACTTTATTCTGGCCTCAGCGGCAGAGGCTTCTTCGAACCCCTGAGACCGACTCATCGAACCCCTAGGGTTCAATAGAACCCAGGTTAAGAACCACTGAGCCAAGATCTGGAAACAACCCAAGTGTCCATCAGTGGACGAGTTGATTAGAAAGCAGTGGTGCGTATACGCAATGGAATACTATGCAGCCGTGAAAAAAAGAAATCTTACCTTTTGCGACAACATGGATGGACCTGGAGATTATTATACTAAGTGAAATAAACCAAGCAGGAGAAGACAAATATCACATGATCTCACTTATATATGGAATCTAATGAACAAAGTGAACTGAGGAATGGAATAGAGGCAGAGGCAGGTTTACAGGGAGCAGAGGGACAGCTGTCAGAGGGAAGGAGGATGAGGGGATCGGATCAGAGAAGGTAAAGATATTAGTGAAATTATATATATATATGACACATAGATACAGATAACAGGACAGCAAATCTCAATGGGAAGGGAAGAGGGAGTTAGGGGGAGGGGAGCAAAGGTGGGGTACTGGTGGACATGGGAGTGGGGGGTGAGGGAGTGATATTGAGTGGGACACCAGAATCCATGCTAACACAATAAATTAAAATTAATAAAAATAAATTTTAAATAGAAAAGAAGTTCTCAGCTGGTGGGGAAGAAAGGCAGAGGAATAGAGGGCAGTGCCACGTGGTGGGCACTGGGACAGAGGTGTGCACAAGGCTGGGAGCATGAGATCTGGCTGGGAGGTCAGGGAAGACATGCTGGAGAAGTAACACAGAGCTGGGCTGCAATCACAGGGAACAGCTGAGAATGAGCTGTCACCTAGCTGTCTGCCATGGGAATGCAGAAAAACAACTGAACTAATCCGAAGGTGTCAGAGGGAGCTGACCCTGTCTCACAGTGGCTCCAGGAAGAATGCCGAGTCCTAAGGAAGCTCACACAGTTAGGACCCCAGCCATCAGCAGTTGCTTCACACCCACCTGGTCTGCCATTGACAGACCATTGGCAGCCCTTCCTATTGAGATAAATACAGTATGAGAGGGTAATTACATTGACTAATTCCTCAGCCAAGGAACTCTCCCAGGCTCCAATTTCTCTATGGTCTTTGCATTCAAATTGCTTCCACAGTGAAAGTTAGAGAGGATCTAGAATTAAGGAAAAGGAGTGGAATGAAGAATGGACAAATTAGGGACCGGAGTAGCATATACTGGGGAGACAGTTGCCTTTTCTCCTCATTCCCACCTTACCAGTCCATATATTGATTAATTTACTAAATAGCTTTAATGCACTTTCTGGCTTAGATATTAATGAACACACAAGTCACGTGGACTCCTCCAGGAAAGCCCAAAGAGTAACCTCAATCAGTTTATTTCTCCCTTTCTACAACTCAGTTTCTTTGTCTTTAAGATGGGCAATGTAGGTGACAACAATCTCTTTGGACTTGCTCAACTCTAATATCTAAGGCTGTATTGATTTGGGTTTTGGAGAGCTAAAGTTCCCTGGGGGACATAGATCCCAAAGAGAAGTATGGAGACAGGAGAAAAGACTTCTAGTGCAGAGGAATTTGGCCACTAGGGGAGCCACTGAGCAACATTGCATTGCATCAAGGCACCCTGTGGTTTTGTGGTAGCCCTGGAGAGAGGACCTATTTCTCAGAATGACATGGTGCTTCAGCTGATACTCAGCCTGACTGAGCCCTACTAACCCTTCTTACTCGCATCAGTGTCCCTAGCATCTGGCACCATGTTTGGGACATAGGTTTTACTCTGTAAATGCTTATTCTGCTAGCTGATCTAAACATTCAGGTTCCCCTACAGGGAACCAGGGAGAGAGACATTGAATGGGAACAGAAGACTCCCCAGTCCTGTACCCTGGGTTTCTCTATAGACAGCTAATCTTGTCCACTGTCATAGAATCTCATCAGTTGTCTTCTCTGAGGTTAAACTTATTTCTAGATCTGCAGACACCTCCCTTCCCCCTGCATACTAAGTACCTTTCCTCTCAGCTTGGGTTGGAGATTGTGCCCCCTCACTGACCACATGCCTTCCGTAGGGCAGCATGAACTTGTCAGTATTTACCTTCAGCTGTTTTTATGCTTCATGAGTTTGGGGAGGCCTGGCTCCAGAGCTTTGGAAACTGTTAGGTGGTTAACAAATCTGTCCAGAAGATGATATATACAAAAGTCAGCATGAGTCAGTCTCTCTGGCGAGACTGGTCTTTATCACCTGCGTATGCAAAAAAGATCCTTCTTTCTTAATCTAGGAAATGCTGGGGTCAAAAACAACAACAAAAATAACTCCCCCTCCCTTATCCCCACCCCAAGTAGAGAAAACACTTAGCCAAAGTTCTCATTGAGATGCTTGAATTCAGAAGGCCTTCACTGTATCCAAAATACGAACCCTGCCCTGACTGCAATGATGACCAGGGGACCCTCTCATCTGGAAAGTCCCTAACCTCTGTTATACTGAGGTAGCTTTCTGTAAATTTTACATAAAATATATACTAGACCATATTCTCGAAAAGCAGTCAGGTATAGTAAGAAGAGCATGGAATTTGTAGACATAAACTTAACTTCTGGCTCTATGATTTCTTAACTCTGAATCTATCTTATCTGTCAAACAGAAGTAACTATGCCTACCTTAAAGTTACTGTGAGGATTAAGGAGTATTCAGTCATTAATTCAACGAAAATTTATTAAGCATTTATTAAGTATTATTAATCAGGCTAAATAACTCCTATGCCTCAATAGGTAAGCGCCTATAACTCAGTGATGCCAGGCAACAAAAGTCTGAGGAGTTTGCCCCATTCAGTAACTTGGGGATCCAGTTTTCCTCCATCTAGTGATGCCCCCCACCACTTACTGGCCAGGTTTCTGAGGCAGGGGAAGGGAGAGACAGTGACGAAAACTGTTCCTTCTGTATCTCAAACCAGAAGTAGCGTACCACTTCCACTCATGTTCCGATTTGCCAAAATTTAGTCATACACTGCCCATTTAGCTCTAAGGGAGACTGGGAAATGTTTCTTCATTTTAGCCCAGGAAGAGGAAACCATGTGGGGATCAAACAGTGCTGTCTCTGCCTCATCAAGTAGGATGTGTCAGGAACTAGACTGGATGACAGGGACACAGAGACCTGCAAAGTCCTAGTCCTCAAGGAGATCAGCGGCCAGAAATAGACATGAATGTGTCAGCATGATTAGCTCTCTGGATGGTTCCATGCCCCTTTAATTCTGTAATTACATTAATTCAATTCAATCTGCATTCAGTTCATCTGTAAATTTTGCCACTATGTCTTGTTATCAATAATTTATATCTGAAATAGTCTGCATTCTTACAACTTTATTTATGCCTGTCAGTGTCCTGTGAGTCCTTTCCACCTCCTTCTATAGACAGGAACAGAGCAAAGACTGTCGTCCAGGTACCACAGGACACCAGGGGGAAAGCCCCAGGTGCCTAGCAACAAGCAAAACTGAGGCGACAAGAATCTCACCCCTAGGGTAAGCTTACCTCCACTAGCATATCTCTTGTCATGCCATTTGGACCCTCCCATGACCTTTTCTCCCCTGGCATGTTCCTCTCCCCTGCCTGACCCTCCCAGGACCCAGTAGGAGCTCACCCTGGGAGAGCTTTCACGGCTCTCAGAAAGTATTCTGTCCAAAGAGCCGGCCAGCAGCCAGCAGGGCAGGAGAAACGTAAAAAAAAAAAAAAAAAATCAAAGGGGGCCGATGAGGGACTCAAAGGGAGGCAGCGGGCTCCCTTGCTCTGCTGTTGCCTCCAATACCCCTCCCTCAGCCCACACCTGTCAGGGTGAGGGTGGGCAGCACCCTGGTGTCTGGTCATACTCCGTTCCTCTCTGACAGCGCCTGGGGCCAGCTAGGGCTCAATGCTCTTATTGTTCCAGCAGCCAGGTCCTGCCGTGTTGGTGAACAATAAGGGATCCAGCCTGCCGTGTTCATCATTACCCTGCACCTTTAATCAGGAGTGTGATCCGTGGCAGCTCTTTTAGATTTCTTGTTTGTAGCAATAATACCCTTTTAATATGCTAAATGAGCGAGCAAATGAGCCTTCCTCCACTGGCAAGGGTTTTTAAAAACATCCCTTCTTTAGTGAAGGTCATTCTTTTGGCAGATTAGTACTTAACTAGGAGGCCCTGTTTATTGTCTGGGGTCACTTCAGTGGCTGTCACAGCATATTAAAGAGCTCAGGATCGCCTATGGCAGAACAATGTGGCTACGTGGGGGCGCAGGATGGCGGCCGCTTGCCTGGTCCCCTTTTCTGGCTCTCATTTAAACACTGCAGCTGTTATTAATACTTTAATTTGTAGTGCATTAATGAATTCTAATCCCCATTATATGTTGAGCGACTGGGCCTTTGCCAGGCTCTGTGCAAGCCGAGCAAGTCCCGGCTGCGGGTTGAGCAGATGTACTAATGGCACTGGCCAGGGGCAGGTGCCACATCCCTCCATTGCAGGTGTGACAGAGCCGCTCATCAGCAGAAGAGAGTGGACAGGAGAACAGACAATCTTGAAGGCCCTATTCAAACCTTGTCCCCCACTGTGGCCAGATCTACCTGTGGCCTTCCCAGCAATGGGAATCAATTTCCCCCATTCCTGCTTTAAAATTTTCCTCCTCTATAAAATGATAATAATTATAGTACCTACCTCATAGAACAGGCATGCAAATAAAATATGGTAATATATGTGGATGGCTTAGGGCCCAGAGAAAGCAAGTAATCAATGTTAGTTATTATTATTCCCTGACCAGCCCTCCTCCTTCCCGTACCCCCCTCCCCTTAGGGATGAGCTGGAGGAGGTGGCTCCTTCCCTTCTGTCACACTTTTCCTGCTTGCCTCTTTTCCACCTCTAAAGGTACTTGTTTATGAATCTGACTTCTCTATGACAGCAGGTCCCCTTGAGGGCAAGGGCTATGTCATTTTTATTTTTACATACCCCCACCAGTGTTTAATATTAGTGTTTGTCAAAAAGTAGGTTCTTGGTAAAGGCTTGTGTTGGGCAAATGAGTTTGTAAAATTTCTAATTTTTGAGTTTGCTCACTTTTAGTGTTAAAAAATGGCACTGGGTAGCACCAGGTATGTGATCTGTGAAATTGCAAATTACCCTCCTGCTTGGGAAGGGCCATTGTCTTGCTAATGTTTGCTGGAGGAGAGGTTTTCACACCAAAAAGAGAAGCAGAGAAAAAGAATCGATGTTTGCAGAGTGAGAGAACAGAGAGAATGCAGAGTGCTGAGGAAGAAGCAACTTTGTGCAGAGAGAAGGGAGAAGGTGTGCAGATGGGGAACCAGAGCTGAGGGGCTTTTGTGAGCTCCAGAGACTGGTGTGGCCTTTGATTCTAGGAGATACCAGAGAAGATTCTCCTGGTTGTGGAACCGGATAATGTGTCAGTGGCTTTGGAAGCCCTGTGTGATTGCTTGCTCTCGGCTGGTGCAAGACTTACAATAAAGGAATGGACCACCATTTTTTGGTTCCACTGTTTATTTACCATCTCTCCGAATTCAATGGGAACATGCATGTGAATGGCCACAATGACAGCAGCCCCTGGCCACAGAGCTTGTTGTATAAGCAATTGAATAAACAAGGAGCATAGGACTGGCTTTCATCCTCTAGTCTCTGGACCTCTTTCTACCCACCCCGGGAAAACAGTTTGCAGAGATTGCAAAGCTCTCTTCTTGGTGTGCCTCGTTCTCATTCATCCTGAGCCTCTGTTCTGCTGTCCTCCAGCCCTGGGAACATGTCCTGGCTTACGCCAGCTCGCCCTTTCCACCTCTGAACTCTGATTCTTTTTCCCGAGCCACTGAATGGTTTCAGTTGGGTCTGTCCTTTTCTTGGGCTTCATAGTGAGCCCGAAAGCAAGCTTTGGGTCTCATATTTCACTCATGATGCCTTGAACAAACTTACTCAAAAGTCAACTGATTGTAGTGTAGTCTGGAAAGTGGTGGAGCCTACGTTTATTTTAGAATATAAGCAGCATGAGGGCAGGGACTACATGTTGCACTTTTACTGTATCTCTTGTTGTAACTCCCTGCAAGTGCCTCGTTCAATTTGGAAGACATGATAACTCTATTTGCGAGGCTTACGCTGGGTGAGGAGGCCCTGTGCTGGCATTTAAAGTGTTTAATTCATCTTCACAATAAGGCTGAGATGCATAAGAACTATCAGATACTCCCATTTAGCAGGTAAAGGTGTTATAGCTGCATTGCCTTGCTCAGTAATTAGTGTCCCAGAATCTTAGAGCCAGAAGAAACCTTAAAGGTCATTCAGAACAAATGCTAACATTTTCAGTTGAGGTACTCAGGACTCAGTTTACCTTTTTACTCATCTCTACACCTTGAGATTATTTATTTATATGCATGCCATCTGCGTGCATATAAGCAATGAGTTACTGCTCATCTTTTCCCTAACTTCACAATTAGTGACATCTGTTGGTGACTTGAAATTAGCCTTGGTGGCAATATTTACACCACCATGGAACTTAGCAAATGCTGCAAGCTAGGGCCTGTTGTTAAACCTTTCCCATCACACAACTGTATATAAAAGTGTTGGTGGGTATTTACGAGGCAGGATTTAGAAATGTATGTGTGTGCATCGATGTGCAAGTGTTTGTAAGTAAAATGAATGAACGTGTACGTTAGCACGAATGATCCATCAGTTGGGTAACTGTTAGCCTGGAATTCATGGATCTTCCAGGTGTCCACAGAGAGAATTGCAAGGGTCCATAAACTTAAATGAGAAAAATATCAAATTTTTATTTGTACTAATTTCTAACTAAAATATGTCATTTCCTTCAGTACGAATGTAAGCAACAAATCACAGTAGTAGTAAGAGTGTCTACAATTTTATTACCAACAGAAATCACAAATATTTTCATATTATTTTACAGTTCTTGCAGATATATCAAAATATCATTTATAGTCACTAAAACATTAGTTGTAAGATCAATTGTCAGATGGTATTTAAAGCTTTAATCAGAAAACCCATATATTACCAAACCACAGATTTGCAACTAAAGTACTTTGAAAACTGAACTTCAAAATAATTATTATTTTCTTTTGTAATTCTATGTATTTTATTGTATGATTTAAAAATGGTCTTAGGAGAGGGCTCATAGGTTCCATCAGACTGCCAAAGGGGTCTGTGGCGCAGAGGCCCCTCGGTAGACGCCATGTGTAAGTGCAGTCAGCTGATCTCAAGTTAGGGGGTGTGTGTCTGAGTGTATGTGACTGTGCTTTGGGATGTGGGAGTTTACCTGACTTGTAGGCATTAGCACTGTGAGTGAGTGGGAATGAAGGCATGTTTATGATGCAATTGCTATAGCTAGATTCCTCCTTTCTTCCTAGGGAGACCCAAGGAGCCTGGGAGGTGGGTGAAGGGACAAAAAGTGTTTCATCAAGAGTGGGCATGAGCGGAATTCTAAACCTTTTCCTTCTAACAAACATGGAGTTCCTCTAAAGTCCTTTTATGAAATTATTGTTAACAGAAATGTTAGATTTATCTTCTGAATGCTAGCCACAATGCTGAGTACAGATGTGATGAAAATTCTTACCTGACCGTGGAAACTCTTGTCTTGTCCTTGCAGACTTAGGTCTCTGCAGACACAGCATTTTAGCCTGGCCATGGATCTGTTATTTTATCTGTTTATCTCCAGACACACTAAAACTCACACTGACCTACTACACTTGTCTCTCTTTACTTATAGCTAAACACCATTGATCCTTTAGCACCAGAGTTAGGGACACTTGACCTCTTCGTAGGCAGAAATCCACATATAATTTTGATTTCCCAACACTTGACTACTAATAACTATTGTTGACCAGAAGCCCTACTGATAACATAAACAGTCGATTAACACATTTTCTTTGTTATTTCTGTATTCTTATAATAAAGTAAACTAGAAAAAAAAAGTGTTATTTTTTTAAAAATCGTAAGAAAGAGAATATACATTTATAGCACTCTATTATATTAATGAAAAAGATCTGACTGTAAGTGGACCTACACAGTTCAAACCTGTGGTTGTTGAAGGGTCAGGTGTACACTCTATTCTCCACCCCCTGGCCCTGTACAGGACCCGGGCCTTCTTCACATGACATCACCTCTATTTAATCCCCTCCTTGGCTTCTTGGCTAGGGTGTCTGCCAGCTTGGCTCAGCTAGGGAAACAGCTTGTGATTCTCCCAGAAAGTGGCTTTGCCAGCTGAGGGGGAGAAGAGGAGAAGGTGAAAAGAAGAGGACGAGAAGGGGAGCGGCTTCATGCTGAAAGGGTCCAGGCCAGAAAGAATGATTCCTGAGTCAGAGTTTTTGGAAGACTGCCATTTAAAAAGTGAAGTCTAACGCCAATTGGGCTTCCATCATGATATGTATTTGTTGTTGGCTCCCTGGCTGAGGGGATGGGCAGATCTCTTCTTCTTCTTTGGACTCCACCCTCTTCCTCCAGACAACATACTCTCAGATTCTCCTGAAGGATAGATAGCCAGTGGCCATGCCCATGAGCCTCTAGAGAAGATAAAGCTCTTCATCCTTTTTAAATAAGGTCTCACAAAGCTTCCTCAAAAGCTATTCTAAGCTTAAATTTCTCCTGCTTCAGAATAAGCCTCTTGACCAGCCCTTGGAGGAGACAGAGTAAAGCTGTGTGGTCTTTGAGTCTGAGGAAACAGCAACTAGCCTCTTCTGAGCTGGCCAGGAAGCCAGAGGGAAGCATGGGAGCATGACCTTGTGAGATCTCTGGAGCCTAAAATTGTCTATGGCCACCTGTTGTGGGGGCAAGGAAGTGACTTCTGAAAACATACACAATTTGGCTGCCTCTGTGCCTGTGCTCTTTGTGGAAACAGATGTCTGATGACCCCCAGGAGTGTAGCCAGCTTGAGTGAGGATCCCATAGGTGCCCAAATACACAGAAATGCTTCAACCTCTAGACATAACCTCATATAGAAGCAATAACCAGAAATAAACCAGATGGGACCTCATACATTGACTGTGAGAAGCAAGAAGTCACTCTTGTTTTCATTGCATGCAGAATCCCCCTTGGATTGAGGTTGTTTGGTGGATTATAAAAGGGGTTTTCCTTGAAGACAAGAATGCAAACTGGCTTTGTCCTCTAAGTTTGGTAAATGCACTGGCTTGATTCATATGCCCTTTGGTCTGTGCCACACACAGTGGGGCTAAAGTTAGTTCCTCGAAGTCACCCTTATGTCCTGAATTTGTATGTCCAACTCAGGTATGAGTGGAGAAGGCATGGCTTCTTCTAACAATGCCTTCACCCTCATCAGGTACTGCTGGTTAGGAAGGATTCTCTGTACTCATCTGGAAAGTTCCACTTAGCAATCCTGGTGAGTTTTCTGAGAATCCCATCTCTGGATTGAGAGACACGTCTTACTGAGTGGCCCTCATTCCAAGCCTGACAGTCAATGAGACAGGAGATGATGCTCCTTGGTTTCTGATAATTCTATGTGAGGTAGATGGAAATGGTGGTCAGTTTGCTGTTGCCCAGGGCTATGGTCGGGGCCCCTAATAGCTTCAGTGCTTGTCTATCAGTGCTTATTTATATTTGTGTTCTATTCACATACAAGGGAAAAAAACACAACCTTGTCTTTTGAACATAAGATTTCCCAAGCCTGCACCTGTCTCCCCTTCTTGGGATAGGTAGCTCCCTGCTCCAAGCTCTAAATTAGGAGCTGGAACTTCAGAGTGCATGCTGCATTCCTCATTGGATGGGTGGAGGAGGGTGAGACTCTCCCCATCTTGAATTTCTCCAGGTCCTCATTCTTCCAGCTGGACTGGAATCAAGGCATCCTCTAGATCAATGCAAGAGGCATTCCCCTACTGACCACCTCTGTATCATTCCTTTCCTGCTTGCCAAGTAGCTGTGCCACTTAGTTAAGAACATAGGCTTATGGGCTTTTAGTACCAGTATCATCAAATTATTTATATCAGTTTGGCAAATCACCCAACCTTTCCCAGTGTTGGCTTTATCTTTTCTACAATGGGTATAACAATAGCAGCTGTGTCACATGGTAGTTACCAAAATTAAGGTAAACTATGTAAGACCATCAACCAAAGCCTACACATGTTAGCAGTCTATAAATATCATTAGTGGTGGTGTTACTGTTGTCTTTGTCCTCTTGGACCTCCTTGAATTCTTTGTCCCCCCTACTCTGTGGGTTTCCACTCAGCTTTTACTCCATTCTCCAAACCCACATCCTTTGGAAGGGAGGCGGATATAGAAACAGAAGTAGCCTGGGTTAACTTCCCAAAGGGTAGTCTGTGGAAATGGTTCCCAGTATGCGACATGGACTCCATCAGCACTTGCAGTGGCCGAGGAATCCTGAGACATTGCCTTCAGCTTTGGGTAGCTTCTCTGTGGGCACCTTAGAACGCTGCCGAAGCAATGGCACTTGGCGTGGGAAAGGCTGGGAGCGCCTGAGTCAGAGAGTACTGGTCAGAAGACCACAGAATTCACATCCAATAGAAACTGTGGCCCGTTCAGCCTGAGTAGAGCTCAGTGTCTCAGCAGAGGGCCTTTTGGAGCTTCCTGTGAGGGAGACTTGGGGGTGGGCTTACTACAGTGGGAGGGAGGAGAGCACAACCACATCAGAGCTGCTGGGGAGAACACTTCCCACATGAACTCAGGCAAGGCCATTTCTCACTGTCTGGGGGGCCCCAGTGTCAGGGACTTCTCTACCCAGATACGTGTATAGTCTCCCTTCACTTTTTTCTTTTTCTTTTTCTTTTTCTTTTTTTTTTTTTCATTTTTCTTGTTCCACCAAAGCTCTTGTGTGGATAAGCCATCCTTTCTGGGTTGTTAAAAGTGTGGGAATCCTGATTCTAAGCAGCTTACTTCCTCTCAGATTACTCACCAGCCCTTGTAGGTAGCCTTGGGTTTCTGAGAAACATCTCTCCTACGAGCCTCCTCAGGTCCTGTGAGAAGTTCTTTAATGCCTGCAACAACCCCTGCTGAGTGTTCTTGACCTCTTCTGAAAAGAGATGTCAAACAAATCTCCTTCTGGTCACACATGATATGATGGGGGTGAAGCAACCACAAAGTAATCCCCTCGTTGCCCTGGAGGACGTCCCTTCGTTCTGCAGAACTGGCCTCAGAGACCCCGTGTCCTGCATCACACTCGGCTCTACACAGTGTCTCTGAGAAATGTGTTCTGGGCTGGCACTTCTCTAAAAGTGAAACAGGGTCCCCAAACGTCCACCACAAAGCCCAAACATGAAAACAAACAGAGAAGCCACTCAGAATGTGAGAACTAATCACCAAGTTGGAGTGAGGAAAAGGCTGCACCATAGAAAAAGATACTTCTATGTTCAAAGAAAGAAGCAGAACTTTGCACAACCGGTAAGAACCTTCTGGAACTTCTTATCACATGGGTTGCCTCAAGTTGCAAGATTAAACAGTGAGTTCTACACGGTCGTTAAGCAGAGCTGTTTTTAAGCCAATATTACATGCAATATCTTTCTCTGTCAGGCCCTTTCCTAGGCACTTAATACTCTTTGATGTCACTTCCACAACTCTGTGTGAGTAAGGGACTGTAGCTATTCCCATTTTACAGATGAGACGCATGTAGGTTAAGGAATATATATCTAATTGAGATGTGACCCAGGAATCAAACTTATATCTGTCTAACTTCCAAGCCTGTGATAGATACTTCAACTAGTCTACATTATTTTTCTAAGACAGATGAAAATCTATGGAGCCATTGTTTATTTTTGTAGGTTGAGATCAGAATGAAGGGTAGAATTGCCATTCATTTATTCATGCTTTTACGCATTCTGGTATTTATTCCTTTAACTAGTGTTTAAAGAGTGACTGCCCTGTGTCCAGGCACTGTGTGCTTGGTCACCGTGTGCCCTTTGGATCTACAGTTTAAAATGATCTACTGGGTTAATACCTAGTGAGGAAATATTTCACTTCCATGAGTCATATCAAAATAATAGAAAGATAGAGATTAAAAGAGCTAGAAGTCCTTCTGTCCATCTTTATTTCTATCTACTGAATTATTCCAAATTGTATTATCTGTATAATTTCCAATCAGTAATGCTGCCTCCCTTAGCCCATGGGATTCTGGTGTGATTGTATCATGGTTTTTCCATGGCCAAAGACTATTTATAGTTATCTGTTCCAGGAGCTGATATCCTGCTTTTTCAAGTCCTCTTGTGAGTTAAAAAAGAAAAAAATCACTTTCATGTAAATGCATAACTCTGTGCTTTGTAGAGTAGGAAGCATAAACTATCCATGAATCAAGCAAGGCCAATAGCTCCATGCACATACTAGAACCCATCTCCTGGTTTCTACTCAATAACATGTCTTTGGTAGCCGCCCTCTCCCCCCCCCCCCGAAGCATTCCCTTTCTCCTCTCTCCTGAATCATTTTGTCACCATTCATATATGCTGTCGTTTCTCCTCTATTAAAAAATAAAAGAAGCCTTGACCCCACTCTTGCAGTTCTTTCCATTTCTCTCTTCCTCTTGACAGCAAAACACCTTCGAAAAGTTGTCTCTGTTCTTTTTCTCTAATTTCTCTCCTCTCATCTGTTTAACAGACTCTAAACAGGACATCTTTTCTCCTGACACCTCACCCAAACCCCTTATCAAGATAACCCCACCTGTGAGGGCCACTTCTCGTGCCTCATGCTACCTGACCTGCACTAGCAACATTTGATCCCCTCTCTGTGACACACTTTCTTCACTTGTCTCCAGATGACTGTATTCACTAATTTTCCTTTAAATTTTTTGGCTTTTTTGTTTAGAGTCATTCCTGTTGATTTGTCTTCATCTGCCCAACCTCTGGATGTGGAAACTCTTCTCGTTTCTGCCCACACACATTGCCTTGGGTTGCTTGTTCAGTTTTGTGGCTTTAAATGTCGTCCTTAATGCATTCTTTCCCCTCTGTTCCAGATCTGTCTAGTCGTGTCTACCTGATTTGCTGGATCTATGACAGGCATCAGAAAGCCAACCAGTCTAAACATGTAGTCCTGCACCTCCTGTTTCTCCACTTATGGCAACTGCATTCTTCCCATTGTTCTGGCACAATGTCTCACTGATACTTCTGGCTGTCCCCTTTCTCTCACTCACCACTTCTGACCTGCCAAAAAAATCCTCTCATTCCTGCTTTCAAACTATTCCAAGAATTCAACCACATGTCACCACCACATTCTCACTACCTTGGTCCATGTCACTGTGATCTCTTGCCTGAGTTATTGCATTAGCTTACTAATTATTTTCCCAGATTCTGTTTCCAGGTTCTTATGCTCTATTTTCAAAAACAGTAGTCTGAGTGATCCTGCTCAAAACCTTCTGATGCTTCCAACGTCCCCTGGTAAAAGCCCAATTATATACACTGGCACAGAGAACCCAACCCAATGTCTCACCATTTCCTTTGGGACCTCAGCTCTACTCCAGTCACACTGACTTGTTTCTTAGATGCAACAAGCACATTTCTGCTTCGGGACTTTTGAATTTGCTTTTCTCTCCACCTAGAATCTTCCTCCCCAAGTTGTCCATATAGCCTTTTCCCTCTGTTTCTTTCTTTTTTTAGAGAGAGAGAAAGGCACAGATAGGGACAGACAGACAAAAAGGGAGAGAGATGAGAAACATCAGCTCATCCTAGTTGTTCATTGGGAGGCTCCAACTGAGCCTTGCTCAAGCCAGAGACCTTGGGCTCAAGCCAGCAACCATGGGGTCAATGTCTATGATCCCACACTCAAGCCGGCGACCCTGTGCTCAAATCAGATGAGCCCATGCTCAAGCAGGCGATTTTGGGGTTTCGAATCTGGGTCTTCAGCATCCCAAGCCAATGTTCTATCTACTGTGCCACTGCCTGGTCATGCCCCCAATTTCTTTTACATCTTTATACAAACAACTTTTTTAGTAAGATTTTTTTAGACTAACATCTGAGATTTTATCCTTCCTCCCAGACATTTTATATCCCCATTTCCTCCTTTATTTTTTTTTCCCTCCAAATAACTTAACACCATCTACTGTTGTATATTTTACTTACTGCTCTTCGTCTCTCCCAACAGAATATAAACCCAAGGAGGACAGCAAATTTTGATGGTTCTATTTGTTACTGTAGTTCAGCACCCAGAAGAGTACCTGTTATTGTTGTAAAGTAACATTCCGCCGGGTTTACATAGACACACCAAGTCCAAATGAATTTTTAGGAGTTTTATTAATAGTAGGAAATTTATTAATAAGACGGCTGCATATGACAAACATGGGGTATAGCTGACCCAAATCGTGCAGTGTCAAATATAGCTCTGAGGCTAGTTATAAACACTTGATCACATACAGGTTGGCGGGAAAAGAGGAGGAGGAGAGGACCATGACATATCATTAACATTCATCTATAGGATTTATAAAAAACACTCTTACATATTAAAACTTATAAGGTAACACAATTGTGAAAAATGTTGTTTTACATCTTAAAAGACTTTCCTAAATCTCTTAGTGTTTATCTGCCATCCTTTGTTTTAGAGGTACATACATCAATCACACGGTTTTAGGATGGGGGGGGGGTTACATGATGTCAGAGGATAATCGTTTGTGAATCTCCCATTAAGGAGAAAGAAAGGGGAAAAAGGAAAAGGCTGCTTAATCTTTCTTCCCTTCCCCTTCACCTGGCTGTTTATGTCCTTCCTCACAGGTGGAGAGTGGAGGGGATCCAAGTCTCCTTCCTACTTTCATTCAAAACCTAGTATAAAACCTCTCCATTTACAATACAATGCTGTCGTCTATCCTGAGCTGGTGTAGATCACACACAAGTATAAAACTCATATTTACAAAATCTCTCTGAATGCTTGGCCTAAATTAAAAAATGCCTTTGAAGCCTCTTAGTACAAAGGGGTTTCTTATCTCAGTACATAATATATCCAGGAAACTTCCATATTCCTCTCCCTTCATTCTCTACAGAAAGGAGGGGGCCAAAAACCTGACTCTTCCTCCTAAAATATTAATCTTTGCAATTCTTTGGTACCTTACTACAGTATATAGTACATTCCCAAAAGTACTGAGTGAATAAATTGTATATTGAGAAAAGAAAGAACACCTAGACTGTAAAATTGCCTTGCTTGCAAAAGAAACTTGGAAAAACAAAACGTATGAAAAGCCACTTCTAAAACCCTAACACGGGGAAATTATCAGAGACGAGGTCTTATATTTCTAAATCTTGTCCATAAAGTGCTTAATAAAGTAAAAATATTTGCTATTCTCTTCTGGGGACCGGGAGGGGGAAAATTGCAAATATTGCAAAAGTATAAGGTGAAGGCCAATGATAAATTAACTAGAATATTGCTTATCATGCTGTAATATCAGCAGTAATAAAGCACAATACTAGCCTTGAGTCAAGGGTCATTCTGGGCTTTCACCCACCCATGCTTCCTCTGGAGGCAGTTGAACTCTGCTTCCAGTTCCTGGAAAACCTGGGTGCTGTGTTTAGATGATAAACGCTTCGCTTCTTAGTGTCCCTATATAGGAAGCCCATCTGTGTTGTTGCACCTCAAAAGAAGGTGATGAAGCACAAGGTTGCACACAGTGTGAGAATTGATGTCTCTTCTTAACAGTGAGTTTCACGTGAAACAGCAAGCCCTTTTGTTATGCTGATCTGATCTGCGAAATGGGTGCTAACTGTGAAGTCTTTTGGGCAGCAAGGGGAGTCTTGTGTGGGGAGGTGGAAACGTGGATGGGAAGTGGTTGCAAATGCTCAGAAGGGCCTGACACCCAGGCCTTGCACTTTAAGCCACCCTCCTCCACACCACCCCTGGTAGAGTCAGCAGAGACAAGGCTTGTTGTGTAGGTGGCTTGCCAGCTATGGTCTCCAGCTCCCAAGTCTTCTGTCTGCCCAGCGACTAACTGATTCTTAGCTCCCACTCACAGCGTTGGCCTAGTCCCCAGCATTGGGCTTGCTGACTGACCATCATTGCCCCACTTCCCATCCAAGTGTTGATAGGGACTTCAGGTCAGGTTTCCCAGCCTGATCTTCCTACGCTTGCACCCCGGACATAAGGCAGCCCACTCCCTCCCCAGCCCCATGGCCCAAAGCCCCATAATTGGAAGGAGAAGGAAGCCCAGGCCAGGTGATTTCCCAGCAGGGGTTGCATGTGCAGCGTTAGCAGGGAGAGTGGGTAACTGGGGCAGCCAGAGTCATCTAATCTAACCAGCATCTCCTTGCTCTGTGTCTAACTCAACAAACTCCATGACAACGTGGGTCCTGTTCAGCCTACCTGACCTTCCCCGACCTCACTGTTAACAACTCCCTCACTTAGTTGAGTGTGGTGTGAGCCTCCCTCTCCCTACCACCTCCTGTGATCCCTGAATCACTGCAGGAGTGGGGGTAGCCTCTCTTGGAAGAGACACAGACAGGGGAGATGCAAGCCTATGGGTGGAGGAGAGGGGAGTAAGTCTGCTTTTGCAGCAGTCCTGTTCTGGAAGGTTGTAGTTCAAGTGGGAAAAGAGACTCATTGTTGACTCTTGCATTCAGTGAAAACCTGACATACAGCATGTTAAAAACTTTGTAGTTGTGGGGCAACCTCATAGGACAGTGCATTGATGTTTGTGTTGTTCAGAATACCTCCTGACGGCTAAGTGTAAGAACATCCTCTATCCTTCCTGGTCCAAAACCTAGTCACTGATGTGTGGTTTTGGGACCTGCCTCCCCCACCCCTGGAGACTTCTCTGGCCATGACAAACAGCCAGATAGGCTAAAAGGAAGAAAGCAATCAGCTGTTTCCTAGGCCTGCTGATTTTTTATCATTATCAGTTTTCATAATAAATATTATTTTTATTGGTTTAGTATCTTCTTAATTCTTATTTTATATTTGTAGATCATTAGCCAACTGTTGAAGGATTCTTTCCCACACCACCCCTTGGAGGAGACCTCTCTTAGAAGGAAGTGCAGGTGTTGGTGGTGCTGTGACCTCTCAAAGGTAGTCACGTCACATTGAAGGGCAGAGAGCCTGAAGGACCTGGCCAGTGTCGAGACATCTCTGCAGGTCCTCTGGCCCCAGGTCCAGGGCTTTCCCACGGGTCATGCTGATGCCTTCTGATTGCATGCCTCCTTGTGTTTCAGAGGGAGGTGTGACCCGTAGAGCGCCTGGTTATGGGCCGTGGCATGGGTGATAAGAGGGCTGTGCATGTCCATGCCTGCCCTTCAATTGAGGGCAGGAGTGTTGGCATCACCTCCCCCTCTTCCTTTCTCTTGGACAACGTTCCCTAGGCAGAATCAATCTCCTCTGCCTCTGTTTTCCTGCACTGTGTCATTCAGAAGTGCTAAGAAAACACTAATACAATCGTAGTACACATTGAAGTAAAAGAGTAGCTGGGCAGAGACAAGGATATGACAACTTTGAGGTTAAACAACACTCCCCTAGAGGACTTGTCTGTGTTCTGGGTAGAGAAAATCACTCTGTCACAAAAGGTTCAGGGACATGGTTACTGGTGTCAAGCAACTTCTTGTGATTTCCCTGGGGCCTGGAAGCTCTGTGGGAAATACTTTGAAGCTTTACTTTGTTTTGTTTTTAACTTTGTATTGAATTTATTGGGGTGACATTGGTTAATAAAGTTATACAAGTTTCAGGTGCATAATTCTATAGCACGTCATCTGTATATTGTATTGTGTGTTCACCACCCCAAGTCAAGTCTCCCTCCATCATCATCTTTCCCCCTCTACCCTCATGTACTTCCCCCATCCCTCTTTTCCTCCTGCAATCCCCACTGTTGTCTGTGTCTATGAGGGTTTTTTGGGGTTTTTTTGCTTAATCCCTTCACCTTTTTCACCCAGTCCCTCAATGCCCCCTCCCCCTGACAGCTGTCATCCTGGTCTCTATGTATGAGTCTGTCTCTATTTTTCTTGTTAGTTCATTTTGTTCATTAGATTCCATAGATGAGTGAAATCATATGGTACTTGGTTTTTCTGCCTGGCTTATTTCACTTAGCATAATGCTCTCCAGGCTTTACTTTATTTGGAATTCAGAGTCTCACAGATCTGTTGATGGAATGAATGGGAAAGGATCCCCAAAGGAAGGACAGAGAATAAGAACCTGTGGAAGAAATATCCATAAGTGAATAATAGGTTAGGCAGGGTGAGCGAGGTTCAACTCCGAGGTCTGGGGGCTGGAGAAGACAGGAGACTATTGTGCAGAGTGAGGCTGCCCCAGACAACATTCTGTGCCCCCCTTCCCAGTGAATCTCTGGCTCCTTACCGGAGTAGGGAGCAGGCAGGAGTTCTGTGTGACTACATGTTCTGTCCCTCTTCTCTGGGTTTGGGCCCTAAAAGAGTGTCCATTTCCCCAGCAACTACAGAGACAGGTGATTGGTGGAGTTCATCAAGAGCAAACATTAAGGAAACTCCTAACTGCAAGGCTGAAGAACATGCTGCTGCCCTGGAGAGTCTTAAACTGGGGGCAAGCTGGTGACTCACTCACTGAGCATCCCAGTCAGCTGGAGCTGAGCATCCAAGCTCCAGAGATCTGCAGCGTGGCTTGTGTATAAAGCCCCAGCTCCTTGGGGGTGCTTCTACAGAGACACCAGAAACAAGGAAGACTGAGGCTTGGCAAATACAAGGCAAACTCTTACTATGGTGAAATGGAAGATTTCCAAAAACAATGGTGCAACCAAGAAACTCCAACAAAGGAATTATATAGTTTTATGTGATTTTGCCCTCACTGACTATGAGTCTTCCAGGGCAAGAAGCGGGTCTGATTCGTCTTCCCAGGTGGAAGAGCTTTCCTGATCATTACAGATGCTTGTGTTCAGAGGTTAAAGCCTCCTTGACTTTTAAAACCTAATTTATTTTGTAACTTTAGTAAAATATTTAAAATTAAAATTGACCACTTTAAACATTTTTAAATGTACAGTTCAGTGGAATTAAGGACATTCATATTGTTGGGCGACTATTGCTCCCACCCGCCTGCAGAACTCTTTATTTTGTAAAGCTGAAATTCTGTGCCCATTAAACAATAACTCCCTGTTTCTCCCTCCACCCCCAGCTTTTAATTCTTCTACTTTTTGTTTGTATAAATTTGACTACTCTGAATACCTCATGAAGGGAATCATGTAGTATGTGTCCTTTTTGTAACTGGCTTATTTCAGCATAATGTCCTCAAGGTTCATCCATGTTGTAGCATATGTCAGGATTTCCTTCCCTTTTTAAGGCTGAATAATATTCCATTGTATGTATATACCATAGTTGATTTATCCATTCATGTCAAGGGACACTTGGGTTGCGTCCACCTTTAAGCTATCGTAAATAATGCTGTCATGAACATGGGTGTGCAAATATCTTCTGTGTTGTTTTGCACATTATTTCTTATGTCCCCATCCCATCACCCTGTCAGCTCTTTCCACGTGAATAATTCTTACCCATCCTTCTGGTCTCACCTTCAGTGTCACTTCCTCAAGGGAGTTTTCCTTAACTCTACAGACTAATTTTATTGACAATGCCCAGGCTCCCAAAGTTCCCCAATATATACAGTTCATTGTTCTTTCCTGTTTGTCTTTCCTACTATCCTGTAAATTTCCAAGAAAAGGGACCCTATCTTTCCAGCTCACCACTGTATTCCTAAGACCCAGCACAGTGCCTGGAACATAGAAGCCTGATGAGAATCCTTGAACGTGAGGACACATCAGCAAGTCAAGTGGGACTGAAGGCACAGTACATCTACTTGCAAGAGGCCTCGGAGTTCCTCATTCTGATATGGCTCTCCCCCACCACCACCACTCCACCTGCCACGTTTGGCTGTGTTTCCTTCTGTAAACCCCGAGGACAAGCAGAAACTGTGCTTGTTGTGTCCTTGAACATCTTGAGCACTGAGACTAGTTGCAGGGATAAGGTGAGGCAGAACACGATGAAATAGTCAGTGAATGCACTAGTCTCCTGAGGCTGTGGTAGCAACTTAACCGCAAACTTAATAGCCTAACGCCATCTGAATATGTTCTCTAGGAGTCCTGCAGGTCAGACATCTAGAGTCAAGGTGGGAGTGTGGCTGCAGTCCTTCTGGAGGCTTCCAGGACGTGTTTTCCTGCCTTGGCTACCTCAGGAGGCTACCTGTGTGTACCTCAGCTCATGCCCCTCCACCTTCAAGTATGTCATTCTGACCTCTGGTGCTGCCATCAGCCCTCGTCTGCCCGACTCTGACCCTCCTGTGTCCTCTTACAGGGACACCTGTGATGACACTGGGCTCATCCAGACAACGCCGGGTTTCCTCCTATCTCAAAGTCCTTAACTTAATCATCTCTGCAAAGTCCCTTTGATCATGCAATGGAACATACATATAGTTACAGATTTGCAGGTGTAGGACATGGATATCTTTGGGGACCGTTCCTCTGTCTGCCACAGGACATGTTACATGAGCCAAACCAGTGAGGGTAGGTTGTTCAGGGTGGGACCTGAGTGTGCTTAGGGAGGCTGAGAGGACTTGTCAGGGAGGCAGGAAATCAGTGTGGCTAGAAAGTAGAACATTGAGGATGTGGCTGGTTGGTAGGAAAGGGTTTTGGTGCAGGAGGTGTGTGAGCTAATGCTGGGGAGAGCATGCATCCAGGTTTCCAAGGGCCCTGGCCACTGGGAAGAGCATCCTGCCCCACACCCAGGACGGTCCTAGTACCCTGGGGTCATTTCTATGTGGAGTTCTGCACTCTCTCCCCTGGGTCAGCTCTGGGTCACCTCCCAGCATCCTTCCTACATGCTGTTTAACAAGCGCTAAGATAGAAGTAGAATAAACCTCTTCAGACCCTTACATGAGCATTTTAGTTGCTGTTCTCTGCAGCCCTTGGTAACAGAGTGGATAAAAGTGTCACCCAGGAACTGGAGGGAGAATTCAGCCCTGTGGTTCAGTGCCCAGAATGGGGCAGCTTCCACAAGAATACTGCACGGCCATCTGTTTCCAGAGAGCCCAGGAGACGACAGAAGGTGTCCTGTTTCCCCAAGGGGTCCCTCTACATTTCCGCTATCATCAGCACACTGAGAACAAGACCTGTCTGGGCAGGGGTGCGGGGGACTCATTTTTGCTGTGATTTCCTTTCCCTGTCCTCAGCCTAAGGATGGGGGTGAGGGGATGTAGCAGCTGCTATTGCCAGGTGAAGAGCTCAGCGCTTTTTGTTGCCAGAATCCCAGCATCACCTGGTGGGGCTTTGGGGAGAATGTGGGGATAGGGTGGGAGGCAGGGAGGGTCCTGGGTTAAGTAAGCTGTCAGGGTGCCCTCCAGACCCAGCCACCCCCAGCCTCCCAGAGTCCTCCAGGGAGTGACCTCACATGGAGGCCTTGCTGCTAGTCTGTCTGCTTCGATAGTTGAGCCTTATTTATTTCTTGCCTTGCCCATATTTTCACAGTATTGCTGGGAACTGGACACTGTTGGTTCCAGCCCTAAGCTCTTTTCTAGCTGAGCCTGCTGACTACTTACAGTGTAAAAACAGTCTAATAAGCCTTGCACCTGAGCACCTCCCCACGTCCATAGTCCAGGGCATGGCCATGCCCGTCACATTCCTCAACATCCTTTTGGTCAGACAATACACTCCTAACTGCTTGCACTGCTTTTACCCTCGATCCTCTGCAGTTAATTCTCATGAAGCAATTGAAAACCCAAATCAGATCACCGTATGCCCTTGCTCAAACCTTTCAGCCTCCTCACTGCAGCCCAGCGGTTTCTACTTTGTGGACTCCTGGGTTCCCTGAAGCCCACTTCATGTCACTCTCTGTCCAGCCTCCTCGCTAGTCCTGGGCACGGCAGTTTACTCCCACTCCACAGCCTCTCCTTTTGCTACCTCAAGGGACAACGCACTTCTCCAGATTTCAGAATTGCTCATTCCTTCACTTCACTTGGCCTCTGCTTGAACGTGACATCTCATAGAGACCTCTTCCGCCACCACATCCGAGATGACTCTCCCTTCCGCCTGGCGTCATTTATCTCCGGGATGCTCACCGGCATTTGACAGGTATTACCATCTGCTCTACTATGTATGGGGGCTGATTTTGTCTTGTTTATCGCTGTGTCCCCAATGCCTCATACAGGGCCAAGCCCAGAGCTGAAATGTGATCAATATTTGTTGAATGAGCCTGACCAGGAGGTGGCGCAGTGAATAGAGCGTCAGACTGGGATGCCGAAGACCCAGGTTTGAGACCCCGAGCTCGCCAGCTTGAGCGCGGGCGCATCTGGCTTGAGCATAAGCTCGTCAGCTTGGACCCAAGGTCGCTGGCTCCAGCAAGGAGCTGCTTGGTCTGCCGAAGGCCCGTAGTCAAGGCACGTGTGAGAAAGCAATCAATGAACAACTAAGGTGTTGCGACGGCAATGAAAAACTAATGATTGATGCTTCTCACCTCTCTTCGTTCCTGTCTGTTTGTCCCTGTCTGCTGTCTCTCTCTCTGTCCCTGTAATATATATATATATATATATATATATATATATATATATATATATATATATATATATATATATATATATATATATATATATATTTGTTGAATAGATGAGGAATTCATTGACTTCACAGACAGTGACTAAAGCTGTTACATGCTAGGCACTATATAACACTGGGGAACAATTTTTTTTTCATTTTCCTTTGCATGAGGTTTTAGAACTGTTTCTATATATGTATGCATCGCTAATTCCAAATATGAAATTTGTTTCTTGGTGCATGCTCTAGTTTTTATGCAATTTTAATTTCTTTCTGTTAAAGTTAATGACATGTATTGGTTTTTAAATTGGAGTTAAAGGGCAACGACTCTTGGATTGAACATAACCACAAGACAATTGTTGTTTCACAAACATCATTTTTACATAATAGTAGTTGTTTTTAAATGAAAAAAATTATCTGATAATAAAACAGCCTCTTATTTTGTTTTAAGATTGAATCATGGCTTCTTTGAGTAGGCGTAAATGTAAGAATAGTCCTGACACCTTCTGTTATATATGTGGCTGTTACACACTTCAACGTCAAAGGCACAATATTTTATCATTTGTGACACATGCATATATTGCCTATTTTCAAGTTCCCCTTGGCGATCAAGACAAGAATTGGGCTCCTCATATTGTGTGTCATAATTATGAGGAAATGCTTTGTGACTGGACAAAAGGAATACACAAAGGAATGTCTTTTGGTATTCCCATGGTTTGTCGTGAACCTATGGGCCACAGCAGTGACTGTTCTTTCTGTCTAATCCATACAAAGGCATCAGCAAGAAAAAACGGCATATGATTGCATATCCTAATATTCCTTCAGCAATATGACCTATCTCACACTCTGAGACACTCCCAGTTCCAGTTTTCAATGGTTTTATTTCTTCTAAGGACAAAATAAGTGAACATGGTGATCAAGTATATTTTGATAAGATGCATGAGGAAATGGCTGTAGAATCAGAAAGGTCTTCTTCTGATGCCAAGCAGTCATTAAGCCCTCAGCAGTTTAGCCAAACCCGAACTGAATGACTTAGTAAGAGATTTGGGCCTATCAAAGAAAGCAGCTGAGTTATTAGACTCCAGGCTTCAAGAAAAGAATGGACTTCACTGGTCAGCTAAAGTATCCCATTTCAGGAAGCATGAACAAATTTTTGTGGACTTTTTTCCAAAGACAAACACTTTGTTTACTGTCATGATATCAGTAGTCTTCTCAGCCAGCTAGGTGTTACCACTTACAGTCCAACAGAATGGCGGCTATTTCTTGACAGCTCTAAACAGAGTCTGAAATGTATTCTCCTATACAATGGTAATGTTTATGTAGCGGTTCCAATTGGTTATTTAACTCATCTGTGAGGAGATTATAATGACATAAAAATTGTCCTCAACTTTCTGAAGTATGAGGAGCATCACTGGATCATTTGTGTGGATCTTAAAATGGTAAATTTCCTGCTAGGACAAGAGAGAGGTTTCACGAAGTATCCTTGCTTTCTGTGTTTGTGAGACAGATGAGCTCGGGAGAAACACTGGACACAGAAGGAGTGGCTGAAATGTGAAGCTCTGGAAGTAGGCATGCAAACTATTGTGAATGAACCTGTAGTTAATCGAAACAGGATCATTTTCCCCCCAGTTCACATCAAACTTGGCTTAATGAAGCAGTTTGTTCAGGCTTTAAATAGAAGAAGTGAATGCTTTCAATATATTATTTCTGCTTTTCCTGCCTTGTCTTTCGAGAAGATAAAAGCAGGTATATTCGATGGACCTCAAATTCAAACCCTCATACATGACAAAGAACCTGCCAGGAAGATGAATAAGGAGGAGAAAGCAGCATGGCAGTGTTTTGTGGCAGTTACAAAGAACTTCCTTGGCAACAAAAAAGCAGAAAACTATGAACTTCTGGTTCAAAGGATGCTGTTGGCTTTCTGCGACATTGGATGGAACATGTGCATTAAGATTCACTTTCTGAACAGTCACCTTGATAAGTTTCCAAAAAATCTTGGAGCTGTTAGTGATGAGCAGACTACTGCTGGACCATCAAACAAGATTGTCTTCAACAAGTACACAAACCAAGAGCTACAAACACAAATTTTTGCCTGAATAGAATTTAAATACGTTTTGTGCAAATTTTATGATTAAAATAAGTGTTTTAATATGTTCTAATTTGAAATTGTAGACTAATTCTGATGCAATCATATATTTTAGTGTATTAGTATATTTACTGCATTATATAATTATTATATTTTCACAAAGATGATGCTCAAGAGAACATTCTACTTTATTATGTTAAACTAAATGTTGAAAATTTTATAATAAGATGAAAACCTAAAATCTTGAATTGCAAAATAAACAGTAGCTTACAGAGAAAAACGAATGTCAGATTTGAGACCAGCACACTCGAATTAGGTAAGAACAAGTGCCTTTGTGGATGCAACAAAAATTTTGTTCCCCAGTGTAATCAGTGGACAATGTTTATCCATGTTCCCTGGGAACTCATAGTCTCTTGAACAAAGATTAGAATATATATCATATGTATATATGAAGAATGTTATAAATGAGGTATGCACAAAGTAGCCTAGAAATGCAAGTGAGGTGACAATATTCCCCCACGGTCCAAGGAACTATTACATAAAGGAGAAGGAAGAATTTAAACTTGACCTGAGCTGCCCATTCAACTGTTGAAGGTCTCTGAATAATCTTTAGTACAAGCTGGCTGCTTCTAAGTCCTTCACATTAGCTGAGTCACCATAGATAAGGTTGCCTAGAGATCTAAGGATGCCCAAACCCAAAGAGTTACAGGGTCTTATGTTGGCCCTGAAGGCTCAGGTCTGTGAGCCAGTGGGTTTCTGGTGCATCATCAGGCACCCCAGTGCAACGGGCTATTGTTCTCAGGACCTCACCAGGGCATGGCTTCCTGAGGGCCACACTTTGTATGTTGCCAAGCCGTGGAGCCTGACTGTTAGCTCACTTGTGGTGGCCAACATTGACTCAGATGACCTGGCCCTGTCCTACAGAGAACTGTCCCAGCTCTGTCATCCTGGGTGTTGGAGACTGGTATGCTAAATTCCAGGGGAAATTGTCTTGGCCATGAATGGCTGTGGGAAGCTTCTTGAGGCTACGATGTATTTTTATGTCCTTTTCATGAGTTAGTGGTAGCACTCTGATGTACAGCACACAGGGAACACCAGTTATTCAGGGCAGGAGAAGTCACTACCTGTTAATACTACAACAGCTCCTGCTGGAAGCAGTAATGCTACTTAGGGGAGCAACAATGCTTGGAGGAGAATAGGTGAAATATCTTAGGCGCTCCACCCTGCCAGCGAGCTGTTCCCATGCAGCCCACCGTCCAGGACGGGCTCTGTGATGGAGGGTTACCAACTATCACCCCACGCTTATCAGAGGCTTTTACATGCCATGGAATTTGGGCCTCACAGCAGTCTCAGGGGTGAGTGATCACATATTTAATCATGCTTTTATAGCATTTTCCCTGCACAGTTTATTATAGTAATTTTGGAATATGTACATGAAAAGATCCACTGAATAAAATAAAAATCACATGCAATCCACCTTGAAAGTATCTATTATAATTATTATATCTAATATAATTATTAATATTTTAGGGCATCATTTACCAGTATTTTTCCTAAAGGCATAAATGTATAAATAGACATCAACATATGGATCATTCTGTCCCTAAAAAATTCCAGCTAAACCTGACCTGGTAGTGACTCAGTGGATAGAGCATTGGCCTGGGATACTGAGGTCCCAGGTTTGAAACCTTGAGTGTGGGCTCATCCGGCTTGAGTGCAGCATTGCTGGCTTGAGCCCAAGGTCACTGGCCCAAGATCAGCAAGGGGTCATCGGCTTGGTTGGAGCCCCCCAGTCAAGGCACATATGAAAAAGCAATCAATGAATGACTAAGGTACCGCAACTATGAGTTGATGCCTAGCATCTCTTTCCTGTCTGTTTCTTTTTGTCTAAAGAATGATGAAAGAAAGAAAAAAAAAGAAAGAAAGAAAGAAGAGGAAAAAAGAAGGAAGGAAGGAAGGAAGGAAGGAAGGAAGGAAGGAAGGAAGGAAGGAAGGAAGGAAGGAAGGAAGGAAGGAAATTGTGTTTTATGTGCAGCAGCTGAGAAGCTGAAAACTGCACTTCCCAGTGTGCTTTGTAGCTATAATCTGGATGCCATTTAGTTCATCCAATCAGATTTCTTGAAACTTGAATTCCTTGAAGAGTTAAAGAGATACAAAGAAGTGAGCCATCATTTTCATAATGCAGATAGAGTTGACCCATGAAATGAATAGTTGTGATGACTTTTAGATTGCTGCCTTTCAGGTGTTCTTGAGGCCAGCAATTCTGGTGGCTTCCTGACCCGTGGGTCACATTTCAGGGCATATGGTCCTGAAATCAGGATCTGGGGCCTTCTGTTTCTTCAGATTTGTGACTGGCAGATGTAGGAGTTTCCTTGGCAGGTCAGCACAGTAGTGATATTTTGGAACTTGTTTGTAGAGGCCAATCTATCCTAGAGTCTGCTCCTCAATCATTCAGTGATTTTGTAATCACCTGATTTCCTGTAGTCAATCTTTTTCTACTTAAAATACCAGGGGTATTTTATGTTACCTGCAGCTGAACCCTGGCTAAATCAAAAAGTACTGCCCACATTTCATTGATAAGGAAATGGAGGCAGAGAAAATTTACACAGTAAGTATGGAAACTATGTTTGGAACTGAGGAATTTTGCTTGGCCACCGTACCCAACTACCACAATGCTGTTCATTCATGCTTTTACTCCACATTTATTTATTGGAGAACTTCTGTGTTCATCTCTGGGATGTCAGAGCAAAAAGCTAATTAGAAAATTCTTAATTTGGGGACAGCAGAGAAAGGCCACGTGGAGGAGAGGAGAAGCAGCCAAGATGGCAGAGTGCTGAAGGAGAAGCCAGTTTGTGCAGAGAGAAGGAGATGGGGAACAGAGATGAATAAGGCTGGTGAGGTAGAAACCTTTGATTCTAGGAATACTTGAAAAAGTCAGTGGCTTTGGGAGCCCTGAGTGGAAAGGGAAGTGTTTTCCCACTGTGTGTATTTCTTGCCCACTAGGTGCAAGCTAGGATTAAAGCTAATGGCCACAAAAACATAAAACAAACAAACAAACAAAAACTTAATTCCAGTTCTTCTGACTTGCAACAGAAAGTAAGATAATTGTAAGTACATTTAAAGAGTGATCTATTTTGCTATAGGCTTGTACTGGAAAGAGACATGTGGCTTTTTAAGCAGGCAGCCAGTATCAAAAGCTGATTGCTAAAGGGATTCTATTTAAACTTTGTTTTACAGATAATTAAGCCCAAGTATAGATAAGAATAAAGGAAGGGAGCTAGGAAAAAAGTGAGGAAGCAAATACAGTGGCGTCCTTTTTAGTTCATGTAGCCCTTTGATCTTCCCTTTGACTGTCCACTGCCCCAGACCAGCAGCATGAAGTGTCTTCAGCACTCCCTGCTCCCTTTTGCAGCCTGCCCTGTGAATTAAGAAGAAGGTAAGTTATGAGTAGGAAACTTCAAAGAAGATAGCTCCCCATTTACTGCCCCTGCCTCAGAAATTTCTTCCTAGTGCTTATTGAAAGAACTTGGTTGTTAGGTCATGTGAGACATCTGATCACTGTGAAAACTTGTGAGAAGCAAGAACTCTCCCAACAGTGGCTTAACCTGCTGCTGGCAGAAGCTAGACTCAAGTGTCAGTTACAGCGGTGAGGCCACAGAAGCACCAGAGCCATAAATATGCCCCAGGAAGGAACTTTGATGCTAAGTTTCAAGACTGAGAATGATTTGAAATATACTCAAGGTTATAGTCAAAACAGGGCAAGACAATTGATAGTAAGGAATCATTAGTTAGAAAGATACCCAAAATTTCCTGGGAGGATTAGATTTTTATTTTCATTGAAGACTTGCACTTTTGGACTACCCACATCTCTCTTGGATGTTTATTTATTTAAATAAAGAATCATCTTTTATAACAGCAGCAAGCTATAGCTACTGGGTACCCAGATGTCCAGGCCACATGTTTTTCTCCAAGGTAACTTGAAGGCATCAGATCCTAATTGCCTGGACCCAGGAAAAATCAAGAATTTTACGTGCACTGAACTTGTGGATCTAAATGTAAAAATGACAGCAAGATCATTTACTTGGCAGAAAACTAAGTAAAAAATTACTCTAAGAAGAAATCTTGAGGCAAATGTGAACTTGGAAGATACTCAAGTTAAGCATATGTGCCAGGTGGGTGGTTTCATTTGTTTTAAGAAAACAGGGATCTATGATCCCTTGCTGTCAATTCATCAGCTGACACTTGAGACACTTGTGATACATCACCAGGGAATTTCTCTTTTCATCACTCAACTCAATCCAAAATGTACAGACATGATGAATACCTACTATCCACCAAAAAATATGTATTTCCTTCCTACTATGTGCTATGATCTGAGAAGCACAAAAGGTATGTCATCAAATAACTGATGTTGGAAAGCTAAAATAACTTATGATCAATTATATTTTGCCCTATTGAAATCAGACTCTGCCTGTGACTCTCACCAATGAAACACACAACAGGGAAGTGATGAGAGTCACTCTCAGGCAGAAGTTTTAAGCCACTTCTTATCTGACCACTGCCACCATTGCCATGATGACTGGCGATGTTCAGTAACCACTCCCTGGTCTACCTGATTGCAGGACTAAGCAAGGTAGAGTTGGTTCCCAACTGTGCTGCAAGGGTTATGGAGCATGAGGAAAAAATACCCCTGCTTTCATAAGAAGCAATGTTTTAAGGGTACCCAGTTCTGACTTACATAGACATCTCTATAAAGCTAAACGTAAAGCCAGTATCCGCGGCTACCATCACAGCCACCTGGCCCATGCAGGTTCGCATTAGATTCGGACAGTCGGTAATGAAACAACGGAGCCAAGAACTGGTGAGCCATCATCTTTAATTCTAGCTTGCACCTGGAGGGCAAGCAAAAACACACACTGGGCCCCAAAACCCACTCATTCAGTGCTCACAAAGCTACTGACTTATCCAAGTTTCCTAGAATCAAAGGTTTCTAGCTCACCAGTCTTATTCACCTCTGTTCCCCATCTTCTTCTCTCTGCACAAACTCTGCACTAACTGGCTTCTTCCTCAGCACTCCACCATCTTGGCTGCTTCTCCTTGCCTCCTCCACATGGCCTTTCTCTGCTCTCCTTTCTAATGCTAACCTCAGGAACTGAGAGAGAGCAAGCTCATGGTTTGTCCCACTTTATAGTGTAGAAATCCAAACCCTTAATCCAATCCACAAACAAGAAAGTCTCTGATACAAAGTCATCCATCTGAGGCATAATGGGATTCCTCAGGAGAGTGCACCACCCCACATCATCCAATCAGTCAAGGGTGTGGGGAAAAGTTTACTCTTAAAACTAAGCCTTAGGCTATAAGGACCTGGCCTGCTTACAGCCTGTCCCACACCCATCCCAAGCATAAGGGCAAAAAATATCATCTGGGTTACAGGCTTCCATGTGGGCAGTGCCATCTTTAACAAAGTGAACATAATATATTTTATCTGCCCAACACTAACATTTATTGATTTTTTTTACTATATTCTGAGCCTATGATAAGGGTTTTATATGCATTGTCTTATTGAATTCTCACAAAAACACCATGATGTTTATATGATATAACTTATATTATGTAGATGTTGAACTGAGTCCCAGAGCTAAGTTCAGACCATGCTGTTGTATACACGTTGGAGTTGAGACTCAGAACATGGTTTACTTGGATTCAGAGCCCATGAACTCATCTATTTTTCCATACTGCTATATATAGTAGACTGACTATAATCACAGGTCAAAAATAAATGTTTGGAAGAGACTGTAAGTGCTCTCGGCAGTTCAGAAAAGGAGAGATTGATGTACACACTAGAACTTCTTGGGAAGAACTTCATGGAAGAGGTAAGAGTTTAAAAATGGGTAGGCTGTAGATAAAAGTCAAAGAAGCTGTAATGTTCCCCAGCCTCTTTGGAATGGGGAGGGAGAGGGAGGAGACCTCATCTATCTGGGTGAAATAAGGCAAAACAATGGATATGCCAAATCTGGAAATTGGTTTAGTCTACCCTTAAGAACTTCACAGTCAGAGAGAGACGATAAGGCATTTACTCAAATTGCTATCATAATTCAAGGAAGCTCCATTAAGAGGCATGCTGGGATTCTCTGTGAAGTGTGTTAAGACTTATCAAACCAGGACTCAGCAGAAATCTCTTCACCCATGCAGTATAGCAGCTTGGAAAAAACACATCTGTGGCAGAGAAGGCAGCCTTCGGACCCAGACACAATCCCCTCAAGCACATAGCACTCACTGTCCCCAGTATACAGGGGCTGGTATAGAACTAATACAATTATGTTGATGGAAGATGGCAGGAGCAATAATCCTTTTCATTATCTGTGACAATTCCTGACCACATTAGATTAGAATTGGCTAGGGGGCACCAAGGCTGTTTCTGTACATCCTGCCTTGGTGTCACTGGCACAGGCATAGGATGATACCAAGGCTTCCTGGGTACCTTTGTGAGGACATACAGACGACAGTGTTTCTGGGTCCTTCACCTATCACCTCTGGAGCATCTGGTGTAGGAGGTCTTGAGTTGCACCAAAGAGTCTTAATTTTAACTGAGTACTCATTTGATTTTAATGTTGATGGACTCTGAACCTCTTTGAAAACAAAAACGGAACAACAATAAAAAAACAATAACAACATCAAAGTAAATTATTTTCTGGAAGTTAAAGAAGGCCTGCATTAAAACCAACTGAAATTCAAGGAATAATGTGATGAGTTCTTCAAAAGAGATATCTTATGCTTTAAGAATTCAGTGATTAAAAATAAAATAAAATTTAAAGATTAATTCAGTGAGAAACAAAAGGGAGTGGGAGAGTAGTCCATAACTCTGAAATTACATGCAAACGTTGTGTTGGCTCATTTGCATCTTTCCTGAAGAGGCCATAACTCAAAATGTTTAAGAATCACTGAGTCAGAGTGAGTGCCCTTTTTCTGGGGACTTTAAGGGAAGCTGAAATTTTAGCAACCGGGAATGGTACCATCAGCAATAGGAAGGGTGGGAACAAGGTAAAGGGTCAGAAAAGCAAGACAATGGTGATGCAATTAGTTTGAGTAGAGTGTGAGGTACTCAACAGGACAGGAGGGGCACATAATGCTGTGAAAGTGGGCAAGGACAAGACCATTGAGAGCCCTGAATGCCGATTATTTGTAAATGTAATAAGAATAAATTGAAGGCTTATTGGAAGAATAATGGTGTGTTGAATCTGCATTTCAGAAAGATAGAAACATCAGGTGTGTTGGATGGAGTGGAGGAGTAGAAATAATGGTGGAAATACTTGGCAGAAGGTTGTAGTTTGTCCTAGCAAGATGGCTGAGTATGTAAAAAGCTGAAAATAAAAGAAAAGACATTATTTAAGAAGAGTTAACAATAGTTGATGATGAATTGAATGAAGGGTGGTGTCAAGGATAAGCAACTGAGGTTGACTGACAAAAGAAAGAATATGTCACAGGAAAAGGTAAGACAGGTATAGTAACGACAACTCACATTTATTGAACCATGACTATGCTCCAGGCACTAAGCATGGTGATTTGGATGCATTATCTCTTTTAATCTTCTCAAGAACTCTCTGAAGTAGGTACTTTCACTTTCCCATCTCACAAACGAGGAAATAAAGACACAAAAATGAATTTATTAAGGTGGTACAGTTAAAGTGGAGAGAAGCTTAGGCTGGAATCAAAGCCCCCAAAAGCTGGATGGAAGTGGTCATTACTTCTGATTTACATGTGTCTGAATATGTCGTTTGAACATCCACATAGAGATATTTACAATACATACAAAAGTGAACATAGAACTTGGGACAGTGGTCAGAAATGGGATCAGTGATGTATGAATAATGCTGAGATCATAGGGGTACACAAGAGCACTCAAGTAAAAAAGGTGTTGGGAGGAGAGGGGAAGTAAATCTAGGACCTGGTGGCCAGCCAGCCACAGTTGGGGATCAGGAGAAAGGGGACAGCCAAGAACAAAGGGCTAGGCAGAAGGGCTTACACATGTAGGGGAATAATCAGGATAGGACACTGTCATGCAAATTAAAGAAAGTAATGGCTCCAAGGAGAGGCCAATTACTTACTGCAGAGAGGTCAGAGAAGATGGGGAACTGAGGTGGGGGGGATCTTTGAGGTTGTCAATTAAGGTTGTACAGTTGTGTACAGTGTAATTTGAGTTAATGATTTGGAATGAAAGCCAGAAAAAAAGAGATGTTCAAGACTGTGTGGATGGTGATAAGAGGAAGCTGTGAATGTAGAAGACATGTGAAATAGCTGAGCAGCAAAGGGAAGGAAGAGCTAGAGTTTGTATTTCAAAGAGGAATCAGGGTTTAAAAAAAGGAGAAGCTTTTGTTTATTTGTCCTTGCTTCTTAGTGTACGGAGAACCTGAGCTTGTTAATAGTGTGAAGAGGAAGAGGTGGAGGCAAGCAGTGTCTGCTGGTGAGTGGGAAAGTGGGGAAAATGGGTGGCACAAGATATCTGGAGCACAAGATAAGGAATGGCCTTGGACAGGTAGCTGAATGTTATTATTCACACAAAACTGACATCGTTATTGCTATTATTGATATAACAAAAATGACAATAACAGCGGACTGGGATGTGCCCATAAGAACTCTATGATTAATCTAGGAGTATAGCTGAAAACAAAAAAAAACAAGAATAAAGCCCAAAACAAACTTCTAACCTATCTTTCTAAAAATAACCACCTAGGTGTTGAGTCTTGGACCTGGTAGCTCTTTTGATTGGAGTTACCGTAACTTCCCCTTTGCACAGAGATCTCGGAACTGTTTAACAGCAGCTCTGCAGACCTTGAGCTCCTCAATAAGTCTGTACGACTTAGACTGTGGTTTACATCCCAATGACAATTTTGTAACTGCCAATTTGGACTTCATAGTTGTGTCACTTTTTTAACCCAGCCCCCTAAACCCTCCACATGGCAACCTTCAGTTTGTTCCCTATAGCTATGAATCTGTTTCTGATTTGGTTGTTTCTTTACCTTGTTCTTTAGATTCCACATGTTAGTGAAATCACATGGTAATTGTCTTTCTCCTTCTGACTTATTTCACTTAGCAATTCTTCCTATCCATGAGCATGGTATCTATAAATAAATGCTTCCATTTATTTGTATCTTCTTTACTTTCTTTCTTTAATGTCTTATAATTTTCTGAATACTAGTGTTTTACCTTCTTAGCTAAATTCATTCCTAGGTATTTTATTTTTTGATGCAATTGTAAATAGGATTGTTTCCTTAATTTCTCTTTCTGATAATTTATTATTGTTGTATAAATATGTAACTGATCTGTGAATGTTTACTTTGTATTCTACTCTTTACTGAAGTTATTTATAAGTTCTAGTAGTTTTTGTGGAATCTTTCAGGTTCTCTCTATATAGTATCATATCATGTGTAAATAATGACAGTCTTACTTCTTCCATTCCAATTTGGATGTGTTTTATTTTTTTCTTGTCTGATTGCTGTAGCTTGGACTTCCAATACAATGTTGAATAAAAATGGTGAAAGTGAATAACCTTGTCTTATTTCTGATGTTAAGAAAAATGTTTTTAGCTTTCCCCTATTGAATAAAATGCTAGCCATGTGTTTGTCATATATGCTCTTTATTATGTTGAGCTATGTTCCCTCTACTCCTGCTTTACTGAGAGTTTTTATCATAAATAGATACTGGATTTTTTCAAATGCTTTTTCTGCATCTATTGATATAATCAAATTATTTTTATCTTTTATTTTTTTTAATGTGGTACTTTATGGTAATTGGTTTGCAGATATTGAACCTAACTTGCAGCCCAGAAATAAAACCCACTTGATCATGGTATATAATTTTTAAAAATGTATTGCTGAATTTGGTTTGCTAATATTTTGTTGAGAATTTTTGCACTTATGTTCATCAGAGCTATTGGCTTATAATTTTCTTTCTTTCTTTTTCTTTATTTTCTTCTTCTTTATTTTTATTTTGTTTTGCAGCATCTTTATCTGGTTTTGGAATTGGAATAATGCTGGATTTGTTAAATGAGCTTGTGAGATTTCCTCTTCTTGAATTTTTTGAAAAAGTGTGGGGGCCTGACCTGTGGTGGCACAGTGGACAGACTGTCAACCTGGAATGCTGAGGTGGCCACTCTGAAATTCTTGGTTTACTAGGTCAAGGCACATACGAGAAGCAGCTGGCATGAGTTGAGCTTCCCTTCCTTCCCCCTTGGCTCTCTCTCCTCTCTGTAAGGTAAATAATAACATCTTTAAAAAAATAAAATAAGACATAATATCGGAAGAATGGGTGTTAGTTCATCTTTGAATGTTTGGTAAAATTCATCTGTGAAGCTATTCTGTTCAGAACTTTTGTTTGTTGGGAGATTTTTTTTACTGACTTGATTTAATTCAAAGTGATTGGTCTGTTCAGATATTCTGTTTCTTCTTGATTCAGACTTGGAAGATTTTATGTTTCTAGAAATTCATTCATTTCTTTCAATTTGCCTGACTTGGTAGCATGTAACTGTAGATGTTTGGGGGTGTGTTTTTTTGCAATTCTCTTTATTTCTGTAGTGTCAGTTCTCACTGCTCCTCTTTCGTTTCTGATTTTATCAATTTGTGTTCATCTCTGCTTGGTGTTCCTGAGCCACTGTCCCTCTGCAGAAGCTCATGATGAGTGTCTGTGAGTAAAAGTTTTTGTGCAGGTTATTTAAGGGGATGCCAGGGTTTCCAGCAGTCTGGTGAGACAGAATCCTCACTGATTTTCACAGCCAGATGTTAAGTGGGGTCCTCTTCCCAGCATTGATGTCCAGAGCAGGGGAGCCTAGCATAGGGCTGAGACTGCTTGCTCCTCAGTGCGGACCTTTGCAGCTGAGATATTTCTTTGGATTTTCAACCACCAGGTGTGGGTATGGGTTCAGCTTGTTTTGTGTCTCCATCCCTCCTCCCAGTCTTGATATGGCTTCTTCTTTATATCTTTAGTTATAAGGCTTCAGTTCAGCTAGTGTCCAGCGAGTTATCCAGGTTGATTGCTCTTTAATTTAGTTGTAATTTTGATATGGTCAGGAGAGGAGATGAGTACAGCATTCACCTACTCTGCCATCTTGATTGGAATCTCTACTGTACCTTGAAGAATAGCTTATATATAGAATGCCACCAGGAAGTTTCTTCCTATAAACAAATATATACTTCTGCAGTTTGTTCCGTTACACTTACATCAGTTTTCCCTCCTTTTTGTAGAGTAAATGTCCAAAGCCACGCTTGGGGATCTGCCATGGTATCCAGACATAGGAAGAAAAATGCCTATTGGTGCCTTATTTTCTATTCACAGAGGGTATTAATTTCCTACCACTGTTGTAACAAGTTACCACACACTTAATGGTTTAAAACAACACACATGTATTCTCTTACAGTTCTGGAGGCTGAAAATAAGTTTCTCTGGGGGAAAGGTCAAATGTCAGCAGGTCTGGTTTCTATAGAGGCTCCAGGAGAGAGTGTCTCCTTGCCCATTAGGGCTTTCAAAAGCAGCCTATGTAGACTCATGGTCCTCTTCCTTCTTCTTCAAAGCCAGTAGTAGAGCATGTCCAAGTCATTTTCTCTCTGCCCCTTTGCTTCTGTCATCTGTCTGACTCCTCTTGCTTCACTTT
This sequence comes from Rhynchonycteris naso, assembly GCA_037038555.1. Taxonomy (NCBI): domain Eukaryota; kingdom Metazoa; phylum Chordata; class Mammalia; order Chiroptera; family Emballonuridae; genus Rhynchonycteris; species Rhynchonycteris naso. Next base: position 275,964,544 of record CM072995.1, on the reverse strand, counting down.
ATAACTACTCTGGTGATCACAGAGGTCCTGCCCACCAACCAACCAGATAATCCAGGGTTATCTATCCATCCTAAGATCCTTAGTTTAGTCACATGGAAAAGTCCTTTTTATGATGTCAGGTAACATCTACAGGTACCAGAGACTGGGACATGGACATTTTGGAGGAACATTATTTAGCCTACCCCACAGAGCAATGAATAGATATACCTTGTTGTAAACATATATCAATAAATCAATTAGCAAACATTTAATAAACACTTGCTACATGACAAGCTTTAATATAGAATGTATAAAAACATATCAATATAAGACATATTCTATTCCCTCAAGAACCTCACAATATTTTTAAGAAAGAGAAACCTAATACTCATGGAACAATTAGAGTCTAAATTCTAGAGTACTAATTAGAAATACCACAGGGCCACACAATATTCACTTGAGTTGTGTTGGTTGGAGTATTGAATGAATTTTACATGTGGAAAATACAGAGAACCAAAATAGATGAGTAGATTATAAATGGAGCAGGGAGGGAGGGAAGGAATGGAGCCATTTTAAATGAATGGGGCCATGGAACCCAAAGTGTGAGCTCAGGAATGGAATAAGGCTGAAAACCACAGAGATTTTCCTAGGTCAGGAGTCAACAATTATGGGCCAAAGGCAAGTTCAGTCATCTATCTATTTTTATAAATAAAGTTTTATTGGAACTCATCTGCACTCATTTGATTTATGGCTTCTTTCATGCTACAGTGGCAGAGATAAATAGTTGCAATGGAGACCATATATCCCGCAAGGCCTAAAATATTTACAGTCTGGATTTTTACAGAAAAATAAAAATTTTCCAACCCCTTCCCTCAGTAGAAGAATACTCAGTAAGGCTCTTGAGCAGGAAAAGTACTAGAAAGGACTCAGGGCAGAGACATAGCAATGAGGAAATGAATCCAGTTGAGGCCACTTATTAGTTCAGCTCAACATGTTTTCTGTGCCCAAAATTTACACCTGACACTGGAGTTTCAGGCTTTCTCCAGAAGTGTGCATTGAGTCCTCTGGTGTAAGAACCATTGACTAGTGGAGGCATGCTTAGGAGAGAGGAAGGTGGGGGCAGGGACAGGTGCAGGGCAGTGACTTAGGAGGCTAGTTCCTTGGGTCCCTGGGCAAATCAGGCCAGGTCTCCATATCTGTTTTTCCCTTATGGAATATAAAATGGATAGTTTCAACTCTTATCTGCAATCCTGGGCTCTTGAGAAGGTCTTGTGGATGACAATATATCTGATACAATCTGGGGAGGAAGTGGACTCTGACAGCCCAGGATATGTTTTCATTATTGTTTCAATGGGACAGGTGTGTCTGTTGTTTACTCAGAGTGTTAACGTATGCTTCCTGTAAGGCTCAGGTCAAGAATTTAGTCTCTTAGTTAGTTTGCCCTATTCTACTCTTCTGAATGCAGCTCCAGTGCTGGCCAAACTTTTCATAAAAGCTTCTTGTAGGTCAGAAAAGGGACTGGATAAGAGAAAGGGCATTGACCAGTTGGCACAAGCTTCTGATGTCTAACAACAGAGTTTATTTGTATTTTTAACAAATATTCATTTCATGCACAAGCTGTATGGCAAGCAACAACTACAAAATTGGTCTCTGTCATCAGGATCTCCGAGCCTAATAGAAGAAATCAACGAAAATTCACAGGAATTGTTAAGTAAGCGGACAAGGCAGAATGTGATAAAATATCAAAGTGCAGGGAACAGATGGTGTGAAAGGAGGAATTTGCTAAAGAAGAAGATGTATGGGAGTTAGATTTGCATAGAGCAGTTTGAGAAAGGCCTTTGGGGAAAATGGAATTGGATCTGATGTTGAGAAATGGATCATATTTTGATTGGAAAAGGGGAAATAGAACACATTCATAATGGGAAGAAAAGAATGGTCAAAACTTGGAGTTGTAATTATGAATAACAGTCCAGAAAATAAATAACTATTAGGATACTAACCTGTGCATCCAAAGTACACAAAGCTACAGAGAGACCATCAAACCTATAACAGACTCTTCCCACGAATATGAGACCAATTCCACATTATCTCACCATACACATGAGATGAGAACAGTGATCAGTGTAAATAGGTGGTATGGACAGTAACTACCAAAACCAGTTCATTCCTGGTGGAGACGGTCATAGCTTTCCAACAAAACATCGTTAGAAAAAAGATGAGTGTTCTTACTGTTGACAGCCATGGAACCACGGGCCTTGCTTCCAGATTCTCATCAGAGCTCTTCCCCGGTAGAGCTGTTCTGGCTAGACCACAGACTGATGCAGATTTAGTCTGTGATGAATTTGAATGGGCTATCATCAGTGCTGATATTCAGCCGGTTTGTACTGGTTCCGCAGAACGGATACCTAATTTTTTGTTGAATTTGGCAAATCAGTTGTTATAATGACACTTGTAATTAGGGTTCTCTCTAAGGTAGGCGCCTGGGCAGCCACCCAATGTGGAAATGACAAATTTACATTCCTTATTCTTTTTTAACGTTCATCTGCACAACAGTGTATTCTAAGTGCCCATCGTAATGTTCATTATGTCCATAGGTATAGGTAAAGGAATGGGATCCTACTCCTACTGAAAAGGTGGTTAAGGATAAATCACACTGCCGATGATACTCAGATAAAAGTGAAGAAAATTGCAAGTGAGGATGCCAATAAAAAAGGAATATAAAAATATCTTAACAGTTTTATTGTTTTTGTCAGGTATTATTTAATATTTTTTCATTAATATTTTAAAATTTTTTCTTATAGCAATCCAGTTTGTGTACCTCTTTTATTATTCTTATTTAAGTGTTAAATGCATGAAATAATACACTACCTTTCAGTATATCATTTTTTAATATTTAAAATGGTCATTAGGGCAGAGAGTTATTTGTTAAATTATTTAAATCCCATCCCTGGCTGTAATGATGCCCTGGACTCAGTTCGAGACTGTTTTTACTTGCATTACTCCCCAGGCCAGTGGTTCTTAACATTTTTTGAGGTACCGAACCTACCAGTTTCATATGCACATTCACCGAACCCTTCTTTAGTGATAAATAAAATATGATTTTTTTTTCAAAATTCAAGACATAGGTATATGTTTTTTTACTGGTGCACAAAATGAGCTGTGCATGAACATCACCTTGCTCAAAGAACAAAACCAACAAAGTGCATGAACTCACAACAAATTACAGTATTACTTTATTCTGGCCTCCACGGCAGCGGCTTCTCCAAACCCCTGAGACCGACCCAAGTTCTAACTTCGATAGAACCCAAGTTAAGAACCACTGCCCTAGGCACAAGAGCTGCGAAGGACGGAGACCAGAGAAGTGCAGAGATGGATGAATGCATGTGGCTCCCCATTGTAGCTCTCCATTGTGAATACAAGTGCCCTAAGTACGGCTGATTCAGCACTGCACCAGGCGAGACGTGCTGCAAGTTAAAGAAAAACAGGGCTGCGAACTCACTGCTGTCTTCAGCCAGCACCTTAATAATAGGAACACTAACTGTTTTACTCACAGAACCACATCTCTAAGACCTCATGATCAAGATCTAGAATCTTCTCTTCAATGCTTATGATTTTTTCATTTATGTCTACTTTGGGCTTCCAGCGGCATCACACTCATTCTACCCTCTAGAGGGTAAGAAGCCATGCTAATGTAAAAATGCTCCACGTGTAACCCACATATGGAAAACAGGATCAGGTTATACAGAAATAATTACAGCTTTGTCCTACTTGGAAGATATCCTAAATAGGGGCATCCTCCATGCTGGGTTATTTCAGCATTGTAATCTCATTGGACATTGTTGACTTCTATTTCTCCAGAGAGTAACAAATTATATTTTCAAAAGATGTCTGCAACAATACTCAGCCATCTCACATGCTATCCTGCAAGGTGGCCTTGAAGTTTGTCCATCAAGAGGAAATCAAGAGAATGCAGCAAAAACAGTGTTTTACGACTTCTGAGGCTAGATCAGATAAGGCCTGCACCATCACTTACATAGCCTGAAAACTCATTTTGGGGATACCCGCTCTGAAAACTCAGCTGCCATCTTGTGCAAAACACAAGCCACCTGGAAAGGTCACGTGCTGGTGTTTGAGACCACTGTGTGAGCTGAGCCAACCCCTCAAGCCAGGCCCCAGACATGCATGTGGTGGAGCCTCAAGGTGCTCCCCAAGAAATGGCGGAACAGAGACTATTGCTCCTTTCCTATTCCGGACTCAGAATATTCAGCAATAAAATGTGGTGTGTCACACCACTGACTTCGGGTTAATTTGTCACACAGCAAGAATAACTGGAATATGGACTCACAGGTATGACATGAAAATCACAGTCCCTTTGCTGCTTCCTTTTCTATATTTGTCCAAAGTTTAGTTTATCCTCAATTAATTGTTTTTCAAATCTTCCCCAAAATATCTTAATTATTTTCCCTCTTTTCTAGCTCCCTCACTTCTTCTCTTAACTAGAGTTTTATGTTTTACCCATCGTTAGATTTTTCTTGTTCACGGATGAAGTGACTACTAGAAAACTAAGTCTTCTTAAAACTGTTTCGTATAATACATTCTACTCTGTTCCTACTAGAATTACTAGAAATACTATCTATGCTTCTAGGGACATTCTAGAGGAATATGTGTGACTTGTAATACATTCACCAGAGTGACAAAAACTGTTTTTGGGACTTGAAGTTTTGTTATAGACTAATATAACAAAGTGAGGATCATTCAGGATGGAGAAAAAATAATCACCTATTCAGGAGATAGAGATGAGGTGGTGAATTTGACATCACTATCATTAGATAGGAGAGACTAGTAAGAGCTATAAATATTATCTGTCTGGGCTCTGAAGGCAAAACCAGAACCAGTGGATGGAGTGACAGACACATTTTAAGTCTACATATAGACCTTCCTAATTAAACATCTAAAGATAAAACGGACAGTTGTAAGAAGCAGTGAATTTCCCTTTAGGTTTGAAAGCAATGACTAAAAGTCTACTTGATAAGAATATTATAGAGAAAATTCATGCATGGGACAGGAGAAAGCAGAGTCTAGGGAGTGCTGGAGAAGGTGACCTTCATGGCCCCTCCCCAATCCAGGATTCTCTGAATGCTTTTTTTATGTTACTTATGGTTCAGTAAGAAAATAACAACATATATTTATATAGCTGTTGATATCAACAGCAATTTTTTTTTCCAGAGGCATGAGCTTTTGTAAACTGGTCAAGCATTGGGATGAGTAAACCAGTGAGTTCAGTGGAGAGGACCCATGGATCAGGGTGAAGACAAGCAGAAGGTAATTAAGGTAGACACATATTAGTGGGAGTGTTGCCAAGTGTAACTAAGTCAATCTTTGATTTCGATTGTAAGGTGAGAAGAATGTGATCCTCTGGGGCAATTTGAAATAAGAAAATATGGTAGAATTGGGGGCATGGGATGGGAAAAGGGCCTGTGAGTCAACAAAGCCACTCTGCCCAGGAAGAGATACCAGGTGTTGCTTAGGGTAAACTCTATGGTAGATATAAACTCATTAACAAGACTAAAACATTAAGAGTGATGTTGGCTTTCATGGGAATGAGCAGATAGTTCAAAGCACCTACAGAAAAACCTATTTTTTTTTGAGTTAAGAAACAGTACCACCCACCCAAGCAGAGCCCAAGAGTCAGAGTAAGTTGGTGTATTTATGTCCTAGGCACTATAATAAAACACCACAGACTGGGTGGCCAGAAATTACAGAAGTGTATTATCTCACTGTTCTGGGGCCCAGAAGTCTGAAGTCAAGGTGTAAGCAGGGTGTGCTCCCTCTAAGAACCGTAAGGGAGGATCCATCCTTTACTTGTAGCTTGTGGTGGTCGCTGGCAACCCTAGAACCTCAGAGGTGTGGCTGCATCACACCGGTTTCTGCCTCCCTCTTCACATGCAGTCTCCTGCAGTCTCCCATGGTACATCTCTCTTCACACAACCTTGACCTTCTTAGAAGGATGCCAATTATTGGATGTAGGACCCACCCTAATTCAGTACATGCTCTTAACTAATTACACCTGCAAAAATAAATTTTTTAAAAAAGGAATAAAGTAAAAACATATTTCCAAATAAGGTCATTTTCTGAGGTTCCCAGTGAACATGAATTTTTTGTGGGGGGACACTATTCCACCCAGTGCAACCAGGAACCTGAATTTTTGTTAAATAGTGCCTAAAACACCAATCTGTGCCTACATGTTGGTCTTATTTAAAAAGTTCTAATTTTGCCCTGGTGGTTAGCTCAGTGGATAGAGTATCAGCCTGGCATATGGATGTCCTGGGTTTGATCCCCAATCAGGGCACATAAGAGAAGCAGTCATCTGCTTCTCCCCCTCTCCCTTTCCCCTTCTATCCTTTTTCCCCTCCCACAGCCAGTGGCTTAATTGATTCAAGCGTGGCCCCGGGTGCTGAGGATAGCTCTGTCAGAATGTGACAGTCTCAGGCACTAAAAATAGCTTGATACTCAAACATCAGCTCCAGATGGGGTTGTCCGGTAGATCCCAGTTAGGGCACATGCAGGAGTTTGCCTCACTATCTCCCCTCCTCTTACCAAATAAATAAATAAGTAAAATAGAAAGCTCTGATTTACTATTTTTCTCTTTTCAGCAACAATGATAGCTAGCATTTGTTTGATGCTTCCTGTGGGCCTCATCCTGTACTAAGTTCTTCGCGTGCATTAGCCTTCACACAATGGTGTGATGATCAGCCCCGTTTCCTAGGAGAGATAGCTGAGGTTTAGCAAGGATGAATAACCTGTGAGTTTAACTGCAGTAGGAAAAGCCCGAGCAAGGCCTCCAGCCACAGTCTCTGTGACCAAAAGACATAGAGATATGTGAGTGATTACCAATTTAATACATATTTATATTGTTATCTTTCTGAAGTCATGTTTATATTAACATTATAAGTGGGTGGAATGCACGCATGAATCTCAAGATCCTCAGTTATCTCTGCTTGGGAAGGGACAGCTGCTTTTGAACATTTGCCACTCTCTATCTCCCGGCAGCTCCACTGAACTGGAGGCACACTTCCTCTGAGGAGCCAGCCAGATGCTGCCGCGGGAGGAGTTCTTGAGTTCTGGAGGAGGGAAGCATTTTCAAAGCATCCGTGTTCACTCACAACACATGTAAGATGCCCTTGTACTCACGCCTGGTCGAAAGGGAACTTGCAACTGATGAGGAGGTGATTCCTCCCACGTGATTATTATTACTACCACCCTTTTTGTTTTATCATTACCATTCAAAACAGTAGTTCTTAACCAGGGTGATTTTGCCTCCTGGGGGATATTGGTACCGTCTGGGGACACTGGTCATCACAGTTGGGAGGGGACGCTATTGCACGTGATGGAGAAAGGCCAGAAATTCTGCGAAACACCCTGCTCTGCACAGAACGGTCCCCCCACAGCACAGAGTGGCCAGGCCCCGAACCTCCACCATGCTGGAGTGGGGAACCCTGGCTAAGCTGTTCATAGTAAAAGAGGTGCCTCAGGGGTCTCCTTCCTGAGTTACAGGATTTCACTGCTGTCCTCCCAACCTCTGGCCCCTAATGGACTTTGCCAGGATCCCCAAACCAGTGACCACTCTCTCAGGAGTGAGGACAGTAGGTAAAAATGGTTCATACTTCCTGAGTTCTTTCTATGTGCCAGGCACTGCTTTGAGTGCTGCTTGTGCATTGACTCGTTAATCTTCATGGTGACTCATTTAGAAAAGTGCCATTGTTATTCTCAGTGTGCAACAGGGGAAATTAAGGCACAGAGAGTTTGAGAAACTTGCCCCAAGGCTACAAAGCCATGGGGCCATAGGCAGAATGCTGCTACCTGAACCTTCATTCCCCTCTTCCTCCAGCAGTAAATTAAGCTGAATACCTGCCTGTATAACTTAGGGAACACACAGTGGGTAGAAGTAGGACTCCCATTCTATAGATGGGGAATCAGAGGCAGTAACAAGAGAAGGACACTGCCGTGGGCATTACCAGAGCCGCTCTCACAGAATGGATAGTTCACAGTCTCTGCCAGTCCACGTGCCACGTGACAATATTTTCCCTCCTAAGGAGTCTAATCTGAGAGTGACATGTGCCGTGCAGAGTTTGAGAAGCTCTAGCAGTGCCAAGTAAATACTGCTGGCTAGCTGGATGGATGGATGGGTGGGCGGATGGACGGACGGAAGGACAGATGAAAAGAGGAAGGAAGGGAGGGAGGGTTGGGTGAATGGACAGACATATAGGTCACCAGATGCCCTAATGCTGAGCTACCATGAGGGTTAAAGAAATGGTATATTAGGGGAGAGGGGCTTCATTCCCAACACTCTAACTATGACCAGGAATCCCAAGTTCTCAGTGGTGGCAGCAAAGCTAGGAGCCTGCAGAGTGGAAAGAGCCATAGAACAGAAAGACAAGCAAAACTTGCAATGTATGGGGCCTCCACTCATCATAGCCTGAAACTGAGTCACATGTTAATGTGTTTTTCTTTTGTTTCTTCTTCTAGAAGGGGTTTCTCAACTTCAAAACTATTGACATTGAGGGCCAGTTAGTTCTGTGTTTTAGAGGCTTTGTTTTTTTGCATTGTGGAGTGTTTATCAAAAACCCTAGTCTCCACCCACGACCCCAGTAGCACCCACCCCAAGCCATGACCATCCAAAATGTCTGTGGATATTGTCAGATGTCTACTGAATGGGCAAAGTTACCCTCAGCTTAGAATAACTTCTCCAGATTCTGAGTTCCTACAGAACAGGACTTGGGTTTCCTCGCCTTACTAGCAATTACAGAGCTTAACAAGTGATGAAACCTTTATAAATGTCCATGGATTGATAGATTGCTGATCACCTTTGGCAGGAAAAAAAGGTCAAATCTCAAAGGGAAAAGAACTGCAGGAGAAATAAGACAGGGGGAGAGGGAGAGAAGGAAGAAAGGGAGGGAATGAGGGGGAGGGAAGAAAATAGAAGAAGAAGGTGAGAGAGGAAACACACAAACCAACACCCCCAGCTCCACTCCCACCCCTGTGTCCAGTTCTTGTACCAGCAGCTCTGCAACAGCTGTGAACAGAACTCTCAGACTCAGCAAGGAGCCTCTGCTTTAACCAGAAATCGACACAGTTGTTACATTGCTAAGAAAGGACCAGGGTTATCTTTTTCTGTGTAGGGATGTGTGTGTGTGTGTGTGTGTGTGTGTGTGTGTGTGTGTGTGTGTGTGTAAAAATATAATTACCCATCACTGATTAATCTTCAGACTGAGTCAAGCATCCATTGCAAATCCTTGAAACAAACAAGTCTATTTATATTTTAATATTTTTTATTTCAGGTTGATTTGTCTTTCTTCTGCATATTTATGAAGCTGTTGATCCTGTGGTAACCTTATCCTTACCTCTGTGGATGATCAGGAGGAAGAGAGAGTGAGAAAGACAGGAACACAGAGGAGCTGGCTTCCCTCTCCCCTTTCCCATGATGCCACAGTGTTCGTTCTCTGTAGCTCCAAAGGACAGTGAGGATGACACAGGAACAGGAATGCTTTTTAAATTAAGGTGTAATTAATTAACTGGGACCTACCCACGCTGTCATTCTTATTTAAGGTGACTTCAGCCCACTTGCCAAAGTCTGATTTTAGTTTTGGCTCCTTTGCTTCCTTGTTACCATGATACTTAGTCCCCCAACATCTTTATTAGATCTACACTTGCCAAATGACCCAAATTTCTTCTTAATGCATTTTTCCCTACAAAACTCCCACTGATGTATTTGGGTTATGGGAGAAATTGTGCAGTTTTCCTTACTTAATAGTGCATTGCATCTAGACATGAAAAGCTGAAACTGTGGGGTCAAGGGAAACTACTTACCAGGTCGACAAGTGGATCGACAGCCCCACCTCCAGCTGTGGTCCACTAACAAACAGCAGCACACTTAAACAACTGGGTCCAGTAGCTTGGGATGACACTAGACTGCTCAGCTAATGTTTTGGCTCCCGGAGTCAATTATTTGTCAACAAATAGTTACTCCCTCCAAAATATCTCCATGGAGGAATATGCTCCCCCAGCCCATGGATGTTGGGCTTGGCCGGGTGACTTGCCTTGGTCTGTTTGTGAGAAGAATATGCATTCCTGTTTCTTGCTATGGCCAATGGGGCATCGACGCATGTGATGTGAGGAGAAGCTTGGGCTCCTGTGCTTTGACTCACGCTGTGAAAAGGACATGCCGAAGGGAGGTGCTGTTCCGCAGAGACACATTCTCCTTGAATCAGACTGCAAAGTAGAGCCTAGCCTGGCTGAGCCTCTTCTAGATCAACTCCAGTTGATTGGCAAATGTGTAGGCAAGAAATTAATGCTCGCTGTTTTATGCAAATGGGTTTGGGATGAGAATTACATAGTTTCAACACTTGATCGCCTTGACAGACTTTGCCAAAATGCCTTTAGGACACGTAACCTTCTGTCAGAACCAGAGCTCCAAAGACTATGCCTGTACATTCACCGTCTAGCCCCTGGCTTGTCAGGTCCATCACACTGTCACATAGCAACGATTATAACTGCGAGGCGATTACTGTCGCATAGAACTACCCGTATGTGATTTTCAAAACCCTTTGACACACTTCTGCTCGTCTAACACAAGACTCCAAAGTTATATTGTTTTGATCACCATTTTACAAGTGAGAGACTAGAGCTCAGATGAGTTCAATGGTTTGACCAAGAGGATGTTGTCAGTGAATGAAAGATCTAACCCAAGTCCTCTCCTTCCAGACCTTACTCTTGCCTTGCACTGCCTTGTTTGTTGTCTATATAAGCTAAATAAGGGATGACCATTGGTTAGGAGAAAATGGGATCTTCAGTCCCCCTCCTTCCCCTCGTACCTGCTGCAGCCACTTTTAGCCCTCAGGACATCGGGCAGACAAGCTGCACCTCATTCTCTCACAACCTGTTCTCAGACTGAGAGGACAAGTTTAGAAGCTCACCCTCCTCAACCCTTCCTTCCTCCCACTGCCGCACCACCTGCCCCCCTTCAAACTACTTGTCTTGGCTTAAGCGTTTCTGAATACCATGCAGATGGGAAGCTCTGTTCTGGAGAAGTCAGTCCCACTCAGCATGTTTAAGAATCAAATCAAGCAGGATGCCTGCTCTCAAGAGATGACAGCAGAGGTTGACAAGCTGTGTTCTGTAAGGGCCACATAGTGGATTTTTAGGCTTCGAAGGCCATACAGCCTCTGTTGCAGCTACTCAAATCTGCAGGTGTAGTGTGAAAGCAACTACAGAATAGACAATATGTAAATAAGCCCAAAATCTTTATTTACAAAAACAGGTGGTGGGCAGGTATAAGCCTAGTGGCTGTGGTCTGCCTGCCCCTGAATTATAGACTAATAGAGGAGAGACCTGAACTCAGTTAAAACATCAACCCTCCCCATCTTTGAAGTTTTATTTTATAACAAGACAGTTTATCTTTCTCTTGTCCTTCTTTCTGGTTTTATTCTAGTCATCCTTCCTTCTTCCCTTTGTTCTTTTCCTCCTTCCTTTGTCTTTCTTTTCTTTCTCATTTTTATCTATTTCTCCCTCCCTTCTTTCCTCCCCTCCTTTCCCTCCCTTCCTCCCTTCATTCTTTCTTTCCTCCCTTCTTTCCTTCCTCCGTTCCTTCCTTCCTCCCTCCCTCCCTCCCTCCCTTCTTTCCTTTCTTCCTTCCTGAATTTCTTCCTTTTACCTTCCCTTCTTTTCTCTCATCCTATCAGCAAATATCCATTAAGCAGCTACTTGGGGTCAGGCACTGAGCATACAGGTCAGGAGTCTCAGCTTCCGCCCTTGAGGTCTGCTGGTTGCTCATACCTCTGCAAGTTCTGCCACTTTGTTCCTAGTGTGCCCTGGGGAGCCAGGGGGGAGGGGCCAGGGAGGACAGAAGGGAGAGGGAGGACAATGGGCAGGAAAAGGAGGAGTGCCCTGTCGGCACCCTGGGCACTAGGCACATAGGTGCAGTGTCTGCTCCCAGCCTCCATTCCAGCACTCTTTTCATCTGGAGTAAGACTCTTTAATTTGTAAACATTAATAACCATTATTATTATTAAAAAGGAAAGAAAGTGAGTAGCCCTGTAACTAATTACTTTAAGTGTTCTCAACAAGGCACAGTTCAACTCCTTTATAAAACCTCCTGCTGTGAGGACCAGATTGTCATTATGATCACATCCTTCCTTAAACCTATTAATTTTACCCAGAATAACAGCAGAACAGATGCAAGAAGAAGGCTAGTCTGATTAACATAATTCTTTTCAAAGACCATTTCCTCCCTAAGGGCCACGTACGGAGTCTTCTATCTTGTCTCAGATCTAATTACATTCAGGAGAATTCAGACACTGACGGGCGATCTCAGCAGATGTCACTTCTCAGATTTGAAGCACACTTCAGGATATGAAACCTTATCAGAAAATCAATTGAAATTAACAATTCCTTCTCTCTTTCTCTCTTCTCTCCATCTCTTCCCTCTGCCAAAGCTCCCTCTTCCTCAGTCCTTTTCCTCCCTCTTTCTCTTTTATTTAACCAGATTAAAGTTGTTTCCAAATAATAGTAACCTTTCTCAGGAGGAGCGGCAGCATTTCTGAGAATTCAATAAACCTGAAACTCAAGCCTACGCTTACCTTTTGAAGTGTTTCTCTGCTTCTTCTAGTCTCAATATAATGAGTGAGTCTGAGTGTGTGTGCATGAGTATGTGTGCATGTGTGTGTGTGTGTGTGTGTGTGTGTGTGTAGGAGCAGCAGTTCTTGAGGATCTCTATAGGATACAAAAATAAGGTAAAACCAGGAGAAACGCAGGGGCTTTCTGCAGCACATTGAAAAGATATGCACCACAAGCTATCTCTTTAGTATCTGATCTCTGAGTGAAACCAGAACCGATTTGGATCCCAGTGTCTGATCTTTGAAGGGCAAGCGCTGTGCGTTCACAATGGAGTCTCTTGCTGCTTTTAATAAAGTATTTGACTTTGCACCTGCTGCTTTCAATTGAGCTCTGGGAGCTTTCGATGGAAGCTCTTGGGTGAGCAGCCAATGAGTGGGGGCTGGGGTTTGGTGCCTGGTACCCAGGGCCTGGAACCTAGGTCAAGGTCCGGCAGACCTGGAGCTCTAGCAGCGTCAGCAGCTCCTCTCGTTACTCCACCTCACCCTTCACTCCAGTGCCTTTTGTCCCAAAAAACCGATTACCTGAAACCCAACACTTTTCAGCTGCCACCCGTAATTTCCATGTTGTCTGCATGACTCTGCCTCTTCAAAGTTGCCCGGGTTTGGGGAAATAATGCCACAGGCAGGAGTATGTGAGGACAGCACTGTAGGTGGAAACCATGGACAAGCCATCTATTTTATAGATCCTGGGAGGACAATGAAGAAGGAGGTAGGAGGTGGGAACACACAGCTCTGCATTACACATCAGCTTTCTGTGGTTTGCAGATGCTGACACAGAGAGCAAGCCGGCCTCCGCTCCCCAAAGCCCCATTGCAGCAGCTGTTACTGTCTGGTTGGGCCTGGCTCCACAGCTCTGTGGTGATGTTCCTTGGGGTGGCCAGCTGGGTGTTCTCCCCAGACAGCCCGTGGCCTTGGCACCGGTCCTCTGGAAGCTGCCAAAGCAAGAGCATTGGAGCAGGATGAGCGTGAAGCGTCCCCTTGCAGGGACACTGAAAAATCTTCCCATCATTACCCTAGTGGAGTTAGAAGTTGGGAAGAAAGCACTAGAAGTGGGAGAAGAGGTGGAGAGAAGTGTGGAAAGCAGGGCATCCCTTCTGGTTTGCATTGTCCATCTTGCTTAGTATCCAGCGGTGGGATTCAAATAGTTTAACAACAGGTTCTCTGCCCCAATGACCATTTGAAGTATAAAAAAAGATATACCGAAAGGTAGTTTATTATTTCATGCATTTAATACTTAAATAAGAACAATAAAAGAGGTACACAAAAATAGATTGTTATAAGAGTTTTAAGATATTACTAAAAAATGTTAAATAATACTTGACCAAAAACAACAACAACAACAATAAAACTGTTATTGAAGATATTTCCATATTGCTTTTTGATTGGCATCCTCACTTGCAATTTTTTCAATCTATGGACGGGATGAACATTACTACGGGCGCTTAGAATACACTGTTGTGTCAATGAATGTTAAAGAAGAGTAAAGAATGTAAATTTGTGATTTCCACACTGGGCAGGTGTCCAGGCGCCCACCTTAGAGAAAACCCTGATGACAAGTGCCATTTTAACAACTGGTTCACCGAACTCAACAAAATATTAGGTATCGGTTATGCCAAACTGATGCGAACCGGCTGAATCCCACCACTGTTAGTGTTTCATAGAGAGTCTGGGAGAACTGGACTTTTACATACCTGTCCATGTTATACGGCCTTTCCATGGCCCGGCCCCCAAAATGACAGCAGCATGCACATAATGGATGACTGAGTGGAGCTTCCTGGCTCCTGAGAGATGGCTCTGTCTCAGGCTTCACACTGGGGACTCCTAGGAAGGTTTAGGCTTATGCAGTAGTTGAGACAATAAAACAATCCATTGTAAATCAGCCCCTTATTCTCTTTCAGGTTTCACTGAAGTGTAATGTCATCATCACACCGCCTGTTCTTGTGGAAGAGAGGAGGCTCATGATGGCATGAGGCAGGCCCATGGCAGGCCCATGGCATGTCAGGAATCCTTAGCAGGGGGCAGGTTCTCACACCATCTATGTTGTCACACAGCTTGCAGACAAACAACTGCATTAAGGATGGTACCACTCAAGCCTGCCTGGGCTTGTTAGGTGCCCCCACAGTGCTCAGCTTGCTGCTGCCTTTGGGGAAAAGGGAACCCAACTAGGGAGCAAATGAAAAGGATGGAAACGGAAATAAGCCTCAGGAGTCCAGCCTCCACCTTGCCTCCTCTGAGTCCAGCACACAGAATTTAAGCTCTGTCTGGTATAGGTGGTCTGAATTTTAAAAAATAATAATAACAGTTTATGATCACAGCATGCTTACGGCCAATCTCATCCAAGATTCCGAGAAAAAAATATTACTGAGAGTCTTTGATATGTAAATGTTTGCATTTACTCAGCATTTATAAAGCATGCACTGTGTGCACAATAGTGTGATAGCCACTAGAGAAAGGTGAGGAGGATTGAATCATACACAATCTCTCACACTAAAATAGTTTACAGTATAGTGGATACACACACAGTACAGAGCAATGGAAACAGAGGGCAATGTTCATATGGAGATAACCAATTTCGAGATTTCAAAAGGAATTGTAGTTTTTGTGATATATATATATGGGCTGCTTTTATTTTCAAATGACATTTTCCCCTTGAAAATAAATATAATACTTGCTTAATAGTGAAAAGATAAGGAGAAAAATCCCCTCTAGTCCCACCACCCAGAAATAATCACTATTAATGATGATCCTTGGAGGTCTCTTAATCGCAAGGATTACAAGTTTATAACTGGACTCTTAATTACACACATGCACACTGGACCAAAGTAGCATGGTCTCTTCTGTCTTGTCACAGCACCTCCTAAATGGCGACAGAAACTGAGAGTCATCTTGAATGACTCCATCTCCTCCTCGTCCAATGTCTAATTATCTTTGAGTCTTTTCTATTCTAACCTCTACAACATATATCAGCCTGTCCATGTCTTCCCCTCTTTACTGCCAGGCCTTAGCTCAAACCACCTTCTCTCCTAGACTACTTAATAGTCTTTCATTAAAGCCTACTGATGTCACTCTTGCCTCCTTCTCTTCAGTCTCTGTATCATAAGGTTATTTTCTTAATGTAAATTAAGAAGTGTTAATAACTTTAGTGGTTTCCAACTGCACTTAGAATATATTTCTGTTTCTGAGACTAAGGCAGACTACACTGTTTGGATAACCCTCATGTTGAAAACAACTAAAAATGATAAATAATTTTTAAAAGATTCTTAAAAGCATTGAAACCCTGACCATATGGCCTCAAATTACTCCATCAAAATCGATGTAAAGTTCGGAACCCAGAGAGTCAAGTAGAACATTTTTTTTTACCCTGATAGCATTTTCTGAACTGGATAAACTGATTCCAGCGTCATGGGTCGATGGATACAGACTCACTGCACACGACCCTTTTAAAGTGGGATATGTAATAGGATACCTACTGCATAAAGCTGGAATGACAATGGGTTACACCTTCAGAGGTAGCCACTTCATCCCAAGGGATTCAATAAAGATACCTGTGTCCTTGAGTACTGGACGAGAGAGAATAATGTCTCCCCTAAAACTCATAAGCACAAATGGTCTTGGAGTAAATTTGCATGCTAAACTCACATAAACTGAAAAGCACATAAAAAGCTGTCATTTGGTTGCCCATGGCCAAGCTCTGGGGGTAAACACAGGCAAAAACAAGACAAAGAAAACACAAATTCTGTTTGTGGAAAATGGTCCCAGAAATTATTCTGAAGGCAGTAATAAAATCCCAGAAATAAAACGCCCATGGCAATGACTAGAATACCATAGAAAATATCAAGATACAAAGAAAAAAGCACCATGTGGGAGAATCAGCAAAAAGAACAGACAGCAAAACAGAGCCACACAAACTTTAGATTGAATTAACAGAAATATTTTTATTACGTACTATGTTTATTTGGGGGGAGGAACCCTAATAATAAACTTAAAAGTATCTTGGTGGAACAGAAAACTATCAAAAGCAACCTAGAATATTTGAAATAGAACTTTTAGAAATGACAGATACAATAATAGAGTCCCAATTGCTGACTTTAAGAGCATACATGCTAATAAAATAAAAAAAAGAATTCATGAACTAAAAGTTAACTCAGACAGATGTTACCCAGAAAGAAGCACACAAGGGAGCAAGCAATAACACTGTGAAAGAGATTGAGTGGGTAGAATGGAGCTGATATTTAGTTCAAGTTATTGAATGAGAGAGGAAATAAAATGGGGCAGAGACGATGTTGGAAGAGGTGACAACTGCGAATTTTTCAGAACCTGTTTAATAAACAGATTTAAGAGTTTCTACAAATCCAAACAATATAAGCAGAAAGAAGTCCACTCTTAGATACATCCTAGTGAATTTTAGGATGCCAAAGATGGCGAGAAGATCTTAAAAGCAGTCAGAGAAAAAAAAATGTGAAGTTTAAAAGAAGAGGCAGTTATAATGACAGCCAAACTCTCAGAAATACTGCACTTATAATAAAATCTTGATTGCTTACTATTGCCCTAATGCTGTGGGTTCTGTGATGTCCTTTTTCCCCACCTTCTCTTGTTCTCCCCCCCTCTCTTCTGATTCACTGGCCTTCTCTCACGCCCAAGATCACACTTCTCCCACCTCTGTATGTCCTTCTCCATCTGCTTAAATAAGTCCATCCATCTCTTTCCACATGACTGGCTCCTTCTCATCTTTCAGATGACAGCCTAAACCTCACTTTCTCAATGGAGCCTTCTGGAACACCCAATCTAGAGTCATTCTTCTTAATCTTTTTTCCTATCATTTAATTTTTTCCTTCATTTTGCATGTTGCCCACTAGACTATGCTCCATAAATAAAAGAGCCATAGCAATTTTGTTCACCCCTCCATACCTGATACCCTGAAGGATTTTTTCCTTAAATAAAAAGAATTCAGTAAATAATTGTTAAAAGAATGTTTTACTATAGATACTCTGGTCTTTACCTAGCTACATTTGTTTCTATGGTTCTTTGCAATGTTTGCTTTTTATAATCTTTAAAAACATGACAACAGTCTATTTTCTAATTTACACTTTACACCTATAAATGCAACACTACTGTTTTCTATGCTGATGAACATTCTTCTAGAACT
Source organism: Rhynchonycteris naso (assembly GCA_037038555.1). Lineage (NCBI taxonomy): Eukaryota > Metazoa > Chordata > Mammalia > Chiroptera > Emballonuridae > Rhynchonycteris > Rhynchonycteris naso. Next base: position 275,946,748 of record CM072995.1, on the reverse strand, counting down.
TGATTTCTGATAGCTGCATGATAGATAGTCCATCACAGAGATATCATCATTTACTTAACCACTTTGCTATTGTTGACATTCAGATTGTTCATATAAATCATGATGTGAATAAATCAGCTTCCATTTTCTTGGCAACAACACCAGGGTTGAAATGCAAAGGGGCAAAAAAAGTGTCTGCTAAAAAGCATCCCTCTTATTTTTATACCCCCGTCTCCTGGCACAACCACTGTCACTTGTAAGAATTGTCATTTTGTCAGATTTTTCTTTCCCTTCCCACCCATTGTACCTTCATAAACCCAATTCACTGCATTTTGTTTGTTTGTTTGTTATCACTTGGCAGTATACCTCGGGTATTGTTTTATATCAGTACATAAAGGCGTGTCACATTCTTTTAACTATTGTACAATATTGTACTGTATCATGTGGATATCCTATGTCATAATATATCAGTGTCCTATTATCAGACACATCTAGAAAAAATTCCTAGATGTAGAAGTGCATGTTTAATTTACTTTTATTGATCTTCTTAAGGAGGTCTGTTTAGAAGTTGTACTAAAACATATGCCCACCAGCAACCCTAGTGTGGGTTTCCTTACACTCCCAGCACCTGTATCTTACCACACTTTCAGATGCTTACATATGATACATAACAAATGGTATCTTGTAGAGATGCAAAGTAAATTGCATTGCTCCTTTAGTTATGAGGTTGATAACTTTTTGTTCACTTAAGAGCCATTGGTATTTCCTTTTCTACGAACTTTCTGCTTATTTTGTCATATATACAGCGTGTCCGTAAAGTCATGGTGCACTTTTGACTGGTAACCAGTCAAAAGTGCACCATGACTTTACGGACACACTGTATTTTAATAAATGGTTGTTTATCTGTAAGCATTCTTTATAGATAGGCCCTCAATGTCTTATCCTCAATGCTCTAAAATTTATTTTTATAAATTCAATGCCAAAACTTATTTAGTTATAAAACTTGACCTGGACTAATGTGAAGTTCTTTTTCTCTCTCACTTGGTGTGACTAATCCATTGTTTGCTGCAGATACACTAATGGATTTGATTATGAAATTCTGCTCCACACTTTATTGTGTTGTTTCACAATACTCAATATATTCACAATATTAGCTTTCTAAAATAATTAAAAACCCAATGGTTTCAGATGAGAAAATGTGAAAAGTATTGAGAAAAAAAAATTGTTTTCCATTTTAAGCTTCCCCTACCCAACATACTCAAAACCAGGAAATTCAGGTAAAAGGGGCAAAATAAAAATTTTCTTTGCATCCAGTGTCTAATCTACATCTTAGACCTTTGGGTTGTAATCTTCCCATGTTATGGCCTCATTTCCAGGTGGAAGGCATTTGAAAATACATGATAAAATCAATGTGGCTCATTGAAACTCCTTTATTTGAAAATTCAAGAAAATGACTCTGCTTACAGAAATGTCAGTCACCAATATGGGCTGCATTTCACACAATAATATTTTCTCATCTTCTATTACCTAATAAATCATATATTTACAGAAATAAATTTTTGAGACAATTCCGTAGAAAGGTCTTCCTCGCTCTGAGACTGGGGGCGGCTGCTCCCCTGTTGTCTCGCGGGGCTTCTATTAATTCCTTTTCCCATTCTAGGTCTGGCCCACCTAGCATTTATTTTGGCATAAGAAGTGAGGTAGGGTTCTAACTTAATATTTTTTCAGATGTCTCCCTCCCAGTTGTCACAACCGAATTCACTGACGATCCATCTTTACTCCATTAATTTGAAATGTCATCTTCATAATACACTAAATTCTCAAATGTGTTTTTGAGTCTATTTCTGGGTTTTCCTGTCTGTTCCTTTAATAAGCCTAAACCTTGGGAGGGCTGTTTATTGCTTCCCATTCCTCTATGGCTCTCCAGAAAGGTTCTATCAGTTTCTCCTCCCTTCAGCCCGTGGTGAGCGTCCTGCCCCTCCACCCTCTTGATGGCACTCATGTCACTGTATTTTAAATCCTTTTCATTTAAGAAGCTGCAGAGTGTCATTTAATTGGTTTTTATTTGCATTTTTATTATTATCAAGGCTGAGTTTCCCCATTTATTGAACACTTCTGTTTCTTCTTTTGTAAATTAGCTGTTTGTATCTTTTGACCATGTTTCTAAGGGGACATTCAACTCTTTGTTGATGCTTAGGGCATCCTTTAAAAATTTTTGTCCGAGGTGCACCTGATGTTAAGAACTGAGGTCAGAAGGGCAGGCTGGATGGAGGAGACCACTGTAAAATTTATCTCCAATGGTATGTCCAAATTCAGAAAAGTTTTTTTTTTTAGATGGGTAGGAGAAGAGATAGATAATAACCATACATGCTATAAATTGAATGTTTGTATCCCCTTAAAATTCAAATATTGAAGTCTTGTCCCCATGGCATTGATATCTAAAGATGAGCTTTTGGAAGATGATTAGGTCATCACCATGGAGCTCTCATGAGTGGTATCAATGCCCTTAAATGAAAACACACAAGAAAACTTGCTTTCTCTCTCTCTTTCTCTACCATGTGAGCCACACAAGAAGTCAGCCACCTCTTAACCAGAGAGAGGGCTCACCATAACCTGGCCATGTTCACACCCTGATTTCAAACCTTTCTGGCCTCCAAAACTGTGAAAAATAAATTTCTGTTGTTTAAATGACCCACCCAGTCAGTGATATTCTGTTATAATAGTCTGAAAGGACTAAGACAATATCTCACATTTGCTAACCGCTTATGTACCAGTATTTGTCAAGTGTCTGTTCATTGTATCATCAGTCTAACTGTACAAGTTAGTCATTTCTCATATAAGAAAATTATTATGGCTTAATGATTAAATACCAAGCCCAAAGTCACATAGCTAGTACATTACAGAATCACAACTAAAATCCAACTCTCTGACACCAAAATGGGCTCTCCTAATGTCTCACTTCACTGAACTCCAGTAGCTAGTAGACAGACCAGTGAAAAAGTTAGGTCTATTTACACACAAAATGGTATGTGTGATAAACAAGTGTGCTTTTCATTGGCTGGTTTCTGTGTCTGTCACACTAGTTAACAGCCTTCTATGCACTAAATCTTCGGGCCTCATCAGCATGCACTGTTCTGCAGTCTCCAGGTAAATACTTTGACCCCCATTAGGCCCAAACCCCACTGAGGGTACCCCAAACTTTGGACATGTGCCCGGACCCTTTCGTTCTCATCAAAATGCATTTGGCTTTTGAACTAAAAGCCACAGGTTCTGCTAATTTGCTCAACCAAACCAGACAGAGCTTTTAATAAATGCTCATGAATTAATGCATCATTCCCATAGAAGGTACAAAGGAGAGAGGTAAAGAGAAAGGGAGAAGAAACTACTAAGCAAAGTTTACCAAACAACAAATGTAAATTTGGCTTTCAAGGCAGTGTAGGGCCCTCCCCTAGAAACCCTTCGGAGAAGGAAAGGAAACATGGCACCTAAAGCCAAATGGAAGGAAGAAGAGGATCTGGAGGGCCAGGTGGGCCTCGGTTGCTGGGTACACTGTGTCTCCCTATTTTTGCTTCATGGCAGACCATAGACTTATGGCTTGCATAATCACAGCAACTCTAGCACCATAAGAATCCAGCTGGGTTAATAGCCAGGTGGCACTGAGCGCAATGTAAGGGGGCCGGTAAGGGAGGCTGTCCCTGGCGATCTGGGCCTTCCAAGGAAACAATGCTCCAATAGGTACACAAGGACATTCAGTTCAGAACTGGGGAAAGCTCCTCCATCCCTCAGACTTCCCCCAGAGTTGACCCAGAGCTATAAAGAGTGTGAGGAAAGAAAGACTCAAATAGCCCTGCCTTGCTCTCTATCTCTCAAAACCTTTTAAATGTGAATGCAGTTCCCATTTGCAGAAGACCTAACTTCATTTGCCTCTCTGAGGATTGCACCTGCAACCTTGACAGGAAAAGACTAATGGTGGAGTCCAGACTCAAAATGAGGGAGTGCTTTGGCATTTTCCATGTTGGGCATCCAAATAGCTCTGCTTCTGCAGAAGGACCAGGAGTGGGCAAAGAAGAGGCAACCTATGTATTTTTCAATTAACAAAAATAATGAAATATTTTCAAAAGTATTGGCTTGAGGACCCAGGTTTTCTCTCTAGACTCTTTTCTTTGGATGATGAGAGGTGCTTATGGGGGACGCACAACACAAAGACCCAAATCCATCACAGAGTCATCTACTCAGTCTTTGAGGGTCTCAGTAAGCTGAGCTCTCGGGTCCTCTCCAGCCAGATGCTTCTATGATCATGTCTGCCTTTATCTGAAGTGATGAACTGCTTCCAGAATAGAGAATGAAAAAGGATTAATTATGCTCAGTTGGATAAAACTATTATTAAAAAATAACCCCTTACTTTTTTCTTATTACTTACTGTGCCTTCTTGCTCTCTTGAAGCACTGTGGTTTTTTAAAGCTATCGTGAGTTTATAATAACCTTATCATTAGCCCTTTGAGTTAAAGAAGATGTACATCATCCTCCCATTTTCTTGGAAGTGGAAACTGAGGCTTGGGGAGGTTGTGAGGCTTGACCAGATCCTAAGGGGTGTCTCGGTCCCTCTGTGCCAGCTGGAGTTGTTTCCACCTTCCACGGGAGGTCTTACTTCTCCTCAAGACTCACTCCACTCATTGGAGTGGCTTCTTCTTCCCAAGCCCTATTGCATAGAAGAGATGCATTAAAGGCCTCTCCCGTAGACAAGTCCTGGGGCCTACAGGTAGCTTTCCATTAATAAAGCAAAAATACAAATTAAGCCATCCTCTTTGGTGATTCTAGAGCAGAACTTACCCTCTTCTCCCTTGCCCTGCAGGAATCCACAAACACATTTTTAAATAACAAAAGAAAATTGACTACCTGATGCCTTTAGCAGTGGCCCCGAGGGGCTGGAAAGACCAGAAAGAGTCGATTATTTTGCACCTGTCCTACCCAACAGCTCAAGGTGCAGCAGTATTTACTTAAAAAAGCAGAGGAGGAAATCATTATTTGCTTTTAGTCCCGCGATTCCCGTGGCTACACTTTCAGATGAAGTGTTTTTTATTTTACTTATTTCTTTTTTCCCCCTTTTGTCCATGCCTGAGCAGCAAAAGGTAAAAGCCACAATGCCTGGTGCACAGAAGACAGAGTCAGCACGGATGCCAGGGCGGGGCCCGGCCCAGCCAGCCCACTGCCTTTCACGTGTAGACGGCCACAAAGGGAGGGCTCTCTCTCTCTCTTTCTTCTCCCTCTTTCATTCTCTCTTAACATTTAGAAAAGCTGTATATCCATTATGTGTGCATACTCTATGTGCAGGTATACATTAAGGGCATACACATATATACTTGGTTTCACATTGTGTATACACATTGTGTTTCCTATTTGTATACACAGGTTGTTATCAAAACACACAGGCGGATTTAACAGCAGGCGCACCAAACACGCCCTGGGCCCCGACTTCTGAAGGACCCTGCAAAACCCCAACTTTACACTTTTTTCTAATGACACCAAGTTTGGTTTCAAATGTGCAATTTTGATATTAATAGTACATAATATTTTTTATTTATTTAAAAATATGGTTAACATGTATTTTTATTTTCTATCTTTCTCTCTCTTTCTTTGTGACAGATAGACAGAGAGAGGGACAGATAATGATAGACAGACAGGAAGGGAGAGAGATGAGAAGCATCAATTCTTTGTTGCAGCACCTTAGTTGTTCATTGATTGCTTTCTCATATGTGCCTTGACCAGGTCGGGGGCTATAGCAGAGTGACCCCTTGCTCAAGCCAGCAACCTCGGGGTTTCAAACCTGGGTCCTCTATGTCCCAGTCCGACACTCTGCCCACTGTGCCACCACCTGGTTAGGCTGTCTCTACCTTTTTTTTTAAGGGGCCCAATATTTTCTTCTGCGCCCAGGGCCTCAACCGACCTTAATCCACCTCTGCGCGTGTGCGCGTGCGCACACACACACACACACACACACACACACGCATACATTCTACTTCCTCCCTTCCTTCCAACCAGAAGAGCTGGTGGGACGCTGTGGCAGGAGCACAGAATAGCAAAGCCCCCATTTTAAATGTTCTAAGTGTCTTCCAGTTACTAATGTTTCCCCTTCTTAATGGCTGTGTTTCTCCCGCTGGAAATTGGCAGCAATCAAGTTTACAAGTGCTGGGGAAACGTTTAGTTGGACAGAGGTAAGAAAATTGTTCCCTCCTCAATGCCGGCACCCACCACGGATAATGTGGCACTCCCCAGCCTGGCAGAGGGCCGCACGTTCTGAAGGGGCTTGTTTTCTCGGAAAATATAGTCATTGTGTAGGAAAGACAAAAATATGGCTGGGCTAGTAAAAATGCTATTGTTTGAGGTAATAAGGTCTTAAGGGCAGGTGCCTTATAAGCACGGAGCATTTTCTAAAGCAATGAGAGCAGGGTGGGCAGAGGAATGAATGGCATTGGGGGGTGGAGGGGGAAGGGCAGAGATGCCCAGCAGGATTGGCTAGTACATAAAGGGCCAAGCCAGCAAGATCATCTGGGTCCACCCCTGCATCTCTTCCACGCAGACAGCAGAGAAAACAACTTGCCTACAGCACAAAGCAGTTCCAGGTAGAAGTGGAGCTGGAACCCGAAGACATTCAGCCGCAGGCAGTTTGCGGTCCATTAACCACAGGAAGTCCAGTGTTCTTTACCCGACAAGAGCAGTTTTCGATCTTTCTGTGAATCAGAGTTTTTCAGAGGAAGGGAGAAGGCTAGGAGCTGTCTTCTAGGTTCCCATTCAAAATAACTTCTTCCAGAGCAACTCTCCGTGCTGTTTTCACTATGAGTTGTCTAGAAGATTAAATTGACTTGGGCTGTGGTGGCGCATTGGATAAAGCGTCAACCTGGAATGCTGAGGTTGATGGTTTAAGACCCTGATCTTACCTGGTCAAGGCACATATAGGAGTTGATGCTTCCTGCTGCTCTTCCTTCTCTCTCTCTCTCTTTCCCCTCTCTAAAATGAATAAATAAAATCTAAAAAAAAAAAAAAAAAGAAGAAGAAGATGAAACTGTCAGAAGTTCTGTGATGGAAAAGAGTAAGAAAACCAATGTTTCCTGGGTGATACCCTCTGAGCAGCCCTCTTAGGCTACCACATTCTTTCCAGGGCTGCACTCTATTTCCTGCTCTTGGTCTTAGACTTGAATCATCCTCCTGACTGACTTTATGCACCAGATTGCTAGCACACCAGATTGTGACCTTTCTGCTAGTTCTTTCAGCTAGTTCTAAACCTCCACCTTCCTTTCTGTATTTTGAGCATCAATATTATGTTCCTCAAAGTTACATCAGTTCTTATGAAATATTATTCTAATCTCTTTCTCCTCTCACTGTGTCAGCTGTCAGCGACTGCCTTTGTGCTACTGTCCCTGCACTGGGCTCACATGAGCACCTCTATACTATAATCTTTCTGATGCTGAATCCCAAATTGATTCTTTTGTCCAAGACCACCAGCCCAGGTTTCAGATTTATATGTTCTAATGCATCCTGGATATATTCACGGAATGTTCTACGTCACAACCTGTCTTCACCAGCCCAGTCCTGTGTCCGTGACTGTGCTCTCAACTCAGCAGAGACAGCCCCTGAACCAGCACCTCACCTAGAAGGGAGGACCTGACAGGAAACCTGCTCTCAAGCCAGTCGGTTGCAAAATCTTGCCCATTTTACCATTCTCTCAGGTATTCGATCTCCCCTCCTTTCCCACCACCCCCACTTGGTCTCGCATCTGGCTTACCCCAGCAACCTCCTTAACTAGCGTTCATGGCTCCACTCTGTCCTCCCATTTGTTCCCTGCGCAAATGCAAGAATAAGTGGCTTGGGAAGCAGATGCCGGCCATGCCAGGGACGAAGCCCAGTCTCTCTGATGATCTGCCTATTCAAGACTCTCTGGGATCTCACCCTTGCCTGCCTCTCTAGCCTCCTCTCCCACCTTCCCCCTTGCACTTTCACACCAGCAAACTACACTGTGTGCATTTTCACCTATCGTGATGTGTCTTTCCTCCTAGTCTTTGAGTATGCTGCCACCTCTGTTTGCCCTCCCCTCCCTACCTCTTCCTCTTCTCCTGGCCACATTGAGCTCTTTATTTAAGATGCTGTGAGGCATCGCCTCTGCCCTGAGTCTTCCCTGTGTTTCCCTGACACAGTTAGCTTAAATGCCATTTCCTATGGCTCTCTGGGTATCCCGTGCCTCCCTTTCTCTGTTCATTCATTCCTCCAATATTTATCAATTGCCAGGAATGTAACAGACATGGCACTAGGGACAAAGCAATGACTACAACAAAGAAACATCTTGCCCCTTAGATATTAAATTCTGCTAGGTGATATAGAAAGACACAAGGGATGTAAGTAACAAGGCGTAAAAGCAGTGTGCTGTGTGGGGTTGCAGCTTAGACAGATAACAAAAGAAAGTCTTATGTAGGAGACAACATTTGAGAAAGAGCTAAGTTCTGCAGGAGAGTGAGCCATGTGGCTACTGGGGCAGAGAACGTTTGAGGCAGAGGCGGCAGCTGGTTCTCAGACTCTGATGTACAGGTGTGCTTGGCATGCTTGACAAATAGCAGGATAGCAGTGGAAATGGAAGAAAGTAAGCAAGTAAGAGGTGATGTCAGTAAGGTAACAGGGCAAGGAAGGCAGATCACATCCAGTCCCATCTCCTGTCATGGACCACAGTGTAAACAATGGTCTTTACTCTGAGGGTGAAGGGGAGCTATTGAGAGCTTAAGCAGAAGAACGACATCTGCTTTACATTTTAACAGATCTCTCAGGATATTGTGTTGAAAGTGGACCAGGGGGAAGTAAGGGCAGAAGAAGGAGGACCACCTACAAAGATGTAGCAGTAATCTAGGAAAAGGTGATGCTGGCTTGGCTCAAGGACTTTTGGCAAAGTCCGTGGTGAATACATCTATTATGGGCATATTTTTGAGATAGACATGAGAGGATTTATTGAAGTAATAAAATAATCAATTACTAAATTAACCATTGATTATTTAAAAGGCAAAGCATGTATGTGGGAAAAGAGAGATAGACAACCAAGTCAAATGCAAGCCCACAATTGCTGGTTTTCTAAAACTCTACAATGTAAGAGAGGCAGGACGGCAAGTCCATATAAATTAACAAATAGTGGGGCAAGATTGGAGTAGCAACTTCTCTGTAAGTCTGGATATGCTAGCTGCTATAATGACTAAACCCCCCCCCCATCTCAAGTTTCCCTTACTCAAAAGCATTTCTCTCTAACATTGCTGTCCATGTGAGTTGGAAGGTGGTAAGGAGGTTGGTGTTCTCTTCGTCATCAATCAGCGCCCCTACATCAAGTGGCTTTGCCACCTTCAAAGGTCCTTGACTCCTTTATCCACCAGATTAACTCACTCATCCATCAAGACCCTGTGAAGCCTTTGTGACTCCCTAGGCTAAGGGTGTCAGTCCTTCCCTGTGGTCTCTTCACAGTTGTATAAGCTTTGCCTTTGTCTGTGCCATCCCATATGGTAATCACTAACCACAAGTAGCACTTGTGCAGTTGAACTGTATCTAGTACTACAGGTTGAAATAATATTTTTGGATTTATTGAATTAAAATGTGTTATTAAAATAAATTTTACTGGTTTCCTTTTACATTTTTAAAAATGTGGCTGCTAGAAAACTAAATTATATTTGCAGTTCACGTTATATTTTCAGACAACACTATTGTATTTTTCATACTATAATGTCACTGTTTGAATGCATGTTAGTCTTCTGCACTAGAGTACTAGAAAAATTCTCATCTTTGTGTCCAAAGACCCTTGTAAGGAGCCATGTCTATACTAGAATCCTTCTTCCCAACAGTGAAGAAGTCAATGAGCTCTATAAGAGAAAGACAGAGATGGGGGTGGACAGGGAAGGTTCTGACTAATGGAGAAGAGAGAGGTAGAAGGAAGCTGTTTCACAGGGAAAGAAAGTGTGAAGAGTGTGGGGGTTTCTGAAACCATGAAAGGCATGGTTTCAAGGCCCTCTCAGAGAGTAGGAAGTGGATGGTTCATCTGGAATGCAGGCTGTGGATAGTAAAGCGGGAAATGCCTACCGTGGACAGGTGGTGAAGGGCTTTCCAGTGCCACAGTGAAGGGACAGGACTTCCCATGTAAGTACCAGGAACCGCTGGGGATTTGTGAGTGGAAAGTAGCTGCCATTTTCACATAGAATACAGTGGTCACAAGTGGCTGTAGCTTATAGTTTCACGGGCTGTCACAGTGTTTGTCAGGATGAATTATTTGCATTTCTTCACTTGGTTTGTTTCTTCATCTGAATGCTCATGGTCTCAGAATCCCCAGGGCAAATGTCTGCTTGGATTTCCAGTCCCCATCTCAAATCCCCTCAGTCTGAACCTTTCTCAGGGAAAGCAGAAAACCCAGTTCCCATGAGGATCTTCCCCGCTGAAGTTTACTTTTTGTTCCCTCAGATGTGACTGGGGAGCCCTAGGGAAACAGGTGAGAGGATTCCAGAGCTTTCTCAGGCTGGACCTGTGCTTTTTGTCCCTTTGAACACAGCTGCTTGGGAAGCCAGCGTGGAGTCGGCCATGGCACCCGGCTCCGGGCTTTGAGCTGAGGCTGCTGGGCCTTGTGATGGGTCTGTTCCAGAGTCAGCCTTGGGAATAAGGAAGGCTTTTTTTTTTCATAAGGAGGTCCAATTAGCTCCTTAATTAGGCATATTTCCTTCATCTTACGTTTTAAGAAAAGTGAACCACTTCATTGGTTAATCAAAACTTGTGTAACACGTGACGGGAAGAAGGAAAGGTTCAGATGTAATCGAAGCTTTCGGTTTTTATTAGTAGATGATAGCGGAAGCTTCATGGGGAGGCTGACCCGGAGCCTGACAGCCAACTGCAACCGGACACGCAATTTCCCTGGGGACACGCAAGTCTCCCTAGGGACATACAGGTCTCCCTGGGGACATGCGGAACCTTGGTTCACGACAGCAAACACCAGGAAGTCAGCCCGAGGAGACATTTGAGAGAATTTGGTCTGAAGCTGTCATTCTGTTCCTGGGAGGTCCCAGGTTCAGAGCTGAGAAGGACTTGGCCAATATCACACTTACCATTGTACCAGGCAATGAGTTTCCTCAGACTAAAGCGAAAATTGTGATGTGAAAGTAGTTCTTTTAGCATCTTATTTTATGCTTTAAACAGCTCTTTTCTAGCCATTCTCTCACTGTATCCTCATGACAATCCTGTGAACTGAGTCAACCAGTGTTAAGTTTGCCTTTTTTACAGAATATCAGAATGGCTCAGCATTTGCCTGAAGCCACACAGTGGGTGCCGGAGCTGGAAAGCACACACAAGCCCGTGTCCTTCAATTTCTCTCACTACGTGGTCCCTATCTGCTCTCACAGCCGAGCGACTCACTCAGTGCTGGGCCCTGTGCTTGGGAGCTGTCCTTGCAAACCCCAACCCTCCTCCAAGTCCTGCTTGCCCGCATGCAGTAAGTAGGGGCTTGGTTGCAGGAAGACCACCATCTGGTCTGAGTCAGGAAAACCACTTCCACAGAGCGAAGGAGAGACTGCGTAGAGAGGGTCAAGCCCGGAGGCAGAGACCGTGGGCCCTTGGTTGGGGGAGGGACCTGGGTACTGGACTGGCAATGAGTACTGAGAGAGGGACCTGCAGCTTGGAGAGAGCTTTCAAAGCAGAATATGATTGCCAAAGGAAAGAGAGCAGTTGAAAGAAGTCTGACGTTTTATAGTTTAGTTACTCGGTAAGTCCCAGTCATGCTAACCAGGTCTGGGAAGTAAACTAAAGAGCCCAGGTATCCAAGGGCCACCCAGGTTTACACGTCTCACAATTCATCATGGGCACTGCTGAGTGTGCAATGGAGGAGTCATCAGAGTGTCCGCGGCAGTAGCCCATGGGAGTGGGTGTGACAGCCCAGGAAAGTGTGAAAAACAAGAAGAAGGCCTGATTCCTCAGTTAACTCGGTCTCCTGGCTGGTGTTTAAAAAAAAATCACCTGGTGGTCCCGTAAAGCCTAATGATAGTGTCCTTTCACTATCTTCCCTCACAACTCCCCACCCTGCCACACACACACACACACACAAACACACACACACACCACCACTGCTTTTCCGCCTGGTTCTGTCCTCTGCCCTGGCTTTTAAAACTTAGTGAGTGATGTTTGCCTGGAAACACTTTCTTCATGACTTATTAATAAAAAAGTGAGAAGGGAGAAATGGAAGAAACCTAAGGTAAGAGAACACGGTTATATCTGAGTAAAACACTTTTCAAAGTGTCAAAAGGTCTTTGGGGAAATAGGAAAAAATAAATGAGTCAAAGTGTGAGGTTGAGAGAGAGTCAGGAAACTTTGGCTCCGGGAAATAACTCGGCAGCAGCGGCAATTTGCACTAAAGATGAAGCAAAACAAAGCAAAATAAAACCAGACAGAATGAAAACTAATAATAATCATTGCCATATTCCTCATTATGGTCGCCTTTGTCACAACAGCCTGTGTTGACATATAATTTCGAGGCTGAATGGATCTGAACAATAACCAAGTCACAAAGAAGTAAAAAAACAAAAGCTGTCAAGGGCAGCCGGCAGGGGAATCAGGAAGGACAGAGTGGTTATAGTTGGCCCTCGCCCTCCCAGGCCGGCCTTCTGTCCCCTCTCCCTTCGCACACAGAGTGACCCTAGGTTCCACCAGGCTGGAGATCTCCAGGGTGGGGCAGGTCCTGAAATTGTCTGCTCATTGAAAGTCACAGTGGCCATGATATGGAAACAACTCGATAGAGGACTGGATAAAGAAGATGTGGTACATAGATACAATGGAATACTACTCAGCCATAAGAAATAATGACATATTGCCATTTATACAACATGGATGGATCTTGAGAACATTATACTGAATGAAATAAATAAATCAGAAAATAGCTAAGAACTATATAATTTTATAGATAGGTAAGATATAAAACTGAGACTCATGGATATAGATAAAAGTGAAGTGGTTACTAGGGGGAAGGGGATGTGAGGGACAGGGTGAGTGAGAGGGGTGGGGAAGGGAGTAAAGAGGGACAAATATATGGTGACAGAAAATGATCCGACTTTGGGTGATGGGTATACAACATAATCAACAGTTCAAATGCTATAGAAATGTTTACCTGAAACCTATGTACTCTTATTGATCAATGTCATCCTGATATTTTAATTTTCTAAATAAAATTTAAAAAAAGAAGATAGAAAGAAAGAGTTGGCTACCAAGATTGCAAACCAGTACCCTGTGGGTGAAATTCTAGGGGCACCAGGAGAGAAGCTGGGCGGAGGGCAGCCGTGCACTCCTCATGAACGTGAGGGACAGGTGCAGCCTGCCACAGGCCCTCTCAAACTCACCGAGGGTCAGCGATGAGCCTAGGCTGAGCCCTCAGGAAATGTTTTCATGAAAAGCAAATGCTGTTCTCCTGTCCTTCACAACCCCACTCCTGAAAGTTTCCATTTCAGGAGGTTTCCTATTCCTTCCCACTCTCCCCCTGCCTTAGTGTCCAGGACACTGGGCCAACCTAAAGAGTATTTCTTCCAGTTACTTTCCTTTGTGCCCCCCCTCCATTTGGTTTCTGTTGATTCTTTTACCTGAAGCTCTCCCCACTCTTGATCCTAATAATTCTCTCTTGAAATCCTATTCATCTCAGCACAGCTTGATGCGTCCAAACAGAAATCATTTCTCTTCCTTGGCTCTACTTTTTATTGTGCACATCACATCCCTGCATATTTTACGAGTATCTGTACACATTCTGTACTTATCTTCCCTACTAGACCACAGGCTTCCTCAGAGGTGGGACCTGGTCTCGCTTATCTGACTAATGTTTGGAACAGGGAGCCCAGGAAACCCTCCAGCTACAGCGTTCCTGGAGATGAATGCCAGATGCGCTCCTGGCATAGGGGAGTCACAGCTCAGCCAAGAGAACTGAATGATTTCACCCAACGCACCCTTATGGCCCCATTCAAATGCCACCTTTTTTTTTTAAGTCTTTCCAGATATTTCCATTTGGGAGAGAACTCTTCCCAGATGTCCTAACAAGGATGTTGATGCTGTTCACCAAGTATTTATGGTTTTTCTTCTGGACACACAGTTCATTTTCATTTCCCTGACCCCTCTGAAGTTCAAAGGGGCCATGAGACTTTCTCTGGCCTCTAAATAAGAGCAGAAATTATTTGTGTCATTTCTGAGTGGAAACTTTCACAGCCAGTGAGAGATTGATTACATCTTCCTTCTCCTGCCTCACCCTTGTGGAAGCCCAGAGCTGGGACTTCTCTTCAGCTGGAGTTCTTCAATCAGGATGTCACCTGTCATCGAGGGGAGTTAAGGGGAATGCTCTCTGCTCACCCATGATAAATGCAAAGTAAGAGCAGGACACAAAACTCTTGTTTTTAACTACTGAGAATTGGATTTGCTTATTACTACAGCATAACATTAACCTATCCTGTCTGAAACTCATACCATAACACTTTCCAAGATATTATCAGTGAAATGTCATCTCCCTTTGAACATGTACTCATGTGTTCCCTCAGTTAGCTAGTCTTTCACTTACCCAGCAGTTATTTATGGAGCACACCCTATTTTAGGCACTGTGCTAGTTGTGCTGGTTGCTGGGGATAGCACAATTAGCACCATATCTATTCTCAATAGACCTCTGAATTGGATGGGAAGGGGAAGCCTTCAAACAGCGTCAGTGAGGTCTGATGCCTGACAATGGGAAGCTCAGAATGCTATGGAAGCACTGAGGTGGGGTACCTAAACCCTGAGAAGTTTGGAGGGACCAGGAAAGGACTGCTGGAGACAATCCCATCTAGGCTGAGCCCTGAGACACAGGTAGCAATTACTCAGGTGAAGGGCACAGGAGAGAAGAGGAATGCAGGCAAAGGGGACAACCTGTGTAAAGGCAAGATGGGCAAGAAGGCGTGGAGGAGGCTTAGAGAAAGGCAGGGGAGGCACGTAACTGGGGCATGGAGCCCGTGGTGATGGGATGGAGACTGAGCGAGGCGAGGCTGGCTGGCTCAGCTGGGCTCAGACCTAGAAGAACCTTGGAGGCCAAATGAAGGACTCCGGCTTCAAGCTTTGACCTTATTGTAAAGGCAGCAGAGAGCCATCAAGGGATTTGAAAGCGAGTGATATAATTGTATTTGCATTGTGGATTTTAAGTTCCTTCTGGTTGCAGCAGGGAAAAGGAGTTGGAGCAGAGCATCGCACTGTGATGAGCCCCCAAGGGGAGAGTCTGTGTCTGACGCACCCAAAGGTCTTTCCCCTGCTCTCACACCCAGCCCAGTCCTGCATATACATTCCAGAAATGCCCACTGGTGGGGGTGGGGCGGTGATAAGAGGCGCACAATGTCTTCAGCCCTGGGAATCTCTCTCAGGAACACCTCCAGGCCTGAGCAGTCACTCACAACGGCAGAAACATGGAGTGTGGATGCGTGAGGGTTTAGATGCCAGTATTCTGTCAGGAGACCACTGGAAGCAATACCCTACCTCTCAGCAATAGCAAACCTGTACTGGGCCGTGCAGGCCTGCCCTCTTCCCCAGGATACAGAAGCACCTCTTCCCCAGGATACAGAAGCATTCCCGGAGGAAAACAAGCCAAGTGACTGATTCCAGCAGAACAGGGCAGGGCGTTATCAGGATGCCACCCTGGGCCTCGCTGCAGCATCACACCCAGATCTGCCACAGGCTGTGCTGGGTCTGCTCCTCTCAGACTTCCCAACCCTGGAGGCAGGTCCATGGAGGATCCTCAGAGTCACAACAGAGAAGGAGGCTCTCTAATTCCCTGTAGGCCAGGGAAGGTTGGGGAGGGGCCAAAGCACCTCTGTTTCACCAGGAGGCTTCTGCTTTTTCCTGGGAGCCGGGCTGCATGCCCAGCCAGGTGCCGCTGAGCAGGAGGGCTGCGCACGCTCCAAGAGCCAGGCTGGCGATTTCAGAAGGCGAAACTTCAGTGTATTCCAATTTTCCAAAATAGAAAGAATAAAACAAATCAGAGCAGATGTTCCAACATGTAATTATCAACTAATCAGTTTGGACTTTTTTAAAAAGGGAAACTTCAAAATAGGTCCCAGATTTCATCAACAGCAGCCCTGGTGGAGGGTTGGCTACATTGGAAAGGAGCTACTGCCAAGGTCTGCAGGTGCCCAGGTCGGTGCGGGGAGGACAGCGGTGTAGGTGCTGCTGCCGTCGCTGCAAAGCAGGGTGGCACCAGGCTGCAGGTGTCAGGTTCAGGCAGCTGGGCCTCGAGACAAGCAGCTCCCTGGTAGGAGCACTGTGAGCTGGGGTGAGTCAGCTCCCTGCCTCATCCTGCCCTGGGTCTCGTCGTCGTCTCCGGCAGACTCCTGAAATGCCTGGCCTGAAAGAACACACGTTCAGCACTTTATCCTCAAGCTTAAGGCTGTGGCTACCACCTTAGTGCTCATTCTTCCCTTTTAAGCCAATAAGACTCAAGAAGGAATGAGGACATGTTCTTGGATTGGAAGCAGCAGTCCCTGAGCTGTGTGGGAGCTCTGGGCTCTTAAGTTTAGTTGTAGAGTTTGGGCTGAGGGACACAGCAAAAGACAGGAAAGAAATAAAGGGAGAAAGCCAGGAAGAAGGGAGCATGAAGAGGGAAAGAAGAAGGGAGACAGAGAGAGCTCTTTTGGACTAAGACTCCTTACAGTGAAAGCTATAATTTTATTAGATATTTGCAATAGAATTCTAAGATGTTCGACATTGTTTTGAAATCGACACAGTCTTTCAGCAGATCCGTGCATATACATGTGTAAGGAAGGCTCTACAGATTATCTGCACCTTAAACCTGTTTGGTTTGCTGGAATGAACACCTGTAGTCCCTAGAAACCTTTAGGAACAAGGTGTTATTAATGTACAAATACACTTCACAACTTCCTGCACTAGGTGCTGAATCCCAGGTTTCCGACCCAGTGGGTAGCCTTTGGTCCCTTCCTTTCTGCTACAATATAGCTTCAACCTACTTCCCAGGTGAGAACTGGACTGAATGCCGGTCCTGAGTGCCTGCTCCCCGGGAGCCAGTTTCCAAAGACCACACAGGTAGCACAGTGGTTGGAGTGGGCTCCGACAGGCAGCCTGGGATAAGTCCCAGGTTCATCTCTCTTTCGCTGTGTGTCTTTGTTAAGCTGTTTAACCTCTCTGGCTTCTATTTCCTCACCTGAAAAGAGAAGAAAGTGATGATGCTTATTGCACAGGGAGGCTGCAAAGCTACAGAAGGTGTTGGTACACATGCAGGGCACACCTCCCCCTCCCTAGGGCCTGTTTGTGTGGGGCCTGCAACTCCAAGGTCTGGGAGTAATTGGAAAGTGCTCTGTGGTGCTGGTTGTTTCCTTCCTGGGGGTTATGCCCATCCCTGGAAGCCCCTTGAGAATCTCTACTTTCTCTTTGACTTCAACCTTTGAACTAGCATTACCTTCTCTGTAAAGACCATTTTATCTCCTCCCCATCTTTGTAGAGTCAAACTGAGTTGACTCCTTGAGGCTCTGCCCAATGCTCACCTCCTACATGAAGTCCTCCCAGGAGCTACCTCCCAAAGCTATCTCATGCTCTGCTATATTCCCTTAGCACTATATCCAGGTATTTATTTATTTATTTGTTTGTTTGCTTATTTATTTCTTTTTTTAATTTTTTTTTTTTGTATTTTTCTGAAGTGAGAATGGGGGTAGACAGACTCCCACATGTACCCAACCGGGATCCACCTGGCATGCCCACTAGGGAACGAAGATCTGATCATCTGGGGCGTTGCTCTACTGCAATCAGAGCCATTCTAGCACCTGAGGCAGAGGCCATGGAGCCATCCTCAGTGCCTGGGCCAACTTTGTTCCAGTGGAGCTTTGGCTGCAGGAGGGGAAGAGAGAGATAAAGAGAAAGGAGAGAGGGAAGGGTGGGGAAGCAGATGGGTGCTTCTCCTAGGTGCCCTGACCGGGAATCAAACCTGGGACTTTCACACGCTGGGCCGACACTCTACCACTGAGCCAATCGGCCAGGGCCATGGTATAGTTATTTGTATACACATATTAGCTCTCCTAAGAGATTAAGAAATCCTTAAAGAAAGGGTCTCCTGGGTCCATTGTAACAGTAGTGTCCCATACCCATGGCTACCACAAAGCCTGTCACAGGTTGGTTTGCTCAACCCATGCTTCTCAGAGTGCCCCTAAAGACCACTGTTACTCAGCACGAAGCCTGACTTGTGTGACAAAGGCAGAAGCCATGGCCCAGGCTTCCAGCTGAACATGAGTTAAGACCTGTGATCTTGGGGGAGCAAATGAGTGAGGAGGTATCAGGGCCATGAGAAGTTCTGCTAGCAGATGTCGGGGTTTTGGCATACTGGAGAGAGAATGGTCTCTCCTCAGTCTTTAGATGAGAACAATAGCATGTACTTTGTTCACCTGCCCTTTAATTTATTAGTGAAGTCCGACCGCCTGGGTTTTACTCCAGCTACACCACAACCTGATGTGTGATACTGTGCAATTTACATGACGCTTTCATGCCTTCCCTTAACTCTGAGATGTGGGTAAGAATAGGACCTGCCTCTTAGGGTTGTTGCCAAAACAAATGAGGTAACAAATTACACAAACTTGGGCAGTCCTTGGCACGTAGTAAGCAATAGTGGTAGTTAATACACAATCATGATTCAAACCACGGAAACACTGTCTGGGCTCCGAGGGCACAGAGAAAGTCGGAGGATTGAGGCTCAGATCCCAATTCAGCGGTTCTGTGACCGGGAGGTCCTTAGCTTCCTTGAGCGACAGCGCTTCAGCTTCTGCACCTGTAAAATGAGAGTTGAATTTGATGGTGTCTGAGACTTTCCCTCAAGCTCTATGTTAATGTGTTTAGGCATATTTAGGAAGAGGCACATTAAGGGAAACAAATGTGTGTACTCAAATGCTAACTCTGTGTGTTCTTTCCTCACCCTCTGTCTCATTCCTTACCTCCTTCCCCTTCTGTCCACTGATCCTACATCGCCTCTACTTTGTTCTCTCCCTCTCTCTCTCTCTCTCTCTCTCTCTCTCTCTCTCACACACACACACACACACACACACACACACACACACACACACGCAAACACACATACAATGCAGGCAATTGCTCCCTTTTTCTTACTACCTCCTTTAATCTCGCTCTTCTCAGAGCCTGTCTGTGGCACAGCAGTTTGTCAGGGAACCTCACAACTAAGGGGCCTGGGCAGGGAGGAGGCAGGAGGCGCCGGCCCACGTATGCAGGTGCCCATGAACCCAGGGAGCAAGCAGGGGGCTCAGGCTGTGTCAGATGCATACGCCCTGGTTTTACATGGGCTGAGCTCTCTGTGACACACTTAGAACTACGAGCTTGACAAGCAGTCAGGGTGCTGGAGGAGAATGAAAAAGGATTTTTTAGTTTTTAATAAATGATAAAGAAGAAAAAGAAAATTAACAAACTCCACATCCCTCCCTTGCTTCTTTCCCAGCCAGTTCAGAGGCAGGTGCACCTGTGGGGAGCCCTCCACCCTGCTCTGCCCCTGGAGCCAGCAGCCTGACTGGGGATCGGAGGCTGTGAGGTACCCATTGGGACTGGGATGGTGGGAGGGCTCTTCTCCTGCGGGGACCTCTGTCTGTCCCCTGGGTCTCCCTCTACCTCTTTCCCCTCTCCTCTCCACCGCCCCCTTTTGCACCCTTCCCTAACTCATGCAGAGGCTCCAATTAAAGCAGAAATGGCAGTTTGGCTCCTGAGCTGACATCTCTGTTGCTGCAGAAGTTCTTGCAACTGACAGAAATCCTTGGCTGTCTTACCTCCTTATGTGCAATGTGGAAAAGAAAAAAGAAATTGCTACAATCCCACTATTCCCGTCCTGTTCTCCATCTTTCTTCCTCTCTGTCTCTAGCATCCCCTAAGCAAGGCTCTTCCCCCAAGCCCAGGGCAGAAGGCCCTGCACTCTGCTCAGCTATTTCCCCCAATCCTGGCTCCCGTATAGGATCCATGGTGCATTTTAGCGAGGGTTTGAAGGAGGCAGCAGAAGCCCCATCCGGGTCTTATGAAAACCCCATGCCTGCCTGACAGTATTAAAAAACTTTAGTTTTGTAGTTCATTGGTTCCCAACACTGCTCACTATCGGTTCCTCTGAAAGCTGGAGCCAAGAGCCCTGGGTTCCCCTGCATCTCTTCCCAGCCTGGGTCCTCCACTGCCTCCCTTTCCTGGAATGGAAACTCTAGGCTCCAGGCCATACCTCACCATGTCACTGCTCCCTGCAGCTTCACCAACCCTGCGCCTTCCTCTGGGGCCTGGTTCCAGGCCGCCTTCTACACTACACATCACTGCTCACGTCCACCCCAATTGCCAGTGTCACCATCTTCCTCGTCCAGGTTAGACCCACGCCATCATTAGACCTGCCATCTCTCCTGGCCGCCCCAAGCCCAGCACTCGCGGTCAGGAAGCTACAGCCACGGGAGCACCTTCAAGTCCATCTCTCCACATCTCACTCCTATCGTGGGTTCCGTCACCACTACCAGGGCCTCCACCTGCTGTCCCTGCAGTGAGTCCCACGCCACTTCAAGCCACTGTTTCCTGTCTTCCAGCCCTAAACCTAAGGCTGTTTCTCGTCTGTGCCATCCTCGAGAAGTTGCAGTGGCTCCCTATTGCTGATGGATTGCAGTCCAATTCCCCTTTCAACCTTATGGTCCCCCCCCCCCTCCCTGGTCTCACTCCGACCCGAACCGCCCTCCCCCCACTCTTGGGCCCCCAGGCTCTTCACAGCTTCCCATCTGTCACCATGTGGTCAGCCTGGGATTTCCTTTCCGAATCTGTCTTGGTGTCTCCTCTGACAATTTATGCTAATAAGATATCTTGCCTGGGAAAGGCACATAATAAATATTTATAGATTGATAGATTCAAATTTAAGAGCCTAAGAGTCATTTTATTTATTTAAAAAATAAGCACTGACTATTTACCGCAGGTCTGACTCACTAGGCACTGGAGACACAGAAGTCCGAAGCAGCCGTGGGTTCTGTCCTCGGTGTGCTCACAGCCGGGAGAAAAGGCAAGAATGGGAGTGGAGAAATTACAGTGCAACGTCAACTGATAAATAGGTCATCATTTACTAAAAGTCTAGTCTGTGTCAGGAACTGTGATAGGTACCGAGAATAGGAAAATGAGAGACGGTGCCATCTTCGCCATGGAGGAATTTCAGCTCTAGCGGAAGAGACTGACAAGAAGGAAGGACATAGGGAGAAATGGGGGGTTCTCCGTATGTGATCTGGGCATGGGTAGCAGAGACACTTGGTACCACCTTGCACATTCAGGAGGCCATGTGTGAGCTCAGTTACAGAAATGGACGGGATGCCAGATGCAGGAACAGAAGAAGGGTGGGGAGCAGGGAGAGGATATGTGTGTGTGGGAGGGGGTGAGAGGGTAAAGAGGTGTGTGAGGCTGGAGTGGAGGTGGGGGAGGTAAGGGGTATGGACAAAGAGGTGAGTCATGAGAGAGGAAGCTCATGGACAACGCAGAGGCGAGATCAAGAAGGACTCAGTTGAAGAATTTGAGTTTTATTATGAATACCAAGGCATTGAAGCACCACAGAGTAAGGTAGTCAGATTGTACTTGAGACCCATAACTCAACAGCACTCCCTCATTCATTGTTCATTCATTCACCGACATGTTCAACGTATATGGAGCACCTACAGTATGCCAGGACTGATGCTATGCATTGTGGGGAAGGTGAGGTGAGAACATGGGTTCAGCTCAGAGGCTGCAGCAGAAATCAGGAGAGACAAGACTGTGGCCTGGAATGAAGTGATGGAAGAGAGGATGGAGCTATTTTAGAGGGAGAAAGGGTATGGCTTGATGATGGGGTAGATAGACGGGCTATGTGGGCATGAGAGCTGGTAAATATTACACAGATTTATTCAGCTCTTACTATATGACAGGGGTAATTCTAACTATTCTACATGTATTCTTTAATCCTCGCAAAGACCGTGTGAGGTAGGCTTTTTGTTAGCCTCTTTTTCTGCAAAGGAAACTGCAGCACAGAGAGGCTGAGTGACTTGTCTAAAATCACACAGCTAGTAAGTTGCAAAGCCAGGATTTTATTAAATATAGGCAGAAAAGAAAGAAGAGGCATATTCCTACAATGGAAATAGCTTAAGTAAAAGGGTACAGGAAGAAGTGGACATGGTGGATGGAAAGGAATAGAAATATGCATGTATTTCATCAATTTTGACAATTTTAGACAAATTGAAGGTCAAACTGAAGTATGACAGAAACTTTGAGGTTTAAAGCTTCCCTAAGCCAAGATCTCTAACAGTTTCTGGAGAGCAAACTTAACCTGTGCAAAGAGGGCGAGGGGGAGGCAGCCTGCTCAGAGGACCCAGTTTTTCCCCAGATCCAGGATCTCCTGAAGCAGAAGGGCCGTTCTTTGTTGGGCTGGAACAGTCCTAACAACTGTCATTTTGGATTATTATTTTTGAGTACTTCCGTTCGTGGCATTCCCGTTCCGCTCCCCTCCAAGAGAATGTCTGTCTCTAACACTGTGTTCCGTCAGCCGTCAGTGCGTCCTCGGATGCTGACAAGACAGTGGTGTGCGTATTCCTGAAGAGCGTTGTGCATGCACAGATCCAGGACAAGCTACAAAATTTGTGGGGCTAAGTGCAAAGTTCAAATGAAGAATTCATGTGCCTACACAGGTTACAGACTTATAAAGCTGCTCCTTGAATAAGTCACTCACCCAATTGTGTACATTTCTTTAGGGTAAAGACTATGTTTTCTGTCCAAAACAGACTTTGAAGTACAAAACAGACTCATCAAATTTTGGAAAAAACAATATAGGAGAAGGAATCCTTACCTTACCATGGCAGGCTGGACTGTGGGTGTCTTTTATTGACCAGTAAACAAAGGCGCAGTGATTTGCCTAGCATTAACAACGATGAAGTCCAGACAGGCACAGTACACTTTTCTGCTTCAAGGCCCACACATTTACAATATACCTCCAGGAGTGTGATGATTTGTGTGAAGGAGCTCTAAGCCAGATCTCTCGAAACTCCCATCTCCTTTAGCCAACCATGAAGTCCTTTGAGACGCTCAGAAGGACGGACAGGATGTTTGGTGCAAGATTGGATTCTTGCTGAAGCCGCGCTTGATCTTAACTGGGTAGCATCTGGTGTTTATAGGAATCAGGAAAACTGAACTTAGAGATGTCCCAGGGACCTGGGGCAAGCTGAGGTTCAGGGTAGCATGTCAGTTAACAAGTTAACAGGCAGTAACTAAAGACCTACTCTGTGCCTGACCCTGTGCTGTGAGCTGGAAATGGAGTGTATGTGAAGGATAAAGTGAAATGCCGGGATGGGGTCAGGATCTATGCACATTTTCTTTATTAATTTTGTAAGCTGCAAGTTTAATTTTTTAACTCAAGTTTCTGAAATGTTCACAGCATAAACATAGCCTCATTATGATGGCTTCATGTGAACTTTTACTTAGTAAAGCAGTGGTTCCCAATATGTTTGCTCCTTTTGAATTCTAGAAATATTCTGAAATTTTCATATCAAAGTAGTTTTTCTTTGAGTTGTCTGTTCATCAGAAAACTGTATAATGACAAAAGGCCATACTTGAAAATGTGTTTTCTTCTCCATGATCTTGATAACACTTGACAAACAATTGCACACCACGTATACATGAGATATATGATAAGACTGAGCCAGGTGCCTACAAGGATTCACTCACCCAAACCTTCACTATCATACACACGTGCAGGTGTGGAAATGCACACACCCAGGTGAGAAACCCACAGAGCTGCAACCCAAGACCCAGAGCATGGAGCCCTGACTCTAGCTGGAGCTTCCAGATGCTGTCAGGTGATGAGTCTGTTTCAAGGGTATGCATTTGGAGATTCCCAAGCATTTGTTTGCAAAGCCAGTCTGGCCTGGTCCCTCCTCAGGTTTCCTGGGGAAGCAGCAGGAGGTGAGCTTCCTGATCTGCTGGGAGGAAGCAGGAAGCAGTTACCTGAAGAGCAACCAGACCAATGTGGAGGATGAGGTCGCTGCCAGGAAGTGGGTCCCCTGGCAGCTCCCGGGCAGAACCTGTGATCACACCTCTTGATTCGAAGCACTGAGTGGGTAGAGGAGCCCTGTCTAGTATAGTTATTTTCCTGCAGCAAGCTTTCTTGTGATGAGCGGAGCATAAATAGCTACCCAGATGCTTCGTTGTCCTGGGAGACAGCATTAATAAGGATGAGTCAAGAGAGGGTGGCCTCAGCCCTAGGATGCCAGCAGGTCACCTCCCTGTGGCCGCTCTCCCCAGGGTGCAGCCGCCAGACTGGGAGCTATTTATAGTCAGGCTCTGATATCTCGGATGATTACCTTTCAGATTTCAAGTGTGAAGTCTACTTTATGGAAACAGCTCGGTACCAACTAATTACAGCTTTTACGTGCATCTATTCCTTTTCCATTTTATCTTCTCTCCCCCCTCTCTCCATAATTCCCAGCACCATCACCACCCCATTTGTTGCAAAGATTAGAAACAGCACAGTGTTACTGGGACACTGACAAGCTAGCAGAAGTGCCACCACCTCCATTAACCCCTGGAAAAGGTGATTCTCTCAAAGCTGCCAAAATATACCAAGCTAGTGACTAATTCCTGGAACTTTGCTGGCAATTCTCTAGCTTTGTGCTCAAAAAGCCAACACAATTCCAATAGAATATTCTGGGACCTCCACATCTCTACTTTAGACAGCACCTTGAAGGTCAGTTAGCCCAACCTTCTCGGCTGGGTGTCTCCCGTTAGAACACCTGTCTGTCCGTCTTTGGCTCTACCACTTCTGAAGGGGTGAGCTCTCCCCTTCTCAGTGCCATCTGGTTCAGGTTTAAAATAATTCTAATTATTAGAAAGTTCCTGTGTTAAATTATAATATGCCCCTTTAAATATGCTCTTGGTAAAAAGAAAGAAAAATTTGTATCCTTTTTCTACATGAAGCCCTGTTACCTGCTCAAAGACAGCTCAGCTACTGTCCAGCCCAGCCTGGCTCCAGCCTCAGCCGAACTCCTGCACCCGCGGCCGGGGCCACTTGACCTCACGTCCGGACTCAGTTCTGCTCTGGAGTGCCAGGACCAGCCTGAGCCTCAGCCTCAGCCTCAGGCAGGAGGGCTTTCAGGAACTCAAGCTCAACTGTGGAATTAAAAATTGGTTTTCTCTCAATGTTAAACTGGGTAATGCGAGTTTTTTCTGTTGTGCCCCCCCTCTTTTTATTAAACTGGCTTCTACTTATTTTTGTGGTAATAATAGCTATAATTGCCTTGATTGTTTGCCATGTGCCAGATACTGAGCTAAACATGATGTAGTTTATTTATTATCACACTCAGTTTACAGATGAGGAAACTGAAGCCAAGGGCCAAGGGCGGTAGAGTGATTTTCCATGGTCACAAAGGGATAAGTGGGAGTGCTCGGGACACAACCCAGGCAAGCCTCACTCTGCAGCTTCGTGGCTGGCCACTCTAATGCAATGCCTTCTAGTCGGGCACCTGTTGATGTCTTATATCCCTGTAGTTAGACAACATACCCTTCTTGGTTCCCAGTGCCCAGACTGGAGTCATACCTGAATCCCAGCCCAGAAGTAGAGCCCAGACAGATTAGAGACCTTCCTGTCTCTAATTTTCTCTGTCTCTCTTCATGTTTAGTGTCATCCACCCCGATGTCTGTAACTTTCACCCATTCTCCTTTTCCTGCCTGCTGTGGTATTTTGTATTTGCATATTTTCTCCTCTGAATAATCACAATGGTGAGGCTTTTGGAGAAGAGGTCTCACCCACCCTTTTTTGTTTAACTCCTGGTGGTCCCAAAAGATAACCTAAGGATTCTTAATTGCCCTTGGGAGAAACCCCTGGGAATCATAATGAGAATGCCGCGTCTCATCTTACACTTAAAGAGACGTTTCTGACTGTACCTAATCCCACCACCTCCTCTGCAGGAAGGAAAGAAGCTTGTTCTTGGGACCCCTGTCTCAAAGATAAAGGAGTAGAGATATAGATGAGAGAGAAAACATCCCTTTAAGGAGTTTCAAATTCCTTTGGTATCTCTGGCTCTAGTTTGTCAGAACTGGAGACTGTGGTCTACAAGGTGTGGAGTTTGCCAAGTTGAAGCCTTTGTTCAGGAAGCCACGTCCCAGGATCAGGAGTGTTTTCTTACAAGGACACAACAATATCAAACTTCTGTGAAGGAAGGAGAAAGAGTTACATAGCAATTCACTCATCTTGATTCTACTGCACAGACAAAATTACAATTTCTTTTTCAGATCAAATGTTTTAAGGGGCAAATAAAAAAGTGACCACCCTAATACATTAACTAAAAACAAACCAAAAGAAAGAACACCAAAAATCAAACCAAAACGAAAAATAGAAACCAGTCCCTGGGCCCATACTAAACATAATCGCATGGTGATGACTAGGCAGCCCACAGTGAAAGGCAATTAATTGTCCCTGTTAATGTGCTCTCTTTAGCCCCTTAGTAGGGAAAGGTTTGATCCTTTCTTTTAAAACAAAGCTCTGAACCCTATGTTCTCACTGGAGCTGATAACATGGCTTTCTGAGTGAAGGTTGTAACGGGGCAAAACCACATATCTTGGCAAATCCTAGAGCAAATCTCTTGATGTTGAGAGCAGATTCTCCATACCAGGCATGTGGGTATAGAGCCATGTGGGAATGGGGGTGATCAGAAATCTTCCCTGACATTAAATGCATTTCTTTTGGTCATAAACTTGGGGTCTCTGAAGGGTCCCTTTTAACAACTCAACTGAGGAGTCTTAGAGATTGTAGGCTGCAGTCAGGTGTATTGTGGAAGCCTTCCTTCCAAACACTTTGAAATTGTCTTCTTGTATACTAGCTATAAAGGGGAACTGAAAAGTGCATCTTAAATAGGCCAACAAAGTCACCGTTATGAAATGTGCTATTCACATCATCATTTTGTGGTGAGCAAATTTGAGTTGTCACTTTTTCTTAATCTTCTGAAGTGTGTGGGCTTAGAAATACATTCTTCCATTTTTTTCCCCTGCACATTGAATCAAAACAAAATTGGGAACAGGCCCAGATGAGTGTCAGAAAGGCAATTACTGAGTGTGTTGCAAGGTAGCCAATTCAGAATAATTGGCAAGGACCAGCTGGCCCCAGTCTCTCCAAGGCTTAGCTCTGCCTATTACTGAAGGGAGAGCCCTGGGTAGGCAAGAGTGGTATAGAAATGGTCATCTAATTTTCCCTGTGATATGCTGAGCTACAGGGAAGAACCTCCAGACCAGGAGGCCCAGCTTCACTGTGGCCTCTCTGTGAACACATCACGCCTGGAATCAGATGCTTTAGTGTCTGCAGAAGGTTCCTGGCACTCTGGTTTCATTTTCCTTTCTTTTAACCGTGACCTACTTTACTTTCTAGTATAAATGTTGAGTACATCAATCTTAACTTTAGATAAGAGCCAATTCATTCATTTAAACTTGATTAAAGATATCAAACAAGAAGAAAAACTAAAACACAGGCCATCACATCATACTGTATTTGGAGATATAGACAGACATGTCAAGTTTACAATTAGGAATCAGACCCAGATTGGAAAAAGCTGCCTAGCTCCGTGATTCCAACAGTAACCACAAATGCTCTGCTCTCTTCTAAGAGAAATGTTCATACTAGGGAACACAAAATCAGCCTGGCCAATCAGTTATGTTATTCTGCTCTCCTGGCCCATGATTGGTTCAAAAGTTGGGTTTGTGACCCATGCGACACCAACCAGTGTTCTTTCTTACAATGTTTCCAACTGAGGTTGGAAGTAAGATTTTTCCTTTCCTGTTGCATTGCAAAGATGAAATTCAGAAGTGCCTGTGGCTATGTTTACTTCAAATAGAACAATTCCTTAACGAAGACTACAGATGGAAATGGAATGAGCTGTAAGACTTAGGACAGGGTGTACAGAGAGAAAGAGAGAGAGAGAGAGAAGCCAGAGTGGCAAAGAAAGACAGAGCCCTAATAACATTATAGATTTTGAGTCCTATTGTCCCTAAGGTCAGTCCCATTCTTGCCATAACTGACTATTATCAAGCTAATGCACTTCTTTTTTTTCCTGGCTCTTCCTCTTTCCATTGACTTTGAAAGATTGGCATTTTCAAGATTCAGCCCCAAATCACTTTCTTATCTTTATCCTCACTTACCCAGTTGGTAATATCACCTAGATCTTTAGCTTTGCTTCCATTGATGCTGACATTGTTATTTATAATTCTAACTCTGATTTCTACACGCACATCTCTGGCTGATTATTCAATAATGCCTCTTGGTTATCTGGCAGTCTTTCTTTTATTTTTATTTTTTGACAGAGATAGAGAGAGAGTCAGAGAGAGCGACAGATAAGGACAGACAGACAGGAAAGGAGAGAGATGAAAAGCATCAGTTCTTCGTTGCGGCACGTTAGTTGTTCATTGATTGCTTTCTCATATGTATGTGCTTTGAAGGGGGGGGGGTTACAGCAGAGTGAGTTACCCCTTGCTCAAGCCAGCGACCTTGGGCTCAAGCTGGTGAGCCCATGCTCAAGCCGGATAAGCCCGTGCTCAAGCCGGCGACCATGGGGTTTCGAACCTGGGTCCTCTGTATCCCAGTCCAAAGCTCTAACTACTGCACACCGACTGGTCAGACCTGGCAGTCCTTTTGACTGTACACGTCCAGCACAGCACTTTTCCCTTCCCTCACCCCTCACCCAGTCTCCCGCTCTTGTTAATGGCACCACGGATTGCATTTTCCAGTTGTTCAGATCAGAAACCTAAGAATCATTCTTGAAACCCTCTTGTACACCTCTGACACCCAATCCATCAGCAAATTCTGCTAGTTCTATGTCTAAAATAAATATCTCTCTACTTCATTCCATATCATCTTTCCCCAGCTTGGTCTACCACAGCAATCTCCTAACTGGTTTCCTAGCTCATGTTCTCGACGACCATTTTCCATTCCACACCGCACAGAAAGTGTTTCTTTTTAGGATTTGAGCTACATAATGGCACATCTGTATTTTTCTTTACCTTCTGCCACTTCCTTAATACTCTCTGATCCTCTGGTGTCCATCTCTCCAACTCAGCTTCTTAATTGAGTCTTTTTTCCTTAAATACTCTCATATTTGTTCTCTGCCTCAGGACCCTTGAATTTGCTCCTTCTCTACCAGAATGTTTGCATGACTAGTTTCTTTTCATTATTTAAATGCCTCAAAAGAGCCTTTTCTGTTCCCCACATCTAAGTTGATTTCCCAGTAATACTCTCTAGTCTGTGTTATTTAAGTATCTTATCACAATTCGGTGTATTCTTCTTACTCATTCTTTATATTTTTTCTCTCTGTACTAAAATGTAAGCACCATAAAACTTGGAATTTCTTTTTTTTCAGTACTACATTCTCAGCACCTAATGCAGATTTTGGCAGAAAGAACTGCTCAGTAAGCGTTTGTTGGATCTATAAATAAAAGTGATTTAGTTGGCTTTCTTTCACTTTCAAGTAAAAGAAATTTTGAAAGATATAAAATATTTCTTCATAATGCCACATAAAAATCGGTGGTAGTAAGTTTGATAGTTATGGACTGTAGGTTATAAAGCTGTGTTGAATGCTATAACAACAGGAGCGACAAGAGTGCTCACTATTTATTGAGCATTTCCTATGTACCAGACACAGAATTTTCTTTTCACACTGTTGGAAACTGAGACCTAGAGAGATTTCATAACTTGTCCAAGATTATATAGTAAGTAAAATTGGTGAGTTTCAAACTTAAACTTGAGAGTTCTGATTCCAGTGTCAGTATTTACCTATGACATCACACTACTTCTCTAATGTGAATATAATAAAAGAATATGAAAGAGCAATATTTAACAGAATCAAGTGCTTACTTCTTAGCAGGTATGAGGTTTTTAAATATTTTGCTAGATAGAAACTTTGCTGCTGAAAATGACAGAATAAAATATGAGACAAAAAGCACTTCGTCGGGGAACCTAAGAAAATTAGCTTAACAAGAAGTTTGAATAATCAAGGAATGTCAAGGGTCTAAAGTTCATTATCTGTTGCACATTTCAATGTACTATAGCTTTAGAAGGCTTCAAATAATATCTACCTAAGCAGCTCTCAGTGATAATAAAATGTGAAAGTTATTGTGAAATTATTTTGAGTAAGAGAAATTATATCATATACATGTGAAGTTTAACTATTTTTAGGTGGCTAACACCTTAATCCCAGGACAATTGCCTATTCATCTCAGGAGCTTTCAATTTGTGAGGTTAAGATTCCATAGACCTAAAGAATCTTTTGAGAGGTGAGGAAGAGTATGAGTAGGAAAAGGAGGAGGAGGAGGAGGAGGAGAAGGGAGGGAGGAGGAGGGGGAAGGAAGAATGGGACAGAGACAGAGAGGAGGAAGGAAGGAGGGAAAGAAAGAGGGAGAATGAGAAAGATGGGCACCCTCTGAGTGACCATGGCAGACCCCTCTGTGCCCTCACTCAGTGTTGATAACTGCTCCCTCTGGTGCTGATCTCTTTGCTCCAGCTCTGGGACTCCCAGACTGGCCTCACATCTTCCTGTTGCTGTTTCCTGGGTGCAGCCTCTCTGATCCCCGCTCTGCCTCCAAGGTCTGGGAAATGATTGTAAGCAGTGCACAGAACCCGCTGTCTAACACCCTTTCCCCCCAGGGAGGCCCATCACTGAACTGCTGCTCTGTCCTGATTTGGAACCTCCGTGCTTTCTCTTTGGTGCTCTCTCTCCTCGAGTTGTCCATTAGTTTATAACGTTCATCCTACATTGTCCTCACATTTATCCATTGCTCACCTCCTCAGGACCACTCGATCCTCTGATATATTTTGATGAGGCTCTTATTTTCTTTAACTCTTCTCCAAACTATAACTCAGCCAGGGTTTTTGCCAACCTTATCTTCTCCCAGCAGTCTTAACTGATGCAGCCAATTTTTCGCCCTATTCCCTCTCATCTTCTCCATTTCTAGGACAGATGTTTCCTTCTCTTCCTATTAATTATCTCAGATACTCAAATAAAACCCAAACATACACCAACTTATTTTCTCTCTTCTATTATGAGGAATTAAAGCACAGCTATCTGTTTCTTTCTGTTACTAAGAAAATTCATGGGAAGAAAAATATAAAAATAAAAACACTAAAATTACCCATTTATTTAATTACAAGGCACTTTGCTTTCATAAACCACATTTCCACTGCTGAGAAGATTCTGATTTGGCAACAAAAGGCACAAGCTATTTCTAGCGAGAGCGGCACAGAGGCCCGGAGGCCGTGCTAGCAGTGTGGCAGTGTGAAGGATGCATGTGGAGCTACTTGAATGGTTTTCTGCCTTTGAGGGAGGGGCCACCAGGAGATGGGGACACGGGATGGGATGGCACAGGTACAGAGAAGTGGATAAAGTAAAAGTGGGAAGATCAAGGGATGAAACAAAATGTTAGAAATGGATCGAGTAACACAAAGGAACTCATATACAAACACAGGGATGTAACAGGGGTGCCAAGAAATAGTCCTAGGCGGTAGTGGAAAGTAGGGAAGGGCAGGAAAAGTAAGACATCTAGAGACAAAGGGATGAAGTTTATAAGGCAAGGTCATTAAAAGTTGAAAAGATTTCCCTGGGAGAATGGCTGCAATTCAGGTCATTGTCATTTGATGGTGATGGCAATTCTAGAATTTACATGTTGTCACTAATCATTAAAAGTCTCCGAGATACATACACAGGACCCAAGTATTGTTTGACATTTTTCTATTGAAATGGGTTTTTACTGAGATAAATTAGACCAGTGTTCTCTTCTAGAGACAAGTAAAACTGATATAAATCAAAGCAACATTTGAAGAAAGTAAATGATCTAGGCACACTTGAGATGTTACAGCCAACTTAACTATCGTTTTGATTATTCCTCAGTTTTACAGTTAGACCCGAAGTTGATTTTTTTTCCAGACATTGAAGAGCAGATCTAGCTAGGACTTGTCCCGGAAGCAGTTACTTTAAGCTGCCTAGTTCTGATGCTAGCTGCTTACGGCTGTGGGTCTCTGCCTTGATTGTTCAGATGACGTTCTTAATCGTAGCATTATAACACGAGCATATTCATACCAAAGTCCATGATTCTATCTAATACAGCTGTCAGAATAAAAAGGCTTCTCTATCTCACAGCTCACTTGAAAGGTTCATGGACTTCATGTAGCTCTGGAATTGCAAATAGATTTCATCTCAAGAGCCACTGTAGTTAATAAATGGTAGCTGCCAGGGCAGCTTTACCGGGAAGGGATGTGTTGAGGAGCTTGCGCTCAGAAGAAGAGGGTGCCCAGGGTGGTGGGCTCTGTGTGCCGTGGATGCCAGAGCGGAGAGGGAGAGCAAGAGGCTTGCTGGGAACTGAGGACCTCGTGGCCTGGTGGGATCTACCTTACTAAGCCTTATTTAAGGATCCACTTTGAGAAGTTATGAGACTGTTTCCTTCTCCTGTAGGCCCAGAAGAAGAAAGAAAAATAAAATGAAATAAAATAGACTGTAGAACTGGCCAAAAGTAACAAGGCAAGCCTCTGCCTCATTTTCGCTGCTCTCTTGTTTCAACTTCTAATTTCTTTTTTTTTTTTTTAATTAAGTGACAGGTAGGGAGGCAGAGAGACAGGCTCCCTCATATGCCCCACCAGGATCCACACGGCAAGCCCCCTACTGAACGATGCTCTGCCCATCTGGAGCCACTGCTCTGTTGCTTGGCAACCAAGCTATTTTAGTACTTGAGGGGGAGGCCTTGGTGCCATCCTCAATGGCCAGGGTCAACTTGCTTGAATGAACCATGGCTGCAGGAAGGAGGAAAGAAAGAAATAGAGTGAGAGAGAAAAGAAATAGGGGTGGGGAAGCAGATGATCACTTCTCCTGTGTGCCCTGACTGGGAATTGAACCAGGGACATCCACACACCAGGCTGACACTATACCACTGAGCCAACCAGCGATGGCCACCTTCTAATTTCATCTCAGTTTATTTCTCATAGCCACTCATAGAAGAAGGGACAGTAAGTTTTATTCATTTCCATTAGCACTAATATAACTACTTTATACCCAGCACTTAGGATACAGTAATTACGATTGTGTTCAGTTCTCATTAAATTCACAGCCTGGTTAGGGTGGGCAGGGAGACCAGTCAGATTAAGAATTATTTTAATAACTGTGAGTTATGTAATAGTGAATGCCAGTCTCCTACCTAAAACCTTTCTGTGACCTATTGCTCCTTGACTGCAGGACACGTTTCCTTACAATACCACACAGATCTTGTTCACATGAATCCCACGCCCATCCCTGTTCCCTCCCCCACACTCCATGCTTCATCTGTACCGAAATATTTCCAATTTCTCAGACCTTCTTTCCATTAACCCTTGACTCTCACCACACTATTCACTCCATTTAGAAAACTCTCACCTCCTCCATTCTACACCCTGTGTGATCTGCTCACTCCCTCTTAGACAGCATCCCTCCAGCAGACCTTCTCTGACCTCACCTGTTTGGCTTATTCACACTCTGTGTTCCCATTCCACATTATACTTTGCTCACCGGAGCAAAAAAAGGTACTGTGTTGCCTGTTACCTCCTTCTGCCCGTGGACCGCTTGCTCTCTTAGGGCAATGCCTGGTCCTCATTGCATCTCTGGTAAGGAGCACAAAGCCTGGCGCTGGGATATTTGTCAGAGAAGCACATACACTGGCATCGTATACAGGTGGGTGGTTCACAGCGTTTTCAGTTTACTGTCGCTGGGTTTTGAACACAGAAAGGGGTCACAAGTATTTATTTGAATCTCAGAAGAAAGAATTGATTGCTTCTTCACCTCGGTCGTTTCTAAATTTTTTCTAAGATTACACTAGGGTCTAGGTCATTTTCTGATATGTATTGTCAGTTTTTAAGCTACAAGATGTTAGCTAATATACAGAAAATTTTACGCCTCCCATGGACATTTGAAATTAAAACTTGGTTCTGGAAGGTAAAACGTCTTCAAGGATTGAATAAATGAAGAGTAATAATAATTAATAATATGCACAGAGTTTTAGAGTTTCAAGAAGCTTCTCAAGTGTTTTTATTTGTTTTCTACAATAAACAAAGATTGAGAAAGCTTAATGCCCTGTCCACCATCACAACGACAGAACAGAGAGCTAGGAATCAAAACAGATCCATTTTTAAAGTCCAAATTCTATGTTGTTTCTTACACAACACCACAACTCCTTGTGCTTGATGGAGGAATTTTGGGCTGAACGAAAGTGTGAAAGAGCTATTAGGGGGTAGGGTGGGTCTGCCTGGTACCATCCAGGACACATCATAAAAGTGACTTCCGCCTCTCCTGCCCGTGAAGCATCCCTGGGGAGAAGATATGGCAATGACCCTTTATGAAAACCTACTATTGAACTCCAATCTGAGTGCAGTGCTAAGCTGGTTAAATGGGTTCTGGGGCTGTCATGAGAGGTGTCACCTTATACCTTCAGGACATGCACAGGTACATGATGGCCAGAGATAAAACAGTTTCCATGTCAGGGTATCATCCTGATTAGAAAAAGTGGTTGCACTGGATGTCAACTGATGGTAAATGTAAACTCAGGTCCTGGCTGATAACTCAGTGAATAAAGCGCCAGCCCAGCATATGGATGTTCCAGATTTGATCCCCAGTCACGGCACACAGGAGAAGCAACCATTTGCATCTCCTCTCCCCTTTTCTTCTCCTCCTTCTCTCCCTCTCACCCTCCCACAACCAGTAGCTCAATTGGTTCGACCATGGCCCTGGGCACTGAGGATAACTCCATTTGCAATGTATCAACCTCAGGTGCTAAAAATAGTTAGGTATTCAAGCATCTTTCCCAGATGAGGTTGCCAGGTGAATTCCAGTCAGGGTGCGTGCAGAAATCTGCCTCACTATCTCCCCTCTTTTCACCTAAAAAAAATTTTTGTGTGTGAACTCAGGTCCTGGCAGTGTGGTCCCTTCCAGATACTAACGCTGTGGTTGGAGTGCTGGAGCTATGATGGACAACAGGGCCTGAAGCGAGTGGGAGAGACTGATGCAGAATTCATCTGAAGTTGGGAAGTGGGAATCGTTTGAATCTAAGAGGTGTATTTGAATCTAAGAGACGAGGGCCAGCGAGTCCAGGAGAACTCTGAAGTATGTATGCAAGGCCCAAATGGAGTTGTTTGGGCAGTACTCTGTTGTGCTTGGATTCTTTTGGAAGGTTTAAACTTTACTAGCCTGAAACGGATTTGCTCTGAGCAGAGCTCCAGACATTTGACCAGGAGACTGACCAGTCGACGGGGAAGACGAATCCAGAAGGAAGGTAACCATCCACACTGATCAATGAGTCTCATCTCTAAAATTCCCAAAGCCTTTCCTTGTGCTCCCTACACAGTCTAGAGCAGGAGTCCCCAAACTACAGCCCGTGGGCTGCATGGGGCCCCCCTGAGGCCATTTATCCGACCCCCGCCGCACTTCCGGAAGGGGCACCTCTTTCATTGGTGGTCAGTGAGAGGAGCACAGGATGCATCCGCACCCATAGTTCCCATTGAAATACTGGTCAGTTTGTTGATTTAAATTTACTTGTTCTTTATTTTAAATATTGTATTTGTTCCCTTTTATTTATTTATCTTTTTTACTTTAAAATAAGATATGTGCAGTGTGCATAGGGATTTGTTCATAGTTTTTTTTTATAGTCCGGTCCTCCAATGGTCTGAGGGACAGTGAAGTGGCCCCCTGTGTAAAAAGTTTGGGGACCCCTGGTCTAGAGCCAGCCTGCCTCTATGTCCCAGCTCCATTGTTTACAAAGCAGGAAGCCTTTCTCAGTGGCCTATCAAACATAACTGGCCACTGGGCCACAATACTTTATTGATGCTCCCCTGAGGACGTAGTATGCTTTTTGTTTGTCTTGGAGACCATTTGGCGCCCCTCTGCAATGGCGCCCGGGGCATGATAGACGCCCCCCACCCCCCACCCCCCCACCCCCGCTCGCTATACCACTGGCCTTTCTCTCTCCTCCTTCAGCTCCCTAGTTGGCAACACCCAGGAACTTAACATTCTCTCTGTCACTCAGCCTTCTCCTCCCTCAGGGTGAGAACTGCCATTGATTACAGGCCTACCACATTAAAGCTCCAGGAAACTTAAGTGAGCAATTATTATCAACTACAAAATACTGGAAATTGTTTACTAGGCATCATCTCGTTGTCTATGCTGACAGCTTCCTGTTGAGCTCCCTCCCAGCTACCCTGTGAAGCAGGAGAACATTCCCATGCCATCTGATTGGGCTCCCTGAGTGTCCCAAGTTCACAGCTGAGACAGGGCTATGCAGGATTCAGGAGTCCGTTCATCTGTGGCCCTGCCTCTAGGCAGGCTTTAATTACATCAGCGTAGATTAAGAAGGTCAGAGACTGGAGACAATCAGAGGTAGGAATTCCTAGTTTAAAATGCCCATGAATGAAAATTTCTAAATATCCCTGTGTCATGGTGAAAACATGCGGTGGGCAGGTCTGCCCCGCAGCAGTGACTGCACACAGAACAGATGTGTCTGTAGCAGGACCTGTTCTGTAGTTCCTGCAGCCAAACTAGGCATCTCACTAGACTCCTGCTTATTTCTCAGCCTGGCTCTCTAGGCTGGGTTCTTTGAGTATAACCTTTCCTATGAAGACTAGATAGCCTAGTGAGTTTTTATTGTTTCTTGCCCATCGTGGCAGGGGCACATCCACACCCCATGTCCCGATGCCACAAGGTGCTCTGGAAGTGGAGAGTCACCTGATTCAGCTCAGATGGGCCAATGCAGTGCCTCCCAAGGCCGCACTAAGCTGAATCTTGACAGATATTACTCAAAGGTGAGTAAGGGGGGTAGGGTGTTCCATGGAGAAAGAACGATAATGGCAAAGGGCAAGAAAGTGAGAGAGAATATGGCACGACCAAGCAATGAAAAGGTTTTGGGTACTCCTGAGAATAGGGGTCCTAGGGAGAGTAACTGGAAGTAAAGCTGGAAGAGTGGGCAGGAGGGGTGGACTGTTGAGGGAGTGCCAACAGGAGGCACTAAGCAGGACTGTGCTGCAAGAGCGCTGTGTAGACAGAGCCCCGAAGAGGAGAATCAGGAGAGCGCGAGGTATCTCAGAGCAGTAATCCAGAGAGGAAGCCAGGAGTTTTCCTGCACAAAGGCAGTCCTTTCCAGGTAAAGTGGGAGTCAGGCAATGTAAAAGGAAGTGGCTCCTACTGAAGCCGGCAGATAGAGAGGGAGGCCAACTGGGGGGGGGTGGGGGGATAGTTTGGAATGGTGGCAGAAATTAGCATAAGTGCCCTGAGGAGAAACATTGGGCCTGCAAAACCAAGACATATGAAAGGCCACACCAAATAGAATGCCCTTAAAAAAAAACCCTTCTCTCTGCCTGATTCCATGTTCACATGCATACAAATCCTTTGGCTTTAATAGACAAGACATTCTCATTCCCAGCCTCATCCTAATCTCAACTTTTGCTCATCTGCACCCTCATTTCCCAAATTTGCTATGTAGAGACATTATCCATTTCACCTGCGACATGCAGCCTGTTAATTGTCCCATCAGTTTACCACCTAAAACCCCTCCGTTCTGCTGTTCCCGTAGCTACGCACCCACTGAATCCCAAATGAAGCCACAGGTCTCCCAGGAAGCCTTCCCCAATGGTTCCTGCCAACTCCTCCCCCCTCTTACTGTGTTCTCTGCTATATCTATAGTCAGAGCCACACAGTGGCAGTTCACTAAATATTCTGCCTTATTGCTTCTTATCCAAGAAAACAAAAATAAAACAATAACATTTTAGCTTGAGAGCAAGGACTTTGTCTTATACATCTTTTGTTTAGCCTGTAAAATTTAACACGAGAGAGAGAGAGAGAGAGAGAGAGAGAGAGAAAATGGTAGCAACCCAGAAAATGCTGTAGAATATATCATTAGTATTATAATGCAGTTACTAGGGCCCTACCCAGGGTGCCACAACCAAAGGCAAACTGGAGAAACCAAGTATCATCAGAAACAGTCGCATGAGAAAAAGTTGAACTTACATATATTTTGCAAATTTCTTTAAGTGAGCGGAGGGGAGACAAAGAGTCAGACTCCCACGTGTGCCCAGACTGGGACACCCAGCAACCCCTTCCAGGGTGATGCTCGAATCAGAGCTATTTTTAGCATGGGACTGCCCCACTCACTTGGACCAGCTATGCTATCCTCTGTCACTTGGGCCACGCACGCTTGAACCAATCAAGCCACTGGCTGCGGGAGGGGAAGAGGGAGAGAGGGGAGAGGGCAAGGGAGAAGCAGATGGTTGTTTCTCTTTTGTGCCCTGACTGGGAATCAAACTCAGGACGTCCACACACCTGGCCGATGCTCTATCCACTCTGCCGGGCAGCCAGGGCCTATTTTGCAAATTTTAAGAAAAGCATGAGGGATGTGGTATTTAGAGAGCTATCATGTGGTAGAGGCACTTAGACTTGTTCTGTCTTACTAAAGTATAAAACTAGAGAAATGGATAAAAATTATAAAGAGAAGGTTTTTTGCTCAGTATGAGGAGGTGCTTTCTCAAGGCCAGACCTGTCAAAGATGAAGCAAGATGTCCCCAGAAGTCATGAGCTCCTCTCTACTGGGCATGTGGACAGAAGCTTTAAGACCAACAGTAAAGGGGGCCAATGTGGGTAGGAGTTATGAACATGGGCCTTTCTTCCTAAACTATACAATGAGATGACAATATTCTCCTCACAGAATTAATATCAAGATTAAATGATACATATGTAATTCACTTCCTTAGTGAATTACAATGATCACATTAAGCCCAGGGTAGTGTAAAGCAGGAATCACCAGACATACACTAAGCCTAGAAGAGCTGATTTGTAGCTAAGAGCAGAGAGTTATGAAAATATGGAACACAGGCAAGAAATCAAAAATCAAGTTTACCGAGTCAAATATCTGACATCAGGAATAGAGAGGGGGGTCAATATCCAGACCAACTTCAGAGCATCTGGAGATACAAGTTTACAAGAGGCTGAATGTAAAAACCAGGGAGACATGTCTGATTGGAGCCAGCAACCATCTTTATGGTGAAAACTTCATTACGGGCAAGAGCTGCTTCACCCAGGGACCAGTGACATATTCCCTGGTGGAACAGGGCTCTGGGCACCCTCTTTTAATCTGATGAAGGCACACCCCTGGGAATGGAACCCACGACACTTTAAAAAGGCCATCCTCTCCCAGTGCTGCCTCTGTCTAGGGAGCCGCTGGGCAGGCGTCCAAGTTCTCTGTCTGTGTGTCTGATCCCAGGCCGCTAGCACCCAGTGTGAGTCTCGTCCCACCACCTCTTCTCCAGCGCCCCATGTGACTACACAGCTTCTGTATTTCAGCGCTGGTCTCAATTCTAGTTTCTCCCCACCTTCTTCATACTGGCATTGGTGGTGGCCTCAGTCTCCCTAGGGTCTGACCTTGAGTCAGCCTCTGGTTTTTGTTTCTCCACTTCCACAGCCGTGCTGATACCGACGACCACCTGAATTACAACTGCCAGTCTGTGGGCACACAGAGAGCTCCTTGCCCGCCCTGCCGTGAGGTAAGGAGCAGCCCCGGCCTGCCTGGAAGTCAAAGTAAGCTGTGGTGGGACGCCTCCTCCGACAGTCCTACCGGCCTTACATAGTTCCTGGGTGGCCTGACTCCCACAGGGCAGCGCCACAGAAGGGTCTGATTCTAGCTCAAAGAGGAGCTTGGCCACATGCCCACCCTGGACCCTTCCCTCCCACAACTGTAAACAACACAGTCTTTGGAGGAGTACAGGAGCCCCTGCATCGGCTCAGTGCAATGGGAACCCTGCCACAGAACAAGGCGTGTCACCCCATCTCGCACTTTTTTTTTTTTTAAGTGAAATCATTCTGTTGTCAGCGTTGGTGAGGTTAGCCTGTTTGACTGAAGCGGTAATTTGACAAGATGTGTCTTTCCTGTCATTCAGAGTGTGCCACAGCTCTCATAGCATATGCAGATTTGTTCTCTCTGCCACCTTCATCTCCTCTCTGTGAAACTTGACTTTCCCTTTGGAGACACACCTCCTTAAAAATCAAGAAGGAAAAACAACCTCACATGATCCTGGGGTCAGGAGGGCACGGTGAGCTCCTGAGATTCAAGATGAGCTTAGATGCCAGCGGGGCCCTCCAGGGACAGGGAGGGGCGAGAAATCAAGACAGAGAGCTGTGCGGGTTCTGCTGGCAGAGGCTCCTGCCTATCTCCACAAATCAGCCCCAAGGAGTTAATTCCTCATCAAGAATGATGAATGAAAGACTGTAAGACCTGGCATGAGGCTGGGCTTGGTGGGAGACCAAGACTGCTCAGATATCTGCCTGACTTGTCTCAAAGGTTGGGGGCAGGAATGAGAACCGGGGAAGATCTCATGCACTCCTGGCTTGGACTGCTGCCGTGGCTGCCAGACACCCAGGCCAGTGAGTTGATTTCTAGTCACTCTGGGAAATCAGAGCCAGCTGAAATCTGGATTTTGTACTGATAAAGTTTACTGATTAAGATTATGAATTTTAGAACTGGGGACACCTGAAATTCTGGCTGGTAAAGCTTGGGCAAGGCATACGACTTCCTCAGCTAGCAAGTGGTAACTGTTATTATAAGTATATCATCTGTCTTCCCAACAGCACCTCTGGTCTGTGCAGGGACAACTGAACGGTCTGAAACTGAGGGCTTGTGGGAGAACTGTGATGGCCAGCCAGAGAACCAGGGAACAGAAAGGGATCTGTCTATTGACCCTTATCTGGAACCACGATGTCTCCCACGCTTTACCCTCTTGGGCCATACCCTCCAGAAGCACAGACTCATGGGTCCCCAGGTGGGGAAGCCAAAGAACCTGAGCAATCCTGCCCAGAGGTGGATTAAGGTTGGTTGAGGCCCTGGGCACAGAAGAAAATATTGGACTCCTTAAAAAAAGAGAGACAGGGAAAATAAAAATACATGTTACCCATACTTTTAAATAAATATAAATATTATGTACTATTCATGTTAAAATTGCACATAGGAAACCAAACTTGGTGTCATTAGAAAAAAGTGTAAAGTTCTGAAGAACCCCGCAAAAGTGACTTGCGGGGTCCTTCAGAAGTCGGGGCCCAGGGCGCATGCCCAGGGTGCCCGCTGTTAAATCCGCCTCTGGTCCTGCTTCTGAGAAACCCTCGCACTCACTGCTGGAGTTCACTGCATGGTGTTCTGTGCACACATTCCCAGCAAACATTTGAGCAAGCAGTGTGACAGCCATTCCTCTGAACAGGGGGGTGCAAACAAAACTGAGATGCCTCACTCTGCCCAGAGTACAGGATGGAAACACAGGTATGCATGATCAGTAAGGAAGCCCTGCGAGGTAAGTGGAGTGAGCACACCACAAGGAAAAGACAGGTCCCAGGTCCCCCTGCGGAGACCAGGCTGCTTCCACACCTGACCTTTAGGGCTGCTGACCCCGCCTCCGTTAGGAAGCCTTCTCCAGCCAAATCTCTCTTCCCATCCCACTGTCCCATCACACCACCCACCTCAGCATTTAAATATGTTGTTTCTTTCCTGTTTGTTTTCTCCTCCTGAACCAGAATCAAGCGAGGGTTAAACTAAATCAGGTGATGTTCACAAAGTGCCTGATACGCAGGTGACGGATGCTAGTTCCTTTTTACTCCTTCTGTCCTTGGGGCTAGTGTCTGTGTCCCAGCTGGAACGTATGAAATTACCATTTTGGGTAGGTCTAAAATGGTGGAATGTTAGTAATTTCATATAGTTCAAGTTAACATTTTATTCAGAGATAGAATAATCGATTCAGCTTAGAAGAAGATATCTCTTTGTGGCAATGGCTGAGGGCAGACGGCAGTCTTGAGGGCGGACGGCAGTCTTGGTTTCGCATATCCAGCATGTTTTGGATATCCACCATGGGCCGTGCGCCGTACAGGGACCTGGGGGTGTAGAGGTAGAAGGTACCTACCATCGAGGAGCTAACAATCCAAGAAAGAGATAGGAAATGAAAGTTATAATTCAATAAAATGGTTAGTGTCACAGAAATCTGGACAGTGTGCCATGCAGACAAGAAGGGACATAGGAGCCTGGAAATATCACATGGAAGGGGTGGTTTTGGTCCTATAACCCCCAAGGCTGCAGAGGCGCCTTTACAAAAGCAGGCCCTCCAGGCCACGAAACAACGAAGGTGTGAGAGCAGCAGTTTTAAGGAACCAGTGGGCCACTGTCTTCAAAACAAACATGAAATCCCTCAGATAGCGCTTTAAAAGGAAACTAGAGACAGGGCAGTTGTGTTTGCCAGGAATATGAACCGGAGTTTCCCCCAGGGCCCTTGCTGGGCAGAGGTGTGGACAGAGGAGTGGGTGTTGGCTGCCTGTGGGGCCCCAGGCTGTGCCCTCCTTCCAGCAGCGATGCCCCAGCCCGCCCACCACAGGCTTTGCGTTCCATTTTCTTCTCTGAACACTACCCAGCCTGTCAGTGAGGGGAGTTTCTCAGCCTTCCCCAGGGCTGGCCTCCCCTCCACCCTTCCCTTAACTGCAAACAATAAACTCTGCTCTGCTAGTAAAGAGGTTGTTTTCTTGTCCTCATGGCCACATGGCGAGCCAGCCCACGCTGAGGGCAGCAGGTCAGTCTACTGATGTTATTGATGCCTAGTGGGTAGGGAAGGTGGGGCTGATGCTGTCCGTCAGGCCCATGTGCTGGATAAACGGCTCAGTGCCGCATGGGCTTCTGTACCTTGCCACCCCCCACATCTTACCTCTCACCTCCAAGGCCTTCATTCGGAATGTCCTGGGGCAAGGTCATACTCTTTGAACTGGCCTGAGGTTGCAGAGCCTCCAAGGGTGGCAGAAAGGGCACTGAAATGGTAGCAAATGTTGAAAGTGGGAGGGGCCAAGTTCCAGGGAAGAGGAGTCCCAGGCAACTATTGAAGCCCACTGGGTCCTGGGTCAGGGACGCAGTTGGAGAGAGGCCAGAAAAAGCAGGCAGGTCTCTTTATAAGCTCCTCTTATACGACTGATTCTTGGACTTCTGTATAGAATAGAATAAATACATGTATACAAAAAGCACCCGGATTTTCTAATTTAACTATTTTGTCCAAGGACTTTTAGATGAGCTTGAGCAGTCTAATGCTCCTCAGCACCTTCTCTTCCCCATCACCTTCATCCTGAATTAATATTTTAGCAGGGTGTCAGTATTCTCAGTAAATATACCAGGATCAATTGTTTGTTAAAGCCCCTGATGAAATCCACCTTGGATGGTAATATTTTAAAGTTGATTGGATTGTAAGAGGTCCCCAGGCTCAGGACTTTGCTGGCATTGTCAGCCCTGCCATTGTCTCACCAAGCACTCTCTTACTGAAGCACAAGGAGCCCCCACTGCCACCCCACACCAGGCTTCCCCAGGCACCCACCGGGGAGGCTCACTTAAGAACCCAATGACGGTGAAACCTGAGGATGCTTCTCTCTGCCCTCCCCGCCTTGACCTTGGGAGCGCGGGACTGTCTCCTTGCAAAGCCAAGGGAGGCTCAGGGCCTTTCTCCCCTTGCACCCTTCCATATTCCTTTCTTTCTTTTTTTTTTTATATGCCCGTTGACAGTGTCATCTCTCAACTTGATAAACTTGTCAGAGGGAGCTCTGGGAACGTGTGACATGGAGGTTGCAGTGATTGCTGAGCTGGCAGGGAGAAGGGGCTGGGGAGTGTGGAGGCACTAGGACATTAGCCGGGGGCAGGAAACTGTTCTGGGGTGTCCCTGGCAATGAGCACCACCCCCACAGTGCAGTCTTAGCTGACCAGGTCATGGGAGGAGAAAAAGGGACCTTCAGAGACCAGCATGTGATGGGAACTAAGGGAGATGAGGAAGGACAGTACCAGCCAAGGAGTGTGTGAGGCTGTGTGTGTGTGTGTACCTACATGTAATAAGGTATGCGGAGCAGGTGTGTGTGTTTGGGGGGGACTGGGCATGAAGGCTGGTGGAGGGGGAAAAGCCAAGAATGTTAGAGTCATCATGAAGGCTGGTGGAGGGGGAAAAGCCAAGAATGTTAGAGTCAACTGAAAACTATGATTTGGGTGTTTGTTCTGAACCCTCCTACAAATTTCCCCCTGAAAGCTCTTCTCAGATACCTACCTGGAATCTATAATCAGCCATAATCACTAAATTCTCTTTTGAGCATAGAGGGTAAGTGATCTAATGATCACTGTTGTTCTGGGCCTAACCCAGTGGTTTATGTCACTGCCATTCTATTGATATTAATTGAACAAATGTTGAGCCAATGAATAAAACTAAGAACTTCTGCCTGACCTAATTTGCTGTGGTGCAGGGAAAATCCACATTAAATGAGTGTGGCTGAAAACGGGGACACATACTAAGCCTGATAAGCTCAGGGGAGGACAGCATGGTGGGTCCTATGAACTCAGAGCCTGAGTTGAACCATACTGGATGGCCTGAACATAAAAATTCCGAAGTAAAAGTGGGTCAAGACACTAAACTTGTCACTTTCTTGACAAAGATCATCTTTACCTAACCTGAGCCCATTGCCTTTTTGCATCTATGGTAACATACCTCTGAAATGTCAAGGTGCTCTCTTTTTCCAGACCCCTCAGGGCACACCCACGCACCAAAGCA
The DNA here is from genome assembly GCA_037038555.1 of Rhynchonycteris naso. NCBI lineage: Eukaryota > Metazoa > Chordata > Mammalia > Chiroptera > Emballonuridae > Rhynchonycteris > Rhynchonycteris naso. Next base: position 275,902,143 of record CM072995.1, on the reverse strand, counting down.
GAGACCAGAGAACCCCCACCATCTCTATGTGCTATAATTACATATTAATTATTAATTATCTTGTACCACCCATGTAAAAGAAGTGCTTCTCCGTTTTACTTTGTATCCAATCCCAGAGGTTTACTGCTCCGTTTCCTCTTGTCCCTTTCGTCTACCACTAATGAGGTTTATGAACCCCCCTTTATGTCTCCTTTTCTTCTGATGTACAAAATAAACGGCAAAGCTGCGTTCTTCCAAGAAATTTCTCAGTCCGTTGAGATTTTTGCTTCCTAGCAGTTGTTGTAAGTTTGGCTCAAATAAATTCAGAAAGATTTGAACCCTGATACCAGCTCTGCCCAAATGACCTCTCTGCTCCAACCCTGTTTCCTCATCTGTCCAACAAGAGATCTGAAAATTCACTACAGAAGACATCATTCTAGATAAAAACCCCAAATACTGTCACGGGGAGCAGTGCAACAAGCAAACAAAAGACAGTTGTAAATTGCAAAGCCCCACACAGATTCAGGAAGACTGTTCAAGGAGAAGGTCCCCATGTTGTGGAATCCAGCCATACCCTGTTCTTACTCTCCCATTTTGCTTACAAGCCACCCCACCGTCATTTTTCCCTTCAGAGGGAAGGGTCTGGCGGCTGCTGGCAGAGCAGGTATTCCCTTTTCCCAGTGGCAGTTAGCAGTGCCTCCGTGCCTGAGTGATCAGAACACATCTTAGGTGCCAACCTGAAGAGTTAAGGCCAAGAAATTCACTTCACCTGGGAGGTGCAGTAATTGTCCCAGGGTGCCCTGCCTAGAGTATGATATTTATAAGATAGGGTTTAGGTCTAAAAATAAGGGAAGTTGTCAGAGCTCAGGATTATTGGTACAAGTGTGAATGACAACACTGACAGCTCACGTGAAGCGCTCTAGTTGTGTCCAGGTTTCTGAGCTGGGAAGGAGGTTAAATTAATAAATTAGGTCATTGACAATACTCAGGGAGGGAGGTGGTCATCATTCCAGCTCACTGGCTCTCCTCTTCAGCCTTCACATAAAGAGAACGACATTTTGGAAGCACAATGTAGATAAACACACACACCAAGCACACAAGGATGAAATTACTAATGCAGTTAACATACTGAAAGGTCGTTGGTGAGCTCTACGTAATCGAACAATACGGTTAAAAAGAAGTAACCCCATTACCATGCAGAGATCACCCATGTCTAGATGTAACACAGTGGAGTGTGGGTTGTCAGTGGGCGTTGGAGGAAATGGCAGTTGAAATGCAGAGGCTTGGGGGTCTGGTTACCAGCTTTGCATCAACCAGCCTCATGACCTCTAGACCTCAGTTTCCTCAATTGCGAAATGAGGGGGGTTGGACCAGGAGGCTTCTATGGTCTCATCCAGTTCCGACACCATGAGGTTCAATATCGAGTGTGATTCCATTGGTCTTTGTTGATACAGCGGTGCTTTGGGACCCCACAGGCCCGTGGTCACCATTCTGAGTATTGGTGGGCTTTGTCTGGGAGTGCCAGCTGTCAGAGAGGCCTGATCAATGGAATAGGAGATAACAGAGCTTACTGTTGTCACTTTTCTCTCTTTGTAGTACTTCTATCCCTGGGGAGCTAAATAAGATTGGTCAGCTTTTGCTTGTTTTTTAAAATTTTCTGGACTTTATCCACATGTCCAGCAGAGATTTGGGTTTTTCATTTACTTTCACTGCAGGTTTCAATCTTTCCCACTCCCAAAACAATATCCTCTACATGGCTGCATTAAGAGAAAAGGAAGAAAGGAAGGAAGGAGGGAGGGTAAAAAGAAGAAGGAAAAAGCTTCAAATTGGCTCTCCCTCCTTAAGCTTTTGGAAACTTTTACTGTGTAGGTCTGCAGAACCTAAATTTAGGGCCTGTTCTATTTGGTGGTGTCTTTGCCTCAAGAGGAATCTTCTAGCTTTTCTCCATTTCAAAGCCCTTGGGTCCACACAAATGCTCACGGAGAGAGAGAGCTCTTCCCCCTCTTTGCAGAAATTCAGGTTTGTCACCAGGAAAGAAGAGGGTTTTTTTTTGTGGAAATATTTCTCATGCTGGCTTATAAAGCCACTCACATCTCAGTGTGAGCTCTGCTAACTCGTGTTGTCTTTGTGAATGAGGAGTGAAATCCACACAAAGGTAGAAAGAGCCAATCCAATATAAAGATTGCTCTCGGGCTTCCATTGGGCAGCGGCTTTCTGATGACTGAGTATTTGCTATGGACAGCTGTGCAATTGAGACAGCAGCAGGACTCCAGATGTGCTGGGACTTGCTAGGCAACGGACTTAGAAGTTAGGCCAAATCAGCCCCCAGATAATGACCAGAGGAGTGGGGGAAATGCAGGGCTGGTCCAGAGCCTTCATTGTCTTTCAGGGACTGGGGATTAACGCAATGGACAGAGAAAAAGCAAGTTGGAATGGAGGGCTGACTTCTCCTATAGGTGTGAGGTCTTTTTCTTGCAGCACTGAGAGGCCCTATCTGTTGAGCTGTTATACACAGTGGTTAGGAGTCCGGGGTCCCAGGTCCAGCAGACCTCACTTTGACTCTTGGCCCCGCCTCTGATTAGCTGTGAGAACTTGAAGCTTCTTTCTGGGGTGGATGCCTCCAAAGCAATTGAACGTGCTTGACATATTTAATCATACTGTCCCCTGCTTTTACAAGGACAAATTTAACAAGGAAGACACTGTGACTTGGTGAAGATTGAACAGCTAATAAGAAGTGCAGATTAATCTGAAATCCAGTTCTCTCGATGCTCTATGTGGTATTCTTTTCTCTACATCACTTACTCCAAATCTGAGTAACTCTGGAATGAAGTCTGGAATCTGAATGGTAATCAAATGTCCCAAGTTAGTCTTTTTTTTTTTTTTTTTTTTTTTTTTTTACAGGCACAGAGAGAGAGTCAGAGAGAGGAATAGATAGGAACAGACAGACAGGAACAGAGAGAGGTGAGAAGCATCAATCATTAGTCTTCTGTTGCCGTTGCGACACCATAGTTGTTCATTGATTGCTTTCTCACATGTGCCTTGACCGCAGGCCTTCAGTAGACCGAGCAACCCCTTGCTGGAGCCAGCAACCTTGGGTCCAAGCTGATGAGCTTTTGCTCAAGCCAGATGGGCCCACGCTCAAGCTGGCAAGCTCAGGGTCTCGAACCTGGGTCTTCCGCATCCCAGTCCGACGCTCTATCCACTCCGCCACTGCCTGGTCAGGCCCAAGTGAGTCTCAAGATGAAAAAGACAAGTTAGAGGAGGACCCCCACTGCCCTACAGTACCTAAGATATAATCTCTGATTTCTTATGTATCTCTCCTATATATACAGAAGACAGAAAAAAAAAAAACCCACAAGCTATTAATCTCAAGAGGTTAAAAGGACTCCAGAAAGAGTAATCTAAACAGTTCTTCCTAATGTCTTTGCATAAACAAAGTAAATTTTCACAGAACTTCAGGAGAGAACACCTGTATGCCTTTTATGTGCAATCCATAACAGTAGTTGTTGAGAAGGCTCATGATGAAGGCAGCAACTCTCCTGGGCTCATTTTAGAGAGATCAGTTGGCTTCAGGATGACCTGGCTTTTCCTTGGACTTTGCTAGAAATCGAAGCTATTTGGGGCTTATACAAATCAGGTACTCAAAGAGAAACGCAGGAAAAGGGCCCCTCCGGTGGGAACGATAGAGAAGCAGATGGTAAAAATGCGTTTTTGGTGTCTCTTGAACATTAACGCCCTGGAAACTTTGTTTTAACTTAGGTTTTTATGGTTACTTTGGGCAAACACAAAGGATAACAGAACTGTGGCAGCAGCTATGCTGGGAGAGGAGAAACACATGCCCTAAAGCATTTTAGGTACAAAGATAGTTGGCTTCAGATTGACTGCAGGTTACAAAATGGAAAAGCCCATTGTCATTTTGGACTTTGCAGGGATCCAGAAGTAAATAATACTTCTCATATAGCTTTAGCCCTGTGCTATCTTAATTGCAATCTTTGGTGAGATTTGGAGTTATGCGTTTTTAACAAGCAAACCATAAAATAAGGTTTAATCTCCCCAGAGCCCTAGAGTTAATTTATCTGTCCACAGGCTAAGATCTTTTAAAGGTTAAGAATGCTTGGGTTTTCTCTAGGTTGGCTGGAATGCCTGCAGGTGCCTCCTAAGGCTGGCTGCTGGAATCTGGCTTTCATCAGTGCTCAAAACCCAGCCCTCAGGAAGCCATGCAATGAGAATCAGGTGATGGAGCCCAGTGTTCACAAACTCTCCCTTATCCTGATGGGGAGAGATTGGTATCTATAAGAACTATAGATACCAATTTTGTCTGTGGCAAAAATAAAAAATGAGTAAATTTGAATAAGACCAAGGATTGAGTCTTTTCTCTGCAATTAGGAACTGTGGAATTTGGGGAAAATAACCTCTCTGAGCTTCAGTCTCCTCATCTGTAAAATGGGTGTAATAATATCTACTCTGAAGTTTTTTCTAGGGGTTCTGTGAATGTTAAATGGTATGTTGATGAAAAAAGTAATAATAAAGTAAAAAATAGCTGTTAAGCTAACTTTCTTCCCTAGTCATTCATCGATGTAGAAGTTGCTGCCTTCATCCAGAAAGTACCTTCCCATGAAGTCATGCCGTGGAGGGTAGTTCTCGGGCATTTAGAGCACAGCTAAAACTTAATCCTGGCTTCACGCTGACTAGCACAGGTTTGTTGACAAATAAACCTATATAGAGGGCACAGGTTATCACAGAGCTCAGGGTCTCACAGCCTCACAGAACAGATATACACAAATGATCTCCATCTGTCAGCTCGGCAGGGCCACTTGCCCTGGTCAGAGCTGCTTTCCTGCCCTTGCTAACCTCAGGCGGATGCAATGACTGCTACAGACACACCAGTTGGGATCTCCTCTCATCCATCTGCTGTGACCCAAGGAAACACAATAGAGGAGGTCCACCTGCACTCTGGGAGGAGGTGGAAGAGGAGGAGCTCCGGAGAAGGGGTTGTGTCGTCCATTACTCACACCCCACTCTATGGTCCTTCATCACCCAGAATTCATAGCCCATAGGCCGGCCTTCCCACTTTCAAGTCCTGTTACAACCGACCCACCCCTTCCTCCTGGCCACACTCTGTGCCATCCCCCTTGTCACACGGTTAACCCAGCGTTAGTGAGTCTTCTCCCTGGACTGCCTCCCCCATTTACTTCCTGCCAAATCATGTTCACCAGGTCCTAAGAGAGCCCCGCCACGAGGCCATGTCCTTTAGGACGCTTTCTTGGATTAACCACTTTTCTCTCTTGCTCCCATCCCGCTCTTTCTGCCAGTGCCCTCAGCATCTGTGTATTTGATTGTTCATACAATATCTGTGTAGTAAGAATCAACATGGCTGGGGACAAGATGGATTGGTGCTGGACCCAGGGATACTTTTTCCCACTTGACTGGGGACCTCTTGCATTCTGGGACTCTGTCTTCCTTCCTGCTGCCTCACCTGATGCCTGGCATTCAGGGCAAGTCTCTGCAGCAATGTATGGACTTTAGTTAAAGTTACTGAATTCAGCCATGGAACATCAGAAAAAAGTACCCTACTTCCTTCCCAGCTCTGCTACCATGCCCTACTCTTCCTGTTCCTCTCCCCTCCCCAGTGTGGGCACCCATTCCCGCAGGCAAGGCTCCACATCCCTGTGAGTCTGTAGGTTGGGAAGGGAGCTGAGGCTTCCTGCGAGGGACCTACTCCTGCCTCCTTGGCCTGGGACAGGAGGCAGGCCACCACTGGAGAGGACCAGTGGAGAGGAACCCGCGGTCCTTCTCTGCCTCCCCTTACATGCCTCTTTTGTTTGCTTTTGTCTGTGACTTTGGAGTTATTTGGGAGAACCTTGAGACAACAGCAATAATCTAATTAAAGCATCTGACACTTCAGGCTGGTGGCATCTTGGTAGGGAGGAGGGGGACACACAGGGGCTATTGGTCTGTGATGTGTGTTTTACCCGCTGGCTGTCGATACCTACAGGGAAAACACTAGCAGCAAGATTCACAGATAAAAACCAGTGGCCTCTGCTTCCTCCCCGGGGATGTGTTCATGAGAAATTGGTTTCTGGGCAGGGAGGGGACAAGACTCCTTCTTTTTCTCTCCCCACCACCAGGGCATTCAGAGGGGCCCAATAGAGGAAAACTTGGAGGGAGGAAAGAATGAATCAGAGGAAACAGCAGGGTTTAAAAAGTCAAAATTAATTCTGTGGTCACTTGAGCTTTTTCAGGGTCAAGACTGAGTCCCCTCCCTCTCCTGATTCTCTCTGCTGCTACCTGAAGTCCATTTTCTCACTGTCTTCTCTCCCTGGTCTCTTCCATCATTGGTCAGTGTGGAATCTCAAGGTGCTGTTTGGGCCAAACAAAGCACAGGAACTGCCCCATGGAAATCAGAACAGAAGAACCCATAGTCTAACCACTGCCCTTTCATTGAGGATACGAAAGCTCATTGCAGAAGTCATTGCTGGAACGGAGTGGTCGCCCAGGGGCAGGTGCTGCCACTCCCGAACCCACTCTACTCCTAGTTCTGCCTCCCTGACCCACCTCCCAGCCTTGCCACCTCCCCTCTCCCAGATGCACCTGACTTGTCAGTCCAGGTCCCCCACACGACCAGAGGCTGGGGCTCCAGCACCCTGCCCACATCACACTCCAGGCCAACTTGACTCTGCGATAGCTGGGCAAAGTTAAATGCCTTTTCCTTCATTACCAGAAAGAGTTTTATTCTGATTGAAGTGAACAATATGAAGAGACACTACAGAGCTCTGGCGGAGGATGAAAAGTTTCTTATATCCACAGAGCCACACTTCAAAGTGTCCTATGAAAGGTTCCACTTTAATTAGGGAAGGGAACTGCCATATAACTTAATTAATATCAAAAATACATAATTTTTATTTATAAGAGAGAAAGATGGCTGCACAAACAAGGAGAAGGGAACTCCGGGCAAATCTGGACTGACCTGCCCATGGACAGCAGAAGGGTGGACTTTGTTTTTAATTACTCCACATACATCTCAGGTCCAGTTAGGAACTCCAAAGCCACAGCTGGTTCTTTGCTACAGTGGAGGTTTCCATCCTTCATCCCTGACACTCTGGCCATTGTACAAAACAAAGCAAAGACCTGAGTGAGGTAGTTATCTGGATATTTCTGAAAGGAAATACAGGGATCAGGTTTTACTTCAATTATCTAAGAGAGATTTGCAGAGAGAGGTTTTGGAAAGCTGGGTCACCTGGCTCCTTCAGAGACTCCTCAAAGCCTTTGATGGACACGGTCCCTCCTCCAAGGTTCTTTGTCCCTGTCATCTCATCTCACTGCCTTCCTTCCACCCGAGCATCCTAGGAAGATGCCCAGGCATTTGCCTGGTTTCTTCTGTCCTTCCACAAGCACTCCATCATATTTGTTCTGTCTCCTAATTATCTCTCAAGTCTGTTCTCTGAACTCTCGCCCCTATAGGCAGGGCCCTCCCTGTCTCCCCTGAACAATTCTCAAGGTTTTTTTTTTTTTTTTCTGGAGTTCATTCTCGAACCATCAGCCAGAGTTTCTTTGATAAAACACAAAGCCATGTCACTCCTCTGCTCAAAACCCTTTAATGGCTTCCCATCATTCTTAGGGGGGAAAAAAAAGAGAGAGAGATTCCTCACCTCGGACCTCATGAAGTCATGGTATGATTTTGCCCCTGCCTATCAGTCTCTCCATTGCTCCTCACCCCAGCCAGAGTCTCAGGTGTTCCTCCTGTTTGGAACATTCTTCCATACCCTCTCCACCCACTGGACCTTGACCTAACTCAGCCCAATACATCTTTTGAGTCCCAACTTAAATGTTATTCACTCTTGGAAGAATTCTGTGACCTCCCACACACATCTAAGTTAAATCCCTGTGCTACATAGTCACATAGACTATTACACTTCTTTGTAACACACATCAAAATGGTAATCAATTAATTATTTGGTCAAATGTTGGTTTGATACTTTTCTCCCCCTTGACTGTAAGCCAGGCAGAGGCGGAGCCCAGCCTTCTGTCACAGCCATTGGTACAGCTGCCTGCACGTCATCAGAGCAGATGCTGTTCTCCTCTCCATCAGGTTGTTGTGACCTAACAAACCAACAGGGCACATCCTTTAATTAAATCTATTTTATAGTTAGAACATGAAGCACAGAGGTTGGCTATGACCCAAAGTCACACAGATAGTAGACGGTGGGTAGTATGGCCCCTGAATCTTGCTTTTCATTACCTTTCACATAGGAGGAGCACAGCATTCATGTGTGGAAGGATAGAGGGAGGGAGGAGATCGAGACAGTGAGGAAACACTGGCCTAGGAATAGTTAGAGAAGTGACCAAGTTGTACTAGGCATGACCACACGGACTCAGCCCTCAACTCATGGAGGTTCCCGTTTCTCCTTAGCACAACAGACCTCTACCATACCTGGGAAGGAGCCTCGCCTCATGATCTCCCCTAGAAATGCCTCTTTATGGAACAAGCATAGTCTGAGAATGTGTCCCGAGAAAGTTACAATGTGGGCTTGTCTCAGCAGTTTTCCTCTCTCCTTTCTTGCTCCCACCCCAACCTCTAGCCCACACACTTCCTTCAGCATAAGGAGATGCAATACATTTATAGGTAAGAAAGGCCACAATTCCCAAAGCATGCACCGAAGTGTCCATCACACAGTGAACACACACAGCACTGCAGGATATTTAATCTTTGGAGGGAACTGGAGATACATAACAACTGCCAGACATGGAGCAAATTACTCACTCAAGGAAGCTACAGTTTTGATATTAGATCTCATGATTTCCTTCAGTTGGTCCTATCTTACTGAAGGGGGATTTTCTGGGGTTACTGGAATAGAAAGTGAGTACGACACAGAAATCCATGTGAAACTACAAGCAAAGGTGGTTGTGTCAAGGTCTGTGTATAGTAACAGGTATACACGGCCATGAGGAAGTGATTATGGTTATTTAAGAATTAAGTAAACATTATTTTTCCCTTTCAGTTTAGTTTTAAGTTGTTAGCTATTAAATTTAGTTAGCTGTTAAGTTTAGTTAGCTATTATTATTTAGTTTAGTTAGCTATTAAGTTGTTTGGATATAATACTTACAAGATTGTTTGATTCTTGCTAATAAAAATAAAATAAAATCCTGTGGGCACAGTATCTTTACTAACACTAAAGATACTGTGAACCAAACAGGTGTGGGGACCTCTGAGGTCGGGTGTCAGAGGTATTCATGCTGGGGTTGACACTAACATGGCAGAGGGAGAAAAGACCACTATCCTCAAATAGGGCACCTCAGAGAGGACACCATGGTCCTCTGGGTGATGTCACCTTGACAGATTACAGTGAGTTGAAGGGGAAAGAGAAGAAGCCAGAAGCCGGCAGCCCGGGAGCCAGCCCCGCTGCCACCACCACCTGGAGATTCTCCTGGACTGTGAGTCCCGTGGCAGACGGAGCCCACCGCACCCGCTAGAGACTTGAAGGGCAGGTTTATAATTGACAGTATCTCCGCTGCCCTCAGAGACACTGCCTGTAGCCAGAGGTCTCCCAGCCACAGCAAAGAAAAGCCTCTTACCTTCCTGCGCTTCCCGCACAGCCCTCTTTTATCAGCTGTAGATGGGTGCCAGGCCGCCTCCCACCCCCAGTGCTGGGGGAAGCAGGCTCGGCAGGTGGACAAAACAAACAAGATGATTAGCACTGTTAAACAGCAGCATGCAGGTTGTCGCGGCACAAGGCTTGGGACCTTCCTTCTCCCCGGAGCCTGTGGCCTGCGGCCCACGGCCTCAGAGGACCAGCAGCAGAGGACCAGCAGGCCCCTGAGCGCGCAGCCTGCTGTGTTCGGCCCAAGGCCTCCGTGGACAGTGACCTCCTGAGCTGTCCCCTGGTGGGTTTCCCTCAAAGCCTTGGGTCCCCCCAGGGAGGGAGATAGAAATGTACAGGAAGGGAAGCTTTTGGTTTATTTTGGAGGGTAAATCTGCCCATTCATCCCCATCCAGGTGACAACTGTGTGGCAGTCACCATTCTCAGGTCCTTTTCTCAGGAACTCAGGGACACCCTAACCCACAAGTTCTCACACATACTTGGTTTGCTGCCACTTGAGGCTCTTGGTGGTTTTCATGGGGCCCTGCACAACTGGAGAAGGAATAAATGGGGTGAGGAGAAGGGTCAACTGTGAGGGGCCGGCCCTCCCTCCCACCACTCCAGGCTGATGACTTTAGGTTTCTCATTCATAGGAAAGGTTTGTTTCCTTAGTCTCCTCTAGCCACCTTCTCCCTCCCCCAGCCCAGGAGGGAGGGCCTGCACAAATCTGTTCAGACTTTCCCTCTCTGCTCACCCCAGCTCGAAGGCCCTGGGTCTAATCTGGAGGGAAACCCAGCCAGTCTCTCACCCCACACTGCACTGGGCAGAGCCCAGCTCTGTGCCCCTAGGGGTCAGACCAAGGGGAAGGAAGACGGAAGAAGAAAAAGGGCCCACAGCTGTAGGGAAGGGAGCTCGGCAGCCCCCACCCGAGAATGGACCTACTATCCGCAGGATGTCGCCACCCTGTTTCATCAGCACCAGAGATGTCTGTCTCCAGCTGCCATATTGTCATCCTCCCCACCAGCTGTAGGACTTACTATAATTTCATACAGTTCTCTAGACAGATATTGAAAAGGCATCTGGAAAAATTGATAACATATCAAGGCAAAGATTTCATAAAAGTCATATTTTTTAATGTCTAGCCATAGGTGCCAGTGAGCAGTCCTCTCAGGCACACAGTCAAGGCCCTGAAGGCCTTTTTTCCTGATCTTAGAGCTCCCCCTTTGGAAATGTTACTCTTACTGCACTCTGCACAGCTTCTCTGCTCCCGTCTGAGCCCCGGAAGGAACCAGGGCAAAAACCCAGAGCGGTACAAGGAAGAGGAAGAGGGGAGAATGGCGTAAAGGGCAGAGAAAGAAGCTGACCTCCAGGGTGTACCACATGGACACACGCTTGAGTGACAAACACCATGCCACAGACTTGATATGCATAATCTCATTAAATGCTCACACAGGAAATAAGCCTCCAGCCCCAACTTACTGATGGAGCCACGGAGAATCCAAAGGACACCCGGGTAGTGGCCCCCAGGGCCAGCACCTCCTCGGAGAACCAGACCCACGCGCTCTGGTTTGGGAAGACTGAACAGCAGCCTCTCTCTTCTTGTCCCTCTCCACAAAGGCTCTTTCAGCTTCCGCATTACAATCACAATAATAAAAAAAAACTGTGTTCAAGGGACAGACAAGAAGTTTCAGGGGGCTTTGGCTGGAGATGGACAGCCCACTTGAAGTGACAATAGTCAGGGGCCATTTTACGAGCACTTCTCCAGCCCAAGTTTTTATCTTGTTTTGTTCAGCAACAGCCCAGGCACGGAAAGGTATCAGACTTTGAGTCAGAAACCTGTTCTGACACAAGAGGGCTTGGCCTCGGCCGCGTGTGGTCAGCAAGGAGAGAAACCATTAGGTTTCAGGTTGTGACCAGCATCCAGGAAGCAGTTTTGAGTTGTGGCCGCATCATCTGATGATCAGGGAACTAGCCCACAGGGCAGGAAAAACCCAGGGTCCTGCGGGTAAGAAGCCTCCTTGGTACCCAGGGGGTGGCAGAGTACCAGAGACAGGAGCATAGAAAGAGAGAAAAAGCACAGTTCTCTAGAATGATCCTCGAACGGGACCTGTGTTTAGTCAGTGGCAAAAAGGAACCTTTTATCTGGAACAGTGGTTCTTAACCTTTTTTGAGGTGCCAAACCCGCCAGTTTCATATGCGCATTCACCAAACCCTTCTTTAGTGATAAATAAAATATGATTTTTTTCCCAAATTCAAGACATAGGTATATGTTTTTTTACTGGTGCACAAAATGAGCCGTGCATGAACATCACCTTGCTCAAAGAACAAAACCAACAAAGTGCATGAACTCACAACAAATTACGGTATTACTTTATTCTGGCCTCTGTGGCAGAGGCTTCTCCAAACCCCTGAGACCGACTCATCGAACCCCTAGGGTTCGATAGGACCCAGGTTAGGAACCACTGGTCTGGAAGGACGTTAAGGCACTGCCATTCCAGTGGCTCTGGGGACAGAGAGTCAGAACGGCTGTGTGTACTCAGGATGTAGCGGGGTCTGCAGGGCAGGAGCTTGACCCCGAACTCAAGGTTCTGTCTCTTTTTGTGGAATCTGGGATGAGAACAGAGGAACTGGTGCACTAAGGAATCTTTCTAGCAGAAAGGCGCTTCCACATGGGTCTGTGCTCAAGTGGAAGCCCAGCTTCCCTGTTTCTTCTTTGCAGAGAGAGCGGATCAAGGTTAGTGAGCCCAAGGTCACCGCACTTGTCCTTCTGCCGCCGTGCTTCACTGCCTTCAGATCCTTACTGTGAGTTTTAGTTGACAGTGACCATACCAGAATCCATTACACTTCGAATATGAAAGAGGAATCGGAAGAGATTGCCAAGCATGTCCTTCCCCAGTAGCACCCTGGTGTGTCAGGAGAGGGAGAGAAGTAAGCTCTGATTCAATGTCATGATGAAGAAAGACAGAAGATTATGCAGAGGTCATTCGTAGGGGCTGAAACTGGAACCCCACCTCTGTTCATCAAAGTGCCAAACCCCTTTTCTGTCTGGTGACTGTCTTTATGAGCAAACACATCAGTGAGGCAGGATAGAGAAGGCAGGTCTGTTGTTGTAGGGGGCAAAGATTAGGGAAAACAAGTTCTACAAGGAACACGTTAAGGAGTCAGACAAGGTAGGAGTCAGTAGCCTTTCTCTCCCCGATGACCCTGTGAACTGTTCTGATGAAGCCGAGGTCAGTATTTGAGCCCTCCATGGGCACCATAACCCTTCAAAGAAGAAAACATTATTCCCAAGCCTTTGACAGTCAGAACCTTGCCTGTCAAATGCAAGGCAATGAGTACTACTAACTCATGTTGAAACATGGCAAGGATGCCCAACATGAGAAGTTTATTTCAGAGTCTAAAACCAGGACATTCTTAATCCCCCAAAGAATAAAAGATGGTGGACCATACCCATCCCTTTTTTAAATGCTAAGAGCTATGGTAATATGCTGTGTATTCTTTTTTGCTCTAGCTACCAGGAAGCTCCGATCAGATTTTGTGTTAATTGCAATAAATATGTTAATTAATCTTTTGAATTAATGTGTTTGTTTACTCCCTTCTTCTTCAGTACTGATTTCCCTTTCTGATCTGTTTAACTATCTTATTGTAAATGTCCTTTGTTTAAGCTGCTGAGACCCATCTTTAGAAAGAGGTAGATATTTCTATAACAGACAACTTAATGTTCATTCATGGGGAGCTGGATTAGCCACACAAAAGCAACTTTTTTTTTTTTGCCAGAAACCACATGACATCAACACTGCCTTCAGAGATAAAGGACAATTTTCTGCAGTCCCCCTCGCCTCTTGCCCTGCTGCCACCCTCACAAAGACGAGGTGTCGAGGGCATTCTTTAATCTCCTGCCTTTTAATTGGTGAGAGAAAGTGGTACCACTCATCAACGCTCTAAGTTGGAGAGATTTAATTAGATCTAATGACCAGATAAATGGAGAATTCTGAGTAAGGACCTTTGGGGACGGATGGTGTGAAGAGGATTATGTTGTTATATTTCCTTGCACTCATCACCACGGCTGAGGCCACAGTGGCAGGAGAAGCAGGGCACTAACAGGATTCAGGTTGGATGCCAGTGTCGGGGAGGGGGTGGAAGAGTGGTGGAAGGAAGAACAAGGGTCAGTCTTGGCCCATGGTGGAGAAGTTTCAAATGCAAGGTCAAATGGAGCAAAGTGCAAGGTCAATACCAAGATGAGGTGGGGTGAGAGCGCTCAAGAGCATCTCAATTCTTGATTCCACTGCCCAAGTAATCCTCCTCCCAGATGACCCTACTTGCTACTTGACCTGTTTCCCAGGCATTCTGGCTCCTGGTGACCTAGGATCTTTCTCATCCTTCAGGAGGATCACAAGCATGGCCTCAGAACGGGTGGATGACTCACTTGTCAGACTTCCCCGTGAGCTGGTGCTAGAACGACCTGTCCCCTTTGACAAGTTGCCTTTATCTCGTAGGAGCAAGATCATTTTTAATATCTTAGTGCTATCACTTAAGGCCTGGAGTGTTAGAGTTTATCTCCCCTCAAAGATCATCTGTCAGAGTTAGGGGGGTATTCTAGTCTCAAAAGTCCCAAGGGAAAAGTTCTGGGGACTGAGGGGGAGTGCAGGGAGAGGTAGAGATGAAGCCAGTCTGCAAATACTCCTGATCTGACTCATTCCCAAATGAGGGTGGAATTCTTTCTTCTGGAAAGGTCAGTGAAATTGTGGTGCCTGAGAGGAGAGAGAACTTTTTTTTTAATGAGAGAAGAGATAGACTCCCACATGTGCCCCAACCAGAATCCATCTGGCAACCCCCATCTGGGGGTTGATCCTTAAATCACCTGAGCTATTCTCAGCACTGGAGACCAACACTTGGACCAATGAGCTATCCTCAATGCTTGGGGTCAACGCTCGGACCAATTGAGCCACTGGCTACAAGAGGGGAATAGAGGGAGAAGGGGGAGAGAGAGGGGGAAAGAGGCAGGTGGTGGCTTCTCCTGTTTTCCCTGACCAGGGATTGAACCCAGGACTTCCATATGCTGGGCCAATACTCTATCCATTAAACCAACCAACCAGGGCCAAAAGAGAACTTTTTTTGTTTTGAGTAGCCATCCTATGTCTAGCATTGGGTCAGATATTAACAGCCATAATATCACTGAATTCTTACAATATCAGAGCCTAGTGTATGATATACCCTCATTAAACATAAATAAAATGCATGAATAGTTAAATTATTCTGAGAGGTATCATAGCCCCTTTCATAGAGAAGAGAGAACCAAGGCTCGGGGACAATAAACAATTTGCCCAAGTTCATATACCAGTGGAGCTAGGATGTGAGCCTAAATTCTTTTCTTCTGGTGCAATGGTCCTTCTCTTTCCCATTTTACAGGAACGTAGTACATTGGCCACAACCCTCTTTAGTCTCCCTCCAAACAGGAGCCCATTTAAACTAGGCTTGGGCATAATTTGATCTTATGAGATCTTTGTTTGCTCATCTATAAAATGGACTGGCTAGGAAACCTTCTGTGATGAAGGAAGAAGCTACTATTTCTTCCCTGGAGATATAGTAAAACTGAGATGATTTGTATGGAGATGCAGCTCACCTTCCTCCTAAATCCAAGACCTTGCACTTGGCAATAAACAGCACTAACGTGATGTTAACTCCATTTATATGGCTCTCTGCCCCAAGTGACGGTTTACATATATGCTCAATGTGTTTCACCAGGACCCAAAAGAGATGCTTTATTTCACTTTGGATTGGATACCTGGTAGCATCTCAGGCCATTCAGAACCATCACACACACACACACACACACACACACACACACACACACACATACACACACACACTCACACACTGGAACACAATAGCTGCAGGAGGTAGATGGAAGGATCCTGGCAGGGAGTCTCATTTTATGAGTGTAAATGGCAAGCAGCCTCTTGTTTCAACTTTAAGTTTCTTAAAGATGCTTTTAAAGGACCTGCCAGGTCCTTTACATCTCTTTACTCTTCACAACAATCCAATTTGACTGTGGGTGGTGGGCGTGCAATAAGAAATACAGGTCATGTGTCATAGAAATGTACACTTGAGACCTGTATGATCTTTTCAGCCATGGTCACCCCAATATATTTATTTTAAGAAAAAAATTCTTCAGATGAAAGTAGAGTTTAGGGTCCAAATTATTTGAATTGCTGTTCATAGCCTCTGCTTTAGTTTGACGAAGGAAAGACCTTTGTAGCCTGAAAAACATCAGTCAGTAAGTCCTATGCTACAGCCTAGATAGCTCCCAAAGTACATCAATCATCTACCCTAGCATAGTCACTGTTAACTTTCATTGGACAAAGTATTATATTCCAGGATCTGTGCTGAGGGCTCCAAATAAATTATCCCATTGAGCCCTCAACACAACTTTAATGAATTTTTAGTTATTATACCCATTTTGCAGATGTGAAAAATCAAGGCTTAGGAAATAAATAACTCATCCACAGCCACTCAGCCTTAGTGGAAGAAAGTTATGAACAAGTCTGCCTGAATTCTAACTACGCAGGACCACAGACTTTAGTGAGATGTGTTTTTAAGGATGCTGAACCGCTGGGGTGAAGGGGGTCAATAAGGAGACTTAAGTGGAGGGAGTTGTGCAATTTTTGGTGTACCATGGACAGTACGCAGTTGCGTGGATTCTTGAGCTAAGTTCCCTAAGAGGCAGAGGGGACAAGTCACAATCCTCTCTCATTCATTCTTTCATTCACGACTTAATTCAGACATTCAGTCAGCATGTCCTGGGCTATTTAGTGGACATACAAAATGAAATAACACCTGGCTTCTGCACTCAGTAGGCTCACAGTCTAATGGGAAAGGCAGACTTGTAAATTAACTCTTGTACTGCCATTACACACTTTGGTGAAAGGAAACTGCACGCTGAGGGGAGGGGCATCCAGATTTGATAAATTTACAGTGATGGAAGGAACAAAGGTCTTTGGATTTAATTTAAACAACAATAGAAACAACTGGATGTGAGTCCTGTTTGTGTGATCTTGAGCCACTTCAACCCGTTTGAGCTAGACTGTCATTTTCCCCCCTGAATTACAAAAATACCAGTCTAATTATGTTACAACCCTAAAAGGGTTGGTGGGAGGATTAAGTGAGTTCATGTAAATGAAAGCACTATTATTCATCATCATAATGACAAAGATGGAAAATAGTAAGTTTGAA
Organism: Rhynchonycteris naso; assembly: GCA_037038555.1. NCBI lineage: Eukaryota > Metazoa > Chordata > Mammalia > Chiroptera > Emballonuridae > Rhynchonycteris > Rhynchonycteris naso. Next base: position 275,885,353 of record CM072995.1, on the reverse strand, counting down.
AAAGCATGAAAGCAATGTGAACTTTCTATACTACAGGTTTAGGTAGCAAGCAGTGGGATAACATGGGTGTCGTAGCTCCAAGGAAATGAGTTGTCCTGGGGTTTTGAAATCACCAGCCACCCTTCAGGGAGCCAGGTTTCTCCATGTGGGAAAGAGAAAAAATGTTTTTAGAAATTGGCAGGGGTAATTCTTCCCAAGATAGAAGGATAAAATATAAAAAAATAACCAATACTTTTCATTAAATCTCAGAGAAATCAATTAATCTACTCATAAGTATTTATTGATCACAGCTGTGTATCCAGTGCTGTGGTGATTTCTATATAGAACTCCAAAGAGCTAAGGAGTTAGAGAGAAAGGAGTAAGATACATTAAATAATTAACCATCAAATAACACTAACTCCTCAATGGAGGAAGGAGGAACTTAGTCCGAGCTGGAACAGAGAAGATGCTCCCATGCAGAGGTGGGAGCTGATTACATCTTGAAGAAAGGCTAAGATTGGAAAAGCAGAGAGGAGTGTAGAAGAAGTGACAAAAAAGAATGAAGGGAGTAAGGCTAGCAAACTTGGAGAAAAATAATGAAAGGGTGGGAACAAAAGGAGAAGGGAAGTAAAGAGAGAGAAGTCTGAATAGAAGAGTTAGAGCACTCAGAGCAAGGCTGGAAGACATCTGGAAGAGACTGGCCCCATTGAAGCTGAATCAGTGACAGCAGGAGAGTTTCCATGAAGCCAAATCATATTCCAAGCCGAGGAGTCTGGACTGAGACAGCTGCCAGATGGACTGCTTGGTCCATTCAAGGCAGGGATGGTCAGGACAGAATAATTTTGCCCAGTAATAGTTTACAGGGTGGCTTGACAGAGAACCAATAACAAGAAAAAGAAAGCCCCAAATCAGAGACTCCCTGTGATCTATGTGACATTAACAAGGGCCACCATCTGCAAAGACTAAGAGCCAGGAGCAGATCTATGGGGACATAAGGGACGTGGAATATTAGAAATAAAAATGACAAATGAAGAAAAAGAAAAAAGTCAAAGAATCCTGCTAGGTGAGAAACTTGAGGAAAATTATTCCCCCGGAGTGGCAGCGGAGGACACACAACATATTTGGAAAGAGGAAGTGCGTGATGACTTCAAGTGCAAATGTTTTCAGTTTGAGGTGATGGGCAGGTCACTGCCCTGGGATGAGACTGGCAGTTGGGATGAGATAGAATGGCAGAGGTGAGACCAGCGGACATGACGTACACATGACAGCTATACAGGAGGAAACAGCAAGTTCTTGGAGGGACAAAGAGAGAAGGACTAAAGAAAGGTCCTCAGAGAATCCTCATATTTAAGAAGGCAGGATGAAAAATGACACATCAAAGAGAAGGAGCAATCCCAGAAATGGGAGCAGAAGCCTCAAAATTGGGTATACAAAGACCGAAGTATGAGAGAACCCCACAAAGAAGGGAATTGTCAGCAGTGCCACACCACGGAGGTCAAGAATAATGGAGCAGAGGGCAACAAAAGGCTATTTGTTTTGCAAGAAGACAGATCAATATAATTTGGGAAGAAACACCAGCTTGTATTTAAACCAAGACTGGGATATCAGAAAGTGAAGAGATCTGCAAAGACTGTCAGTTTGAAAGATTTGCCAAGAAAAAAAAAAGAGGGGATTAGGAGGAATAATGGGGTCAGACACGGGGCTTTGGGGGAGCTGTACGCTGCAGCGCAGGGAGAGAAAGAGTGAAGCTGGAAGAGTTAGAGGAACCAGTGGTATCTTGTGGAAACAAAGTCCCAGAGGAGACTCGGGTCCAAAGTTCACACAAAGCAGTTATCTTGAAACAGGAGGGAAGAAATATTTCCTTTGAGAATAAAGGGAAATGTCCACTTCAGAGACAGAGCTTTTATGTGGTCAAATGAGAGTACAGGAGATGTCCCCAAAGATGGCTTTACCTCCCACTGATCTGGAATGACCATGGAGCATGAGTGAGAAAGAAGTCTGTGGTGGCTTAAATTACTGAGGGTTTCAGATTGTTTATTTCAGCATAACCCAGTTCATCCTGACTGACTACAAGGAGAAAGTTACCTCCTGAGATTAGGACAGCAGGAACTGGGATTTTAAGGGGAAAAAAAAGTATGAAATAATAACTGCAAGTTGTTATCCAAGTGATTCAGAAAGATACAATTTGCCAACATGTGCTTTCAAAATTTCAGACCTAAGGAAAAGTTCAGAAACTAGTATAATAACCACCCACAGACCCTTCGCCCACCCACCATTAATGATCCCATCAATGATTACACTCTGTATTTAGTGAACCAAATTCGCCCTGGGAGGAAATAGGAGTTTTAGCATGTAAGGAGATCTGCTTGGTTGGAGAACACAGGTCTTTGCTTGACGTTATCTGTGAATATGTCATGGTAAAGGTGTAGTGATGATGATGATGATGGTCAAATTGATAGCAATGAAAAGGAAGATGAATTATGCAGAAAATCAAAGGAAAGCGAAAATTTTTAGATATTAAATGATCAACAAAGAAAACTAGCAATATCATTAGGCAATGTAAAGAATTGATATTAATTAGACTCTTTATACTCTACCAAAAATGTTTAACTACCATGCATTAAATAATAAATCATCTAATCTATATGAAATTAATTTGCTCTAGGTTCTCTACACATAGATGCTCTATTAGCTTGGCCAACTCCTCCCAACTTTAATTAGAGTTGGCATTGGCGATGGAGTATTTACTTATGGACCAGGTGCAATTAAAAAGAAACGGGCTATGTTCACACTAGAGAATGTCAAGAGGGATTTCAAATTCGTGAGGCTGAGAAACTGAGAATCTCAGAACTAGTGTAACCTTGGTAGGCACTTATTTCAGTGGACCCCCTTCTATCATCAGGGTCTATGATGACTATAACACGAGGCTGTGTGCCAGTCTCAGTATTTCTGGATGGCTAACAGAAACACTAGATTCATTCATGATACAGCACATAGTCTAGAGAAAATATTAGAGATTTCTATTTTTGTGTTTTATCTTTGGCTGGGATTACATAAACTCTTTACAGTAACATTGATTATATTCTGCTGACTAGATGCTCCAATAGTAGTTGATACGCCCTTGATGAAAAAAAAAGAATAAAAAATGATTTTTTCTTTAATCAATTAGTTTATTCGGTAGAAGGGATTTTTTAAAATAAGGGGGAAGAGCAAAGCGCTAAGAAACTAACTGTAGACACCGTTAGAGTGAAAAGATAAAAAAAAATACTGTTCTTGCCCTACCCCCTCATTTTTTAGATGATGAGATTGCCCAAGTGACATACCCAAGTTCACACAGTTATTAAATGAAAGCAATTAACAACAATCCTAGTATATCAAAGGTGAGTAAATTTTAGCTAGCAAATTTGCTGAGCTAAAAGTGGAACCTCCCTGGTGACAGACAGCAAGCCTCAAGCAGGGGAGCCAGTTAGGAAGCTGTTGTTTGTAAACCAAGGGGAATGGCTGTGTCCTGAATTTAAGCAGTAAGTAGACTGGAGTGTTATGTAGGAGGTACAATCAGCAGGCCTCAGTGACTAAGTGGCTATTGGCTTGGGGGTGTGGAATGCTGGAGAAGGAAGGGAAGACTCAGAAATGACGTTTTAAAAAATGACATTCAGACTCTCCATGGCCACTTCTGAACGGGTGCTGTTTGTGGGAAGGAAGGAGCACGAAGGGGAAACTAGAATGGAAGACAAATACTAGAATATGACCTCAGAAGGCATAGGAAGGCTGAGAGCCTCAGATTCATTTCTGGCCCTAAAGGATTCTTCAGTCCTTGTAAAGCCAGGGGCAGAAAGATGGGGAAGTGTTCCCAGCCTGCTCTCTCCAGCTCCGCGTGGGCAGACAGAGGTCTCTGCTCAAGGCGGACACCAGGGGTCAGTGCTACCCCAGCTTCTCGACATCAGGGTCCACAGGTGTCTTTCCTTTAGCGTCTGTTCATTAGCTAGAGAATTTAAGAGAACTCTTAAAAGGCAGATTCGTTATGATAACAGCATTTACAAGCAGTTGTAATTACGGTGTATGGAAAACAATTATTCCCTCCTAAAACGGCTCTTTTAATTTTCTCTTATTTGTCCCATAGTGAATGTTAAGTAAGCCTCATTGCCTCACATAGTGCCTTGGATTCACGCGGCGAGACTCCTAAACATCGGCTCCGGTGAATGAGACACCGCGACCCAGCCCCACCCCGGCCATAGCCTGCCCAGATGCCGAACATAACCCCTCCCCACCCACTGGGGGGACACTTCCTCTTCCAAAAGCCACCCAAGAGCCTCTTCCCCTATGAAAGCTTCCCCTCCAGCCCCCTCTCTCTCCTCCCACCATCTTTAATGGTACCAGGTTCCTTGAACAAACATTTTCACTTGTGGAGCTTTCATCTTTTTTTGTTTGTTTGTTTAAATGTCGTTCTTTACATGTAAGATCTTTATATTCCTTGAAGGTAAGGACCTCACTTTCTGCCTCACCAGTCCCCAGAGCTTGGCTTAATACATGGAAAAACTTGATTAGTCAATTTTGAGTTAAACAAATGAATGCCCGAGCCTGAAGAGCAGACTGGCTAAAGTGTATGGGGGACAGGACAAAGGCAAGGATGAAGCACCAAGGAAGACTTTCGATGTGGCAGGAAGTCACGGGAAGGCACTGACCCCGTCTGAGTTTCTAGAGAGACAGTGGGATATGATGCTGAGATCTCCACTGGACCAGCTGACATGTGGGGTCCTTAATGTCAGACACAGAAGAATAGATTTGATGAGACAGGTGACAGAGACCAGTGTAGATTTTGGTTCTGGTTACTGTGAAAATAGCTGATTTCTGCTTTTCTCTCAGCCCATAACTGAGCACACTGCTCTCCTAACAAAGGCCACAAAAAACCCAGGTGCTTTCTGAAAAGATTGGTTTAAAAAATAGTTTAGTTTCCATCTCTCCAACCTCCACCAAGGGACATGGGAGAAGCAGTAGCAGTCAGGAGCCGAACTTACCAGCTTTCCAAGGAGCTACATTACAGCATGGCGCTTTGAAGAAATATATCCTGATTCTAAGTGTTGTGAGCTGTGGTGAGGATGCGGAAAGGCAGGACACAGCAGGGTCTCTGATTCCGCCTCACAGGAGGATAGGTGTCCTCAGAACCAGATTCGAGGGGAGGTGGGCAGCGATGAGAAACAAAACAAACTTTCACAATCAGAAGCAATGACATTTAATAAAGTGATTAGGCAGTGACATTAAGGAAGTTCTTGGAGTGATTAATGGGAGTGGATGAAGGCCAGATCTGTTAGGGGAGGGATGTGGAGGGCTGTTCTTTTGATTAAAAAGTGTGTGTTGCGGGGGGGTAAGCGTGGGCTTAGGGGAGAACTGAAATTTCAGGGAAGTGTTATTAATTGATTGTCCTTGGCCTTAAAGCGGACATGACGGTTAAATAGCTCTCTCCTTTCATTGCGGTAGTGAGTGGGAGAAAGGAGTGTCACGTGAGCGAGAGTCCAAGAGCCCTTGCTGGAATCACACACTCTGTTGTTTGCAGATACATTAGATTCTTCTCCCTCCACCAACCCCCTTGTCTTGGATCAGCTGCTAAAGTAACTTCTGGATCCCATTGTCCTCTTACTGCTGGGGAATGGAGCAGTCCTGAGAACTTCTGTAGCTTCATCCTTAAGTCCCCGTTGGCAATTCTATGTCCATGAGAGTGAAGAAAAGGGGCTCGAGTGTTCATTCTCTACCTGGGTTAAGAGCTCCATCACACAAATCAAGGGTGATGAAGAAAGACCGATGTAAGCACCCTGCTAAAACCAGTGACCTTTGAAAAGTGTTTTATCTAAGAATCTGAGAACTAACAGGAGGCTTAAAACCTTCCTGACTGACAAGTCTCAGGATTTTAGATTTCAAGGACCAGCAAAAAAATAAAAAATAAAAATTTTAAGGAAAGATTAATATTTTAATATTATCAAATGTTTATCGTTTGGTAGCTTACTTTTTGACCATTCATAGACCCACATAACTGGGAGAAGGTTTTCACATACAGTTTCTGACATGCCAGCAGAAACTGACTTGATGTGGCAAATGACTATAGCTAATGCTCAGTGAGCACTCACTAGGGGTTAGTGAAATGGAAGTAATAAACCTTACAATGGTTTATTTTATTTCATTCTATTTTTTTTATGCAATGGCTTATTTGAAGAACCTGAGGTACATAGACATTAAGTGACTTGTCCAAGGTCTCACAGCAGTAGCTTGTGGAGTAGGGATTCAAACTCAGGCCCCTCTGGACAAGGTCTCCAGCTTTCATGTGGGTCACCTGACTGACAAGGACAACCTGTGGATGAAAGGACCCATCAGTCTGAATCCTTGGTTGGGGTGTGTGTGTGTGTGTGTGTGTGTGTGTGTGTGTGTGTGTGTATGAGAGAGAGAGAGAGAGAGAGAGAGAGAGAGAGAGAGAGAGAAGTCTTACATCTTCACCACAATGTAAATCTTAACTCGTTTGGTTCCTTGGGAGCCTTTGTGAACATAACAAAGTATATTTCATTATCTATTTTAATATAAAGAATTCTGTAGAAAAGTAGACAATCATTATTAATAATAATTATAATAGCTAGTATTTATTTGCACTTTTACACACATCAATTCATTTAATCTTCATAATAACCTCAGTAGCTTCATAAGATTATTACACTGTTTAACAGATTATTTTTGTTTTATAGAGTAAACTGGGACTCAGAGAATGTAGAGGGTATTGCCCCAAGATCACAGAATTAGTGACTGGAGCTAGGATTCCAGTCAAAGATAAATATGAGTTCCTCGGGGCTGGATCATTCCGGGCTTTCTGGAAGAACACAAATTTTAAAGTATACAATTAGGTGCAAATGTGAAGACTTATTTAGAATGAGGAAAGAATTCATAACAAGTTGTACGTTTTTAAAAACTTATATATATTAAACATTACAAAATCCAGAAAATATTTTTATTAGTTAACTGCCTGGCACATTTTTACCTTCCCCTTTTACCTTTTTTAGGGGGAGGTGTAGAATTACTCTGTGTGTGTGTGTGTGTGTGTGTGTGTGTGTGTGTGTGTGTGTGTGTGTTTACCAGAGAAGCTTTATTCAAAGAACAATGACAACGGTATGGACTGGCTACAGGAATTTTTAGTCATACAAAATAACTAAGTGTTCTATGCATTTTTGTTCATTTGTTTGTTTGTTTTTAGAAAGAGAGACAGAGAAACAAAGAGACAGAAAAGGAGAGAGATGAGAAGCATCAATTTATAGTTGTGTCACTTTAGTTGTTCATTGATTGCTTCTCATACGTGCCTTGACCAGGGAGCTCCAGCCGAACCCCTTGCTTGGACCAGCAAATTTGGGCTCAAGCCAGTGACCTTAGACTTCAAACTAGCAACCTTTGGGCTCAAGCCAAAGACCATGGAAACATGTTTATGATCCCACCCTCAAGCTGTAGAACCTATACTCAAGCCAGTGACTTCAGGATTTTGGACCTGGAAACTCAGCATTCCAGGTCAACGCTTTAGCCACTGTGCCACCATTGGTTAGGGCTGTGTGATTTGTTCTTCTCATCTCTTCCTGGAGATTACAGGCCATGGGGAGGTGGCTGAAGATGAACAATGGATGTAAAGAGAGATGCGGGGCAAACTGATGCCAACAGCAAGAGCCGCAAACCCACAAGTTGGGCAGAAAATCATGTCAGCTTTTGTCTAGCAGCATGCACACATGACAGAACTGAGGCCTTTCATCTTGGAGTTAATTGTGCCTGCCTGCCCTGGGTGTTACAGAAGCCAACAGAAGACCTGGGAGAAGATGAGCAGCCGCCATCCCCTTGCTGCCTCGGACCTCCAGGTTGACTCAGCAGATCAGCAAACAACATGCATGAGCTCCAGTATAGCCACTGCTTCCTTTCCATCTTCCACAATCTTCCACAAAAGACTCCCAGGGGCCCATATCATAGTCATAAATATGTAAGTGAACATTGTGAAAAGTGTGTTTGGGACCATTCAAGGGGACACATAACAAAGCAGGATCATGTTTTCTGCTGATGGTGATTCTATGGTCATTAAATGTCAAAGTATCTGGTTGGTTGCTCATGTTAGGTCCTTTGTATTGACTCTGATCATCTGTCTACATGCTGTGTCAACATTTGAGAAAGGGTGTTGAGCTCTCAAACTATATTTTCATTTTTCTATTTCCCCAGCTATACATTTCAAAGTGCTTCCAATAAAAAAATATATAAAATAACCACTTAATTAATGTTTGAAATTTTAGTGGTTTTTTACTCTGATTGCCTCTTCATATAATATTGAGGTAGAAGAGCTCTTGGTCTTAATTAATTGCAGTTTTTATATATACTCATATATAATAAAATATGTAAATATGTATACAATCATATTTATAAAATATATTTGTTTTCTACATGTAAAATATACAAATACATATATAATGTATAATTTTTTAAATAAAATATACGACCATATGAGTCCATTGGGAGGGCACCTCCCAGGGCCTTGGAAGGGACTCATGCAAATGAAGCCCTTGACTTAAGTTTTTTCCTTTGATTCTAGCCCAGATTTGTCTATAAAGACCCAAATCTTGATCACTACATTATTTCTTCAGTGAGAAAATCAGGACCAGAATTCAAGAGTCATCCAAATACAAGTGTTTTCTGCTTTGTTTAAAGAATGATGCTATATCCCAGACTTCCCCTGTGACCCAGCTAAGGCATCAACATTTCTCAGTCAGTCCCAGAATGTATCCTGTATTTTGTTCAAGAAAAAAATGTGACCATTCAATCAAACCTCCCTACCCCAATGTTAAGGGGGAAGCAGGTGAACATTTGAAGGAAAGCTAAGGTTGTGTAATCCCTGCTTTAAGGAAGGAATTGGACTACCTCCCCTTCCTGCAGGGTTATTCCATTTACCTCTACCTTCCCCAGCAGAAAGAATTCTGCCAGAGTGGAATTCATTCATCTAATTTCTATTCCCTCATCAATTCTGTACAGACCGGATTCACTCAACAAGTTGTCCATCACAATCCTGAAAGAATAGTGAACAAATCAAGCATGGTTGATATAAACTCCACTAGATTAAAATATAAAAACAGAAGCCTGAAGGTCTAGCTCCTGGCTAGACTCCTTTCATCAGAGCTGGTGGTAAAGAGAGAACATAATAATGATATAGAATGGTTGCCATATACCTGGTTTTCTGCCAAGCACTTTACTCAAAGAATCTCATAAAATCCCTCTCAATAACCCTGGAGGTAGGGACTTAACCACTGTGATATCACAGAGGCAATGTCATTCTAGCAAATGACAATCATACTCTTGGGTCAGTGACCTTCACCTAGAAAATGGAGGAGGTAAAGGGATAGAGATGAACCAAAGTGTCTGCAAATAACAAGCGAGACAGCTGAGAATCTGCTCACAAATACTGCTGTTCCTCTGTAGGCTCCACATCTCCACCCAGTGGCTGGGAAGGTGTGTGGGGGGAACTATTTAGTAAATGTCATTTAATGCCAAGAACAACCAAACAAAACTTTCCATAAAATTTTTACCACTTTTTCTTGAGATTTTTAATCAAGAAAAACATTCCTATATTCCTTCCCCAATAAATCCTGGCTTCCAACCATCCATATTAATCACTTCAAAATGGCCTGAGAACTTATTTAATGTCACTGCTTAATCACTTTATTAAATGCCACTACTCCTAAATGTGAATGTTTGTGTTTATCTCATCTCTAATATCTTTTATAGAGCCTAATCTAACAACCCTAACTCTTTTACAAAAGAATGAGTTTTCCACTGTGCACCCTACTTGTTACTCTTCACCACGAAGACCAAAGGGCAAATTCTGAGATACATCAGAGCAACCAGCCCTTCTCACATGTCCCTTCCGGTCACACCATCTCAAATCCGATCATAGTAAGTTATTGCTATAGAGTCAGTATGGCTCTCTCCAGATCCCTCCCTTATAGGGGTAACAATATTCTAACTTTAATTTCCATTTTGAGTTGTTATTTGTCCTAAGCAAAGAAAGAAAGCAAGAAGCTTCAGGAATAAGGGGTCATTGAGTGAATAAGAATTTTTTTAAATTTATTTTTATTTTATTCATTTTAGAGAGGAGACACAGAGTGAGAGAGAAAGAGAGAGAAAGAGAGAAAGGGGGGAGGAGCTGGAAGCATCAACTCCCATATGTGCCTTGACCAGACCAGTGCAGGGTTTTGAACTGGCAACCTCAGTGTTCCCAGGTCGACGCTTTATCCACTGTGCCACCACAGGTCAGGCCAGTGAATAAGAATTTTTAAAAAACAGAGAAAAGTAGATTCTGTCACCAACAGAAGTGTTAACAAAACAGATTTTGCTGCATGATTAAAACTAAGATGTAGTCATATGTCTGAGATTAGACATAATGCCCAACCTCAACGGAGGAAGGCGTAAGTGTGAGAAGATGGTGACTTGCGCAACTGGTTCAGGATGAGTCTGCTCATCAGGAGAGAGACAGTGTTTTTTGTTTTTCTTTTTTTAATTGTAGTTGATATATTCTTAGAGAGATAGAGAAAACTAAACTCAGTTACTGAGTGTTTTCTCTATCTTACGAAGACAAATTCCCCTGAACAAATATTTTTGTTCCAGGGATGAAAAACTGATTTCTATGTGCCTGCCCATGCCATTTGATTGGTAATGGCTTGCTGAAGCACTGAGCTAGGAAGGGCTCTGAGACCTTAGCCATTGCAGCTAGAAAGAGAGCTGTGATGAGCTAACAAGGCCTGCTGCAGGGAGGGGGTGAGGGGGATAGAGGTGCTATAACTTTCAAGTGCCTGCTGACCATGCACTGACACACTGGCTAATCTACCCACTGCTGCCATGACAACAGGAGAAAGGCAAGGAGGCCCCACCTTTTATTTCATTCAACCATTAAATCTCCTTTCTCACGGAAATTTGGAACTGACATTATTGGTGGCATATATTTAAAAGGAATCTTACAGCCTGACCTGTGGTGGCACAGTGGATAAAGTATCGACCTGGAACGCTGAGTTCTCTGGTTCAAATCTCTGGGCTTGCCCGGTCAAGGCACATATAGGAAGCAACCACCATAAGTTGATGCTTCCTGCTCCTCCCACCTCTTTGTCTCTCTCTCTCTCTTCTCTCTAAAAATCAATAAATAAAATCTAAATAAAAAGGATCTTAGAGATCCTCTACACCTAACTCTTCACTTTATGAATAAAGAAACTAAAAATAGAAGAGGTGATTTACTTATTATTATTGTTTTTAATTTTATTTTATTGATTTGAGAGATAGAAAAGGAGACAGCAGGAAATAGACAAGAACATGTGTTCCTGTGTGTGCCCTGACCAGGGATTGAACTCATACACTCTAAACAACCAAGCTATCTGGCCAGGGTTTATTATTACTTTAAAAACCCATATTTTTAAGTGCACATTTCTGCATATAGGGTTATTTTATTGCTTAACCCAGAACAGATTACTGAGAGAGTCACCATAAAATAATGGTTTCAGAATGCTTTTCTGTTGACATTCATTATATAAATAATAAAGATGGTTTTCTTTGTAGGGAAAATCCTGGCTTCCAACCATCCATATTAATCACTTCAAAATGGTCTGAGAACTTATTTAATGTCTTATTAAATCACTTAGCCAACAAAAGTGGCTATTGAGAAAATGATCTTTCTGCTTAAGGATTTAGAAATATGGGGGGAAGTCACATTTTAGAAACTCAAAACTAAGTTTGATACTCATAATGAAGTAGAAATTTGGTAGTATAAAATGTAAACAAAGACTTGTTTTTAATACCAACAGCTTGACTTCTCCCCCTCATAGGGTCCACAGCCCTAATAAAGCGTATGTTTCCCCATCGTTGCAAACGGAGCGTGTTGCACAGTGCTGGTAGTCAGTTTCAGGCTGAGGCTTGTGCACGGGCTTGTCTTGGGCAATAGTTTGAGCTCTTCACACCTTTGTTCTAGTGCCTCTTTCTGTGAACTTTGGCAAAGGAGCATCTCCTCCTCTGCAGAATTATAAAGAAACTTCACAAGTATTACAGAGTATGCAAACCCTGCTCAACAGGTCCAGGAAAAAGAGAAGCCATCAGCTGGGGCATGTGGAGGAAATGCTAAAGTGGACGTGAGACATGGGGAGGGGTGAGCTTCTTCTGACATAGAGGGGTCCAGGACATGGTGGACACTAGACAAGATTTATCACTCTTCTCATCCCCAAGCATGTCAACTCGTTCTTGAGAGGATGGAGGGGTGGGGAGTGAAGAATCCCTAAAGGAAGATGTCTTATCAGAAACCTATGTAGCTTAAGATTCAGGTAGGTTGTATTTTTTATTTTGACTAAGGTTGGGATTTGAGGAGACAAATCAGTTTAATAGTCAGGTTGGTTCAATCTCTTTCTAGAATTAGATGATAGATGATAGATAGATAATAGATAGATAGATAGATAGATAGATAGATAGATAGATAGATAGATAGATATGGAGCAAGCAAGCTGTCTGTAAAGTTAGTATTACAGAATAACATTTTGTTTTCTGGACCATAGTTTAAGACACTGAAGTGTCAGTGCCTTGACAGAAAAAGGCACACACATGTACTATCTATACAAGCTACCTGGATGCTTCTTGATTTATCAAACTTACTTTTCACTAAAAACAGAGGCAGAGAAAGAAAGATGCTCAGAAATAAACCAGGCCAACATCGATAACAAGGAGAGAAAAATAACAGCAGAAGTGATGCCTGGTGCTTTATAATGGAAGTAATTGGAAAGAGTGCTGAAAATAATACTGACAAAAGTCTGTGTGGCCTCAGTGCATTTCTCCCCTGGGTAGTAAACAAAGATAGGCATCCTCGCTCTCAAAAGCTCTCTCATTTCACAAACATGCTGTTCATTCCCTCATTCTCAGAAGACCTTCTCATCCCATCATCTCCAACTGTATTTCTCTACTTCTCCCTTGGAAAATGTCACTGATTTTTTCCTTGCAGTTTTCTCAGACTCATACCTTTATCAGCTCATGGAGACACCGAGAACCTCGGTGGTGCTAAACCTAATAGTTCTCAGCTTCCTTGAATGAGTAACAGAGCAAATATCCAACCATATGTACATACGGCGATAGCCATACTGATCGATAAAATACAGGGTGGGGCAGAAGTAGGTTTACAGTTTTTTCTATGGAAAATAAAACAACGATAAATAAATAATAATACAAGAATAAACTCTGCTTCACGTACTGACAACTGTAAACCTACTTCTGCCCAATCCTGAATGTCCACATCACTGGTAGTCACATTTTTGAGCCCTCTGATTGCCCCAACAACCATTACTTCTTCCTGAAACTCACTACTTACCTTCTCAAAATCCAGAAATTAAAGCGTTAATCCTAGGACTATAGGAAATTCCAGGTCCCTACTCCAGCAGGCAATAGGCAGATTTTATTTCCATTGGTCATCAATAGTATATGTGCTATTTATACCCCTCAAAGGTCCTACCTCCCTGGCATCACCCTACTACTTACCCCCCGCCAAGCCCTGCCTATACTCCACACACAGCCTTGAGGTTTTCCAAGTGGCAGTATTTAGGGGGCTTCTTGGTGATCCACCAGTCTCTACGAATGCCAATCAGGCCACCATAACTTTCATGAGCCAACCTCATATCCTGGCTCTAGCAGGCCCAGATATTTGTAGAAAATGCCCCTGATAGCACCGGTATTCAAGTGAGCAAATGCCTAAGCTCCTCCATCTGACCTCCAGTGCCCTAGTCTCATGCCACTGGTACTCCTAGTGGAGCCTTCTCAGGGCTAGACAGGACTGACTATGGCTTCCCTAGGGCTTTGAGGCAGAAAGGATGTGGAAGAGGTGGGAGATCAGGTGGGTGGGAAGAAATTGATAGCCTCATTGGAGACCTAGATTCCAAGGAGACCCAGAGTATGGGTCATTGTTAAATTTCACCTCCATTAACTAGACAAGCTCATTATAACCCACCAAAAACTCACCCATCACAAGAATAAAAATAAAAGCAATCACCTATACTATTTTCTCTGTGTCTGGTAAACAGAAACTTATTTAAGTACCTAATGATTATTATTATCCCCATTTTTACAGATAAGATAACTGAAGCACAGAGAGGTTATATACAATGTAAACGGCAGAACTAATATTCAGGTGCAATCATGTGAGATTCTTGCAGCCACTGTGGTGCTTGGCCTCTCATTTAGCCTGAAGGACTGAATTCCACCCAATTAAAAATGATATTTCAAAATGGTTTTCTTGACTTAGTTTATAAGAAAAATTTTTAGTGCACAAAATCTCAGTAATATGAGGACTAAAACATTGGAGAGGGTAGAACATTTTTAATGTATATAATTGCTTTTCAATAGAAGCTGAGGAAATCCGGCTCTGTGATCTATATATATTATTGTTGTGAATCCGACACTCTAGGTCACCAATGGCTATTAATTTTGTGGGGAAGTTTCCATGTGTTTGATGCAGTCTTCTTTATGAAAGCAAAGCTCAGACAGGGGCATCATTTAGCCAGTTACAGCCTGCTCTACTGAAAGATTGCACCAACAACTTCTAAAAATTGACAAAAGATTTGGAATTTATTAGTGATTAAATGAACAATTTGTGCTATGACTATGTCATATGAGGGAATGATATTTAACTTAGCTTTTTTAAAGGATAAAGGGGAATTTATTTTAGGTTGTTATATTCACACTTTTACATTAATTTATTTCACCATGCTGATTGTTAAATAGTTTCACTATCACTTTACTTTTCATTGGCATTTGACACCTCCCTCCTCCTTTAGAACACATTTTTTCTTTTCTTTTCTTTCCTTTTTTTTATGAGAGGAGGGGAGATAGTGAGGCAGACTCCCATGTGTGCCCAGACCAGGATTCACCTGGCAACCCCATCTGGGTCCAATGCTCAAGTAATTAGCTTATTTTTAGCACAGTGGTTCTTAACCTTTTTTGAGGTACCGAACCCACCAGTTTCATATGCGCATTCACTGAACCCTTCTTTAGTGATAAATAAAATATGATTTTCTTTTCCAAATTCAAGACATAGGTATATGTTTTTTTACTGGTGCACAAAATGAGCCGTGCATGAACATCACCTTGCTCAAAGAACAAAACCAACAAAGTGCATGAACTCACAACAAATTACGGTATTACTTTATTCTGGCCTCCGCGGCAGAGGCTTCTCCGAACCCCTGAGACCGACTCATTGAACCCTTAGGGTTCGATAGAACACAGGTTAAGAACCACTGGTTTAGCACCTGAGGCTGATGCGCTCCAATGGAGCTATCCTCAGTGCCTGGGGCTATGCTCAAACCATTGAGCCACAGTCTGTGGAAAGAAAAGAGGGAGAACAGGGGGAGGGGAGGGAAAAAAGAAGCTGATGGGTGCTTCTCCTGTGTGCCCTGAGCAAGAATCAAACCCAGGATGTCCATAGGTCAGGTAGACAGTCTACCACTGAGCCACCGGCCAGGGCCTAGAACACATTTTCAATCAACTTAATGCTGCACACTCTCATTTTTCCTCCCAGGTTACCATGGGAACCTGTCAGCTTCCTTTGTTGCTATTCTTCATCTTGTTGATCTCCAACCCAGTATCATGGCTTTCAATACCGTCCATATACTGGACACTCACAAATGTGTGTCCAGTCTCACTCTCTCCTGGACATCAGAGTATACTATAGCAGATAGTAACTGGACAGCTTTGCTTGGGTGTCTAAGAGGCATCTTAAATCTGGTGTGTCTAAAACTCAGTTCTTGATCTTCTCCAAACTCCCAGTTCTCCCACTGTGTTCAATGGCAGCTCTATTCATCTCACTCCAACTCCAGACCTCAGTCACTCTTGACTCATCTCTTTCACATCTCACATCCAACCTATCAGTAAATACTTTCAAATTTATCTTCAAAATAGATCCAGAACTGGACTGCTTTCTACTGGCCCCTGTTCTGTTATTCTGGACCATGTTATCATCATTTTCACCTGGGTTGTTAGCAGTATCTCCTTCATGGTCCCCCTCATTCCACCCTTACTCTCTAACCCTGTATGATTGATTTTTTGTTTTTTTTTACAGGGTCAGAGAGAGAGTCAGAGAGAGGAATAAATTGGGACAGACAGACAGGAACGGAGAGAGGTGAGAAGCATCAATCATTAGTTTTTCGTTGCCGTTGCAGCACCTTAGTTGTTCATTGATTGCTTTCTCACATGTGCCTTGACCATGGGCCTTCAGCAGACCGAGCCACCCCTTGCTGGAGCCAGCGACCTTGGGTCCAAGCTGGCAAGCTTTTGCTCAAGCCAGATGGGCCCACGCTCAAGCTGGCGAGCTCGGGGTCTAGAACCCGGGTCCTTCTGCATCCCATTCCGACGCTCTATGCACTGAGCCACTGCCTGGTCAGGCTGTGTGATTGATTTTTAAAGGGTGCGAGGCAGATCATGTAGCTCTGCAACTCAGAATCTTCCAATGACTTCCACTTAATCCAGAGTATGAGCCTCTGCTGTTGGAGTGATCAACTAGAGTTTTCATGAACTGACTGCCCATTCTCTGTCTGACTCATCTCCGCCCTTCACTGGGCTTCAACTACAGTGTCAGTGTTTCTATGCCTTGCACATGCCAGACACACTCCTATCCTGGGGCCTTCGCATCAGCTGTTTTATCTGGCCAGGAAGTTCTTCTCTTAGACACACATGTAGTATTCCCACTCTTCATTCATACCTTTTTGTTAGATGTCGCTGTATTAGAGTCCTATTGCTGCTATAACAAAAACACAGCATAGGTATTATCTCTTAGCTCTGAAGGTCAGAAGTTGTAAAATCAAGGTAGTAGCTGGGCTGTATTCCTCGGGAGGTCATTTCCTTGCCTTTTCCAGATTCTAGAAACATCGGCATTCATTGACTTCTGGACTCATGGAAGCTGGCAGCATCTCATCTTCACATCCCTCTTTCTCTGTCACACTATGTTTTCTGACTCTGATCCCTCCTGCCATGCTCTTAAAATAATGCTTATAATTATATCAGGTCCACACCCATACCATCCAGGCTGATCTCAACCATCTCATGGTCCTTCACCGTCCTTTTGCCGTGTATGGTAATACGCTTACGGTATCTGGGGATAAGGAGGTAGGCATCTCTGGGGGCCATTATTGAGCTTACCACCGTGACCTTCTTCATAGACCTTCTCTAACTTCTCTAACAAAAATGTTTAAGTTTACAAGTTTCATCCTCCCACCAGAAAGCCTCCCTTTCTGCTTAATTTTTCTCCACATCACTTATCACCACCGGACATACTATATATCTATAATGAAGGAGGTGGGGGAGGTGAGGGAGGGGATACAGGGATAAATGGTGATTTAGGGTGACAAACACACAACACAATATGCAGGTGATGTATTATAGAACTGTACCCCTGAAACCTGTACAATTTTTTTAACCATTGTCACCCTAAGATGTTCAATTAAAAAACAGAAAACAATAATGAAAGTGATAAACATTTTTAAAATGTGGTGAGAAAAATAATTAACCAGCTGCCAAAAAAAGCTTTTATTATGTATAAGCTGTATTGATTTCATTATTTATTTGTAAAATAAACAAATGTTATGAAACGTTTAGAATGCACAGGCAATAATTATAACAGTGACTTCCCCTGAGTTGCACATAAACCTAAATAACCTTTTCCAGGAATGGAACTGCTTTGGGGAGAGTCATCCATTCTCTTTTGTCTTTGATAAAGAATATTTGTGAAGCAACTTACTGGAGTAAAGGTTATACTTTCAACCTTTACGATTTAATCTGTAAAATTCCTTCTGCATGCCGTTGCCACCTGCATCCTAGTATCCTGGTGAAACACACTGAGATGATTATTTCATATATAGTGTGGTGTTTGTAATTTTACAATTATGAAAAACACCGTAATGTGTTATAATTTACCGTATTTTTCGCTCCATAAGATGCACTTTTTCCCCCAAAAGTGAAGGGGGAAATGCCCATGTGTCTTATGAAGTGAATGTTCACTGTTTTTTTAGCTGCTGCAGGGCTCTGTGCCAGTAAACATATGTAGAATGAGCACCAGTGGGAGTATAATCATACCCGCCATGGGAGCATGGGCATCTGCTGAGTGATCTCCTGGTTCCAGTTTCCACAGTTGCATGCAGCACCAGAGGGGAGGAGAGCAATGTTGTGTGGGCATATTCATCTGGCATCATCGAGGGCAGACGTGAGAGGTGCGCTGGATGGCAGATAAGGGAGGGGCCAAGGGTGCGAGGCAGGTGCAGTGAGCTGGGAAGCCAGTGTGGGCACAGGCAAGGCAGTGGCAGACAGAGCAGGCTGTGCTGCTCATCTCCATCAGTTTACTCCAGCTCTAATCCAGGTAGTTTACCTATGTAGTGACATTAGAGTAAAAAGTAACTGGACTTTCCCTAGTGCAGCAGCAGGGGGGTATCCTGAATTAAAAAAGAACAACAATCTGAATGGCCGGTCCTGGAGTCTAAAAGATTCTAGGGCCAGAAGATTTACTATCCTCTGGATCACCATAAACATCCAACTTTTCTAGGGGTTTCATGCTGCATCTTTGCAGCTAAATTACACTCCCGAGCCCAGCCATTTAGATAGGCTGGATGCCTGAGCATGCCGCAGACCGCAGTGGTGTCCAGGATGCAGCCATTCCCTCCAAATACTGGAGCTCTGTCTGATACAGGACCTTATGCCATGCATAATATGCATGGCATACAGCACTGATTGGACCAGAGCCCGTGCATGTGCCATAGGAACATGGGAAAGGTATGTTTTACGAGCAATCCAGAGGGTTTCATATGGCGGGGTATCCCAAATCAGGATGCCCCAAGGAAATGGACCAAAACCCCGTATTTTGGTCTACTTTAAGTCACCCCCTTCTGGCATTGGTCCTCCATACTACCAAGAACTGCTGATACTTACTGTACCTCTTCTAGAAGTGTTCTATAGCAACCACAGAGCAGCCCATCAGGCTTGCAGGGTGTGCAGTAATGTGCACAGCTGTACAGTGAGCATGATAAACTACTTGTGGGCATATAGGGCACAAATAGCAAACTGGTAAGTATCAGCGGCCCCGTTTCCAGTAGTATGGAGGGCCAATGTACACGGGGTATCCTAATTTGGGATGCCCGCTGCTATGGACTAATGGGAAGGCCAGTCATTTTTAACTGGATTTCATCTTTAAAGCAAACCAACACCAATTTGTAAGAAAATGGGTCTTAGTACCCGCACACTAGGCTCAGAGGGACATCTCGATTGCAAGGAACCGCCCTCCTCAAAGGCTAGTTTCACTTACCTGCACCTACACACTTGTAATTGGCCCGACTGCCATCGCCCAATTACAGATGCCAGTTTTTCAGGGGGCAAAATGCAAGTATGCCTAGTATGTGAGTACCAACACCCATTTTCCTAAAAAGCATAATTCTGGGACACACAAAGGCTCATGCATGTACCATAAATACAAAAAAAGATGCTCGTAGATGAAAAAATAGGATGAAACTATAGAGTGCACTCCCCAAGCCCACCCCTGTGTTTCAAGTTTCCTCTACAGCTGCTGATCCAGACCTTACCAAATTGGCACTACAACTTGCTGACACCTCTCCAGCTGTTGATGCAAACCCCTCACCTACCCCCTCCCCAGCTTCTGACATTAACCCCCTCACCTAACCCCCAGCCACTGACCAGAACCCCTCCTATATGCCCCTCCCCAGTCTGTATATGGCGCTCTGTATAACATTGTTTGAGTCTGGGAACAGGATCTGCTGACGCCGCCCCCTAAGGGTCCATTCACATGACCACATCCCTTTGAATCCGAAAAAAAAAAACAAAACACTGATGATGTCTGTGTTGCATCAATTTTTTTTTCAAGACCCATTGACTGTGGAAACAAAATACAGTCATGTGAATAGGGCCTAAGAAAGTGTCCTTCAATAACGTGTCCCCTATGCAGGTATAACTCTAATGGTGTCCCTCCCCCGTAACAGTGTGTCAGCAGCTAGTCCATCTGCATAACAGTGCATCTGTAGTAGATCCACTCCATAACAGTGTGTTATTACTGTATTTTCTTGTAGAAAAATACCACAGTCTTTTGCTACCTACACAATGTCAAAGCAGAAAAGCCTAGCGTTTAAAATTCCTTTTAAACTGGGGGTAGTAAAATATGCTAAGAAACATGGAAACAGAGCAGCAGAGATACATTTTGGGCCACCTCCTACTGAAAAAAATGATAAGGGAGAGGATAAAACAGAAGGATTAGCTGAAAAAAAGCAGATAAAAGTATGCATACTCTTCGTGGGCATGCTGCAAAGTGGCCAGAGTTAGACATGGACATGAAAGAATAGATCACACATCACAAGATTAGTGGTTTCTCACTCTCTACAAAATGATAATATATGAAGCCAAACACATAGCTGTAGAGAAAGGCATTCAGGATTGTACTGGATCACCATCATGGTGCTACAGATTTATGAAGCGATGTGGCCTTGCCATGCATACCAAAACTAGAATTGCACAAAAAATGCCAAAAGAATACAAATCAAAGATTCTGTCTTTTCATAAATTTGTAATTGATGCTAGGAAGAAAAATGACTTTGAAATTTGCCAGATTAGGGATATGGATGAAGTCCTGCTAAACTTTGATGTGCCATCTAACAGGACTGTTGATCTGAAAGGTGCCAAAACCATAGCTGTGAAAATGTCAGGACATGAGAAAACCCATTACACGGTTGTGTTGTTCTGCTGTGCAGATGGCACAAAACTGCCACCGGTGTTAATATTCAAAAGGAAAATTGTGCCAAAAGAAGTGATCTCACGAGGAGTTGTTGTGCATGTTCATGAGAAAGGATGGATGGATGAAAATGGAATGAGAGTGTGGATTGAGAAAGTTTGGTCCAAACATCCTAGAGGGCTTCTGGAAAAATCTGCCCCATTAGTGCTTGACTAGCATAGAGCACGTATTAGCAAAACCACAAAACAATAACTTTAAGGAAGTGAAGACTCATCTAGCTGTAATTCCTGGGGGTCTTACCAGCTAATTGCAACCTCTCGACGTTTCCATCAACAAACCATTTAAAGTCTTTATGAGAGAAGAGTGGGACAAATAGATGGCTGCTGGTAATCATGATCTGACACCAACTGGACAAATGAAGAGACCCACTGTCACTCAAGTTTGTGAGTGGGTGAAAACACCATGGCAATCACTGAAGAATGAAACTGTGGACGGTCATTCAAAATATGTGGCATCAGCAATGCCTTAGATGGCACCGAAGATGGTGTCATATATGAAAATAGCGAAGAAAGTGATACGAGTGATTGTGAGCAACTGAGCTTCTTAGATTCTGACACTAGCGATGATGAGTTCCTGGGGTTCCTGGACAACTAGAAGAGTATTTGAACATTAAAGTCTCTTATCATTTGTTAATACCAGTGCTAATGGTTGTTAATACTGCTGTTGAGTTTACATTGTTGAAATATTATTGTGGTATATTTTATTAAATATTTTAATACACCATTTGGTTCAGAATATTTTTTTTTCTTATTTTCCTCCTTAAAACCCTAGGTGTATCTTATGGTCAGGTGTGTCTTATGGAACAAAAAATACAGTATCTATTAAATTATGGCAAGGAACATGAAAAAATATGTCTGTCTAGCCCACTGTAAGGAAGGTAGGTGAGTTTTGTACCATCAGGGCCTGGAAGAGTGCCTAGAATGTGACAGGCCCTCAATAAATGTCTGTTGTGTGAGTGTGGAAGCACTTCATAAGAGCACGCGGTGGAGGGAGACATGGCTGGGGTCAGTGAGACATCTAGCTCTGCCCGTGCTGGCACCCAGAAGACTGTGCTTTCCGTTTCTCTGCAGTTGGCTGGAACCATGTGATTGATTCGAACCATTGAAATGTGACCATAGGTGGTGTGTGTCATATCTGGTCTGAGGCAGTGAAAAGACATGCGCTCTTCTTCAGGCCCTTTCCCCCCTGACGTGGCAGAGTCTCTCACAACCTGGGTTTCTGAACAACTTTGCAAAACAGAGCTTTTTCTTTCTCCCTGCCAACCAGAGTAAGACATTCAATGGAACAAAGAAATAATCTTTTTTTATTACAACAGTAAAATATTGGATTGTGTGTAATCAGATATAAAGTAGTCTTCCTTTTTAAGTGAAAGGAAGGGAGATAGGGAGACAGATTCCCACATGCACCCCAATTGAGACCCACCCAGTAACCCCATCTTGGGCCAATGCTTGAACCAACCGAGCTATCCTCAGCACCCAGGCCGATGCTTGAATCAATTAAGTCATCCTCAGCACCCAGTCCAATGCTTGGACCAGCTGAGCTATTCTCAGTGCCCAGGGCCAATGCTTGCACCAACTGATCCACTGGCTGCAGTAGGGGAAGAAAGAGAGAAAGAGCAAAGTGAGGGGGAGAGAAGTAGATGGTCGTTTTTCCTATGCACCCTGACCAGGGTTGGAATCCGAGACATCCATATGCTGGGTCAACACTCTATCCACAAACTGGCCAGGGCCAACTTAGTCCATTCTAATTAACACAGAATTTGCTACTAGGAGTGAGGGCCCTTATAAAAACAACCCAAAATATGTGGATCTGACTTTACAGT
This sequence comes from Rhynchonycteris naso, assembly GCA_037038555.1. Lineage (NCBI taxonomy): Eukaryota > Metazoa > Chordata > Mammalia > Chiroptera > Emballonuridae > Rhynchonycteris > Rhynchonycteris naso. The sequence goes on along the minus strand of CM072995.1, from coordinate 275,862,713 downwards.
TAGATTGTCATCATTGGCAAAGGAACTGATACCTGAGGCTGCAAAGGCTGTAATCCATGTTTATAGTGACCAAATAGTAAAACTGTCACTCATGTAACTTGGGAAATTGATCATGATTTGAGTGAACCTGCATCTCTTGGTGAAAACATGTTAGAATGTTAGTTTAGTGGTATTTGTTGAGTTTGGCTAGGTATTATAAGAAAGACATAAGCCCAGGAGGGAATTGCCCAATTTGAAAGCAAAAATGAAAGCAAATGGAGAGATTTAGGAATTGGAGCTATACGCGGTTAAAAAGAACCAACTGCTTCAATACTCCAAATAGTAAAATATTAGAGTCAGAAAGCAATTCTAAAGGAGATACCAATAAATTCTTTCAACAGATTATATTACCTAAGGGCAAGGATCAGATTAAGGATATATTGCTCAGTAAATCTTTTTCAACTCTATAAAACTACTCATGTCAGATATTAAGGGCAAAGCTTGCCCACAGAAGTAGGATAAAGAAAGAGAGCTATGGGAGTAAAAATGCAAAGAAACATACCAGATATGAGAGATCTGTCCCAAAAGGAACTGTGGGATCTTTCTTTTTTCTTTTCTTCTTGAAGAATTCGGTCCTCAAGCCATTAGGTGGGCACGGGAGGAAGGTGGACTTCCGCACCTGATTTAGAGGGCAGGGAAGCCATGATATCCCAGAGGAGGGCGCTGGAGATTAAGATGAATAAGGAGAACATCTGCACAAGACAGCTGCCCAGGTCTGTGCCTGAGTGGGGTGAGAAGGGTGTTCACGTGGAGTGTGAGTGAGGGTCAGAGTTTCAGAGGGCATCTCCACAGATGGGAGCTTCCTGGCAAATGATGACAGAACCTAATGCTAAAGAAGAGTCTCCCTGGAGGAGCAACCTGGTGTGGGGTATCAGAGGATGCCATGAGAGAAGCAAGAACCAGCATAGAGAGTCAGACCCCCATGTAGACTAAGGAGATTATTCATGGCGGGAGAGGGGTTGGTGGATAAGAGCCAGGCAGCAAAGTCTGAGTTGGCTAAATAGGACATTCACTGGAGGGTGGCTCATCATGGGGTTTCAGAGCCCAGGGTGGAAAGAGCATTCTTGCAGAGGGCTCTCCAGAAATGGATGTTAGAGAACCAGCAGTGGGAGAAGGGTCCCTGTGGCATGGCAGCCTAGCATTGGTGTCAGATCTTAAGAAGGGTGAGGAGGGTGACCGCACGGCAAGGGTCAGGCCATCAGAGCCTGAGCGCAGTAAGGAGCGCATTCCTGCAAGAAAGGCATGGCAGTGATGGCTGATTGGCTCACACCGGGGGACTGATGGCATAAGGATAGTGGGAGATGCTGCTCATTGTTAGAGAAGAACACTCCAAATAAGTACAGGGGAGAACTAAAATGAGCCCTGAGATGCATTAGTATGAACTTGTGCAGATTTTATATATTTTTACTTATATGTATTATGTATATATGTATACAGTGGTCCCACATCTATCATGGGTGTTAGGTTCCAGAATCCCCCATGATACACAAAAATCCATGAAGTAGCGACCTTATATTTATTTATTATTTATATATATTTTAAGGCTTTAGTTTGATTTAATATTCTTTTAATATGTTTTAATTAATATTTTTATATTGTTTTCATTTTTTAAGCTAGAAATCGCTTATTTTACTGCAAAAATAATTAAAATAATAAATATATAAAAATACCTATTTACTGCAAAATCCCACGATATAGCAAAAAATCTATGATACAAAATTAGATATATACAATTTAAAAATCCACAATACAGTAAGACCACGAAAAGTGAACCATGATATGGTGAGGGACGACTGCAATATATATTTTTATACAGTCCATCTTAACTTTGTCAATAGGTTCTGCAAATTTAAGCAAAATTATGTAAAGCAAAAGCAGTTCTACCATAGGTTAGTTGATATAAACACGAATTAATTTCCTGTGGCATCTCATCAAGATTATAATAAAATGATGTTGTATATTATATGTATCTATATTATATATAAATAGTATAATCAGAAATATTGTATGTATGGTGCCAGGTGGATACTGGAAATATCAGGGAGAACATTGTGTAAACTATATGATTATCTATCCACTATGCTGTACTCCTGAAACTAATATAAAATAATATTGAATGTAAGCTGGAATTGAAAATTTAATTAAAAATGAAAAATATGTAAATCTAAATATAAATGCATATATTTATTTATTTATTTATTTATGCACACACAGGTTCTCTGACTCCATCCTCTGAGCGAGCTGAGGAAAAATACCACTGGGCATAATAGTGCCTCCATCATGGCTTCAAAATAGCCATTCTCTACCAAAAGGAACTGGACTTCTTAGAGAAGTGGGATATCTTGTTATCCTAGAAACAAAGAAAGGCTCCAAGAAGAATAAAGCCTTGGCATAAAGACACGTGCTTGCCTGAAGGTGCACTCAAAATAGATTATGATGGCAATGGGTTATAATTCATTAAATATAATTGAAAATGTATGTCTTCATAATAAAAGTTAATAAATTAATAAATTGTAAGTTAGACGACACATTAGGCATCATAGTCCCAAAGTTCCTTCCCACAATAGCTATTAGTTACAAACAGCAACAGAATAACTACAGAGAAGTAACATTGCAGACATCATCTCATTCAAATGATCAAAGCGAAAATAAAATGGAACTGTGTGTCACCTAAAAGCTTGTGGTAAGAACACTGCATCTGTGATAATGTAACACCTGAATCTGATAATGAAGAAATGTAAGACAAATACAAAGGGAGGGCCGCAGCACTAAGTAATTGGTCTGTAGTCAGGGAACATGTATGTCAAGGTCGAGAGAGTCAAGGAAAGACTGAGGGCTGGGCCACCGTGAGGGACACTAAGAAAGTGTGGCAATGAAAAGCAACTCATGATTCTAAACTGATTTCTCTCGCTATAAAAGACATTTGTGAAATACCAGGCGACGTGTGAGTTTCTGAGAATTAAGCGATGGTAACATGTGAGTGACCCAATTTTGATGATTGTGTTCCAGTTCTTGCACACACTAGGGAGGCGTGAAGCATCAGACGGCAGCTCATGCTTAAACGGTTCGGGAAAGAAAGTTCTTCATGCCATACTTGAAGCTTTTCCCTAAATTCGGTATTGTTTGAAAAATATAATAATAATAATTAGTGAAAGAAGAATTGTGAGTGTTGGTGCGGTTTCTGACCCACGAAGAAGACTGGAATCTAGGAGGAAGGAGCGTTCAGTGACTCAGAGCAAGTATGAGAGATCGTGGCCCTGACCTGTTCAGTCAGAGCCTGAGCTGTGAAATCCGCAGTCCTCACAGAGGGCCTGCTTCCCAAGTCAACTTCTGTGGCTGAGGTAGAAAACAAAAAAATGAAACATCTTGCAAAGACAGTGAGAGGCCAAGGAAACAAAGGACAAGGAGCTTTCAGGGTAGAGCGCCTGCCCATGAGGTTGAAGAGTTCCCCTGGACAGTGATTCGTCCCCTCCTGGATGTTGTGTAGTGGGCCCTTGGCAGGACCCATTCCTCGCCCTTTTCATTCCCAGCCTACAGGTAAGAGAAGCCACACCTGAACCTAAAGCACCTGCCGTGATTTATGTTCTTAAAGCTTTGAGCTCAATGCTATGACTGGAGGGGACTTTCAGCTTCCTCCCTCGGGGAAGGCTGTTGGAAGAGAGTGAAATGAATATTTGGTGACTGAAAAAAGCAACTGTAATCATTATTATTAGCATTTACTAAAATCTGGTTCCTCTCCTCTCCTGGCCATAGAGAACACTGCAAACAGCCCAAATGACTTGTGACTATTTCAGTCCCATGGGAGATGAGCAGAGGTGACATGCATCACTTCTGTGCAGAGGTAGAGAGGCAGAAAGGCAGAGAAGAGGTCAAATGCTATTCCCCAATCTCTCCCGGTGGCAGTGGTGGAAGGAAGTCACGTGCTACAGAAGCAGCCGCTATGAGATGACAGACTCTTCCTCAGCCTGGGTCCTGAGTGTCACGACGAATCAGAACCTGGAAATGAAGTGAGACAGCAAAAACACTTTTTAAAAATTACATCGCTAGGTTTGGAGGTTGTTCATTACTGCCCTGTAGTATATCCAGTATAGATACCTAATTCAAGGACAGAAGCCTGGGTAAGGAAAAGAAAGACATAATCATCTGACTGAAGGTAGGAGAGAGGTAAGAACAATCTCTTCCTGGGCTACTCCTGCTAACGAGCCAAAGAGATAGGGCATGTGGAAGTCCTGGCAGTTATGACAATACTAACTTATCAAAGAGGTAAGAGATGGGGAGGGAGAGCAGGGATTTCCTGATAGACATAGCAATATAAACACAGCAAGAACTTGCTTTCTTTAGGGTTAGGTCCATATAAAAGGAAAGTGTCTCCTTCTGATTCCTGGCCCTTTTCTGATTCCTGGCCAAGAATGCTTGGATTCTTGGCACCTGCAGTGCAGCTCCTACTAGTTCTTGGTCTTAGGACTTCCGTCTCCTTCCCCATCTCTGGTCTTGGTAGCAATCCTCATATTGTTTACTTCTCTAGATTTGGCATACTGGGTTTCCTACAATACCTGACTCCTACTGGGTGCTTTCAGGTTTTTTTGTTTTGTTTTATTTTTAGTTTATTTTATATCCTTGACAGAACTTCGGCTCAACTGACAGAAATAAAGGTACCATGATACCATAATCGCAACTAGTTTCCCTATATATTAAAAATGCTTCTTAAATAGAGCCAACACCCCCTACTGTGGGTACAACATTGTTGCCAAAATTACATTAAATTACTTGTAGAAATTCCCCAAATAAAGATTTTGGTCAAATGCCCAATAGTCAAGTTTTAAAATCAATATTCAGCTACAACTAAGACAAAGCAGAACAGAGCCATTATAGAAGGAAGTTATAGGGTTTACAATATATGATTTTATTTACGTGTATAGAACTTAATTATTTTCCCTGGAAAGTTTGTTCAGTGAATAGAACATTGGCCCGGTGTGCAGACATCCCAGACTTAATCCCCAGTCAGGGCACAAAGGAGAAGCGACCATCTGTTTCCCTCCCCTTCCTCTTTCCCCTTCTCTCCCTCTTCTTCTCTCGCAGCCAGTAGCTCAATTGGTTCAAGCGTCAGCCCCAGGTGCTAAAAATAGCTCAGTTGATTCAAGCATTGTGGACAAGGCCCACTGGGGGTGAGGGCGTCAGAGATGCAGACACCTGACTCCGGGGACCGGGTTCAGTGTCACAGATCCGCTTTATTCAGGAAGCAAGCTAGCTTATATACACAGGTTTAGCCTATAGGGTGTTACAGCATGTTCTTCAAAGCCAAAGGCCAAAATGATCAGGGAGCTGCCTGGTTGGCGCTGAGTCACTTCCTTTCAGCGGGTGAGCTCCCTCCTGGGTGTGCCCAGGAGGGTTTCCGGTGCTGGAGTGTTCTCACATCATTGCATCAGCCATAGCTGCTAGGAATGCGCTCTGCGCTCTACCTAAAAAGCATTGGCTCTAGACGGGGTTTCAGGTGGATCCTGGTCAGCGTGCATGGGGGAATCTGTTTCTCTACCACCTCTTCTCTCAGTTAAAAATAATAAAGAAAATATTTAATTATTTATATTATGTCAAAAATATTATTATTATAATTACAATTTTATCACTAAACTTATAGAAGTAAAATCTCAAGCTTATCATTTGAATGACAGATCAGTACTTGCTTAGAATGGTCATCTGTTCCATGGCTCCTAAAGAGCCTATTCGTGAGATTAAATAATTCATTAAAGTTGGCCAAAGTACAAGAAAATTGGGGGCACCTAATTTTTCTGCAGTATTTTCTCTTTGTATGCTACTTTAGTATTTCTTATTTAACCTAGTTTTTGTCTGTGATTTCAGAGTTGGCTTTTCTCATAAAATTTGTAGGTTATAAAGTTGACATCCTCATTTCATTCTTACAGACAAACAATTCTCAAAAAAAATATTTCTTTAAGAGAATCATGGTCTAAATGAAATTACAAGTCTAAAATTTATGTTCTTAAAGCTTATTTTGTTTAATGCACATCTAATAATTTTTTGAATAATAGAACTATAGCATAATTATATTTTTATTATTCTGCTTTGTTTAAATTTTTGTCAATTTTTTGTTTGCTTAGAAAGATAACTTACTGAATTTAAGCAGCTAAGATAATTTTCTTTCATTTTTGTATTAGCTGCTAACCTAAATCCTATTTATCTACTTAAATACTCTGAAACTGTTTTTAGTTAAAAAATAAACAGCTCTTATAATAATCATTGTTTTGTGTTATAATGTCAGTAATTATTATGCCCTCATTATTTTAATGGAGTGTGAATGTTCGTAAAGAGATTTCACTCTAACATCTAGAATGCTTGCGCAAAATTTAAACGTTATCAACAATAAATCTGAATAACATATCGTGTTTGTATTACTTAAGTTGCTGAACTGGTTGCATATAATAGTACCATGGGATGATGCTGAGCTGACATCCAAAGGCTAAGATTGATGAGAAAGTCATGGTTGAAGAGCATACTTTCAGGTCATTTCCTAAGGGAAAGCCGACCTTTGCTGCATCTCTAGCATGTGCAAACAGTACTCTGAAGACAAAGTCTCTGATAGCTAGAATGTACAGGGCGGTGGATGCCAAAGACCACATTCACATCAGGCAAAGCCCCCTACTCTCTAAGCAAATCAGTTCACAGGATGGGATTAAGCCAGGTAGGCAAAGGGCACTAGAGGCAACTAGGAAAGCAAGACTGTTAGACACAAAAGAGGAAAAGAGGAAAACACCTGGTGCCTTGAGAAAAATAGAAAGCTTACCTAAAATGTTTAACCAAGAAACAGAATAAAAAGGAATGGGATGGATGTGATGAGGCAAAGGTCGGGACCATCTTCCCACCTCTGCTACTTACTGACTTTTCCACTGTAATCAAGAGACCTAAACCTGGGTTTTCCCATCTCCAAAATACAGGTAAGACTATTACGTGATCAAATTGATAAACTACAGAAAACTTGAAAGTTTTGTAATTCTAAAGCGTTCCATAAATAGATTTTTAAACATCCAAGTAAACTCTTCATTAATAAATTGTATCCTATTCTGATGATCCCCCTCACTTTCCCCGTGTGCTTGATACTATTTTGACTGTGTTTATCTGCTACATTATAAAAAGCAATATTAGTAAATACTACTATAATTCCTTTTGCAGATGAGGAAACTGAAGTGCAGAGCTAAGAAGGACCAGAGCTAAGATTACACAGCTAAGAGGAGCCAGAACACACATAATTTATGGACAAAAATCAAATGTGAAAAACTAACAAGGCTGGATCTCGGCCTCAGTGTACACTTGCTCTGCTAAGCAGACGTCTCTGGTACAAAAACAAAGCTTTTCTTGATAACCCTCTGAACTCAATGTTGAGTGTTTTTATTCTATTAAGATAAGTTTCCAAAATTTAAAAATGTACAAAGTTCAGCCTGACCAGGCGGTGGCACAGTGGATAGAGCGTCGGACTGGGATGTGGAAGACCCAGGTTCGAGACCCCGAGGTTGCCAGCTTGAGCGCAGGCCCATCTGGCTTGAGCAAAAGCTCACCAGCTTGAACCCAAGGTCGTTGGCTCCAGCAAGGGGGTGCTCGGTCTGCTGAAGGCCCGCGGTCAAGGCACATGTGAGAGAGCAAGCAATGAACAACTATGGTGTCACAACGACAACGAAAAACTAATGATTGATGCTTCTCACCTCTCTCCGTTCCTGTCTGTCTGTCCCTATCTATCCCTCTCTCTGACTCTCTCTCTGTCCCTGTAAAAATAAAAAATTAAAAATAAAATAAAATAAAAATGTACAAAGTTCAGTTAAATACTTAAAATGAAAGCTGACTGCCTAAAATATTTTTTATTTAAGGTGCTTGAATATTCATTGCAAAAACCAGGACTACCCCTAAGACCAAGCAGACGATCAAAATGTGCCAAACTCAGTCTTCCAGTCCCCACATAAGTTCAGCCATATTAAGTTCAGCTAGCACCAGAATGAACCGACTGACCTGAGATGACAAAGAACGTCCGTTGGGATTGGTCAGATCTACATAAATATCAGAGGTAATAATAGTCTGTCACCCAGAGCTATTCTTTGGACCAACCAGGGGATTGACTTTGTTCAAGAACTCACACCATAATGGGTGCAGGATGAGACCATCCCAAGCAAGGCACTCAATGCTTATATTTTTAACATTAGCATCAAAAGTAGGAGGGGACAGGTCTAAGACCCTTTTTATGACAGTACCAGGTGATTCTTTCTTTTTTTTTTTTTTTTTACAGGGACAGAGAGAGAGTCAGATAGGGACAGACAGACAGGAAAGGAGAGAGGTGAGAAGCATCAATCATTAGTTTTTCATTGCCGTTGCGACACCCTAGTTGTTCATTGATTGCTTTCTCCCATGTGCCTTGACCATGGGCCTTCAGCAGACCAAGCAATCCCTTGCTGGAGCCAGCGACTTTGGGTCCAAGCTGGCGAGCTTTTGCTCAAGCCAGATGGGCCCGTGCTCAAGCTGGCGACCTCGGGGTCTCGAACCTGGGTCTCCCGCATCCTAGTTCGATATTCTATCCACTGCGCCACCGCCTGGTCAGACCCAGGTGATTCTTTTGCACACCAAAATAATATAGAGGGAACAGCCACACTCTTTGTAATTTCAGGTTCAAGTCCCACTTGGACTTGTTCCTAGAAATGACTGAGAGCACTTCTGTTTCCCTCCAAGTCCACCACTCCACTGAAGCAGACAGGGGCTCGGCTCACAGATGGGAAATTTCAGGCCTGCACTTTCAAATACTGGCTTGAAGAGGGGAAACTCCAAGCCTTGGCTCAGACAGGCTATCAATCCCTAGAAAGAAATAGGCAATAATAATGGTATTAAAGGAGCCAGAAAAACAAAGTCAGACGGAGATAGTGGCAGCTCCAGCGACTTCCAATTCCTGTCTCCAAGGGCAGCTTATTGAGTGGAAGAGCCCAGGTCACAGACCTGCTGAATTCTAAGAGTTAGAGCAGTAAGTCATTTGAATAACACATTTGAACCATTTCTTAAAGTCCAGCGTCGATTTGTTTTAAAAAAGTAATAATAATATAGAGAGACTTATTTTTTATTTCTTCCATCTCCATCCTGAAATGATGTAAGGCAGCAAGCTAGTTAAGTGTATCTGCCCTGCAGAATCGAACTTTCTCGTTATTTAAATGGAAGGACTCTGAGAAGTCGGAAGCTGATTGTTGTTGCGTAAGCCATTCCTTACAATCCACCTGATCCCAGTAAAAAGCCACTCTTTTTATTTCCGTGCTTGTCACCATTTTGTTTTTGTTTTGTTTTTCAGTTGGCTTAGAATTCAGGAGAGGAGGCTAAAGGATTATTAGAGCCCTCAAAACCCTGCCTTGTGTCCAGGACTCACCACTCAACAGATGCATGCTAAGTCTGTGATTCAACCCATCCAAGTCCTATCTTCTCACCCATAAAGTGGGGATAATAGTAGAAGCAACTTCAAGGGTTGTTTGGCAGGATGACACAGCATAACTCCAGAAAAGCATTTTGCAGCAACTGGCACATTTTAGGTGCTCAAGAAGTGTTGCTTATTATATCTATATTTTAATGTTTTAAATTTATTTTTAAACTTAAAATTCTAACATTTGCAACAGAAACACATTGCTCTGTTTCATTTGAAACTCAATATTGAGATAACTAATGCCCGAAACTCATCTCCTGGTCCATGTGGAAAGGGATTGGAGGCATTAGATGATATTGAGGGAGAGGGGTTTGGGCATTAACTGATGACAGCAGACATGGAACTGGGTGTTACTGTATAGATGAGTTTGGGGCATTAGCTGACATCAGTGCTGAAAGAACTAGTTTAAAAGGAAAACACACCACTAAAATTCTGGGGCAAAGATAAAAACTGGACTATTGTCAGAACATAGAAAATAAGAGGAATCCAATTGTATAAAGAAAGAAACAAGTTTTACAATGTGTGTATGCGTTTTAGGAGGGAATACAAGAGTCAGGTAAATCAATACCTTGCAAATTGCTAGCACACAGAGGTTGGCGGGTTATCACTTCCAGAGAAAGAAGGGAATAAGCAGGTTTAGAAGCATGCTTCCCAGAAGCACCACAAACAGGCACAGATGGTGCCCGCATAAGACTGTTTAGCTAAAGATCAAAGAGATAGAGACAGATATTTGTAACAAAAGACAGGCTGTTCTGATCACTTTCCTGTTGTAGGTGATCACCCCCAAATATCTCCGCAAGCTGATGCTGGAGGTTTAGCAAAATGTCAGGGGAAAGCAATGAACTGGCACCCAGATGGTGATGGGGATAATGATATAATGATGGACAACACTGCCCACAGGGTTATTGATCCCTATGCGCCAAGCTAAGCCTTGTGCATTCATAATCTCATTTAATCTTTATAACAATTGTATGAGATGGATACAGTTTTGACTCCTCCATGTTTCTAACAAGAAGACTGTTGTCAGAGAAGTGAAATGGTTTCCCTACATTCACGCAGTCAGAAACTTGTGAATTTGGGATGCATCACTGACTTATCAGAGAGGAAGAAAAACTACCACATTAAATAAAATAAATTTGCCTGTAAAAAAAATACAGTGGCAGAAGGAAACCACAAATTAGGAGTGCATTTTTGAAAGATTCCAACAGCAGAGGTAAAAAGGAGAAACTATTACACTCTTAGAAATAGAGATTAGAGTTCATCTTTTTTGTAGGTTATTCGGAATATGCTGAGAAAGTAAAACTACACCATGCTTTCAGAAATGCCAAAAAAAAAGTTCCCAAGCACCACAGGAGAAAGACATGCAAAGGTTATTAATAACTCCCTGCTATACTTCAGATAAGTGATCATCAGTCATACAAGGACACGTGCTTGTTTTTCCTGGAGTGTGTAACCCAGAGAAGCTAGCGAGTTTACCCAGCTCCCCAACCCACAAGGGTACAAACTGCACATTCAGGAGATGATATAATTGTGAAATTGAGTAAATTGGAGGTCATGCTTACTTTCATTCCTTCCTAATGACAGCCATAGCTGTAAAGATGAATGGCAATTAAGACCATGAATTATTAGCCACACACCTGGCATTGGCAAAAAGTCCTGGTTCCCTGAATCATGACCAGTGTCAGCACGATGAGTACTTTGAAAGATTAAAAATAAAACTGAACAAATATAGAGAGCCCTATGCTCACATACTGTGAAAGAAACAGATGAATTATCTTTGTCCTAAAAGTTGCTCATCACACAAATGAGCACTATTTGGAAAATAAATCTGTTGATACACAGGAGAGTTTTAAAGTTATGATAATGAAGTTTGTCAAATTTATACCAGATTAAAAGGGTTTATATGAAAGGGATAAGTTTTCACACAAAAAAATACAGATGACAAAATTGACCAAGAAAAAGAAAACTTGGAATGTCTAATACTCATGAAAGAATTACTATTATAGGCAGTTAAAACTCTACCCCTAACTCAAGCCAAGGGGTATTTATAACTTTTTTTAAGATAAATTCTATGAAGGTTTAAAATTACAAATAATTCTGGTGCCATTTAAATGCTTCCGGACCATAGAAGAAAAGGACGTGGAGAGTCCTTTTAAAAGAGAGGTATACTTACAACTCTTGGCTCAACTTCCTGACCTAAATCCTTAGAAATAGCATATATGATATTGGTTAAAGGGATAAATTCATAAATGTATTATAAAATAATGTGTACCAGATAGCCATATGAGGAATTCATAAAACACAGACTATATGCATGAGATTGGATTAACAGGAGGAACCTCTGTCTAAAACTAGCAAGAGGACTGTTAGGAAAGGTGGCCGTGGGTCTGGAGGTGCTTCAAATGAAAGGTGTGGTAGATAGAGCAGGTCAGGAAGGACCCATGGCAAAATAGCTGGGTAAGTGATTTAAGAAATATATTGAATGTTCTGGTGAGTTGACCCCATAGGAGAGTGACACCCAATTTCCACCAGTACTAAGGATCAGCCAAGAGAACATTAACCTCAAGCTAATCTGTGTATATGGGTACCAGGGCAAGGAAGAGGGGCAATGTATTAGGTGACTTGCAACACCCAGGAAGAAGCAGGAAACCTATGCTCTGCCCTGAAATAGCCCTTATTATCTCCTTGAAACATATTTTATTATTTTAGTACTCTTGATTAGTTGAGGCAGGATGGCTCCCCTCAAAATATAGCATCCCTGGAAAACAGAATAGGGAAGCTCTCATGCAAAATGAGCATGTAGAAAGAAGCACCTAACTTGTAGTAATTCATTACAAGAAAATAGCACTGAACTTGACAAACAGGACACCAAAAAAATTTGTTAAAAGAGCAAACAAACAAATCAAGTCAAAGTAATACTCTCAGAGGACTAAGACAGAATATTATATAAATTCTATAAGAACAAGCTAAAAAAAATGAGGAATATGGTACCCATATTCACAGATTAGGGTCCTGGCTTGGAGTTAACCTCAAAGGTCCCTTTTGTCTTTTCTGCAGGCCATGGTTTCAGTGGTTCTCGTGAACCATTGAGAGAAGGTTGGGCCAGAAGCTGGACAGCTTGCATTTCCCTTCATGCCCCACTTGTCTTGAAAGTTTCCCCACAGAATGACGAGGGCAACAAACCACTTGAAAGGAGACACATGACTCATCTTGGCCCACTACCCCCAATGCCACAGCCATCAGAAGCTGGCTAAGTCCCAGGGCCAACTGGGCACATGGGGTCTGGGGGTCAGAGACTGTCTGTCACTATTCACAACTCTTTCCTTGCACATATGGGACAAATGATTTTTATAGTCCTTACCACTTCTGATTCATACCAGGGGCCTATGGTGACAACATAGGCCCAGAGCAATGTGGAAAAGAGCAAAGGCACCACCAGACCCTCTGCACCCTCCAGGGTACCCAGTCTTCTGCCACATGAGGCTGTCACCTCCCCACATCCCGCACGATGGACAGTTTTCTGAATTTCACGAAGTGTTCAATATTTCCCATCTGCTGTGGCTACTCTTCCTCATTTCCTAAACTTGTTATTACAATCAGTTCTTGGAAAATATCATTTCTGTCATTTGTTTGGTTTGGTTGGGAGGGAGGTAAGAAGAAGGAAGAGGCAGAGGAGGAGGAGTGCTATCATCTATCACACATGCTGGCAGGGAAGACACACTGACTACAGGCAATCTAACACAGAAGAGAAGTTTGAGTATATTATCTAAAGTAATAAAAAATGATCAACAAGAGCACTAAAAGCAATAATAGAAGGAACAAATCTCACAGTGGAGTAGAGTTGGAAGTGATCTAGATTCCTCCACTTTCCCAGGGTGACTCAATGGATTCATCTACTGTCAGTATGATTAATAAGTAGAAGTGTGAATTGAATTTATGGCATACTTCCTACCGACCTGAACAGAAATGATTAACTCTTTGGAAGGAGTGGGTAGGGCAAAGCACTTTCTATGTAATACCTTCCCATTGTACCCAGGCTTGCTTTAACATGTGTTAAAAAAAAATTAAATTTAAAAATTGGATTATGACATTTATTTTTTGTTACCAATTCATGAAGCCTGAATATACCAGTTACACTAATAATTATAGGCATCTATAACCACAATAGTTTTATTGGAATTCTACCAGATTTAACACTCATGGATTTCAACTGACCTAGAGAAAAGTAGCAATAATGGAGGAAGCATTTTCTGTCTCCCTGTACCCCCAGAATTCCAGACCCTCACATTTTTCTCATTTTTTATTTTGAATATTCTCAGATATTGATATAAGTAGGTAAAATGGAATAATACCATGAACGTTCAGATACTTATCACTTGTTTTCAACAGTGATTAACATTTTACTATATTTTCCTATCCATTTAAATATTTTAAAATAAATGTCATAAAAATGACATTTTACCCTCAAATGTATATGTATACCTCTCATTTAAAAAATGGGGTGTTATTTTTTACATAACGACAATGCCATTATCTTTCCTAACAAGCTTTACAGTAATGTCTTAATTTCATCTACTACCCTGTTTATATTCAAAATTCCCCAATTGCTCTCTCCTCCCGAGATTTTTTACAATAGAAAGGATAGTACTGGAGAAAGAGAGAGAGAGAGAAAGGAGAGAGAGAGAGAAAACAGGGTCCAATAAATGGTCACACATTACAACAATTGGATGGTATATTTTTTTTAAATACATGTACTGTACATAAGAACTGCACATAATGTTTACAATTTGAGGAGTTTGGACAGAAACTTATACCTGTGAAACCATCACAAAACAAAGTAATAAACATATTCATTACCTCCTGAAGTTTCCTGGTGCCCCTTTATTTTATTTTTTGTTTGTTTGTTTTTTGTGGTAAGAATATTCAACATGAAATCTACACTTTAAACAATTTGGGCACAATAGAGTTTTATTAACAATAGGCACATTGTTGTACAGGGGTTTTCTAGAACTTACTTACCTAGCATAACTGAGACATCATGCCCTTTCAACAACATCTCCCCACTCCCTCTTCCCTGAACCTGGCACCCACCACTCCACCTCTTAAATCTCTCTCAGTCTAGAACAGTCTCCCAACTCCTTCTATTTTCCTGATATTGACTTGTTGAAAAAAACAAAGACGTTGTTCTACAGAATATTCCGTCCTCTGGAATTTTCTTATTGCTTCCTCGTAGTGTTAATTTGTTCTTTTACCTCCAGGTTTTCTATAAACTAGAAATAAAACCTGAAGATTCTATTAGATTCCATTACATTTGGGGCAAAAAACAAAAATGCTCCATGTTGCATTACATCAGAAGGCATGTAATGAGAATTGTCTCAATTTTACTGATGTCAAGTGGTTTCGGTGGTGGCAGGCTGACTTTCCCATTGTAGATACAATTTCCTCTCACAGCCAGGAGCTCATCTGTGATGATACTTGGGCATCTTGTGAATATTTGTAATTACTTTAGCATTCATTAATAATAATTATCTAGATAGATAAATTCAATAGAAGTTTAAAAACTGGCAATTTTCTAATTTTTTAAACATTTGTTAGCTGGACCAGTACTGCTAAGAAGAGCTCACTTTCATCCATTTGAGGTATTTGGTTTCTCTGAAATACAGCTCACACAGGAAAAGCAAGATAACTATTGATTCTTTTGCCTTCATTATCAAATTTTAGAGTAAAATATTTTTATACTACCTTCAATGATGATATTTGTCCTCTTTTTCTCATAAACTCAAAGAATTTTATTTTATTTTTAATTTTGAGAAGAGAAGGGGAAGGAGAGAGAAGGAAAGAAGCATCAACTCTTAGTTACTTTCACTTTAGTTATTCATTGATTGCTTCTCACATGTGCCTTGACCAGAGTGAGCCAGTGTCCCCATGCTCAGGCCAGCAACCTTGGGCTTTCCATGCCAGTGACCTTTAGGCTCCAGCTGGTGAGCTTTGGGATAGTGTGGACAGTCCCCTGTTCAAGCCAGTGAAATGGCGCTGATGAGCCCATGCTCAGAGCCAGTGATCTCAGGGTTTCAAACCTGTGACCTCAGCATTCTGGCCAATGCTTTATCCACTGTGCCACCACCAGTCAGGCAAACTCAAAGAATTTTTTGCATTTAATGTGTTCCAAACAATTGTAATCATTCTTTCAAGTACTCAGACTGTCCCATATTTGACTAGTGAGAACCCCTTGAGTTCCTTTCAGAATTCCAAATGCAAGGAGACTTCCACTTTTATCCCACAATCTCTGTTTGTGAAAAAAGATTTAAGCATTACATTTGAAACTTTGCATATGGCTACTAGAAGCTTGAATAAGATTAAAGCAGTGAACTCAGAATTACCTTCCAATGTAAAAACAGAAAGAGAATTCACGATATTGAGGGCAGGGGGCTAGGAAAACACTGTAGAAATGTCAGTAAACATTATAGCAGTTGGGCCTGACCCGGTAGTGGTGCAGTAGATAGAGTATCAGACTGGGACATGAAGGACTCACATTTGAAACCCGGTGGTTGCTGGCTTGAGCATAGGATCATAGACAGGACTCTATGGTCACTGGCTTGAAGCCCAAGGTCACTAGAACCCAAGGTTGCTGGCTTGAGCAAGGGGTCACTCGCTCTGTTGTAGTCCCCTGGTGAAGGCACATATGAGAAAGTAATCAATGAACAACTAAGGTGCCGCTACAAAGAATTGATGCTTCTCATCTCTCTCCCTTCCTGCCTGTCTGTCCTATCTCTCCTTCTCTCTGACCCTTTCTTTGTCTCTGTCACAAACAAAACAAAACAAAAAATTATAAGAGTTGGAAAGAATTGGATATAAGAAAATCAAAAAGCAAACACAAATAACCTCAGGGTCATTTTTACAGTATATATAAAAATGTTTTTTGCCTGACCTGTGGTGGCGCAGTGGATAAAGCGTCGACCTGGGAACACTGAGGTCGCCAGTTCAAAACCCTGCACTGGTCTGGTCAAGGCACATATGGGAGTTGATGCTTCCAGCTCCTCCCCTCTTTCTCTCTCTCTCTCTCCCTCTCTCACTCTATGTATCCTCTCTAAAATAAATAAAATAAAATAAAATAAAATAAATGTTTTTGACCTATCTTTTCTTTTTTAATTCAAATACCATTCCATCACTCACAGTCCAAGAATATTCAAATAATAAACAAAAAGAAACAGATGCTCTTCAAACATCATAATCAATGATGCCACACTTGCTTCTGATCTTGCCGACATAAAACCACAACCGCACGTCAGTGGCCACCAAACCATTCAGCAGAGCTTCCTTAACTGAGCTGTTTGAAGCTGCCAGTTTGAGCACTATTGACTATTTTTTTCAAGCTTTGAATAGCTGTAGGGATCTCAGCAGGGGTTGGAGGACTCAGCTCGACCTTGGTAAAGTGCCAGAATGTGGCCAGTTGAAGCTTTGAGTAAGTCCTGGCAGTTTTTACCAATGTGAGTCTTCAATGAGACCTTCAGATGAATTAGCCCATGGTTCTAGTATGTAAGTACAATGTACATGAAATATTAACACATGCGTTTTTAAACTATATTTTGATATTTACAACTAATCCATATATCCTCCAACAAAAATGAAGTGGGGGGAGAAACAGACAGAAAGAAAAACAGAGAGGCAGAAAGAGGGACTTAGTTCTTCCAAAATGTTTTCAGGCCTGACCAGGTGGTGGCACAGTTGATAGAGCATCAAACTAGGATGCAGAAGACTCAGGTTTGAAACCCTGAGGTCACCGGCTTGTGTGTAGGCTCATCCGGCTTGAGCGTGGGGTCACTGGCTTGAGTGTGGGATCATAGACATGACCACATAGTTGCTGTCTTGAGCCCAAAGGTCGCTGGCTTGAAGCCCGAGGTCGCTGGCTTGAACAAGGGGTCACTCACTCTGCTGTAGCCCCCCGGTCAATGCACATACGAGAAAGCAATCAATGAACAACTAAGGAGACAAAGGAGCTGCAATGAATAACTGATGTTTCTCATCTCTCTTCCTTCCTGTCTTTCTGTCTCTATCTGTCCCTCTCTCTGTCTCTCTCTTTGTCTCTGTCACAAAAAAAAAAAAAAAAAGTCTTCAGTATGAGCACAGCCATCCCAAGGCTCATCTGTTACCTGACTGCCATCTGTGAGCCCACCTCTGAGAGTTGCCGGTTCTGACGTTAACTCCATGCCTGACTCCGGATTAATTTTTAATTTTGATATGAACTTTGATTTCTTTTGTGTTTTTATCAATTTTATCAATAAGGATTATTTCTTCTATTTTATGAGATGAAAATTTAAGAAATTATGCCGCGTCCCCCAGAATATTGTCTTACTCTTTTGCTGACAAAGCAGGGCAATTCACTCAAGCCAGAGTGATTCAAAACATTTGGGGAGGGAAGATGGCGATGGAGTAGGCGGACGTACCAACTTCCAACTCCCAGAACCAAAGTGGATTATAACTTAATTTTAAGAACCATCATCTGGATAAACCAACTTCGAACTAAACTAAGTGGACTCTTCAACCAAGGAACACAGAAGAAGCCACATCGAGACTGGTAGGAATAGTGAAAATGCGAAGAGGGCTGCCCAGCTTCCCGGAGCAAACGGCAGCCCGGAGAGACCCGTGTGGCGGGAGGAGAGTTTGGCGGAGAAGGAGGGACCTGGGTCCCAGGAACCAAGCCCCAGACTGCAGTCCCAGAGCCTAGAAGAGGCGTATGGACAGTATTGAACTGTGAAGCAAGTGAGGATCCTGTTTGTGAAAAAGAGTGAGTTTTCTCAGACCCAAGAATCTTTTCAAAGGGACAGCGCAGAAACCCTCTCTCACAACCATACACCCGGGGCTCCGGGGAACGGGGACAGAAGAGAGGAACAGAGCAGTGGGAACAGAGAGTGGACTGAAGGCACGAGGACACTCTGAAGGACAGCCATCCTGACCCCTGGGCTAAGTCATTTCCCTAATTGAAAACGAATATTTCCCCTGGAACTAGCAATACCAGCAAAGGGGGACAGGACACTAGCCAAACAAGCTCTTCCGCGGCAATTAGAGAAGAGCTGCTTAGAGGGAGGGAGCTCCCAAGCCTACAGTGTGGAGACTTAAGACACTGCTATCTCTCTGAGGGTTGCTGAAGGGTATGGTGGCAGCAGGACGCTGAAACGCGGTCCTGTCGGCATGGGCAGAGGCACAACCGATGTGAGCTCAGTCTAGCCCAGGAGGGGCGGAGGGGACGCACGAAAGCGGTCCGGCAGCTGTGGGCAACCTGTGACCCCACTTGTAGGGAAAATTACGGGCAGAGATCGGCTCTGCAACCCTACGCAAGCCGGCCCTGACCACGGGGACGGGGCTAAGACCAGGGATGGGCGAGGGGCTCGTGGCTGAGCTCATGCTGCCAATCCCGCCCAGACAGAGAAACCACGGTGGTTTAAAGTCCTACGTGCACACGTGCGCACGAGCTGGCTTTCGCGGTTGAGCTCACGCTGCTACCCCCGCCCGGCCACAGAAACCCTGGTGGTTTGCAAACCTATGTGCGCGCAGCTGGCTTTCGCAGCTGAGCTCACGCTACTAGCCCAGCCTGGCCAGAGCAATCCCGGTGGTTGGCCACCCTACGTGCACAAGCTGGCGCCAAACCTGGGGGCGTGGTAGAGTCCGGATCGATCGGAAGCTAGCAGCTGAGCTAACGCCAGCAAACACGCCCGGCCCAATAAACCGCAGTTTGCGACCCTACGCAGGAGGGCCCCAGCCTCAAGGGTGGGGCTAAATTCTGGAAGGGCAAAGGCTCATAGCGGAGAGCACGTCAAAAGCCCCGCCCAACCCGCAAAACTGTGACGAGCAGGCTCTGACTGCGGGGGCTGGGCGTAAGCCTTCTGGAAACGGGCTGGTTCTGCAGCTGAGCAAAGGTGCTCACCTCTGCCCTTGCTGCTAAGGTTTGTGGCTTGAGTGACAGCCCCTCCCGCGAAGAAGAGGTGGAAATCACAGCAACAGCCGCAGTAGGCTGTCGCTGGCAACGCCCATACCCAACCGCCCTAGGCAGCAGCAGAGGGAGTGGCAGGCCTGCAGACAGACCACACCTAGAGAACACAAAGGGAACACCTACTGGACTCCAGTGCCCACAACTTGCCTATACACAGATAAAATGGGCAGGCAGAGGAATGCAAACCAAATGAATCAAGAGAAATCCCCAGAGAAGGACCTGAATGAACCAGATATAAACAAACTACCAGAAGCAGAATTTAGAATAATGATAGTTAGGATGTTCAAAGAAATTAGAGCAACAATGGATAGTCATTATGAACACCTAAATAAAGAGATAAAAAGTATAAAGAACGAAATTGAAATAATAAAAAAGAATCAGACAAAAATGACAAATACAGTATCAGAACTGAAGACCACAATGGAAGAAATTAAAAGCAGGATGAATCACGCTGAGGATCGAATCAGCGAGTTAGAAGACACAATAAACAAAGGCACAGAAGCAGAGAAGAAAAAGGAAAAGAGACTCAAAAAATGTGAGGAAATTCTAAGGGAGCTCTGTGACAACATGAAGAGAAACAACATTCACATCATAGGGGTGCCTGAAGAAGAGGAAAGAGGACAGGAAATGGAAACTGTGTTCAATCAAATCATAGCAGAAAACTTTCCTAAATTAAGGCTGGGAAACATTCCACATGTTCAAGAAGCACACAGAACTCCATTAAAGAGAAACCCAAAAAGACCTACACCAAGACACATCATAGTTAAAATACCAAAGCTAATGGATAAAGAAAAAATCTTAAAAGCTTCTAGAGAATAAAAGGCTATCACCTACAAAGGAGCCCCCATAAGGATGACATCGGACTTCTCGACAGAAACACTTGAGGCCAGAAGAAAATGGCAAGATATAATCAAAGTAATACAGAACAACAACCTACAACCAAGACTACTCTATCCAGCAAGGATAACATTTAAAATCGAAGGAGAAATAAAGAGCTTTCCAGAAAAAGAAAGCCTCAAGGAATTCATTAAAACCAAACCAATTCTGCAAGAGATACTAAGGGGTCTGTTGTGAACAGTTCAAAGGCAGGAAAGAATATAGCAAAAGAAGAATACAGCTTTAAAGAATAAAATGGCAATAAACAACTACATATCAATAATAACCTTAAATGTAAATGGCTTAAATGATCCAATCAAAAGACATAGGGTAGCTGCGTGGATAAAGAAACAGGACCCATACATATGCTGTCTACAAGAGACACACCTTAAAACAAAAGATGCACATAGACTGAAGGTAAAAGGATGGAAAAAAATATTTCATGCAAATAGAAATGAAAAAAAAGCAGGAGTAGCAGTACTTATAGCTGACAAAATGGACTTTAAAACAAAGGCTGTAGTAAGAGATAAAGAAGGACATTACATAATGATAAAGGGAACAATTCAACAGGAAGATATAACTATTATAAATATCTACGCACCAAATATAGGAGCCCCAACATACATAAAGCAGACTTCGATGGACATAAAGGGCGAGATTAACAGCAATACTATCATAGTAGGGGATTTCAATACCCCACTAACAACACTGGATAGATCCTCAAGAAAGAAAATCAATAAAGAAACAGCAGACTTAAAGGATACACTAGATCAACTTGATTTAATATATATCTTCAGAACTTTTCATCCTAAAGCAGTAGAATATACATTCTTCTCAAGCGCTCATGGTACGTTTTCTAGGATAGACCACATGTTAGGACACAAAAATGGTCTCAATAAATTTAAGAAGATTGAAATCATATCAAGCATTTTCTCTGATCACAATGCCATGAAACTAGAAATTAACCACAAAAGAAAAACTGAAAAATACTCAAACACTTGGAAACTAAATAGCATGATATTAAATAATGAATGGATTAACAATGAGATCAAAGAAGAAATAAAAAAGTTTCTAGAAACAAATGATAATGAGCATACATCAACTCAAAATTTATGGGACACAGCAAAAGCAGTACTGAGAGGGAAGTTCACTGCACTACAGGCATATCATAAGAAGCTAGAAAAAGCTCAAATAAGCAACCTGACCCTGCATCTAAAAGAAATAGAAAAACAACAACAAATAAAACCCAGGACAAGTAAAAGAAAGGAAATAATAAAGATCAGAGCAGAAATAAATGACATAGAGGCTAAGGAAACAATACAGAGGATCAATGAAACCAGAAGTTGGTTCTTTGAAAAGGTAAACAAGATTGATGAACCTTTAACTAGACTCACCAAGAAAAAAAGAGAGAGGACTCAAATAAATAAAGTTAGAAAGGACAGTGGAGAAATAACAACTGATACAACAGAAATACAAAGCATTGTAAGTAAATACTATGAAGAACTCTATGCCAAAAAATTAGACAATCTAGATGAAATGGACAAATTTCTTGAATCATATAAACTTCCAAAAATCAATCTGGAAGAATCAGAACACCTAAACAGACCAATTACAGCAAATGAGATCGAAACAGTTATCAAAAAACTCCCAAAAAAGAAAAGTCCTGGTCCTGATGGTTTCACAAGTGAATTCTATCAAAAATCAAAGAAGAATTAACTCCTATCGTCCTCAAGCTATTTCACAAAATTCAAGAGGAAGGAAGACTTCCAAACTCCTTTTATGAGGCGAGCATAATTCTGATCCCAAAACCGGGCAAAGACAACACAAAGAAAGAAAATTATAGGCCTATATCCCTGATGAATTTAGACGCTAAAATTTTCAACAAAATATTCCTAACCGGATCCAGCAATATATGAAAAAAATCATACACCATGATCAAGTGGGATTTATTCTGGAGAGGAAAGGCTGGTTCAATATTCGCAAATCAATCAATGTGATTCACCACATAAACAAAAGGAAGGACAAAACTCACATGATAATTTCAATAGATGCAGAAAAGGCATTTGATAAAATCCAGCACCCATTCATGCTCAAAACTCTCAGTAAAGTGGGAATACAGGGAACATTCCTTAACATGATAAAGGCCATCTACGACAAACCCACAGCAAACATCATACTAAATGGACAAAAATTAAAAGCAATCCCCTTAAGATCAGGAACCAGGCAGGGTTGCCCACTTTCACCACTCTTATTCAACATAGTTCTGGAAGTCCTAGCTATAGCAATCAGACAAGAGGAAGAAATAAAAGGCATCCAAATTGGAAAAGAAGAAGTAAAACTGTCACTATTTGCAGATGATATGATATTGTATATAGAAAACCCTAAAGTCTCAGTCAAAAAACTACTGGACCTTATAAATGAATTCAGCAAGGTGGCAGGATATAAAATTAATACTCAGAAATCAGAGGCATTTCTGTATACAAACAATGAACTGTCAGCAAAAGAACTTAAGGAAACAATCCCCTTTACTATTGCAGCCAAAAAAATAAAATACCTAGGAGTACATTTAACCAAGGAGGTTAAGGACTTGTACTCAGAAAATTATAAAACATTGATAAAAGAAATCAAGGAAGATACAAACAAGTGGAAGCATATATCGTGCTCATGACTAGGAAGAATAAACATCATTAAAATGTCTATACTACCCAAAGCAATTTATAAATTCAATGCAATACCCATTAAAATACCAATGACATACTTCAAAAATATAGAAAACATATTCCAAAAATTTATATGGAACCAAAAAAGAACACAAATAGCCTCAGCAATCCTAAAAAGAAAAAATAAAGCAGGAGGTATCACTCTTCCGGATATCAAGGTCTACTACAAGGCCATTATACTCAAGACAGCTTGGTACTGGCATAGGAACAGACACATTGATCAATGGAACAGAACAAAGGACCCAGAAATAAACCCGCCGCTTTATGGACAACTGATATTTGACAAAGGAGGAAAGAACATACAATGGAGTAAAGACAGCCTCTTTAACAAATGGTGCTGGGAAAATTGGACATCTACTTGCAAAAAAATGAAACTAGACCATCAACTTACACCATGCACAAAAACAAATTCAAAATGGATAAAAGACTTAAACATAAGCCGTGAAACTATAAGCATCTTAGAAGAAAACATAGGCAGCAAGCTTTCCGACATTTGTAGCAGCAATATATTTGCCGATTTATCTCCACCGGCAAATGAAAGAATAGGCAAGATAAACAAATGGGACTATATCAAACTAAAAAGGTTTTGCACAGCTAAAGACAATAAGAACAGAATAAAAAGACAAACCACACAATGGGAGAACATATTAGACAGCGCGTCGGATAAGGGGTTAATAACCAAAATTTATAAAGAACTCATAAAACTCAACACCAGGAAGACAAACAATCCAATCAAAAAATGGGCAAAAGAAATGAATAGAAATTTCTCCAAAGAAGACATACAGATGGCCAAAAGACATATGAAAAAATGCTCAACAACACTAATTATTAGAGAAGTGCAAATTAAAACCACAATGAGGTATCACCTCACACCAGTCAGAATGGCACTCATCAGCAAAACAACACAGAATAAGTGCTGGTGAGGATGCGGAGAAAAGGGAACCTTTCTGCACTGCTGGTGGGAATGCAGACTGGTGCAGTCACTGTGGAAAACAGTATGGAGATTCCTCAAAAAATTAAAAATCGAACTGCCTTTTGACCCAGCTATCCCACTTTTAGGAATATACCCTAAGAACACCATAACACTGTTCGAAAAGAAGAAATGCACTCCCATGTTTGTGGCAGCATTGCTCACAATAGCGAAGATCTGGAAACAGCCCAAGTGTCCGTCAGAAGACGAGTGGATTAAAAAGCTTTGGTACATTTATACTATGGAATACTACTCGGCCATAAGAAATGATGACATCAGATCATTTACAACAAAATAGTTGTACCTTGATAACATTATACGGAGTGAAATAAGTAAATCAGAAAAAAAAAACTGAGAACAGCATGATTTCATATATAGGTGGGACATAAAAGTGAGACTGTGAGACATGGACAAGAGTGTGGTGGTTACGGGGTGGGGGGAGGGAGGGGAGGGTGGGAATGGGAGAACGGTAGGGGCACAAGGAAAACCAGATAGAAGGTGACAGAGGACAATTTGACTTTGGGTGATGGGTATGCAACACAATTGAATGATAAGATAACCTGGAGATGTTTTCATTGTACATATGTACCCTGATTTATTGATGTCACCCCATTAGAATTAATAATAATAAAATATATATATAAAAAAAATGACAGCAGCTCACATTATTACATGCTCACATTGTTCCAGTCTTACTTTACTAAGTACATTAAATCAATCCTAAGATGTCGATACTATTATTACCCACTTTACAGATAATGAAACTGAGATACAGAGATTAAGTAACTTGTCCAGCTAATAAGAGATAAAGCTGGGATTCAAATCCAGGCTGTTTGAAACCCAGTCTCTCAATCACGATTTGATCACGATTGGGTTCGTTTATTGGCAAATGAATTCATCATTCATTCATTCACCCAGCAATTACATATTAATTGGCTCCTATATTCCATATACTTATCCAGGCATTATACATACAGAAATAAATAAGGCTAGGACTCAGCCCCTCTGGTAGCATCTAATGAACATTTTCTCGTTGGACAGACTTGCCCTCAGGGCAACCCCACCAAATTTCTGCATTTGTTCTATTCCTGAGGCTTCAGCTAACTCTCTCAGACCTCAAACATTTCCTGGATCCCAAATACCTCTGATGACCCTCAGCTCCACAACAAACTCAGAGGGAGGATTCACTTGGTTATGTCCAGTCCTGGATTAAGCAGAGAGAGCTGTTAAGAAAATGGAGGAAGGAATAAGAAACCTCTGCCCTGCCATTGGGCCAGTGGTGGGAAAGTGAGGAAGGCATGAGTCAAGTACTTCGTGGTGTATTTACTTGTACCTAGTCTTACTCTTCCCAGTCACTACTCTCTGAGAGGTATATGGTTTTATTTCAAATTTGGAAATGAAAAAATAAGTTAATTGAGGTTAAGTGACTTTTTGAAGATCACCCAGCTAGTTAAGTGGTGAAGATTGTATTTAAATGTAAGAAGGTTAAACTATAAGGTGATGCTGTTTCCATTATACCAGATGCCTCATGCCTTTTAGGATCAGGCAGTGGTACGCTGGAGTTGGTTCCCACTGTCTAACAACATCTAATTATGTGCATATCTCCCTAGTTTTATGTTCACAACATCATGTTGGTAGCTTGAAATTAACCATGAAAGGGAACATTTACAACATTGAAATTGGCAAATCCTACAAATCAAGGCATTTTTGTCTCGGTTGTTGAACATTTACCTACATACCACATGCAAATAGAGAACAAGTATGTGAACTAGGTCAAAAATGACCTTTAGCTGAACTTTATGGTGAAGCCATGAAGACTTACATTAAGAGGAGGGCCAGCCAGGTGGTAACCAGGTGCACCATTCTAAAAGATTAGCAAATTTTTACCTGCAACCTATATAATTTTATTAATATCAACCTAATAAATTCAATAAAAAATAGGAATCAAAGATCAGCAAATTTTTCTATAAGGGGCCAGATGGTACATATATTGGGTTTTGATGGCCACAGATTCTTTTTTTGTTTTATTTTTGCAAACCTTTAAAACAGTAAAAAAACAATCTTAGCTCACAAGTAGTATGGGAACATGCTATAGGCTGTGTTTGGCTGGCAACCGCTACTTTGCTGACTGCTGCTATAAACTAGCCCCAGATATGTAGAAGGGCAAAGCCTATTTATTTATTCCAATTACTCTTAAAGAATGTGCTCTTTGTGATTGGTGGGAATACTTTCATGAGATGCTTAGAGTACAGAATACGAAAACACAACCTGCCTACCTCCCAAAGGACAATATCAAGTGACAATGGCTTGATACCAAACTGCCTTCTGTGTAGGGGAAGGTCTTTTCAGTCACAGGCTCTTATTCGGCTTGGGAGAATATGCAGCTTTAAAGTCAGAGCTATATTGCTCAAGACAACAGGTCTTGAGCTTTTTCTGCTCTACCACCACACAGTCCTTGGCTTCTCAATGCATGCTGACCAAATACTTAAAAAGTGCTACCTGATTATGTCCTGCCCAGGTCCCACCTTACAGTTAGGACCTGTATCTGAGATCCAGATTATTAACACAGACATAAGTAAAGGATACAAGACACATACGTATTTACATTCCAGAGCACTTTTATTTTACCTTCCTCACCCCTGTCCTATTCCAGGATAACTAATATGTGGTAAACAGAGTGACCTTCCTTGAGCACCAGAACCCCTCTCTGATAAGTGGTCAGGACAAAGGAGAGGTATAGAGACCTAGTTTCCAGAGGAGGAGAGCTTAGAGACAAGCTGCCTAGTGTTCAAGCCCTCTAAGACTGTTTTTCTTAATCCAACAGGCTGACAAAATTCCTGCAAGATCATGAGTTACCTATCTTGGGAGCTGCTTCCAACATCACTTTGTGGTGAAGATTCACCCAAGCAAGAGGTTTACATAAGAACTAAGGAGGGATTTGGACAGGGAAAATGGACATGAATAAGCTGTTTGACCTCAAGGAATATAGTAGAGGGGTGATGGTTTAGGGCAATGGTTCTCAAACTTTTCGAAGTCGGGGCACATTTAAAATCCTACAAATAATTGTAGAAGCACTATATACAAATTTCTGAGAAATATTTTATAATAATTAAGTCAAATATTAAAGAAAAAAATAAAATCCAAGTGTGCTTTTATGGTAATTAAACGAAATAAATACGACAAAATTAAATTTATTCTGACATTAAAAAATATTTTTATGTTACATTATTTTGTTATGCTTTTTAGAATTCATAAAATAAGAGGGGTTAAAAAATAAAAAAAATGACAATAAAGTTATTTATACATATATATAGATCCATTCTTAGTAAGATTTAGTAAATTCGGCAGGTCCCGGCATGAATGTGTTAAGTTTTTCATTCTTATGTTTATGAAAAACATGAGCCTGATGTGTCCTAGAGATTTCTTCAATGTTTGGGCATATGTTTGAAAAGTAAACTCTCATTTCCTCATCAATACATTGAAGAATTCCTCTCTTTTTACTCTTAAGTGTATTGAGTACAGAAAAACCCCACCATACATATCATCTTAACTTTACACCAAACAAAGGATAGAAGAAAGTTGCCTCCATCCTTTCTGGGGAATATGGGGTGTATTGTAAACAATCCAGCACAACAGCTTAACAGCATTTTGCAACCTAATCAGGCAAGTGAGATGGGAGGCTGGGCAGACTATTAGCTTACAGCCAATTCCCCGCACCTCTGTCCCCCAAAAATCTAAATTCCAAAAACCCTGTTGGTTTTTCGGTCCCCAACAGGCACATATCTCTCTGAAATACCATAGGGCACACCTGGCAATCTTCTAGGGTGTACCAGTGCACCCTGGCGCACACTTTGAGAACCACTGGTTTAGGGTGTGATTCTTAAATAGATCTTATTGTCACACACCAGGATAGATGTATTCCAACTGCATTGGAAGACTTTAAAAAATAGATGCCTGGGCATGATCCAGGAAAATTTTTGTCTTATTTGGGTGGTCAGAAGTTAGGCTGGAAATCCATGTTTTCCGAAAGCTTCACAGGTCATTGTGGTGCCCTGGCTCACCAGGAACCTAACCCTGAAAATGGCCTTAGAGGAGGAGGTGCAAGTTCTCAGGGCAGGGCCTGCAGTAGTTTATCAAGGGGGCAGAGGGTGTTTTGGTAGGTCTCAAAAAAACCAAACAAACACAAACATTTTTTTAACTTATTTTTCAAAAATTTAAAATGAAATGCATGCCTTCTCATCCCTCCTTATGCTATTTTGAGGGAGATTTCTATCTCTTGTTAAAAAAAAACACGAAGAACTAAAGCCATAAAAAACTATAATTGTCAGGTAAAATTATAATTTTTATTAAAATTTCTATTTATTTTTAATAAAACTGCTTTCTCAGAGGTGGTAAATGAATCCTATGTCCTGTTTGGTCAGTTAATATTGACTAGTATTCAGTCAACATAAAACAACAGTTCAGTCTTTGTGAACATATTTTTATGTCATACAAGTTTAGTTTACATGGTTAAATTTGCATTTTATTGGTAATTTAAATTTTCATTATATAACTTTATATCCTCACCGCAAAAATCAGAGACTTAAAAGCAGATTATTGAAGAGTAGTGATAAAATTAGTAACACAAATACTTCAATGCCAAGTAATTCTTAAAAATAAAGAGCTTCTTTTCCAATGTCTGTGAATGTGATGATTTTATTAAGTAAAAAAGAAAGTATGAAAAAAAATACAGCATTGAATCGCAAGTAATTAAATGTTATTAGGATCAGTAATCTATTTGCCTCTTTCCATGACTTTGTTAAATACATCTGCAATAAAAGAAAAATATTTTATGTCTATATTCTTTCCTTCATTTGTGGCAATGGACTCTTAGTCACAGGAGTGAGAATATGGTCGAGGCTAGACAACCAAAATCATCTATCTTCCTGGCCCCCATCATTGGTTCCAACATGGACACGTGACCTGATTGGGACAACCACAGTCTTCTCTATGTCTTTTATCAATCTATAGGCACTAGAAGAGGGTTCTATTTCTCTGGGATCACAAGTCACTAGGGTCATGCAACCTTTCAGCTGTCACATGTAAGGAACCTGCCTGAAAATGAAACAAACACAAAAACACAAAGTCCAATGTGGCAAGGGAGGGACAGGGCCTAAAGATGTTCTTTAAGCATCCAGACAAGGCATTCCTCAACTTTTCTGCCCTCTTTGTAATTTCATTTAGGAGCCAATATATTCCTTCCCATTCCTTCTTAGGCTAGTGTGAGGTCAATTTCTATCACCTATATAAAAGTCCTATCTAATAAAAAGGTTTTATGTAATTGTCACACAAAACCCAGTTACCATTCTGCTAAAGCAATCTGCTTTTCTCAGGACAAGAAAAAAAACTATTACCTTCCAGTACAAACCTGATGAATTCTATCAATGAAGTCAAAGACAAGACTAGGATTTCCGAGGTATTCCTCAGTATTGCACTCCTCATAATTTAAAAAATTACAGGTCAACCACTAATGAGAAGATTATAATGCCAACAAGCCAAAAACCATATTTAATGACAAATATGGTTAGTGCCAAATCAGGAAGAACTGTTTGCAGGACTCCCTTATCAAATGCTGTCTAATCACAATGTCAATCACATATAATGTGAAATGAAAGGTATGTACTAGAGCATCTTTGCCTTATAGTAGGCTGATGTGATGGGTATGCAGAATATGAATAAGTTCTTGGCTTTAGTGCAGCATTTATAAGAGACTGAAGCACTTCATTTTTTGCTTCTGGTTGTCACTGAAAATTCATGCCATAGAGGAAAAATGGTCATGGAAATTATTTCGTGAGCGAGGGTGTAGAATGGAGCAAGGCATTGAGGTTCCTCCTGCTAAAGCAGCAGCTCTCTGTGCAGCAACTCTTATACTCACAGCCAATTCACATGTGCTTTATTAACAGAGAACAAACAGTTGGTTTTTAACAATAGGACTCATTATGAAAAGATATAAGGAATTCAAGTCATTAACAGGTACTGATGAGCTGAGACTATTTCATTTCTGCCAGTTGGGCAAAGAAATGACATGGTCTTGATTTCCATTGATTTACGGATCTATCTTTATGCTGGTGCCACAACATCTTAAGTACTGCTGCTTTGTATTCAATAGTATCATTTTGAAACCAGTCTGCATTCCCAACTTTGTTCTTTTTAAGATCGTTTCAGTCATTCAGGGTCCCTTGAGATTTCATATGAAAAGGATTTTTTTTCCATTTCTGGAAAAAAATGTCAGTAGAATTTAGATAAGGATTGTATTGAGTCTGCATCAACTGAGATAATCATATGGCTTTTTTCCTTCATTTTGTCAATGTGGTGCATTACATTGATTGATTTTTGTATGTTGAACTATTTTTATTTCCAGATATAAATTTCACTTGATCTGAGATATGATCCTTTTCACGTGCTGTTGAATTTAGTTTGCAAGTATTTTTGCTTAGAACTTTGCATCAGTGTTCGTTGGGGATATTGATTTGTAGTTTTCTTGTTGTGTCTTTGGTATCAGGGTAATGTGGGCCTCATAGAACGAGTTTAGGAAGTGTTCCCTGCTGCTCTTTGGAGCAGTTTAAGAAGGTTTGGTATGAATTTTTCTTTAAATGTTTGGTAGAGTTCTATATAAAGCCATCTGGTCCTGGGCTTTTCCTTGACAGAAGGTTTTTGATTATTTCTTTCCTGTCCTCATTGTATCAATATAGTTATAGATCTATTCAGATTTATTATTTCTTCATGATTCAGTCTTAGTAGAGTATATATTTCCAGAAACTTATCTGTTTCTTCTAAGTTGTCCAGCCAGCTTATTGATTGGTAATTATTCATAGCAGTCTCTAATAATCTTTTTTTATTCCTGTAAAAATTTGTTGAAATGTCTCCTCTTTACTTTCTAATTTTATCTATTTGACTCTTCTCTCTTGTTTCCCTAAGGGGTCCAGCTAAGTGTTTGCCAGTTTTTGTGATCTTGACAAAAAAATACCAATAGCACTTGGTTTTTGTTGATTTTTTCCCCCTCACTTTGGGTTTAGTTTGTTTTTCTAGTTTCTTTGGGTGTGAAGTCAAGATATTGATTTGACAACTTTTTTCTGTCTCAGTGTTAGCATTTACCACTATAATCTTTCCTCTTAGTATTGCTTGTCCTATATCCAATAAATTTTGGTAAGTTGTATTTTTTATTTTGTCTCCAATTGTTTTCTAAATTTCTTTGTGATTAAGTCTACATTGTTTAATTTCTACATATTTGTGAATTTTTCAGTTTTCCTTTTATTAATTTCTAGTTTCACTCTGGAGTATATACATGGAATTTTGAAAAAGGCTTGATAATACTAGTCAAATACATTTTTACAACTTCAAATGGCTTGCTCAATTCTTACATATTAGCAAGAGAATCAATACCTGCAATAACCTGGAACTGGCACTACAAGGCCAAAGTTTTATAAATATATAGATACCAGGATTTCTTTTAAGGACTATACCAGAAATAAATGGTTTAAAAGTCAAGAGTTTTACACTCAGCAACATTTTATGATTTTTTTTTTACTCAGTATAAAAATTTGTAAAATATTATTTACCAAAACACATCCAAATGCTACAACAAAACATTAAAAATACTTTCCAGAGACAAATGTCAGCAATGTTGTGCTGTGGCTAGTGACACTTGAAATGCGGTTGGTTCAACCAAGAAGCTGGTCTTTAATTTAATTTTCATTTAAACATGTGGCTACATGTGACTAATGATGATTATATTGTATAATGCAGCTCTAGAACAAGAGAAGTAATAAATCCTCATTATTCTATGCTGATTGGTAGCATTTAAGTTACGGCGTTCAGTTTGTTTCAGTGAGAGGTGGAGCAAAAGACATGTTGTAAAGTGATCTAGTCAAATGTCAGTACACTTGGAGAATAGAAGTGATTAGAAAACCAGAAAGCATATCTTATTTGAACTAAGTTAAAGGAATTTGAGGTTGCCTTCATGGGAGAATGATAACTTATTTAAGCACTTAGGAACGCAAGGGTTAGAAAAATAGTTAAATTTACTTGGAAAGTTCCTGATTGGAAGAATGAGAATCAATGAGTAACTCGGTCCAAGGAAGAGCTTTCTAATATGCATTCCCTGATTTAGAGAGCCCAGTCCTAAGCTGTGTGACCTGGTCTTTGGACCGATGTTACCATATGATAATTTTACTTCCTTTCCCTAAGAAATACATCTCAAACAAGGGAATTATCCTTGAGTAACAATATTTCCACTCTTGAGAACTCAAGTATAATAATGGAAAGGATGGTAATTTTTTTCTAAGAGGGAGATTTAGAGACAAAGTTTATAAAATAAGTTGAGGTCCTTTGGGTAAAATCTCATCCCGTACTTTCCGTGCCAGTAAGAACCATAGTTCCCAGTCTGCACATGGACAAAATGCTTAGTTGGTTCCTCTCAATGAGCTTGTGAGTTTTGGACTGTGATCCTTGATTCTCCCTGCAATCTAGAGATTAAATTCTAAGTAATTTTCTTAAGCAAAAGAACTGCTATTATTATTCCACTTCGTTTTCTCCTGCAGATTACATGTTTTATGAACCTGAGCCATTTAGACTACTTTCTGGGCTGTATATTTCTTTAAGTTATGAATAAAGAAGTTTTGCTCTTCTATCATCATACTCAGCATCAGAGACATTCATTTAAATTTGATTTCCTTTTAATAGCAGCATTCTTCACAATATCTAAAAGATGAAAACAATCCAAGTGTCCATCAACAGATAAATGGATATATAAAATGTGATGTATACATACAATAGAGTAATTATTCAGTCTTAAAAGGAAGGAAAATCTGACACATGCTACAACATGAATAAAACTTAAAGTATTATGCTAAGTGAAATAAGACAATACAAAGGACAAATACTATATAATTCCACTATCATGAGCTACGTACAACAGTCTAACTCAGAGAGACAGTAAGTAGAATGGTGGTATCCAGTAGCTGTGGGAAATGGGGAGTTAATGTTTAATGGGTGCAGGTTTTTTGTTTAGGATGATAAAAATGTTTTGAGGCTAAATTGTGGTGATGGTTACACATCGTGAATGCACACAGTGCCACTGAAAAATACACTTAAACTGGTTTAAATGGCAAATTTTTTATTATGGATACTTTACTAGAATGAAACAATATTTTATATTTTCTTTCCTTCTACCTTTGATTACATTAAACTACCCTTGCAGTGTATGCGAGGTCATCTATCAAGAATGGCTAGGGCTGCATTTTTGTATTTCTCTTCTACCAAGTATATTTTCAAAATCTGTTCATCTGACTTCCAATCACATAATCATTTGAATGGGCATTATTAGTGCTATAAGCAATAGTCATGCCCCAGGCATCAATAATACCCACGTTCAGATCCACAAAAATGTCCCTCATGATAAGTTTCTGAATGTAGCCATGAAAGTCATTAAACATTTTCTGCATTTAGATACATCTCCCTGGTGTTGTCAGTTTTACAGATCACCTTCATCTCTGGGCTTCGCAATAACAGACTTTTAATGGCATTTTGAACATCGATGGTCTTATGAATGAAAACGTTGATGTAAACGAGTCTGAAGTGCTGGCCAAAAGTAATGACAATGACTGCGTCATGTCTCCTGCTACTCAGTTCGTTTCTCATGGAATATAGTTTTCATATTTCACGGAGAACAGATTTGTAGTCGTAAGTGGTGACCATGCTTTTTCCTTTGAACCAAAGCGTGCCTTTTAGCATCCAGACACATGTGTTTTAAAGATCCCAGTTCACCATGTCAAAATATTTCAAGGCCAGTGGAAAACAATAGATAAATCTTTCAACAAAAGGGAAATACTAACGATATTTTAAAATGCATACCACATTTATAGAATACTGCCTAAGATCACTTTTAGCTATACTAGCATTGCTGCCTATGGGAGGTAGTAAATTTCACGGGATTCATTAAAATCTTAACAAAATTCTGAACTCTTTTCAAGAATATAAGATGAAGAAGAAAATTCTTAATATTTGTGAATTTAAAAATAAAATTTAACTTTTATTAAAAGTCCAAATCCAAATGTTTGGCAAATTTATAAAACAATAAAACAAAAACCAGGAAAGAAAAGAATTCTAATTATTGTAAAAGACAACCCAAAATTCAACTATAATTTCAAAATAGAATAACATACATATTTTCCCAAACTTTATGTATATAGTTAACCCAATGGCACAGTGTGGGAACTCCCATAAGGTAAATAAGTTTTCTCTTCAAGTCGTCATTTATATATTTTGGTTTTAACTCGATCTGTTTGCAGAATGTTGTAATCCACCTTTTTTCACAGTATAACCCCTGGGAAAAGGTGTCTTCATTCCAACCTGACATTTCTTTTATGTGTTCTCACTGTTTGGCAATAAAACTGCCCATAGCATGTAATTTTATTGCCACAAATAATTCTAGAAACATCTTTCTCATTTTCTCTCTCTTTTCCATCCTTTCCCTCCACCATTCCCTATCTTTGCTCCCCTCTCTTCCACAAATATTTATTTAACAAGATCATGTTAAATGGAAAAATAATAAGTTCTCTCTGAATTGGGTTCTTTTTTTTTCTGGAACAGAGATAGACTTTCTCCTGTGCATTCCTTAGGAAACACACTTAGGAAATGAATGTCACACATATTTTGTTTTGCATGTACCAGAATCACGTTCTCTGGTTAATTTCAAAAGTCTTTACATGTTCCATTGTTGTGCCTAGAACTGAATGTAATACTCTCAGTGTGGTCTGATTTGTGCAAGAAAAGGGAGGACCGTAACCTCCCTATTCTGAATACCCCACTGAAAAAGTAATCTAAGCTATATTCACTGACTCATAACAAGCATTCACCCAGGTGAGACTTGGGTCATGTTTTTCTTTTTTAAAATATTTTCTGTATTGATTTTAGAGAGAGAGAGGAAAGAAAGAAAGAGAAAAGGGAGACTGATGAGGAGCAGGAAGCATCAACTTGTAGTTGTTACTTCTTGTATATGCCTGGACCAGGCAAACCCAGGGTTTTGAACTGGCGACCTCAGCATTCCAGGTTAGTGCTTTATCCACTGTGCCACCACATATTAGGCAATTAATAGTATAAAATTATTTTATTATTATTATTTTAATGTTTATTTTATTGATCTTAGAAACAGGAAGGGAGAAAAAGGAATATCAATCTGTTCCTGTATGTGCCCTGACCAGGGATCAAACTAGCAACCTCGTTACTGCAGCAAGATGCTCTAACCAACTGAGCTATCCAGCCAAAGCCTCAGGCCATTTTTATACTTATTTTTGTGCCACTTTATTTATTTTTAAGTATTTGGTTATTTAAATTCTTTTTATTCATTTTAGAGAGAAGAAAGAGTAAAAGAAAAAGAGAGAAAGAGAGGGAGAGAGAGAGAGAGAGAAAAAGGGAGGAGCAGGAAGCATCAACTCCCATATGTGCCTTGACCAGACAAGTCAGGATTTTGACTGGTGACCTCAGCATTCCAGGTCAATGCTTTATCGTATGTGCCACCACACGTCAGGCCATTTGTGCCACTTTAAAGCCATACTTTCTTTGTAATCTACCTAGATTAATGAGATTTGGGGTATAAGTTTAGAAACTTAAATTTATCTATATTGAATTATACCAGGTCTATAAATGGCTCTGAAAAATAACAGTCTGGGCCTACCTTCTAAGAAATCACCTACTTTACTAAAAAATTACAATCCAGGCAAGAGAGAAACTAGAGATATTAGGAGAATTCACGTTGTCTCAAGAATCTAAGAACCTTCTTTGTTATAAAAGTTGGGCATGGATGATGGTTGCCATAGCAAAAAAGGAAACTGACTCTTCCATAGACTGTAAGCTGTAGAAAGGGCTCATAACTTATTTATATCTCTGTTTCCACAGGGTTTTGCAATAAATAGGTCCTCAATAAATATTTGCTGAATGTATGAAAAGAGTAAATGAAGTTCACTTTAATTCCAGTATAGCAGAAACATCACTTTTGTGAGTGACAAGGCTTTATATTTATTTATCACTGAAATTCATGTGGTAAAATAATTTTTTAATCCACAAAAATTGCTAGTTTATAAAACCTTGACTGAGATGGTTTGGCTAAAAGATTAGAAACCACCAAAGGACTTTCCCCACTCTGCAATTCAACTGAAACATTTTCACATAGCCCAGGACCTTTTTAGGAACAAATCTCAAGTTTAAATATGAATAACTCATACATTGTGAGAGTATATAGCTGAAATTAAGGGTTGCCTAACCTTTTATATCTAACTCAGGACAAAAATTCTTTTAAATTTATATGAAAATAATTTCCAAGAATAAATTCTTTTCTGTAAAACCCAAAATGATTGATACTATTTGTTCCAAGAAATGAGAGATCAAAATGGTTAATGTCAAAGAAATATCTCTAAAAGTAAGGATGTCCTTTAAGTTGATAAATTGTGAATACAACACAATAGACTTACTGTTACAATGGAAGGCAACAGCACAATAGACATACTGTAACATTGTAAGAACTTGATGGAGGAAAAGTTTTCCATCAATTCAGTTCCCATGTTGGACATTCAAAAAGAAAATAGAAAAATAAGTTAGCTTGATATCTTTCCAGATATTATATTAAAATAAGAATTAATCACTGGCTTAGACAGATTGAACCACTCTTAACTCTCTCTACAAAAGGTTGTTTCTTTTTTTAAATTTTTGATTTATTTAAGATATTCTGGGCCCTGGACAGTTGACTCAGCAGCAGAGTGTCAGCCCCGCATGTAGAAGTCCCGGGTTCAATTTCTGGTCAGGTCACACAGGAAAAATAACCATCTGTTTCTCCATCCCTCCCCCTTATTTCTCTCTTTCTCTCTCTCTTCTTCTCCCACATCCATGGTTCAACTGGTTTGAGCAAGTTGGCCCCAGGCTCTGAGGATGGCTCCATGAACTTGCCTTGAGCACTAAAATAGCTCAGTTGCCGAGCAACAGTGATGCACCCAGATGGGTGGAACATTGCCCAGTAGGGGGTTTGCCTGGTAATTACTGGTTGGGGCACATGTGAGAATCTGTCTCTCTGCCTCCCTGCCTCTCACTTAATATTAAAAAGATATTCTGGGAAAGTAAATGGTTTAGAACAGTTCTAGAAAACTGTTCTCCTGCTAATGGCAGAAATCCAGAGAGAATCACTCACATTTCATGTACAATTAATCAAATATATGTATATATGAATTACCTTCTAATTTTTTTTTAGCAGACCACGCTCCTCACCTTTAGCACCTGTAATAATTTAGGCTTCCACTGACATATCCCCAGGCCAGTGCTCTCAGCCTTGTGCACACATAATGATCACCTGCAGATCTTGTTACTGTTCAGACTGCTGTACTTCATCCCAGAGCTTTTGATTCAATCATGCTGGTTCTGGGGCTTGGAGAGAAGTCTACACCCCCAAGTTTGTAACAGCGCTGCTCACAATAGCCATGTCATGGAAACAGCCTCGGTATTCATCAATGCATGAGTGGATAAAAAAATAATGTGGTTGATGTATAAAATAGAATATTATTCAGCCATTCAGGGGAGGCTCGTGATCTGACCGTGGCTTCCACACAGGCTTGTTCCTCCCTCTGAGCTCAGGTCACACAGTATAGTCTGAGGGCCTCTGCAGGATGCCCCTTGGTGGGGAACGTACTGTCACATTGCCTGAGGTCCCAACCCAGGTCTTCACCTCTCCAACGTCCACTCAGCCTTTAAATGTAACTTTCTTCATGGAGGGGAAAAGGGAGCCAAAGAACACAGTTCATATCATGAGATGGTAGATTTCAAAGTCACCCTGCTTGTCACGGGGCGCCATTTGGGCAGTTACTGCTATGAATGCTGGTTCAGCAGATGTGTCCTCACATTCCATTGGAGCTAATCTAACAGCTAAGAATTCACTTGTCCACAATTGTGCCACTCTGCACAGTTCATTAAAACACAGATGTGCCCTGCACCATGTTGGGCACTTTTCAGGTAGTTTACTGTTCATAACAACCTGGTTGGTACTCATTTTCGTCCCCATTGTAGCAGAGGAGGAGGGTAGGGACCAGCCAGTGTCATGACTGGTAAAAAAGACTAGGATTTGAAACCGATCTCTGTGGAGCTCGGCCTCTTCTTCTAGGGGAGAAATGTAACTTCCTTAGAGACACTCATTCCGCAGTAAACAGCAGAGGACGTTCTTTTGAGCTGACATCAAAATTTCTATCTACCCCAAGCTGCCCTGGCCCAGTGCTACACAGGTTGGCTGGTGGCAGGAAGAGAGGGGCACCTCCCTAGAGACACAGTCAGAGGCTGGGCCAAGTGCCTGTCCTCTCTGTGTAGGGGCCATGCAGGGGCTTTCTCTTCAGCTCCTTTCTAATCTAATCAGCTCAGCCCAGGAAGCTCACTGCAGTAGGTGAGATGGTTGGAGGGCAGGAGAAGGCAGGCAAATTTATGTGTGACTAACTGTCAGACATCACAAGTTGTCAGGGGAAAAAAATTACTGACAAAGAAGTCATGCTACTAGAACTAGTTTATTTTGTGTTTCTAGAATTAGCCATACCCATTTTCTAAGCCAAAGCCAAGCCCCACTTCTCAGAGTTGGAGAAATGCTGGCTGGCAGTCACCTTCTGGCTTTGGGGAGCTACTATTCTGAAAGTTTGGGTTTCAGATGCCCAGTGGCCAAACATTCAGAAGATTCAAATACAGGAGCACCTGGGACCTCTTTTGCCATCAGGAGACATTCATTTATTCATCCATCCATCCATTCATTCAGCACTTGTGGAGTGCCAGGCCTTATCCTTTTCCCTGCTAGCCCAGAAGAAAGGAGCTGGCAGCAAGAGTGGGCAGAGACTAGGGTTACCATTGGCTTGAAAACAACTAGCCCTGGCCAGTTGACTCAGTGGATAGAGTGTCAGCCAGGAGTATGGACGTCCAGGGTTTGATTCCTGGTCAGGGCACACAGGAGAAGTGACAATCTCCTTCTCTCCCCCTCTCTCTCCCTTTTTTCTCTCTTCCCCTCCAGCAGTCAGTGGTTTGATTGGTTCGAGCATTGGCCTCAGAGGCCAAGGAGAGCTCTGTTGGTCCAAGCATCAGCCCAGATGGGGGTTGCCAAGTCTAGACAATGACTTCATGCTTTTGCCCTCTCAGTATTCTACTTACCTGTTCCCATCCCTCAGTTGCTGGCAAGGAACAGTGCGCAGGAACAAAGGCCTTCTGACTTGGGCAGAAGTATTAAGTGGGCTCACAAGTGCTAGGGCAGTGATTCTTAAACTTTTTGAGGTACCGAACCCACCAGTTTCATATGCGCATTCACTGAACCCTTCTTTAGTGATAAATAAAATATGATTTTTTTTTCCAAATTCAAGACATAGGTATATGTTTTTTACTGGTGCACAAAATGAACTGTGCATGAACATCACCTTGCTCAAAGAACAAAACCAACAAAGTGCATGAACTCACAACAAATTACAGTATTACTTTATTCAGGCCTCCATGGCAGAGGCTTCTCCAAACCCCTGAGACTGACTCATCGAACCCTTAGGGTTCGATAGAACCCAGGTTAAGAACCACTGTGCTAGGGACATCAACATTCCCTCCAGGCACTTCTGTTTTTTACCAGCATGAATTTTATCACCTCTCAATGTATTTGTTACTCTGCATACACTGTTCCTATTAAGGTCACCTTTGTGTTGTCAAATCCAACAGCCACTGTTCTATCTCCCTCTAACTCAGTCTCTCAGTGGCACACAACCAGCTGACTATACCTTCTTTATTCAAACTCTCACTCTCCTTTGTTCATGTAAAATGACTCTATGTATTTTCCCTACCTCTCTAGAGACTCCTTTCCACTCTGCTTCATCAGTCCCACTGTTACCACTTGGCATCTAAATGTGAAATATCTATTCCTGACTTGTGTTAGAGCAGTGGATAAAGCGTCGACCTGGAACGCTGAGGTCATTGGTTCAATTCCTGGGCTTGCCTGATCAAGGTACATACAGAAGTTGATGCTTCTTGCACTTTTCCCCATTCTCTCTCTCTCTCTCTCCCTCTCCTCTCCTCTCCTCTCCTCTCCTCTCCTCTCTCTCTAAAAATGTATGAAAATAAAATCTAAAAAAATAATAATAATAAATGTGAAACATCCTGGAGTTCAATCCCCCCAACCTGCTTTGCTTTACTGTAATCTCGTTCTGGGTGATTTTTAATCACTCTGGTTTAAATGCCACTTGTAATTTCAATGACTTCAAAGCATTTGTAGCTATAGCAGCTATTGGCTATCTATTTAGAATGAGATGTTGTATGTAAAACATCTAACAAATGGTATGGCATGTAGGGAAAACATGTTCTCTTTTAGGACACTATAGTCCTGTTATGAAAGAGAAGAGGCAAGATTCATCAAAGCCCATGACCTATGTATCATAAAATATTTTGATTGTGTAACTCAGAAATGAACATTTAGGGGCAGTGATTGTGTTTTTCCGTCATTACCTATTGACGACTGAAGCTTTAAAAAAAGAATGGAAAATACCAGCGTATGTTATTAGCTGTACTCTTTGTGTTGCCAGGAATGATTTGCTCTTTTGGAACATGTACAGTGATATTAATACAAGTAGCTCCTGGAAAAGGCTTGGCACGCTTAGAGAAATAAGGAAGAATAATATTTGGTCCCTGCCCAGGAACTACTCATAATCCAACCAAGAAGACTTGTAAATAAATAACTTAAAAATGAAAGTTATTTAGGGGCTCTCCAACACAGTCTAAACATCCACATCTTACACTAAATTAGCCTCTAAAAGTGGCCCTTTCACGAGTTTCCTTCTTTCAGAAAAGGTAAGGATCACATTGACTACATACCCCTACTTTTTTTTTCTTTTTCAGGGACAGAGAGTCAGAGGGAGGGATAGATAGGGACAGACAGACAGGAACGGAGAGAGGTGAGAAGCATCAATCATTAGGTTTTCGTTGCTATTGCGACACCATAGTTGTTCACTGATTGCTTTCTCACATGTGCCTTGACCGTGGGCCTTCAGCAGACCGAGCCACCCCTTGCTGGAGCCAGTGACCTTGGGTCCAAGCTGGCAAGCTTTTGCTCAAGCCAGATGGGCCCGCACTCAAACTGGCGAGCTCAGGGTCTCGAACCTGGGTCTTCCGCATCCCAGTCTGACGCTCTATCCACTGCGCCACCGCCTGGTCAGGCCATACCCCTGCTTTCAATCCATTGTCCAAACTATCTCTTCTTATTTTTTGCCAGACATATATCAAGTTTATTATTTAATACCAATAAAAAGCTTCAAATGAATACATGTTAAATTCCAGAAAAAGAGAGGAATATGTTTTGGGGAACAGACATCTCACCCTTTCAGGGTACCCTATCCTCTCCCAGCCCTCTCCTTCATGGCCGTGCAGCTGCTCAGCTCCACCACTCTTCAAGGTCTGCTCTCAAATCGCCTTCTTTGACCCCGAAATTACTTCTAATATGGAAACTTGTAACATCACATCACTCAGGGTATTTCCTTTTAATGAAAAGGACATCTTTCATAGCCTTCTCCAATTCAAGAGATCTTTGGTGACCCTTCACATCCCAGATTCCTGCAGGCACACTCAACCACTTCTGCCCCTGCGCACTCACAGCGCTATCTTCATACGGCCATGTTTCATTGCATTTTGAGTAATTCTATGTGTGTCTGATAATACAGAGAGTGCTGAAACTAAATCAGATAGTTTATGAGGATAAGGAATAGAACTTGACCACTTATGAGCAGTCCCAGAACTCCAGAGCTGAGACTACACCTGGCATCTCAGTTATGTCCAAGCTTGCTACTGCAGGAATGCAATAAAGGATTGGAACTGAATAAATGAATGAGTGAACAAATAAATGAGCACCCTCTTTGACTCTTGATGGAAGAAAACAAATTTTCAGCTAAAGTTTCCTTAGAGGTAGAGAGAGAGATGAAGGATGAAAATTACAGAAGATGTGGCTCGCTTTCTTATCTGCCATCATCTGTATTGCCTCTTGTATTGAAAACTTATTTCTTTTGGCTGATGAATACTCCCACTCTCAGTAACAGGGTCCCTCTTTTCTTGGAGAACTGTACCTACTCCCCTTTATAGCTTATTAATGAAACTGTCAACCATGTGATTCTGCCTCTCTTTGTATAAGTGACTGATTATAGCAGAGTCATCTTTTTGTTTGTTTATTTCTGTGACTTAACATAAATTCTGAAAGTGTGTGGATGAGATTTTGAACACCGAAAACCACGTTTGGCTTATGCTTGTTGTGACAACACTATGAAAAGTATCAGCTTGAGGATGAATCCAAGAAAAGAAAACAGTAGAGCCTAATGGCTTAGGAAGCTTGATTGCCTTATCTGAATCTTTAGGTGAATCATTAGGCTTTCCTTTTCTTTTAGCTGGCATGAAAACTACTAGCATGAACTGGAAGAGTCCTGGGTAATGCATTTCTGTAAAGTCAACTTGCTTGTGAACAGTAATAAACAAGAGAGATTACTGCAACTGTGGCAGTCACTATAAATCATAGGAAATCAGCAGAAGTAAACAATCCCAAGACTTACGTTTGATACAAACAGAATTTCTGGATGCCATCATGAGAAATAGTTGAAATAATAGCATGTCTATTTTTTTTTTTAATGCACCTTACTGAGTTGCATAAAGGTGGGCACAAAATGTCTGTATGGAGAGTGGTTATGTCACCAATTTCTCCTGAGAGTGAAAGACACAGGTTGCAGAAACTGAGTGCCTACGTATGTTTTCATACTCAATCCTCATAAACCTTAATTGGGTTGTACTGTTAATATCTTACTTTATTCGTGTGTAAGTTCTGCCTTAGAAAGTTAAGAACTTGTTCTACATTCAAAGTCAGTCTATAGAGAACCTTTTGTTTATCAGGTGTTATATACCAAACAGGTTCTCAAATTCAAATGTGAATACATAACCAATTTAATTTAATTTTTAATGATAAAAATTAAATAAGAGATTAACAGTATAAAGAGATAAAAGATTAACAGTATAAAGTAGGAAACGGACTATAAATAAGAAAAATTGTGGAATTTATTCAAAATGGTGGACTTGGCACATGTCAAATAAGTTAGCAGAAATATCCACAAGGAGATGTATAAATCTTCATTACCGTGCTCGAAGAAATGAAGAATTTTTTTAACACAACGGAGTATGTGAAAAAATCTTAAAAGACTGAAAAAGAAAAGATTGGATTAAAGTATAAAACTATAGTTCAGTATGAATTTGCTAAAACAAGCCAGGATTCATGTTGTTTGTCACCATTTTTTTGCTGATTTCATGAGAGACAGTGACCAAGTAGGTATAAGAGCATCTTTAATTCAAATTGCAGCAACTTGAGAAGGCAGAGGATTCCTGTCCAAAAGAACTGTTGTCACACTGTCCTGGTTCTGGTAGTTTTTTATAGGGTTCAGGGGCTGTTAGTGATAGTGTAAAGGGAAAATAGTCTGAGCAGTTATTTGTGTAACAACATGTAGAAGGTGGGGGTTCAGCAGCAGGAATGTTTCCTCTGCAAGTTCTAAGGTAGCACAGACCTAATCAGCAGGGTCCTATCTGGTGTCCTTGGTAAATCTTCAAGACAGTCAGGGGCTCCCAGGAATAGCTGGGACCTGATTCCTTTGGGATCACCTGCCTCTAGGAATTATCTGTGAAAAGACTCTCTGTTCTCTTAGGATACTAAGTAAAGAGTTAAGATTGGTGAACTAAGTTTCTAATGAATTTATAGGCCTTAACTTTTCACAGTAAATCTTGTGTCTAGGCTTTTACAAACAACTATTGTAATTTAAACTCTTCTAATTGCCAGGTCCCTCCAGAATATAAGCTTCCCCCCAGACATTCCTGCAAAGCTAAACTTCATGCTGCATTTCAAAGTAAAGGTCAGGGAGCCATTAAGAGAGAATCACAAGCATGCTAATTATTTCTTAACCCTTACATAATCTCCTATTCATTACAGCTAAAAAGTTATGATTACTGAAAC
Source organism: Rhynchonycteris naso (assembly GCA_037038555.1). NCBI lineage: Eukaryota > Metazoa > Chordata > Mammalia > Chiroptera > Emballonuridae > Rhynchonycteris > Rhynchonycteris naso. The sequence continues at coordinate 275,818,622 of CM072995.1, read as the reverse complement.
TAAATTTCTAGCTTTCGGGTCAAATTCAGTACTGAACTGACACAAATATTTCATACACCAGGATCAGGAGAGAGCCCTGGAATGACTGGCAGAGAAGCCAGGAGTGTGACCCCTTCACACTTCATCTGACAGCAGTGAAGGGATGTGCTTGTGCTGGGAAAACAAAGCGTGTCATACATAACACCTAAGGAGAAAAGAAGGCCTGGATCCTTGAAAGACAGCATCAGTCCCCAGCACCAGGCAATACTTCTAACAACTCTCAGAAACAAACTGCAGTGAACAGAAATAACATTTACAGAAAGCTAGTAGAGAATCTCAAGTTCAAATGTGAATACATAACCAAAAATTACCAGTATTTCGGAAAAGGCTAATACTCGAGACAAAGGCACCAAACACAGCAATCAGAAAAAAGTTATACATTGAGGAAATATAGCAAAGTTGCATATGAATTTAAAATAAATATAATTTCCAGAGTGACACAAGAAGGTGTTGCCCCCATACTTAGAGGTAATTAGATGTTCTTTAAGCTAAACATGTGAGAAATAAGTAAAAACTTAAGAGACATAGTAAAAATCAAAATAAAATCAATGAACTGGTGAGATAAAATATTAACCCAAGAATTCCTCCAGAATATCGAATAAAAGGAAAATGAAATCAAAATTATAACAGGAAAGTTAACAGAAATTAGTTTTCAGATTTAAAAGGTCATGAGCCATTAAAAAGTGCCAAGCAAGATGAAGATTTAAAAAACTGCATAAAGTTCATTATACTAAAAATGAAGAGAAAATCCTAAAAAGTTCCAGAATATTAACTTTGATGTCTGATAGTTCATCAACCACATTAGATGCAAGAAGAAAATGAAAGTGTCTTCAGAGCTACATGAAAAAATATTTTTCATCTTAGAATTTTATACCACATAAACTTAACTGTCTGTGAGAGCAAAACAAGAATACATTCAATCTTATGTTGACCTTCCCTGAAAGACCTACTAAAGAATTTACAACATGAGAAATCAATCCAATAGGTAGAAGTACAGATTAGAAGTCATATTGGTTAAAGAAACCAGGAAAACAAGCAATATCGTTAAAATTGTGAGTGAAGGAATAGGTAAAACATACTCTTCTGCATGAATATCAGAAGTACTGCTGGTGATAGTAGTAGCTAGTAATAGTTGCTGAGACTAGATGAAGTGCAAGGCACTGTTCTATGCATTGTGTGTGCATTAATCCATTCAATCCACATAACAACAGTAGGAGCTCTCTACCTGGAAACTACTGATACTAAAGCACAGAGGAGTTGAATAACTTGCCCTTTCTCACAGAGCTAGTAGGTGGGGGAGCCACGGTGTGAATCCATAACAGCACTGAGATTCCAGATAATAGTAACATGTCTATGGACTAGACTGTTTACATCCCAAAATTCACACGTTGAAGTTCCAACCCCCAGTACTTCAGAATGTGACTGTATTTGGAAATGAGGTCCTTAGAGAGGTGATCAAGTCAAAATGAGGCCCTTTTGGTTGGCTCTAATATAAACTCAAATATACTGCTCACAAAAATTAGGGGATATTTCAAAATGAATATGAAGCAATAAAAAAAAGAAGCATTTGATTTTTTTTTATTAAACAAAAACATCAGAAAAGCAAACAACAAGTCAAAGAAAGTTGCTCAATTATACAAATGAGATGCAAAACCTACTTTTATTTCATTGGTGAAAATGCACTAAACCACGGGTCCCCAAACTTTTTACACAGGGGGCCAGTTCACTGTCCCTCAGACCATTGGAGGGCTGGACTATAAAAAAAACTATGAACAAATCCCTATGCACACTGCACATATCTCATTTTAAAGTAAAAAAAAAAAAAAAAAAAAAAACAGGAACAAATACAATATTTAAAATAAAGAACAAGTAAATTTAAATCAAGAAACTGATCAGTATTTCAATGGGAACTATGGGTGCAGATGCATCCTGTGCTCCTCTCACTGACCACCAATGAAAGAGGTGCCCCTTCCGGAAGTGCGGCGGGGCTGGATAAATGGCCTCAGGGGGCCGCATGCAGCCTGCTGTAGTTTGTGGACCCCTGCACTATACAAAAGGCTACAAGTACTAGAGTATCTGCAAGTTCAGTTCCCTGGTCCCCTAATTTTTGTGAGCAGTAGGTTGGTGCCTATATAAGAGAAGGAAGGGACAGCAGAGATGCGCAGGAAGAGGACAGGCTATGTGAGGATGCAGTGAGAAGGCTGTCCGCAAGCCAAGGAGACAGGCCTCAGAAAAGAACAAATCTACCAACATTTTAACCTGGACTTCTAGCTTTCATGGTTTGAAAATGCAGGGGATCCTTGGGTTAAGACAGTCTCAACATACAACATTTCGAGTTTACGACACTAAATTCCATAAAAACTTTTAAAAAATTGAGACATGAGTGTATCTACTTATACCATTAGCGTTGTACTGACAGACTACGTGGGCGAACCAGTTTGGTTGCACACAGTGGAAGGATGCGCAGTAGCACAGCATACGAGTGAGGGAGTTGGCGTCCCCCAGGATGCTTACCTACGCCATTTTGGACTGTTAAAAGTACATGTGTTCTGTTTGTGTTAGGCGAGGGTGTGTTTTGACTTACACCAAAATTCAGGCTACGTCACTGTCATAGGAACGGAACTATGTCGTAAACCGAGGACCCCCTGTACTCCTTTCTGTTGTTCCATCACTCATCCTATAGTATTTCTTACAGAAGCCCTGGAAACTAATACATATTTTAGCAATAATAGTATAATGATAGGAAAAATGTTACATGCTAGTAAGTTCTAGGTACATTTTATTAAATGTAAGTTTAAGCTTACTGTTAAAGAGGAAAAAAAAACAGTTAAGAGCAGCCCTTAAGGTACCACCACAAACCCCAGAACCTGTGCGTCAACCCTGACACAATGTCAGTGTCACACTCTTTTGCCCCTTTGCTATCTTTCTGTAAGTCTTGGGGGTTCATTCACTTCCCTTTCCCCTTTCACTCTGCTAGTATTCATTTTAGGGATTCTCTTGCCCTAAGCCTGGTGACACAATAGATCACTAGGTCCCCAGCAACGGCTTCCTTAGCAGTATTCAGAGTCAAGCTTACAGTCTTTTTTTCTAAAAGCTTTCAAAAATTATGCTAAGAGAAAGGAAAGTTTAAAAATAGAAGTAAAATAAAAGTTTAGATAGTCAGTATAAAACAATAACATGTATTCCAAACTTATGCAGTTAGTTATCCATGGATTGACTCCTGATTTCTATTAGTAGTTCCTGGCTCCCTTCTGAAATAAGTAAAAGCACAATTTGTTTCTGTTCTTTCCCTTTGACCTCTGAGGAAGCAGTTCACCAAATCTCCTCCTTTCCACAAACCATCTTTATGCCTAAATCCTAGGGATGAAAATGTGCTGATCCCTTCTCTAACTGAACCTAAAGAGGCATCCAAAGAAAATACCACTTACTTACTTGAATAAGTGATATAGAAGCAACAAGAGAGAAAAGAACTTGCAGATTAGATAAATATTCTAAATCTCAAATCCCAGGACACACTGATGGCCCGTGGCAGATGAGCGCAGCCGCCCCAGACTTCAGGTGCTCTCAGAAAGGAGGACAGTCCTCCAAAATCCTCATTCATACACAATGACCAATAAATACTATATACAATATCTACAGCAATAACAGTTTTCAACTGTAGAAAATTTTAAATCACCTTTACTCCCAAGCAGGTGACTTCTATTACCTGTAATGTGTGGACGGACAGGAGGCTAATCTGTTTGCCTTATTTTTTGGAGGTCCAGTATGAATATTGAAATGATAAAGCATTTTACTTATTTATTTATTTACAGGGACAGAGAGAGGGATAGACAGGGACAGACAGACAGGAACAGAGAGAGATGAGAAGCATCAATCATCAGTTTTTCGTTGCGACACCTTAGTTGTTCATTGATTTCTTTCTCACATGTGCCTTGACCGCGGGCCTTCAGCAGACCAAGTAACCCCTTGCTGGAGCCAGCGACCTTGGGTCCAAGTTGGCGAGCTTTTACTCAAGCCAGATGGGCCCGCACTCAAGCTGGTGAACTCAGGGTCTTGAACCTGGGTCCTCTGCATCCCAGTCCGACACTATCCACTGCGTCACCACCTGCCTGGTCAGGCAATAAAGCATTTTAAACAAATTGATATCTCCTGATGTAGCAGCACGTTTGCTCTGCCCTGTGGTCAGTGGTACTTGGCATGGGTCTTCTAAGAGACACACTTAGACAGAAGCAAGTTTATCGGCATCAACCCTAAGAATCAGTTTTCTTGGTGCATAGTCCCTACCAGGCGCCTATGCTGTCAGTCACCTTGGACTTGAAAGAGAAAAGTCAATTCAAAAAAATTATTTCAAACTCTTTTTATAACAGAGTCCATCTCAATGGATGCAAAAGGAGAAATTATTAGTATCCCACACTCACCTTTAAACCTGGGAGTGTCCATCTCCTAGTGACAGATACCCACAGCTACAAAGTAGAAACATTTTGGTTGGGTTATGCTAATTCTCTGTTGGCATAACTTCTTGACTTCCAGTTGATGCACACAGCAATTTTATAGGGAGTTGCTATTTTATTAAGTGTTCTAACCATAAACACAAAGCCATATTACTTATGAAATGCCTATATTTAGCTTTCCAATAACTTTCTCTAAAGCCTATCTGAGTTTACCAATAACATTCATTTTGAGACTTACTTCAACTAATGATTTATTGCCTAATATTTATTCATTTATTCAGCAGGTGTTTATTGAGGTTGTAATAGATATGGGCAAATGTAGGAAAACAAATATTCAGCAAGTTTGCAATCTGAAATACATTCAGCCTACCAATTCTGTGAAGAAAGTAAAAAGGCAAAGGAATTTATGTTAAAGTTGATATTTAACTTGGCCTTGAAGGGTATGAGTAGACAGAGAATGAGATGAAGGTGAAAACTCATAAAGATCATGAGTAGGACTATCAGGTTTAGCAAACAACAATACAGGGTATCAGCTGACCTTGAGAAATTTCTGATGGCTTATGCATTTTAAGTGAGATGAGGGAAAATATTGCAAGGAAAGTGCTTCCACTGAAAAAGAGAATTCCTTATTAGAAATAATTTTAACTTAATTTGGTATCCTTTATATTTTATTTGATAACTGTCATCACAAGCACAATTCTTGTGAATTGTGTTCAACAGGCCAGGGGGGTAAGAACATTTGGTGCACCATACAAAGGATGAAGCTAGAAAGGAACAGAAACTAAATCATGGAGGTTCTCAAGCGCCTGCTGAGAACTATAGTGTTGACTCAGTAAGCTTTCGAAAGCTACAAACACCAATTAAGGAAAAGAGTGATACAATCCACTCTGTGCTTTAAAAAACCAATTTACAATTTAACAGCATGTGCATTATCTATGGAAAAACCATTTAAAATGCTACTAAGAGATGTAAAATAAAATTTATGTAAATAGAAGAAAAACACTGCTGTTTCAGGATGTACTGACTTGATATTATAAAGAGGTCAGCCAAGTAGCTTGAAACAGAAATGCATCATCTTGCAGTTAGTTCTGTGGTTCAAGGTCAAGCACCTGCCTCGCTGGTTACAGCCCACGTGCAGCAGGGCTGCATTCTTTGCTGGAAGCTCTTGGTGGGGGGAAGGGGTCTGTGCCCTTACCTGTTCTGGTTTCTGGAAGCTGCCAGCATTCTCCACAGCCCCTGCCTCTGTCTTCAGAGCTCCAACAGTGGGTCAGGTCCTCACGTCACATCTGCCTGACCCACTCCTCTGTCTCCCTCTCCCATTTTTGAAGATTAATGAGATTTAGATTGATCCCACCTAGATAGTCCAGGATAATCTCCCATTACAAAAATTTATACCCTTGATCACATCTGGAAAATCCCTTTTGCTGTGGTACATGACATATTCACAGGTCTCAGAAATTAGGACAGCTCTGTCTTTGGAGGCCATTAGTCTACCTACCACAGTCTCTAAATTAATCAAAAAGTATAATAGAATCTTAATACTATTGCCAACATACTGTTAAAAATACTCAAGCATACTCTAAAATTATTAAGTAAAATAAACATGTAAGATTTATTATCAGAAAATGTCTTATATATTTGAAATAGTCCTGCAGAACACTTAGTTTGACACCTGGCAGAATGACTACCCTGACACAGAAATATTATAAAGATATAGTTACGAACCTGGCTGGTGGTTCAGTGAACAAAGTGTTGACCTGTAGTATTAACGTCCCTGGTTCAATTCCCGATCAGGACACAGAAGAAAAGCAACCATCTGCTTCCTTCCCCTCCGTCTCCCCCTTTGCTCCTTCTTTCTTCCCATAACCAGTGGCTTGATTGGTTCCAGCATAGCTCTGGGCACTGAGGATAGCTCAGATGATTTGAGCATCAGCCCCAATGGGGGTTGCCCAGTGGATCCCAGTCGGGGCACATGCAGGAGTCTGCCTCTCCCCTCTTCTCACCTAAAAAAAAAAAAAAAAAGATATGGCTTACAATAATAAGCTCCAAGCTTATTTTCTCACTGAAGTATGCTAGCACATTATTTGGGTGGGGAATATTTAATAAGCATGGATCTAAAATTTCCAGGGTTGTGGTGCTCAGCCATCCATAGTGCAATGCCACTGAGCCTCACAGAAGCCCAACAGAAACACTGAAATGCCAGCATACTCACAAGACTATCTCTTTCTTACCAAGTCAGCAGGAGTCAGATCTTCTAGGACAGCTGTTCTTAACCTGGGTTCTATCGAACTCTAGGGGTTCGATGAGTCGGTCTCAGGGGTTCGGAGAAGCCTCTGCCGCGGAGGCCAGAATAAAGTAATACCGTAATTTGTTGTGAGTTCATGCACTTTGTTGGTTTTGTTCTTTGAGCAAGGTGATGTTCATGCACGGCTCATTTTGTGCACCAGTAAAAAACATATACCTATGTCTTCAATTTGGGAAAAAAATCATATTTTATTTATCACTAAAGAAAGGTTCAGTGAATGTGCATATGAAACTGGTGGGTTCGGTACCTCAATAAAGGTTAAGAACCATTGTTCTAGGAAGCAGCTATTCCAGTTTTCCAATTCTTCCACCAGGACCACTTTGCCCACAAGTTCCCAGCATAGTACAAGTATGTTGTACTATTCTGTGGACATTGACAACCAGAGACTACAAGGCCTATGGGGCTAAGCATAGAGTGAAGACTGTAAGTGGTCACCCACCACCCATTCCCTCCCCCTCTTTTTACTAACAGAACACCGTAATTTTAGCTGTGTCCATGGCCACCAAGCTAAAGACCACAGCCTTCCTTGCAGCTAGTTGTGGCCATGACTAGATTTTTGCCAGGAGGTGATATGGGAAACTTCTAGGTCATGCCTTTAAAAGGAAAACAACTTGCCCCCCTCTTCCACCTCTCCCCTTCCCACTGCCTATATTGTAGCTACAACAATGGATGATGGAAAAGCCACGTCAGAACGCAAGACTGAAGTCACACATTAACAACGGCACCTTGATGGTGGTGATGGCGTATCACAGGCACATGCCAGTATTTGTATTCATCAAACTGTGTACATTAAATATGTGCTGCTTTTTTTTTTTTTTTTTTTGGCAGAGACAGAGAGAAAGACAGAGAGAGGGATGGATAGGAGCAGACAGAAAAGAAAGGAGAGATGAGAAGCATCAATTCTTCATTGTGGCACCTTAGTTCTTAATTGTTCATTGATTGCTTTCTCATATGTGCCTTGACTGGGGCAGGGGGTTGCTCAGAGACCTTGGGCTCCAAGGCAGTGACTTTGGGCTCAAGCCAGCAACCATAGGGTCACGTCTATGATCCCATGTTCAAGCCAGTGACCCCACACTCAAGCCAGATGAGCCTGCACTCAAGCCGGCAACATTGAGGTTTCAAACTTGGGGCCTCCACATCCCAATCCAATGCTCTATCCACTGCACCACAGCCTGGTCAGGCTGTGCTGTCTTTTGTATGCCAATTATACGTCAATAAATCTGTAATAAAATAATAAAGTTAAGATTATCAGCCCTTCTTCCAGGAAGACAGAAAGAGAGAGAGAAAGAAGGAAAGAAGGAAGGAAGGAAGGAAGGAAGGAAGGAAGGAAGGAAGGAAGGAAGGAAGGAAGGAAGGAAGGAAGGAAGGGAGGGAGGGAGGAAGGAAGTAAGTTAGGAAGGAAGGAAGGAGAAGGGAAGAGAAGGGAGGAAGGAAGGAAGGAAGGAAGGAAGGAAGGAAGGAAGGAAGGAAGGAAGGAAGGAAGGAAGGAAGAAGGGAAGGGAGGGGAGGGGAGGAAGGAAGAAGGAAGGAAGGAAGGAAGGAAGGAAGGAAGGAAGGAAGGAAGGAAGGAAGGAAGGAAGGAAAGAAATTGGAGTTCCAAAAGCATGCAGCGTCATGTCACCCTGGCCTGCTCACTCCATCAGTGTTCTATGAGATGTAAATAAACTTCTACTCTGAGTCATTGTTACTTGCTTTCTGTATCAGATCTAATGTGACATCAGTGCAGAAGTGCTGACGTAACAAAACTGAAAACACGAAGCGTCAGTTCAGTGGTGGGGGAGTGCAAACGTGGCACGGAGAGTGACGGGGAAATATGACAGGTGAGAAACCTTATGATCTTTACTGGACCATAGCACAACTTTCAGTGCCTTGCTACCTGAGATAACCTGGGAGGCATGCCATGTGCCAACAGAGCCTGTAATTCTAATGGCAGTTATTGAGAAATCTCCAAATATTGATTTCTATTGGCTGTTTTATATCACTTTTACCAAAATCCTATTGAATTTCAATTCAAGCTAGGTGCTTTATACTCTTTGAAATTTTTAAAATGTGGACATATTATATTTAAAACTATTTTTAACTTTAAAATATTTCTATGAGCCCTGGCCAGTCGGCTCAATGGTAGAGCATCAGCCTGGCATGCGTATGTCGTGGGTTCGATTCCTGGTCAGGGCACATAGGAGAAGCGAATATCTGCGTCTTCACCCCTCCACCTCCCCTTCTCTTCCTCTCTCTCTTTTATTTCTCTCTCTCTTCCCCCCTACCTGATATCAAACTATAGTATAAAATTATCTTAATAAAACAGCACAATACTGGCATAAAAACATATGCAAATCAATGGAACAGAATAGAGCACCCAAAAATAAACCCAGCCCTATCTGGTTAATTATTCTATGACAAAAAAGGCAAGAACATACAATGGGCAAAGACAGTCTAGTCAAAAAACAGTGCTGGGAAAACTAGACAAATACATATAAAAAAGTGAAATTAAACCACATTTTACGCCATATTCAAAAATAAATTTAAAATAGATTAAAGACCTAAACATAAGACTCAAAACTTTTAGAAGAAAACATAGGCATTAAAATCTCTGATATCTTTCTTAGTAATACATTTTCTAATATGTCTTCTTCGGCAAGGAAAACAAAAGAAAAGATAAACAAGACTACATCAAACTAACAAGTTTTGCACAGCAAAGGAAACCATCAACAAAACAGAAAGATAACCTACTGAATGGAAGATATTTGCCAATGATACATCTGATAAGGGGTTAATATCCAAAATTAATAAAGAACTCATACAAGATATTTGCCAATGATACATCTGATAAGGGGTTGATATCCAAAATTAATAAAGAACTCATACAAAACGCCAAAATATTAAAAACAAATTCAATTAAAAAGTGGGCAGAGGACCTGAATAGACACTTCTCCAAAGAGGAAATACAGATGGCCAGTAGACATACGAAAAGATGCTCAGGGTCTCTGAGTACCAGGGAAATGCAAATTTAAACCATAATGAGGGCTACAGGTCACGTGGGCCAGGTGTGGCCGTGTGGACCCCGGCTGCAGCAATGCCTCTGATCTGCCAAAGTGGTGCCCCCAGCAGATATTTGCTATGGAGACTGAAGGGAAGCTCAAAGTAACCCAGATTCTCAAAGACAACATTCCTCAAGTTCTAACTATCAGAAGTCACTGACATTTCAGGAGGCTATGGAACGGTGTATGAAGTCCAAACAGAGTCAGAAGAATTGAAGGAGAAGAGGACTGACTGTTCAGCTGTGCCTGATGGTAAATAGACACTAAAAGAAGAAATAAAAAATGCACAGATTGAGGATCTAGACCTCTGTACCCAAACACTGACCACACCCCAGGGGCAGAGATAATGCTGTTTAAACCTTGAAGGATCTTGACCATTCTTTCTTAAGGATTTTTAAAAAAAATTTAGCTATTTTGTTTATAGACAGTTTCACATTATAATTATAGAATAATATGTTACCTATTTAGGTGTTAATTAAAGGCAAAAGACATCTGAGAAAAAAAATAATAAAACCACAATGTGATATTACCTCACACCTGTCAGAATGGCAACCATCAATTAATCAACCAACAGGTTTTGACAAGTATGTGGAGAAAAGGGAACCCTCATGCATTGTTGGTGGGAATAAAGATTGGTGCAGCCACTATGGAAAACAGTATAAAGAAACCTCAAAAATTTAAAATGGAACTGCCTTATGACCCAGCAATTCCATTTCTGGGTATATACCCAAAGAGATCCAGAAAAACAATTCACTATGGTGTTATTTACAATAGCCACGTAATGGAAGCAACCCAAGTGCCCATCAACCAATGAGTGGCTAGAAACCAGTGGTACATATATACAAAGAATATTACTGAGCCATAAAAATAGGATGAAATCTTACCATTTGTGACAGCATATATCGATCTAGAGCAACGATTATCAACTGGTATGCTGTGGCAGGTATACTTGTGTCCCACAAGAATTTTTAAACCATGTAATACCCGACTGTAGGAGGATGGCTGGGGATTAGGATGCTGCCCTGACACAAGTCTTTGGTGCGTATTTTGGAACGCCAAGTCCTGCGGGGGCAGAACAGTGCCCCAGCAAGCACTGATAAGGTTGTTAATGAAAGCTTCTGAACCTTTTAGCCATTTCCTGCATAGCTACAAGGTTTTAGTTAATCATCCTTCTCTGTCCCTGAGCCTATGCTCTGCTAACTTGCTTACTGATTAAAGAAACAAATAAATATGATGAGGCTGCGGAGATCTGGGTTTTCAGTCAAAGAGGCTGGGAGGCCCCTCTGCCCCATCTTTTCTTTATGTGTGTCTTGTGTGTTTTTTGTTACGTCCTGCAGCGCCTTCCTCTTGTGCACACCCATTGCCGAGCTGGTCTCTGCAATTGGCACCTGACATGAGGCTCAAGATAAATGTGGATCATGATTGGAAGAAGGATCGCCAGATCGATAAAGTAAGGAGAAATAACTGCTGGACCCCGAGGGGAAGCAGAGACCTCAGTTCAGTCCGTCACAGGTAAGTGGAAAGGACATCCTCGGGAAAATACAGGGTAACAGTGGATCATTTACAGTGTTATAAATGCTGCCCCTATATCTGTCTCTTAAAACAATTGTTGAAGGCTGGAGGGGCTAAAGCCAGCAAAGTGAAACTTTTAGAATTATTACAAGTAATTGAGAAGCATTGTACTTGGATTTACATAACTGAGAAAAGGTAGGACAAGAGTTGAAAAAATTACATATTCAAGTTGTTCCATTGCCGGTTACTATCTGGCCAACTTGGACTTTAGTGAAATCTGTTTTAGAACCTTTACAAACTGACGATAATGATGATGGGGGAGATGAAGAATTTGAGGAGGCCAACAAGGGGGACAAAACACCTTTCCTCCTCCCTTGCCTCCCGAGGAGCCTTCAGCTCCTTTTTATCCTCCACCTCTTCCCCCGGGGCCTGGGAACAGTCATACTCTTTCCTTAATGGAAAATTGTCTCCAAGAAGGATTAATGTTAGGAGACCCAGATATTATTAAAGCTACAGCTTTCATTGTTATTGTACAATCCTGAATTTTTCTGACTTTCCTTTTAACCTTTTGAGTAGTACAAACATTCACATGCCTCCTGACCATCCAGAGTATGATCGTACATGTGTAAGACATTTAAAAAAGGAAAATGGGCCCTGGCCGGTTAGCTCAGCAGTAGAGCATTAACCCGGTGAGTGGAGGTCCTGGGTTCAATTCCTGGCCAGGGCACACAGGAGAAGTGCCCATTTGCTTCTCTACCCTTCCCCCCTCTCCTTCCTCTCTATCTCTCTTCCCCTCCTGCAACCAAGGCTCCGTTGAAGCAAAGTTGGCCCATGAGCTGAGGATGGCTCCATGGCTTCTGCCTCAGGCGCTAGAATGGCTTCAGTTGCAAAGGAGCAATAGCCCAGATGGGCCAAGCATCATTCCCTGGTGGGCATGCTGGGTGGATCCTGGCCGGGTGCATGCGGGAGTCTGTCTCTCTGCCTCCCTGCTTCTCACTTCAGAAAAATACAAAAAAAAAAAAAAAAGAAAGAAAATGTATGGTCTTCTTGTTTCCATAAATTGGTTATCAAACATGATTTTAAGTTGATAAAACTGGAACTGGAACTAATTTCATTTAAAAAAAAAAAAAAGCAACTCACTCCCGGGGGGCAGTAAGCATTTAATAAACTCACTACTCTAAGGGTTAATGTTTTAGCTATAGTCCTCTGAACTATCATTTCATTTCTTCTCTATTCTTTACCTTAAAATTAGTCCCAGATGAGGGGACCCTGGAGGATCTGACAACAGTACTCCCCAAGCAGCTGCCAAGTGTGTGTTTACTTGGGAAGATTCTGCTAGTTCCACCTTCCAGTGGTCCTGTCAGAAAATGCCCTGACTGAGATCGGGCAGGCATCTTTCTGGTCTGGTTGTGCACTGAAATCCCGGGTCCCCTCTCTGGTTTGTCTGATTCTGGTGTCTAATATTGTAAGAGGATGGGTAACACCCTATCCATTCCTAAGGATAATCCCCCTAGGGTGAATTCTGACTAATTGTTTGACCTATACTTATAAATCTATAAAATAATATCAACTGAAAATAGCCAAAATGTGGCTCTTTTAAGGCCTGAATTAAGTCCTTGGATGTAAAAACTAGAAATGCTGGTTCTAATATTGAACTAAATAAAATAGTTTCATTCCTGCATTGTTGCTTTAAAATTGAAATATATAAGGTGCGGTCATTTAAATTTAAATAGACTGGCATTCTGGATCCTAAACTTGTTTCTTTAGTTTGTACTCTGTAAGGTCTTACCATGCTGATTGCTGTTCTCTGTGTCCATTGTCTTCGGAGTTAGGGGTCAAGTAGCAGCTCCGCTATTAGGATTAATCAGATTTATTTACGTGTCATGCTTGTGTCTCTGTACTGTAATTGTCTTGTTTGTGTGTAAAACTTTACTCAGGTCTGTAAAACAGGAGAAATCAATTTCAGTTTGAGGGCCCTAGTCTGTCCCATCTGTCTGTCTGTCTGAAATTCTTACTAGTCTATGTGAAAAATAAATAAGTTAAAAATTCAAAGTGGAGAAGAGATATCACCCCCTTCCAGACAATAAAATTCAGAAAGAAAGAAAGAAAGAAAGAAAGAAAGAAAGAAAGAAAGAAAGAAAGAAAGAAAGAAAGAAAGAACGAACCCAGGCTATTTTAATATCTTAAAGCCTATTCCTGGATGTTTAAAAAAAAAAAACCAAAACTATTGTAGTTCTGAGAACAATAGGGGATTAACATCTCCGGACTCTGTGCCGAACTGTGACAATGAGAGGAGTCATGCCAGGACCTCGGTGTAAAGGAACAGAAGGGCACTTTTAAAATCCAAGCAGAGGGTTAGTAAGCCACCAAGGACAAATAAAAAGTTTTGCCTCCTCTGCAACTAATAATAACATTATAAAATATGTAATTCCAATTTTTTTTAACCAGGTAGTCTAAAAAAGCATTTAATACTATTAGTTTAATTTAATTAATGTCTTTTAAAGTTCTTAACAAGAAATATGTTTGTTTTGCCTGGGTTTACAAAAGGTTCCTGTAACCTGTCAAAACTTTTGAAATATGTTTGTTTGCTAATGAAATATGTTCTATCAATGTAAAACAACTTCCAAACCTGTAAGATTTTTTTTTTATGAGTTTATTTGAGCTGTTTTTGGAAATCCTCGAAGTCAACCTAAAGATTAAGGCAGTGGCTCTCAAAGTGTGCGCCAGGGAACACTGGTGTGCCCTAGAAGGTTTCCAGGTGCGCCCTATGGTATTCCAGAGAAATATGTGCCTGTTGGAGTTTAGACTTTTGGGGGACAGAAGTGTGCAGAATTGGCTGTAAATTGAGAGTCTGCCCAACCTCCACCTCACTTGCCTGATTATGTTGCAAAAGGTTGTTAAGCTGTGATGCTGGATTGTTTACACTACCCCCCATGTTCCCTGGAAAGACTGGAGGAAAGTTTCTTCTATCTTTTGTTTGGTGTAAAGTTAAGATGATATGTATGGTGGGGGTTTTCTGCACTTGGTAAAATTCTCGGGTTACCTTGGAAACGTGATCAGAGATCTCATTGATTTGCTAATGGCCTCACTCTGCCCTATAAATAAAGCAAGATGCAGTTTTTGGGTGCACTTTGTTCTTGCCAGCAGCAATTACAGGGCCCTCCTGACCCTGGATTTCCTAATTCCGCGTATTTTCTTAATTCCGCACCATTCCCACTTGGGACCTGGAATTACTAGTTGTGCTGGTTCACGGCAAGTGCCAAGATATAAAAATCAATATAGTTATTCTATTACACCATTTCATTACGGAAATACTGCTGTTTTTGTTAACACATCATTATTATATTTATTTATTTATTTATTCATTCTTTTTTAAATTTATTTTATTTTTTACAGGGACAGAGAGAGAGTCAGAGAGAGGGATAGATAGGGACAGACAGACAGGAACAGAGAAAAATGAGAAGCATCAATCATTAGTTTTTTATTGCCATTGTGACACCATAGTTGTTCATTGATTGCTTTCTCACATGTGCCTTGACCGTGGGCCTTCAGCAGACCAAGCCACCCCTTGCTGGAGCCAGTGACCTTGGGTCCAAGCTGGCAAGCTTTTGCTCAAGCCAGATGGGCCCACGCTCAAGCTGGCAAACTCGGGGTCTCAAACCTGAGTCTTCCGCGTCCCAGTCTGACACTTTATCCACTGAGCCACTGCCTGATCAGGCATTGTTATATTTATTATTAACACATCATTATGTTATTTTTAGATAAATACACCCATATAAAATGAATAGATTTCTCAAAAAGAAGCGTGATATTGAAGAATATGATTCAGGAAGTGAGCAAAAGTTAAGTGTAAATAAAATAGGACTTGAAGGCTGACAGGCAGAACTTAATTTATAGCATTTTCTATCACTTAACACTGAACAATACGATTGGATTAGAAACCCATTTATGGAAGCTTCAATTGATTTTGGTTTAACATTAACAGAAGAAGAACTGGCAGCTATATCCACTGATTGTGGATTGATGATTAAACATAAGGAATTGTCTCTTGAAGCCTTTTGGATTTCTATAAAAAAAGAATATGTGGCAATATCTTTAAAAGCTTTGAACATTTTACTACAATTTTCAACATGCTATTTATGTGAATTAGGATTTTCTATCCTAAACACAAGTAAAAGTAAAAAGAGAGGAATTCTTCAATGTATTGATGAGGAAATGAGAGTTTGCCTTTCAAATATATGCCTAAACATTGAAGAAATTGCTAGGATACATCAGGCTCATGTTTCTCATAAACACAAGAATGAAAAAACTTAACACATTCACACCGGGACCTGCTGAATTAACTAAATCTTACTAAGAATATATATATATATATATATATAAAGATAGCTTTTTTGTCATTCTTTTATTTTTTAACCCCTCTTTTTTTACGAATTCTAAAAGGCATAACTCAAAAAAGGTAACATAAAAATGTTTTTTAATGTCAGAATAAATTTAATTTTGTCATATTTATTTTGTTTAATTACCATAAAAGCACGCTTGGACTTTATATTATTTTTCTTTAATATTTGAATTAATTATTATAACATTTCTCAGAAATTTGTATATAGTGTGCCTACAATTATTTGTAGGATTTTAAATGTGCCCCAACTTCAAAAAGTTTGAGAACCACTGGGTTAAGATTTGAGGACCTAGGTTAAGGCAGGACAAGGGGATAAATAATGGATGGTTGTTTTTAATTTTGGTCTTTTTCAATTGGAATTATTTAACTGTGAGTCTGAACAAAGAAAACCTTTGCTGGATAAATGAGAGCCTGAATGCATTCAGCTTTGAAGATAAGGGACACTTTGTCCCTCCAGCCCAAATCTCGGGTATTCTTAGGTGACTAAGGATCTCTGTGGAGGTGTCAAGAGGGCATCCCTCATTATGTGTCGGTCACCTGATAGGGACTTCCAAATTCAACTGTAATTTAAAAACTGCCTCGTCCAGGGATGTGCATATAAAGGCTGGTTAGGTAGCACTTCGAGTCCTCACCGCTGTATTGGGCAGCTAGGGAGAGAAACCGAGACATGTAACAGGGTTTGAGATGACCTGGGAGATAAAATTCCCTTAGAGCTCAACCCACAAGCAGCACACTTGAACTCACTACACAATATCCTTAGAAATTTGTTCAGACTCTGCAAATATACAAAGAAAACTAAAATTAACATACCTTAAAGGAAATGATACCTTTAAGGCTGACAAACCCCAAGGACACCAGCCCTCATTAATAATCCTACAGATTAACTTGTAAGTATCCCCTGAAAAATTTCAGCTTGAAGTGGCCAAAAGTGGGGATCTTGTGATCCCTCCAAAGTCAGGTTTTTCTCTGCATGCTCAATTAGAAAATGCCAGCTCTAAAGTTAATATTAAATAAACTTAAAGCAGACATTGACTGGAAATAGAAACTTCTGGGAGAAGCACTGTAAATTCTTTGGGGAAAAAAATTAGAGACTGTCTCTGAAGTAATGAAGACCTTTGAAGTTAATGAATGCTAACTCCCATTCCTCTCAGCCTACAGCTTCTCCACTATTTGCTATCTGAGCTTCCTTAACCAGACTCCCTCACCTTTTCCCTTTTCCCATTTTCTTCTATCTTTGCCACTTCTACTATCATTCTCTACTGACCTAGGGGAAAATTAGAATAGAAATTCAAGCAGGAATAATCCAGGAATTCTATTGACCTAGGGGAAAATTAGAATAGAAATTCAAGCAGGAATAATCCAGGAATTCTAGCAGTTACCTTTGAAGAAAAACTGGTTTCAGATAAAGAGGAACCAGCAATTGTGTATGTTACTTAGACTAGAATAGAATTAACCGAAATGAAAGATCTGCCTGATTTTATCTAGGACCCTGATGGGTTCACAAAGAAATTTAATATATTTACTGGTTTCTAGGAGTCAGACAACAGAAGTTACTTAGATCAAACTTCTGCAGCAATGATGACTAGGTCATCCTGCTTTAACTATGAAAAGCCTAGACATATGGCTAAAGATTATAAAACACCCAAGTAGAAGTATTTTTATTGTAAAAAGCCAAGTCACTTTAAAATTATAAGAAACTGAAATGGAATTTTAAAAATATATACATATGTATAATATTAAAAACAAAAGTAAGCATATAGTTGTCCCAAGGAGTCTAGAAGAGCATTTCCCTTTCTCCTTACTAACAATTTAGGAAAAATTTAAGTTACTATTACAAAGTGAAATTGCTAAAGCCCTTGTAAATACTGGGGACTATTTTATCTGTTCTTAACCCTACCCAACTAAGTTACATCCTACTTCAAAATAAAGCTTATATACAAATGGTAGGAATATGTATCAACCAATAATTGCTAAATCAAAATCTGTCCCTTTTCAACAAGGAAATTTTGAGGGGCAATATATATTTTGTTAATCAAGTTTGCCCCAGTTAACCTAACAGGATAAAATTTTCTTAAAACCAAAAATTGCCCAGATATCTCTCAAAAGGTTAAAATATATTTAAAAGTAAATCAAATCTTACATCATTGGGAAAATAATAATTTTAAAGAAATTTCCATGAAAGGAAAATAATCTTGAGACTGAATGTTTGTTGCAGGACAGTCCAATACAACTTTGAGCATTTCTCAGTACAGATCTTGGCAAGATTTGCCAATATCCTTTAAGATCTGATGCACTTGTAGCTGAAATCAAGACCATTATACTAGATTACTTAAAAGGGCATTTATAATTCTATGTACAAGTCCTTGTAATTCTAGCTTTCCAGTAAAATAGATTTATACAAAATCTCAAAGCCATAAATAAAATAATTGTTCCCAGACATCCTGTGGTTTCAAATCCAGCTATTCCTGTGAATTGCCAATATTTTTCAATAATAATAAAGTCATGTAATGCTTATTTGAGCATGTATGTAAAATAAAAGGACAGGAATACCTCTTTGTTTTCACCTGGGAAGCTTACAAGTTTAGTTACACAGTAATGCCCCAAGGATATATAGAGAGTTCCACCTATTGTCTTAGATACTAAAAGCTAATTTGAATAGTGCTGAATTTTTCAGAGATTTCAATCTTCCAATTTATAGATAAAATACCTGTACTTGATTCTCTATAACAAGCTCCGATTCTCTATATTTAGTGAAATACCTGGGATATCCCACATTTAAAAATTTGCTTCTAATTAACCCTGAAAACTCATATGAATCTCATCTTTCAAAAACAAAGTAGCTTAAAGGATTTCTAGGTTTAATTAGATATTGTCTCAATTAGATTCCAAGTTTTTATTACTAAAATAAAGTTTACATAAAAGTTTAATTCAAGAACATGGAAATCATCGTAGACCTATAAAATATTATTGTCAGCAACTTGATTTCAGTAGCCACAGGGCTTCTTCCCTGAATAAGGGCTATCTCTACTATGGCCATGTAATGTAAACAAGCAAAAGAAATAGTTATGAACTTTTTTCTTTATTGTATAGATTCCCATTCAGACACAATCCATGCTACACCTGCTACCAGGGAAATACGTCATGCTATTTCTTGCCGTGGACCAGCACAGCTAGTAATTGTCCAGGTCCTGAGTGAGAACAGTACAGAATGAAGAAATAGACTCAAAGAGGCAAAGAATGGCATTTGGAGGTCTCCACACAGTGCATAGCATGCAAGAGCCAAAGCAAAGCCCCCAGTCTGCTTTATTATATAGTGCAAAGCCACATGCAAATAAGGAAGTCTCTGATACAAAGTCACACATCTGAGGCATAAACGGGAATTCTCATAAGAGTGCACCCCCTCCCCCATGCAACAGTCAAGGGTGTGGGGAAGATCTTAGTCTTAAACTAAGCCCTAGGTTATAAGGACTTTGTCAGTTTACAGCCTGTCTCCCACAATTTCTCACTTCTTAGAATCCATCTCCATTCCTGGTTGCCCTGAAATAATTTAAATAGACAATGGCCCTTACTATACTTCTAAGACATTCCAAATAGCTTTACAAAACTGGAATATTAAAATTGTTACAGCTGTCCCTTATAATTCAACAGGACAGTCCTGTATTAAATGTGCTCACCACACCTTAAAAACCTATCTTAACAAAAGCAAAAAAGGGGGAGTCAGGAGGAGAGACTCACCTCACGAGAACAATTCTATAAGGCATTTTTTACTCCTAATTTTTTGAACATTTCCTCCTCTGGGCTTACTGCAGCCAAAAGCCATTTTATAACAGCCAAACAACAGCCTACACCTTTCATATTGTACCAGGATAGATTAACTGGCCCTGAGTGGCAGAATCCAATCAAATTACTAATTTGGGGGTGAGGGTATGTTCCAATTTTGTCATCAACAGGGACTCTTTGAATACCAGCAAGGAAAAAGAAACGTGAAGCCTCATCATGAATTGTCATCAGCCCCTAGAAACCAACCTCGTTCCAGAAATCCAGAAGCTGATAATGAATCCATATCTGGAAATGAACCCAGAAAGGAAGGACCCCTAACTCACCCCCAAGCACTCAGGGAGCACCTGACAACACCTGGGACAGTCTGAAACATCTTACCATATGTACTAAAGAACTTTTTACAAAATATAAACCTGCCTATAACCCCTGAAAACCTGTTTCTCTCTATTCTTGCTACCAGGGAAATACATCATGTTATTTCTTGCCGTGGACCAGCGCAGCTAGTAATTGTCCAGGTCCTGAGTGAGAACAGTACAGAATGAAGAAATAGACTCAAAGAGGAAAAGAATGGCATTTCTTTTACCTTCCACTATAACCACCGAACCATTTTCCTCTCTGTTGATCTTTTAAAAAGCAAAAAAGGGGAACATGTAGAAGGATGCTGCCCTGACACAAGTCTATGGTGCGTATTTTGGAACGCCAAGTCCTACAGGGGCAGAACGTTGCCCCAGCAAACACTGATAAGATTGTTTAATGGAAGCTACTGAACCTTTTAGCCATTTCCTGCACACCTGCAAAGTTTTAGTTAATCATCCTTCTCTGTTCCTGAGCCTATGCTCTGCTAACTTGCTTGCTGATTAAAGAAACAAATAAATATGACGAAGCTTCAGAGATCTGGGCTCTCAGTCCAAGAGGCTGGGAGTCCCCTTTGCCCCATCATTTCTTTATGTGTGTCTTGTGT